>JACSVZ010000007.1:13144397-14537597 GCA_014706295.1 Lycocorax pyrrhopterus obiensis | reverse complement strand
AAATGTTTCACTCGATTCCTGCACATGAGGGAACAGTTGAAGTCAAAAGGTCTGGGATGAGTTCAGAGCAGAGATATATCCAGGCTACAGATCAGTAAAGGGCTTTGGCTTAAGGTGGAAGCAAAACCTGCAGGCACAAAAGAGATATGAGGCAATGCATACCACAAGTCAGGAATGGACATAAAAGTGTGATTAAGGGTGGAGAAAGGGATGTAATAACACCATGATTGATGATGATGGGCATGGTAGTGCTTGTTTTCGAAAGGGTTAAAGGGACGATGTTATTTTACTCCACTTGTGAGCTTCCATAATTCATCCCATCCACATCCAGAGATGACAACGGCACATTTTGTGTTGCTGGCAGCACAGTCGTTTATAACACGAACTGGCTTCATTAACGAACCCCACTGCATGGGGGGTGTCTGGGGACGATGCATGGCTGATGGGGCCCCATCTGTCAGAACAGTCAGTAACAAAGTGACAAGTGCCTTCCACCAAGACTGGGGATTTTTAATGGCTAGTTGCATGTTATGTTCCATGGAATGACCCACTGACAGTGGATTTTACAGCAGTAGGGTTTAGATCCCCAAGGCGGATGCTTTTTTAAGAATGACTTTTTTTTTGGTCTCGAGAGACAACTATTGAGTGCTTTTATCCTACAGTACTAGGAAGATGGACCATGGAGTCAGGTCTCCTTTTCAGACACAGGTGACTTGTGTAAACGTCTGGAGACACAATGCCATTGCTTCTTTCTTGACCTGGCAAAGATACACTTCTAACCAGTGGGCAAAACACTCCCAAGCGTCTTGTGATTTATTCCTACTGTCCTCTTTCCCAGTAGTAAACAGATGTTTGCTTGCATAAAGAGGATTTATGTTACAACCTCTGGTTTACGTGTCTGTATCATGAACTGTGCTTTTGGTATCCATGTGGGGGCCCTACAAGTGTCTGGTCTTGGCTTGTTTAGGGCATATCTTTCCACTGAAATTTAAAACTTGGCAGCCTCCAGCCCTACAGGCTGAGAAAGTATTAGGTGAAAAACATAGTCCTTCAGTGACTTGGTTTTGAATAATGGGCATGGGGAAGTCAGCACAAAAGCTGCTTGTGGAGCTTACAGGCTCCTTGAAATTCTTGTGCCAGCCTGTCCAAGTGTTCTCCAACAGATCTTTGTAAATGGCAAAGTTGGTATGCACAAACTCTAGCCCCTCTAAAACTGGTGACTAAGTTTTGTTAATTCTTGGGCTTCCCTGCTAGTTGTCAACTAAACAGGTTCATAATTACATCTTAATTACTTCTGCTGTTCTGGTATCCCCACCTCTCAGACTATCTGGTATTTCATTGAAATGTCAGAAGAAAAGAAGTAGGTTCTGAGCTTAGTTTAACATCAGCTAATTTGTCCCTTGTGCTAAAGTCACACAGACTAGGAAGAATTCCATGGGAGCTAGAATCCAGAGGGGATATGCCAGAAATTTTCAGCAGCTTTGCTATGAGAGTCCAAAAACCATTCTAAAATGGGCTTCATTAACTATTCATTTTCTTCTAGTTTTTGAAGTGGAGAGCTTGCATGAGAGATCAGCTAACATTAGGAAGCAGTGTTCTGTGAAACAGTGAAGCATATTACCAGTGAAATATATTAGAGAGCTGCCCTTTTAGCAAAGCACAGGGAATTTCACTTCTAAGCTGCAGGGATTCAGACCCAAGATGAAAAAGAAGGGCATTTCTCTATACACTGAGTATAGGGAAGAGAGTTGGGAGTTAAGTGGTAATGGACCCTACAAATTAGAATACAGAATGGATCACAGTTCCTCTAAGAGGCTCTATGGTCTGATTTTAACCTTTTCCGAGAGTGTGCTTAGTGTTGAGGTCTTCTGGAAAAGTCATGAGTAATGAATGCTTTGCAATTAATGCCTTCAGGCATATTCTGTTTTCCCTGGACAGTGTGTCAAAGTAGATGGTACCTGGGTTTTAAATTGGATAAAGGAGCGCAGAGTTTACAAGTATGCATGGGGGAAGTCATCTTAGACCTCAGAAGTCAGGGGAAGATGAACTTGAGCACTGTGTAGGCGTGAGCCATGACTGTAAAGTAAAAGAAAGGTTTTTTTCAGAGCATTGCTTAAAAGGGGAGGATGGGTTGGGGGGCTGGGTGTCCAGCTTTGCTACAGGTGACTCTCTTTTATAAAAATGTCCACACTAGTAACTGTGTTTTCTCGCTTTGTTCCTGCCATAGTAAAACAATGTTCAGTAAAAGCCTGGATATCTCTGAAGCCAATCCCAAATTCAACAAAGAAGAAAGGTATAAACACTGACAATATGTTCCTCTCCTCTACCTCACTGCTGAGACCTTAAAGATGCAGTACTTACCTTCTCTGTGTGGGGACAGAGCTGTTCTCTCTTTTCTCTTTAGAGAGAAGCAAAGAGAGTGGGATGTTTACAGCTCCACACTATGTATGTTTTTGTACAGTACCATTCATTTGAGGCTATCCCCAATGCAGCCTGGGACTGTACCAATGATTTCCCCACTAAAATTTCATCCTACTGCTATTTCTGGTTCAGTTCTGCCATGAGTAGAAGTTCTGCCCAGGGTAGAAGATGTATTTGCTAAGACTTCTTTGGGAAAGATTGGAATATAAAACACTAGGAAAGCCCAGAATGTTCCACTCCCAGTGTTAGAAACAGCAACACAATTGAGTCACTGACAGCAGTAGTAGGAAACTTTGGAAATTCAGTCTGATAGACAAAATATGAAGGACCTCTGGTAAGAGACAAACTCTTTAAGACTACCCAGAGGACACAAGAGGAAAATGTGATTGGAAACAGGATTTTTGGAGGATTATTCTAATCTAGCAGTTCAAGTGACAGATGCTGAAGAACAACAAAAAGGGTATCTCCCAGCTGTCACCAGAGGCACAGTGGAAGACAGGTAGGCCACCACATTTACAGAGTTTAAGTGGACTTATGTGAGTCCATGAACACAAAAAAAAAGTTTAGACTTTTGGGAAGGCTTTTAGTGTACATGTTGTTTCTAAAATTTTGGTCTCAGAGGAAGAGAATTTTTCTCTGTGTTGAAAACTGGCATCCCAAAGGATAACTCTTCAAAATGTAATCCTTACACATTTTGGACAAACACTTAGCTTATCTGAAGGTTACGAGTGTGGCATATGATTCAAAAAGGGAGAAGCAATGGCTTCCTTAAAGGAACCAGTGGACTTGGCAAACTGTTCTTATTTCCATTTCCCCTTTTCATAGAAATCTGTTATATAAAGATAAATGTGGCCTTTAAGTCTCAGGAGATTTTCAGGATGTGTGAGGAACTGTTTTGGCCTTTTGCGGTCTGAGACAGTCTTTTGTGGTCAGTGTTTCAAGTCCTGAACCTGCCACAGTGAGGAACATCGTTCATCTGCAGGAGAGATTGTGCCTCATGTGGTGTGTAAAGCACCCTCCTTAAGATGCCAAAATACCAACAAGCATTGGATTGGACCTGAACTGTTAGCAACCTTGTAGTTCCACAGCCATGAAGAAGTAGTGGTTGTACAGCCTTTAGTGGCTGGGCTTTCCTGGACTGTTAGCATAGACATGGAAATTCCTGTTCCTTTCTCTGATACTCCCTATATGTAAGTTCTGCTCTTGAACATGTGGCACTTCTTGCATTAAAAGTTAGTCTGAAGTAACTCCAAAGATGAGCTTTTTCACAGTAATTAGAAATCAGGTCCAGTAAGAGAGATGCAGAAATTTTATCTGTGACAGGAGAGGAGTCTTTCAGCAGATGTTCCGAGCACCATTCCTTGTCCCTCTGTCCTTCTCTGGCAGCTGCTACAGCTGTGTTAGGAGCAGAAGAAATGACACTTCAGTATCTTCCGTGGGAATTCCTTAAATCCACGTAGGCATTTTGTGTTCCCTCTCAAAGGTGGTATTTTTCAGACAATAGGAGGAGAAAGTTAGAGCACTGCATGAAGATCACCCATGGTCCTGCTCATTCACGGACCAAGCTGAATTTTTGAGGATCACATTCACTGTGATCTTACCTCCCTCCCACTTCTCAGAGTTTGAATGAAGGACCTCAGTGGTGGGAATGTGAGAGAACCTGGATTCTAGATCTGTGCACAACCACACGAAAGGAAGGGATAGACAGCAAAGAGAACCCCAGCAAAATGGGGTCGCATGATCAGGGTGGCCATTAAATTTTTGGCCAGTGTTTAATTGTCCAATTTTATGATACCTTTTTTTAAGGAATACTGCATCTTTAAGGGTCCCTTCCCTCTAGATGCACATGGTTGTCTTAGTAGCTGAGGCCACTGTCCCTTTCTTTTTCTTTTTCTTTTTCTTTCTGACTTTCTTTCACCCCCTCTTTCAGTGCTTCTCTTCTTCTGTATCTGGGTTGCTGCAGCTCCGTAGTTCTCTTGCTTCAGTATTACAGGGAATGCACATGTCTGCGCTTCTGGGTCTATTGTGTCCTGGGATTGTTCATTTTTTTTTTAAACCTCATTTCCCCTTTTCTTTACCCTATTGTCAATTTGCTTTCCATTCCCTTTGTTAACCTCTTCAGTGCCTTCCCTGTTGGGAAAATGACTTGAAAGAAACATTATTGAACCTTCTTGCACCCATTCTATTTACATTTTACTATTCTGCATGTGTGAATATGGGTGTATTTTCTGTATAAATATACACACAGGTTCCAGTATATACAATGGGTGTCAATTTGCTCTTCTCAGTTACATCACTGTAGATAGATTGGTACAGGTACAATTGAGGACAGCATTTGTTCCTAAATATATACATGTATTTGTATATATATGAATTAGATCTTACCCAAATTTGCACTCCAGGCTGAAATATAAATGGAGTGTCACTCAAACACATGAAAAAGAACTTACTGTAATGCTTCTTTCCACTTCTCTATCAATGCATAGCACAACAGCTTTTTTGTCCTATTCTGACTACGTTTTCATTTTAACTGTTCTCAAAACTGCCTTGGTGGCCCAGCCCAGCACTTGCAATGTTGATGTAACTGGAGGCATGGCTAGTTGCACGGAGCAGTAAACTGTGAAATCTACTGGGCATATATTAAATTTGGCATTTCTGTCTTGTGGAGAATGGATTTTCCTCACCCAGCCAGAGGTAGCTCTGGCAGCTTGGGAGCCTCGTATTGAAAATGGAGGGAATGAGAGAGAGAAAGTGACAGAGAGAAAAAAAAGCGTTGCATCCAACTTGAAAATAATTTGGCTTAATAACACCAAACTGTTTTTTTATTTCTAATCTAATCTTTGTTAATGTGAAAAGGTGTTGACACTTGCCTGCATTTGCTTACCTGCACCTTTGAAAACTTAATAGCCTCACTATTCTATTTCCATTTTGAATGCTTTGGTTAGTAGATAAAAATTAAGACTACTGAAGTTTTCAATTGTCACTAGCCTTCAAAGTCAACGTGCCAGAGATTCAGTCTGCTTTTAGAACTGCTTTTTCAGACTCTTTTCAGCACAGCATTGATTTATTCTCCGTTCACATTTGAAAGATTTCCTTTGCAACCTACAAGACCTAGAGACTGAATTTATTTTAAATGAAAAATGAGATCCTGGAGCACAAGATGGCATCCACAGAGATAAGTGCTGGGTTGCTGAGCTGGTGCGTTCTAGCTGATCTGAATTCCTGACTCTAAGACCATCATGACTAATAAGGCAGTATCAAAGCAGATTCACAGCTTGAGCTACAATCTTGTACCCTGGGCTCCCAAGCTGGCTCAGAAATGCATGCTTTAATAACCAATACGTTTCACAGTTCATTTGTGGCAAAAAAAAAGTACTTCTTACCAGGCCAGCTTGGGGGACAGAGGGACACTGCACTGAACAAACTGGGGACAAAAAGAACTATTTCCTTGATAACAGTGTGATATAACTGTGCCTTATGTAAGAGGCAGAAAAGAAGTGCAGCATGAAGTATGAACCCCATTGCTCTGCTGACTGCTTTAATTGGGATTTGGCTGGGAATTTTTTTTTTTGCAGCATTAGTATGTGCCTCTCCATATTCCCCAGTGCCAAAGTTGGATGTGTCTGCAATATGTGAGTGGGACAAAAGTTGTTTTCTGGTAAATGAAACTGTCCCCCTAGTGTTCCTGGTCTCTGGAAAGACTTAGGTACCGGTGGCAATGATTATGACCGTTCAGTTCTCCGAACAGTATTTCACTCTGCTTTTCCTACTCTTCTCTCCACCTGCCTCCACACCCCTCTCTCTTTCTTTCTCTCTCTCCCTCTCTCTTCATTTTCCCTTTCCGAGGATGGCGAGTGCTGATCCATTGGGGTAAGCTCTAGTTTTGGATTATTCCTGTTGCGGGACCTGTTGTAACTTTGTAGAGAAACTTTTCATTTGCAATTTCCAAATACAATACAGGCTGATACACTTCAGTGACTGAGGCTTTACAGCAGGGAGAGAGAGAGAGAGATGTGGGAAGAAGCATTTTTGGTGCTTTTGTGTGTGTTTGTGTGCTTTTATGTTGGAGTCACACTCCATATAATTTACTTCTGGGTTCTTTTTTTGTTCTCTTATTTGTCCCTCTATTTCAATGTCTGTGGGCACAGAAAATTATCCTCCTACACTGTGCAGATACCAGGACACCTTCTGAGAATGAAACCCATTCTCTGTTTAGAGCTTTTGTATCTGTTTGGTATTTTCCAGTTAATTTGGATCCTAATTTATCTGGTTTTCTTCTTTTTCTTTTTATTTTTCTTTTTTTTTTTTTTTAATGAAACTGAATCCCATCTGTGTTATTAAAAAAATGCTGGGTATTCCCTCTCTTTTTAGAATATGTTTTCTTAAGAGGTGAACAGATGGCCCTAGAGACAGATACATCTTCAAAGCTCTTTATTTTCAATAACAGCAGTGTAGGTACAACTAAGAATGCAATCACACTTCAAATTGAAGTTCCATTTATAAATGCTTAAGAGAAGGAGAATATTATATTAATAAATTATTTCATAAAATCATTGTAATAGATCATTACAGACTACAGTAAAAAGTTCTTGAGAGGGACACACATATTGAGAAAGCTAATAAGCACCAGTAGCATTTACTTCTCATGTTTGTAGCATGCTTTAATATCTATTAATTCTTTCTAAACCATTTATAAATGGAACTTTAATATAATTGGCCAATTAAGGAGGGTGGTGCTGTTCAACATCACCCACTGTATGGGCTGAAAGGAAGAAGAGGTGTGTTACCAACACCTGCCCTCCTTCCTCTGCACTCTCTGTAAGGCTTCATCTTACAAGTGGTTATTACCATGGGCAGACCTTCTGACTCAAACATAAGTACTGCCAGTAAGAGCTGTCACAGTGTTATTTGCACGGCTGGGACTGTAAGACAGTGGCACATCCAAGGTATTCTATATATATTCCCTAAATCAGGGGGTGAGGAAGCACAGTTTGTACCTTTCAGACACCCAAAAGTAAGAGTGATGAAATTTAACACAGCCTGACTGCTCACCTATTGCATGTTGATTCAGGTCGTTGTCAGGGGTCTCATACCCTGAAGTTTCAGTTTAGATTTTTTTGGCTTTGAGTGAGCAAGGAAAGAGGAATATCAAATTCCACCCGGTTTATGTTTGAAGCAAATAAGAGGTTGGCTGGATATTTTCTGGAATGACTTTCGAAACTACACATGGAATCAAACCAATCAAAATTTCTAAGGCATTTCACCCAGGGACACAAATCTGATGCATCACTGCACGCTGCATGCATGCTGCAGGCTCCCCTTCTTGGAAGCATGGCTCCAGCTTGACCAGCTAAGAGGCTGTATTCAGCATCCTGGTAAAACTGTGCTATGAAAGCAAGTTCTGCTGGGACTGCAACAAGCTACCAAACTCACCTTTGATTGTAAGAAAAAGTTCTAAGAGATGGTTGTTCAAAGAAGAAACAAATGCCGAATCTGACCTAAATGTTAAATTCATGCTGTGAAGCCTTTATGTTCTACTGGCGTGTCCTAGCAGGGGCACTGTTTAAAGCACTTGGGAACAGATCTGAGAGAAGGGCGGTGGAGAGATGTTCTGTACATGTGCTACATGTGTAGCATGGTTACCAGGCCAGCTGCACTTTCCTGTCTCGTGTTTCTCTCCGTCTGCACCTCAGCAGTGTCAGGCTTCAGCCCTTCACCTCTCAGGAAATTCTGCATTCTCTGAAACCAGCTGGAAACTGGATTCAAGCCCCTCAGTTTCACCAGTAAGGGAACACTGGGGTGACATGAATTGGGCCTGTCATGGCTTCCTCTTGACAGCAGCTGGCTAAAATGAGTAAAAAATTACTTTAAAATGAAGGACCTTTTAACTGTGGTACTTTGAATTATCAACTAGATTGAATAAGGTATAAAATCATCACAGCTACAAACTACAGCCCACACATGCACATTTCGTTTCAGTCCTTTGCCTCTCTCTTTCATAGCTCAGCTGTCTCCAGATTATTGTCATAGATTATAGTCTATGGAATGGGAGGAGTAGCCTGCAATGATCTCAGTGTCTACCTTCTGTTTAGAGTGCTCTCTGCATCTTCCCCCTCCTAAACCTTGAGTCTACCTCCCTTATGTTTTGGGGTTTTTTTTAATTCCTCCCTCCAGGCTTGTCAAAATGACTGTCACTTTGTAAGGGGCTAAACAGTCTCTTCTTGGGTCTCTAAATCTGGCAGTTGTGTTTGAGGGAATGCTCTTTATCTGAGCAACTGCACTGACTTTCCTGCTTGTATTTTCAACAACCTTTTGATGACTTCCACTGAGTTAGTGCACAAGCATACAGGAATGCAAAACAGAGCAAAATGAGTCACACACAGTGTTCACAGTTTCCTAGATTGTTGCATTTAGTATTAAGTTATTGGAATAATTATAGATTTAATACTTCCAGTAACATTTAATGCCTGTAAAGACTCTTAGGAGGTTACTCACTAATAGATACTTCCCACTAAATAAATTTAGTTCATAGCCATGGAGATGATGTCGTATTTTTCTCCTCTTTCCACACATAAGACATAAGAGTCTGCCATACTAATGTGCTGCCTGTAGGGCCTCAAACTTTCATTTTCTGGTGAGAGGGCTAAAAATTTAAATTCCTGTTCTTTCATTACAGCATTTCAGCATAATGCAATGTTTTCTCTTTTGGCCCTGTCCCAGTTCTGTCCACCTGACTCTGAGATACAGGAGCAGTGCATGTGGTTGTTTTTTTTTTTACAAACTGAGTTATAGCATTGCTCAGCTGAGATGATCTTGATGAGAGGGACAAACCTGTCATTTTTGCTTGTTAGCATTTTTTCACTGAAGTACGGAATCTCATGGTAGGTCATGGTACTGAGTTTTTATAGCCAGCTTGAGAATCATGTCCCATCTGTAAAGGTAAATTATGGGAGATTTGTTAAATTGAGGAAAATGCAAGGAAAATCTCCTCAGTCTTGGTGTCATATCCCATACCACCACTTTCTGGTAAAGGAGGAAGAGTTTTGAGAATGTACAGCTCTCTTTTCACCCTGACGCTTAAATTGAACACAGGCTTCTTTAAACTCTTTCCGCTGCTCCTATATACAATTTCCAATGTGGACAAACTGAAGCTTGCTATAGGGCCTACTTTACTTTTTATGTATTTTGCATGTAAATCAGCAGCAGAAATAAATCTTGTTCAATAGCCATCATGTGGATACTGAATGCATTTCCAGGAGGATTTCATACTAACTCTTTCTTATGTCCCCTGCCTCAGGCTCCTAGGCTGGATGAAAGCACAGTACACAACAACTATTTTTCAAATATTGCTTCCAATAAAGAGCTGGGAGTTGGGAGGTGGGGACTGCCATATTCTGCCCTCCATGTGTGTGATCATTTTTGTGAAAAAATAAGAGGCAATGGGGTTGGGAAGGGAGATTCAGGACTATTGGAAACACCTGATTGCAAAAAGGAAATAGCAGAGTGGAACTTTTAATGAAGTATCCTGGAATTCAGGTGAGTGTCAGAGAGGACTTTCCCACCACAATTAAGAGTTGGAGGGAACATATCCTTTAACTCTAAGTTGGTGTTTAACTGCATCTCTGGGCACCTGAATGCCTTCTACATTTGTCCAAGATAATCTATAGACTCCTCTTGTTAATCATGGTTTGGAAGAAGCTTTTCCTGATGATTCATGCAAGGAACATTTTAACTGAATGGACTTCCCATCTGCACGACACATCTGTGGTGCAGTCAGCTACTTCACTTATAGGAAAGGCACATACAGTAGTCTTTCAAAAGTGGAGCAGACAGTTCTTCCCTTAAAATTACTTTGCATAAACCTTTATGAGTGCCCCAGATCTTGCTGGTACAAATTTAGGCTTAATCTAATGTGAAAGAATGCCAAGAGTGAGCCTCTAGTTTTTACTGCTGCACTATGATGGGCAGATTGCAGCAGGGTACAAGAAAGAAACCTAAGCGGGGATTTTCTGCATAGAATGAGTGCCCCAGATTTTCATGGTGCCAGTTGAGATTTAATCTGGCCAAAAAAGCGTGCTGTGAGTGGGCTTCTGGTCTGGACAAAGAAAACCATCAGGGCAGAGGACACAAGCAGAGAAAACAGAACCTGCCATTGTGTTCAGTTGTAGCTTACTCTTTCCTTGGAAATATGTCCTCTTTTGCAGTTTGCTTACTTTTAAAGAATTCTACTACTCAAATTTATTTATTAATATGTCTGGGAGACCCATTTTAGAAACCATTTTTTCTGTTTTATTCTACAACAGCAGAAGAGAGTAAACTGACACAGTTTATGGTCTAAATTTGTTTTATATTCTTACGTATAAGCTGACATCAAGTATCTGACCTATATCGATTTTTAATATATATGTGTGTACACACAGATAGACACATATTAAAACACATCCACCCATACACTCTCTTTTCTACAGGAATTTCACCTTTTCATGTTTGTTACCTGAAGGCAAGTAATTACTTTCATGGCTCTTATTGTAGGTAGGTTATCATAGGTAGGAAACATTGATAGGTTTGCTATACTGACATGTTGCTGCATGGTGGTTCTTGAACAAATAGGTTCTTAGCCAAATCCTCTCCTGTGAGATGTTTCAGTCTTCAAGACAACTTTCTTTCTATTTAAAAAGAATAGAAAGCAGCTGCCCCTGGAGCTCACTGATACACAGTCACACATAAGGTGTGGGGGTTTTTTCTGCGGGGCAGCCCTCCTCCTAGAAACTACTTCTGCTGAAATGTTTGTGCAGTTTGGCCTGTCTGCTCTTCCACCATGTTTAGCATAGCACATTTGCACATTTTATTGTCTGCAGCTGACGTTTTTCATAGGTGACCTTTGCTGGAGAGCATGAGACCATTAACAGTATAGGTGACCTTGTCAGCAGATAGGACAGTTCACTCTCCCTTGACTGGCCTCTTTCTGAGGGCACCTGAGCTGTTATTTTGATATTAGTAAAGTCATCAACAAAAGCAGAACTCGTTATCCATAGAGAAGACCTGGCTTGTTTAGTGCAGCAGCAAGAAGTCTCACTGAAGAGCAAAGATGTGAAGTGCATCAGTGAGAAGCTGGAAAGGGCTAAGCCAATGCAATCTTTGATTTCAGTGGGAAGTCATCACATAGGAAATGATTGTGTGCTTGAGTCAAGGAGACTTGGGGTTTTAATTATTATCTGGAGGAATCCCCTACCTTTGTGCCTTGTATACATGGTGCTTTTCCATGTTGCTTGTGACAGAGAAAGTCTCGTTTTGTAACCACCAGCACTGTGCAAAACAGAAGTCTCAGCACAAGTATGAATGTCTTCACCATCTTTTTGAATTCAGCTGTTCAACTTGCACAGAGCAGACCTAGTAGCTTCCATGTGCTTGATGACCAAAAAGAAAGTAGCAACTGCCTTAATCAGAAGGAATTACAGTATTCTCCCAGAGCAACAGCATTTCTTTGATTTGAGGGGGGGGACAACTGAAAAACATGACAATAGTGAAAGGAAAGAAAAGGAAAGAGTTATGTCCTTTTCCAGTGACAGCCTCCCTCCTCCTCCTCACTTCATGCCTGTGCCTGTGGTGGCTGGTGTTCAGGGTTATCACTTGTCCGAGTTTTCTGAGGGATGTTTTCCTTGTTGTGTCCATTCAGGTCTCGGTCAATCAGCGGAGCATCGTCTGGGCTCTCCACCAGTCCTCTCAGCAGTCCAAGGGTAAGTGGTGCTGCTTCGAGATCTGTTGGTCTAATCCACTCACACATGCTTGATGCTTTTCGACATCTGTTGCTCCAGAGCTGTGGCTCTTAGCTGGGATGTTTTGCTTTTCCTTGGCAGCTTGTAAATTTTCATGGGTGGTGAGGGAAATGTTACTGACAAATGCAAGTGGAGAATGTCTCCTACATGTTCCCTGCACTGTTAGCAGGGATCTCACTGTGCCCTTTCCCTTTTTCAGTCTCATAAGCACACAGAATAACATTGCTATGACGAAACACTCCATATCCAGCTGAGGTCTGCATACAGCCTGGTTTCAGACCAAATGATCAGGAACCATTTCACAGCTGCCTTCAATTAGGTCACAGTAGAGCACCAAACCCTGCTGGTTATCTTCTGTTTGCCTCAGAATGGTTCATATTAGGAAGTCAGAGAAAATAAATTATACAAATTTGAGGGCTTGCAAATTTAAAAGGAAAGTAAGAAGTTGACTGACTAGGATAAGTAAAGAACATTCAAATCCCTATAAATAAGGTACTTCCACATGCCCTTTTTAATCATACAGTCAACTAAATACTGGTACTCAACTAATACTGATACTCAGCCAGTACAACACATGCTTGATAGTACATGTGTTGCAAAGGTGTAACAGTTTCTAAATGCAATGACAGAGGCCTCCCTCTTCGTGCTAACTTCCTTAGGGATAAAAGTGAGTATTCCTAGTGCCTGACAAGGTCACCTAAGTCTCTTTAAGACTGCAGTGCTTAACAGAAGTCTAGACCTCATCAAAAAGTCTGTTGGGCTGTGACAGTGCATGTTACCTAAATGTCTGGCCCAGAGTCTTTGGAGGATTTCTACATGCTTCCCATGACTTCATGAGAAGATGAAAAATTGATATATTCCATGTCTTAGGGTATGGATACACCTATGGATCTACTCTTAGTTATATGAAGATAACATCAGTATTCCAAGTATTTGAAATTGCAATTCCACCCTAAGATTCTGTGTAATTCTTGTGAATAAAGACACACTGTCAACTCTAAGTTTATAGTCTAGTAAAGCTTCCAGCACTTTGCATGATTGAATTAATTTCTGAAACCTATTTTGGGCTCCTGCCAATTGTTATCCTGTTTTGAAACTGGCATAAGTGTTCTTGTGGTCTCCTCTGTATCTTTAAAGTCCCAGGGACCAGTGAAGATGCATTTCCTTCTTTCTGCACTGGGACTCCTGGTTGCCAGTGGAATGAAGCAGAGGTCTGAGAACTCTTATGCCACTGCAAAATGTACTGGAAAAGTACAGTGGAAACAGTTTTCTGCACAAAATAAGTATCCATTGCAGCAAACCTAAATCTTGATTTCATTAATTGATCTCTTGGGATCAATTTCTGACATTTCAGTAGGACAACATCAAAGAATAAATTTGACAAGATCTGTCCCATAGTTGCTGTATCTTACCATTATTACTTAACAGGCAGTTGATTAAATAGTCTTCAAAGGGATTTAGCAATTAGGTGGCATTTTCAGCAGATCATAACAATATTAAGGCAGGTCATATTTGAGGCTTAAAAGGAAATGTTGGAATAAAAATCATATTTTTTTAAACGTCCTTACCTATGCTTCTAATAGCACCTTAGATTATTGAAAGAGAACATACTTTAAAAAGCAAGTGCACATTTCACTTTTTGCACTGCTTAGGCTCAGTTCTATGAAGAATTGAATTCAGCAGCAAATAAAAGTTCTCAAATTTCACAAGATCTTGCTAATGGTGTTCCACATTGCACCAGCTGAAATTGAGACCTGATCTCGTTCTTCATTTCATTATTAAATATGTGGTAATTAAGGGTGCCTCTTCAGATTCTTAATGGCTTAAGAGGGAGGTAAATCTTACTTTATTTCTTTCAAATCTGCTTCCCAAACCATCATACACGTAAGATAGGAAAATTGCAAGGAAACATTTGCAATTTACAGTCTTTGAGTTTTATCCATCAGTGTCATTTGCAAATAGTTAATAGTCTGATGCCGATAGTGACTTCCACAAATTAACCACTTTCCTCGTCTTTTCCCCTTCCTTGCTCATTGGCAATCAGAATTTAGCAAAATGGCAGACTTTAGTTTAACTTTACAATCCTAAGAGTAATACAAATATTTTGATGTACTAATTTTCCTTTAATTTTGGTGGCCTAACCCCAAGTTCTTTGAAGTAATTGCAAAACTTGGATGCAAACAATTTAAAGACATAAGTCTTAAATAAATTTCTACAGTTTTATTAAATATGGCAACATTGTGCTAATCCATCACACCCAGGAAGGAAACTCCCTAGTGAGTGTGTTTTGCTGCAACTGAGATTTGAGGCAAGGTTACATGTACATGGTATGTCTGGTTAGTTCTTGATTACAGCTTATAGCTGTCAAGAATGGATAATAATAATGGTGATGTGTAATTTTTCATAGGTAATATCTTTGTAGAAATCAGAATCTAAATGTAGACCAAAGCTGAATATCTTGAGTAGTGATTTTTATTTTTACAATTATTCCAGTACTTGTAATCTAAGGTGTTAATAGCAATGTTTTGTAAGGACATTTTTTGGTTTTGAATGTGATTTTTAGCTTGCTAGTATCCCTTAAAAGGCTTCTACCCTTCCAAGTCTGTCTATTGCTGTTTGCTGTCAAAGTATGAATGGTTTCCCAAAATGCCTCTTAACACGTGTAAATGTTCCTGTTTGGGAAAAAAAATCATAATCCTATTTTGTTACCTCAGTGATGGATTATGAACTTTGCTTGTCTTTTTTCTTTTTAAACTGTGTCTTACAAAACAATGGCTCCCCCCACACTCTCCTTAGACTTGGGACTTAATGGCAAATATTGCTGAGACTTTATGACAGAAATTCTAATTATCGAGCTATCCTTCAATGCAATGAGGGATATTGCAGGAGAAGCATAAAGTCTGATGGAAAGTATAATCTCTTCCCAGATAAATAAATTTGCCAGACCTTACTGAAGTTTTTGCTGTAGCAGTTTACAAATCAAACACCAATC
The DNA here is from genome assembly GCA_014706295.1 of Lycocorax pyrrhopterus obiensis. Classification (NCBI taxonomy): domain Eukaryota; kingdom Metazoa; phylum Chordata; class Aves; order Passeriformes; family Paradisaeidae; genus Lycocorax; species Lycocorax pyrrhopterus. The sequence continues at coordinate 14,522,408 of JACSVZ010000007.1, read as the reverse complement.
TGAGTTCATATATTTCTCATGGTGTTGTGTGCTCTGAAGCTTCCAAGTGAAGGCCGAGCAATTTAACCTTCCAGGTCAGGGGAGGAGAGTGGGTGCCCAGGTGGCATCACTCTCCCTTTTCCCCCTCTTTCTGCAATGGGTGGCTGCAGCTGGTGCATTACCCAGCCAAGGGTAAAGAGGAAGGAAAGAGGTTCTGACTGGTGTGTGCAGTAACTGTGTGTATCCCCTGCCACTCCGTGTGTATCACACACCTGTTCTGAGTCTCATCTCTCTACGGGGTTTGCATATGGGCACATGGAGCTGAAAGAGGTGGTCCCGTTCTTGGCACATCTCGATTTGTCTGTGGCTTGAGTGGTTCTTCTTCCCCTTCCTCACCTCCCTACAGCATCGTGCTTCTCTCACTGCAGGGCAATCAGAACAATCCCAGAGAGATGGCATTTCTCTCTTCTTTTTTCTTGGTTACTTTCTTTTTCTTTGTTTTTTTCTTTTTTCTTTTTTTTTCCTTGTTCCTTTGTTGTACTTTTCTTTCTGTTGTTTTCCTTTGCTGACACGTGGTTGGTTAATATGATGAAGCCTGTTATGACACTGTTGTTCTTGCTGCTGCCGCTGCTGCTGTTGTTGAATATGCTGTGTTCCCAGCTAACTGCATGTCTTTTTTTTGTTTTTTGTTTGTTTGTTTGTTTTCGTTTCTTTGCAAAATCCCTCCCCCCCACTACCCCTTCACCTCCATCTCCTGTGTCTCCTTGTGACATGGTGCATCTTTGTGACTCGGATGGATTTTATTCTGACTTTCCTTTCTCTGCTCGCCCGCTCTTTGCGTATTTCACTGTTTTTGATGTGCATGGACACTCTGCGTCTGTCTCGTAGCCTATCAGAAAGTTCTTCATCCCCCCTCAGACCTCCGACCTCCCTTTCTCTCCCCGACCCCAAGTCTCCTTGGACCCTGATGCTTGTAGGAACGCCTCCAGGCCTGGACATGTACTCCAACCAAAGCCAGCACTTCAGCCCAACCCAAAGACGCAGACTTTGCCATCCAAGAGCAAATTGGCTGAAAAACCACTCCAGTCTACTAAATCCAACCCACTCCCTGCCAGCAATACCAGCGCCCCCTCTTCCCAGAACAACCCTGTGCAGAATGCTCAGGGCCGCTCGCCTGCTGCCGGCTTTAACCCACAGCTGGCTGTTCCTAAAGTGCAGACCAACCCTATGTCTCCTGTTAGATTGCTCCCTTCTAGTACTGACCCAAGCACCAAATCTATCCCCATCATACAGGTCACCCCTCACCCCTCTCCAAGGGGAAGTCCCCTCCCTACCCCCAAGGGGACACCTGTTCATACGCCAAAGGAGAGCCCAGCAGGCACACCCAACCCAACACCACCATCCAGCCCCAGCATTGGAGGAATGCCCTGGAGGACACGGCTCAACTCCATCAAGAATAGTTTCTTGGGGTCTCCTCGCTTCCATCGTCGGAAATTGCAAGGTGAGTACTCACCCAGCCACACAGGGTGGTTCTGACTTGGGCGGACGTTCGGCAGGAATTTCGTACCTGTCTGTGGCTCTGCAAATTCCGTGTACCAAGGACTGAATATTGCTGTGGAAAATGAGAGTGATAGCATCAGCCAAGCCATAACCCACATGTGAGCAGGCTCTTGTGCCACTGCACCTGCTCCAACAGCATCTCCTGAGCCCACTTCACGCTCCAGCCATACAGCTCTTACTATCCCTGTTGTGACACTTAGACCACAAGAAAAATCTGTCTTCAGCTTCTTCACTTGCTTTGCAAGTGAACCTAGGGCTCAGCCATTTCCCCTGTGGCTGTGCTCCACTGCCTCTCCACAGCCATAGGCTGAGCCTTATGCTGAAAAAAAAGACAGCCAGAGGCAATAGGCTGAAATTGTCCTTCTGAAACACAGTTTTTTTGATCTTGGTTAATGCTTTTTTTTGCCTCCTTTGGTAATTGGTGCAAAAATCTCCTTAGTACAAACAGTGGTTTCATATCTGCTGGCCTACTTCAGTTTTCTGAGTCTCTAGAGTGTTGAGATGTGCAAAATTTTTCTTCCTCAGGCTCCAGGTGGCTTTTTTGCATGCAGGCAAAGGGCACCCAAAGTCACATGCCTTATCCTTGGACGTCAGCAGCAGCTATCCCAACACCCTGTGGTTTTACAGGGTACTGGGACATGATCCCATGGGAAAGGAGGATTACAGCCATGGAATAGTTAGATTTTGAACTGTTATGGTCGGTGCCATTGTCTCTGAGGTGGTCAGAGAACTGCAGAGAATTGCAGCAGTGACTGAGCTGCGTCCAGCTGGGCTTTGAGGCAATTGCAAAGCAGTCGCATTGGCACAGTGTGTTTGGGTCTGAACCAGAAACCGCTGAAGCCAGTGCAAGATTACCTAATGACCTAAGGAAGGGTAGAGTGAGCTTGAAATGCAGCACTTGATTAGATGCAGAGATCTAGAGGCATATGACCAGTGTTCAGATGTCAGAACTAGTCTACAGAGTCAGTGGGCAAATGCAAGTGCGTGCAATGGCAGAATTGTTTCGTTGGTGTACAAGCAGAAAATGGAAGGTGTACTGAATCATCAAATTTCTTTTCTCCCTCCCTCTCTTTGGCTGTGCGTGCATGGGCAGTACCTACACCTGAAGAGATGTCTAATTTAACCCCAGAATCATCCCCAGAGTAAGTACTCTGCCTTTTTTCCGACCAAATATCAGTGTCGTTTCCTGGCCTGAATACCATAAGCTGACATATTTCTGTTCTGGATCAGTATCTGTTTGTAACCTGTTGTCCTGTGGGTGAGATAGAGATGTGAAATGATTCTTTTGATAAGGACCCTGCATAAGATATATACCTCAGTAATGGCACTGGGGTCAACAGGTGATGAAACAGTCTCCCAGGAACCACCTCATTTTCTCACAGCTTGCTGAATTTGCTGGGTTTGTAACATGTTTCTTCTCTCTTCATTCATTTGGTTGTCAAGTAGATCGCTCTTTGGGACTGGAGAGGCTAATCAGTGGCTTATACTGGCATTAACTGTGCACCAAAAAGTCTTCCTTTTAGTACAGGAGAGTTTGCATCCTCAGGATAGCATGCAGGAGGCTCTGCTAAGATAATTCCGAGGGATCTTTGGCTGCGATAGGAAGCGCAGTGTTAATTCTAGGCAGCAGTACTGGGACATGGAGGAGCTGTTTCATATTCACCAGGCTCATTCCTAAAAGTCAGTGTACATTTCAACCATTTCACTGCACAAATGTGCGTCACTGCATGGCAGGTTTGGAAGTCCCTGCCAGAGTGCTGCTCCAAACACTTCCTAATATGCAACAGATGCCAAATTATTCCTTTTTATTTTCGCAGCTTGTGTTTGTGCACCCAATGCCCATAGACTCAGCCTGCCAACCAAGGCAATTTGGCCTCTTGTTAAGAGACTTGTATGGAATATTCATAAGTCTTGGATGGGAATTTTGAGCTTAAAGTTTTGTAATTGGTGACAATGGTATTGTCTTCACAACTTTCCCCAGACCTGGCTTTTATCTGGTGTAAGGTGGGCACTCTATTTGTAATACTGCAGAATGGAGAGGGATAAAGATTTCAAGAGAGGGAGAAGTAGGGATTAGTAAAGGTATCCAGGAAGAAAAATGGAATATACTGTGTTTTCAACACTTTCAAGCATTTACTAATAGAGAGGCATGAGAGAATTTCATAAAATTGGTACATCATTATCACAGAAATACACAATACTCTCATCTCACATGTTTTAAAGCCATTAAAACAGAAAACCTTTAGAATTAAATTTCTCCTCTTCATTGCATGTATGTTGGTGGAAGTTTTGCTGTTAATTTATTGCCTTCCCTGCTTCCCACTCACTCTTTAAAAGCTGGTGTAGAGAAGTAGTGCCTGTCATTTGAGGCAGTTTGGATGCAAGTCAAAGCCTAAGGCCGTCTTTTCTTTTTCTGTATAATTGCCAAATTAATGAGTTCAATTGGGCTGCACCCTGCAGTAAACATAATAAAAGTCATAAAAAATAATGAACTAGATTATATTTTAATGATAGATGTCTGTTGCTCAGTGCCCACTTCCACATGTCTTATTTTTTCCCATATTTTCTTCTTTTCTGTAAGAAATAAGATATCCTTATCAAGAGCTGTACTGACCTCATGGGTTGAGTGGTATATACATGTCCTTGCTCTGTCTGGTACAGCACTGCCTGCCATTCATTTAACAAACCTGATGATTAGGTAAAACACTTTGACATGTCTGGGTAATGCTGTTCTTTCTCATGTGAAAAAGTCCTAGAAAATGTGTTAGGGATGACATTTAAAGAGACTTAGCTCCAGCTGCTTTAAACCTGCGAAGCTCCATTTGCTTGAGTAGAAATGCTGCTATTTATGCCAAGCAGGTAAACCCCTGGGGGTTACTGATCTGTGTGCTCAGAGACAGAGAAGGAACACAGAAGGCAACGTGGTCAGACACTCCAAAAGCAGGAAAAGGAGCAACATTATAGGAGTGAGAAATTCCAGTGTGAAGTAATAAAGCACCAGCCTCTATCTTCATGCTAATTTCTTTGCTTTTTCGTCAACTGGACACCTGATTCGATTCCCTAGTGTAATCTACATACCTAGCCTCCCCCACATATCTCATATCTCACTCCCCCTTTAAGAAGTTTGCCATGATAAGAGAAGATTCTTAATTTCAAGTACATTTTGTACTGCTTACAGCCTGATCTTGTGAGATGCTAGAGCATGTCATTCGGGGTACTGAGGATTCATACACAATTTAACCTGAGTTAGTAGCACTTAATGCCCTCTAAGAGGAGAAAAACCTTCCTTGTGTAATTTAACTCCAAAGCTGTCCCCTGTTCTCAGTGGGCCTATTCCCTAGGTGTATGAATACAGCTAGTTCTGACAGTTTTGGGGTGAAAAGCCAGTGCATGTGTGCTGTGTCTTGATTCTGCTCATTACAGAAACAGGAGAGGCCACTGGCATCTATTCCATCTTATGTGACACCAGCAAAATTATTTTAGTGAATTCCAATGATTTACAAGCTGGAGTGTAGCCCAGGCTGCCAGTGAATCTTCCAGACTCACTATTACTGGTGATAACCTCGCTGAGGAAAAGAGCCCAGATGGATTCTGGAGACTCCAGACCATGCTGAACAGGAAAAAATCTCCCTATGTTCTGGGCCCTCGTTACCTGTGCTTGTTAAGAGACATATAAATGAAGGGCCAATAAAACCATTAATGAAAATACAAAAATGAAAAGCCATATTTTAAGATGGCAGACCTGCAGTTAAATAAGCACACTTTTCCAGGCCCATGCTTCCCCTGGGCCCTTGGAGTCCATCCAGCCAGCCCTGGTTCAGGTGATGATACATCCAAGCCTAAGACAAGCAGCCGCGTTAGATGGATAACCAGGTGCTAATTTACTAATGAGCACAGACCCCTTACATGCAGGGAGCTACTGCCCCAGCTCTCCAGGGGCTTGTGGAGTTGTTGTGGTGTGTGAGAGACACATGAGCTAATTAGTATGTAATTTTCTTTCACACTCTAACCCTGGCTCCTTAACGACCATTTAAATGAGAGGCCCTTTCTCTTTACTGCTCCCTATGCTAATCTCTGGCTCACTGGCTTAGTTACAGCTGCCTATGAATATTTTAGGGAATGACAGTTTTCCAGCCCACTTTAATTGAGTGGGGGGCACTGGTTTACCAAATTGCAAGTGAATCTTTCTGTACTCGTATTTTTGGTTTCCTGCAGTAAATGAAGCAAATCATTATTTGCCCAGCCGAGCAGTCTTCCAGTTGTGGTCTTTCTACTGTGTGCATTAAATGGGCAGTGGGCCCACAGCTGCATGATTCATGGAGCACTCTGGGATGGGGAATGAGTGCAAATTGCTGGACACTGCTGAGACCAAGCTTTGTTCTTTATCCTGAAGGCCTAGACTTCAAATTAGTTTCCTAGTTTGCTCCTCTCTCTCTTAGCCTCTGTGCTTCCTCCGCCTCACTTTGCCGCAGACAGTGAGTCTACTAGCAGCTCAGTCCAACTGTTTATTGCTTTGCTGGAAAACTGGTGTACAGTAATCCTTTTTGCAGATGGCTCTCCTTGTCTGGAGAGGTTGTCTTCTTCCACTGAGTGGTGAATGTCCACCCTATTGCTTGCCATACTGCAGCCTGGATTTAGCATTATAAAATATACTGTAGAGGGGAAAAAAAAGGCAGTCTCTTGGTGGCAGGTCTTTTAATTTCTGACATTTTCGTGCTGAATTCTTCTCTACTAGAATATGGCTGATTTAAGTGTGATTTTCCCTGGGTTAGTTTGGTCCGGCAAGTCTTTGGCTGTGTCTCACAGCTGACAGCCTCTTTTCTCCCCTCAAAACCACACCTTTCAGAGATGCTACTTTCAGGTTCTGGGTAGTGTCTCCCATTAACATTCATGTCCCTGCATTCTTCCTTTAGCCTGTTTAACCTAAAAGCTAATGTCAATGAAGTGCATTGAAATGGTTAAACAATAAGCAAAATCAAACGTTTGCTGATCCGATCAGTGTGAAAAAACAGAGCAATTTCATTTTATGATGAAACCACTATCTGATGCTGGAAGAAACTGAGGAGCTGGACTGCCGTCAGTGGAAAGCCTGAACTGTGTTTTGCATGGTGTTGTTATGTCCTTTTTTAATACTGAAAGTTCATTCCTTTGTAGGCTGACCGGAGTTCACACACTATATAGGCACCCTGAATGGGACTGATGAACAGGACAGTCTTTGTCCTGGCCTTGCATGATAGTGGATTTCACTCACTGATAGATTGGAGCTCCAGTGAAATCTGCAGCTTGCTTTAAAAAGCAGGATCTCGTGATTGTACCATCAGTCCAACAGGACACCTTCAGAAAAACATCTTTCCAAGTCCTGTAACACGAAAGGAGTTGAAATTGGGTGGGAAGGAACTTAAATCTTTATGTTGCCAGGATCTGCATGTTGTCACAAGAAACCGAGAGATCCCTGGAGACAAACCAGAACCGTGTCCCCTGGTTTATATGTACTTTGTATATGCAGTATTTGTTGGTATATTGGCTCAGTCAGAAGAGTTACCATTGCTCCTGATTTTTCGTTGTTGGTGACGCATGCTGCCAGAGTAAGGCTGTGTGGTCTGTCATTTCATCAGTTTTCACCAAGTGAAATGTCGTTCTGGATGTTCTCTGATACTATCTCCCACTTATTGTTAGTAATACCATCACATCTGGAGTGTCATCACAACTTTTTCTTGTGTTTTTTAATATTTTTTTCTAGCTAGGGCTGTGTAGGAAATAAGAAATAGCGTTCAATATTCTAAACATCTCTTTCTTTTCGTCACATCAGGCTTGCCAAAAAATCCTGGTTTGGTAACTTCATCAACTTGGAGAAAGAAGAACAGATTTTTGTGGTCATTAAGGACAAACCATTAAGCTCCATTAAGGCTGATATAGTCCACGCTTTCCTCTCGGTGAGTCACCTCAGCTGCCTCCTGGAGGCATCCCTCACTGGTCATTCCAGGATTCTGTGTTCCAGATGTTACTGGACAGGGGCTCTGGTCCTTTGAAAGCATCCTCTGTGGATTTAATTTACGTGGCCTGCACTGGACTGTGTGTGGATTACTAACTGTAGATAATGCTCTCTAAGGTGAGAAAGATTTCAGCCTTCTTGGCAAGGCCTCCAGGTTGCCAGAGTTCGGAATGCCACGGCAGTAGAGCACAATGCTGGCACAGTATCCAGACAGTGATTTGCTGCTTTGTCAAATTAGCCTTACAGTCACCGGCTGGGCAGCAGATTGGGTCTCCCTTTGCTGGGTATGCCCTCCACCACTTCAGCCACACCAAAGGCCTGTCTCACATCTGCATTTGTTACTTTAAATCCCCACTTCAGTGCTGTATGGCAGAAAGAAGGATAAGTTCTTCTGGTGTCCAGAGTATCAGTTGTTGCAGATGTGGTTTGTATACAGCCTAAGAAAGCAGAGGGAAATTGTCTTTTTTTCCTCTAGAAGGTCCTTCTTCTCACGATCTAGAGGTACCAGTGATGAAAAGGTCAGCACAGCAAAGTTAATTTAAGAGGTTTTTCAATTCAAGGTAGTCAACAACATAAATACACTTTTTCCAATAGAATTAAGAGAAGGAAACTTAATTTCTTATATTGTTTGTTAAACTGATTTTTTCCCACAAAATACTGAACTCCATTTCAATCTTTGTGATTCTGCAATGAACTTCTTCCAAAAAATCAGCCATAACCCTTGTTACTGTACAAGCACACAAGGAGTATGTGCAGTACAGTAGTGGGCATCAGACACTGGTGTCCATCCCAGGTTGGTTATAAACAGCCATGTTACTGTATCAACTTCATGCATTTAGCTGTGCTTTTGGGTTTATGCTGTGGTGTAGTGTGCTCTACTGTCCATACTGGTGATCCTGTGCATACCCCACATGTGTGGTTTTGGTGTGATGTAGGGATTTGTGTGCAAAACCAGTGAATTGTCTCTTACAGCAACATCCAAACTTAAATGTATTGTCATGGCCTGCTAATTAACCCCTTCAAGTTAGCTTGTCAAAGAACTCATCTTCATTTTTCTTCCTAAATTAGAGACCAGATTTCCAAGTAACTTGTTTGGGTTTTTTTTTAATCTGGTCCTTTATGAAGCAATAAATAGAATATGAGTATCTTGTTAAATTTTGGGGGAAAGTGTGGAAGGTAACTGCTTGAAAACTAGGAAGTTATGAAATTCCACCATGGTTCTGAATATACAGATGTTGGATGATATCACAAAGCTTCTCAGAGTTGAGAAGAAGATTGATAGAAGTTGTGGTTTGAGTGAGTTGTTTGCAGGCATGCTTTCCCTGTGGATATCCCAAGCACTTTTAAGTGTCTGCTCTGTGTCTTGATGTCTGTTTGACATCATAGAATCAGCAAGCAATTGAAGTTGGAAAGGTCTTCTTCAGGAGGTCTCCTGCTCAAAACAGGAACAGCTGTGAGATCAGACCAGGCTACTTAGGTGTTTCTAATGTTCAGTTTTATATCCCACTGACTTTTCTGCCCACTGCCTTAATATCACCTTTTGCTCAGCAAAAGGCATTTCTCAAAACTAGTGGATGAGTAGGAAAAGAAAGACTGAGTGCATGAAGTTGAGCAACATGTGTAAATTCATAAGCATGTTGGGTATTGCACCAATATTCAACCCTTAAATTTAGGTCAGTCCTGTAAGCAGCAGTGCATTCTTCTGTGGTGCCCAGCAGCCTACACTCTTACCGATTCCACAAGAACACTGTACATGACAAATTCGAGACCAGAAGCAAATCTAGCAAATGTTATTAATTGTGGAAATGTGTGTTGTTATAAACAGACTTTTGCAGATTTTTTTTTCCCTTTTATGCACTGGTTCTGCTATCTGCTTCTACCAACCTCTTTCAGATCCCAAGTCTCAGTCACAGTGTCATCTCACAGACAAGTTTCCGTGCAGAATATAAGTCCACAGGAGGTCCTGCTGTCTTCCAGAAGCCAGTGAAGTTCCAGGTGGACATAACATACACAGAAGGGGGAGAGGCGCAAAAGGAGAACGGGATCTATTCTGTCACTTTCACACTCCTATCAGGTAACCATGGCAAAGCTCTAAAATGGGTGCGAGCTGGCTTGGTCCTTGCTGATAATAGAGGCCTGCAAATTGCTGTGCCAGAGGAAAAAATATAACTGGCTTAACCTCAAGGGAAAATTCAGTCGGGGGCAAGGAGGACATCAGGAACAAAAATGGTGTTGGTAGTGATGGAACTGCAGGGAGGGAAAGAGATTCCCAAAGAGGTGAAGTTGGCACTGCCATGATTAGTGCTAAAATGGCTGTTCTGTGCACCAATTTTGGTGTGACTCATGGTACTGGCTCCCTGTTTCATTCAGAAGTCCCAGAGTCTCAGCTGGACACTGTAAGGCCATAGTTTCTTCCTTCTGACAGAAACACGCACTCACTCTTTTCTTGTGGGTGGCCACATGCACCCCACAGGGGTCACAGCAAAGAAACAGACCCCCCGCCTTTTCTGTCTTTACAAAAGGAGCCCTGAAGCCCTCCCTCCTCCTGTTGAGTCCAGCACACCGTAGTCCCTTTGGCTGAAAGACAGACACACATTCAGGACACTCCTGGGGATAAGACTGAAGGGAAGATGCTTGTGATCCTTCCCCTGCAGCCGTGTGTGTGGGCTTGGCTCCCATTGCTCTCACAGCCACTTGTGCCTCTTGTCTCCTCGCAGGTCCAAGCCGTCGCTTTAAGAGGGTAGTAGAAACCATTCAGGCACAGTTGTTAAGCACACATGACCAGCCTTCAGTGCAGCAGTTATCAGGTAAGTGGCTTCTACTGTCCAGCACCTTCAGCAGGGACAGGAAGGTGAAAGGCCTCTCGTAGCAGGAGGCTGAGGGAGGCCATCCCTCTGATCACAGCAAAAACCGAGCTCCATTCAGACAGAGCAGTAACTCCCTGCACCCTACTCCTCCCTTTCTCATTCCCACTCCAGTGCTCCCAGCGCATTCCCCAGTTGAACAGCTTCTGCCCACCACCCGCCCAAAGAGCCATTTGCCCACTTCTCCATCAAAAGCTGCATCATCAGTAGATCTTCCAGATTTTCTCCAGTGCTAAAATCTCCCAGAGTAGGGATGTGCTCTAGAGGATACTTGATTTTCAAACCCTTCAGGTATGCTTTAGAAACCTCCAGCTTCAGAGGGTCCCAGAACAAACTTGAGAGCTACTTTTAACTTAGCCATTAACATATGGTCAGAAGGTGGTTAATAGTTTCCAGCAGTGTGATCAAATTCTCAATACTGTGGGTAGCACAAATTATATACTGAGGTTCTACAGAAGCTATATTTTATCTATTTGAAAAGTAAATTTCAATTCCTCGTGGTGGTAGAGAAAGCCTTACATGTGTGACCCTGTGCAATGACATCAATCTGGATGTGCAGGCAGCCTGAATTGATAATACAGAAACCAGCCTTATCCCATCATTATGTAGCAGGTGTTCCCTCTGAACACTATAGTGGTTGTACACACACACACATAAAATCTCAGCGGTAACTCTTCTATCCTCTAAAGGGACAGAACAAAGAAGAAGGTGAAAGTTGAAAATTTAAGGCAGATAAGCTATTGGGAATGTGTCAAGGCAGGAAAAATAGGGAAAAGTGGAAAGAATGTGCAGATACTGGGAATAAATAGGAGCAAGGTGGAGAGCAGAGGCTGCAGCAGAAGACAGTGAGGCAGGAGTGGGAGATGAAAAGGAAGTAAATAAATATTATACTTTAGAGCCAAATTCTGTTCTTGACCCTTGTGTGAACAAGCCAAGACAAAAGTGGGGGAGTTAAGTTGGCATTGCATCCTACAATTAAGTCCCAGATGTCCTTGGCTCATTACACATATGGGTTACATCCTTCTGGTCTAACAGTGTGGCTTTAGCATCCAAAGATAAAATAGCTCCATCTAGAAGTGTGTGTGCCTAGTACCTGACAGAGAAATATGTGCAGTTTAGTGTCCACTTTGCTTTTGGCCTCCAGCACTGCCTGACCTGCTGCATGCTGGAACACAATGGTGACCAGCACATGAGTTATCCTGTTCGGATGCAGGGAAAACGAGGACACTATAACTATGGTTGATTCAGGTTTTTGCTGTCTGGACTTTTGACATTAAGTCAAACTCAAGGAGGCAGCCAGAATTTTCTGCCAGCCCTTCCTCTTGGGAAATGCTGGGGCTAAGTGGGAGTGAGGGGAATTAGATAGAAAAGCATCCTTTAAACATATTTCATATTACTCCTGAATATGAACAATATTCAAGCATCCCTTGTTTCGTAGGGAATGAAGTGTATCCTTACTTTCCTGTGAGGAAAAAATGGTTTAAAAAGTGAATAACTTGCTCTCTCTTAACTTCTTCACCCTAATATGTGTTAGCTACTGAGGCTCTATAGAAATACTTGGACCCTCTTGCACACTTGCATGTGAAGCAAGATATCTCCCTAAGAAAGCCACATTATAGCAGGAATAAAAACCATTCATCTGACCAAGACTCAGGGAAATGTTTTCAGAATACTCTGCTGTGACAAATGTGTCTGACTTACAGTTTTGCTCTGGTTCTGGAATGGAAAAGCTGTATTATTTCTACTGCCTAAAGCTACATGAGAACGTATTGTTTCAGCAGGGAAACCCCAGCCTGACCTCTAATGCCAGAGTGGAACAGATAACTCCACATGGAGTAAAAACAAAATTATTGGTCTCTTGAAATTTAAAAATGAGAATTCCCTTGGCTGGGGACTTACCGAGGCAAGACAGCTCATGAGACAGGGTGCCAAACTGTTCTGTATCACACCATCTGACCTGATCAGGAATATGCACGTCTCTTGAAAATGAGGGAAGTCCACCTGAAAATTTTAGGTTGGAGCAGCTTACAAGAAAAAGAGAAAAGGAAGGGAGGGGAAATAAAGAGATTGTTACCAAAAAAGAGACAACCTTTGCATCAAAGTAGGGTGGCCCAGTAGTTCACATCCCCAGCCACTGAGAATAAGGGAAAGTAAAGGGATAAAGGACAGCACAGTTCACATTCAGCACCTTACTTAGCTGGGTGTCTGGTCGGAAATGTGTGCAAAATCTTCCTAGAAATTGTCATGGAATTAATCAGCATTTCTCACTAGAAACAAGGCAAAGTCTTCTCTGTTTCTCTTCTCCTCCCATATTCCCAGCTCTGAGCACCGCATAGGGATTGTGGTGGTTGGGCCCTGTTCAGGTTCATGGTTTGAGGATGCTCTGTAGGCAGTCCACTACTGCAACAGATTGAGCTCACCTTCACTTAGACTCTCCTCCTCCATGGCTCTGAGCATGGTGCTGTCTCTGACCAGCAGCACTGGTTCAGCACTGGAGCTTTTCCTAGCTCCTTGTGCACAGACACATCCTATGTGTGGTTGTCTCTCCTGCCTTACAGTTCTGATGCTGTTACAGGTGGGGTGATGAAAACAATCTCTGAAAGGTGCATGCGTGTAAAGGGAGACCTGCAGAAGGGGAAGATTTAACGAACTCGGTAGAAAGCAGAACAGCAAGGACTAATGAACATACAGCAGTGAGGGTCATTCTCTCTGCTGCCCCTCTGATCTGCTGTGCAGCATCCCAGCCCCCTGAGCCGGCCTGCCTGGGTTTCAGAATGCATTTTCTTCTTTTTCATTCCTCCAGCTCACAACAGTGTTTGTAGATGTCATGTTGCCCATGCATCTCTGTGTGTGTGCGAGCCTGTTATGTACCTGATTTAGGCAGATGTGTTTCTGTGTCACACTTGAGCACCTTATAATATCCCTTCCTCCATATATCCCTTCATTCACTTCCATTTTTCCTTTCTAAGACTGGCTGTGCGTATTTCTTCTGGCATACTCTGAAGCAGGAAAACAGATTCCCTCCCTTACCTGAAAAAAAGTGTAAATAAATGAAATCCATTCCAAAAGTTAATGTAATGCTTCTAAAATCCACTGTCTAGATGGACAAATTCAGTGCAACATATCAGCTTTGTATCCCAGTGTTTCAGGACCTCTGTGCCATAACTGCTGAGACAATACCAGGTCTAGGACTCATGACTTGCGTAGAACAAGTAGATAGGGATGGATTGTTCATTTTTTCTTCCTAATGAAAGAAACTAGAGGCCAGCATAAGATAGTGGAAGCCAAGTACCAAAAAAGCCATTGGAAAGCGTGTCTTCATGTAATCTAGAACTGGTGGAACCCCTCACTGAAGCAGGTTTTGAATGTGAGGAGCTTACAGATGCTCATCTTCCCCTGAGTACTTCTTACTCACAGGGAGGCTGGATAACTCCCTGCACAAAAATCTTTATGGGTTTGCTAAACAGAGAAACCACAGCAGGCTCAGGGAATCTCTGACCTGACAGTGGTGAGTGAGGCACTGGTAGGAGGAAGTGTTCTGTATGCTTGGCCTTCTCTTTCACTCCTGCATGTCTGTGGGGCTGCTGATGGAGACAGAGAACCAGATCACAGATCACAGAATATTCTGAGCTGAAAAGGACCCACAAGGATCATCAAGTCTGACTCTCAGATAGTTTTGGCCTTTGATCTGAACCAGAGCAGTTGTCCATGTGTGCTTGTTACTGGTATCACAGAAGCCATTATGCCCAGTGAGACCATGAAAGGACCCCTCTGGGATCAAGAGGGCGTCTCAGTGTCTGTGAGAGCAGTCAGCCTTGTCTCTTGTCCGTGAATGGCTTCATCCAGGGCCCTTATACTCAGAATCTCTGCTTAGGAAGTTCCTGGGCAGACTGCCCTTTGCTGGGATAAAAGGATCTCTCTCCATGGAGGACGATATCTCAGATTTGTTCCTTTGTTTCAGCCCAGGAGTCTTTCCATTAAATCATAATCTGTTTTTCTCTGATGCCTTTGCACGAAAGAGTAATACTAGCAGCTGGTGAACAGGGACATGCAAAAGCCATCTGTGATCGTTCACAGGGTAGGAATTTTTATTTCCCTAATATTTTCTTGCTTCTCTGAGCTCTGGTTTTTAGTATGGGGTGCTACATATTCAGATTTTTTCCCATTTTCCCATGTTCTGGGCAATCAGCAATACTGAAATAACCTTTATAACTTCTTGGTAAAAGGTTTTCTGTTTCCTTATTATATTTATTGACTTCATATTGGATTTTAACCATTGACATCTCAAAGTTCAGAGCATCTCAGTGTTACTGCTGGAAGTCAGCATAAACAAGTGTTTAGAGACCATATACAGCTTCAAAACAGGGCAGTGCAAATTCTTTCTAGAGCACTGATCTGTGAATTCCAGGTATTTTATGGCTCACAAGAGCTGCAGGCTGGCAAATTGCTACCAAAAAAAATAGTAAGAAACCTAAAGTTTCCAAGCTTGTGAAGGATTTTATCAAGATGGAAAAGGGAGTAAGGAGCAAATGAAGTGCTTTGCAAGGTAAATTTCCAGCTGCAGACTCAAAACAAGGACGCTGCAAATACCAGTTTGGAATTGGATTACAGGTCAGTTTTTCTGGGATTCATTCAGGTCCCAAGTTTCTCTCGTTTCCTGCAATCTTGTGTGACCCTTTATGTCTTACACTGTTACAGTGTCTGGGGTAATTACTTCATCTTGCTATCATAGTTCCACCTACAAGAAGTGCCTGTAATGCCTGGTTGGATTGGCAGAGCACTGTGTTTTTGCTAAACAGCTTTAGTATTATTACTGAACAGCCTTCACTGAAATTAACTGAAATAGTCACTGGTAGTCCAGAAATAAAGCATGTAGAAAAAAGTCCAAGCTCTCCAGAGTTTTGATAGGAAAACAGAGAATTTCAAATAAGCACAAAAACACTGGGGAGTTTCAATCTGCTTGATAACTGCCTTGGACCAGAGGAGCTGGTGGCTCCCTTGACATCATCTCCCTTAATGGAAGTGTTTACTGGGGACTATGAGCATCTGGCAGGAGCTGCTCAGAGCTTTCTGTGATCCAGCCCTGGATTTGGAGATCTCAGAGGAGCAGCTGTTTGGGTGAGATTTCCCTGGCTGGAATAGGCCTCAAACTCAGATATATCAGAAGCATCACAAACCAGGCAGCTTCCTTGTGAAATTTATGTAGGATAGAAATTAAAGAATAAAGCAAATTGGGAAAGAAAATTCCACAGAGCACTAGTAATTTTTAATGGATTCAGAGCTTCTTTGGCCTTTTGAAGGGAGATCTTATTTTAACCAAAGTATTTGCTGTCTGCTAATGAACTGGGTGTCATTTATGAAAGAGTCTTGGTCAAATCCAAAGTGTGAGTGACTTCCAGCAATTCCTATAAAATAAGGAATTGCCTTATCATCAGAAGGATTGAGAGCTGACACTGCCGCTATGTTTTAATTAAAAAATTAAACAGAACACATTAAAAATGCAGTTACATGACCCATCAGTGCTTCTCAGACAGTTAAAAGCCTTTGGACCCTGGCTTTATTCACTTCTCGTAACACCTGGATCCCACAGTCACTGGATTATGGATTACTATCCATGAGCAGAAGCTGACTGGCAAGAATCTAAGACTTTCTAATTGGAATGAAAATTCTACTTTAAAATGATGGAATACTTTATCACATAGAGTATTTACTAAAGCAGATGTTACAATATGATGGATATGAAAGAAGTACTAAAGTAATTACTATAAAAGAGGCGCTGAAGACACAGTAGCACTGTTAGTCTTTCAAGTGATGCAGTATGAGCTGGTGTGCTCATACTGTCTCTGCCTTAGGAATGGGGAAAAAAATCTGATGAGGTGTTGGAAGGACACTACAAATAAAAATAAATTCCTGTGCAGTTCCTAGGACTAGCCCTGGCAATATAGAGAATTCCAAGTATAGTTATACATAAAAGTTTTAAGAAAGACAAATTAGAGGTTTTATTAGGGTTCTTTTGATTTTTTTCTGTGGTCTCATATTTCAAAAAGTGTTCCCTAACCATCAAAACTAATTCTATAACATGTGAATTTACTTTTTTGGGAGCAAAATGGGGTCCAGAGCCCAAGATATTATGCTGTCAAAAAGTCTCTGTTACAATCCTTTTTTTGTGTGTAGATCTGTCAGCTTGTATTCTAATCACACAACTAATGTATGTAGACCTGTGACACAATTGGCTTTAAATACTAAAGAGAGCTGTGCTGACTGCAAATGACTTAGGAAAAAAGGCAATATTAACTTAAAGAGACATGATTACTTTTTAGTTTGTTAAAATGAAGAATGAAACAGAAATACCAATTTCAGGAGGATCTTGGTAACCAGCCAGTTTACTTGCTCTGACATTATCCAAATACTGCCTTTTGTTTCCAGGCTTCTTATTGTGTGGCCACTCAGTCTGAATACACTTTGAGGGGAAAAATCCAGGTGTTGGAGGTGGGAGTCAGAAACAGTCTTCTGGTCATATCTGAGATTTTCTTTGCTCTTACATGTTCTTTCAAAGCTAGGTTCTGCTAATGGTTGTGTGAATGCTCTGGGGTCTACCACTATAGATCCGCATCACACTGCATTACAGCAAGGGGTAGGTGACTGAGGGGGCTGGACAGGAACCACTAAAATGCACGAGACAACAAAGTTCTGCAAGTTAGTAAAGAAAAAAAATTATACAGACCCATGAGTGTGACTTCTAGTCATTGACTCGATCAGCAACTGTAGGCACTTCTCAAACCTGCTAGGCATCTTCAGGGAGAAATGTGTTTTGGGGGCTTAGTCTGCCTTCACTCTGCCAGACCAGCCAACGAATTTCAAAGGCAGCTAAACTCCTGGCCTCTCTGACACCTCTTTTATGTTGTTCCAGATCTGGAATGTTCTCTTCTCCTTCACCTCTGTCCTTTTCCCCCTTTCTCTTTCTCTCAATCTTGTGCCTTTCTGAGAGAACTTCCATGGGTATCATCTCCCACTGACCTCTGCCAGCCCACCTTTAGCCTTGGGGACGGAGAGCATGTAACCACTGCTTAGATGCTTTGACCAGCATCACTGGACCAAGCAGCTGCCCTCTCTACTCCGTGCTTTCCCAGATGATCTATGCAGCACAAGCCTGGCTGCATCAGAAGAGATACATATCCATGCTCTTCTAGCATGGGCTCAGCTCACCCAAGCATATCCAGCACCCCTTCCCCCTCTTATGAATTTACTTTTCTCAATATTTAAGGGGAGGAATGCTGGGAAATTATCTTTCCCTGTGTCCTGCAGACTTTATAGCAGATAGGGAGTAGTTAGAGCTTCCTGGCAATTAGGGATTTTCAGCATATGTGTGCATGTTTCCGAGAAGCCTATTTCTTGAATACCCAAGTGTTCATCAAGAGCCCAGGCAAGAGGAGATCTGAGACTGATCTGAGTGCTTTAACTGGTAGCCACCTGCTCAGCAGTGAGTACTCCACATTGCCCAGGAACACAGAGATTTAGATCTCAAATGCAAGGGAATCCTGGCTGACAGCAGCAGATCTGGCTTGCCAGCAGGTTCCACATGGAAGCGTCCAGCTGGGCTGGTCCTTTCTGTTTTAAAGCTGGCATGTGGAGCTCCTTCTGCTTGTTGCACCTGAGTAAGAAGCACCCAGAGGCTGTGGCAATGGGAGCTATACACAAAGTGGACAGTAATGTCTTAGGGCCAGATTCTGCCACCCTTTCCGGAAGTACTTCTATTGCCTGTGAATACTGACCTTGAAAGCAAGAGCAGTCAGAGATTACACTTGAATGAGAGAGAGTTAGATTGAAACTTTGACATTATCCTTTGGGGTTTAAAAGATGGGTTCGAGCTGTACGAGTAGTCTCACTCCATGTCCAATAGCACAGTGCTAGATTTCTTTCCTCTCTCCAGGTTTTTGATGTAGATATATGAGCTGGCTGAACATTTCCTGGCTGTTGCAGTCTAATTTGCAAAGCTAGCCAGGTGAAACACTGTATTCAAGGCTTTTAGTTTGCTAATGTGGTGGCAGAGTATTTTCCACATCTCATAAATACCTGTAGCTACGATAAAGGGGTGAGTGGAGGCAGCAGTACTGAAGTAGCTCCACTCTCAGTCACAGGGCCAGGTTTGCACTGGCATAGAGTGGGTGGCAGAATTTGGCCTGGGTTGTGTAAACACCAAGATGTGTATATGTTTCCTGCTTCAGGTAATAATGTGCTAAGTTACTACTTTATGCACAGAGGTATGGAAACCTTTTTTTATGTTTTTCCCTCCCTCCCTCCTCTTTCCGTTCTATGATCCAGACACCACTAACTGTATGGAGTTGATGACTGGCAGACTTTCCAAATGTGGTAAGAACTTCCTTCCCTTCTGCCTTTTCACCTTCCCCAGCCCCTGCTGAGCAACATAATTATGCGCCGTCGTGTCCTATTGCACCTCTTCCCTTCCCTATCCCTGCTCTCCCACGCTCTTTTTGAGACTCCCCACCCTGTAGCAACCCACTATGTCTTTCACTCACCTGGAGGACACAAGCACATATCCCTTTTTCTGTTCCTCCCCATCCATGCACAGATGCACAGGCTCCACCACAGCTCTCCCCTTCATAGCACAAATGTGTGGTGTTACACTTGAGATACCCTCTCTCACTGTAACCCAGGCCAGTGATTTTCTTTTTCTTTCCTGATTTTTTTTTCCTCTTTTCTTTACTTGCTGCTGTTGATTCATGATTCTTCAGTCCCTTTTCTGCAGTGAAGCTGAATGCTGCCCTGCTAGCTGCTGTCTCCCTTGGTTTCCTGCTATTTGTTGAGACAGGAATGCTGTGTTATTTAATTCCATTTTGCATCCACCCCCTTCTTCCCCAGATGTCCTTGGGGTATGACCCTTTTAAATTCTTCATAAGACACACTGCAAATTATGTCAGACACTTAGCTAGTGTAAACTGTCATAGTTCCAGTCTGGACTTGGGGAAGGATGTTGTGTCTCTAGCTGGAGGAGTAGTGAAACTACTGAAGATTTGGAATTTTGCTAGGAATAAGAAAAAAAATTTCCTGCAAAACTTGCAGCTCAGCTTGCTTGGGGTCACATGAATTTTGGTTAACTTGTCCCTAGCCTTCCCTCCCCTCTGCACACACATGGACTGTATTCTTTCTTTCATTATTTGTTCCCCTACTCACTGCTCCAAATACAATAGTGGAAATACCCAAATACTATGAGAGATGTTTTTCTCTTTTTATTCATGTCTTGTACAGAAGGATTCTGTATGGGAGAACTGTGTTCTCTTTAGATTTCCATCCTGGTATCTAGGTTGAGTTCAGATATCTCTGTGAAAGGGAAGACAAGATGTTGGGGAAGTGTTCACTGAGCTGGTGCTGCTCTCCAGCTGGACCTGTGGCTCCCTCACCATCCCTTCGTTAACTGAAGAAAGTTGTTCTGGAGTTGTTCTGGAGTCTGTAACCATAAAGGGAAGTTGTCATGGTGGAGATAATATTAGGTTTATGCATGTGTGACTGAGGCAGAATTTGGCCTGTTTCCTGTGTTTCAGACAATCTCTTTCCATTAAGTTGCAGCTTTGCTGGTGGGAGTTTTTGCTTTGCTCTGAAAGGGGCTCATTTGAATTCTTAGGTGACTTTTCTGATCTCCTCATGAAGACTCATTTCAGACCTTCAGCTTCTTGAAGGCATCAGACAGCAAATCCCTCTTCTTCCTCAAGACTTTGTTTCTTGCCTGGATCTGGCATTCACATCATGCAAAAATACTGCCATGCTGATTCTGCTGATTGCTTGCAAGTTAATTGAGCTATAGAGATAACCAGCCAGTACCCTGCATTCTCTAGATAGAGAGCGTCACTGCTCACTCACAGTTCATGCAGGCCCTCCAGCTGTCACTGTGTCAGCAGCAATCCAACAATGGACAAAGAGGACAAGGTGAAGGCCAGCAGGGAGACTGTTTTGTGGCAGCTACAGCACAGACAGAAGACACTCAGAGAAAGAGAGATAGAGAAGAGACAGGATGGCCTATAGGGGTTTAATGGAGCTGCTTCCTTTAAATCACATTCCTGTTGGTGAACTCACAAACAGTATAAGCAGTGCTGCACCATGCTGAATTCCACCCTCCTGTATGAGTGAAGAGCTGTTCCGTGTGCTGGAGGTCACCCGTGGTTTAGACAGGGGAATGAAAGGGAACCATGGGAGCCTATTTAGCCTATTTCTGGCAAACCATCCTTCTGTGGTTCTGAAGATCAGAAACCCGTGTGACATTGACACAATGTTCATCTAGTAATAACAAATAGTGTATGAAAAACTGTATTCTCTGGGGGCTTTGACCTCGTTGTTGTTCCGTATTCTGACAGTGAGCACGGGAGGTCATTCTTGCAAAAAGAGTTAACACTGGAGCAGGAAGAGCTAATCAGGTTCCTTATACCTGGCTCAGCCATGTGAAAGCACTGGTGGGAAGGAGGAACATGTTTTCACCCGCTATAAACCACTGAATGTTGTAATTAACAGCAAAGCAAATTTGCTTAGTCCTTTAAATGTTATCTCATCTTCTGCTAGAGGTGGTCATCAGTCTGAGAAGTGATTTTTCATACAGCCACTGGCATTGAGAAACAAGTTAATGTTGAACAGCTGAGGTATGTCATAGGAGCTGCCAATATCCAAATGACACAACTGCTGCTGTATCAACCCTACCTGTGCAAACTAGAAAACTGCTGCCAACTCGTAGTATTTCACAACAGAAGAAAAGAATTTGGCTCATAATAAATTGAAATGCATGTTGGGGTGAAATATTTTATTATCTGTTTCCACCCATCTCAGCGGAGCATTGCTGTTGTCAGAAAGACTAAATTGGTTTCCATGAAGTCTGTTCATAAGATTAAATTTACCTTGTAAAAATTAAAATATTTGCATATAAAATGCAGCTGTAACCTGAAAGACATCTACAGGAGTGATACTTTAGCTGATCTATTCCTGTGTGTATTCCGAGCCAAATCAGTTTAGTGACAAATAAGCTTTACCACTTTATGTGCTGCTGTTAAGCCTTATAAAATCAGCACAGCTGTAAAAGAACAAGCTGGATTCTGTTTCTTTTGAAGCAGGATTGAGAGAACTGTTTATTACCATCTAATCTGGTATTTATGTCTATCTCACTGAAAAATAGGTTGTATAATTAAGGTTCTAATAGGTTCTGCAGAGCCTTTACATTAAAAATAAAAATCAAGATAATACATAAACTGAAAAGCCCTCCAGTTTCAACCACAAAGCTGGGAATTAGAAAGCAAATATCATTCATTGTATATTGGACACGTTGGATCTGGAGCTGTTGATACACACCACACAGAAGCCCACAGCGCCACTTCAGTAGTCTTTGGTCAGGGAAGAGCCTCTCTTCACAAACTTTAGTGACTTCTAGTCTTTCCTGTAGTGGGCTGAGAATTTCTTTGGGTGGTTGGTTCCATAGTAGGGCTGGTACATAGCTTTTGATAGCTCGCCTTCCCAGCCATTCCCAGTCTTTTGGAGTCCTTGGTAAGTATGTTTTGCCAAGGTGCTGGCTGCTGATGGGAAGCTCTGAAGAGCCTGCTTTATCCTCCACTTTACCTTCTGAGATTAACCCAGGAAGACTGTAAACTTCCCAGTCTCCACACTGCCACTATCAGAGGATGAATTTTACTTCTAAGTAAGGCAATTTTTGCAAGTTATTCTCCATCTCTGATGATTCTCAATAAAGTCTTCAGTCACATCAGTGGCACTATCATGGAAAGAGGGTGATGATAAGAGGAGGAGAAGGTTAGTATGGATAACTAATGCGGCTCCAGTCAAATCATGCTGTCATGTTAGGCACTGCACAACCATACATTCCTGCAAAATCTTAGACCCTGTGCAAGCTGCAAAGAAGGCCTTGTGTTTACTTTTAAATATTTATCTTGTATTGCTGCTTACAAATGAAAACCTGGATTCCTGGCACCAGAGTTAAAAAAAAAGCTTTTTGATTCTTTGTGCGTACCAGTGGCTATCACCAAAATGTTCTGATCAAACCAAAGCACAGCAAATCCACTTGCCTTTCATATCTCTCCAATGTATCTCTCTCAGAGCTTTTGCTTCCAGTGTTTAGGACTTTACATTTTTCCTATTCAGAGCCATCTGATCTTGCTGGCCATGGCCAGTCATCCTCTGCAGACAGAGAACCGTGCTGCAGTAAAGGCTTCTCTTCGTAGCTCCCTGCAATCACAGTTTGATTCATACACAAGCCCATGTCAGTAGCATCCCAACCTACTTGAGAAGTTAGGAAACATTTTGTAGTTTCAAACTGGTTACATCGCATTTGGGTTGCAATTGCAGCCTGTAGCTTTGTGAGTGCTCATTTAAGAGTCTGTTTTTGTTTTTAGTAACAGCAGCAAATACCTGGACTTGGTGTTCTTGGAAGTGACCCTGACCCATGTTGCCATTAATTAGAGTAATCCTGCTTCTCACAAAGTAGCTGTTTGATGGAAGAGGAGGTTGGTGATTTGCATCCAAAAAGTTGCAACTGTTGGCAGAAATATTGGTGTCAAACCTACAGAAAAAACATAGGCTGCCCTCCCAGCTGAAAGGCTCTTCTCAGCACTGTCACACCGTGAGGTGGTCAGAACAATGGGGTTTTATTAACATTCCTGAAAAAAGTGCTGGCTCCTGGTTTTTCTGACCATGGCTGACTCTCCAGTTCGAATTGTGACCCAGCTGAGAGACAAAAGGAAGAAGACCCACCTGAAAGATCACATATTCATTCAAAATGGGTGGATTGCAATAAGATAATTCAGTGGTTTTAAAGAGTTCAAGCCAGGTTTACCAGTTATCCCTGCCCATTCTGCCAGTATCTTTTGCTGTCCAAAGGAATGGCTGACTCTCTACATACTGTAGTTGTATGTAGTCTTCAGTCTAGTGTTGTGTTGGGGAGACATTTCTTTTCCAATTCATGCCTCATAGTTTTGCCCTGTAGAAGAAGGTAGCCACAAAAAAGGCAACTTGGCACTAAAAATTAGTCCAAATGTATTGAACTGTTTGATTCATGTCAGATCCTATTTTGACAGCTATGGTTAGATTTTTACTATCCAATACAAGATCTTTTCCTCTTTCTCTGTAATAATATCTGATACAGAAAACACAGACATCTCACTCTTAATTAAGATCACAGTGCTTTATTTATGATAGCCAGTGTTCCAGGAAGCTACATGGAAATGCTTGCTGTACTAAGCGAAGTTTGAGATGGCCTTCCCAGAATATTAGATCATATTTTGAATTGATTTATTCAGTGGAAATAAGGAAGCAACATTTCAACAGCATGCACAGGTCATCTCTCTCCTTAGGAACAGGTCAAAGAACTTGAAACCCATAACATAATATGTGAACATCCATCTGGCAGGAAAGATCAAAATTGTATTTAAGTGCTAATACATTTCTGACATTTTTATAGGCAAAAAAGATTGGAATAAAGCTGCAGAAATCTCTAAGAGAATGGGTAGCAACAATACTATCATTTGCTGTGGCTTTACAGATGTGGGTCATCAGCTTCCCCTCTCAGCACACACTTGTGCAGGCAGATCTGTATAAAAGGACAGGCAGATACAAAGATTCGTGGGCTTAGGTATTTAGTATCCAATTTGCCAGAAGAGCATGGCTCCACAACGGAATCTGGCATCTTTTCATCCCACCGCTATCCTTGCGTGCTCTTTCAGTGCCACCAGCTGTCCAAATGAATGTATGATTCCCTCCTCTCCCTCATCATGTCTGCTTTTTGGAACATTACGTGGTGGTGCTGGATTGGCCAGAGCTTCTCATCAGTAACAGACACGTTTGGTTTCTGATTCCTTACTCATGCCTTAGCTCTGCAGGAGGCAGCAGCAAGGAAATGGGCCTCATCCCTTCGGGGCTTTGCTGCCTATGTTCACCATTCCCTAACTCATTACCCCAGAGCTACCTGTCTCAGTAGTACTGTCTGTGAGGAGAGGCTGAACAGGATCTCAGCTTCTCTGTGTGTTTATGAGAGTGAGAGAAAAAATGTGCAAGATAGAGGCAGAATGGCCATCTGGATGCTTCTGGCTAGACACAAATATTGGGCCACTCTCCTGCAGAGGAGATGGCATGTTTTAGGGGAGTAAGAACAAGGACGGGTTGTAGAGCATTTAAATGTCAGGTTGATTGTTCAGGTCTGCCCAGATGAGTAGCAATTGGAAGTTCCTACCTGCTGGTGGCATGGATACCTGTGCCAATGCTGTGTGATAGCTTGAGTAGTTCCTCAGTTCTGCAGTAGTTCTGCAGTTTGTTCCTGCAGACACTGTTCTCAGCTGGCATTTTTACTGGCAGAGTCTAAGGACTTTGGAAAGTAAGTCACCTTTCCCAGCTGCAATTCAGGTTTCCTGCCAAGAAACTGGAGTTGTTCCCTGGACTGTCTGTCAGTAGTTAGTGAGCTGGGTGAGGCATCTGTCTGATTCAGATTTGTGCAGTGCCTAGGCTGGGGTCTCTTCAGTCTGGAGGGAGACTCCTACATGATACTACAACTAAACGAAGAGGAATGGGCCACTTCATCTTTCTGTCATCCCTTTCACTGCATATACTCTTGCAGTGAGTTCTATATTTTAAGTCATTTGTTTCTGAAGGCAGAAGGGACTCTGCCAACAGAAACCAAGCAAACAGACAAAAAAATGCCTCGTCTTAACAAAGAGGGCTAGAACTCTGTAAAAGTAGCAAAATGGATTTGAAAGGAAATGGATTATCACCCATTAAGAGAGGGTTTTAATGCTTTATGTGAAAGAAGTTGGATTTTGTTACATGGTTCACTGAAACCACAGCTGCTATCAAAACACAGAGCAACCTAGGGATGAAAAAGACAAGGGCTAAAGAGTAAGGAATAAGTGTAGGAAGAAAACGTCATTAGCAGAAGCAGGCAGAAGACAATCAGGAAGGATGTGAAAGCAACAACGGAAGAAATAAGTGAAGTCAGGTTGAGAAAAGGTGTCTCTTCCCAATGGAGACCTGTATTTTCCAATTCACTTTCTCCCAAAGCCCAAGATAAATATGCAGAAACCCAAAATATCTCACGCCATACAGAAAGAAAAGGTAGAGGATAATCCCGCAGATGGCATATTTGTTTTGTGCAGCTTTTGTGTTCAGCACCACAAGGATTAGTGCATTAACAATACACAGACTTCAGAGAGATGGTTTCACAGAAAAAGGAAGTGCCTCAGGGTTTGCTTCCGTGAAGTCAATGGGAATGTTGCTATTTGCTTCAATGAAAAGAGGGCCAAGTCCTTGTCTGACTGTCTTAAAAACGTTACAAAAAGCAGACTTTAATCAGTAACTGAAGCCTCCAGGCTTGTCCTGAAGCTGCTTGTTCACCACCTCCTGTTATGTTCTGTGGAGGACTGTGAGGGTCTTTACAAGGTCAGAGCAGGGTCTTTGCAAGGTGCATCCTTTTCTGGTGTCACTTATGGTGCCTGGAGTGATTCCCCTCGTTTTCTCCTTCCTCTCGTATCTGGGTGCTCCACTTCCACTTGGCTTCGAAAAGTGCTGACACCACTGGGGCTAGGTCAGTGTCATACAGGCTTCCTAAGAACAGCAGATGAAATACTGAGGACTGTGAGGGTTGATACAGACTGCCTGCCCAGCTTCCTTCTATATTTTTGTGTCGACCTCTAGCCCTGTTTCTTCCTCTTAGCACTTGTTGTATTCAAATCCATTCATGGTTTTGACTTCTTTCATGGTATTTGGCTGTGACAGTGCTGTACACAGGTGCCCCAAACCAGTTCCTTCTCCATAAATATATTTCTCTCTGCATCCCTTCAATACATGACCCTTTCATAAGCTTCAGTGCTTGTTTTCAAACCCATTCCCCTTCCCCATCTTGCAGCAAACAGCTCCTTGGTCTAACTCAAAACTGCACATATCCATCTCCTCCTAACAGACATAAAGCTAATGCTCTGAGCCTCCCCTCCTGCCTCTGATCCTTCTCTCGGTTTCTCACCCTTGCTTTCTTTGCTCTGTGCTGATGAACATTTGCTCTCAAGGGGAAAGAAGACCTTAGTCTGTGCACGAAACACCAGGGATGTTCTGAAGAATCATTAAGCCAAACCTTCATCCCTGTCCAGAGGAAATGGGATGTCATCTCACTTTCTGAAATAAGAAAGGCAGCCTTTTTGAGGCCCCCTGATGGACTTACAGGTGTAAGAGCCTATGACACATCTTGCACTGAATGCTAGGCGTGGAAGATTGCTGAAAAACCTATTCTAAACCATCATCGCCTGCATTTTCAAGTCTTGTTTTACTGGATTTATAACCTCAAAGGGAACTGACAACTAATAGGAGCGACACCCTGCACCATTTTCATGCTTCCGGCATAGCTGACCCATTCTTGTGTATCTCCAGAGTAAAAGTGTGAGGACTCCTTGTCTATCCAAAGAGCAGTGTGAACACCAGCCCAGGATCAGTTTTTTCTTGACTGCCAGGACAGGAGAGCATTATTACCTACGATTTAATTACAAGTACAAAAGGCAAAGGAAGGAAAGGGTTAGTGAAATGGCCTATTTTAGTTTTCAGTAGCTCTCTAAAGATCCCCAAGGATTTTCTTACCTCCCATTAAAATTTTGACTGAAAATGCTGATTGTAAGGAATCCAGTAGTGATACAGGCAAAGAAAAGCAGACTGTTAAATACTTTTGCTGCAATAAATCTCCAGGCACTTGAAAGCCAGTAGGGCATGAGGAGGAGAAAGGGTGGATGAAACATGGGCTGCATATTTTAGTAGGATGACTAAAAATCCTGTATCAGAACTCAGCAAATACAAGATGTATAATTTCTAAAGTGTTTTATTGCTCCATTCTTGCAAGTTGTACTTTTGTCACTGTTCCTGTCTACATGAAAACAAAAAACTTTACCAATTCCTGCAGAGCCCTGCTTACTCTGCCCTCATCTTTCCCTCTAAGCTTGTTAAATAAACTGCTCAGCTGAATAACTGGAGATACTCCCCTACTCTTTTCTCCCAACCTAGCAGTCTTTTCCTCTCCAGCATTTTTTTCAGTGCTCTTTTTCATTCTCTCTGCTGACTCCATTTGCTTATGAAGATGAGGGGTCCAAAGCCACCTGAGAACCAGATCTGCCCACATTCCTGCATTCAAGGCTGAGTGTTTGCTTTCTTTTTTCTCTTTTCATTGAAAAATGGTATCCACCTAAAAGAAGCAGAGGAAAGCAGCAACTACCTCGTTAGCACAGGGCAGGAAAAAAAAGAGTAACGTGTTCAGTTTTGCAGAGCACAAATACTATGTATTTCCTCTTTCTCTGTGTAAGAAGTTGATGTCTGTGTAGCATTTTCAATTAGAGAAATAGAAAGTACTCAACAAGCTCTTCAGCTGAATTGCCGTGCACAGAAAGTACTTGCCTGCTGTAGTTACTGGGTTGCTTATGTTCAGAATGAAAGTGAATGGAAATACAATATTCCCAAGCCACCAGTGTCCACCAGTCTCTGCTATGAGGAAGCCTTTGCTCCTGACAGAATGTTCCCATCTTGGGGATGAAAGGTTCCACTCTTCACAGCATTCTACCACATTGGAAGGCAGATACAAGGAGCCCATTTCCTTCCAGGAGCTGGAGGTAGAAATGATTTGAATTTGATAGAACAGTAGAGCTAACAGTCCCCATATTGAGAAAATCATCATGGGGTTTTTATGATCATGAACAGGCATCACCTCCATGGTATACATCAGATAAAAAACACCTTCAATATCCATGTTCAAAGAGTTTAGTGTGACCCCTCCTATGTTTGATAAAGATTAATCCCCCAATCCAAGAAAATGAAAAGGGACTAGAAATTCCAAAAAAAGGCTACCTTTCCAGAAATAACTGGTCCCTTTCCCTCAGTAGCACCTCAGAGCCTTTCCTCAGGTAAACACCACACACCCTCAACACAGAACTAGATTAAGAGCATATAACCATGCTGCCTGGAGGTCCAAATGGCACGAAAGGCTGTATTCATGTGCCCAGTGCCCAGTCCTTGTTAACACTGCAGCCCAGTCTAGGGGCTGGCTTAAGGAGATGCCTGTTCCAGTAGCACACAACTCTACCTCCCTCTCTGGCTCCTAACTGCACTGGAATGCATGTCACTGCTATGGAAGCTGTGTCACAGAGAGATCATAAATTCAGGACAGTGAGGCAGTAGGTCCCAGAAACAGGTAGATGCATAACAGCCTACTTCCACATTCAGCATCTTCATTTCCAGGTACCTGTTGTAGGGAGGATCTGGAGGTGCTCAGAAGCGTGCGAGTGCAAACCACAGACCACACATGCAGATGGCAATACTCATCTCAGCCATACTTCATTTTCCAAATGCTGCTTCCCTGGGACCACTCAGGTGCTTCAGGCTTAGTCATGACAGGTTGGCAAGGAGATACTCAGAATGAAATAAATTGCAAGCAAGGAAAGCCTAATGGCTGGTGTAGACAGAGAGCTTAGCAAGGCTGCAAAGCAAAGCACTGATGGGCAGCCACTTGGAAATACCCCGTGTTTGTAACAGCAGCAGTAGGATGGGATTTGCCTGTGTCCAGCATTACAGTCACTGACATTTCCGTGTGGAGTGGCTGAGTGAATCCTAGTAATGGACTGACCTATTTCAGTCACATGGTACTGTGTCCTCCTGCTAGGTGAGACAGCAATGCTTTCCCACTCAGGAAAAAACTAGGACCTTCACCCTAGGTGCTTTATGCTCCCAGGTTCTTTATTTCTGTAGGTGTCCCATCCTAAACACTCTTCCTCTTCCTGCTCATTGTCTTCATCCCCCACACACCCCCACGCACGTGGCTCTGGATCTCCTCATCATGTTCTTCTCGTTAAAAACCCCATTGTTCATTTGTTTGTTTGTTCTCTCTCTTTCTCTCCTCTTTTTCTCTCTCTTTCCCTCTTGTTTTTTTTTTTTTCCTTCTTTCTTTCTTTCTTTCTTTTTTTGTCTCCTCTGTTTTGTGTACCCAGGCAGCCCATTGAGTAACTTCTTTGACGTAATTAAACAACTTTTTTCAGACGAGAAGAACGGGCAGGTGAGCCATCCCCCCGGCACGCCAACCAAGCATAGCGCAAACAGCAAGCGGAGCGATTCCGGTTCTAATGACTATGGGTCTAGAGGAGACAATAAGTACCCTGCTGGCAAAGACAAGGCAAAGATGGTCTCATCAGTCGGCCTACAAGACCAACCTTAAATAAACACATAAAAAATTAAATAACTTAGAGAAAAAAAAAAACAAACAAAAAAACAAAACAAAACAAAAAGAAAAAAAGCAAGAAAGAATGAAAGAATATTCCTTAGCAAGCTAGCCTCTAAACTAGAAGGATGTATATACCTTGCCACAACAGTACAAAACTGTCTATAGACAAATTTTGTATGAAGGAATGACTGTATATATATACATATATATATTTATATATGATATATAATATATATCTCAGAAACAAACACAAAAACAAACGAATGAAAGAATGAAAAGAAAAGAAAGAAAAGAAAAGGTAGCACAGATGACAAACCCAGTTCACCAGATCTTGGGTTGTGGTTTTTTCCAGTTGTTTTTTTTTCCTCCCTTTTTTTGAATGTTTTGCTTTTTTTCTCCTTCCTGATTTTTTGGGTTTTTTATTATTATTTTTTTTTGTTTTCTTTTGTTTTGTTTCTTGTTCTGTTCATGCTCTCTCTGTGTTTCTGACGACACCACTTGTTTCCGCTCTGCTACCAGGAATTATCCCGAAAAGTTAACATGTCAGCCACGGCTTCACCTTCTGTGCTCTGCGGACACTTGTTGACGGAAGGCAACCGATGTAGACTGTCCAAGGACCAGTCCTGTTTGAGGTTCCCAGCCTCCCCTCTCCCTTCAGGAAGTGGGCTTCTCCCCCACTTCTCCCCAAACACCTCCCCAGTGCACGCCTGGTTTTTTTTCTCCCCTCTCTTTTTCTTTTTTGGTGCTCCACAAGAGAGATCTGCTCAGTTATGGGATTGCAGAGTCTGGGCTCAAAGGAGGTTGCAAATTGTTGGAGTGAATTATTTACCCTTGGCAACTTCTGTCCGCGCAGGTGAACGCAGCCCGGAGAGGGAGGGTGTGGGGAAGGAGACGGGTGTAGCGGGAGCGCAGTGTTCCATGAATCCAGAGCACGTTCTCATCAGAAACCAGCCAGGAGCAACTCAAAACTAAGCGTTGAACCAAGACAATATTGGGGAGCTTCATCAAGGGATTTTCTTATCTTTTTTTTTTTTCCCCCCCACCACCTTTTCCTTTTCTTTTGCCCCCTTTTTTTATATATACATGTATATATGTGTGTATATTTATGTATAAATATACATACATACATATATATATATATACACACAAACTAATTGGTTTTTTTATACTGTATCATTTTGCTTTTTAACCTGCTGGAAGGGGAAAGGAGTAAACATAGGAGGGAGAGGGGGTTCAATGAATAAACACATACAAACAAAACATTAAAACTTAGGGAAAAGGCAACTTCTGGTAGCAAAGAAGAGGGACAAGACTCTGCCAAGGACTGTCTCTCCCATCACCAGGCACAGTTGCCGCTGCTGCTACTGCTGCTCCTCCTTCGACACCTTCCTCCCCACCTGTCAACTCCCTGCCACTGTGCCACCGTGCTGGGACCTTCTTCAACCAGCTGGATCCTCCACCACACCCTGCATTTAGAGGCAATTGTTGTGTTGCTAGTGCTGCATTGATATCAGTATTATTATTTCTTTAAGTTACCAGTTTCATTTGTTGGCTTGGGTGATTTTTTTCCTAAAAAAAAAGGAAAAAAGAAAAAAAAAAGAAAAACAAAAGAAGATGAAGAGGAGGAAGAAAAGAGACTTATATTGGGTTTTATTTCCTCTGTGTGTGTGTGTGTGTGTGTGTGTGTGTGCAAAATCACTGGCACTTAGTTCATCAGAGCAAGACAAGGTGGAGTCAGGGCAATGGGAGACTTAATCACGAAGCTACTGTAAACTTTAAAATTTACTGCAAGATATTTTTATAAAGTTTTTGTTTTGTTTTTGGTTTTGTTTTTTTGTTTTCGAAGGGGAGGAGGGTGGGATTGGGTGGATGGGGACCTTTTTTTTTGTGTTTCAGTTATTAGGTCTTGGTTATTTATATATACATATATATATATTTAAAAAAATAAGCTGTTAGATATATCTTCTGTTTAATAACTGTGTAGAGGCAACATTGATTCTTATTTATTTTGGGGAGGAGGGGGAAAAAAGACACAGAAACCCTGTAAGTGTTCATTTTGTGACTTTGAGAAAGAAGAATTGCCGCCTTTTTTCCTCCTCCTCAAGAGTTATGTGACCAAGTGTAACTTATTCTGGCCCAAGCTCAAAGGTTAAACAAACAAAAAAACGTGGTTTTACGCGTGGAAGACAAAACACAGTGAGAAGTATTTCTTGACTGAGATTTTAAGAATGTAGGCTTAGCATTAGTGTTCAGCTCTTTTATGACCTTCGATTGCTGCTCGTTGGGTTCCTATGGGTGTATGTTGTATCGCAGGATTATTTTTTTTTTAATGATAATGTTGGATGAGTTCTTTTTTGTTGTTGTTGTCGTTGTTGGTTTTTTTAATCATTTTTCCCCTTCTTGGACCAGTTTTACTTGTACATAGGTTTGAAGATTAAAAAGAATTTTTAAAGACACAACTGGGGCAAAGACCTTTGACTTCTGCCCTGTTTCCCCATTCCCCCAAATGGGAGGGATTTATTTTAATTTTTTTGCTTTATTTATTTATTTATTTATTTTCCCTGTTCTTAAACTTTTCTCTCTCGTATTGCTGTGTGCATGTCAGACACCAGGGGGTGATGGCTGGGGAGGGGGGGAGGCAAGGGTGCAGGAGAGGGGGGCAGTTTTAATTGCATGACATTGCTGTAAATTAGTCTCTTTTGCTTTCGTTGTCTTTCCTGCCTCTGCCCTCTCTCTACTTCTCCTCCGAGCTCCCCTCCCATCACCCCCGTCCTTCTTTTCCCTCTTTTCTCTTCCCTTGTGTATAGATTTTGATGCTTCTGTTACATTGTACCTCTACAAAAGGCTGGGATTTCAATACAAGATAATAATAAGAATTTAAAAATACCTATATCAGCAAAACCCATGTGGTACAAGCAGGAAGGGGATTACTTACACAAGATATAAGAATAAATGAAAGCAATACCTCTTGTTATCCTTCCTATTTTGTACTTTGAAGACACACACGCGCGCACACACACATATACAGACACAAACTGACATTATTTAATGGTTTGAAATGGACAAAAAAAATCTGATGTATCCCTTGTTAAATAACTGTGAGCAACTTTAGTTCAAAAACCAATAAATTCATTCAGTAAAGATACCAGCTGTTGAGTGTCCTGTTTATGTCCATGAAAACAAACTTCTGGCCAGTGCCGGAGCCGGTAAGTACCGTGGCACGGCCTCCTGCGCTGAAGGAGCTGAAGATGGCAGCTGAAGGAAGCCAGCGTCCTCCTGCCCGTGGAATTAACGCCAGGGTCTGAGGAGCAAGGACAGCTCAACCCTGTAGGCCTGGCTTTCCCCAGTAACGTGTTCCAAAAGCTTAGTCCAAATTTCAGAGCAATCGCACCCCCCCGAGATCTGGTCTGGATGGAAGCCGCTGTACCAAAAACTGTGACTGCGTGTGATTGTTCTCATCTCTAACCTGAGCTTCTCGCGTTGCTTCCAGATTTAGCAGTAGGAAGGATTTCTGCACCCTCCCTGCCTGAAACACTCAGTCACATACATTTGAAAAAGCTGCTCAGGTACGTCCCTGGCTTGTGTGGGTCTGGGGTTTGTTGCTGGCTGGTTGGACAGTCCGTGTGGCTGCTGGCTTGTCACACCTCGCTCTCCATTCCTTTCCTCTGGGTCTGTAACTGCACCCAGCAGTTCCCCTCCTGGGCTCTGACCTGGCTGGTGCAGCCCACATGGCTGGGGAGAGCGTGGCAGGCCCAGGCTCACAGCAGGGCTGCGGCCCTGGCCCTGAGCACAGCCTGGCGCGGCTCTCACCACAGCCCGGCCAGCTCCAGACGTGTCCCCCTTCATCTCCCCTCTCGTGTCCTCTCTCCAGAGCTGCCCCGGCCAGGCCAGGCTGGGTTTCCCGCCAACGGAGGCTGTGAGGGGCAGGCACCACCCACCAGGGAGGGAAGGCAGGAGGAGACCTTCTGGAAGGTTCTGCAGTGCCGCCTCAGCCTCAGGGGTGCTCTGGTGAGGTGAGGGTGGCTGGGGGGCCTCTGCCCTGCCAGGCAGCACCCAGGCAGCAGCCATGCAAAAAACGCTCTTATCTAGGAAAAAGCCAGAGTGCTTATAGGGTCTTTGGGCAATTCACTGGTCTGCTAAAACTGCAGGGGAGTGGAGGAGCTGACAAAGATGAAAAGATGAGGAGAATCACAAGTGCTGCAGGATTTGGTCTCTGTAACACTGGGAACCCAGAACTGAGAACTAGCTGTGTATCATTTCCATCTCTGTAAGTGAAAGGATGTGCTGGGCTGCAGTGTAAGACTAGGGAAATGGGATTTAAGGGCAGTGTGGCAGCAGGTGTATGCTGCTGCTTTTTCTGTTCTGCTCTCGTGTTTTCAGCAGTGTTCATGAACTTCTGTGTTCATGTCTCCAGTAGTATGCACAATTGGCATCCCCAGTATTGCTAATTATGGTCTTCAAAAGCTATAAGAAGAAATAATGATTTTGCAAAGTGGAGGACCTCATGCTTAGGGCCTGTCTACATTTATTCTGCTTCTTGTTTGGCCATGTTTTAACACAGTCTCTTGCTACATGGTGTCACATTACCATCTGTAGTGCGTAGGAGGGACTGTGCTGCTGACCAAACAGAGTTTATATTTAAACTGTTGTCCACAAAACACCCTTCATATTTTACAGCTTAAATCTGAAAGCAAGTAGTATATGTAGCTGGGGATTTTGGCCTGCCTCTGTGACTGAGGCAGCTGGATTGTCTCTGCTGCCAGGTGGGGGCTGTTGTCCTCATCCCAGGTGATGGCTGATGAGATGCTGTGAGCTGTGCCACCTGCACTTTGTTAGGTGAGGTTCTGAGCTCTGCAGCTCTTTGGTTCTCTTGGGGAGTTCAGCTCTTTGGACTCAGTAGCTAAAAAACTTCCTGGGTTTAAAGTTCATCTGTCTGATTTCCTCTGGGTAAGTCAACATGATGTAGGACCTTCCAGGAGTAAACTGAAGACAATGCAAGTGTGTAATACTCCAGTTGGCATTTTCTGTTTGTCTGTTTTGCAAGTGGATGTTAACTTTGCTTAGACACATGTGTACATGAAAAATGTATTTGTGCTTAAGGTGAATAGTTTTTAATTGAGCCGGTATATACACGTGCTATATAAAGCAATAGATGGTGCATATGCATCAAATGAGCAGCTGAGCCCATAGTCAGGAAGGTAAATCTCATTGCCACATGTCAGTCTGGGGGCTGAGAAAGAGGTTGATTGTGTTGAATAGCACTAATGCAAATTGTCCAACCCTTGCAAACAGTGCGTGACAATTTCCTCAGTAGTCAGGCTGGCTTTAATGAAAGTGATCGGATGCAAATGACTGAGCTTTAATGGCTCTCTCTGGGCATAGGCAAAGACGGCGTTTGTAAAGACAATGGAACTGCGTGAGGCCTCCAGATAGTGCTAATTCTGTGCCTGCTGTTACAAGGTATGCCTTTTTTCCTGGTGATTCAGACAGTGCATTTAACCCAACAGGCTCGGACATTTTCTTAAATACCGCAGCAGAATGCCCACAGGGATTGTGTTCTGTAGGGAAGTCTGCAGGACTGGTCCCCCTACCTTTGCTTCATTTCAGCTGTGTACAACCAATTGTATGTGAGCTCCTCTTAGAAGGGCAGAGTTTTGGTGAGGAAGAGATTTAGCTCTGAGTTTCTTATTATAGAAAACAACAGGGAGGGAAGAGAGACACTTGTCTAAAAACTGGAAAGGATCTTAGTTCTTTTTTGTACCCTTTAATCTTCTTATTTATTTAAAACCACTTCAACAGCTGCAGCTCCTGCTTAATTCGGAGAACAAAACCGTAGTAGTTCAACTATCTGGGGATACTTGAGGCCACAAGTGGAAGGGAAACCCACATTGAGGGCAAGTCCTTTCTTCTAAATGCACAACTTATTGTGAGGGTTATTTTTAGTGCTGTAATCTCACTGAGTACTGCTGAGAGAAACTGTGCCAGGCAGGCTTTGAAGGGCTTGAGAAATGGGATTTCCTGTTCCACCGGCTCAGCGCTGACTCTTGCCATTGTCAGGAGCTATTATCGCCTTCTCGCAGCCAAAGGAGATAACACAGCTTCAAGGTCAGGGAAGACACAACCTTCCATCCACGGCATTAGCAGAAGGAAGAGTTTGCTTGCAGCCAGGGTGGGTGTTTCTGGTGTAGCCCGGGACCTCTGCCCAGCCCGTGCATCACAAAACCACACAGGAACCGAGGCTGGAAGGGAGATGCTCATTGCTGTGCCCCCCTGGGTTCTCAGTGCCTCCAAGGTGGATGCTGTGCAACTTTTCTGGACAGCCTGTTCCAAAAACAGCTGCCCAGGAGAGGAGAGGAATTTATTGCTCCAGCTTCTTGTTGACCTGCTCTTTGTTGGACCTTCTGTGTTTCTGTAGATTGTTCTCTCTTATGTGGGCATTCCTGGGTCTGGAAGGCAGTACTGGCCCACCCTGGGAATGGGACACATTTCTCTCCGTGTTGTCCAGAAGAGAAGGAAAACAGGTTGGTCTAGGGAAGTAGCAAGCCTTGGTGTAGGAAGCACTTCTGGGTTTTAGAAGAACTGTCAGAAAAAGCAGCTGTGTTTACTGTAAGGTCTCAGATGCTCTTGAAAAGTATTCACATTGAGACAGCGGCTTCAATTTGCAGTGTGTGTTCTGGATAGTTCCTCTGCAGGACATCCTTGTTCTGAAAGTAAAATCAGATTTCAGAATGGGGGAAAACTAAGCTGAAACAAGGCAGTCCTGGCTCACACTGGAGTTACCTGGAATTAGATCCCAACGTTATGCAGTTTGTGACAATTGCCTTGGTCAAGTCTTGTTATTTATAAGATGCACAGTGGGGTAGTGATTTCTCTCCTGTCTGAAGCAAATTACTTCAATAGTTCTGGTCTGGTTTATTGAGTCGTGCTGCTCACAATTAGGTGCAAGAATGTATCAGGGAATGTATTGGAGCTACATTCATTAGGGATGCTTTGAGGATATGTGCAAAGCCATTTGTAGGACTCGGTAAGAGATGGAATTGTGGCTGAGACCTCCCTTCACTTTATGGGAATGCTCATGAACTCCAGTTCACATAGGGTTCCTGATCTCTTGTGCATAAGTGCAGTATAAGAAGTTGTTTCTCTCTGCCCAAGAGCCTTCAGTTTTAGCACCAAGTTGCACAATAAGAGCAGAAATGAGTACAGAGTAGGTAGAACTTTGTGTTTACATAAGAGCTTAAAAAAAGAAAGGCCTTGGGACAACGGCTGGTCCCCATCTACTGAGCTTTTTAGGCCAGTGTTTTGATGGACTGTGATACATCTCGGCAGCAGGGCCTCTGCATAGGATGGTGGAAAAAGCAGAATGGTTGGGAAGAGGGCTGGACTGGGACTGCAGTGTCCTAACTTTGGCTTTTGCTGGATATGTGGCAGTGGGTGGCTCCCCCTTTTTTAATTGCAGAGATAAAGAAGCTGAGGAAGGCAGCAGCACCTCCTTTGCAAAGAGCTTTGGGGATGGATTTTAAAATGCCTGGAATAAGAAGTAGGTGATTTTGTGAGACTATTCCTGGTTTACTTCAGTTGAGCAGAATCTGGGCATAGAACAGAAAACTCTTTTGTCTGAAACACAGCCAGTTTGCTCCGGATCCCTGAACTTGCTGGCTCCTGATAGAGCCTTCCTGATGTGGTCTATTCAGATGCTTTACAATGCTGTTACACTTCAGAGTCGAGCACCTTCTTTTGCTTGCACTCAGGTAGCTCAGAACTGCCCCTGGAGTGACCTTGTGCAGAGGAGACCTGGACCCAGCACAGGGGTCTGTGGTACAGCATGTAGTTTGGTAGAGTCCTGGTCTTAATTTTCTGAAGTGTGTTCTCCTATA
Source organism: Lycocorax pyrrhopterus obiensis (assembly GCA_014706295.1). NCBI lineage: Eukaryota > Metazoa > Chordata > Aves > Passeriformes > Paradisaeidae > Lycocorax > Lycocorax pyrrhopterus. The sequence continues at coordinate 14,484,908 of JACSVZ010000007.1, read as the reverse complement.
GGGAATCCAGGGGTAGATTCAAATAGCAGCCTTAACCCTTCAGTGCGAAGGTGTTTATTTACCAGATACTTGGATGGCACAATGATGCAGCTTTGTCAGCACTTTACAGAGGGGACTGAAATTTACCTGGTCTGAATAAGCAGTAAAGCAGAATGCCCCTTGCTCTGCTAAGGCTGGAAGTGGGAGTAGCTATGTGAGAGAGAAAGCACAACTCTCTTCCCTTCACTGCTCCTTGCCTTGTGTTTAATATATAACATAAATATGTGTGTGAGGCTAAATGGTTTGTAATTTCCAGCTGTAAAATAGACTGTGCAGCCTGCAATGCACCTGACATCAGAGCTGGTGGCTTTCCTGGTGCTGGCAGTCCTATTCTTGGGTGTTACAGAGTTGTGGGATGACCCCAGCAGCCACGTCTGGCAGAGACCTGTGTTGGCTGAGTTATGAATTGCATTCAAATAAGGAGGTAAAGGTCCATGCTGCTGTTTCCTTGTTTCTAATTTAGGTTTCGTTTGGTTTGCTCAGGCTTGGTGCTGCAAGTGACTGTGCTTGGAGTCAGTGGTGAAGGAGTCAGGCTCAGCTTGAGACCACACTGTGGTGGTGGGGAGACCTGACCAAAATGGGCTCTGTTTGCTGCTCCATCAGGTTCTGCACACAGATATTAACACGTCATATCTCATAGGTAGGTGACTTCCCAGCACAGGATTGTTGTTCAGCTCCCCAAGTTAGCTCCTCTGCTATTACACTGCATTTTGTCTGCTTTCCCAGATTCTCTGCTTTTCTTAATTATCAACTATGTGTGAATAGTGACTCAGCAATTCCTGACAGGTTCCTCAGAATCTTGACCAGGCCCACACTGGTGAAATGTATGGGACTCTTGTGGCTTATGAAACCTGGGAGTTCAGAGCAGTGTTCCCTTCAGACTCTGAAATGAAGAGTCTCAGAAATGAAAGTGGGCTTGTTGTAAAGCTGTCAACTTCAGCCCAGTTTCTCTGATGGTGTGAGCATTTTACACTGGAGAAAAGTGAAAACTTTTAGAAAATTCTTACTTTAAGTGCACTTTTAATTCTTTGATGCACTAGCTCTAGCTTTTTTCCTGTTGCCTGCATGTGGGGCTTGTTTTTGGTTAGTGACCCAAACAAGGGCCAGCTGCAGCCATTTACTTAAAAAAAAAATTAGTTCTAAAATCTGTTCTGCCAGATATGTTTGGAAGTGTGTGGACCGTGGTTTCATTCAGAGGTGTGGAAGCAGATACAACCCTGATGTTCAGTTTCAGTGGAGTTGCACTGCAAATTTGCTTTAGCAGAAGGGATGAAAGAGGAGAGCTTGACAGAATGTTAGCCAGAATGAGGAGAACTGCTGCCAAAGGATCTCGTTCGAGAAAGGGGAGCAAAGAGCTTTTGTCACCTTAACTTGTACTGCCCTGTAATGGGAAGGGCTCACTGCTTGTTGAGCCCTGTGTGTAGCTGAGTTTGGTCTCTGGTTCATTGTCCCCAGGCTGTGTTAATGTGCAGTTTCTGCTTGCATTTTCCTGCTCCATCTCTGGGGGAGAGGGACAGAGTCAGGCAGAACACACCGAGCAGCACTGCCCATGTCCAGCATGAAAGCTTTACCATAGCCCCCAAGGCTTGAGTGGCAACGGGTAGAACCAAGTGCTGTGGTGTCACTGGGAAGTACAAACTGTGTGTTTTGCACGTATTTTGCACCAACATAAACTTTCCAGTCTGCCTGTTGCTTCCACAGCTGCTGCTGCTCCACTTTCCACAAGAGAAGGGTGGACAAACATTTTGTAACATGCAGAAGTCCTGTAGAGAGACAGAATATGGTGTCACCCACTATGTGCCACGTGAGGCAGTTGTGCTACAGAGCTTTTGTGCTGGGCCTTGTACAATGCCCTGCTGATTATCTGGCGTGGAGAACAATGTCTAGAACACAGGCCCTTCCTCAGAGAGGACAGGGCAGCAAAGACACTGTCTTTTCTCTTTGCTTCCTGAAGACTTTTACAAGCTGTATCATGTGCCAGCTGTCAGTGGTGCTGTGCAGAGGCAGGAGAGGAGGAGAGAGAGGTGTGGATATGCCTCTCTCCAGCCTGTGTAGCTTCTCTGTAGCTTTGCAGAGACATGACAGCATTCACTTGGTGTGAGAAGGTCACACATCAGAGTCTGTTTGCAGGAGGGGAAGGACCAGACACAACCCTGTCCTGCTCAACGGGAAAGGTCAAGTAGAGCTGCTGCCACAGGAGCCTGAACAGATAAATACTGTGGGACATTACTGAGGCATGTTTCAATAGCACACAAAAAACAAGAGTCTGTTCTGGTACCTGCAGCAAGAGACAAGCTTTCCCCGTGTAGGTGTGACAGACAAGGAAAAGGAAAAGAGGTATCAGTTGTCCATTTCATACAGACTCAGGAACTGAGATGAAGAGCAATTCAGTGCTTCTCTCAGAGGAACTCAGTGGCTTGGGCTGAAACTTGAATCTAGATCTTAACCTAGCAACAGCACATTCCAGTGACCAGGTCTGCAAACCTCCTCAGGGGCCTGTCCCCAAAGACAGGATCTTTCATTTCTCAGCATATCACTTTAGCTCTTTTCAGATACAAAGGCTACATTTCTATCTTTGTTAATGAAAGGAAAGTTGTTTTGGCATTTCTTGTCTTTCTTATGGGATAGCACCAAGATCCAGCGTGGTATCTGCCAACTGAGAGACTGCAAAGGAAGTCTGGATCACGCAGACTGTCCCAGTTATGCAAGCAGTGAAACAAGTGCCCACCTTTAGAAGCTAGAGTCACACAATTTGCAATTTGTGGGTAATTCTGAGCTCTCTGTCCCTTTGTCTTTGGGAACTTTTATGAGTGCGTGTTCTTGTGGGGGTTCTTTGACATCAAGTAACATGGGAACACAGGCCACAATTTTCTCCTTACTTGGGAAACTTAGGGGTTCATTTACAGGCTCTTTCTCCTCTTCTAATAGTTGCTTGTTTCTGCAAAACTTGTGAAAACCTTCTAATTGAATCAAAACTCCTACCTGTCTTCCAGGCTGGTTGAAATCAGGCAGCAGTTCAAAAGTTTGGGGTAAGCAAGAAAAAGGGACAGGCAGATGCTTAAGCTTAAGCTTCCTTCGTTTCGGAGACCCAGCTTCAAAAAGAGCCCATGTTTTCAATTCTTGGGCCAGAAGACTTCCACTGCAAAATAAAGCAGTGCTGTTGTGAACCACCTGAGCTCTTTATCTGGGGAGCACCTGGATCAGAAATGAATGTTAATCCAGTAATAACAGATAATGAAACAGTTCTAATGGGAGCTTTAATCTCTTCTCCAGATGTAGTTTTGCTTTTTGCCTTCATCAGGGAGATTATGATGGAGCACAGAGAGTTTCTAATCCAATCAAAATTCCTTGACGGATTGGAGTATTTGTTGTGCTTTCACATTTAAGCAGTGGTTACACCACAAGATTAACTTCATTCACAGAGTTGCCATCTTGTTACTAAATTCAATGTACTGGTTTGATGCAGGCAGAAGAAAGGTGGGAGGGCAGGATACAAACGTGTCCTGTATCTCTATGCTGCACAGAATTGTTTGGGAACAGGCTTTGGGATTCAGGTGACACCTTGCAGTCTTCTGGTGCCTCGGTGCTGACTTTGTGTGAGCTTGAACTGATCTGCCTTAAGCCCTGAACACCAGTAGTGGCTTTGTAGTTGAAAATCTCATGTGGAAGGAGCTTTACCTGTCCAGCTGGGAATTGTGTGTCTGCTTTCTTTTGCCCTACAGTTTGTGTAGAGATTCTTCCCAAGTGCTTTGGCTTCAAATTGAATTTTCTGTTTGGCAGCAGGATGCTGACAAATGCTGGCTTGCAGTGCCTGACTACCTTCCTGCTATCTACTTCCTAATGTCATCCTCTGGGAGTGACATGAGAGACTCCATGCACAAACCTTTCTGGGTCAATAGGTGCAAACTCAAGGGAAAAATGCTTTTTTGCTCTTCTGCAGACCATGTCACTGGTATAATAATGAAGGAACAGTGATGTTATTGAGGTCTTGATGCACATCTTGTTTTAATATTTGCTTGGAACTACCCATCCTCACATGCTGGGTCTGTGATGCTCTGATCACACCACAGCATCTGCTCTGTAGATTTCATTTAAGACCGTTTAAATCTGTTTTAAACTGGTAAGATTATTCAAATACGTGTATTATTATTTGTGTTCTCTCAAAAATGTTCTTAAAGTAGCTGAAGTTTTCACAGTTCTGCTGTAGTGGGTACAGCTGGTTTTCAGCCGCAATTTGTCTTCTGCTTTTCGTATTTACTCCTGCTAAAACAGGTTTTATAGCCACAAGGATTCAAATTAACTTTCCTAAATTATTGAGTGTCAGTAAACCTGGCTGAAAAGGACACAGAGTTCTTTCTGTTACAGGTTTTACATAGATTTCAGGTAATTATATTGGGTTATCCAATGTCACTTTCCTGTTCTGGATTATCTTTTTAAGTTGAGCCAAGCACAGCGTTCTCCTTATTCATAAAAGTAAATTTTTTAGTGGGGTTAATTTCTGTATTAAGAGCTATTTCATTGTCTACCTTTACATGGCAGAGTAGCTCTTCTACCTAAGTTTTGATGCTTAGGAACAGAAAGGATATTCCTTGAGATGATTTGGGGAATGAATCCTATGGAAATCAGCTTTTTGTGTTTGATACTTTGTCAAGTGCAATTAAGAGGGGAGAAACAAGTAATTTAGGAAATTTCATCTACTTGGAATTAGCACTGTCAAGTAAAGGCCTTTCCTAAAGGGATTCAGTGCACAGGCACAGGATCAGAACAAGACTCTGTAACCACTGTGTGCCCTTGTGGGGCTGGATGAGTCCGTGGTGCTGCAGAGCTGTGCAGCCTTTCTTCTCTCAGACTGGGGATTCACCTCCAACTCCTGCACTGGCATTAAAGCCCTCCATGGGGAACCCTGGACTACTCCAGTGGTTCAGTGGGAGTTAAATTAGCAGCTGGTGCCCAGGACCAGTTTGTTTTCCCTGTTTACATTTCCTTTCCCAGTCCTTGAGGGCAGTACTTGCTTCAGGGCAGGTGTCTTCTAAGCCTTACTGATGTCAGGTTGAAGCAGTGGTTTCACAGAAGCTGAAATCCTCTGTGAGGTGGCATTTGCCCTTTCTGTATCTGAGCTGATGTTGCAGAGGGTTGCTCTCCACTGAGCACAAAGCCTGTCTAGCCCAGGCTCTTTCTACTCTTTCTTTTGAATTATCCCAGAGACCATTAAAAGGAGGAGGAGGAGGTTTATGTGAGGGACCCTCCACCACTTTGTGAGAGAATGTGAGCTTACCTGCACTGGTGTGTGGGAAAGTGCCAGAGCATTTTAATGCCTATGTTTTAGAAATAATGAAAATAATTAGCAGATGACAACATTAAAAACAAGTTTAGCTAGTGCTGCTTTTTTTTTTTTTTTGACTAGACAAAGCTCTCTGAGTGTTCTCTCATCTGAGTGCTTGGCCACAACAATTTCTGTTTTCTCCAAGTCACATGCTAACCTAGCTTTGAAAAGTCTTATTGTTCATGTCAGCTGTCACAACCAGAACAGTTCTGTCCATGAAAAGAATAGAGACCCATTAGGACACTGAGGGGTTTTTGCCAGCTGTTTGGTGTTTTTCTCATGTTATATCATCAGATCAGTTGGAAAGATTTCACTGTACTGTGTGCAGCTTACCATGTTAAAGATGCCAGATCTGTCTTGAAATCCTTCAGGTACTGGGTTTATACTCAGTATAAGGCACAGCAGCATGGATAACTGAGCCATACTGAACCCTGTGTTGTGACTACTGACAGCCACTGGGCAACAGAACTACATTTGAACTGCCTGGTGTTGCCATTTGTGCCACAGGCACAAACATTGGTTTCATTTGTTTAGTAGGTTTGAATAGAACAAAACAACAACCTACTCCTCTGTCTGCAGTTTAGATAATGGAAGAATATTTCTGGATTTGAGTTCTTTCTGTTAACAGCTGAAATTGTGAGCTAAGGATTGGCTGGGACAAGTTCCATGACAGATGTGAGCAAAGGCTTGTTGGGTGAAGTGTGCCTTTGATGAGATCAGCATGCTTAGTAGGCTGCATAAAGCTGGCTTGTTCTTTTATTGGATTGATTGTTTCTGTGGCAGTCCTTCAGTCTCCTGCTGATGTGCAGGAGCTATTTGTTACCTGGCAGCATCCATCTTTAGCCCCTGATCACTTCCAGGAGCATCCTGCCATGCACATACTCAGCCAGAACTGGTGGTACCTCAGAGCCATCTTTCTCCTTCCTCAGATCTTCTTGTCAACAAAGTGGTGTTTTCTGGTTGGGTTTCTTAACTCTCTTGGTTAAGAGGTTGTTACTCACATATAAAAGGAGTGTGCTCTGTGGGATCTCTGACTTGGTAACTTCCTGCAATCCCCAGGCAAGAAAGAAAGGCATAGCTTTGATTTTGCTGGGTTGAAGATGCCTGACTCAATTTCCAGCTTGCTGCTTCAGGACCTTTCTTAGGGCTGGGGTGAAGCTGCTCCTATGATCTCTACACAGCTTCATTCCCTTGAGGTTAAAGGTACAAGTGGCTGTGCAAAAGATGTGGTGGCACTATTCCCGTGTCCCCTTCCCTGAATGGCCAGTCAGCCCTTGTGACAGACACAAGCTGCTGACTTTGGTGCTTGCTTACCTGCTGCTGGTATTTACTCCAGATGGCATGGATAAAGGAATTACTTTCCTCCTGTTTTTATTCATAGGCACTTAGGCCTGGGTTTCCTAAGGGTGCTGCAGCCTCAAAGACCATGGGATAATGACAAAATGGGGGGAAGTTTCAGCTTGATAAAACATTTCACCCTATAAATTTATGCAACCTCAGCTCTCCAGCACATCGCTCATGTTTGCAGAGCATCAAATGTCAAGAACAGGATGCCCCAAAACACTCATAGGATTATTGCTGGGTTTAAGTGAAAGACTTCAGCCCTGTGACAGCTTGTGCTTTGCTGTGGTTTTAGGCCTGAAAGTTGGTCAGGGATTCTGCACTGGCAGGTGTAAAGCCAAGTATGACAAGGCAAGGCCTGCCAAAGGCACGTATGGCAGGGTGGATGTGTGGGTGTGCACCTAGATGGTTCAAAAAGGTGTTTTCTAGTAGTGTTTGGTTATTTTTCCATGGTATTTTATTTATTTAGCAACACTCAAACCATGGTATGCTCTGTCATGATCTTTGGAGATAGGGGGGCATTGAATGTAGGGTAATGAAGTTGTCTCTGTTGTTCTGACATAACTTTAAACAATTTACAAAGCATATTTAAAGCAAAAATATGATAATTTCATCAGTGTTAGAAGACCTAAGCCTGTCTGTTAGTCCCAGGTGACTTCGGGCTCAGCGCTCGCAGTGTGGGGCATCAGTGGCATGTTCTAAGCATGGGAGGAAGTCACTGACAAGCTCTGAAGCCTTAGTGGCACTTCTATGTCTGAAGTTTCTACAGTGTAATTCAGTAACCACTGAAATACCCTTGGATGCCTTCAGGCTGAGCTTTACAGTAACATTTACTCCTGACAGGAAGAACATGGGTGTTGGCACTATTTCAGTGTTTTCCTTATTCCCACTGTTAAACCCAACAAGATAGGCCACAGTAAAATAGGATTCATTATTTGTGTTCTTGTTAACTGCTTGTAAAATATAAAGCGATTACCCCGGCAGATGAAGCGCCCATGCTTTCAGGAATCTCCAGTGCCTGCAGAGTGAGTCCGGGACAGCTGCCATGAACAACAGCAGGCTCTTCCAGAGGTACCGAGGGACTGCACTGCTCTCCTGGCAGCTGAATTGTTTGCTGCTTGGAGCCAACACGTGCCTTTCCAGACTTCCTACAAGGTTCTGCCAGTTCTCCTATGGGAAGCTAAGGCATAGTCACCCTCGTGTTTGACATAGACAACACTGTGTTGTGATTGGAAACTCGAGAGCTGGAGCCAGGTCAGTCTTTTCAGGGTTGAACTGCCTCTTGTTCAAGTCAAACCTTTCTCAAATGCTTCAGGTTTAAATGGTCTTTTAGAGAACAAAACTGCAAATGCATTTTTACAGGAAGATCATAAATTACCAGAAGTTACTTGGGGTTGAGTTGTTGTTTCTTGCTCTCAGTTTCTTACCTTGAACTTCACTGTGCTCTCAGGGCAAGCAGCAGAGGAGCCTTACCAATGGCACTGTTCTGACTGCTTCAGCTGACCTCTGGTTTTCCCTCCAGACTTTAGTGCAGAGAATTGTAATGGAAAGGCTCACATCAGCATGGAGACTGAATGGAATACTTGTCTGGATAGGGAGCCTGTAACAGGAGAACAGGGTGGGGAAGGAGTGGTCTTGAACACTGTTTTAACAGCACTCAGCTGAGCAGCTCAGTGAGACTGTGGCACCCACAATCCAGAAACAACACAGGACAAGTCTGGCATCACAGAGTTTGAGGTTTTCAGTCGCTCCCCCCATCCCCCACTCCTCCCCTTCTCCTGTGCTCATGCCTTTTTGCTCTTCTTTTTCGCACTTTCATGACTTACTCTTTTTCTCACTTGCACACGTCATGATCTGTTGTTGCTACTGCACACTTCTTCACAAGCTTTTTTCTTGCTTGTGCTTTTTCTTTTTTTTTGTCCTTTCTTGCTCATGCTTTGTTTCTTGGTTTTTTGTGTTTTTCTTTTTAATTTCACCCCTTGGTTGTGCTCTTCCTTTGCTTTTTTCTTTGCACTTGTTCTACCTTCCTCTTCTCTACTGTCTTTTACTACAGGTACAGCCTTCATTCTGGAAAACCTTCTCAGATTTATGCCAGGTCAGTTATTAATCATTCATAGGCCTCAGGTAATGATCAAAACCAGTAGCAAACAACTGTCACAGCTTTGAGAGAAGAACAAGTGCAAGCAAAATCTGGCATTTCCCCAACTGGAACCAATGACTGCAAGAATTCAGTGGAAACTTGAAGGAAAGAAAGGAGTATCACTGTCCAGATACAGTACTGATATAATACTGTATCCAGAGATGCTGGGATACAGTATTTGCTTCAAGTTATCCAGGCACCCACTGCATTTGCAGAATGGATGTGTGCAAAACAGGAAACCTGCCCCTCTCCAAGTGTTGCTTATCTTCATATTCCCTGGGGAGGCAGGGAATTCCTAGGGCTACTGGGAAAAGCAAGGAATTCATTATAAATGTAAGATCACAGGGTGGAAGACAACCCATTATTTATAAAGCTGGCTGCCAGCAGGGCCAGCAGCATTCACTGGTGGAAGGGAGGCTCTAGGGGTGGAATCTGGTGACTTCTGACGCTGCACACACAAAAATAAAGCTTGTGGCTGATAGATTTGTTTTTATTATTATAGAACAGATGAACTAAAATAAGCCAACAATATAATTTTATGCCAACAGCCATCTTTCTAGCACAGGCGGTGACTGACTCAGTATACCCTTCTCCCCCCATCCCCGGGCCTCTGTTCAAGGGAAAGAGAATGGTGGTGACTCTTGCACATGGTTCTGGACTGCAGTGATCCTACTACTCCTGTTACCTGTGCAGGTGTGCCTGGGAAAAGAAGAGGCGGGGAGCAGAGGAAAGAGTATATATGTTGTAGGAGCAATAAGCAGAAAGGCTTGTGGATCCTCTTCACGTTCACAATTTGTGACCGAGTAGATGGGACAACTGGAGAATCATGCCCACTTTCAACATGTAGCAAGCCCCTAGTTGCTACTCTAGTCAAGCCAGGAGTTTCTTCCCATTCCAAGCTAACAAAGGGCAAGATGCACTCAATGGGGAAGCTTTTGGCAGGGTGAGGGGCAGTCTATGTAAAACCAAACCAAAAAACCACCCCCACCCCCACAAAAAAAACCCCCAAACAAACCTGCATTTTAAGCCACTTCAAAGTAAAAGTTACTTCTTATAATATAATAGATACTTTTTAAATGGCAGGACCACCATCCTAGAAAGACCAAAGGGCTTGCACTCAAGACCAAAGAAAGAAAAACAAAAAAACCAACCAACCAAACAAAAGGAAAAAAAAAATAAACAAACCAAAAAAACCAAGAGTGGCCCCACTCTCAAGCTTGGCTCTTCTCTAAAAACAGCACTCGTCATCCATCTGAATAGGTAAAAGGAGGAGTGGACAGAAAATAAAATAAAATTGGTGCAACTTCTCGCCGGCTGGCGCATTAACCCAAAGCTCCGTACAGCCCCGTACGACTGCGCGTCCTGCGTGGCAGCATCTCTGCGGTCAGCTTTCATCGCTGTATATGCCCGTATGTATATCTGAACATATACATACACATACACACAATAGATTATATTGTTTATAATGTTAGTTTGGGTCCGCCAGGAGGGCTCATCTCTCTTTCACGTGGTTCTGTGCTCCTGCGCTGTTGCTGCTCCCGTTGCCGTTCCCGTTACTGCTGCTCCCGCTGCTGCTGCAGAGGACCTCTGTGAGGTCATCCATGATGGTGGTCTCTTTAGGGTCCACGAGGTTGAACTCCCTGATGAATAGGATAAAGTGTGTGTAGAGTGTGTTTAAATGTCCGTGCAGCTCCAGTGCCAAAGTCTCCTTAAAGTGTGAGGAGTAGATATGGGCCAGCACATGGAACAGGTACTTGCAGATCTTCTTCACTAGGGACTCAAATGAGTTTGGGAATTCCTTGCCTGAAAAGAAGATGGAGAAACACTGTGATAGCACCAGCTGCTCACTGTCAGCCCCACAGCAGCATCTGGGTGGGTTCAGCTGTAGGTACGAGCAACCAGCCCACCTTATAGAGCAAACAACCTGAGGGGCCTGTGTCACGTTATCCTCTCTTTAAAGGAATTTGGGGGACAAGTCTAAGGAGGTATTAAGCACTTTCATTTCAAGTTAAATTTTAAACCTTAAGGGTTCAAAAATCAGGAAGCAAGTGTCGTTGTTTCTCAAAGCCACTACATTTTTTGTTACTGGCTGTAAAAACGAGAGGTTAATCTGTGTCCTTATCTCGCTTGTCCAGGAGTGGGTTTTCCCCCGGAACACCAACTCAGAAATCCTAAAATGGAAGCCTTGGTGGCGTGTGGCAGTTTTTACACAACTTGATATAACATGTTCCCTCATTTCATTGTTGAAATTCTATCAAATGGGAAAGAAACTGCTCCCTCCCAGATCAAGCTGCTTGTAAGCAAAGGATGCTAGCTTAATGTTTTCTATACTGTAAGGTCCTGTATTGTCATGTCCTAGTTTCCCAATTACCTGTTGAAGTGGCTCACAAAGCCAGCTGCTTTTAGTCCTGATTAAGCCCACCTACAATAGCTTCAAGTTTCTATTTTATTCCCCTTAACCAAAGCCATTGCATGTAGCAATCTTGTTAGGACACAAATTTGAGTTAAAATTACTTTGCTATTGCTTTTCAGCTCTTAAAAATCACATTCTTAGTTAATCTTTGTAAGGGAAAGGACACTGCAAACACTCAGAGACAATGCTTCAGAGCCTTGGGCAAAGAAAGCAAGCCACATTCCCGGCAATCCAATTTATTACCCGCATTTCTTAATGCATTGAGGCTCTAATGGAAACAGTAAAACCACACAAAGGTTGAAGTTTGCTATCAGTAGGCTGTATTGAACACACACATGCAGACTGTTTTCAGAATTTTATCCTCTATGAATGCAGGCTAGATCATCTCAAAATGCTTGAAGAAAAAGGGGCACTGATGACAAAAATCTGGCCAAGACTATATGAGACTTTCACCCCAGTTCATACACTGAGAGTGTAAGCCTTTTTTACTGCAAGAATGAACCAAACTTTAAATCTTCCTTAAAAACAACCCCAAACAAAAAAAAAAAAACTATGGAAGAAACACACAAAGAAAGAAAACTACCAAAACCCCCCAGTTAAAACTCATCAAACAAAAGTGAGAAAGCTGTCTGGTATTCCTACACATGCTGCATGCCAACTTTCACTTGACTGATGGCATCCCCAAAGAGCCCCAGGAAGCGGCCATACCGTATTTTGTTGGAAAGACGTCCTCATCTGTCACTAGTTTCTGCACTGAACTCATGACGAAGTCAACGTACTGAGGAGCAGTGCACTTGATCTTCTTTCCCCGCTCATCATACCAGTAGTACTGTCTGTGGAGAGAAGGGACAGTGTCACCACACCACACTCTGCCCCCTCAGCTACTCCTCCAGGAGGCTGTGCCCAAGTAATATAAAACAGCTGCAACGTTACCAAAATACATCACAGCTGCTACAGAAGAGATTCACTTCTTTCTGCATCAAAGACCTTGAACTTGTGTTAGCCGATTTTGTCTCTCCCTATCAGTCTTGGCCAGAGTGCAGGTGGCAGTACCAAGCACAGAAAGCCTTGCTGACAAGGCTCCAAGGGGAGGAGTTCTGCTGAGGGAGTTTACATACAGTCTGTAGAACTGTATCGGAAAGCATTACAGAACTATATTTAAAGGGCAGCAATCTTGCACGGTGATGAACTGATGAACTTCCAATGCTTAACATCAGAGAGCATAAATTAGCTTGGTAGTGCAATACTGTGAAACAGTCAGACGGTGGCTCCAAAACACCGCCTTTTCCAGCCTGGGGCTCTCAGGGCAGTTACTTCAGGTGTTTTAAATCCTGTTCCAAAATACAACCTGGAAAAGTTTTCAGGTTCCTTCTGTGCATCCATGCCAGCATGTCTTTGAACTCTGCTCCTTATGTTACAGACTCCCCCAAACACCTGAATTTTCATATTATTCTGCCACCAGTGACTATTCCTGTTGGAACTTAAGGAACAGGAGATACTGGCTCTTCAAAAGCAACCATAATTCAATCAGTTAGCCATAATAATTTTGATTAACTGCAGCCATCCCTCAGCTGACAGAGAATCTGAAGGCTACAAAACAACTGTGACATCCTTTTTAAAAAAAATCATGGTTAATTAAAGCATCTCTAACTACTGCCAAGAGCAGCTACCCATTGGATTAGGCACACAGTGAGAAGTGTTTTACAGATAAGGAATTCGGGAAAACACTTTTTAATTTTTTTTCCTATGTCACCTTAGACATGCCTTAAGTTCCAGTTTATGAACTTTCTTCAAAACGTCTAAGCTCAAGGCACAGTCCTATATCATTATAGGGCTGATAAGAAATCCATGGTATTGGTCTTCCCAAATGACACTGTTCATGCCCCAAGCCATATGAAAACAAGGAAGCTGCAGAAATGAGTAGTTCAAGTCAGGAGAGGAAAGGCAACTACAAACTAGTTCTGCAAACGTTAAGGTTTTAGAGTTTTTCTTTCAGCTCCTTTTCACTATGTAGTACTTGGTCACTCTGTCGTTTACTAGAGAGACAAGGATTGACCGCAAAATTGCATAAAAAGGTGAGTGGATAAAAACAGCAGGAGTCAAAAGTTCTTTTTAGAGCTGTCAGGCATCAAACCCAGCACTTGGGCCCTTAGGCATAGACTGTGCTCTTCAGCACTGCTCACTTCCTTTGTACAATCCACCTCTAAGGAATTACACAATGTAGTGCACCAACACACAACGTTCTTTGTCTATTACTGCAGCGAGAGACAGTCCCAGGCAATTCAGCCTTATTTTGGGTCTTAAGACAATGCTTGTCACCAAAAACAGAAGCAGGCTGGACTGTTCTACCCCAGCAGTTCTCTCATGCTGCAGAAATCCCCAACTGCAAGACAGAAAGCACAGTTTAGAGTTGCCCTTAGGTGCAAAAAAGGAGTGTTGGTAATTGGATTTTTATCAAAAGAAACAATTCGGCAACTGTACAAGTTCACTTATATTCTCATGTAAGTGAATAAATCTGCTCTAGCACCCCACTACATATCCTTTTTGCCTTTCCTTGAAAATCAGGAAATGAATTATGCAAAACTGGAATTAAAAAGAAGAATCATTAACAGTAAGGGGATAAATACAAGGACTGTCCTGTTGATTAGAGTCATGTGTTTTCCTCATGTTTCAGGTGCTGTTGAACAGATTTCACAGCGCTTAGGGGAAGAGAGGAGCCCCTGACGTGCCATGAACATCTCGCACCTGGTACGCGGCTTCCACCCACGCTGGAGTTATCTCCATGAGCAAGATAGGAGCAGTCTGGGGCCATGGAAGGGCTCACTTGGGCACAGAAGCCTAATTGCATTCCACCACTGGCACTGTGACAGCACAGTCCCAAATTAGGGAATGGATGGGAAGCAGAAAGGACAAGAGGATGAGACTTAGAGGCACTTTTCAAAAAGTTGCAGATTTAAATTTCCCCAGTATGGAGAGTATGAAGTATCTGCAGCTCCATTCTAAATCCCAGGGAGAAATGACTATGGGTTTAACAGAGAAGAGCCTGTGATGCAAATAATGAAGTATAACATGTGAAATCACAAATGAAATCAGAATACTGCATCTTAATATATGTATGTATTTTATCCCTTTTTCTCTAAAACATTCTGGGCTGGTGTTGATGACACAGAAGCAAAGGCAGAACAAAAGTTACACCAATACACAAGAAAAGCTTCTGGAAGGAGGGAAAAGCATATACTGTGGAGATTATTTTGCCTGGAAAGGAAGTAGAGACAGTCTTGGTAGAAATACCAAAAAACAGGCAATATGAAGAAAGTGGGATAGAAAGCCAGAGGCAGGAACAGTCCTTGTCAGCAGATGAAACAGCTTGGATGGTTTCACAGGGGCTAAACAATATTTGGATGGCAGAGAAGAGAAAGGAGGCATCATGTAAAACCATACAGCTGGGGGAACATAAATGTAAGAAAATGTAAAACTTAAAAGTTTGATTTAAGCACTGTAGGAGGAAATACCCTCCCCATATGCAGAGACACTATGGGCAAGGTAAACATGAGAAAGGAGACTAAGATTAGAAAAAAATGAGTGATAAGCATTATCAATTAAGGGATTTCACTGGACCAAAACAACATCTTGAAAGATGGGCTTCCTGAAAGTTTGCATCCATCTTTGATTTCTGCCTCAGGAGTTTTGTAAACTCATCCTCTTATGTACAGCACTTACACAGGCTCTTATTTAGTACACTCACTGCAGCACTTTGAGGAGTTTTACCCAAATGTCAGCTAGAAAAGTTTACAGGCTCAAAGTGCTTTAAAGCTAGTTTGTGTAATAACAAGCTATAAAGCATACTAAATTTTAATAGTAAATACTGTGTTAAAATATAGTACCTGCTTTACAACAAGTGATAAACATATTAATAAGCAAAATTAAGTAATTCCCAAAGTTATATTCATGTCACCCTTGTTAAAGTTTGAGGATAACTGGCCATTATGGTATTTCTCTTGGCATTATCCCACCTTGCCAGCAAATGCTTCCATCTGTTCTACACTACGTTTTGGTCAGATGTCTCCTAGTGACCGTGAGCAGAAATTCTCCTCCTTGCTGAGTGCAGATGGCTGTGCTATCTCACATATCTGACAGAGGGCTGAAAGCTGCATCTGTCTGCAGTTTGTCAGTTGGCTGCAGCTTCTCTCAGATGTTAAAACCTTACCTCAAATATTTAACTGCAACCAGTGCTTATTGTGCCAGCAAATACTTCAAATTTAGGACTGGGTACTTGTAGTGCAATTTGAATGTCATGTAACATGACAAGCAACCAGTTCTCAATAGTTACTTGAACATCTCAACCATAAATAAAAAAAGCCTTTCTTAGGCATGACCAAAATGGTGTGATCCAAAATGTATCATCAGGAACTGAGCAGGGAAAATATAAAAGTGGAACAGAATGCAGACTTTCACATGGAACTACCCAAGAAATTGGCATGGGAAAAAAAAGGTGAACTGCACCTTAATTCCAAGGTACTGTAATTCTGTGGCAATCTTACACAGCCAGATGCCATTTTATTCCAAAGGCCAGGAACAAACAGATCATGGCCACAGAAGGCAAAGCCAGGAGTGTCCATCAGGTTAATCAGCAACTGACACCAGTGTTTAGATGTCTCTCTCTACACACTGGAGGCAGGTCCAAGGCACAATGACCCACAGCAACTGGTGCTTCTCCAACACAACAAGCATATCCCTTAGCTTACCAGAGGTAGGAAAGGCAAACAAAAAGATCGGGATTTGGAGAATGCAATTATGAAGGGGGCCCTCAAAGCTGAACTGTACTGAGGTGTGCAGGCAGCTGATGTCACCTCGGTGGCTTTTTGATAGACCCACAAACTTGCTAGAAGCAGCCTCCAGTTTGCAAACATGCATCAGCCACCTGCCCCCAAGTACAGCAAGGTACTGAAGTTGTTAGGACTTAGCTACGCACAAACCGTTTCAAGTGCTTCACCCAAGTGTAGACATGCTTCCTGTTATTCCCAAATAGCGCCATTTTTCAGTGTTCCAAAACAAAGGACAGGAACATTCTGCTATCAGTCCCTACCACTAAAAATACAGGTTACAGCTGGAATTGCCTACAGGCACTTCCTCTCTTTATTCTGCAGCACAAGGTGCTTACAGAGAACTCTTGTTTAAGGCTCACTAAAGCAGAATGGAGCAAAACTAACGCAGGCTCCCCATCGCCACCTCCTTTTAGCCACTATTTCCCACCAGCCAAGTGGATAAACAGTTACACTCAGTGCTTGGGACAGCCAGCGCCACATCAGGAATTTAAACATGAGCACGCCTGGGAACAAGAATCAACAAAATACTCCATCTTACTGCTCACCATTTCTTATTTAGAGACATGCTGTCTCCTTTTGATAAAATCTGGGTCCAGCAGAGATTTATTACTTTCTCTTCCAGCTTGGTTTCAAAGTCTCTAGCATGGCCTTTAACTCTCTGACAGTTATCATTCCAACTTTTACATGCAAAAAAATACCCTCCATACACTTTGCATGCCTCTGAGTGCTCTCAAAGAAATCCCCTGATATTAATTTTGAGTGCACAAGATAGCCCAGTGCATTAAGCAAGGTTTTCCTTCTAAGAACTACGTAATGACTGTCAGATACAATATAGAGCTATGGTTCTGTTGTGTACATTCCCTGGGATGTTTGTTTGATGTACTATGACATTAACTGCCCAGTCGTCTCTTTTAAAATCCATCTCAAGTAAATTAATCCCAGGAAATGCAAGAGGAGGGAAGAAAAGGACTATCAACACATGTTGGAGGGAAAAAACCGAAAACACAACAGGCTTATTCATACTTGACTGGATCTCATATTCCATCATGTTGGACTGTGCTCATCAACAGCAGAAGTTTATGGTAACTTTTTCTTACATTCACACTGTACAGTAACACTACAGAGCTTTCTTTCAGAACTGACAGCTAGTCAGTGTTAAAGTCTACTGCGTTCTAGAGGCGGAAAAGTGCCAAACCAAAATGTTTTCCTTACTCTTGCAAAGCTGCCACTTGTGTCCTCTGTGCCCAAGGGCTCAGGCAGAGAGCCTGTGGCTCACGTCAGGCTAGAGGTTATCCACCAGCAGCCCGGTGCTGTGTCAGCATTCCAGCTCTGAGAAGCGCCCTCTGAGGTTTTCACAACTCACTTCTCCTGCCCTGCCTCCTCTGGAACCCCAGCGCTGTAACCAGTACGGACAGTCCTGCCCTGCCCTTGCTGAGGAGCACACTCTGTGCAGGTACCTCTGTGAGCAGCTGCACTGCAGGCTCAGGGCTGAGCTCTGCGTGGCAGGGGCACAGTAAAGGACATGGGGACCTGTGGCCCAGCCAGGCGACACTCAGAGACACAGCAGGACCTGACAACCTCACGACCTCACTGGGGCTTTCTCAGCTGTGAGAGTATAAAAGCCCAGGGCTTCCTTTGTTTGGGGTCCCTCCGTGGAGGCACCAGATTGGGCTGTTATGAGGTTATTTCGTTACTGTACCAAGTTAGTTTTAAGGATCTGGATGTCTGAGACTTTGCTATGGAAAACCTGGGTCAAGCTAGTAAGGAAAGCTGATCTGAGTGTGGGGTGTGTAGCTGTGAAGGTGCCTTGGTCCCACATCAAGACTGACTGCCAGAGTGGCTCCTGGATGGTCAGACAGGGAAGTTTCCTTAACACCCTCCTTTCCCTCTCCCCCAAGCACACACATGATCATTTGCCTCTCTGAGCTGACCTTATAAAACCAGCTCAGAGCATTCAAAGATTCTCATTCTTCTAGTCCTCCACAAAACCAGACTTCCACCACACTTCACTGCTGAAGGGAGAGAAGAGGATGCACAGCTGACACGTTCTCAACAAGTAGAGACCTGCTGTAAAACACTTGCCCAATGCCATCAAATACCAGTATCCTCCCCCAGGCAACTCTGAAGACATGGAAACCTTGCATATGTAATAAATGAAAATACTGACTTACGTATTGCACACTGCCATGGTCTGACATGACTCTCCTGTACAGAACTCTGAGATTGTACTATACTGTAAGTTGATGTGATGAAAGAAAGTTGTTGCTGAAAAATAAACAAAGGAAAGAAATTCAGAAGTAAAATACTTTCAAACACTGGTTATCCTCCAGACGATTATTTAAATAGAGCAAGTGAAGCAACCTCAGTCTTGAGCTTGCATACAAATTTAAACATGATTTAGCTAAATGAGCCTAATGATGAACTGCAAAACAAAGAGGTACACAGAATGAAAGCTCTTGTTTTGATTTAAGATGAAAGCACCATGATGCATTAGCTCTTATTACTCACAAAGCAGCAAGACTGGAAAGTGTCTCCATCATCAGCCTCATCTTTACAGTAGAATACTCTGCTATAAGCTGAAGGCAAACAATTTGCTACGTTCTTTTGAAGTCAGACTTAAAATGCATAGTGGCTAGAAAAAGGCACTATTAGTTTTCACGACCCATCTCCTTGTAAAAACAACCAGCATGAAACCTGGTACACTTCTACTTTTTAAAAATCTCCTGAGATAATTTAACTTCTTAATACCTCTCACGGGGCACCTCACTTTCTCCTAATGAGTCTCTATAAACTTTCCTGGTGTGCAGTTTAAAGTAGTTTCTTGCTACTACCACACACTGTTGAAAACATAAACAAGAGTGGGCCATAGCTGCAGGTGAGGACTGGCAGGAGAAGCCCACAGAAGTACAGTAAATCAGGGCTGAAGTGCACAGGTACAGCATTCACTCACAGTAGCTGGTCACATCTCTGATTTTCAGCTTGTCTACTGCTTAAATCCACAGTAATTCCACCAAAATTTGGAAGGAGCAGGGAGGAAAAAACCTAACCAAAAGATTTCTCAACTTCTGGCTTTAGGCGTAAGTTACTTTATATGTAAGTCTTTAGAAACTACATTTTTACAATGCTTCTGGAAGGTCAGTAGCTTGAGTCAGAAACATGCAGAACCAGCCAGTTTAGCAAGCAGTCAACAGGAATCTTGATGGTTCTCCAAAGAGCATCAAAAACTGCAATGCCCTCAGTGCCACAGGGAGGAAGCTGGAAGGAGGAAACGCATCAAGGCTTTCAGGCTGCTGAGCACAGCTGGGCTGTGCGTGAGACAGCTTAATTACCACTCAAGGTACAATGACATGCATTACACAGTAAGCATAAATAGTCACTGAGTGTTTCTCTAAGCACTGAAAACTGCAAAAAAGTGAATGAATGGCCTCTCAAGCATGGACAGCAAGCTCAGAGCTGTATGAACACAATACTCACTGTTGCTGGCAAGCCACTCGTTGAGGTCTATTTCCCGTGGTAACATCACTAGTTCCTTAAATTCGAAGTCGGTAATTCTGGATTTTGTGTATTCTGGCTCTAGGTAAAGTTTCTTCTCTTCCGGTGCTGGCTTTTTACCATTTGGCTTTCCCTTGGACTTCCTGCAAAAGATTCAAAAAGAGAGAAGTGGGGTTATCTCTACTGTTGAACAGCTACAGAAAGGTGAAAGCAGCTGGTTCATCCAAACTCCTGTATTTGCCTTTACAGTGCTCCTCCTGCATTCCCTCCCCTTAGCTTCATTTTGCTGCTCCATCTCCACTGCCCTTTGGCCAGATGAGACTGCAAACTCCTGGGAATGCATTGGTCTCTCCTCAGGCCTGTGAACAGTGGTGACTGCCTGAAGGAGTGACTCTAATGTGAGGACCAACAACCTGCTGCATCACACAGTTCCTGATCATCTGAGAAACAGCAAATTTGGCTGCTGAAAGAACATAGCTGGAAAACCTGGTGCTGCTCATTCAAAGCTACAGCATTCCTTGCTCTCCAGCCCTATTAGAAGCCTTCTTAAGTGAACATTTGTGACTCCAGCTAAAAGCACTGATAACCACAAAAACACCTGTTTTCTCAGTTCCAGGGATACTTGGGACAGAAAGAACTGAGCTCATGTTTTTCTGAAAACCTTTGGAAATCCAATGCATTGTGATATAACCTTCCATTTGGATTTATAAAAGCACAGAAACCACATTCCATAAAACACACTTCTCTCCATGGCATATTGTGACTTTTCATCTCCCATTTGTAAAGTGTTTGCTGTAACCACTAGAGCTTTCCTCTCACTCATTTTTAACTAGACTCTCAACCCAACCCTGGATCAGGGATTCAGCAGGACTTCAGAGGATGGTCAGTGAGTCATGCACTTTGGTCTTTTAGGCTATGTGGTCAAACACCCATGTGTTCCTACAGTTAAAAAATCCACCTAAGCAGAGATGGAAAATCTATTTAATGGTGAGTGACAATCATAGGGCAATACTTGCTGTCCCTTACCACGTGAATACAAAGAAGAGATGCCAGTTCTGTTTTAATGTCAGGCTGTCTTGGTTAAAGTGATTTTTTGGGATCTGTAAAGCCAAGACAAGCCCACCTTTGCAGATGACTGCATTAAGTTTGCTGTCAAAACTCATTGAGATCTCATCCAAAGGAAACAGACCTCACATTTTGGCTCTTAACACACTTAAATAATCTTCCAACTGTGTTCCTGTCTGAGATACATGCAGGCTTGATTTTTACTGTGAGGATGTGATACACATCTTTCCTGGAATAGTATTTGAACTGTCACTGCTCTTCTTAAAGAAAATATGATTACTCATTTTTCTCTCTTCATGGGCCCTTTACTGATCTGTTTATTAAACACATCTTCAGAAAGATTCATCATCCACATAATCCCTACCAGAGCAGGGAGAGACAGAGATGTGCCTTCCGCAGGAAAGCAGCAGGAAATTCTTGGGTCACCAGCACTGCCAGTGTTCACTGTCTTAAACCTGTGCTGATTCCTGTCACACTTCTCTCTAACCAGTAAATTAAGACTAGAGGGACTTCAGAAAAGCCATCATAAAGGAAAATCAAGGAAAACTTGGTGATAGCAGCACGATATACACTTATAGCCTCAAGATGTATTTATTTACAAGAATGTGCAGAAAGCGCTGCAGGTGTCTGGCAGGGAACAGATGGTCACACCTTCTTTCCTATGTTAATGAGAAAGGTGGGCTTCATGGTTTAAGAGAGGATACCTGTGACATCTTTTTAAAGAATACAACATAGAACATCTTTCTAAAGAATACAAATACAAGATGAAAATAAACTAAAGCCAATATTTGTGAGGAGAAGTTCGGCACAAGAGCTGAACTCCTACGCATTTCCTGCCAGGTCCTTTTTCCACAGCAGCGCATTCCAATCCAAATGGAGCCTGCAAGATTTGTCCCTTAAGTTTATTTAATGAAGTGAACTGGACTGATTCTCATAGCTGCTCCATAAAGGGATGTTTTAGGACATGAGAATTCAGTTGTTCCTCAGTGCAAGGCTCTTAATACAGAGGGGTTGCTTGCTTAGATAAGTTCCTGGTTGTCAGACTATTCCTGTCTTCAAACCCTTGCCTTTGCTATATTTAGTGGTTTCTGGGTTTGGTTTGGCTGGGGGGGAGGGGGCCAAGATTCTAGCATTCAAGGATAAGTTGATTTATTAAGGAAAATTATAGTTCTAGTAACAGTCATGCAGAAAATTTCTTCAGCTTCAGAGACTGGTTTGACAAACTGCATTAACCACACTCAGGGAAAAAAGTTATCAGTGAGAAGTAGTTTGGATAGAGTTTCTGTCTTTGCTGTAGTTCAGTATAATTAAACCAAGGGCCCCAGGTTAGGGCTGTGCCACATCAGCTAAGAGCAGTCTGCTCTAAGGAGGAGGAGGGAAGAGAGGGACAAGGAGGTCAAAGACAGTCTGCCAGAGTCAGGCTGTGGAGAGAAACCACAGAAGGAAGCAAGACACGAGGCTGAGGCAAGCCTTCCATCACATGGGAATGGGTGGGGTGTACCTCATCCTCACTTCAGCATCTCTTCCCCATTTCAAGAGAATAAACGAAAATTCAACACTAAATATATTTCACAAGTTTGCTGCTGCAAACAACACTACGTCATCCTTTTGCAAAATCCAAAGCCTCTCATTTTCACACAAATGTCAATTCTCCGTTAGATCAGTACGTGCAGCCACTTTGAGTCTTTTAAATAGATTGTGTAAGTCTTTCCACAACTGCCTTGTGCTGGAACTGGAGCACTTCAAACAAAAGCTTCCTGAAGAATCCCATTTCTGCCTGTTTCCTGTTTTTGGCTCGGTTTTAAAAGAACCTGACTCTTGGGTATCATCACAGAACCTGCACAATGCCCAGAATCACTGCTCACAAAGGATTTATTCACACCACTGAAACCTGAATGTCAAACTGCCATGTGCAGCATGAACATCTTGTTAACCTTTTGCAGCTCCTGAGAGCTACAGCAAGACCACAAATTGTTTACACCAGCACATTTTCATGACCTGCATGCAGTGCAGCTGGGACACTACATGGCCTCAATACTGTAACTACAAACTAAAAAAAAAAATCCAGCCTTAAAAATGTCATTTGAACTGGACCATGTATCCACCCCAATCAGGCAGAATTTAGGTTCTATTGACTTACTCAAATTAATTGAGTCATGCTCAGTCTAGCCTGTAAAACTGTGGGTTTAGTTTGGGAACTATCAATACCCACCCATAGTAAAGCATTTTCTTTTCAAATTTACAAAGCTGGAGCATACAGCAGTATGAAAAAAAACCCCGTTGTAGAAACACAATTACATATGATTAAGAATCAACAAAGAATACTTCCATATTTCAGATAAACCAAAGCTCATTCATTCAAAATCACCAGAATTACCAAACAGTGCAAAGTTTACAAGTGAGCTTCCTTCCCTCTGCTCGCCCCTACCTCCCAGTTCACTGTTGTTTCAAAGACTTGTAAGAACACACCAGCTGGACTCAAGTCCAAAGGCACAAAATGAAGCATCCATTATTTCCTTTTTGTAAGCTCTTCTCATTCAAGATGCCTTCCTTAATTTTTCGTTTTATGTTTAAAGTACACAAATACAAAAAATGTCAAGAACAGTAGAGTTTTACTGTTCTATTCAGGAAACACCAAAATTCATCACCTGTAGATGACTGTTTATTGGAAAACATAACTAAGTGTCATCCAAGACCACAAAAAGAGGAGTACTTTTCAAAACACAGCTATAGGCACCTCAAGTCCTGATTCATGTTTACATGTGTCTTTCTTCAAAAATTAGAGAATTCTGCTTAAATATGTCTTAACGTGTCCACACCACATCAACTGTATCACCCAAGCAGCTGCAAAGTAGCTGTTATGCAGCAGGTTGGTGGTCTGTCCACAGCTTAGACCGAATCCTGTCTATCAGTGCTTACCTGCTAATTAAGGAAAGAAACATCTTTAGGGAATCCAAGGAGACAGCACTCCACAGTTTTTACTGACAGGCAAACCAGAGTACAAACTAATTCCTCAGACAATTCCCAGGCTAGGTCTGCCTTTGGTTTTAGACACTCAACTGAACCTGATGCCACAGGCCAAGTCACACCCACAAATAAATTTCAGAGAGGAAAAAGCGATGGCAAACGGCAGAAGGGAGATCACTTGCCTGAAGTCTTAGAAGAAGGTTCAGCAAACTGGCTCCAGGCCAAGACTCTACATTCACTAATGCTTCTAGCAGGGCTGCCAGACTCAGCCTTGTGTCCAGCTAGAAAACACATTAGCTGCAAGTTTGCCTGGATTTCACTGGAGAAAGAGAGGTATAAGACACTCCACCAAGTGACAGCCCACTGATGATTTTTTTCCCTAGTCTAACTGCTTTGTTAAGATTGAGTAAAATTGCCAATTTCCCAGCTTGCTTTCTTATCCCACATCAGTTAATAAAGATCCTCCTCTAATCTTTCTCATTTCCTTCTTGATCAGATGCTCAGTAGTTTCTTGGTTTAAAAAACCCTGCACTTTGGAGTATCTTCAAAGCACCATCAAGGTTCAGTTTTAACACCATTTTGAGGAAGTGTTATTCCCATTTCACAGCAGAGACTGGCTGTAAGGTTCAAAGTTGATTCATGGTACAAATGCTAAAGATGTGCTTCAGTGTAAACCAACACAGTTTGTTTGGAAAGAAGCACACATGAAGCAATCTGATTTAGCTGAAGAAGGACCACCCAGTGTCCACTCAGTGGATGTGCTTCATAACCTGATGTAGTTCACATCACTTCGGAATCGTACCAGGCATCCATGCTTCTGGTCACACACATCTATTTATTACTAGGTTGATCACATAGAGGGAATACTACCGATTTATTAAATGCCAAACTTCCCTAAACTGATCATGCTATTTTAGATGATCTCTATCAGTTCAGGATTCCTTTTTTTCCAGAGGAAACCAGCCCAGCTATAATAATTTCTTGCTGTCTCCAGCAAGCTGTGCAGTTTCTTACACTGCATCTGAAATTGAAATCTCTTCAAAGACAACTGATGATACTTTGATCCTCCTCTCCCATCCTCCACACCAAACTAACTGTCCTTGGGATGAATGGCTGTTTACTTTTTCTTTTTGAAAGTACATGTTATCAGTGGGTTTTCTCTTTTTAGTGTGGCATATTAAAATGGAAATAAGAGTAACTTTAGAAAGTTAAAAAATTCATTTAAAAACCCTGTAGTGGTGACAACCAGAGCTGCAGGCAAAACTCCCATCACTCTGTGCCCTCCAGATCATGCAGCAGTTTCAGGTTCCAGCCAAGTCTCAAACACACCAATTTCCATTGGAAAATTGACAGAACAGGTCTGACAGGCCTCACATGGCAAATCTGTCTCTGCAAACTTCAAAACTCACAAGCCATCTCAAGTCTGTGAGGATGAAAATCACCATGGATCACAAACCTTACAGGACAAAGATGTGTATTTTGTGATTAATATGGTGTGGTTTTGTGGGCTTTTTTTAGCAACTGACCCTATTCCTTACATGAGGTTAACTGCTATAATCCTAGCAATCCCCACAAATTCAGAACAGAGCAAGTCTTGACTGCTGCCAATCCAGCTGTGACTTACTGCATTACTGTCGGTGAGAGTACAGCCCCCCAGTCCACAGCAATGCATGCAAAAAATGGCACAAAAAGAAAAACACTGGTTTAAGGAAGATCAAAACCAAGATGCCCACAGAAATAGTAACAAATGATATCAAAAACATCACTCGAGGGTTTGGGGGTTATTTTAAAGTAACCTGGCTTGCACTTTACAATTTGTTTAGTTCAAATCTGGAAAAGTTTGGGGTTTAAATAGTGCACTCCCAACTAGAACTTTTACAGGGATTACTGTCTGCAACAGCAACACCAAGTATATCTCTACACACCAAACTACCTGATGTATCAGACTATCTGGGCCTTCGATTTTTCATCCCGTAATTTTTTTCTTTCTTTTTGAAGTGCGGTGTTTTAAAACACACTCTACTACATGAAGTGTTATAAAGTGAAGAACTCCTACCAAAACCTACTTTCTTGGCACTCTAAGGATGGGGGTTAGCTTCTTACAACACAAAATTAGACAGGCAGTAAGCCAACATTGTAGCACTGTCCTTCAGGCCAAACTTTATGAACACTGTTTTTATTTTTCCAGTGAATAAGGGTTTAGAGTTCAAAATTAAAGGTGTACTGGATGTTTGCATTTTAGCCTCTCTCCTCTTCCCTTCTTTGGGCAGGGAGTCAAAGGGGATGTGAGTGAAACAGAAGAGGGAGTAAAACAGATTAAGGCAAAAAAATTCCAATATTCAAGGTCTCTCCCTCTAATGTACTCCCTTGGCAGAAAGGAAAATCACAGTGATTTCAGCCATGCACAGAAAGCTACAGCTTTGTAAGGTAAACCAGGTCAGCTGCTCACAGATATACTCTTTACCTTTATGGGCTTTTTATGTGGCCCTTCACTGGAAAGAAATTATCTGTTAATTTCTGGTTACAAATGTTCTGCGTAAGCACGGGAGTCCTGAATCCATTCATAGCAGGAAGGAAACAGTTTTATGAGCTAAAATTTATGAGTCCAAGTGACAAGAACAATGAAGAAGCAGGTTACACCAGTTCTTACAGGTCAGGAACAAACTCTTGAAGGCTGTCCAGTTTCCTACCCAGCAGCCCACTGCCTTTTCTCCTCAGTTAAGAGCAAGAACTGGAAACTTAGAAAGGCTATGGAGCTTAAAATCCCTTCTTGATAATTCAGTCTCTTTGTTTACTTGTACAGCATGCAAGAAAAGGGGAATAACAGCTTCCTTCAAACATCGGTCAAGCTGCCCTTCCTTTGAGACTAACACCAGAGATGATGTTTGTATTTCCCCTCTTTCTTTAAAATAGCACAAGATTAGCACCTCTGGAGGTTCTTCTGCAATCCCATGTCCTGTTTTAACCCAGATCACTGCTAAGTCTTCAGCTGGAAATGCCACATGACAGCACACCCAAAACACAAATCCTGGGTGTACACATCCATGTTCAGGACTGGGAAAGAAAAGAACATCAGCATGGGAAAGGAAGCTGTACAAGGTATTGGAAAGCAAGTCCAAATCCCAGTGCAGCATTCAGTACAATTGTTCACAGATTGCTGCAGACAGTGCTGATCTCCAGGGCTGCGGAAGGGAAGGAGACGAAGCTTTTTAAGGCAGTCTCCATTCCGATCTCCTCTTGCCCCAGGTCTCTGACAGACCCCTCTGACCTCAGCTTCTTTCTTCCCCTCTCCTGCCCTGCTCCAGGGCTTGGTTGCTGCACAGGTCTAAGGGGGCTGAGCAGCTAAAGCGTCTTTGGCAGCATTTCTGGCCCTGCTTCTTCATTTTTGTTCTGTTTTTAAAAGTTACTAATAGTTTATTTAAGAGGAGGAGGAAAGAAGAATGTACCCCACATGCCAGGGAAACTTTTTCTTTGGGATTCTCATAGTGGCTCTTTGCCTTAAAAGGGAATCTTTGCTTGGCCTCCGGATGCTCTGCTGTAAACAGTCGGTGCCAAGGCATGGCAGGCATGTTAAGGATGACAAGTGCCATAACATTATTTCATAATGCTGCTTCTCAACAGAAAGCCCAAAACATTCTGCAGGGCCAGACTGAGTTCCAGCTGGTGCTGCTGGCAAAGTAAGGAGAACATGGGGCACCTGCACCATGCCATGTCTGGTACATCAGGCCTTTCTGTTCCCTTTTGTAGGACTCCCCACCCACCTACTGGTGAAGGGGCTGGAGCACAAGTCTTACAGGGAACAGCTGACTGAGCTGGGGTTGTTTGGCCAAGAGAAAAGGAGCCTCAGGCTACCATATCACTCTCTGCAACTACCTGAAAGGAGGCTGTAGCAAGAAAAGGTCTCTTTTCCCAAGTTACAATGGATAGGACAAAAGGAAATGGCCTCAAGGTATAGACTGGTATTAGGAAAAAGGTATTACGAAAAATTTCTTCACCAAAAGAGTTGTCAGGCACTGGAGCAGGCTGCCCAGGGAACTGGCAGAGTCACCACCCCTGGAAGGATTTATGATGTGTGCATGTGGTTTATTGGCAGACTCAGTGACCTCAAGGGTCTTTTCCAACCTAAACAGCTATGATTCTTCTCACCTCCCTGGTCCATCACCTCCCAGCACAAGCCCAGCGTTTGCCCACAGTGGTGTGTCAGGGCATGCTGAGACTCCCAGGGGTTTGTTTGCTGGCGCCCAGGGTCTCCCATCTTGTCTCCAATGCAGCTCTGGGAAGAAGGGCTGCAGAGGCAAGGCCAGGCACGCCATAGATCAGTTAATGCTACAAAAATGCGCAGAGTGCATTCTTGTGGTAAAACAAGCTGCACTGGAGTTCCCTTTCTTCCCTGGGCCTACCTGCCAGAACTCCTCCTCCAGACTGAACAGAGGTGTCCAGCTTCCTGACTGCACAGTCCTTGCCCTCTCCAGGTTCCCCTCCAGATAACACACTTGGGACACCAGGGAAGCCATGTCCAATGGGAAACAACCCTTATTTCTAGGAGCCAGTGACGTAATTTAAAAGAAACTATTCACTAGAAGAAACAAAATTACCCAAGCCATATGCAGTTGTTCTTCATTTTGAAATGTTCTCTTTTACCTTGGTGCCGAAAAGCCCTCACATAGACCAACCAGGAGGTGCCAGCACGAAGGCTGAGCAAGATTTTTTTCTTAACCAACTAACTACAGTCCAGACTTCTGGCAATTTCTGGAATAGGAAATAACAAGGACAACTCTTTCCTATTTTCAACATCTCTACATGGAGCCAAATAAGGTCTGTGGTAACAGAGATTCAGTAGGTCACAGACTAAGTGTTGTAACAATTAATTTACCCAATGCTTAGAACAAACCACACAGCAGAACAGTGAGTCAGAGGTGTCCAAGTCCTGAGCCTGGGACTGACATGGAGTGGGGGCTCTTGTTTGTTTTTGTTGGTTTTTTAAGTCTCCAGTTGGCAAACTGTCTGAAATGAAGCCAAAACTGAGCAAAAAGAGGGCAAATCCCAAATCCCTGCTTGAGAAGCTGTCTCATAGCAGACTCTCCCATGCTTGCAATTCCTTCTCCCCTCGAAAGGCACTCAGAGCAGACCCTGGTGTGGGGACAGGAGAGGCCACCCTATGCTGACTCTTCAGGACACCTCTGCCCAGCCACTCAGCAGCTGAAAACACAGGCTGGAGCTCTGATCTGGGCTTTGTCTTGTTAAGACACAGCTCATTTCAGTCCCCAGGCAAACACTCCAAACCCACCAGGCCCATACACAATACCAAGATAAGGAGGCTCCTGTATCCTTGCCTCCCTCAGAGGAAAAATGCCATTAGTATTCAAGCAACAGAAATGCTTCCTCATCATCCTCCACTGCTAAATACACTCCCATACTGCAGCTACAGTAGGGCCAGGATTCATTTCACCACAGATATCTGCACACGTAAATGTTTACATCTCAGCTAGTTCTCCAAGGACCTCTGGAAACCAGCAGAGATAAACAGTTCTTTCTCTAAAACAAAAAAACATTGCACTCCAAGGCAGAGATCTACAGCATACCTTACACTTCTCTAATTAAAACACACAGAGGAAGGAGAAAATTGGCTCTCAATTGAGAGCAGACAATGGCAGAGACAGCGAGCCTGGTTGTTACATGTGCTGCAGTGGAAAGGTCGCCCACGAAGCCTTGAGAGCAAGTGATCTGCACCAAGATTTGAAAGCAAGTTTTCGGGTGGCTTTTAACACCTTTTTCACTCTGGGAACGACAAATACAGATCTGTCAGGTTTGTTATTATATTCAGAGCAGTATTTTTTCAGCAGACAATTTGAAATTCTGGAGGCCAGAAATACTGCTTGCTGAGAACAAGGAAGAACAATGTAATTGACAAAAAAAAAGTTTTCTTTCTCTTTTAAGGTTTTTAAACTCTGCAAATTGAGAGAAAAATTTAATGTACTGTAGTAAAAACACAAAAAAAATCTCAATTAACATATCTATTCCCCGTGTCTTTTCAGACATGTCTATTAATTTAATCCGTAATTTATTATCCTCTAATCTCCTATTGGAACACAGAGTTATTTTGACTTTTACGTCATTATTAAATTCAGGTTTTGGCAGCAACTGCTCCTCCTGGCTACTCTGATGCAGCCCTGTTATCTGTAGATGAGCACATCCAGTACCCTGTGGTGCACCTTTGCGGGGAGGGAGCTCACCACCAGAGCACATATATCACTGAAGGCACTGTTATGTCCCAACCCTGACGAAGTTTGTAGAGCTGGAAGACTGCAAAGCTACCTTTTTATTTCTAAACCAAGCAAATTTGATTTGGAAGCCTCATGGCCTCGTAAATGTGGGATTTCACAACACAGCTTGCACAGAGTTGCTTTTCAGGATGGAACTGTGCTTTAATTGCTGGGAATTATTTCACCATGGCAACCTGGCTTCAGCAATCAGACTTCTCACTATATAGCCCAAGATATACAAATGCAGACAGCTCGTTCTGTTCAGAGAGTACCCGGGTGCAGACAAGTTTCTCTTTGTAAAAAAATGGATTAGTTTCCTCACTGCCTTCTTGCCTTGCAAGCTCTCTTTGTACGACAACCACCAAAAATTATCTGACAATACAGACTAGTTTTAAGTACCACTGTAGCCTAAAGAAAACCTGCAACAGCAAAACCATGTTAGATATGCAAGTCAAGCTCACCCACATACTGTGTTTTGGAAGAGGGGTGCATATAGTGTCTCGTGTACTTGTAATCTGAAATTACAACTGTTTAGGCACAAAAAGTGTCCTGCATCAGAAGGATAAGTTAGTTATTTCTCTTGGGAAGAGACTGAAAATAAGTTCATCACCTGCCTTACCTGCTACAGTTCCACCTTGGAAAATGACACCTATATGTAATCACACATCAAGCAGGATTTCAACAGCTGAAACCTTCACATAAACTTTGTCTGCTTTCCATCAGAAAAAAATGTGGTTTAATGGGACAGAAATGTGCTAGGGCATACCACAACTGAGAGTGCACATGGAAACACAGGTAAGAACAGAGCTACTTCAAACGTCTCAGCTTTCTTTGCAGGAGCTTCAGTACACAATATAAACTCAGATACACGGCATGGGGGAAAAAAAATCTAACTTGTTTTCACTATTCATAAGCAATTTTGCATGCCTGCACCTGTCACCTCACTTTTAAAGCATGTGTACTAGCACACACATGTGCATCTTGTGGCGTTGAGACACACAGCTGGGGGGAATTCCATCACCTACCAGTCATTAGTTATTGAGCAGGCTGGGCAAAGAAATACCAATGTGAGGAAGCAACCCCACCCAAAATTTTCATCCTCTGGACCAAGCTCCACAAAATCATCTCTTACACTTTAAATTAACCACAGCACTGTAATTAGGAAGGATATTTATTCACTAGAAAATATCATATATCAAGGTCAGTTCTCAATGGCAGAGATCAAAAATTATTTTTCCCCCCTTCTGTTAATATTTTGCCTTTAATTTAAACCACAGTCAGTTCAGGGAAGTCCCATCTCTCCTGGTATGCCTTAGACCCGATCCTGTGAGGAGAAGCAGGGCCTTTCCGTTTTAGTGTGAACTACCTTGTTAAAAATTGAAGTCCATAGTAAGAAGGCATAAACTGTGTGTCTCCTCACAGGGTAAGAAAGTCAGTGGTAAAAGGAATCAAAGCATTATCTAAATTACGTAACTTTCATTAACAAACGATACATACAAAACTTTCACTAGTTGTAACCATGAAGTTAATTTTTAAAGATTTTTGACAGAATGATGCAATGCTCTGTTCAGTTTTGTCAACCATAGCACACAGCCATTTCAGAATTTCTTAGAAAACAGCACATTGAAGCTTTTCTGTACAACGGACGAAGGAAAAAAAAATACATTTAAAATACAAACTCTATGGATTCATAGGCCAAAGTAAAGAACATATGAATGACTGATCAAAAAAAATAGTAGGGTGGGTAATGGTTTAATTACTGGTACAGTTAGATCACTTTAATTAGCTAGTGAGACAGCAGTGATTCCCAACCCTAATTTATTACTTTTCCAGATATACCACAGGAGACTGAAAAGCAAGTAGAAACACCTTTACAGACATACTGATCCACTAGCAACCAGGAAAAAACCCACAGATATACTCAAACTTGTAATGTTACCTCCAAGGGCCTGCTAAAATACAAATTCAGTCTTTTAATTAAAGGCTGAAAGCACAACCAAGGAACTGGTTAAGGAAAACCAGTAATTTTCAGAAACAAATACTAAAAGTAGATGCACAGTTGTGTGCTGAAGTTGTTTCATTCCCTTGGCTGCACGTGCAAATGACAAAAAGGATCTTTAACTGTTCATGTGGATTTGCAACTGATCAGTTCATAGAAGCTGAGACCAACACCTGAGACATTGCTCCAAACACAATGTGAAGCCA
This sequence comes from Lycocorax pyrrhopterus obiensis, assembly GCA_014706295.1. Lineage (NCBI taxonomy): Eukaryota > Metazoa > Chordata > Aves > Passeriformes > Paradisaeidae > Lycocorax > Lycocorax pyrrhopterus. The sequence goes on along the minus strand of JACSVZ010000007.1, from coordinate 14,452,834 downwards.
CACTTCCGCCCCAGCTTTTGCAACCCAGCGTCACACCTCAAAGCAAGGCATGGTTATGTGTGGATTTAAAAATGTACTGATTTGAATGACATACCTAGACATGAAAAAACCTTTCTGTGCTGCAAAACAACAGAAAAATTAATATTTCAGTTGAGACAGAATACAGTTTCCCCTCTGTCCCACACAGAATGTGGTCTCAAGACCCCCAGCTTTATCTTTTCCCTGCATAGGTTTGCTCTGAAGAAATACATCAGTCACATCAACACTGGGGACTCTACAAAAGAAGGAATCAGCAAAGCCTCTTTATCACAATTTTCCTTTTTCCTGTTGTTCTAAATGCATCCTGCTGACAGTCAGCACTTTCCCTGTAAGGCTTTGGTGTTCTGAGCCTGGGACGTGTGGACACATTGGACTGAAGAGCAGATCTGGGTGTCTGGAGTGTGAGTGGAGCCACCAAGGTGCACCTCACATCATCCCACCTCTGTGTGAAGTTACATAAACCACCAATGAAGAAACCCAAGCCTTCTTTCTTCAGTAACTCCATGTACCGTGGATGGTGTGCCAGGACTACTTTTTCCAGATAGCAAGCTAAAATTTTTAATATTTTGCCACTATCTGCCCTTCTGAGGACAGCTGCACTCACTGCTGATTTTTCCTTTTTTAAAAATAAAAGGAATCACACAGACATCCACAATGTTCCTTTCACCTGGGGAGCATCTGCTGCCACCAGTTCCTGCTGTCTGAGCAAAAGCACTTCTAAACTTATTTCTGTACCAGACAGAAAAGAACTTGAAAAATTAGCAGAGCAGCATTTTCTGACAAGCTCAAGCAACCTGGCTTCAGTGCTAATGGGCTCCATTCACTCAAAGAAGTGCGTTTTTTCTTCAGAAACCTGGAAGAAAGGGTTAATCCATATATCCAATCCCCTTCCCCTTCCAGAGACAAGGTGCTGGCAGCTCTTAAAAGAAATGCAACATCTCTTCTCTTGACAGCAATCTGCTGAAGTTTAAGATTCTGTTGAATCCCACAGCACCAGGAATTAAGAATTTTAAAATCCCTCTCAACAAAAGAATACTTTAACAAACTCAATTTTGGTGTAGTCACAGAGAGATGTATGATAGAGGAACAGATATATTTTGTCTTAGCCATCTTAGAGATAGGACAACTGATAGGAGATCGCATTCCTAACACCACACCTCTTCAAAAAAAATCAAGAATGGCAAGAGAAAAGCTCTTCTACAGAGGATTTATTTTTCTCCTAAAAACCTACCTGGTAAAGGTCTTGGAGTGCACAGACATTTGAGATCCCAGAGAACAGCAGACAGAAATTGTGTGAAATAGATAATTTTCCCATAAAGAGCAGCACCAGAAACATGGGCTATTGCAACACAGGAAACAAAGAGACAAACCAGGAACTGTAGTCAACTCACAGAGGGATGAATGTTGCACACTCATACTTTGCTCATATATAAACTGAAATAATCTTCCAGACTGAAACAAGCAGCTAAAATCTGGAACAAATCCTATAATGAAACAGATGCATACCAAGAAAACAAGATAAAAGAAGGGTGAATAATTTCACAAGTCTGAGATTACAGTCAAACCTATTCTTTGTAAAGTGTCCAGGAGGCATCTTCAGTAAAAAAAGCAGCATATTTTTGCCTCTAAACAAGAGGAAAATGCTATTAAACCTTGGCCAGGAGCCCTTTCTGTATGAGCTCTGGAGACACCTTAGAGGGCTGTTTCAACATAGAGAAGAATTTTAGCAGTGCTCTCCCTCTGGCTATCGCTTCACAGGATGTGGAACACGTAACCAAAATACAACTTAATGCTGAAAATACCTCTGAAGAAAGAGGCCAAGTTCTTCATTAAGTTAATGCACTGTACATGGTTCACCAATGTTCACAAATGCCCCAGGGTCACGACACTCCTGCAGCGAACACAAGTGAGCAGGCAGACGACTATCCCAAAGAAACAGAGGAGTGCCTGGCGTGCTCGACCCACCAGTGAGACACAGCATCTTTCCAGAGCACTGCTCCAAGTCCTGAGCTCCAGCAAGAGCCCCAGTCATGACATGGCCTTGCCGGAGCTTTCTGACAGCTCACAGTGGGGCTGAACGTCAAGCAGAGCACTACAAGTTTTGTATCTACAGCCAGAAGAGACTTCACTACCTGTGTATGCTGGGAACACCCAGCACATGCAGGGAGAGCCACCTCTCCAGCGGGCACATCCCAGCCAGATGAGTCCACCAGGCTGGCAATGCCACCCAGGCGTGCTTCCTGCAAGCCTCTGTCCCGAGGACAGGACACTCACATCAAAGAGCAATCTCCACAAGCACATCTGTGCTCCCATACACACAGAAGAGCCACCAGAGTCCCTCCTGCCTGGTCACCCCTCGCCAGAGCACAGGATGTTACTGCCCCACAGTGTCACCAGTTCCGAGCAGCTGAGAGTCCCAAAAGGCCATCACTGAATGAGGAATCAGCTCCTGTTACAGAAATATTCAGCAGGACACAGCATGACAACTACTGATGTCAGTTGCCCTGAACCATAAACATTTTGAACTATTTCGGTACAATGGAAAGTTGTGGGAGGGAGAAAGAAAAAGAACAGGATAAAAATAGCTAACGTGGCTCTGAAGAGCATTTTGCCTATAAGCCCCTTTCCCTGCATACTATCCTCCCTCCCTTCTCTTCTGCCTGTCCCAGGCCTTTGCATTAATCAGATTAGCTAGTGTTAAACAAGGCTCTTCTAATTACTTTCTAATACTGTGAACTGGACTAAATAATTGAAAAATGTTTCTGCCTAAATTAGAATAAAACAGGATTGATTCTTCAAATATTTGCTTTAGTCCTGCTGATACATGCAAGCATCACAGACAACAGCTGTCTTCAGCCATGGGAATCCAGGCAGCAGAGGAGCTCCTACCCACCTATGTCATGGTTCATGAACACAACAACCTTGGCTGATCACCTAAAAACCAGAATACAGTGTCAAAATTAACCTGGTTTCTTCCTCATCTTGCTATGAATTGAGAAATAGAGAAGGAATTTAATTTTTTAAAAAATGTTAAGTGCTGGCTATAAAAATAAATAGCAGCATCCAGAATGCCAACTCAAACTTGCTAATTTATCCAAATGAAACAATCATTATCACTCTATCACTGAAGACAACTTACTACACTCTTGAAAAGCGCTTACCCAAAAAAGAGTGGGGTTGGTTGTTTTATTTTTAGTTGGTATCCACATCAAATCCCTGTAAAATGCTGTAAAAAGGAGGATCTTAAGAGAAAGGGAAGGTTTAACTTATCTATTCCCACACTCATCCGGTAATGTGTGTACATATAAACCATTCCGTAATTTATCAAAAGACACTACACAACGACATCACAACTCTGTAGCCTGCATCATTCCTCTTTCCTATCACTGTATCCCTGATTAATAGTCAACTATCCCAGAAGCACCCAGTTTCACTGGAGACTTAAAAGGAAACACACTGACTAGGAAGCTGCACAAGGAACAGCCTCTGAAAATCACCGGCACAGGACCCAAAGTGTCACAGCACTGCAAACACACTCGAGCAGCTGAATCAGGACTCAGGTACTGGCACAGGCAGTGAACATTTTGTCCTGAAATCAGCAGCATGTGGCTCCGAAAAACGCTTATGGCTGGCTCTGTTATCCGCTGGGACCAAAGACAGGAGAGATCTCACGAACCAGAGTCTTCCTTCCACTTGTGCTGCTTGAGGCCAGTAAAATGCAGACTTCTGCAAGGAAGCCGACAGGAATCCATGGTGTCACAAGAAACTTGGACAACTAATGAAATAATGCTAAAAAATAGAATAATATTCCAAGTTTTGACATTATACTCTGCCCTTTCTCCTTCCACCTCTCTCCAGAACCACCAACTCACAGAAATAAAAAAAACAAAACCCAGAAAAACTGCATCTATTTTAGGTTTTTCTTCCTCTCTAATTATGGGCTAAATAATAGTGCAATTCATTACAGAAAAGGGGAAAAAATGATATTAACATATTTCAAAAACATATGAAGCAAAATGAAATTAAACAGCCCGAATTAAACACCGTGTTAAGGAACTTTTCAGCTAGGCTATGACTAATTTAAAGAGGAGATGACACTTTTCTACGGGTGCTTCAATTTTTTTTAATCATTACAAGTACGCAGCCTTGGTCCCATCCCTGAAGTGTTAAACACAGTTTACTAACCTACAATACAATGAAAGATAAAAGCATCTCCAGAGTTCTTCACAGCTGAATCACTAATAATTTAAAAGAGCAATAAACCTAACCGTAGCTTTCATAAAACATTCATTAGAAAGACTGAGAACACATCTGTTGCTTTTGTTACATTTTTCCCCCCTTTTGGGCTCAGCTGTCTTTCCCCCGCACTCTTTTAAACTCTTCTCAGGTTCTCAGGACTGCTCTTCTCATGAAGTCTTTCTGCTTCCTCACACCTCCCTCCTCGTTTCCTCCGTGTATTGATTCCTCCTCTGGCAGCTGTTACTCCCAACGCGTGACACACGCACACACTATCTGCACACACTATCCGGCACCCAGCAGGCAGCAGGACCTGGACCCACTAACTGATGCAAACAACTTGCATGTTAAAAGCTTCAGGTGTGTTAGTTGTAACTACACACACTCAACGTAAATAACACAACAAATCTGCTGTGAAGGAGATCAAACTGATTAAGTATTGTACAAGAACAACTGAGCTTTATAATTCACAAGCAGGAGAGAGACGGAGTGGAGGCAGTTTAGAGCAAACACAGGCATTCTATCCCTTGTCCATTGTGAATTTCTGCAACTCCTTGGCAGGCTGTGGAAGGCTGGTAGGAAACTGTGATCATGACGGTTCCCAGTTAGGCCTGAGAAAAGGGCTTAAAATGCAGTGGCCTGCTCATAATACCAGGCTGTGCACAAGCAAGATATCCTTTGACCTCATCACCAAGCCACTGGCAATGGCCTGATCAACAGAAGACAAATTACTCCATGCAGAGTCTAGCATTGTATAGACTGCAGGAAACTCACACAGAAGTTTCAGATGGCTGAGCTTAAAAGTGGTATTTAATACCTTTATTCTGAAAGAGATGGCAAGATATTACAGTAATTTGGGATATATCTCATTTAACTTCTTATGACTACAACTTAAGTACTATCACGTGAGGTAGTCACTCTATCGGGGTGGCATTGCACCTCTGCATTCAAACACAGGACATTTAAGGTCCCTGTTCTTTTCTACCAACAATAATGTGGACGAAGCTCAGCTCTGGACGCCTCTGTTCAGAGAAATCCCATCACAGCTGTCACCAAGCCACCATTTTTGGCCTAAATGAGGTCCCAGGAGGTTCCTTCTATCATCATCACTAACTGGGCTCACACTTTCTTAAGCACTAATATCCCATTTCTGCAATAAGGAAACTTTGATTTGACTTAGTATTTACGTGGCTCCTCACCAGTGCCTGTGCTCTCACACTGCCTGAGCTCTTTGCAGACTAGGCTGAGTTTACATTTTACAGAACAAAGCAAGATGATGTAACACACATAAGGTCAGACAAGGCATCCGAAGCAGATTCAAGACGAGAAATAAGAGAACCAGTCTGGCATCTAAAGAAAGTTTTTGTGACTTCATATTTCTTTCTAACTATGAGCAAAAGGAGATAACCCAGAACAAAAAAACATTAAAAAACCACTCAACTACAAAATAATAATCACTCCCACTTAGTAACAGCTCAGCAAAATCAAGTTATGCTATTAATTCACAAGTCCAAAACATTTCACGTGTGACAACAATATTTTCCTGCTTTCTCGACAGTATTATAGTACATGTAGAAAATAAATCTTAGAAGAAAAGCAAATAAAATTATGCAGAATTTCTGCATGTACTCCAGGAGGAGAAAGCTGAAGTTAATGTTACATTTTTTAAAAAGCGTGCACTGAACTAATCAAAAATATACATTTCACTGCTAAGTCACAGGAACTTACCTATACTTTAAAATAAACTGCCATAGATGCTTAACAAAAGGTCTGGCAATTCTTCCCTACAGAGGCACCCATCTATTTACATCTGGGAGTGCTGCCAAAAGAACAGCTACCAAAAACTTCAAAAGGTTCACATCACGAATAGTAAGCCGCTGGCCAAAGGATTTTATGATATGACCAGCTGTGTAACACCATATTGAATTATAGACACGCTGCCCCCCAAAAATGCACAGAAGGGACACTAAACCCATTAAAAAGCTGAAAGAGAAACCTCAATTCTTTACACTAATGTTTTCTACAGGAAAGTATTTTTAACGCGGGGAAAAAAAACCCCAAAACTGCAATACAGGACTTCTTTAAGAACAAATCTAAGCAGCTGTGCCCATAAAGGTTGCTTCAAGCCCAGCGAACTCCTCTAGCTGAAATCCCAGCCAGAGCTCAGCCGCTTTGTGACCAGAACATTCTGCTTGAATAAATGGCTCCCCTAAACTCGCTTGGGGAGAGACATGAGTCAACAGAGGAAGAGAGGGATAATGTTTCTGTTGACAAACATTTAACAATTGGCAACAGACAGTAGGAAACGGGGACGAACGAAAGCTTGCCAAATAAAGTTATGCTGGAAGAACAAGGCTCCTTTTTGGAGCAGCACTGCAACTCTTCACAGATCCCAGAAAAATATCTGAACACAACTAAAATAAAAAAGCTGCAGTTGTTGAAGAACGAGGCTGCTAATCCTAATATTTGTGGTGACGTTTTTCCCTGCCAACCAGAACGGGTCAGAACTCCTCCGAATCAAATTACTGCACATCCTTTGCCAAAGAGTCTGGTTTTGGTCTCAATAGTCATCCACGTCTCAGTGTTCACACAAGCCCTTCTGAGCTACATGAGCAATTTTTTCCCCTCATCTTACAACATTTCTGTAGAAAACTTGCCAAAGCATATGTAGCATCTTGGTCAGACTCCTTATTCAGGCAAGCCAGGACCTTCGCTGTCTGCTTACGTCCTGGAAATTCAGTTCTCATGAAAGCGCAAACAAAACTTGACTGCCGTATTAAGGGGGAGCAAATATTCCTCTCCCAGCGCTTACTGCTGTTCCAACTTCCAGCCTCCCCGATCGCTACACAAGATCCAGAGGGAGCCAAAAGCAGCCTCCCTCCTTCCTCCAGAGAAGAGCGGGGCTGAGGAGCGCCCGCCGCCCCGGCCGGAGCTTTCACTCAAGCCCCAGCTCCCTCCTCTCCCGGGATGCTCCGTGGGCAGCCGCCCTGCCCTGCCCGCCCGCCCGCCGGACCCGTCCTTACCGCAGCACTTTGCCCACCGCCTGCAGGACCATCTTGCAGCTTAGTCCGGGCTTGGGACTCTGGGCGAGCACGGGCCGTTCACCGGGGAGGCTGCAGTGATCCCCCACCATGGTACGGCGGTGCGGGGCGGTGCGGAGCGGAGCGGCGATCGCGGCTCGCTCGGCCCGGGCTCCCCGCCGCCGTCCCGGCCGCCCGCCCCCGCCGGCCCGGCCCCGCCAATGGCGCTGGGGGCGGGCGGTGCCGCGGCTGCTCCGCCCGCCCCGCCCTGCCCGGCCCCGGCCCGGCGCGGCCCCGAACCGGCCCGAGCAGGGCCCTGCGCCGCCCCCGCGCCCCCCGGCCGCACGGGCAGCGCGGCCCGGCCGCGTTACACAACCGCCGGGTAGTGCCGGCACGGGAGAGCCCGGCTGCCCAGCACCAGCAGTACAGTCCTCTGCCCCTTCTTTTGGCAGTCGGAAAATAAGTAAGGCAAAGTAGGACGGTGCCTGACGGAGCAGGTTGCCGTGTGCACTACAGGCCCTGTCCGTAATGGGGCCAGGCTGGACTCCCGGTGAGAAACGGGAATAATGATGTCTTTTGTGAGCAAAGCTCTGCACTGCTCTCGGTACTCTGTGGCGCACAAGGGCATGGGCTACCCAAGAGCACAGCTACAGACGGTCTTACATAGCGCATGGCAGCCCAGCAATGACATCAAGACCTTTATCAAAAACACTTAAACAGAGGAAGGGCGAAGAAGAAGAAAGCTATAAACAACATGAGATGACTTGCCATTGTGACCAGAGTTAAGAGCAAGCATGGGGGTAATGGTCCTCAGAGGATGAAGGATTAAGCAGTGTTCCCAAACATAAGGCCCATTGTGACACACCTTCAGTTCTGCCTGGATAAACCACTTGGCCATGAGTTTACCTAACAGACCTTAGAAAGACACTGTATGTCCACCTCCTTGGCCATGCCACATAACCAGTCCACACCCCTTTTGGACAGGCAGCTGTGCCCACAGGTTGCTGATGCAGCATTTAGAGCCAGATCACAACAAGAAATGTGACAGGTGTGACATAATGTGACCTAGAACAGAAAGCCTTGAGGACATCACTTATTCTGACACACTGAAGCCTGATCCATGACATTTCAGAGAAAACAGTGGGTTTGCCATTTTATGTACACCTGCAACACTGGCTGCAATTGGAAGGGGCAATTCCCCATTCAGAGTACAGCCAGGCGCTCCAGTTCATTTACTGAACAGACATCTTCCCCTGTACACAGAAGACCAAGAGGCTTGTTGAATTCAGCTTAGCACAAATAGTGACACTGGTGCTGCCACCAACCCGGCATCACTTGGTCAAAGCAGGCAGGAATGTGGCTGCTGTTTGCACAAACCCAAGAAACCGCAGCCCCATCATGCAACCTGAAGAAAAATGTGCTGCTGCTCAGTCCTAAAGCATCTACCCAGGCAGCGGTGTTTGTCAGCTACGCACTTTTAGTTGCATGTCCAAGTTAGGCCTCCCCACCCTTGTGAAGCAGGAGGTATTTTGATTCCCACTGTACAAGCAATCCACTTAAGATGGAGTTTTAATGACTTCACTGATAGCACACAGGAAGCCTGCAGCTCAGTTTTCCAAACTGAATCCTGGTGCTTCATACAGGAGATAATCCAACCCGTGAAAAATCTGATGCTCTCTCAACCTTTTCCCCAAGTAAGAGCAACTTGTGACAGTAACATTACAATGCAAGAGTCCTGACAAATGGAGGAAGGGCACCTGCCAAAAGGGCAGCTGCCTTCGCTTCATCCACCAGTGAAATCTGCACAGAGAGAATTTTGTTTCTTAAAGAACCACCTTAAAAACAACAAGCCTATGATATAAAGCAGCTTAAGTTTTAATAAAAGTCTGTCTGTCCAAAGTAAATTAAAGAAAAATCCAGGGGTAAAACCAAAATAAATACAACTCTGTGGTATTAGAGTTGTGTTAGGAAAGCTGGCCTCTCCGTGACTCTGACTGCAAAACAGTCGCTCTTCAGAGACGGAGGTTCAGTGATCTCCCACAGGTTAGGAACTGATCCTCTTCTGGTAAAACTGAAAGATCGACTGAAACACAACTTTAAAACCTGGTCACTTTTTTACTTTGATGCAAATAAATGGCCAATTTCTCTCTTCTGCTAGCTTCCACATCAACCTAGCATTTTTATTTCCCTTTCCTCAACAACTTGTCTCCGTGGCACCCTTTCCAGCCTTTTCTCCACCTATCAATTTTCCTCTATTCAAGCAATATCCTTTGTTTAGACCAACTATATGCTACAGTTTACCTGTAATACAGATTTTATGCAAGTTGTGGGAAATCCCAACATCTCTAAATAAATTTTAGATGCTTCAAAATAATAAAAATCAAGTTATTATAGGAAGCACAACTTAAACATGCACACTTTATTTATATGGCACCAACATAAATAATTTAAACCACATGTGCAGTACAGATTCTTACAACTTTGTCAAGATTTAGAGCACACATGCAGACACAAATGGGTTTATTTGAGAGCTGCTTCACCCAGAAAGAAGAGTACTCCATCTACAAGAAGTGTTTATTTGAACACAGCTGCTGGTCTGATCTCCACCTATGCATATTCTGAAGGATGCATACCTACACTTCCTTAAGGGTGGGTCTGCAGCCATCTGAAATCCTGCCTATTTACATTCATCAGAAGCCTCTTTTTCACTTGTTTCCTCAACATCCTCTGAATGTTAACAACTATTGGATCTAAGCTTAGCCCAAGTGTGCTTCAGCACCGGTGAACTGCTTCTAGCATGTGCCTTACCCACCAGACAGGCAGCGTTGTGTATTGAAATTATCACTAAACGTTAACAGAAATACCTGTGAATGGACCTACAAACAGCTTCACCACTTGTATTGTTCCTACAGACACATCAGCAAAACAGTGACATCACCAGAGGCACAGAGGGGCACAGCAATGCACTGAGAAGAGGGGAGCTCCATTTCTCCTCACTTACACGACTACATGTGCTAGCAGCACACTGATGGAAAACTTTCTACACTGATCCCAACTACCAAGCCAAGGAATCATATTTATAAATTTTATGAATAATGCTTTGTATTTATAATGTTGTTATAAGCAGCAGTTAACCATTATATACTTATTTACCCCTTTTACAGTTTCATAAAAAGTGCATGTAAAGCAGCCACCGTGGGGATGTATACTGGTACTTGGAGGTTGGCAAAGAAAGTGAGTTGTATTCAACTCAGAAAAATAAACAATGTCATGGGGGGAAAAAAAAAAAGAAATTATAACCATTATTTGGTTAAGGTACAATTCAGCATTTATATGCACAGAAATGAAGGCTTGTAACATCAGACTGTAAAGTCCTGTTTTAAATTAAGCTTAAGTTTATTGTGTGTCCCTGCCTGACATGTAACATTTCAATTTTGCAGGCTCATTAGCCCTTTTGTTTGACTTTAGTGCACCCTGATACCACCTAGCCAAGTAATCTTTCCAGTTACTTCACATGGTACCCCCAGGTCTCTGGAACAGCTGAAAACCAGCAATGAGAACACTGCATCCTTTAGCTTGCCTCTAAGCTGTATTTATACTAAGATTACATTTACTCTCCATTTTGTCATCCTCACACAGCAGCAGATGGCACGAGCAGCTCTGCTCGGTATCAGCACTAAAGGCATGGATTTGGGACAGAAGACAGCCTGAAGACAAGTTGTCTCAGTCTCAAAAAGCAGTTTGGATTGGTCACAGTGAAGAGGGAAATAGATTTTAAAGGTATGCGTTCAGCTCCACTCTTGAGATAATAGCAGGAGAAATAGGTCTTCCTGGCCACACAGGGTGTTGTGATACAAGCCTTATCAAAGCGGCCACACACTCTGCAGAAAGTTTCTGCATAAAAGGCTGAGCTTAAAAGCAGCACATTTGTAAGTGACAAGGTGCCTACATTTGCTGCTTGACTGAAAACTCTGAAAATAATGACAAGTCAGTGTCTATCCTGCAATCATCTTTGGCTTCATCAGTACTACGGATACTATGGGGTGTTTTTTTCTATGACAGGCAGAGAGCAAAAAAATGGTGCACAATATTCTTACCTCATCCATAAGATGAGAAACAATCATTTGCAGCATGAAGAGCAAATTAGCTCAAAATATCAGTAAAGCTCCATCAGGAACTCAAAAAAAAATATATTAAGGCTTTTTGGAAAGGATGCACAAAATGAGAAGAACCAAGCGTTTGTCAAATACCACTTTATTAAAAAAAAAAAAGAACAAAGGAAAGGGAAAGAGTGCTGCTGCATGTACCAGACAGAGAAATCGTGATCTCAAAGGTTTTTCTGACAAGTGTGTAGGTGCATCTATTGTTCTAAAATCCCAAATGTGAAGTTCAGCCAGGTTCACCAAGTGTGTATGGATGAGAGATGAAGAACATGAATGTGTTGAAGGAAGCAGCAATAGCAGCAGCTCAACAGGAGAGACTCAATTCTACCAGCACTGAACTAATACCTGAGCACTATTAATAAAGGATTGGATGGTCACACTCAGACTTTACATGAAGAGGTAATCTGAAATAGAGAAGAGTTCATTTCTGTCACCTGCATTTCAGCCAGTCCTCTTGAGTCAGCCCACCTAAAATGACAGAAGCCCTCTGAAAACACACACTGAAAGGACACTTGTTTCCTGTGCAGCTGTTCAGGCAAGTTTGTGGCAAGTGGATTCTGAGTCAAAGAATTGCCATGGAGTTGGAGAGAAAACATCAGATTCAGACCTTAGTTTGTAGAAAACTTAGCCTGAAAACTTACCACTATATATAAAAATAATTTCTCTTATTAAAAGTTATTATCCTGAATCCTAGGCAAGTTCTAATGTTACTTCATTCTGCTTAAAGCCTTCCTGCTTTCAGCTGCAGAGGTTCTTTGCTTTCTGTACTAAGGTGTTGTCCACCAGCCTATAGCACCCTGTTTCAGTGAGGATGAAGCAGTCCCTGTACAGTACCTTTCTCACACAGTCAATTCCAGCAGAGTAAAACACCACCATGGCACAGCCTCAGCAGGCAGAGGGTTTTCCTCTTCCCAGTTTGCAAAACAATATACTTGGCACTACGATATACAGGAACAATAAACTGGAAAATATTTGCAAATAAAGAGCTCAAATCCATCATCCTCCTAAACTGTCCTCCATAGAGACAAAGTGTGACTTAGCAAAAGCCTAGTAATAGCTCCAGGTGACACTGGAGCTGGAGTGACATGCAACATCTATCTCAGCGAGGGTGAAATCCCTTTTTTTTCTTTCAGTGGGGAGAAGGGTGAGAAGAAAACACAAACAACTGAAGGTGTGCCAGTGAAGCTAATAGATTTATCATTTTGAGTGCCCAAAAATGTCTTTCAACACATGCATCTCATCAAGTAAATCAAAGGAAGAAGCCTTCGTAAGCAGAGTACCTGCTGATGGGCTGCACGGGTGTTTACAGCACACTGTAAGGATTGAGATGCTGAATTTCTACCATTGCAGCTGCTGTTAGTTCCTTCCCAGAGATAATACAAGTGACAATTTCATCTCACATTTTACCATTCCTTTTTTTTTCTTGCCCCAATTTTAAAGTTTAGCTAGGCTGCACTCCAGGGAAGCATTAATGCAATGTGCATTTGATACAGAAAAGCTAAAATGAAAGACTCCTTTTCTTTTCCTCCCCCAAATACACTGGACCTCAAGCTTCATATAAAGAGGTAAAACTTCTAAAACTTGGCTAAGAAGCTCTCCCCAGGGATTGTTTAACATATTCAGACCTACTTGCTACATATATACAGAACTCTCCCTGTAAGTTTTACAACACAACTACTGTTTCCACAGACGTGGGTAAATATGGCATGGAAAATAAAACCCTAATTGCACATTGGCACAAAACTCTAAGCTAAGGAGTCAAAGGTGTAATCAGCACAGGAAAGGAGGGTATCTGTGTCAGCACTGTTACTGGTCAGGACTATCTGTGCTTGGGTGGGAAAGGCACTGAAGGAAAAAGGGGACATGCTGGGAGTGAACTTGCAGAGTTTTCCCAGACAGATGGAGAGACACTAAAGAAATAAAAGTTTCCCTCCTTTTTGGTGTTACGAATGGCTTCATTTCAGTATAGCAAACGATTTTATCTGGTAATGTCACATTAAGATGACAGCATAAGGAAAAAACCAATTCATGAAATAAGCATGAAATTTATTCTATGAGATTTTTCCCCAGGCATGCATTACAAAATACAACACACAGCGCTTACATTATGTAATGAGAAACTATTCGTTGTAAATCCTGGCATTTAGAGAGTAACACCTTAGCTACTACTTCTGAAGAGGAGGACCACAAAATCCAGAAGTCACAAAATTAAGTTGGTTCACACCCAGACCAGTGCACATTTGCATTCCACACATAACTCAACACAGAGATGCTTCATCCAAGCTAATTTGATTTCTTAATACTGTTTAGGCCCAGCACAGATCAGAGCAACAGGAGGCCAGCACAGATTTAGCCATGTAAACAATGTCATAAAGTTCCTAACCTACAACTTGAAATAGTTCAGATTTATTATCCCGGTGAAGACCTTTCCAGCAGGCGTTCAGCAACTGCGTAAGTACAAGCAGTGTTTGCACTGGGGCAGCTCAGCCCAGAGGAGGGGCCACTTCCCAGCTCGGCAGTAAAACCTGCTCGGTCAGCGTGCGTGCCAAGGCGTGCGCTGGAGATGGACACCGGGCTTCACACACACACACCAAGGCTTTGTCACAGCTCAGGTTACACTGCTGCGTTTCAGAACAGTTGTGGAAGTAAAAGCGTGAAGATCTTGCCTTGGAGGAATCCTCAAACCTCACATACAGCTAAGTATTTCAAGGCATTTGGAAAAATTAACAATTCTTATTCAGCATGTTAAATGACAGATTTGCAAATTTACGGGGAAAAAACCCTGAAGTTTTATAGGACAGTTTTTGACACTTGGCAGTAGTAAAAATGTTGCACACAAGAACCCATAACAGCCTCACAGCAGAGTCTTGGCTGTGCCTGCCAGTCTTGGCCTGCGAGAGAGCTCTGCTGCATGTGGGACATAAATACTTACGTAGGTATGGCCACACAAGACTGCACAGCATGAGTAGCCTGCTTGGTGTTTTCCTAAAACTTCTTACAAATATACAGCCAGTTTTCATACTCTCATTTTCTGATGAAGACAACAGCTTCAGAGCCATTCACTTACCCATTTGATTTGAATACTTCGATGGTATAAAACTTCCAGGATTTTACAAAACCCAACATGATCATATGATCTTGAGATCAGCCCTCTCCTACAAAATGTGGACAGATTTGGACAAAGAGTGGCAGGATAATACAATATAAGGTTAAGGCTACCATACATGTTTTTTCAGGCTCTGCACTAATATATTCTGGAAGCACACTGGCCTAGTTTAATGAGGAACTGGTAGAATAAAAAAAGCTTGTGTACACAGGATTGTTGATACACGGGGTTGTATCATGTTCCTTGTTTCTAACTAACATTTCTTCAAAAGCAAGTTAAGCCACTGAGGGAATTCATGGCAGTAGTAAAAAAAACCTAAAAAAACACCCAAAAGAGGAAAATTTTATGGAAAACATCACTTCTTTATACAAAGATAATACAAACCAGAAGTACTTGAATTATCTCAAACCATCACAAGTTTCCTTTTTAGGCTCAGAATATTTGAGAGCTGTTTTTTTTAAAAAAACCCTCCTGGAAGCCTACAAAGGTCATGAAAGGGTCTACTTATAACAGAATTGCCTTCCAAATTACAGCTAGATTATCACTTTACACGACACAAGTATTCTTATTACTGTGACATGCTTGTACTGCTGTAAACTCTGATTAAGAGGCAAATCACAGATTACATCTTGAGGGAGAAACACTATAAAATAAAGGAAATGAACCCAACTCTTATCTGATCAAGGAAAAAGTTAGAATGTACAATGGAAGAGCCCTGAGTTTAAGCTAATCATGGAGAAAGACATGGGTTTAAAAACAACACCATTAAGCACATGTCTGTCATTGAGCAACACTGCTGGATAGGAGGCTTTTCTGATGCTGTCTTGCTTAAAATCTCCATTTTGCCTAGAATTTGTTCTCTGGCTTCATTTACACCTTTTCCCCCATAGTCCATTACAGCACTTGAATCGATGTTTATTTACTAGGAAACAAAAGCAGTGGCTGACAGAAGAGCTTTGCTGTTCTGGTTAGACAAGATTGCCATTTGTCATGTTTTAGTAACGCAGTAAGAAAATTAGCCTTGCCTGCTCTCAGACAAAAGAAAAGTCACACTTAAGGTACTGGACGGAAATTGAGGAAAGGATACTACTGTGTCTACCAAGACTATTCTGCATGAACTTTGCCAAATAAGTCTCTTCCTCAATTCCACAGCCAAAACCAAAGAAGTTACTATAATCTACATTTTGCATTCCTTGCTTTTGCTTACTTTTCCTAAGCTACTTGCTTTCAGGACTTTGTCAATATCGAAATGTACTGAGACTACAGGATCAATGGGTAATAATGTCAAACTACCATAATTCCTGCTCAGCTACTGAGAAATACCATTACTGTGAACCTGGCAAAGACATCTTTTTCAAATGCCTGATGAAAATTGCTTCATGACTGGGAAAAGGCACTGAAGCTGCAGTGTTACAGCAAGGATGCACAGGCAGCTGAGGGCTACATATATACATATATAAAAATTATATATACATATAAAAATATATAAATTATATAGAAATTATATATATAGACACATATATAAATTATATCTCAAAAACGTCACCTAAATTCAGTGATAACACAGTACCTGAAGTATTTTCACATTTTTCTAGGCTTCTCACTGGGGAGGTGAAAGTGAACACTAGAAGATGCATTCACCCTGCATCTTGAGCTACTTCTACACTTAGAAGGAACATTATGTGCATAAAGGAAATGTGCTCCAACACACAGCAAGTGCACCTTTCCCTTTCAATGTTCTGCTCTAAAAATTGTTTGAAACTGGGGAAAATACACCGTGTTCTACTATGCAAATATCAACTTCCCGGTATAATTATAGTGCATTTTGCTAGAATTGCATCATGACTAGAATACTACCAAGAGGGCAAACATTTAACCACTATTCTTAGTTTGTTAGAAAATTTTTCCCACATTACATAAACACGTACACACCCGGATTTGGGCAGCGCCATCAATCTTTTCATTGTTTTTACCTTAGTAAAGGAACAGCTATTTTTCATTTCAGTAGCTTTATTTTTATTAATGTTATGAAACAGGTATTAAATTTTCTCCTTCAGCTTTCTTCACTGTTACTCTTCCCTTGTCTTTACCGCAGTTGTCTAAACTTTCTGTACTGGTATACTGATTTTAAAAAAATCCTTAAAACTTCAGTAAAAGAATTTATGTCTAAATGTGTATTGAACAGAAAGAGTGTCAAGGAGATTCTCCTGATGTTTTCTTAAAATGAATGTGTGCACAGCTGAGAAAAGCATAAATAGAATGCATTAATAGGATC
The DNA here is from genome assembly GCA_014706295.1 of Lycocorax pyrrhopterus obiensis. Taxonomy (NCBI): domain Eukaryota; kingdom Metazoa; phylum Chordata; class Aves; order Passeriformes; family Paradisaeidae; genus Lycocorax; species Lycocorax pyrrhopterus. The sequence continues at coordinate 14,435,995 of JACSVZ010000007.1, read as the reverse complement.
ACACACATTAATCAGAAGCAGCAAAACTAAAACATGGCAGATTATTGAAAATATCATCAAAACTTTGTAAGCTCTTCGATATGTTGACCAGAAGTATGAACCATGCCAAATTCCTCTGAACAGATGCAGCCCTATATAATTTTAATTCTAGACATATCTCTGACAAAGAGTCAGCCAGTTCAGGGCAACCACACCTGAGCAAGTCAAGTTAAAAGAAGACACACAACAGCTAAGAATTAAGCAGCTCAAAAGCTAACATGGGTATACTGAGTCCATATTCAAACATCTGATTGATTATACCTCAGAATTCAGTTTTCATTTCTTGGCCTGTAGGGTGCTGAAATACAGAATATATTCTGCTCCCAAATGCTCCCCTAGAGGCTTAGAGCTAAAACAAAAAGGGCACGGTATTCTAACCCTACAAGGTAAAAGAAAATCTTAATTTTCTTCCCAATACATGTTCCATTTTTATACAAAGAACAAATGGTCAACTAAATGCAAATTTTGAAAATAATTATTTTATCATAAAACAATGTACTTGTTGCTTTTAACGATACAACATTCAAAACATTGCTACTACTGTTTCTAAATGTAATAAAATATTTTATTCTACAAATCAGGCTTGGCTTTGTTTGCATATGCAAGTGTTCACGCATATTTGGAACCTAACCACAGTTATGCTGCTTGTATGGCAATTCTTGTGTAAAGTATCTTCTTTCTTGTCTTTCCCTATGAACAAATTCATAAAGAAAGTGATAAAACCCCACCTAGGTGAAGTCAACGTTCATATCCTTCACAATGTGGGTGCATATCTAAACATCCAACAGACAGACGTAATTCCACTGAGAAGTCATGTCCTGCTGTCAATCCAGGCAGGGACAGACACCCACTGCTCTCTAACCCCAGGCCTCTCCCCAGCCCATCAGATCCTTTTTGTGTGCCTGATGGAAGAGGGAAGGTCTAGGGCAGGGAAGGTCTAGCATTAAAGGAAGATGCTTACTTCCCACACCAAAGGAAAGGGACGAGTAACTATGCTTCACTGTCCAAGGATTCAGAGAGTCCTTTGGAAAACAGGCCTCCTCAGATAAAACTTTACCTTTTAAACAGCCAGTTGGAGAAGGAATCATGTACCATGAGTTCAGCTGTTAGCAACAAGAAAGTAATGTACAACTCCTCTGATCTTTCACCTCACATGGCTGTTGCTTTGTCTTCACCAGTAATGGTTTGTTGGGGGACAAAGTTTTAAAGACAAGACAAAATGTGCAAGACTTAGCTTAAAATTCACATAGAGACAAGATCTGTCAGGTAGGTATAATCAATGCTGCATGCCCCTTCTTGGGGTTGAGTTGATCTGTTTTAACCTTGTAGATAAAATAAAAAGTTGTGTCCCCACCATGGTTTTAACAGCTTACATATTGTAATTATTTCACAATGAAAACACACACTTTTTTTGATTGAAGAACATATTTTGCCTACACAAATACAGCAAGTTAGCAAAGAGCTGCTACTGCAGACACAGCACTTCTGAGGAAACCTGTGCTTTGCACACATATTTTAAAGTTACCCCTCACCCATGCCTCTGAGCTGTCCAAGTAAAACAAGCTATACTGGTAAAATAAACACTTTTTGCCAATAAGTACGCTTGACTTTGTTCCAGTGCAGGTGTACTCTCAAAAACCTTCTTCATACCCCAACCAACATCGCCAGAAGACATTTGGAGCAGTGACAAGACTGACACGGGTAACGCCCAACTTTTCCACCCAGTGATTCACACGTTTCCTCCAGTGGCATGCCAGGCTCGTACACCACAGAACCTACCCAGTGCTTCCCTGAAAAGCCTGATTTACTGGGATTGCACAAATCAAAGGCGCCGCACGTGCAGGGGATGATGCAGCCACCTACCTGCTGCTCAGGAGCCCACAGAAGACGGCAGCCAGGGCAGGGCGGCTGCCCCTGTCCAGGGGTTCTTTCCAGGGGCCCCTGGGGAAGCAGGGGCAATTAGGTCCGGGCCACAGAATGAGCTCCCAGACCCAGGATGCTCGGGTACACTTTATGCCAGCACACCACAGCAACCAGAGCGGTTCTGGGGTCAGAACCAGCCTTCAGTTCTTGTCTGCCTTCCATCTAGTTACCCCTGTAGTGAACCCAGAGCTTCAACAGCCTAAAGCACACCTCCCAAAAAGGCTTCAACTTGTGTATCTGACAGGGGAGAAAAATCAGCTATTTTTACAGTAATTTGTTTCAATGGCTGATCACATCCATTGTTAAGCCACACATCCTTCAAATATTTGAAACCTCCTAGTTTTAACATCCGTATTTCCAATTATGATTGCCATCCTTTCTCTGTTACAGCTTTCTTCCCCCTTTCTTTAAACTTCATTAGTTAGATATTATATTCACCTCTTGACCTTCTGAGTAATTAAAAAAAAGAGAAAATCTCCTTATGCCTCAGTATTAGAAAGCTTTTTTTCCCCATCTTTAAGTACTGCAGGTTTTTTCTACCTTTCTAAAATAGAAGATGTCCAAGTGCCTACTCAAAACAGTGAAAGCATGACTGCTCAAAAGATCTGGAGCTCTCTTAAAATCTTAATAGGTATGAACAAGCACACAAAATTTTATCTGGATCTCCATTCCCCAACAAGTTAAATAACCTGTCGCAAGTTTCAAATGTTTTATCTTTCTAACATTTAGAAATTCAGAGAATATTTGCATCCCAAGTCAACAGAAAGAATGCTACTTCTCATTATTTCAGCAAGGAAAGAAAAATCTATTAAATCATCAATTTACTTACGTTATCGAGAGAGAAGAGCTATAAATACAACTCTTGTTTTATAAATATTTAATCAGCTTAGTAACAATTAGAATCATTTCATCCCACATGGGTTATGCTACCTTTGATTAAAAACCTCAAGGAGAAAAAAAAGGGTTGTCTTTCTTGTAATCCATTTTCTTCACTTTCTCACTCACAACCATGGGGATGGAAGCCACTGCACGGTCATTCAAAATTAGGTTGTAAGAAACAAATGGAGAACACGTGGCAAAAATGTTATATCCTCCTTCCACATAAAATTGTCATTGTGTTGCTTCCACTGTAATCCTTGAATACCCTTGAGCAAAGAGCAGTTACTGATTTGAGCCAAATTATCTGACCCAAGGGACCGTGTAGAAGGAGCAGAGAACATGATACAGCCTAAAACTTGAATGAGTTGTGTCTTATCATCTGCTAATGTGACCATTAGCATGGAAAGCCACTCAGTGCCACTTTACTGCCCACTATCTCCAATGCCTTTATTCCTTATTCTTCTTTTCTTGTACTCAGAAAGGCCAAATGCCTTCTCCCATCCCTTACAAGGACCATATTCAGAGAGCAGCAGTGAGAGATCCCAAAGGAAGTTGTGCCCCCTGATTCCTTCAATACTGTCCTTTGTCTTACTTTAAAAATGCTACTTTAAACGTACAGAACTCAGGAAAGACAACCAACCATACCTGAACTTGCTGAAAAACATGACCCACCCTCACCTCCCCATAAACACACTCCGTATACTCAAGATCATTGAGGTGCTCGATGGATGAGAAACCCAAGGCTTACGCAAGTCAGAACTTGCAGACATTTCCCAACTTCAACATACTACATACCTCTACTAAAAGTGAAAGCTGCAGTTTACCCTCTCCAGGGCTTCATTTACTGCCTCATTTCTAATTCCACACAATCAGTTTCCAGAAAAACTTGAAAGCCCATTCTCTCTCCCCATGCAACAGTGGAAGCCAGATTTTCCTCCTGAACTGTAGACATGTGCTTTTGTACCACAACTTCTATTAGCAGATTGTTGCTTAAGAGAAACAGACTGGCAATGAGAAACAGCTCAGCAGCTTGGCATTTGTTCTACTTGTGTAACCCTTCACAAACAGCCTTGCATTTCCATGAAGGCATCAAACATCTGCTCTGTACACAAACAAATATTAAGTAATCCAGAAGCTGCAAGGCTCTTTAAAAATCGGCTGCATGGATACAGAGAAACAAAACCCGATTGACATTCTCATGCTTTAAGACCTAGAAGTGAAATTGAGTGACATTCTTGCAAAGAACACTGCTCAGCGTGGGAACTATGTCAGTTCCCATAAATGAGAGTGATAAGACCATACACAGAGCAAAATCACACATAGCTACTTGTCCCATTGTCGCAAGCTGCCAGGACATGGTGTTAAGTACTGCTGTTGGGGGAACTCAGAAGTGCTCCAGAACACAGGAAAACACTTAGAGAAATAAAAGACTGGGACTTGAGAATGGAGGGGGGCAATCCAAGCGGAGCTGTTCAGCGCACACTCATGTATCAGAGAACTGTGTGAGCAAACACAGTGGTTGTGGCTCACCATGGCTGAAGATCACCAAAACACAATAATCTCCTCGCAGTCTTGCAGTTTTCTGGCCACCCTTTGAAGGATCGCTCTAAGCAGTAAAAATAAAGAAAATCAAGCCTGAGCATTATGCCTGAAACTTGAAATGTGTAGGAAGCTTGAAGTATGTATTTGGGACACCTAGGGAACTACATTCCTACGCATGAGATGAAGCATGGTCTGAAACACTTTATAAGTATTTTTTTACTCCTCGGAGACGTGTCTGTTTTGAAATTGCATTGCCATATCCCAGTATGTACTTACAGGGGAGCAGACAAATTACAATTAGTTTTCAAGAACATGACAATAAAAATATTTAACCTGTATTGCAACATAGTTTGTAACACAAACTGCCTCATCATTATCATACTTATTCATGCTATAGAGCAGATTTACTACTTATATGTATCAGATTTACTACGAGATTTACTATTGATTAACTATTCTGTGCATACAGAAGTAGAAATTCGTACTTTTTATTTCCTCTTGAGAGTGCCATGGTAGCAAAGTTGGAAATTTATTATTCTATCCAGATTTTCAGTATATGTAGAATATAAAAAAAGCTCAATTTATTTATTCAGTCCACTAAATTTCTCCAAAACAGTAAGAAACATTCTCCCTCCCACTAAATGTTCTTCAGAACTCCTATAGTCAGTGTACGTGCTGATGGCCAGAGCAAACTTACACACAATGTAACTCCTATCCAGAGCAAAACAGAGAAAAAGGAACTATTAATTCCAAACCCACATTCTGAAAAACCCAAACTCTTACTTTTCTCAAACCATTTTTAGAGAGCTTATTCATAGGACTTCCCTAATACACAGTGACACACTACTATTTGCCCTGTATCTGACCATTGTGACTCCAACTGTTGATCACATACTGCATTATCAACTGCAAAGTTCTCCACCACAGAGCAAAAGTACAGGGTTTTTTACTTAAAAGGAGAGCATCAAGAAGAGATGTGAACCCTAACTTGGTTGAAATCGCTTCCATGAAAGTAAAATTTATTTCTGTAAACTGTAGCAGTAGATTTGCCTTTAAAACACAGCAGCCTCAATTTGTACTATTTTAAATTGGAATGCTGAAATAGGAGTAACGTTCAAAATTTAAGGTGGGAAAAGGCTGAAGCTACTCTTGTTCACAGAATATGGGACAGAATTAGTATAGCTGTTAAAAGCTAAACTAATTGACTTGGATTTGGAGAAACATGACTGCCACACCGACAGATATCCCTCCAAGTCAAAAGAAGAACCATTCTGTTGCTATCCTGTGCATTTTTACTGTCCTTACAGATTTATTAGGATCGCAGATGGAAAGGGCCGCAGTTACTCTCTATGTGGCTTAAGCACATGCTCCCTCCTTGCCACTGTTACTTGTAAAACTCACTCTTCAAAGCTTAATAGTCTGTGACAAAAACTAATCCATAAAACTGAAAACAAGGGATTTGGGAAAAGAGCCTGGAAGAAACGGGGGAAAATAATGACAATTTTTCTACGTTTTGAAGACTGGGTCAAAGTGGCCTAATAAAAACTACACACCCAGCTCTTTCTGTCACCTCTTGGCCAGTTTCTGTCTGATACAACTGTGCAAGTAAATCCTGATGAGATGGGCTGTGGAAGAAGGGGCTGTTTCACGAGGGCTGAGCCCAGGGCCTCTCCGGAGGCTGCAGCTGTCCGCAGGCTCTCGCTCGGCTGGCAGCTGCGGTGGGCACGCAGTCACTGCCTGGCTTTTGTTTTTCAGAACAAGGAGAAAACACATTTTTCCCCTCCCTTGTCTGGGAAACAGGAAACAGATTTTTATAAAGACTCTCCCACATACAGACTGGGCAGGAAAAAGGTGGAGTTTGGCAACATTAAGATTTGTTCTTCAAATGCAGACCAGTAATTATTGTAAGGTAAGCGACAGGATGGCTGGGCTTACTAATGTTTACTCACCCTGCTGTTTTCAAATGTATTTATATTCCACACAGACTTACCCATAAATGTAAAAATCAGTTATTTTTACCTGAGTTTTCAGGTGGTGAGACCCTTGCACAGACTTTATTTACCTTTACATAAATGCAACGAATGCAAATAAATACATCTTTTTCAATAACTGTACAACTTAATTTGGTCTTATGAGCCTTATAAAGTGGCTAGACATTTTTATCCATGTTTTATAAACTATGCTGTTTCAAGTGGAGAATACTGCTCCCCAGAGCACAGGAAAATCCTACACCTCCACTTCAGAATCCATAAGCCAGTAGTAATATTGTCTTTAGCTCGGGGCGGGGGGGGGGGGGGAATCATTAGGACAGAAATGTGTGTGGGTTTTCTAGGAAGGTCACTCACTTGGTAACTAATCTGTGTGCTTGAAAGGACAGATCCTGTTGATCAAATGTGTATCAGGAACACATGTTAAAAATTAGTAACAGAAAAATAATTAACATGAACAGAAGGAAAGCTCTCCACTGAAAAAAAACCCCAGGATGTTGGTTTGACACTATTTGTTATGAGCTACCCAAGAAAAAGTCCTAAAATAGCTTGATTGCATCACATACTAAGTTTGAGATGTTATTCACCTTTGCAGACAGCACCTAACATCCAGACTGCTCAGTATCACAGTGCTAATCTGGATGGGAATCCACCTCTCTTTCTTCAAAAGTCATATTCCAGCCATTGAGAAATTAAAATTTTTTGGTGAAAAAATTAAATGAACCTGCAAAAAATCTGATTTCTTTCAGTGCTTGTCAAGGTCAGACTGAACAGTCTTTTAGAGTTTACAAAAAAATTTTTTTTTTAGTAATCCTAAGTGCAGTGTCTTGAGCATATTACAAAACACAACATTTAGCCCCATAAAAATATTTAAATATGTAGTCAGTGTAATTCCTCTTCAGTGTTCTGTGAGCCATCACTCATTACAAAAATCCTCTCACAAGCTCAATGAAATCAAATTATAATGAAAAAATGATTAAATGCCCCACAGAAAATGCCTTGTTACTGTATCTTGAATACACCCATAATTAAAACTGACTGGGAAAGCAAACACTTGTCTTGAAAAATAATGTTCAACACCTTTGAGTAATGTAGCTGCGTGACTGCTGTGAAATAAAGCACCCAAGCCAATAAACCCAACAGGCACAGAGTCAGCAGCAGTGGTGCTGCAGCTCCCTCCCATTCAGCAGGAGCATCTTGCCAGTGCATGAGGTTCCTTATCCTTAGCACCCCTTGGCATCACTGCGGTTCTCTCCCACACAGAATAAGTTAAAGAACTTCCATTTCCTTTTAGCTAAGCTAGCAGCAGTAAGCAAAGTGATGTTGTATGCTGCATTGTTGGTAAGACACAGCTCTGGGAATCAGAGATTTTTAAAAAATCATTAACAAGTTTTGCTTTTTCTTTTTTAGCTTAAAAGAGGACCATATTCAAGGATAGCTACAAGGAAAGAAACTTCAATTTACATCATCATTATTATAGGTATGGTTTGACAGTGGGCATGGAAAGGAAGCATGCTCCCATTCTCTTTTAATGCAAAGCCTGAATTCACTGAAAAATGCTTTTTAAATGGCTACATTTAAGACAATTATTCAGTATCCTTTCACAGCAACAACCCATTAAAAACCTCTACTCCTCAGAGCATCTTAGGGGGAAGAACCAGAAATAAACTGTCCATTGCATATCAAGCATCTGTATCTGCAATTCACAGTAACTGGTATAAAACTGGCAGTTAATTTACTGCCCCTAGTTATTACTAATGAGCTATGAATTTGGCTGTTAATAGTTCTGGTGTAAAACAGATAAATTATATGGCTAGTTTTAGTGGGCACTTCTTGCCCTGCATATATGTACCTTTCATTATAAGCCCTGACCGTACTACATACTCCACAAAGCAGTTTACTTGGAGGTAGGGAGGGAGGGGGCAGAGAAGGTGCCAAAAAAAAATTTAAAAATTAGGCATCTGAAGTGTTTTGTTGTTCCCCGTTCTGGCCCCAGATTGTTAATGGAACATCTCTGTAATACTCAAATCCTACGATGAGCACTTCCTACCACCTGAGATTCTGTATAAGAGCAAGGATGACAGTTCTCTGGAATTTGTGTCACAACGTTGTTTTATATCAAGAGGTAAGACATTTCCATTAAGTAAGTACATACACTATGGGGGGATTTAAAAAAAAAAAGAAAAAAAAAAATAGAGGGAGAGAAGTATATACACACACAAGACCTGCAACAGCACATTGTGGAGTTCTGAATTAAATCTTTGCTTCTGGTACAGACTAATAAAATATCCATGAAGAGTTACTGTTAGCTGCATGTAGATGAGCTATGAGAATGAACATATATTCCTATAGGCTGATCTTTGATTTAAATATTTCCAAAAGGTGGGAGACTAACTGATCAGGCCAGTTTTGAGAGTATTTATTAAAATGAGCATACTTCTGTGCCACAGCCTTAATCACTTTTTCATATTAAAAAAAAAACAAAACCAAAGACTTCTCTGACTAAAGTATCAACTGGCATAAAGTACTACAGTTTCGAAATTACATTATAAAATTATTTTACACTATATGCCCCAGTGATCTATATAACTGACCAAGAGGTTACCCCCCCCCCCCCAAAAAATTTATATTTAATGTAAATACTTATTTTCTGTAAGTCATCTGTAGCATTCGCCATGAGGAAGGCCCAGTTCCAAATCCATATTTGGGAATAACACTATTAATATAACAACAATGACTCACAGTGCAAGTTCTAATGAAATCTTTTATTTAGAAGCATTACATTTATAATACTTTCCCCATATTAGGCTTGCAGTTTAAGCCTTTACACATACATTGTTAGTGAATATAAAAATGCTTTAACTACTTTTGAATGCTCACGCATGCAAAAAAAAATTCCAAAGAAAACACACGTGAGATCATAAATCTTGTGTTGTAGGACAAATCCTACGTGCACAGCTAGGCTGAATCTAAAGGGCAATAGAATCACAGAATAGTTTGGGTTGGAAGGGACCTTAAAGGTCATCCAGTTCCAACCCCACTGTAATGGGCAGGGAACCTTCCACTAGACCAGGCTGAGAGCCCCATCCAATCTGGCCTCGAACGCTTGCAGGAATGGGGCATCCACAACCTCCCCATAATCTGTTCCAGTGCCTCACCGTCCTCACAGGAGAGAATTTCCCCTCTTTCAGTTTGAACCCCTTACTCCTTGTCCTGTAACTACAGTTCCTGATAAAGAATCCCTCTCCTGCTTCCCTGTAGGCTCCCTTCACATACGGGAAAGTTGCTGTGAGTTCTCCACACAACCTTCTCTTCTCCGGGCTGAACAGCCCCCAACTTTTTACAAACTACTTTCTACAATTTTCTCAGCCTGAATAGTTTAAATAGTTTAAAAGGGAAAAAAAAATACTCCCAACCCTCTATAGAACAAACACCATTCCTGAAGGTTAAGATTAACTCAAAGACCCAGAATTACAATTTTAGAAGTGGTTTGGTATTTTGCACTGTGTTTCCAACTTTGCAAACATAGAGGAAGGTGGACAGTAGCAGGACTGCCCAAATGTGGTGGAATTGCTGCAATGGGTAAGCTGTTGTCACCACAGGGTGACAGGGAGACTACTGACAGTCCTGCTGTTTGCTTTCAGGACTCCTGCATTCCTTATCACCCTCTTTCTCCAGCTTTTGATGGGTGCATAACTGCTCCACAGTTCCTACAGCAGAGCCAACAGTAAAACAAATGGGGTCTCCCTCAGGCAGAGCACAGGGAAGAGCACAGGAGCCAGAATCTGCAGGAATGAACCTTCCCAGCGCAGCAGGACAGCAGTGGTCAGAAACAGAAACCCTTTCTGCATGTGGCAATTGGTGCAACACTGAAATCCTGTCCCCATCATGTGGCTACGTCACTGTGCAGTAATGGAATGGTAAGCATGGGATGCAGGGGAGTGGAGTGGGAGACTTGGGCAAAGTACTTTATAAAGGAAACTTCTGCTGTTTATAGAATGAGAGTATTTGCCACATTTTGCTTGTCCTCAGGAGCTGTTCTCCCTCTGTACACACCCAGCAGTCAGAGCTGCCTCAGATCTCTGCACACTGGAACACCATACACTGCAGCAACCCTCCTTCTCCAAAAAGGAGCAAAATAAGGGCATTTTAATGGCATGTGAGAAGCCATCTCACTTTGTAACTGAGGCATGTGAATGAAGATCACTGTCAGCTTCTAAAAGTGTATGAGTAAACCTGGAACTAAGTTACAAATGAGGAGAGGTCTACAGCTGACCAAGAAAGTACTACGATACCTCCAGTCAGGCAGAGCTTAGCCAACAGTGCTGGTATTTTGTACCTTGGCTTGCATTTTCTGACACCTTAAAGCATTCTAAAGACTACTCTCCAAAATAGGATTCCCAATCAAAAAAAAACCCTGAAGTGGCTAATCTACATTTTTGGCCCTAATCTGATAAATTTGTGCTGTGCTTTCCAAGGATAACAGCCTGTACTGCTACCCTTAGATTTCCCCTTTTTTTCATGACAGAAAATGTGGTAATTTGGGAGGACTGTAAAGCAGTTCGAACAGCTGCTTCTCCTCAGATAAGATATTTGGGTGTTCATACTACCTCTGTCTGCCAGACGAGCTATTTCAATGGGCTTTCATGAGCTGTTTGTCACATCCTTCAAAGATATTTTTCCTGCAGTTGCAATGAGACTTAATAAAAAGGCCTTCTGAAGCAGTTACTATGCTCTTTCCGATTTCTACTTTTTTGGGCAAAACAAACATCAGATACTACTTTTTCTCCTTGGCTTGCTTTACGTCAGTACAAGACGGAAGCACACAAGAAAAACAAATTCTTTTTCAATTTCAGTGCTTGGCTCAAAATCAAAAATCATTAGTTTAAAGCAGTGGCTTGGAGAAGAGGAAACATCTTGGGACCAACAATATTTTTTATCAGTCAGAGAGCATCCATTAATCATTAAAATATTCCAAAGTATTTTGTTCCCATCCAACTTGAATTTGTTTCAAGGCAGTGGTTAGCTCTGACTGTGATAATATATAATCACCTTCATGTACACACAGACCCGAGATGAATGCAGGGAAGAAAAAAAAAAATCAAAAACCCAACAAAAAATCCCCTCCATGCAGAGTGGAACTCAAAAAATATTTTCACAAGGGCCCAGGGCAGCGCCGAGCAGGAGAAGGGGTATGTCAAACTATTTGAACTCTCAGATGAAACACCAATGCAACAACGTCTCAAGTTAAACACAAACTTTTCTAGAAAATTGAGCAAGTGCTCCTCAGCAGCACAGGCATTGAGGTGCTAAGCTGCAAATACTGCATTTTCAAAGCTTTCACCCCCAACAGATTTCTGAATGCATGATCTAGCTATGTTCTTTTGGCACTTAAAAATGTCCCAGGAAAACATGCCACACAGCAGTTACTCAGCCGTGCAGTCAGGTAGGGCAGTAATGAGAAGATAAAAATTATTTAATTAACATCTAAATGTCTTACTTTGTGCTACATATTTGTTTCAGCAAATAATCTCTTGCACATGCTGTTCAGTTCCATCACCATAGGTTTGGGATGGCCGCTGTGCAGGAGTCCCAGCGATTATTGCTTAGTTTTAACAGCCATCTTCACACAGCTGTCAAGCTTCTAAACCTGAACCTGAAATGTGGTCACCTGGCCTTGTCAAAATTACCATGACAAGCAGAAGAGAATCATCCCGTGGCTCTCTGGCCAGGGTCATCAGAAAGCCCAGTCAGGGTGCAATTTTTACCTTGCAGATTGTCGGTCAGTATTCCCTATGCTGTTGGGAGGGAAGTCAGCCAGTTGCCAGCTGTCCAACAGAGGTCTTCACCTCTACAACTGCACGATCTACTCACCACTGCAGCAAAGCCTTCCTGCAGAGGGCATGGCCATTGTGAAGGGACACCACAAGGGCACAGTTCTGTCTGCACCACTACAAAGGTTATAGGAATGCACAGGCCTGTACATTATGAGCTAAAAGACACAGGGAGTTCAGATCACATGACCAAAGTTCAAGCCGCATATTTGTTTCGGGTGCGTTGAGGTCTTGTGAAATGCATGCTTGGATTTACACCCTTCCTTAAACTCAAGTCATAGGAGAAAAAGAGGAAATAGATGTGTAGTAAATAATATTTGTTATTTGACACCCTAACAGCCTGCAGAGACTTACACTGAATATCACTAATTCCAAATGGTAAAGGGACAAGAGAAGACAAAAGAAGTAATAGCAATTGGAAAGAGAAAAAGTTGATGTTGAAATGATTACAGTGCCAGTGCATTTTTCAGTGTCACTGTGTCACAACACAGCACCGAGCAAATAAAGGAATATCTCCCAAGCTAAGATGACCTTCAAAAGAGATCATTTATACAAAGAAATTTTGCAATGCAAAGAAATACAATCAGCATATGGCAGGATAGCACACAACGGCAAAGCTGACTTAACAACACAGTCAAAGGCATGCTGGCAGGTAAGATTTCTACCTCAGTCTCAGTAAGATAAAGTGGGTCTTCTAACTCAGTGTCCTCTGATGAATCTCAGCACCAGATCCCTCTGTCTCCACAAGCCTGACCATTATCCATTTCAACAAGCAAGAGCAAACATGCCCAAGTCCAGTGAGACCTGCTCAAAGAATACCTGTTTCTATAAATCACTGTTTCTAAGTGAAACTCTGGCTTTTAGTTGTGTTTCCCATTTATGTTTGTACAGTTCTTACACTAGTGTCAAGTGAGGTACGATGGAACAGCGAAAAGCAAGGCAGGGGAGGCTTTTTGCTGGTATTAGGTTTGAAAATATCTTCAAGTATCTTAGCTCCCCTTGGAATCTCTCTCCCCCTTTATGAGTTTTCAACTGCAATCAGAGCCTAACCAAATCATACCAAATGAAAAAACTTATCATGATGACTTTTGCTACACTTCCTTGTTTATAACCCCCTTTTTTCTTGTTTGGTTTGGGGGGAGGGGTTTTTTTTTAATAAAAAATTTTTCATGCACTGCACTGTAAAGAGTTATTACTGTGGGGGTAATAATACTGTATTAGTCCCACGGGAACGATGTCCCCTGCATGTGCAGGTACCTGCTGCAGCAGCAGCTGTATCTGCCCTACAACACTCCACCCCAATGAGCTCCCCTCTCCTCAAGTGACCTGCACAACAGGGTGCCTCTCCACCTGACAAGTGGAACACGCTGTCCCAAACAAAAACCCTTGAAGATCAAAACAAGCTTTTCTGCTGACATGGCAAAAGTTTAGGCTAAACAGGAAAACATACTTGAAGCTCTTTTTCCATTACCTTGCATTATTAAACCATCTAGGCAAGAGATAAACATAAAAGGAATTTCTTTAATTAGATAAATTCACTCCTCAGCATCTGTTGTTTAATAAAGTAAAGCACATCAGCATGTTAGAATCAGATAATATTGAAGTCTCCCACAAACTCACAGCTGAAGCTTCTTTTTCATGCAAGCATTTGGGTGCCACTGGTTTTACTCACTGTAATAGAACACTTCCAGTTAAATGTTTGCTGTAAAATATAATGCCAGGTACACAGTGGGCCACAACAAGTGAAATTCTTTAAAATGATTATGCATTATCTTGCAAGTTAGAACAAGGCAGAAACAATGCACAGGGTGATCTTGCACAATATATTTCCCTGAAGTTCTATACCATGCATTCATTTTTAATAAAACTCAAATCAATTAGATTGTGCTTCTTGTAACTAAAGTCTAAAAAAATTCCTTTAACATAAGCAATATCCATTACCTTTTGCTCTTCAGCATCATTTCTTAATTGACTCTCTGAGATAAATCTCTCAAAGGTCAGAAACCTCTGCAAAAAAAGCCAGGTTAATAAGAATATATTCTTAGCCTCTATCTACTACAGACCTAATCCCACTGAGGGACAAATTAATCTTACAGCTTAAAACCAAACACTGTAAGATAGTAACTTTCAGTTATGTTTGATCTTGCATGCAGTCAGATAATGGCATTTTTATTAGTCATAAAAAAAATGTTAAGGATGTGCCAGGAAGATGTTAACACCCATCTACTTTGACATTAAGAAAACGTAATCAAAATCAAATTTTAGAATTTTTAAAACTCAAATTTAAACATATTTTGGCAAAGCAAAGGAGCCTTCTAAGCGACATTGTGCAAACCAGTGCAGGCAAAAACCAGTGCAGTCCAGCTGCACAACACTGCCAAAGTATTCCCAATCCATCTGGGCTGCTCTCTGCGTCTCCTGTGCAGAGATTGCCTCTCAGCTGCACCGTGGACCGTGAGTGTAAAGCAACGAGGCACCGTGCGTTAGTCTGCACACCTGTACTCTGAAGCACATCCAGAACACATCAGGGCTTTTCAGGAGCACAGCACTAAGGCAACTGCAGCACTGACCACAGCACTTACTCATTGCAGAGGGTTAAAAGCAGCTAAGTGAAGTGACACTCCAAGACTAACAACTTTCTTCATTTGTCAAGTCACCTGCCAACTGCAAATAAACAGTTACCACTGCACAGTGGAAGTACGAGTCATCTTCAGACCAGCTAAGCTGTGCTCAGGAACGAAACTTACATCATATGAAGACACACAAGAATCTGCTTTAATAAAAATCAAATGCAATTATTAAAAAAAATTCACCTGAAAACTCTCTATTTTCAGTTTTATAAGATTCCTTGAACAGGGAATTTTTAATTCAGTATTGTCTTTCCAGTTATGGTATATTCTCTGTTACTGAGAAGATGTAACAGCAATCAGAGAGAAACACAATCAGTATTTTTAAAACCACAAAGCTGGTAAAGTAACTCAGAGTAGTAGTTTCATATAGTAAAAACTTAGACTAATTTTTCAGACTGGCTAAATTTAAAGTCATTTGTATTCCGTGTCAGGGAGCATCACATTTAATGAGTTTAGCTCTTTTTTGTATCAAAAGCTGGAAAATACTTAGAATAATTGCCACAGGCACTCCTTCAGGAATCAGAGAGTTTGTAATGTTTCAGTTCCTAATACTTCAAGGCTTTACTGAGCAAATCCACCTCATTTTAATATATGGACAGCTCTAACCTGTCCCCACCAAATGCACACAGTATAAAAGCAAACCTAACAAGATGCAGAAGAAAACAAGCTAAATAAGCTGCACATTTCCTATGCTGTGATCCACTGTTCTTTTTGAGACAAAAGACATGGCCATTATTTCATGTACCCCTCACTAGAAAGGAAAATAAAGGCTTCTGTTTTCACATGGTTTTAATGGTGAAGTTTCAAAAGAGGATGCAGGCTCTTTCTTACCCGTTCAGCGTGTATGACCCATTCCTCCTGAGTCTCATACTTGCAGATAAGAATCTTAGGAAAAAGTCCAGAATGAGGTGGTTTGTCCTCTGCAACACCAGAATACAGACACCTGTTTGGTGGTTGTGCTTTTCGTTCACCAGGGGATCTCTTTCCTGTTTCTCTGAGTCATCAGTGGGGAACAATGCGAAACCACCACCAAAGCCACTGAGCAGGAAGCCCAGAGGAAACTGCCTGCAGCCAAACAGGAGCCTGGAGGTGTAAAATCTCCCCAACGTACCTCTCACAGAATCTTGGAGCCCACTAAGGAAAAGCAGCAAAAAACTCACAGAGAAGGAGTTTTTTTAGAAAATACCAAAGCTCTCCCTGCATGCGCAAGAATAAATTTTGTAGAAAGCTGCAGTTTATCACTGAGCTGCTCTTCTTCTGAATAGCCTGAAAGCAGCTTCAGATCTATTCCCTCCTGCTCACCAGCCCTGCTGCAACTATTACTCAAGCACTACCCTCAGAGCACAAGGCAACTAAACAAGAAGCCGCAGATAACAAATACTCAGCCTTTTTTGCTTTGGGGTTTTTTTTTCCTCCCCCCAGTATCAAGTTAGAAATTACACGTGTGGAAAGGGACATACGATTAGTGATTAAAAGGTTTCTTTTCCTTGTAGTAGGTTAAAACCAGGCAGATCTAAAGTCACGCTCGAATGCTGCAGGGAAAAATATCAGTCCAGTGCTGAGCAAGCTGCCCTGCATAAATCACAGGATTGCACTGTCTCCAATGAGGCTGTTTTCCTCCCCTTTCTGTTCACCCTACCATTCCCTGAGAGCTGTGAACCAAACAGCTGCACAGCTTAATGTCTGCTGAGTCTACCACACAAGGCAAAACCCACTCCAGGTAGTTGCTGATCATTTGCTGTGTGTGAGCAGATCAACGCTGACTTAAGTAATAAATCACATGAAAAATATTTTTATTACTGGATGTTGAAATGACCATCACTTGTGGCCTAAGGTGAAGCTGCTTTAGGATAATGGGAAAACTGCACACTAGACAAATATAAAGATTAAATATTCACTACCTAAAAAGACGGAAGCAATCAATCCCATAGAACTCTGGCCTGAGTAAAACATTATCCTTATTTGAATGGCTCAAATGTCTAAAGACAGTATGCTTGTCGAGCTGCATTTTCATTTTAATTTTACAGTTATAGAAAACCAGTCTAAAAAAAAGGAGAATTATGTTATTTCTTGGTAGGTGTAATCAAGAATACCTATATAGGGCCGATAGATCACAAATATGGAGAGAAAAAGAGTTACACTGAATTACAGGCTGAAGAAATCAACAATGTGATCCTGTTGATAAAAGGCAATGAGACTGAGCTGTACGAACATGCTGCATCTGCAAGACAGAAATTCTCAGCATCTATCAGGCCTAATCTGGAGCACTGTGCTCAACCCATGGCACCCTAGTTAAAGGCAGACATAAAATTAGCTGGAGCCCAGAGAGCATCAAGAAGATTATCTGTCTTACAGATGCGAAAACTGAGGGAGAAAAACAAGACAACACCTTCCAAGAATGTAGAACACTGCTGTAAAGAGAAAGGAAACAAAATGTTCTTCCTGCTCTGTCCATCACAAAGGCATTTGACTTAAGCAAGAAACACACCAAGTTACTATTATTTTGCTTGATAGTGTGTGTATTTGGGTTTTAAGTACAGGAGTAGATTGCAGAGTCTGCATTATTGCAGGCCTTTGAGATGATCTTGCTCCAGAGCTGGGGACTGACTAGGTGACCTCTGCAGGTGTCTCTCATCCCTACCTTTCTGTGATTTGGTCCCAGTTCTAGCTGGTAGAAAAAAATGAAAATCATGCTATGTAACCACAACACAAACTAGCTCACATCAAACCAGACTTTAGAATTTCCTCCTCAAAATACGTTAGAGTGGCCAGGACTCCAAGGATGTCCAATACCTTACCAGCACAGTGGTGGCAGCGCTCTGTTTTTATCATATACATCATGGGAGAGAATCATACCTCATGTTCTTCTCAGCTTTACACAGATCCTGCCTATGTACTGGCAGGCACCAGAGCTTAATTCTTCCAGTTGCTACGGTCAGGCCCTGCTGTCCCTCAGGAGCTGGCCAAGATTCACTATGGCCATGGAAGAGCTAGAAGTCAGGTCTCTGCAGGCAGCTACCTACCCGTGCTCAGTAAAGCAGAGACACATTCTTGGAAGCTTATCAGAGTAAACTAGGATGACTTATTTGGCTAATAATTTAGAGAATTAAAAAATAAAGCTAATAAATAAAAAACGTTAGGTAAAGATCGTTTCTAAATGCTCTGCAAACCCATCTCAAGTGAAAACTTGTACTCAGTTTTCTTCTTGGAATATGAGATTTTAGAGTGGTCATCTTAAATCCAGGCTCAGAGTAAAATCCAGGCTCTGGTATGTTTGCAGCTTTACTGGAAATAAAAGATACATCTGACAGTATAACTGAATCATACATGACACTGGGCTTTCTTTAGGTATCTACTAATTTGCATTGGAGGTGCACCAGCAATATGGAACATGGGAGCTGTCATGAGGTGGTATGTGATAACTATTACTTAACAGCAATTGACTACTATTCTAAACTGGGGAATCATATTTTTTGTAATTTTTTTTAAAAAAAATCCTACCTTCCCACAGCTTTTTTAAAGCTCCTTCCTGGATACAAAATTTAAGTGATGTACCCATGGATTTTCAGAGCATTTGCTTTCACTGGCTACCTAATATTTTTTTAAGTGATTTCAGAATTCTGCTGCTGAAAGCAGCTGCTGGTTTTTTCCAAACTCTACTTCTGCAGAAAGACATCAATTCCTTTTTTTCTTGTTCACTCCCCCATGCTCTTTCAGGATTACAGCAGCACAAGGGTATGTGTTCTTTAACATCTCCATCTGAAAACTATTATAGGAAACCAGCAACTAAATATATACTATCCAATCAGAGCCAGAGTCAGCCACATCAATGCTGGGATCCCAAAATGCTATCATGGACAAAAGAACTTACCACAGAAACACAGCTACAGCCTACTTGCCAACACAACTGCTTCAGAAACAATGAATTCCTGCTTCAGAAAGGTCTTCTGGAGAAACGTATTTTGTTAACAAAGATTAAAAAGCCCCTTATTTTTAGTCAACATAAAGATGATAAACTCGCTGAATAGGCAACTCCATGGTGAGGCAATGTGCTATAGACATTATCTCCTACAGTATTTTCAATTAGCTGCACCTAAAGAAATCCTCTTCTCCTCCCTCTCCCTACACGTACGCATTCCAGAGACCATACACAAGCTGAATCATCCTCACTGTGGTGAAGGCACATGGGAGAAGGGGAAACATCTCTATGTCTCCTTAAGATCCCTTCTGACAAATAAAGTGTTCTTACAGCCCATTTCTCTTTTATTCCCTTTCCCAAGCAGAATCCATAAACTTTAGCATGGATTTTTTTGTGCACAGGCTAAACATTCATCCAGTTACTGCTCCACTTCCAAGGGGAATTTCAACAGGACCATTTGGCCTAGTTATTCTGGACATTAGCTCAAAGAGCAGTTCTTTAGGTAACATAAATTAGCATGGATGATTTACCATTTTCAACTGTGTCCCAGCTACTTTGAGCTTTGAAAACATCATTAAAAGATCTATTTCAATTACGATTAAATAAATTCCCATTTAATAAAGAAATGTACATGTTAAGTAAAAGGCTGGGTACAGAAGAGAATAGCCAGTCCTCCGCTACTTGGACAGACTTACAGTACACTCAGAGCTTAATTATTCATCCAGGGGGAGCTTTGCATATGAATGAATCTTTCTACATCTAAAAAGAAATACTCACTAGCAACCTCAGTTCTCCACATCTGGTCAGGAAAGAGAGAAGACAGAGTGCCCATATGTACCCTATTTTTCCAGAGCCACGGTTTTCACAAGTGTTAAAAAGTTACTTCTACAGTGTATTTATTGTTATTTTATGGGTGTATTGTTGATGCTCTGGTGTTTTTGAACAATCTATTCAAATTTGTCTATTTGACTACTGAAGAAACAATTTACTCCCTTTCTCCTGGAAAATACTCACTAACCTAATGCTTAACCTTGTTTTCTACTGTCTTGCATCACAGCTTGCATGTAAGGACTGTCCAAGTTAATTCCCAAGATAATCAATGAAATACTGAACTGTTAAAAGAAACAAATTTGAAGCTGCTTTTCTGGTCTGATTATACACTTACAGCACTGCACCAAACAGCCAGGTTCACTTTACTTCTACCAAACTACTTAGATAATTCAGGCTTAATTTAAACACTGATATTAGAGAAACAAAAATCTTACATATCACTATCAATTGTTGCTTGATAGGGAATGAAAATGTAAAAGAGGAGAAGGAGAACAGGAAAACTGGCTCTAAGACATACCTAGATGTAAATGTTATCCCCAAATTCTTCTAATTCATTTGGCATGTGAAGATAGTGCTGCCTCAGCTTCAGAGCTGAAGGGATTTCTTTGCCAAACTTGTAAAGAAATCCCATTTCAGTGGAGATTTTGGCTTAGTATTGAAAAGAAAGAAACACAGTCCTGTGTGGGGACACTACAATGGTCAATATACAAATGAAAGCCGTAACACATTTCCTATATCCAAACAGAAAGCAGTAACAGGGGCAAGTCTTTAATCTGCTTTTTAGGAGAAGATTTTTGGTTTTGGTTTGGTTTTTCTAATGAATACAACAGGCAGTCCTGATTTAAAGCAAAAATGCCAGCAGCACTGAAAGGGTTATTGCAAGCTGTTTATAATAAGCAAACCAGGACAGTGTTGGAGAAAGTTACAGAACTGTAATAACAGAACAGCAATCCGCCTGGAAACGGAAAAGGGTGGGTGAGCAGTTTCTACCGGACCAGGGCAAAAGCCAGGGTTTATAAATTTAGAAAAAAATACCCACCCACACAAAACGTCTCAAGTGAGAGGATAGGGGACGAGGGGAAAAAAAGAAACGAAAAACCCACACACACCATTTTACAAGGCCTTTATATAAATTTTGCCTAATCATTCTTAATGGACATCTGCCCATGGCTTAATACAGGAAAGACCAAGCTTTCAGCATGTGCCAAACTGTCTGAAACACAAATCTCTGGCACACTGCCTGCTTTGATCCCCCACTTGGGGCAGTTTCCTGGAGATAGGCTTGGAGCAAATGAACACAGACACATCGCTCTTTGGAAGGGCTGTCCAAAAGAGTTAACGTAATGTAAAGTTCGGTATTGGACTTCACAGTACTCAACTGCATTCTTTTCAACTTATTTTAAATGATTTTTAGGTTTTAAAAACAGAAGCAGCTGGAAAGACTTTAGTAATTAATTTTGGTGTTAGAGACTGGTCCTTACACAGGGTTAACAAAACTACTGCGGCAAAAGAAATGCTTCAGTGGGAGGTGAAGGCTGCCCTGATTCACAGAGATGGGCACAGGGACAACAGGTATTTATAGAACTCTGGCAAAGGGCTGTAGAGCATGAAGACCCCCATTCAGATCAGCCCCCAAAACTCTGTCCATCTCAAAGGAAGGCTCATGAAGTAACACAAAAAATAGTAAGAGAAGATTGATGTTCTTGGCAAGAGCTGTGAGCAGGTAATTTAGAGCAGGCACTGCCCCTTCAGCCCAAGAACAGGAAAGAATTGTATGAGTTACCAACATGCTCCACCCAACCAGTCCCAGTCGGTATAAAAGTCTCTGCTGCAAAATTTAGCTAGTGATATAATCCAGGAGAAGTCTGGAAGTACCACAGAGGCAGAACAGGAGAGATATTTCTGAGAAAGAGACTTTAGCTAAAATTAACCATGATCAGGCACATACAACTCCCTGAAGCCTACAAAACAAGCAGGAAGAAAAACAGTAAAGTTTTCTATGGCACAACTGGCTTCTTCCCTTTTTTCCTTTTTTTTTTTTTTTTAATTTAGCCAAGTGGTCTTACACTAAGGTGCTAAAAGCTACAAACAATTTTTCAACTAAAGAAAAAGTTTAAAACTAGATTGGTTTTGTTCATAATGAAACAGTACCCAGATTCCAATACAAAAACCTCATATCCAACAAGTAAAACTCTTTTTATAGAGAACCCTTAAAAAAGGAAAGGAAGGAAAATTCTTTAAATACTAAAAAGAGGCTGTAATTTTGGTTGAATACAGAACAAGTCATTAAAAACAAGAGATATCAGGAAATACAACTGGAAAAAACCAACGCATACAAGTTTTATAAAACAGATCACATGCCATATATAGGTGAGTACAACAGGTATACAATAACTATGTGCTCAGCCACTATGATATTTTAAATTTGAAACAAATGAAAAGTGTCATGCCCTCACTCTGAATCTCCTTTTAAACTTGATTATGAGCTTGGTCTTGCACATCCTTCCCAGTGTCCTCAAAGATTCATTCATCTCTTCCATTACCACCCTTGCTACTGCACGGACACATTGAAGGGACTCTGGAATGCTCCTCTCACACGAGGGTAAAGGAAATTAACTTCAACCCCAAATTCAGACTGCTGATACAGATTCTTATTGCCAAGTATTATAAATTACAGAGAATTATTTATTCAAGGAATTTAACATTTGCACCTGAAAATGAGGACAAATCTGGCAGCCAATAAGTTGTTACTTTGCAGTTCCTAATTCAGATGGGTCTGAAAGCCCTGTGCAGAAGTAAGCAAAAATGCTTACTTGGTAAGGGGCACACTGATGAACTCTCTGCACTTCAGTATCCAGCACAAATCTTGACTTCTGCATTCATGGAATATGGTTGGCTTTGACCTAAAGAATTACGTGTGGGAGATGAGGCTTGGGAGTACTGGGGGTGGGACACCGAAGATTAGCAACAAAAAAGTGTAAAACCAACACATACCTTACAGGAAAACAACTACAATCAGAAGCTTTAAGCTAATCTATCAGTTGCTGACTGGCAAGAAAAGAGTACAAAAGTGGAGAATTGAGTATATCAGGAATAAATTCTGATAATAAAAAATATCATCCTGCATTTGTAGAGTCACTTATCAGACATTCTTTATGCTTTAGTTTCGCAGAAGAGCAAATTGACTGTCTCAAAAGAAATAAATACAAGATTATTTTTGCAGGTTATTCTGTACTTCAAATTAATGGACATAATGAAACAGCTTCTCTGAAATTAAGTGCAAAGTGAAAAATATTTTGTGTGTCAAGGCAAAGGCAGCAACATAAATCATTTTAACACTGGCTTTTTTAGGTGATCCTAGCAAAGCCCTTGCCAAATTTGACTTCACCTGCTGTTATTCACATTTTTGCTAGATCCTAAATGTTCAATAAAAAGTCTTTGTAGACAAATCCTAGGCATAAGCTCAGTCATCCATCCTTCAAAGAAAGGCAAGAATACTTCACCCCAGTCAGAGTCTGGACCTCATATTTGAGAGCATCAGAACATTAACTAACATTTACATGGCACTTTTGGAAATTTTAACATCACTTTGGAAAAAAGCCCTCAATCCCTGTAACCTGTGTCAGTGATTGTTACAGTCATTACAGTGGAAAGACCCAGGAGGAAATGGCTATAAAGTGAAGCAGATAAAAGGAAACTACTTGGAAACAGAATCAGAAAGTCAGTGCTGTTTCTGTCTGTCCCCATTACTGAGGATAACTGAGACAACACAGGGCACCATCCACGTGGTGCCTTTTCATTGTGTTTGCTCAGGCACAGCAGTGAATGTGAAGTAAAACTCTACTGGACTTTCAAGATCAGAGAGCTGGTAGCTAGAAAATACTCCCTGATACTTAAACAATTTAAGGCCAGGAACAAAAAAATCTGCTGCATCCACCAGTTGGCATTTTCCACTTTGGTATCCCTTTTCCCAAAGTGTAAAGCAGCAATAACACCACTTTGGAAACACTTGGGCAGTCAAAGTACAGAGTCTAGGGTTTAGTGGGATGAAGTGGCTAATGCAAAGCCAAACATCAAATGAAAGAATAATGTAATTCAGAAATCCTCAACTCGCAATTCAAACCTCAGTGCCTAGGCCTCCTGCCTTTCAAAATACCTCTTACCTGAGAGAAGCTGCATTTGAGTTCCCAATAACTGCCCTTCATTCTGTCATCTGGGCACACACATACCTTCTCTACAGATTTTTGCTGAACATGCAGCTCAGCTCTCAAGGCAGTATGGCAGACAAAGCCTAACAGATTCTTACTTTATATGCTACCATTCTCAAGTGAAAAAAAAAACAAAAACCAATAAAAAATTGTATACCCACCACTAAATTTCATCCACACTTTGCACAACTGCTGCCTGGCCACACTTCTGTTTTTAGACTTCCACTGACAGAGCAGTCCCTCGAGCTTACACAATGGGAAAACCTACAATGCAAAGCAATCCCTAAGTCCTCGCTGACATAATGTATCCCATCCCTGTATGCAGTCTTATATCATAAAAGCATTTAGCCTAGAAAGCTGATCTTAAACGCCTTCAGAGACATGGCAGTACACTTCTTCAGTAGCAACAGATGATCTGGGGGAACAAAGCAGACCTTGGGAATGAAACGTCTTCCTCCTGGCAAAACATGGAGTAATTTAACATTAAAAGCAGAATTTCCTAGCTGCCACTGGAATTCTTACACTTTTAATGTGCCACTACCTAGAAGAAGGGCAACTTAAGGGGAGTGAGTAATGTTGAAGACCCAGGTTAGATGAGAACCAGTTTTGGCTGAAAACCAAGGAGGGACTCAGTTTAAATTTTAAAAACTAACTGCCAAATTAATGAAGTCAAAAAAAACTTCATATGATAGGTTAGAGTTGCCTGAAAGCCACCATCTATTTCAGTTTTTAACATCCTTTCATTTGAAAGGTTCTTGAGTGTTCCTGGAAGATTTTAACCATCATCAGTTAAGGCCCACATGCAAATATGATGGTCAAATACCTTTTTTCCTTCAAGCATGTCTAAGGATACACATCTCACAGCCCACTCTTTCCCCACAAAAGATCCCGTCCACCTACATATCTTAATTAAGACTGCACTTCTGTTGTGCTTCCCTTCTTTAAGGATTCTGTTTTTACTTCTTCCAGGATTTAAAAGGAATACTAAGAGTAGAGTCATCTGTTTTAACCTTTCTACTTCTATCTACCCATCCATTTCCATCAGAACACTGCTTCATTAGCTGCAGTGGGTGAAACACAGACCTGACAGTCGCAGAGGCTGGGACCTTATTTTCAAGAGGAGGTTGGGTACCTGCTTGAGCCATGTTTTCTATACACATAAAATAGAATTCTTATTATAGAATTTCAACTTACACCCCAGGGATTCTACCTAAATCTTGGATGTTTAAACACACTGTTTAGGGTCACAATCACTGAGTTGCTAGTTTACAATCATGATCCAGGAGAATTAATTTCAAAGTCAACCATTAAACCCACCCTAAAGATAATTTTTAATTCCCATCAGATGGGCAAAAGGGAGCCTGTACAGCAGATTGAGAAGTGTGATTTTCCTTACATGCTATTCTGTAATATCTACTATTTATCTAATGTCTTATTGTTGCTGTTGTTGTTGACTTCCTTATTTTGCTTGGATTTTTAATGCAAGTTCATGTAATTTTCCTTAAAGTCACTAAGCTATAGTAATCAAAGCAGTCTTGCCTGCAGTGCTGTGAACAGGACGCAAGCAAAAACTACACTAATTAGCATGCAATTTTCAAAGGTCAATTACCACATCATTAGCCAGGTCATTTACATCTCTGCAATGTGGAGCATTCTCCGGCTTTAGACAGCAGAACGGGACAAAAACGGATTAAATTGCTTAGGGTCAAATAGTACAGTGAGTTGATGAGTAAGAGTTTAAACTCCAGTAGCTTGAGTAGCTCATAATGGGCCATTTTCACACTATGCCCTCGTCCTGCTGACACCATCTTCTGTCAGATGCTTAAAGACACAGAGCAAGCCCGTCTACCAGGAAATGTTAACATCCACTTACACTGAGTACATCTCATTTCTTTACTTTTACAAAACAAAAAAACAAAGGACCACTTAGCAAAAAATGCCTGGCTGTAGGTCCACAGTCACATAATTTAATAAAGTAAAACCAAAGAATAATCAGTACCTATAACCATCATGTCTAGAAGCAAAAATTTTAAAAAACAAACCAAGACACAGTACGGCTTGTCCTAAAATTTTAGGACACTTTAAAAATTTTTTATCTAGTTCAATAAGCAAAACTTTAAAAAGTAAATAGTCAGAGCAATGTTTTAAGGGCTATGACTAGGGTAACAAATAAGGATTTTTTTTCCCCCTGGATTTTAGATATGTACTGCACAGTACATACCCAGAAAGATGTACAAGCCAAGTTTCAAAACCCAGCAGCCCAAGACTGCAGGCCTGCTGCACACACAGACTGTGCAGGCACCTTTACAACGGCATTTACCCTGCTAGCCCAGACAAGCAAACCAGGCAAAGACTGCTCGGTTCAGCTCCAGGTGAGGAGAGAAGGAAACCTCTAATAACTGGAATTCTTTCTGCCTCCAGCAGAGCTGGCATTTCTTCCCCTACCTATCCAGCTTTCTCCTTATCTATAATTTGCAGCCATATTCACTCCATGATTGTATTTAACCTTTATATTAAACTCTCTTTCACATCAAACACCAGCACAGGGTCCTTCAGTTTCTCAGGTGCCCACCTGACAACTGAAAGGGCCTATAAAGAAATGGTAGAAAGCAAACTTAACCTTGCATGGCTTCTTCAGTTTTGACCTGCCCTTCACTCCAGCCTGCAACCCTCATCTCTTTTCTCCAGATACTCCAAATATTAAGAAAAATCTTCATCATGCTTTAACTCCACACATCATTACAAGTCAACTTCCACACAAACCCCCTTTCTTGTTTTAAAATTTGGGATAGATCATAATTCACAAAAACACTCCTATTTTTTCCTTCTGACAGCTAATTCAATGAAAAATTATAGTCCATTGATATATAACACCAGACTCTCCATCCTAGAACAATAATGGATTATCTGCTTGTTTTAGAAACAAAAAAACCCTCACTACATTGATAAAAAATAAGATCAAGCTCAGCTTGGAGCAGTGAAAGTTAGAAAGGGTTATTAAAATACTTCTGCTGTTAACCTTTAAAAATGCAACCATTTGAAGTTTAAGTGAAGAAAAGCTTTATTCTTCCTAAGTGGTAAAAAACCCAAGGCTCTTCAGTTTTCTATGAAGCATTACCAGTTTTGGTCCTATACCAGACATAACAGTTCTTATAAAGCTTTGTTGCAGGCTGTCAGCATTTTATTTCATTTTGTTGGGTTTTTTTAACAGCATTTCTTTTTCCTCATACACTGCAGTTCTGTAAGAATATACACATCAAATAATTAGGATCATCACGTGAGATGCCTTATCTTTATCTGAAGATGCAAGTGCCAAATAAATTACTATGGAGGTACCTGCAAAACACTCTAAATCCAGAGTCAGAGTCCTTGTCTCACCCCTTTATTCTTTCTGCCCCTTCCAGTTCCCCCATCTCCTAAAGAGCAGTTGATATTTTAGACTCATGACCTGGCTTAGGAAACAGCACTGCAACACTTGAATATTGCTAACACAAGTCACCATTTTTATTAACTTACTGACCAAAATAATTCCAAGTCTACATACTACAAGGTTTTCCCACACATACACACATTAGAATCAGGCTTGCTGTCAAGGCCATCTCTTCATTCCTTTTCACTCCCAGTTCACATATTTT
Source organism: Lycocorax pyrrhopterus obiensis (assembly GCA_014706295.1). NCBI lineage: Eukaryota > Metazoa > Chordata > Aves > Passeriformes > Paradisaeidae > Lycocorax > Lycocorax pyrrhopterus. Next base: position 14,408,567 of record JACSVZ010000007.1, on the reverse strand, counting down.
GGTGCAATCACACAAACCCCAGTTAGTTCCCTTCTGTGGGCCAAGCAACTCTGCTATTGCAGAGACTCCATGACAACGCAGAGACAGTTCATACTGCAGGTCAGGCATAAAGCAGTAATGCGCGATACAGAAAGCACATGCATTGTGTGCTTGCATGAATATTTTTACATAAAATTCCACCTTTTATCTGCAGGAATTCTATTAAAAGTCCACCATTGTACTCCCCAAAAACTCTCATGACAAATTTGACAAACCCCACAAAAGTGTAGCAGCAAGTGCTTGAAGAGGAAAAGTGACTGCAGTAAGTTTTGACTAAGCATATTAGAAACAATTACATGTCAATCTTTATGCTGTGTTTTGTCCTTCTCTATAGACAAAGTCAGTTTAAAAGGTCTTTTCTTTATTTTTCCTTGTGAAACAAAGGTGTAAAAAAACTACCATGAATGCAACAAGCTTCTTGAGAAGACAGGAGATTTTTTTTCCTTTGGCCTGGCTCAAAATTACACTAAATCACTTGTGTGCTCTTTCCTCATATCCAAAGAAAGATCTGCCCTATCCATGTTGTTATACTGCACTATGCTACAATTACGCATATACCACAATCCAAGAAAGGTTATAACATTTCCAAAATTGCTGCAGAAGTGTCCAGCAGCCACCTAAAAATCACAGGATTTACAGCAAGATGAGATATGCATAACAGAAAATACTTTCTTTCAGCAAAGAATCAGCAATGGCAATGACTGATGTAAACACGGACAATCTACTGAAATTCCTCTTCTGGCAAGCTGCTGCTCTAAAGAAGGACTAATGACATTTGGGAAACAGCTTGGAAATGAAAAGAACACACCACACAGCTCTTAAACTTAGCAAAGAATCCAGTTTACCCCTATTCAATACTAAGACATTTAAGGATGCAGGATTTTTTTTTTCCAAACAATCACATGAAAAGTAATGAGCTGGCACAGAGATCATGCTATCCACTATTCATTTTTTTATCAAGAACAAGAAGCATTTAAACCTATAAACTGGTATTTCACTTTGCAACACTATGCAGCTCTGCTCTGTGCTATGGAGTTGGAAATACATCCTGCAGCTGGAGAACAACATAACCTAAGCACAGAAAGCCTGTGCTCCTCCTAATTACAGATTCAAATGGTGGCTGTGTGTGGAGCCTCTGGAATAATTACAGTCCTTACTGGTGCAGTCTGAGGGATGATATATCGAGTAATTTAGAGGGAAACAAAACTAGGATAAACCTTCTAGCAGTAAAGATATTGCTGTGGAAGGATCTACTTTTTCCATTACAAGAAGTTTATAATATTCCTCTGGTTTTCAAATGCGGAGGTATTAATCAACATGTAAATTAGAATTTCTAGAGTAAGATTTGTCTGACAGGCTTTTATTTGCTGAACAAGTACTGTGAGGAACCTGAAAATTACAGTCACTGCGTTGACACGATCCTCATTCCAAACCTGCATCTTCTACTCTTAGGTCTCATGCTGTAATTGCCCCATTAATTTTCAATCAAATCATAAACTACCTGTGGTGATCTCACCAAGAAGACTGCCAGCACATGTAGCTGATTAAACAATTGCTCTGGAAACTTCCTCTCTTACCCAGAAAGACTTTCAGTTACAGCTCAGTTCTAGCAGGCCAGTGAGTGCTGACACTTGATGCACACTTCACTGCCAAACTCAGTAATAAGAAACGTACCACCACCTTCACAGGGGATACACAGTACATATTTAAGGACACGCTCATTTTTCATTTTCATTTTTCAGAAGTATTAAGTGAAGGAAAATTGCTCAGTTATGCACAGAGTGTAACTTTCTCTGGCACCAGTGCCTGGGCCTCTTAAGAGCATCCTCTAGAGGCTAATGGCCCTGAAATCTCGTGAAGAGATGTTTATTGTGTGCATTGAAAAGCTCAGTAATAGGAAGGAGCTGCTTCCACGACCACATTCTTTGAAAATGAAAACTTACATCGTTTCAACTTAATGCTCAGAGGCCAGCACACAAAGCAAAAAACATTCACAGTTATCTGGCTGGTCACCCTTAAAACTGCGAACCAGGGGATGCAAAGAATTCTCACTCTAAAGTTTCTCTGGAGGTTTAAGAGGCTCTTATAGGAAAAAAAGATGGGTGATACGATTAGCTGACATTTCCATTCTGAGAAGAATACAAAGGCTGTGCCACCCTCATAACTCAGAAAGGAATAACATTCTCCAGTATTATAACACTTATTAAAGCACACTAAAGGAATAAAATATCGTAGCTCACTGACTTTCCTGCATGAGAAAAATAATTCAGGAGAACATTGTTCACTCATTAACATCATCTAACCTGACTGCAACAGGCCCCACCAAAAACTAGGCTGAAGCAACATACAGCTTCATGACAACACCGAGATCAAATTTCAGAGTGGCTGGCACCACTTTATCTTTCTATAAACCTGTCCAATTTCAAAGTCCCTAATATGCCAAGGGCTGCAAATTTAAGTGACCCTTTGTACAAGGGAAAGAGATCCAAATCACTCAGATGAACCCCTGCAACAAACAACTAAGATGCCCTCAAGTATATAAAGCAGTAAATGGAGGGATGTTCAGGGCTTGAAGGAAAGGCTGTGCACCTTCTAATGCAGCACAGCAGCTCTCCTTATCTGCCCCTCACCCTTACCAGCCCCGTGACCCCCAGAGCGGCTCCCCTCCTCCAACCCTCCTAGTCTCAGACACTTCCTGTCTCCAGTGGCATTTATTTTCAGCCCTCAAGATTCCTTTCTATACGTTCCAGGAACCCTCTAGCCATCCCTCTGTCCAGATGGCAGACTACAGATGAAGGGAACAGGGTCTTGGAGAGTCTTTTCTTGGCCTGCTTCTCGGCAGCCTGCTGGAACTCCGAGGCAGGCTGAGTCTTGCACAGACAAGGCTCTGTTGCACTGCAAAAGCCCTTCAATCCCTCTCCACAGTTTTCCTCAATGCCCTCTTTGTCTTCAAACAAATTTGTCTTAAACCTTTTAACGGCCTCTGCTTTCCAGGGGCATACTTTACACAATCTACTCCCTACAAAGCTGCAGAAAGCCAATAAAAGGGCAAAGGAAAGGGGTCTGAACAGACAACCAGAGCCTCAGTTTTTACTACAAAGCAGATGTTACTTTGACAAGCAGATGCAGAAGAAAAAGGTAGATGATAGGTCTCAGTCCTGTTGATCCCTGTCATCTGCAGGAGATTTTCTGAAACGTGACAGAAACACAAGTTTATTACTCAATTTCATTAAGGATCATCACCCTACCATGAACTCTTTTCAAACTCTGACTCTCCCAGATCACTAGTCCTTATCTCTGAGACAAAAGAACCAGATTATTCTATAATCACAAAGACCAACAGAGCGTCTGTCTCACCAACATTATACATTCATGTACAAGCTGCAGAGAATGATTGACATCCCTTATTTGAGAAACTAAAAATTTTACCAAAATAAGAAGAAATTTTAAAACCCTTTTCATTTCCAAGTGAAACTTCACTGAACAACACTTTGTAAGTTTTAGTAAGATCTATTCACAACTCCTTTATTCATATCAAAGGCTATGACAATACTTGATTTATTATATATATAATGAAACAATATTTCCAAGAGCCAAGAGGGTTTAAATCTGAAATAAAGCAGTATGCTTCAGAGTAGAATACATTTAGGCATAAACTATTCTAAAATCAAATGCAGTAAGCAAAGCCAGTTCCTCATTTAAAGACTGGAGCCGTCAGGAAGGCTCTAATGTAGCTCTTGGCTAGAAAGATTACTTTAGGAAATGAACTGCAAGAGAAAGAACAAATTGTAGAACTTCAGTAAAACCCAACACGGGTAGGAAAGGAGAAGTTACAGACAAACTGCCACAGCACAAAAAATTTCCCAATTTCAGACAGGGCCTTAAAAATCCAGCACCTGAAAGGAAAAGAACAGAACAGTGCAGTGGAGGGAAAAATTAGGCAAAACATGTCTTTGTCTTTTGAAAGTCAATACAAAAACATATCTTCCTTGAGGGAAAAAGCAACACAGTCTAGAGGCACTACAGTGCCATTATCACACTAGCATTTTTCACTTTAATTCTTGTTCTTTACCACTTTACCACTGATTTTAGAAGCTAGTTGACTATGTCCTTCTATTGCTTTCATCATTTGCATGTCATAATACTACCTGTGAGATGTTTCTTTAGCCTCATTTTGACCAGAAAATAAAAAAACATACAAAAACTATATTGAAGATAATTCACCACTCCTTTACAGAACACTTCGAAAAAAAATCCTATAAATAAGCTGTATGAGTTACCCTGGCTAGATTTTTATCACATATACTATGTTTTTATTTTTCTTAGCATTTGTACATTATTAGAAAACAACCTTTTTCAGAGACATGCATAAAAAATTTATACGTAATCTCAAAATAGTTCAAATCCCTTTCAGGTAACTCCTTTCATTTAAGAGGTGTGATCTGTTTGCTTGTTAGGATAATATACTAACTGCACGATAATATCCACAGCTCCTCCCACAAACATTTAGGATTGTCTCATTGAGATTTATCTGCTCTTATGAAATATCCACTGTGTGATTTACAGTCATTTACTGTGTAATAGGTGTAGCTGATGAACTGGTTTTAAGTTCCTGTTTTATCTCTTCCCTTCTTTAGTTCCTCACCAGATTAAAAAAGGTGCAGCTTCATCAGAAATTATTTGATTTAATATATACATCCACAATCAATGGATGGCTACCACCTAATCACGTATCACTAATTACATCAACTTAAAATCTGACCTAGAAATTACGATATTTAAAACTGAAATCAGTTACCAACCACCTACAAACCTTACCTAATATGAGTGACATAAAACACAGTTACTAAAATCATAGAAAATCAAGTCCATCAGCTGTAGAGTCAATGCAACATAAGAGGACACAGTAAAACACTCCCATTATGATCCAAGGCTCCCATCCCCTTGCCACTGGGAAGATGGATTCTTTTTACTAAAGTCAGTGGTTTATTAACCAGACACTGGGACAAAAGCTGGACCTGTCACCCAGCTAAGGGTGGTTCACAGACTGGAACAAAATCTAGCAAGTGCAGTGTCACATTTGCCCTCTGATCTGAAGCCATGTCTTCTGATGACATCCTTGGCATGAGCTTTCATACCAACCTTTCCCTAGTTGACTCTCCAGCCAGCATGTGTCTGGAAAACTTTACAGAAGAGTAAGAGTGTGGAATGAAAAAAAAAACCAACCCCACCTTCTAAAACTCATACAATTAGTCATGCTTTAAAGAAAACCTAGAAAAAAACCCCAGAATTTAAATACTCAGAGAAGGCCAAGGGAGCTAAGTGACTGAGGGAAAGTAGAGAAGCCAATGACTTGCCCTGACACCTGGACAGACACCCATCCACCAGGATACACCCACAGAGCAAAAGAACAAATACAAGTGAACATGTTGTGATTAATGGAGATGACGACTGCTTAGCTGTTAAATTCTACATGTTGTGGCTTTTAAAGTAGGATGAGAAGTGCACATGCCTGGTCCAGCAGTTACAGCTGAGCTATAACAGCCCTAGGGGCAAGTAAATGGACAGATAATTTTGCACTGACTATTTTTGGCAAGACAGTGGGAAATAAGAGGTTGCTGCCTTGGAACTCAAGCATTACTTCCACATCCCTGTTTTCAATTCTGTTTTTTAAGTTAAGATCAGTCTAGTATTTAATGGGCAACGACCATTCTCCTTGCATCTCAGCATCTTGGAACTCAGCACAAGAAATTCCAACAGACTGCAGGAAGAGCAGGAACAAAAGGCTAAAGTTTATATTGCTGATCTCTCAGTTTTATGAGCGTCTGGGTCTACCAGTGCCATGAAAATAATGCAAGATAATCATACAGAAGATGAGACACCAGCCCTATGGACCAGTAAACTTGAAAAAAGGAGATGCTGAAGCCACAGGCAATTTTATTATAGCATCTATCTTCCCGGTAATGATATTTTCCACTATCACCCTTCTCTCTTTGTAAGCTGCAGAGGGATTTCTCACACTGATTATAAGCTAAATAAATGGCTACACAGCATTTCTTTCATATTCTCTACTGAAAATAGGACTTACACTGAAAATGGACCATAAGGGAATCCAGCTAAATAGTCACCAACTGCCCATGCCATTCTCCAAGGGTTAGGCTACACTTAGACCCTTTTCCATGTGCGTTCTCTGGTTTAGGTTGCTATTTTGATAGCTCTATACCAAAGTTTTTTTAAATAAAGCAACTATGATCTTTTGGCTAATAAGTGCTAAGAAAATCTTTGCTCTGAGACAGCTGTATCCTGTTACCAACACAGGAATGCCTCTGAACTCCCTGCTTGGGGTGGTTTTGTCAATAGAGCATTGGCCTGTGTAATATATAAAAATTAAGTATTTACCCCTAGTAAATATACCCTCAATATCCTTGGCTTTATTAACTCCATTCACCCTGGCACTCCCTGTCAAAATCACCATTTCTTTGAATGGGAAATGAGTAATCCTTTATCCAGCTCCATAGACAGCAGTTGGAGTTTAGAACTGACTGCTATGGAATCACTCATTGTTACAAAACTATGGATTATGCAAAAGCTTGCATCCACAGTCTTTTTAAGTGATTGATACTGCTATGGTTTTCAGAAAAGAAAGGTATTTTCTGCTATTGCTGATAAAGAGAATGGGTGGAGTACTCAGACTCCTTGGAAACTGGACAACTACACTGGCAGAAGCAGCAGGAGAGAAGGGCAAGAATTCCTGCCCATACAATATATATGGGGGAAAAAAAACCTCCATGATTTCAAGCTCACTCCACCACCCTACTCATATTACTTCATTTTTCTGCAAGTCAAATGTCTGTTCTGAGGCTGTGGCTCAGAAATCTAACCTAGCATTATATTACAGAGGAGGGCTCTTCAAACTGCCAAAACAGTCCCCCACATCTTCCATACCAACATCTATATTTACTCAGCTAGTGTCAAACTGGTACTAGAACATAAGGAATGACAAGGATACCTGGAAAACAAAATAGTGGAACCCAGAGAAAAATAAATTTTAGACAGTTTTTAGCGTGTCCAGACTGTGATAGCGTCTGAGGAAAACTGAAGCTTAAAAATTTGGCTCTGCAAAGATGCAGAAGCATTACAGATTGGCTCAGCCACCAGTCTACACGAAGTCTAGAAATCAGGTGCACTCAGTCTGTCCAGAGAGGCTCTTAACTCATTGCAATTTGGCATAAAGCACACCTGCCTTTTAGTGCATTTGCCATATGCTATTTTCTGTGCCTAAAACTGGAGAGGACCATCAGATGGGGCTGTAGTAACACGAGAAAGGGAGAAAGTGGATTCCTGATATGAAGTGTCTGTACCAAATTCTTACCAGTCCTACTTCTTAATCTAGGGAGACTCTTGAAACACAGATTTAAAAATCATAGCAAATTTCTCATCTCTTGCATATACCAGCTGCAAAGCATGAAAGAAATAACATGATTTAAATTGAAAAAATGTTTTACAACTGCAGCTGCAACTCACGTCAAGCACAGAGTGACAAGACAGACTCTGTGGGAAGCACTAATAAAGTCTCTTGGTCTAAACACATTGAGGGCAACATAGGAGTTTACTGAAGAAAGGTAAGAGGGAAACAGCACTTGTAATGAATGTTCAGCAAACTTCTCCTATCCTCAGGTTTTGTTTCATGCAAAGAGATGTGGCAAAAATAGATTACTAACATTTGTTATCATCAGAAAAGGCTAACTTGAGGTAGAAAAGCTGGACAGGAAAGACACTCGAGATTTTGGTTTTTGCTCTCCCTGCTGCTATTCCTTCATCCAGTCCTCCTTCCCCTTCTTCAGCTAAACTCCTTCCCAGCTTCTGTATGCACAGTACCAGCTCATGTCCACACATGTCTGTGCTAGTTAATGTATAAAATTGCCTTACCAGCAGCAGCGTAGCGAGCAGATGATGAATTCCATTCCAACAAAATCAACAGCAGGGGATTTCCGACAAGATGGCAAGAGAGTAAAACACAGTTTGGATACTCAAAGAAACATGGGAAGCCCAAGATAACGGATTACTGAAACACAGCCTGAAATACCAGTAGCATTTTTCCAGAATTCAGCAAGATGAAACTTCTGGCAGGCAGAGTGAGAAACAGAAAAAGGTGCTCTTCTAGAGAACAAGCACACATAGCTCATTCTTGAAAAGACAGCTGCACAAAAGAAAGAACTAGGCTTTCTGCCTTTTCTTAATCTATCAGAATAGCTGTTATCTATAGTTTCCTCCTCTTATTCTATGGTAGGACTGTTCAAAACAAAAAAAAACCCCTCCTCCCGACAAATGAAGAGTTAGCAACTATTTTGATAATGCTTTTCTCTATCTAGTTCTGCCTGCCTTTCAAGTCAGTTTGGAAGCAAACAAACAGTAATACCAAAATAATAAATAAGTAATGAGAACTATTTTTTCCAATCCTTCATTTTCTCTTTCACAACATTAATTCCAGTGACTCAGACATATTACAGTCCAAAATATCTGTTGAGTCTGTTGCTTTTTTCTAAAACTTACTCTCTTTCTTGAAAAGTGTTGAAACAGTTTATACCTGTTTTATAAGATTTCATAAACTCTATTCATCTTTCTGCTTATTAGTCAAGAGGGAAAAATTCCCAGCCACAGAGCCTTAAAGCTCCACCTTGTGGAACATGCCTAGAATATTCCAGTAGGCTCCAGGGGAAAAAGGACTTCAAACCAAGCTTACAATTAATGATGTGTTTGACATTGACACTTTTTCATCAATCACACAGTAAGATAACCTCTTAAATGGATTCTACACCAGCAGAAAAACAAGCAGTGGGGGACTACCAATAAAATGAAAATAACTGGCTGTACCTTGAGTCCTGTGTTCAGTTCTGGGCCCCTCACTGCAAGAAAGACATTGAAGTGCTGGAGCAAGCCCAGAGAAGGCAACAGATCTGGGGAAGGTTCTGGAGCACAAGTCTTGTAAGGAGCAGCTGAGGGAGCTGGGGTGGTTTAGCCTGGAGAAAGGGAGGCTCGGGGGTGACCTTATAGCTCTCTACAAGGACCTGAAAGGAAGGTGTTGCCAGGAGGGGGTTGGTCTCTTTTCCCAGGAAACAAGTCATAGGACAAGTGGAAATAGCCTCAAGCTGTGCCAGGAGAGCTTCAGGTTGCAGATCAGGATGAACTTCTTCACTGAAAGGGTGGTTAAACATTGGAATGGATTGCCCAGGAAAGTGGTGGAATCACCATCCCTAAAGCTGTTCATGACTGGACACACACTTAGTGCTATGGTTTAGTTGGCATGGTGGTGTTTGGTCTAAGGTTGGACTCAGTGATCCTGGACTCTTTTCCAAGTTGAATGATTCTGTGAAAAGCTGGTTTTATTTTGTGGCAATGCAATAACCATCCTGCTTTGAACCAGCTGATAGCACCAGCAGCAGTCCAGAACACAAGCTTTCACCTTGTTTGCTGGCTCCCATGCACTGGACTTACGCTCTTTGCAATCAGGAAAACGGAATCACAGACAGATTCTGGACGAGAGGCTGGTAACCAAAGAATACAGCAACCCCGCCAGCAGGAATGGATAAGTGACTAACAGAACTTCATCTTGCAATACTAGATTGACTGTAATTTTACACAGGGGTTCCAAAATCTATTCACAGTCCCCCTCCAGCCACCTATTACAAACACACTCAGCTGAAAGCTTGTACTGAGACCTGCTTGGCACATCCACATCCTGCTGCCTGTGATTGTGCAGCCCCGGGACATTGAAGCCAACCTAGCCAGTACTGCCCTCTGCTGAAAGAGCCTGCACAGGGACACTGTAGCAACTTTTAGCCTATTTTTCTGCATCATATATGTACCTTGTTTTTCCTTCTCCCTGCAAGCCTTATACAATATCCAGGGCTCTGTTTTATCGTGGGGTTTTTAAACTGCTGCTTCTTCCCCAGGAGGGCTACAAAGATGTCCGAGAGGTTTCTAAGTTTACATACTGTAATACCGTGCCAGCACACACAGACTCCGGAAATCAAAGAGCTGCTGCACTAAAGCACTGCAGACACAGCTCATGTTTTTAGCAACATAAGGGCAAACAGGTAAAAACATCAAAAATAACAGAAAGTAAGGCATTCAAAAATAGCCCCATAAAAATTTAAAATTTTCCTTTGTCATCTGCAGTACAGCAGTCATACAATAGTATCATGAGATGTTCTTTTGTGCAGTAAACCCAAGATACTTAAAGAACATATATCCACATCCATTCAATATCTGGAATTTGTAAAATTACCATAATTAGTAACTAACTACTAACAGTAATCACATTACTTTCTCCAATACGAACTCTGCAATGTTTCTATTGTCCATCAGTTGCTCCACTTTGAGATTTACACATTCAGAACAATCTGAAAGTCTGCATACCTTAAGGACTGAAATACTGTACCACATCTGAAAGCGCGGTGCTTTTAGCAACAAAATAACATTTGGCTGAACAATACCTTTGCTCAGAACGCTAAGGAGCACGCAGCGTGAACTGCTTGAATGCAGGGTCCCTGAACACCCAGAGAAGATTTAACCATGCCACTGAAAACGGAGGGAGGCGCATCCCTGAAGCTCAGCAGAGAGCACGGAGCTGCTCGCGGAGCTGCAGAGGGAGCCCGCTGCCCGCAGGTCCCCAGCTCCGGAAAGGCGGGGACCGTCCTGTCACTCACCGCAACCCACAGCCCGGGCTCGGTTTCACTTCTCAGCAATGATCACATCGGAAGAAACATAACGAGTGATTACTCAGCAGCCAAGGAGAAGAGGGTCTGACCTGTCGCTGCACGGTACCTTTCGAATCTGTATGCTAAGAGAGGTGCTTGTTTTAAATTACACTCAATATTTTATTCTTCCTGTTCTCTAAGCTAAATGAGCTCCAACTCTGAATGACCTTTCACTTCACACAGGGCTTCTGTGGAGGGCATCCCTGGTTGTTCAGTTAACATCCTGGTTGCACCCTTTACTTAAAAAAAACCCAAACCCAAAACAAAACAAAAAAAAACCAACCCAGCTTTTTACCACAACAAAAATGTTTGCAACCTCCTTCAAGTCCTTATAATTTTCAATGTTGATGGCTGTTACCAAAAAAGAGCCCAGATACAGCAGAAAAAAACATTAAGTTTATTAATAGATTTTAAACACAACAGAAGAGATTAAATATACCCCAGCACATAACCTGAAACAATGTACTTCACCTTTGCACACTGTAGTCTTTTCGATGAAACTATCAAGTCTTTATTTTAAAAAGGAAAAAAACCTCACTTATACAGTCTGTCTTCCAAAATGCAGAAGTGTATTTAAATTTGTATAGTTCATGGAACAGGACCAAAATCACTGATAATAAAAACACTATGTACGGATGAGAGGCCAAAAGACCATTTGTGTATTAACAATGATGAAGACTTTAAAAAAAGGGCATTCCACAGCAAAAGTACCAAAAGTACCTGACATCACTGGCATGTGAAAGCCCCTTCCTTAAATTTAGCTTTCATTGTTACTCTTCATGAAATTAGAGCTAAAAATGTCTAAAAATGACACTTGATAGATACATAGAAGTTTCAAAGCCACTCTTCTCACTCTGACCCCCATATGAGCCTATCAAAAAGGAAACTCATGTTGAACTATAATTTTTTACCCAATAATCTCCTTTTGCCCCCTACCTTGCTTCAGCTACGCTTGTGTGCACATATTGGATGCAGTGGTTTGGATTAGTTAGTTCAGGTGGAGCACTAATCACTGCATTCAAGAGGAGACAGACCCAGTTTAACTTATGTAACCTCATTACCAGATGAGTGAAGGAACACAGTGAAACTGAGAAAAGAAACGCCTTTTGTAAACTGGTCATAGGTTTGGTTTTTTTGAGGAAAGGTGATATATACACCTTTAAAAAGAGATGCAACCAAATTGTTCCTGTAACAACAGAAGCAACAACACACCTAGCCTAGTCCAAGTCAGTCTTGTTGAGATAAAACTGTATCATGTTTCTAGCAATTTCTTCCTTAGAAATCAAAAGCATTACAGCTAGATTATCTCTTGGAAAGCCCCAAGTGCTGCCACATGCTTTGTCACTACAGCACTCTCTATCTTCCTGCTTGGCAGCCTCACCATGCATTATCACTCTCTTATTCAGCTGCCATACGTTCAGTTTCTTTGGTGGGGAGTTACTGTGCCTGCTAAACCACTTAGTCTGCAAGCATACGAGCATCCACAGCATCAAAGGGCCCGCAGGAACTAACTAATTTTTTTTTAATCCACAACTTTAATTAGATTTATCAGCCTACAGAATAAAAATTCATTAAATTCCAAAGATCCTTTCAAAAAACCACAGGAGAGACCTGTCTGTCCACGGAAACACACCCTCCCCATCATTAATCGTTAAAACAGTAAAACTTCATAAATATAAGGCTGGACTCAGGCTGCCCAGCTATACTGAGAACTACCTGCAAAACGTGTGATCACAGGAAGAGTGTTCCAGGCAGAGTACAAGAACTGGGCAGAAAGCTCAGAACCATGAGAAATTCATGCCTGTTTCATCTTACAATAATAAAATGAGACAAGTTTATTCATCTCCACCTTTCACAGAAATTACAACCCATGGAGACTGAGGACATGGAACAAAATGCATCAATTTGCCACAATAATGCACTCTGACAGCAATACACACACCGTGACCTTTAATCCATGTAGGCCTCTTCCGCACGTTTAAAAGGGAAGTTGGAAGCATGGACTGCAATGACAGATTACATGAGCATCACTGACAACTCTTTCTACGTGTTGCATTTTTTTCACCTATTTAATAACCAAAGACATCAAGCAATTCTGTTGCCGCTATCCTGACTGATACTCCTTGCCTGAGATTTCATGCAAAGTGCAGTTATGTTTATGGTATCCACAGCTCTCAACTATAATAAAGGAGGAAATTCCAACAAAGGAAGTTAAGCAGTTAAAAAACCCAGACCTTGTTGGTTTGTTGTGACAAAACTTGACCACTACAATTTTAAATAACCAATCAGAGCAAACTTCCTAAATAAAAGGATCTGGACAAAATACTCGTTTCATTGGAAACTAATATCCATGCAATACATAGAAACTATAATAAAAGTAATGGAAAATATTTCTGAATTTATTGATACATGAATGTACAGAAAGAAAACATTTTTCTCCTTAATTAGCATGCTCCCTCTATCTGACCTTTGAGATCTTTTTTATGAAGCCTGAGAAGACTGACATATTCTGGAATGTTGTCCTTGCCCAGTGCTAGAGGAGATTTATAGCACATGCTGTTGAACAGGCAGGCTAGTCCATGGTTTGTGCTTTCACATCTACATAGGTAAAATAACTGAAGGCAGCTGAAGAAGAACTGACAGCATACTCAGCTTCCTCTTAAAGAACAGGAAATCCATGTTTTGGTTTTCTGGGTAAAACTGTTGAGAAAGACGTCAACACACACACAAAAAGGTAAACATATGTGGCCTGCAATGATGTGAAAAACTTAATATTCAGCCTTTTTATGCACTTGGAAAATGTAAGTATCCTTCTGAATGTACATTTGTATTAATTATTTCCTGCATTATCTACAGCATTGCACGTAGGGAAGCAGCTGGACTCTGGAAATTGAGCTTCTCTCTGCTGCTTTTCATCCTAATGTTACATAATGGACCAGATTTTATAGTGTGACTGCCACCCTTGTCTTCACTCTCTGCTTTACAGAGTTCTCTGTTTCTTCTACAGTAACTTACACCACGAGATCAGTATCTCATCATAAAATCTTTTGTGTCTAGCTAACTGGCAATGTCAGCATTATATCCTTAACAGAAATGACCTAATCCATCTTATTCTGCATTGAAAGTAGGGGACTCCTCAATTATCTTCATATATGTGATTTTTAAACATACTGCAGTTATCTAAGGCAAACACGCACCCTTTGGGTTGCTGGGAAACAGGATTTTTCTAGTTTGCCTGTTTTAATACAGGATATACACACCTGCAGTAGAGCACAATGACAGGAAAATCAAGTTGATTTTCACAAAGTATTCTTTTCTCCGATAAAAAATACCCAGATGCAACGAGCTATTTTCACCTATGGCTCCCTCCACCCCCCATGACTACAGTGTATTTGATTCTGTAAGTTATTTAACTTGAGTGGTCATTATGACCATTCAAAAACAATGCCAAAAAACAGTGTCAGCCATCAAGGTTGAGCTAATTAAATCTGGAATGTGTTACTCTTTCTGAAAAGCTCTCACACCAACCAACACAGTAATACTTCTCATCCAGAGACAAAAAAGCACCTTCCAAAACCTGCACTTTCCAAAGCACTTCTGCTATGTAGAGGGTACAAAACCATATCCCAACAAAGGCAGAAGAGAAATAGTATTCACTTCTTCTTGCACCTTAAATAAATGTCTCACATACTGGCCTCAAAATCACCCTTCAGCCCTACAGTAAAGTTCATCAAGGTCCTAGACCTTAAAAAAAGAAATGATACAAGCTAACTTACAAGTTGAAAAATAAACTAACACTGTACATTGAATAAATAGAAAACCCACTAAAGCCACTGTGAAAATACTACAAAACAAAATATTGAACAGATAAGCATGATTAACATTTTAATAGTCATCACCAAAAAGACAGTAAAAAAATACATTCAGCAACACTTTTCAGCAATTTGCTTTATAAATCCATAGTGCAGGAGTCAAATCTACAAATTAGGTAAAAGTAGTTTAGATGTTTCAGAACGGAATTTAAGAAGCTATCTTCCCTCCAGCACACTACATATATCCTGTGCTTTCTCCAAATAAAATTAATCATTTTCCATTTAGTATTTCTCCCTTTCTTACCTAGAGACGTCTAAGAGGGATACCACCACTATATTAAAGGTCCCCCATTACCCTTTTTTTCCTCCCAGCTTATGCAGACCCTTTACTTACATGCTAAATAATTAGTTTACTCTGGAAATTTTTCCCAAAGGGGTGAATTGTATTTTAAGGACATACTCTAGCACCAACACATTTCATGGGAAAGCAACTGACTTGAAGTAAAATACAGAGACTAATAGCATACTCAGTGATTATTACTGCTGTTCTGACTTCCAGGTTAATAAGAATTTAACCACGCTGCATGCAGCACGAAGAGGAGGTGTATTAGTTCACATCTCAAGAGAATTAGCCCAGCCTAACATAACTTTTATCAGTTCTGCAACACAGCTGCAGTTCAGACAGCCCCTTCACACAGCCACAAAAACTAATGCAGGAAGTCCTCCACTTCCTCTCATTATCATTACACTTCCAGAATTACACTTGCAATAGAAGCAGCAGCATCCTCTGTGTGAACATGTATCTTCTTGATTTGCTTGAGGCTGCACAATGTTCCTCTGGAAATGTGTTACTAAGAGACCCAAAGCACAACACCTTCCATCTTCTCTATGTGTGCCTGGGACACACAATATTCACCTCCCAAGGTCGTTATGAGGAATACCATTTATAACTTGCTAAGCTTAAGAAGCCACACAGTTCTGCATAGCTGTCAGTTTAGGGCAGCAGCTTAAACCCAGGGCAGCAGCGAGGGCAGAGTTCCCCCTTCATAAAGGTCTTGGTTCTCTCACAGAAATCTCACAGCCTAATGAGAAACACCTCGTACATCAGGTGGCATTCTTACTTAACAGCAGAAACATGGCTTTAAATTAAAAAACTGAAGGGCAATTCATCTATTGTTCAGGAAGAGATGAATGTGTATTTCGGATCCTTAATATTAGTGGTGGCCTTCCTCTTAAAGAAAAAGTCCTCAGCTGGAAATCACTTCTTTAGATAATGGAATCTTTCAAATGATTACCTTCTCAGGGACTGCAAAAACTGTTTGTGAAGACGCAGTAGTCCACAGCAGAGGGAAATCACCCTTGAAAATGCTCAGTCATGAATAATACATTTAAAACATGTATTACCTAACAGGCAAATGCATTACAGATTTAAAAGCCGATAAGTGAAATTGGAAGGGTTTTTTAATAAAAATCAGGGCACTGTGTTTTCTGGTGATGACTAAACACAAGTGACAAACTAGTTTTAAATATGAGGTTTGCTGTTATATCCCTCTTCTCAGACAAGCATGTCCCAGACCTCTGCGGAAAAATTATTAGTGAAAAATGTGTTCATAGTTATCATGTTACCACAGTAAAGCAACAATAAGAAACTCAAAGCCTGAGCAACAACGTAGATGGAAATCTAAGCTGAAGCCACAGGACCCAAGGGTGTCACATTTCCTTCCCTCTGACTCAGGCCTGGATATTCTAGGCAAAATAAACCCATCCAGGATGGTAAAGCATGCCTCTCTGACAAACCTGCTGCATCACTGTCTTTTTCAGAGGCTTCCTTGAAAATGCGGTGCAAGGAGGAGATCTATCTACTCTAAAAGCTCTCAACTGTAAATGCTGCCAGAACTCATTCAACTTATAGTAATGCCAGATGTATCTTAAATTCCTGGTAGTGTTTCACAGATAACTTAGAAACAAAATACAACAGTAGCTCTATTGCCAACTCTTGCTTACTTTTTAAAATGTATAAACAAGCCAATCTGAATTGAAATCATTATGTTTCAGAACATTGTCCTCACTACCACTATCACTTATTTCATGGGCTACCACAGTAGTTATTTCTTATTACCCAGTCAGTCAAAATATAAGCATTTCTGACAGTGTGGCTTAGGGGAAAAAAAAAAAAAAGAAGTCATATTTTTACTATTTCAGGGAAAATATTCAATTTACAGAGTATAATTTTTCAAAAACCCACATAAAAACATCTGTATGGTACAGAAATTTCAAGCTTGTTTCTTCAAATGGTTTGCTGTTAATTTTTTCATTTAGCTGGAATCAAGAGTGCTTGAATTCTTCACTACTATGCACAATACTGTTTCTGCAGATTAGGCTATTACCCAAGCAAAAATTTCCCTGTTAGACTGAAGAGTATGAAATGTACACAGAAAATCCATTTTTAAACATATTTTCGATGTCATTTGCAAGATTCTTTCTAGCAGCTGAAAACTAAGTTATTTTTCTGACTCTTGCTCTTTCTTCAGGCCTATGGCAGTGCTGCTACAGCAGTAAATGTAGGTTATCAGCCATCCCTGAGGTGCTGTGCTAGCAATCACTGCAGAACACACACCCACAGAGTTTCTCCAAAATCAACAAGTGAGAGCAAAGCTCATAGAGATAACT
Source organism: Lycocorax pyrrhopterus obiensis (assembly GCA_014706295.1). Classification (NCBI taxonomy): domain Eukaryota; kingdom Metazoa; phylum Chordata; class Aves; order Passeriformes; family Paradisaeidae; genus Lycocorax; species Lycocorax pyrrhopterus. The sequence goes on along the minus strand of JACSVZ010000007.1, from coordinate 14,391,286 downwards.
GTATCCACACTGACCAGTGGAAAACAAATGGCAACCTATGTACCCCAGTCTTAACACTAGGGAAGGAAGACACACTGAAATTCAGCCACAACCTGGAGTTACTGGTGGCAACCCATTCCCTAATATTCAAGGTGTGCTGCGTTTTCTGCTACTACAGTCTGTGTGGATAAAAAAGTCATCCTGAGGAAAGAGCCAAACAAAAATAAAAATAATTTGTCCCTTGGCCTATCTCAATATTTATCATATTTACCAATGCTTTAGTCCTATCAACAGCTTAACAAGACGCAGACTAAGTATCTCAAGGACATCACCATTTGTGAATCTTTAAAATATCAGCAGTTCTCAATAACCTGCCTGAAAGTTACCATTTTAGAAATGAGACATGAAAGACAAAAGGGAGCTGGAAAGACGTGTCTGAAGTCACCTGACATGCTAATGGCCAAATTCAAAATAAGAATCCAGCTCTGTTGGAGTCCTAAACAAGTTGTCTGTAGAGATAGCAAGAAAATCTGAAATCCAGATAGTCACATCAAAAGCAGCTCCAGTTTTAAGAAAAGCATTTTATTCCATGTTTACCATGTTCACTAAGCATTTCTTAGTAAATTCTCCTGGCAAATATTTATAACAATATGGACACAGCAGAATTCTCTGCCTTGCCCCCTCTGGAAATGTAAGGAGACTTAATTGCGAGGAGCAAGTTTAGAGGTATTTCATCACCCTCACCAGAAATGGTTCTCCAAGGACTCAGAGGGGGTGGAGAGCTAGATAACTTTTCATATTCATGTCTCTGTGATAGGCCTATGGCACATGTTCATCACAACCAAATGCAGACTTTGGAAAGCTTTGGTGGAGTAGGTGCACAGATGTTCCTCCAAGCAACTCGGGCAAGAAATAAACTGATTCACCATCAAGAAGAAATTCTAAACTGAACAGAACCTAAAATTCACTAGTTAACAAAAGTCACAGCACCACCATTATAAACCCTGCTGAAGGACACTGGCTAATGAAGAAACAGCAGTTCTCAACACAACACCGTGTACTTTCAGATTTCTCTCTTGAGCTTGACCAAGCAGGCCAAGGGATGCTGAGAGCAGTGGAAAAAGCTACATACCTTATTAAAACAGGGACTGTTGTCCTTTTTAACTGGCTAATGTAATCCTTTCCCTCTAATTTTAGTTAGCAAGAAGGTATTATTTAAATAAGCGGCTCCAGGCAGTACATTTCTCTTAGAATTATCACCCAGCATTGATTTGCTTTTGGTAATTGCCTTTGGACATTTTAGATCAACAGACATCATTAAATATACACTGATGAAAAAAATGAAAGACAGTTTTTCAGACAGCCACGTACACACTTATCTGGTACTGCAAGTAATTTGTCCTCTTGTTTGTATCTGAAAGCAGTGTTAAGCTGAGGGAAAAACATTTCAGAGTAAATTGGAGGCCCAGCATAATCATAGCCAACATTAGCATGAAACCTGCACCATTAAACCATGTTTATGGGGAAGTGAAGAAACCGTCCAACAGTCTTGTGATGGTTTGTAAAACATTATTGGTAGGAATTCAAGAGCTGCAGGTTCAAACTACAAACACTGGAAAAGCAATGCACCAAATCTTACAATATACTGTGATTTTGGAGCTTTTTCATTTTCAGTGTGAAAATAATGCAGAGGTAACTACCATGCACTCACCTGCACAGAAAAATGCTCTGGTGCAAGACAAAGTTTTTCAAAAAGTCCATGTTGTGATACTGAAACTTGGCTCAAACTCTGATAGGGCAACAAAAGACACTCATCCAACAGCTGCTGGCTGTTTTCATCACAAGGAAATACCTCCCGTTTGCAGTTGTGTTCTTTCACAGCTGCACAATCCCCATGAATCCATACAGCAGGACATAGCACAAATCTGCAAGGCCACAAATATTGGAGTTTCACCTTTCCCTCTGCACTCCTGCACCGGGAGCATGCAGATAGCAGGTCCCTGCGAGGTGGGTGCTTCCCTGCTTCACAAAGCTTTGGATGGCTGTTGAGATAGCACTGGCCTTAAACAGCCATTGGCATCAGGTGAGACAATCTGGTTTGTGCTTTGCTATTCTAATACATAGATTTGCATAGCATTCTTGAAATATTTTGTGGGAAAAGAACTACTTGGACTTAAGTTTTTTAAACAGCACTGTCCTCCCAGTCATTAAACACTTGGTGGAAATCATACTCCAGCTTTTATACTTCCATCACTTGTGAGGAACAATTTCTTATTAACATCAGGAAACACTGAATTACCAGCCTGCATTCCACAGTGTAAAGACTGCATTGTAGGATTAGGTGAAGTAGTTTTCCGTGTTTTTCCTAAAATTATTTCATCCCACAAACATTAGCTATTCCTTCTCCAGATTTGAAAACAACATGTGACACTAATCACAGATTTTGCCTACTAAAAAGCTACAAAGCATCATTATCATATCCTTCAATTAAGGACAGGGTGTTCTACTTCCCTAACAGTGTCAGATGTTGCCCGATAAATAACTACAAAGCATAATTACTGCATCCTTTAGTTAAGGTTACAGGGGTTTGCTTCCATAACGGTGACTAACCAAACAGTACGTACGCTACAGGAAAAGAGCGCCATTCCTCTCTCCTGCTACCTGCAGATTTGATTAATCTGAGAAGCTGTTATTGTAATCAGTGCTACAGACAGCAAACTGCAAGACAAGCTCAGATGAGTGCCTGGTCTTGCAAGAACCAACACATTTCTTCTGCAGTCAGTCTTAACACGTAAAACACTCAGATCCTAGTTCAGAATTTGAGAGTGCAAGTTTCTGCAAGAGTGCTACAAGGCATATTCACTTTAATTTTATCAGGAGTCAATATTGACTATCACAACTATATATATATAAACCACTCTGGAAGTACAACCAGCAGTCCCAAATGCTCCTGAGCAGTAGCGCTGGTATTTGCAACACCAGAAGCACTATGTCACCATCCTTGAAAGCAGAAAGCCAGTATATTGCTGAGAACCAGAAGAGCTGACTACAGAAGAATTACTCTCTTCAGGTGATGGTTGTGCTCTGTTCAGATGGGATACTGGGCTTTTCTGAGTAGCAAGGTACCCCCAATAGAAAAGATATTATCCTTAAGATAAAGATCCCACTAATGTTTGCCTGATAGAAGAATTCAACTTCTCCTTAGCAAAATCGTTGTGTAATTTTTCGAAGTACATAAAAACAGTTTTAATTGATGATGCACTGCTTTCTAACGTTAGCTTCAGCTCCAATTAAATCACAAGTGGCATGGCTGAGAGCACAGTATTTTCTGCTCTGCTGGGGTGGCTGGGGTCCAGGCCATCTGCGTGGAATGCAAGGCAGGACATTCCACCCTTCCGCCAGCATGTCCAGCGGTGCCAGCCGCTCCTGCAACCCGCCAAGGGGACAGGGAGGGATCTTCTTTTGTTTTCCTTATTTGTTTATTTGCTTTACTCTGGCAGCAGGCAAAGGGCTCTTCTCTTGCCAAGTTCATTACTATTGTAAAATGTTCCCAATTACACTGAGTAAAGCACTACAGCGAGGAGGGAAAAAAAAAAACCAACCAACAACTTTGAAGTTTACAATTAAACTACACAACTTTCTAAGCCTTGATTTTAGGAAACAGGTGGGAGCTGGATTTAGCATATCTCTCCCAAGTGCTCAAATCCACACACATCACTCATTCAAAATATTTCTTTCAAATTTTTCAATGAAGCGTTTTTTAAATTAAAGAATCATGCAAGTGCTATCAGCCTCTTCATTTACTGGTCTTCTACAACCCCCTTCCAAACAACTTCCAAAACATCAAAGTTTTATGTTTAGATCTGGGACTACTCAGCCATAGGTGATATAATAACTGCTTTTTTCCAAAATGACAATTACTTTGTTATTATCAACATGAAAAGGCATGTCTGTATCTTTTTGGCCTCCATTAACTTTCTCCCTCATCCCACAAAGTTCTTGTCCCCCACTCACTGAGGACAGACACAAATTGTTGGTGGAACATCTCAGAGTCTCCTAAAGATGACAAACTAATCAAGCAGCAATATTCCACTACTAGCAGAACAGATTCAGGAAAATCACATCATTGTTTTTCTCAGCGGCACCACAGCCTAAATCAGCTTTTTTTGTATGACTCTACTCTGAGGAGTGAAAAGTGCTACTTAAAAGCTTAAAAGACAAGATTACGACCTCCAATTTTATTGCTCTGGACATCAAGTTAACTGTCACAGCCATACAGAGTATATGCACAGAACGAGTTCTTTCTCATGTACAACTCAGTTGCTCTATGTCTACTCTGAAATTCAAATGTTACATGTCTGCCTTTGAAGAGATTTGATTTACTGACTTGCGTCTTATGTCTAATATTCAGTACGAAAATGTATCTATCGTTCCCCCACTTCTCAGATCAGTCAGCACTGTATCAGCCAGGTCTAAGCTGCAAAAGACAGGAGACCTTTGTCTCCAAGAAAGAGGAATCCATTCCCATGTAGTAACTAGAAGTTCTCCAAGCACAGCAAGAGACAGTAGAGAACTACACTCTGATATGCAGGAGCAAGGCTATCCCTTCCAACATAAAGATAATCAAACAAAATCAGTACTTGTTTGAAAGGTGTTATTCACTTTAGCTGGACAGCAAAGCATTTGCTTCATATATTAAAAATAGGTAGAAGACCTGAGCATAGCAAATAACTATTATATACTACAAGAGCACTGAAGATCCCACAAAACCCCTCTGTTTCTCTAAATACATGAAGTTCCAGCAGCCAAGAATTAAACCCAGAAGTCTTCCATTGTTCTTTCATTATGAAAAGATTTCACAGTTACACTTTAATACAAAAGGAAGCAGTAATTTCAGCAAATGCTTACTGTCAACGCTTAATCGATACCCGCTTAGGAAAAAGGATGAGAGAAGCAGGAGACTAGGAATAGCATTAAAAGCAAACACACATCCACCACTTCCTGAAGTTAAACAAAAAGCACCAAAACCAACCAAGCTGCTGCAGGCCCTGTGCCCAGCTCATACCTGCCATGCAGCTCCTGCCCACAAAACACACCAGACGTGAGCATTTCAAAGACTGAACGCTACCCCTTTTGTGAGATGTCCCCACATTTCTTAGCAGGAAAAAAATAAGAAAATGGACTGCTGTCTAAATCTGTTTACCTAAAATAAGCCATCCTTACTTCAACACTCCCTCCCTACCCCGAGGGATTTAAGAAGCATGCATTGCCGTGATCTGACAAGATCCAATAAACCGGACAGCCTCCCTCTCGCCTGCACAAGGACACAGCTGCTCTGATGCCTCATCTAGGCCTTGTGTGCCCAAATGTCGCCTGTATCAGCTCAGCCAGATCTTTATTTCAGTAGCCAAGTGTTACACATTCCTCTAATCAAGGCTGCAGTTAGACCCACATGCAGATAACCAAATCCTGAAGGCTTCTTCTCACACAAAAAGATTAGTAGAGCTTGTGTTTTTCTCACTGTCCCTTTCCAGCTCCTCTCTCTCTCTTACAGTAGCTCTGCTAAAACTTGGTACACTTCCCAAGCAAAACTGTCACCAGCTAATCTCTAAAAGCCACCAGCACTCTCCCCTCCCCCCAAATGGATCCATCCACAGAACAAACCCAGCTGCTCCTGATAAACATACATGGCTGCATTTCACAATACACTGGAGACCTCTAAAGCGCTGTGCCTGAGCACAGCATGCTTGGTCCTGTAACAAGTGTATTAAGACACTGCCCCTTGCATCCTGGAAGCACAAATATTATTGGGAAAATGTGCACAAAATCAGAAATTTTAAGCATGAACTGAGTCACAAGGAATGTACTCTGAACAGCAGCTAGGTAAATTCAGGGTGAACAGAATTAGTCATCTTTGGTGAGTCACACAAAACAGTACAATTTTCAAAGACAGCAAATTAAGAACATTCTGTTATAATTGATTTTAGTCAAGAACTTCATGTCATTTCATATTAAGTGCATATTTTTTTGTAAGTTACATGCTAGATTTTTACATACCAAAACATCTGGCTGAGTGTGTGGCTATAGACAGTATGTGATGCACATCCTATTTCCTAACCTCCCTCTGGTGCCCTGGCCAGCACGAGTTTGCCATCTGTGGCACTAAGAGAGGGAGGACATTTATCATTATTCTTCTATAATCACATACTCAATAAACAGGATTTCACACCTATATCTAAAGTCAGTCCTTCACCAAAAGATTACATGTGACTATCCACAAAGGGAATCCATCTCTGTCCCCAGGATACACAGCATCTCTGAGTACCGAGTGTTATGTCAGCAGAAAAAAAAAATAGCAAAAGACAGGCATACCTTGGAGTTGAGGTTTTTGCTGGCTATTACCATAGTGGGTGACAGAACACAAAAGAAATTATACAGAATTACTCCAATTTGCATTCACTTTGCTGTGGCAAAGCAACTTGCATATAAAAGAGAGCCAGTCTAATTTTAGCAGAAAATAAGCTGATGTACAAACTATTTTTCAAACAATGATAAGCAAGTTAGAAAGGCTAAGTCTCAGTTAAAAACTACATTTTTGGAAAGTGTGCTAAAGCATCTGCTGAAGCATATTAACCAAATTAGCATTACCCACCACCCCATAAAATCACACATGTATGTACAAACCATCACCACAAACTCTCATGAAATCTGCAGCAATTAAACAGCATAACCAGCAAGCTGAAATGCAGCTTGTTTCTGCAGCTGCCCTGGCCCTTCTAATCTTCTGCTTACCAACTTTGCCATCCTGACTGATTACACTTCAATACCAGATTTGAAGTTACTTTTCTTCCACCAAACAGAAGCATATTCTGTCAGTGACATTTCTGGATCCACAGTTGTAGCAAATGACAAGAACAACTTCATAGACATTGGAACAATTATTTCTCAGAGGACATATTACTTAACTGAAAATGGATTATTTTAGCCTGCTTTATAGAAAAAAGGTTTCATCTTGTCTAGCACGTAACAGGTTTCCATAGCACTTAATGTCACAGTTCCACTAATACATCAAGCCAGCAGGCTGTCACTACCACCATTACAATTGATCACACTCCCCCCTCTATCACTCCTGGACTCCCAGCCTTCCCTCTGTGCCTCTCCCATGCAGAGGTACTTGTGCAGCAGTACAGTGAATTGGACCAGGAATTGATCCCAACTGAAATAAAATGCTGTTTTCTTTCCATTAGTTTTAACCTGCATCACTAGCAGGATCCAATTGCCAAGCACTCAAGCACTTGAGCAGGCAAATGGAGGAATAAACAGCTCCAGCAGTGAGAGGAGGGCACTTCTCTCAGCAGTCCCAAACTGCTCAGGGAACTATGGCATAAATTACATAGTCTTTGTGCGATAGCAACATTTTTGTTATAGGATACTGTGGTGCTTTTTATAAAGACCTGCTCCCCCATGTAAAACTATACTTTAAGTTCAGCTCCATAGAAAATCTTCAAGGTTGCCTTCACATATTCTTCACCTGTTGCTTCAGCTTCAGTTGTTTCAGTTGCTTTCTCTCTTCTGGAGAGAAAGTAAAGCATTTATATTAAAAAATTAAGTAATGTATAGTGAGCAGAACAAGATACCAAATGAGATACTTATGCCAAATCTGAAAAAATTAGGAAGTTCTACAGCTCTTTTCACCTCTCTTCTCACCTTTTCCAGAAGAGAAGATTTTAAAAACAGAGGAAGGATCACAGTAGAAGTGGTTGGGCACAACTCCTGGTGTACCCAGCGCTCCCGGGCTGAGGCTCTTCCAGCCCATGGCTGTGGCTATTACAGGCATGGTGGTGATACCAACATTTATGCTGGATGGTCCATTATTGCAAGTGGCAAAACAAATATATGCTTGTTTTGTCTGGTGAGGAAAATTATCCTCCTCCTCCAAGTGATCCACCCCATTTCCCGCTTCGCGATACTATAAAAGCAATTTAATGTTTTGAAGTTTTCATCTCCACATTGAGAATTCCACATTTACCTCCTCCAGTCTCAGCCATGAAGAGTAGCAACACATTTGTTAGATGGCTCTTTTTCTGCCCAGCTGCATGGATACTAAGAGAGGGAAAAGCCATGTACACAAGACAGATTTTTATTGATGTTGATTTTATGCTATAATTTTATACTTTTCATACTTCAGTGTGCTAATGTTTTGTTCAAAATAAATCTCAGTGATACAAAATGATGAGCTAAACCTAGCATTTAATTTTCCAAATAGTACTTGCACATTCTGCATTTTGATACATATGCTAATACCTACTAATTAGAATCATAACAAAGACTTTAAAGATAGGAATTAGGGAGAAGAACTTTCCAAACCAAAATTGATTCGTTATACGACAAAACAAACATTAGAACCATTTCTTCTGTATAATGATGCAAAATATTCTCACAATAGGAGAATCGGAGGAGAATTCTAATAGGGAAAAAAATATTTAAAAACATACGTGCTATAAATTTGCCATTTCCTTATGTTCAGCCTCAACCACTTGTAAAATAAAAAAATACCATCTGTATTTTATCATAGCTCAAAAAAACAAGAGAAACACAGTTTCTGTGTGGTACAATACAAATTCTAGGTACGGTATTAGAAATGGGTGGCAAACACCATGCAAGGACTTACTGATAAAACCAATACTGCACTATTATGGTTAAAATCTCTGTAGCAAAAATTAGTCTTATTGTTTTAGAGCACTTAAAGGATCAGGGAAGCTTCTACACTCATATGCTTTTTTACAAAGATGAAGGCATATTTTACTTTTTATCAGCACTGTAACTACATTAGCTTAAGAGGTTGTTTCACAGAAGCCTACAAAAGATGAAGCAATACGATTTCATTGAATGGGAAGATCCTAATCAGTACCTGGTATTAGCAATTTAATACTAAAGACCACTGAGACAGGCCTAGAGGTTCAGATCCATTATCTTTCTAGTAAAACTCCTTTGATACATTCTAAAAGCTCCTGCTTTTGTAATAAAAATATAATTCTGTCAATCACTCTGCTTTTAGATTAAACCCATAAGCAAAATTATGCTCACTAGAAATATATTCATATATGTTGAAATCCTGAGAAGTATTTCAGGTGTCACACTATTAGAATTGCAAATTATGTCACCTTTTAGCAAGTGACCAGCAACAGGCCACTCAGAAGTGCTTGACAATGGAAGAAGGCTTGTTTCCACAGTAGTTAAGGCTTACTTTACAGGGGAATCCATCTCAACTTTGCAGGCTTGCTTACCTCAGCAATCTGCACCTCTGAAATAAGGGAGAAGTTTATTTTCCTGTTCCAGACTGCTGCTTTCAGTGTTTGTGTGAGTTCATCTGCGGGTACACTGTTCCACAATGACAGCGTGACTATTCAAACTGCTACCAGACTGACTACCTTTTTCTTACTGTGAACCCTGGGACAAACAAACAAAAACCCAACAACAAAAACTGAAATCCCAAACCACAGTTTAGACTACTTAGATATCTGTAGTATATACAAAATGCTACTCAAAAAACGACAAGTCCATCCATTAGTTAAAACGACCTTGCTCATCTCTTAAACCATTTGTGCACTTCTCTCCTTAGCAGTCACCACCTTGGTCAGGCACACAAGATACCTTTGGAGTCGTATTCTCAGTAGGAGTGCCACACTGAAGGAAATAACACTATTGGAAAACAGGATGTGCACAAGGGACTTTTTTTGTATGCACATTCCCAACTTACATCTTCAAGGAATATTTGGGCAAGGAGAGAACAGATTCAAGCTGAGAGCTCTGCATAACCTGCAAACAAATAAACAGCAAAAAGAGGATGGAACAACAAGATTATGCTCCGAATACTCTTGTCTAACTGGAAGGCAAAGCCAAGAAGCCCTGCAGGAAGCACAAGCTAGAAGCAAACTGTCTTATTTCCTATTGCTTCTGTGTTTAAAAACATCCCCAGTATGCATAAATCAAGATGTCACTGGCAGTGAAAACAGAAGCCCAGCTTAACTCCATAGCTACAAGGCTCTGTTAATCCCTCTCTAACATTCTCACTAGGGTCCCCAGCTTTCTTTTGTTCTCATAATATCAAGCTATGACAAAAAAAACTATGGCAATGACACATATGGAAGAAATTTGTATTCACTTGTCAGATACTGGGTAAAAATATCTCCCTCAGAGGCACAGAAGTGAAAATTAAAGCAAGCAGAGGCTACTGGGACATACTGACAATCATTCCAATTTTTCAAACACAAATTTATTTACAGCAGCACCCAAAACACTGAGAACAGTCACAACTGTAGTCTAACATGGATCAACATAAAATACCAGTATCATTACTTGAGGGCTTTTTAAAGATAATCAGTCTTCAGAAACACTCCTAGTTCGTGCATATGTCAGCTCTATTTATTATTATTGCAAAGTGTAGGAAGAGAAATGCTGTCCTCAGTAAACTTACTGGAAGGAGAAACGAGCAACAGAAAGCAATAGTTCTCCCCTGTAGAGAGGGAACCTCCTGCTTTGGCACAGCCATGCTAAAAATCCAGACAGCTTTTCTTTGGACAAGGTGTAACACACGGAAGGCTGTCAGGGAGGTTACAAATGTTGCTGCCACAGTGCATCTCAGGAAGCAGGCACTGCGTGCTTCACTTTTTTTTGTTTTACTTCCACTCCCAGATGTGAACTACTTTCACAATTATCCAAAGAATTTATCAGCAACTTCTTCACTGGTTTGTTCTGGTAAAAGCTATACCTTCTAGAGAAAAGAGGACAAAGGAGACAGCACTTATCTGCACACTTTTTCATAATAAAGGCTCATAAGAGCTGCTACAGCCTCCTTAGCTCCCTTGGCATAGGACAAGGTCATCCTTTAGATGATACAGGACTTAATCTTCTCCAAGATATTCTGGAGAATGTAATACCTGAATGAGTCAAGTTCTACTGTATTTCGAAGAAAACGGGATCTCACCAGGAAGGGCAGAGGTACAAGACTCAAATGTTGGACACTGCAATATATACTTTAGCTATCTTTTGAACCGAGTTACCAATACAAATTCTTCAGAAATCTACCTGCACAATAACCTGTACACAGTATTTTTGTAACAATTTGATTTAAAACCTAGTAAAGAAGGAAGCCATGGAAGAGCAGTAGGTTTTCATAAGCCTAAAGTGCAAAAAGTTCCAAGGAATGTAAAAAGGTCGTTTCCATTCACTACACAAACCTGATTTATTCTCAGCATGATACCAACAAATCACAGGTAGTATTCAACTGATCAGCTGCTTGAACTCACTTGGTTATACATTACTCCTTGCAGTACCCAGCAGAATCATATCTTCTTCTTCCACATACTTAGTATTTATGTCTCCTGATTGAGACTTTTCTCCTCTATTTACACTACAGAAATAAAGCTAGGCTTATTAAGCTAGTGCCATAGAAGTAATCATAGAACTGAGAAATACAAAGTGTATTTCGAACATATACTGAAGTGTCTCTTGTGCACACACAATACCAACAAAAGCCCATCAACGGGGAAAGCAATCACCTAATCACCCAATCATTATTCTTTTTTATCACAGATCCTCACCCTAAGCATTCTGTCTGAAGAAATTTCAATTTGGCATTTACATAATTTTAAATGGCAATTACATTTAGGGAAAGCACCTTCAACCTATGATCTTTTAATTTCTTATTTCCAGATGCTAAACTAATTCCTACTGAAGGATTATAATCAGCAAACTCTGCTTAAACTTTAATATTTTACTGCATTATTTTGTTTTAATTACTAAAAATTACCAGACTGAAAACAATTCTTCAGGTTATGACAGAAGTTTATATAAATTTAAAAAGCTTAAGCTCAGAATAACCAGGAGGAATAAGCAAGTTTCAAGTATTTAAACTGTTCAGGAAGCACTGCAGATTCAAGACCACCAAGGCCAGTGTACCATCTGGCTTCTCTGAAAACACATCCCCAACCCAAATAGATGTTTGTCTTTGAAAAAGACCTATCATAAGAAAAACAAGCAACTACAGATTAGAGAAAGAACAGGAGATCAGTAATACAACTCAAACCAACCAAGTGGTCTCATTTCCAAATTTATATTCTATTCTTGATAATGTTAAAACAGACTCTACCTTAATTCTTACCTCCTTCTGGGGAAGAAAGAGAAAAGGTGGCATATTTTCACCTCTAGAAAACTAGAAATAAAAGCAAGAGCACCACCATGATTCAGTATTAATATCCTGGAATACTTCTAAGTCCACAGAATTTCAAATCTTCTCCCCCAATAACCATTTCCATCTTCTTCTCTCATTATCATTGCATTATCAAGATCATTAAAAGTTACTAGAAAGATTAACATTTGTCGAATAACAGTCACAGTCCCAAAGGCGACATTTCAACAATGGGGAACAGCAAGTACCAGAAAAAGAGTGACTTACGTCATCCTTCAGAACCACATACCATAACTGAGGGCCCCTAAACAAATGCAAGAATGAAATATGCCAACAAGACAGCTGACTTCATGAATAATAAATCTGAAACAATTCACCATAGTCCAAAAGGTATTAACTTAAAACAATGAAAAAGAGGTATCAATTTCTTAATCTTCCTGTCAGACATATTGGAGGTGAAAATGTACAACTAGTCTATGACTTAAAAATCATGAGGAAAGACATTCCATGAGTACTTAAAGTTTTCCGAACTCAAACACCAGCTTTTTTTCCAAACTCAAAGACCCGCTTTTTTCCAAACTCAAAGACCAGTACATTTAGTACTTTCGTAAGAAGAAACAGATATTGGAAATGAGTGTTACAAGAAGTATTTTAGAAGGGAGTTACATTCTTGTCCCTCTCTAGCACTCAGATTTTTGTGGAGCATTTCAACTTCCTGTACATAAAAAGGGGAGGTATTTGCAAACAAAAGATTAGGCTTTACTGTGCTGTTAAGCAGATATGTTCTGAATATCTACCTCTGCATCTCAGAACTATCATAATGCAACACAACAGCCTACCAAGACCAATACTCCATTCTGATAATAGCCAGCACCATAACGATTCAGAAGACTCCATAAATCTCTGGAAATGCAGCTAATTGCCCAAAACCATATCCCAAGAGAAATTTCTTCCCAACTGACTGCTCAGTTTTGACGCATGGACTGAAAACCAGCATTATCCTAGCTAGTACTCTTGCTACTGTGGTTAATCTTTACAGAACTGTATTATTTACCTTAGTGAATCATACAATTTAAATCCTCAGCTCAGCTACAGGCTGTATACAAAAGTTCTTCCTATTTATTATTATTCCAGCCTTCTAGTATTATCCTATACACCAAAATTGTTCTTTACTGTCAAAGTATGCTGGCAAGTCAATTGTCTTTAAACCCACTTTTGCCTTATTCTCCCCCTCATTTTTGAACTTAGTGTTGCTTTTCCACACAATGAAGCAGAAAAAGTATTTATTGAAACTCGGTTAACCTGAAGCTCTTTTGGGTTTGATTTTGTAACAAGAGCATGTTGGAGAACTCATTCTTTCTTTGGAGGTCTGAGCGCCTGCTGTGAAACTCACATTGCCATTTTACTACTAAACTCCAAAAAACTGTCACCAAAAAAAAAAAAAAAGAAAAAAAGAAAAAAGAGATTAAAAAGTAACAGTTTCATGTTAGTAGCTGGCTGTCACTCTGGAATAATATTTGTTTTAGGAACCACAAGTTAATGAGTAGCCCATGGCTATATGATAACCATTGTCTCCCTTGGAGACTAGATTCCTTTTCAGACAGGTTTATCACACAGTATTTTTACTTCATGTCCTGTGCACTCCACCCACACCACTATTCTCCAGGGATCTTAGGGAAACAAGTCATGGGGAGAGTTCCTGTAAGCAGGAACATTATTACTTTCAGTGGGAACATGGATCCAATTTGCATTAGTTATTCCCACAGCTATTGAGTCCTGCCTTTTTTTATTTTTACGTATTACAAGTCCATATACTTGGGCATATACCAGCAAAAGCATAAGGAGATAGTTGATTTTACTTAAGACTCTTTGAGAAACTTCATATTTGCAACACCCTTTAGTAACAATGCATTAATTTTCATCCAAAAACATACAAAAGCTAGGATGTATTATTTCTCTTACTTTAATGAATACTGACCAATCTACTCCATTGTTTGGTCAGCAGTGCCAAACAGTTTTCATTAACTTTCCCTCCGTAGCGCTACTAGAACTTTGTGCCATTTTAAAAAAGCTTAAGGTTAGTGAATTGCAGAATTAACAGGAATAGGGGAAAAAAAACAAGTACGTCTTCCTATTTCACTTTGCTAGGAACAAAAAGTTCTGGGTGGATTTTGTTTGCACTTGCAGTCTGGCTCCCCTATCACAACAGCCTATGACCTTCTCCACTGTTCCATAGCTTGACTATGTCCAGCTTGGCTTCTACAGTAATTGATGGACACAGTACGAGCAAAAAACATGGAACAATTACTAAACTCTAGTTTCAAAGGTAATAGCAGAGGACAAAATTTTGCACGAAGTTGCACATTTCAGCCTAATCACATTTCAATTTCCATCACATCAGCAAATCAAGCCCTCCAGAAAGCAGTTCTTTCCCACTCGGGTTCTGTGTAGTCCACAAAGGGTACACTGACCTGGTAGCTCATGCCCTCAAGTTCACACCTCACATCATCACCAGTGTTTCTCTGCCTTAGCCCTTGAGACTGGTCAGCACTATCTTCTGGCCTAACTTGTGATACCATCAAAGCGCATACACTGGTTTTTCGTGTAGACCCTTTGTCTGTAAAGTCACAGATCCAAATAAACCTCATACACACCTTCTTATAAAACTGTGCTAGGTCCACAAGCAGAAGAAAGTATTACATACAAGCCATGAGACAAGAACTATCGGCCAGGGATTGAAGGGCAGGCAATAATTTCTGCAGCCACAGGCAAGTCCCCACAGACAGAAACACAATGTCCTATAATACCTGGTAGCCTGCTGCAGGCCTCTGCTTGCTAAATAGGAACACGTGACAAACCAGGCCACAGACATTTATCTGGATGAACAATAAATTACTCTTTTAGGTCAGGCACGTACTGGAATTCCCCGGATCCAAGTTCTTCGGGCATTTGTTTTGACAGCTACGGTTCAATTACCAACAGTGATTGTACATAAGATAATACTGTATGCAGTATTTTATAAAAATATCGAGGTCTTAGTAATAATGGAAAATAATTATCATCCCTTTATTAAACCCAGACAGGAAATGATGATGTCTGTGCTAGCAAAGTTTTATTACATGTATAAACACCATCCTTATTCCTATATTTGCTTCCTCTTTGCTCAAAATCTGTCTGCTTACTCAGACAGTAAGGCTGTTTTTAGCATGGGGGACTATCAGCCTGATCATCTCTCTCATGCACTCTCAGGTTTGTTTTCCAAATTTTTAAGTTTCTTTTTTCTACCGTTTGTCATTGGAAGAATGCTTTTACACTCAAGAAGTCAAAGGAGTGAATTTGAATTGCATCTTTTAAAACACATCAAGAGCTTCATGGAAGTTGTCCTTCAGAAGTTAAGCAACCTCCATGTTAGCTTAAATCTTTAACACCCTTTTATTTTACATTTTCAGCTTGGCTCAGAAATACTGTGGGTGTACAACACATCTAAACAAGTACAACCCAATGTGTTTAAATTTGTCTGTCTTTATTATAAAGTTACTTCCTTCTCAAGAAATTCATGCCAACTTTTTTATTTTATAATAACGCCCCCCCATGTTTCAGAATAAAATGTTTAAACATGGGAATTCAATAGATCTACTAGGCAAGAATATTTCTTATTTAATTATAGAATGGATTACAACTAGAAAAAACAAACAAACAAATCAAACAAAAAAAGACCAGCAAGCGATTTTCTCCTGCAGTATAGTGGATTATACTGCATGTGTTTCATGAACTGCAGAAAATACTTCTTCATTAACAAGCTGCCTCCTTGCCAGTATTCCCAACGAGTCAAACAGTGAGAGTAAGTTTTCACTCTACCTAAAACCAAGAGGAACTTGATTTAAACAGAAACATTGATTCTGTTAATACTAATGAGAGAATACAAGACTGTGAACATGTAAATAATACCTTGCCCACTTAAAAAGTTGTACCACATATAGCAACAACTGCCTGCCTACATTTTAGTGGATGACTGTGCACATCCTGTCTGAAACAAGCCTGGAAAAATACTTATAAACACTAAAAAAAAAAAAAAAAAAAAAAGAAGAACCACAACGAAAACCACCAGAACCACCAGCTTACTACAGTACTGGGTGAAAACAGAAAGGCCCCCTTTAAAAGGCAAACCAGTCACATTACCTACAAACTTGCAGTTAAATACCAAAATGCTTGTGCATTACAAGCATGAACCCACAATCTTCCCTTTCTTAGATGAGTTTTCATAGCACTTTACTCCACTTGCTCAAGCCTCAACAAGCTCAAGTGACTCAGGCTAGTACCTTCATATTCATCAGGGTGGGGCAAGGGAGACAACCTCAATACAGACACTCTGGGGTTATAAGAATGCAAATCACCCAATTCAGCATTTTGAAAAGCACCCATAACTCAAAGCTAAAACCTGTGCTACACCAGACCACATACTAAAAGCCTATCATATGCCTAACAAGAAACATTCATAAATACATCAAAAAAACCCCCGGAGGTTTCAGGTTAGTCTTCAAAAATTGCTCATCACCAATGGCACCACAACAATCAAGTGAAGAAGGGGCACAGTAAGAACAACTGCTGTTACATGCCCATCCAGGAATGCTGTGCAAAAGAAACAATACTCCTTAATGCCGAACAAGTCAAGCAGCAGAGGAGTGGCCAACGGACCCTCTGCATTGCAAGATTAAGGCTAGAATTGAACAAAAAAACCAGCTATAGTCATTATGCTGAAGTACCCTTTCACTATTTCTTTTGTTCACCTCTTAGCAGTCATATTTCTCCCAAACCTCAAAACTCAGCTAATTTAAAATAAATAAAAAAAGGCACTATCTGGCTACAACAAAAAGGAGGCAAAGACAAGACCATAAGAATATCAGAACTGCAGGTTAGCACAGGCACCCCAATCGGAAATTACAAGGAAACCAAGAAACGTTGGCTCACAGAACAAAATAAGACAACATTGGAAAAAACTAGAGCCATCTGAGGATTCGGGTACCCTAGAACAGAATCTGCAAATACTTCCATTTCTAACTCTTTCCCTTCCCAGAAGATACTCAGATAACCTTAAATAGTAAGATCAGTGCCCAGATATGGCTTTTTGAAAGTAGGCTGGTCAGCTCCTTAAAAAGGTACCAGTCCCCTGCTAAACCAGCCGGTGAGAGTTCTCTGCTGGCATGGAACTGTACTATTAACATGCTTGTGTTCAAGACAGTCTTTTTACATAAACAAGAGATACAAGCATACCCAGAAGCTTTTTCTTTCTTTCTTTCCCAAGTACTTTTGTTGGCCTAATAAAAGTTATTAGCCCTCATTACAAACTTGGTTCCTTTTATATCTGATGGAAAACAGCCACACACTAACACTATAGTAGACATGACAATCAGGAAGGTTTTACAGATTGGAGTTCCAGCAACACCTGGATATCATCAGAGAGAAGAATGACTGAAGAAAAAAAGCTATTTATCATTTACCTGACATAAACCTGAAACCACAGAGTTAATCCTGTAACCTGAGCCCATCCGCAAAGTAGACACCTCCTCTTAAAAAAACATCTCCATCCAGTTTTGCATAACTTGTTAAGAAGGAACAAAGCCTCTCCTGAGCAACTCCATGCTGGTTTATGAAGCACCATGTAAAAGAAGCAAGTTCTCTAAATTAGGAAATTCTAGACTGAAGTTTATGAACTGAAGCAGTCAGGAAAAAAAAAAAAGGCTCAAGATCACCTCTATGCAAACTGTTTCACACAACTTCTGTTCATTATGTATAAATACTAGGAGAGTTCTCAGGTAAAAGCCCCAAGTATTTAGACATTTCGGAGTAGAAAAGGGACAACAGTGATCCAGTCATTGAACACTGACAATAAAAATATTCAGGGATCACCTTTATCACCTAAGCAGTGAAGAAAGGAAGGAGAAAAGAAATTAAAAAGCATGCAGATATATTCTGAAGAGCTTGAGTTACTAGACCTGGATCATTTAAAGACTGCATGCTTACATTCTAGCTTAATGGCTTTACTTTCAGTGTTCAGAGTAACAAGGAATTTGATCTGTGACAGTCATTCCTGACTTGATTCCAGTTTAATTTGTGACATTCTTCAGAAAATTGTATCTAAATTCTGGTTTGGGGGTTATTTTTGTGTGCGTGTATATTTGTGTTCAATGCTCTTTTTCCACGGTCAGGAACAGAGCTTTGCAGATTGTGTGAAAAACTTGCACCCTGACCAGTTTCTCTTGGCTGACAGGATAAAAGGAAACTAACTTCTGAGAAAACTGCAATTTTTTCCCCTCCAAATGCTAAAATTATCATACTGCTCTTCAGGTATTTAGTTATATTCATCATTCTAGCTGCAAAATTAAATTATCTAAAATTACTGCACACTGTCTCAGGAACAGGGAAGCTCCTAGACTGCAACTGTTTGAAGTGCCAGAACAAGGCCATGAAGCAACAGTTCTTCCTCAAGTAGTCCCGCTCGATGTAACACTTTCCAGCACTACTCTAAACAACATGATTGCAAAAATAAATTTAAATAATCAGATTTATTCATTTCATATACAGTTACGGACACAGCTAATTTTTTTTTTGTAATTGCAGAGTAAGATGAGTGGAAAAATTGCTAAGAAGGATTTTGAAAAACAGAACCTAGCAAGAAAGCTTCACTACCTTATCACCAAAAAGGCTAAACATGGGTAGAATATGATGGACAAGATCACTTCAGTAGCATTCCACTAGCAGAAACACATTAAAGCTGTTTGCTAGGTCATGAGTGATGGCAGAATATGCAGATCTGAAAACACTGAGTTCAAACTTGTATGCACAGCTATCTGAAAATTGCAGTCTTTTACTAGTTTTACTCTTTCAAGTATGCTTTCTCTGGGCCCACATCCAGCAGATGTAACAGATGGAAACTGCCAGTGAAATATGGCAAAATTATGTAGGCCATCATGCATGAACCAAGCTTCCTGAACGCTCTCTTGAGTCAGACTGCTGGATTCAGCCAGGCACCCAAAATACCACCTACCTCCACATTCACGCCACGCCACAGCCAGCACTTCTCTCAGGTAGATGAGACATGATTAAAAGTCAATTGTAAAGTTTGGGTTATTCATAAATATGCAGTTCACGATGAGTATATTTATAGTTTAGCCATAAACTGAATGTAATACTGTGGGACAGCAACTGTGACAGTGCTCTGATGCCACTGCCTGCTCCAGGATACCAGCCTAGTCACGGCATCTCCTATTTTCAGACATTCTGCAGTTCTTCTCAGCATTTAAGCAGAAGGATACATCACCAGAAGACAGATCACTTATTATTTTCAGAGTAATTACCACTAATAATCACATCACTACATGATTACATTCAGTTGATTTAAGTCCTTGCTGCCACCAAAGTAAGCGTTCTCTAAGCTTTGTGTTCTCACGAACACCACAGTGCTATCAACAGTATTCATGTAGCTACACAAACGGGCTGCAGGAACTCATTTAGCTGAAAACTAACCTGAGCAGAGGAAACAAGGCAGAATAATAATAGTGATGATAATAATAATAATAATAAAAAGATTTGTTTTCATTCAGATGAGCATCTTAACCTACCAGCCTTCCTGAATCCTGATGCTACTGCAAAGGAAAAGAGGGTAACATGCAGAGACATGTAAGGAAGGAGTATTGCTACACTTAAAGAATATTCAACTCCTTTTCTAGGCAAAGTAGTAGTTCGTCTTATTTTAGGGACCTTGAAAATTATCTACTCTTCTTGTCCCTCAGCATGTTGGAAAAAGAGCACTCTAGTAAGATAAAACCAGTATTAATGTGCACCGTACTCAGCAAAGTAACTGATAAATTCTGTGGTTTGCTAAAGTAACAAGGGTTTTAAAACGCAGGATTTCTTTGGCATTTTCTCCAAGAAATCAATAATTAACTATACCAGGACACTTCAGGGAGCAAGGCTCTGCAGTTATTTGCAATCTGTTTTGCACTACAAAAGAAGAACCTTAGCAGCGACCATCTCAATAATATAACCGAGCACTTTCAGAACCAGGGAGATGTAAGGCAACAATACACCTGAAAAATTTAAATTGCTCTCTTACAGTCATGACTCCTTTTCTACAACTCTAATAGCCCTTGAAACTCACATTTCAAAGTAACAGCACATTTCCACTACTATACTAATGAATATTACAAGTTAATGTTTAATGGAGATCTAATTTTACCCGCAGACAGTGTTATGTAGTTGTTTCACAGTTAAGCTCTGGTTTAGCAGAGGTACTGCTCATGTCTGCTAAGGTTTTGAAGTAATATTGAAGTCTCATCTGTAAGCAGTGAATGGAGTGCCAGTGGCTCACAGACAGACCTAGATCTATCTGGGGACAGCAACTTGGGACCCCACAGGTAATGTTACACCTATAAATAGAAGCAAATAAGGAGCATGTGAATATTTCCTGCCCAATGGGACCATACATGTCTGGTTTACCGGTTCTGAGTTATTTTCTTCTCCCTCAAAGAAGGGAAAATGGCATGTGAAGCCAAGAATCTGCAGGGAATGGAATGCAAGGGAAACACCTGTTGTGAGGTCAGTTCAAAAACAGAACAAAGATACACACCATGCAAGCTGTGAAAGGTGAGAGGTTGCAGCAGTTTGTAGAGGGAAGACTGCCTTATAAAGGCAAGAGACTTTCTTCACTGGAAATGACTAAAGGGAAGAAAGGGGAAAGCATTCCCTACAGCTACAGCAGCTGAAGAACTTCCAGTGTTATTCCTTTCTTCCTTTTAATAGAAATATTTGCTATAATTAGGAAGTTTTGAACGGTACCCAGAATAAAAATCATTACCTACTTTTTATATAAAGGTCTGCTAGGTAAAGGCAGGTTCAGCTGTATTATGCACCAGCCAAACTGACAGCTAAACTTGCTGCATGATTTCTCACTGCTCCCACTACAAGATGCACTCCTTACAGTTAATGGACTTGATGATCCTCATGGCTCCCTTCCAACTCGAGATATTTTACAATAGTGCACCCATTCAAAAGCAACAAAGGTTTAGTCTAACAGGTGACAAACAGCATATTGGATCTGTACTGACTCAGAGCTCGAACACTGGTGTGCTTTTTCCACATCTAGTCCTCAGCTGTTCTGGCTCAAGGTGAGGACTTTTCTGCATGACAATGTTATTCCTATTTCACCATAGCCTATCTTGAACTGGACAGTGTCTTAAGGCCTTATGAGGACATTTCTTAAAGATCCTTCCACAAATGCGCAATGGAAGACAACAAAACAGCAGCATGTGTTAGTTTCCTTCTAGCCTTCAGAATTACTGCAGGGATAACGTGGCAAAATCCTATATCCAAAACAAATGAAACAACTGCCAGCTTAAATTTAAGTCCCTGACAGTTACAGCTGAATAAAATAAATGCATGACATACAAGTCTCCTCTACCAAACAAATCTAGCAGTGTGCTGACCTTGAGAAGTTCTCTTGCACTGTTTTTTAAAAAACACCAGTATAGCATATACTCAAAAGGACTGAATTTGCATGATTACTGTGTTATCTCACTACAACATACTTTCCAACTACCTATCCCGATGAGATGAAGACTATGCAAGGCAGCACATATATATGGTGTTTATAATGGATTAACCAACATTACAAAGTGAAATCTGCAAGTGTGAGGGCTATTAGTTTCAATTAGGCATTATTCAGTTTACAGCTGTAGCCACTTGTTTTCTTGCAAACTACAGACCACCTGAGTAGACAGAAATAGGCTGTGCTGTCTTTGGGCACAAATGTCCTGACTAGAAGTTTACTTCTTCTGCCATCTGTATTTTCCTTATCTTTCTAGGCCATTGCTTTTCTCCAACTGTCCTCAAAGCTGAAGATGTGGAATATGAGAAAAGGATAGCCTTCAATCATTTTTAGGCCCTTCTTTTCAAGTCACTAGGGCAACATACGAAAGAACA
The DNA here is from genome assembly GCA_014706295.1 of Lycocorax pyrrhopterus obiensis. Classification (NCBI taxonomy): domain Eukaryota; kingdom Metazoa; phylum Chordata; class Aves; order Passeriformes; family Paradisaeidae; genus Lycocorax; species Lycocorax pyrrhopterus. Next base: position 14,369,139 of record JACSVZ010000007.1, on the reverse strand, counting down.
AATAACTGAGCAGGGGATGATATGACTGTATGGATAACAAGATCTAAAACTTAAATGGAGAAGAAATCCCTCTTTCTTCAGAGAAAAGAGACAGCCTCTCTCTCTTTATTACACTTTATACTCTAATAAAGCCTGGGAGAAGGAGCTGTGAATCTTTGTCAAATCAGTGTAAGCAGCTTTCTCGGCTTCAATCAGTATAGTCTATTAACTTACTAAACTACAAAGTGTATAGTACAGATGAAGCTCAAATTATGATTGTGTTTAACAGGTAATTATTTGTAAGACACTTTGTTTCTCTCTTTCCTTATTACATAACAGTTTACCAAAACCACTACAGTACACAACCCTCCTCTCTTATGAAAAAATGCATTACAGCATCAGACAGCACTGCTGAAGATGAAAAATAATTGACACCATGTCAGATTTATTAGCACCATTAATATGTTTTACTCCTATCCAATTATGAAATTTTAAAACAAGCTTTAAAAGCACGTTTCGTAAGTGAAGGAACAATGCCTGCCTTTGTTGCTACTTTGAACTTCAAGAGCAGATCAATGCTATTTGTAACACAAAAGTTTGGAATCTCTTCCAAAGCGGGTAATATGGATCTCTGGCAAATGTTGTTGAGCAAAGCAATTAAGCAACACTGATCTCTAGTCAAAATTGCACTTAAAATGTATACTATGTAAAACAAACAAGCTCAAAATGGTCTTTTTTTTTTTCAATTGAGAGAAGGCACAGAAGAAACCATAGTGTTTCACCAGCATCAGTATTAATGCTGCTTTCAGTGGAAGGGCAAAATACACTAATCAACCACAGAAAAGACTCTGGCTTTACTTTGGTGCTAAACTAAGAACCGTACCATGCCAGCAGCTCATTCTTTTCAGCTTTCTTAGGACTTGACTGGATTTTGAAGCACTTGACTGAACAGCAGGCAGCACCCAGAGAAGTTTTGCTGTGTGACCACGTAAGCCTGTAGCTGTTTGTTAATCCGTAATAAATTCACTATTGTTTGTAAGTTTCAGCTTCCGTTTTCTTGTATATTAAGTACTCTGAGGTGATCAGAGACACTTGGGCTGCCGCTCTTAGTGGTACAATTAGAATTTACCCTTCCCCCCCTTTCCAAGGGACCACAAGAGAAGGGGAGGACCAGGAAGGAATAAAGCAGATCTCGCTCTAAACGTCTATCAGATAAATGCGACACCAGCTCGGAGGGTCGAGCGCTAGAACAGGAGCAACTGTTACTGCTGCCTAATTTAACTCACTTGCACTCGAAGGATCATTTCTCAGTAATACAAAGTTAAAACACAGAGGTGCTTCTCACACGAAAAGGCTAAGAAAGCACAACAGATGAGGAGACATACACTTAGGGAAAGTGCATGGAAAGCTGAAATTGCAAACCACCACCTTACCAAAACAGTCAGGAATAAGAATGATCACAATGGTTTTATTAGCGACAACACTTACGCGAGAAAGAGAGACGCCACCAAGAAGCAGACCAATACACTTTGCTTGCCAGAGGCATCGACACCAACTAATGTGTTACTGGGAGAGACCTGTTTTCCTACTATTCTGCAGGTTTTTCTTCAGCCCTGTCCCACTCACACCAGAGACACAAACACCTGAAGTTCCCACTGAAAGAAAGGCTGAGCGAGTGGCATTACCCAAACTTCTGCCTGGGCAGACAAATGTCCTCAGCTTCTTTGTCAAGCAGCAAGACGGATGTTTCCATTTACAAACACAGTTGCTAACAGCAGGCATAACTTGGCCAGAAATAAGAAAGGGTCCCTCAGGACTTCTAGCCTTTCCCACTTCAAAATATCAATGCTCCCCCTCCCTGCCATAATCACATACAACCATTTCCCCCAAATGTGCACAAATAGAACTAACAACGTTTTAAAGGAGAAAACACGAAGAGCATCAGTGGGACAATACTGGGTTTGGTCAGGAGAGAAACGTATCAGGAAATAGCTGAGAACAAGCAAATAATGCACAAATGACTCAGGATCCATTCCCATTACAATGGGGAAAACAGGCAAGTCTTTTCCACACATGGACGGATCCACCCACCCTGAGTAAAAGAGTACAGAACAAACGCCAATTTTTTTCGTAGCAATTTCAAGAAGCCCAAAATATTTTTCACAAGAAAACCATCATTCTAATATACTGAGAGTTTGGTTAAAACAAACCTTGATTCTTTTCTGTTTTACAATATAATTTGCACAGAATAAGTACAGCTGTTGTAGTGGGGCATTTTGAGTCATACAAGCATCTTGCATAAGTCCTGGGTTTGACCTTTTTTTGTAATTACAGTAACACTCTTTGACACTCTGGCTTTTACTTTTACAAAGTCAATGTAACAGACCACCTGTGCTTTCTGGTTGTTACAAAACACATCAAAACGAGCTCGTCATGTCTATTTTCATTGACACCGTGTAACAACAGAGTGCCGCCCTCTGACTTACAAGACACAAGGCTTGCAGTACATGTCACCCAGACCCCTTCACATGCCACAAATACTGCGCTTCCGCTGCTCAGCCTGCTGGAGGAAAAGCCAGCCATCGGTGTCCACCCCACAGATACTCAGCATTCCCTCCATTAGAGTGAGCGAGGAGTCAGACTCACAGTAAAACTTTGTATTGACAGCTGGTTCCAGAGTCGGACACGACCCGCGTGAAGGCAAGTAACAAGTGCACTCTCACCACCAAACAGATCAGCTGCAGACAAAAGGCAACACACACGCGAATGACCTTTCTAAATACACCACATCCAGCAACAGCGACAAAACAGTTTACCTTGTGTTCTAGGCATATCAGTGTTAGAAAAGGAGGCAACCTAGATGGCAAAGACCACGTCCAGGAACTGGACCAAACTGCTATGAAGAACAAACTAAGGGCAGCAAGTTATCACAGCAGCGCTAGTTTTGCTGGAGCATAAACCAAGTGCACATGCGATTTTGAAGCATAATTATTCACAGTTCACCTGAGTGTAGGTCGCCAGCACAACTCATGCAAGAAGTAACCGAGAATATCTTGCTTGGGATACTGGTAGCGTATCAGGTCACTCCCATCAACTGCATCTCCCTCTCCTGCACTGAGGCTTCCAGACCTAAAACCTGCAGCAAACAGCTCTCTACCTTCTGTCTCTGTGTAATTAGCACTATTAATCCCAGGCTATCCAAGCCCCCTGGCGTGGCTCTGATTTGGCGTTAATCTCTGCCGAGGTCTCTTCTTCCTCCCCCCAGAAAGCCATTTAAACCTTGGCACGCCTTTCGGTTTAGAGTGATGTTCTGTCGCAGGGGGATTAGCCCCACACTGTATGGGTGGGAAGCACACAGAGCTGCCACACCTGGCCTGCCTACACCCCAAAAAGGGAAGGAAAAGTTACTTTCTCAGAGAGCCACCGCTCGGGACCAGACAAGGGCTCCTGGGCACCCCGTCGTCCCCCGGGGCGAGGCGGCTGCACGCAGGGACGCCCGGGGCTGAGCCGCAGCCGCGCTCCCGTTCCCGCCGGCAGGAACTGATTAGTCATTTGCGCCGCACGCGGGGCTCGGGCTGCCCGGGAGCGGGGCCGCCACGGCCGGGGCGGGAGAGCTCCGCAGGGAGGCACAGAGAGGGGGGCCCCACTCACCCCATGAGCCAGTCCATGGCTGGGTCCCGCCGCGCCGGGAAGCTCCCGCGGCCGCCGGCTCGCCGCTCACCGCCCGCTCATGGGGGCCGGGGCCGCTGCGCGCTCGGGGCTCCTCCCTCGGCCGCCGTGTCCGTCGGTCCCTGCCCCGGTCGGTCGGTCTGTCGGTCGGTCCCTCCCCGGCCGCGGGCGGGGCGGCCGCCGGGTGCCCCCCCCCCCGGGCTGACACTCGCGCACTGGCGCGGCCGGAAGTAAACACACCGCGCTGGCCAACCCGGAAGCGGCCCCGCGCCGCCCCACCGCCCCCCCGCGCGGGGCACGCCGGGAGATGTAGTCCGGGCGCGGCCGGCGGCCCTCGCACCCCCGGGCGCTCCCCGGGCCAGGGACCCTCAGCATCACTGGACCCCCTCTGCGGGGCCTTCACTGTCCGGACCTCAGTGCTTTAGTTCTCGCTAAGGCACGCCGTGTCGGGACCTCTGAGGCAGCGCTGGGAGGTCACACCCCAAGGCAAAGTGTGCTAATTAGAGACGTTGATGAGAGCCTGGCACTGAGTCAAGACCCTCCTGCACGGCGATCGCTGTTCCTGTCACCCCTTCGCACCCTGAGATTGTCCCGGAGCCTCGCACGTGGGGTGCGGGCTGGCTGCCCCCCACTCCCGCCTTGTCCTTTCCGCTACAGAGCCACAGAACCACGGACGGAGTCAGCTGGGTTGGAAAAGAGCTCTGAGATGATCGAGTCCAACCTTTGACCAGACACTACCATGTCAGCTAGACCATGGCACTGAGTGCCACGTCCAGTCTTTACTTAAACACCTCCATGCATGATGACTCCATCACCTCCCTGGGCAGCCCATTCCAATATCTAATCACCCTTTCTCTGGAGAAATTCCTCCTAATGTCCAGCCTGTACTGTCCTGGCACAGTTTAAGACCATGTCCTCTGATACTCTTGCTGGTTGCCTGTTGCAGTTTGCACTATGTGCTACAGAATCTCCTTTTTGACTCAAAATTCTATCGTTCTTTGTTCCTCTAATTGCAAAAATGACCAACCAGCTGCCAGAGGGATGATACCTATCCTCAGACAGCCCAACATTGCCCTCTGAGATTTAAGTAACCCTAGCTTTTAAATGTAAATCCCTTCCATGCAGATCATTGATGCACAGCATTTCCAGAGGCTCCGTGAAACTGATGTCCTCTTGACCCATTTCCCCGATCAGCACCTGCTCAGGTGGGGATGTTTGCAGAGGCAGAGCTGCTGGAGGTGATCCCATGCTTTGAACACGTGTATTAATTAAAATGTGTTATGGGAGAGTGATGGTTATGTCATTGGACTCCCTGCACTCGCCAGCTTTCCAAGGGAAGGGCCTTCTTTCAGAGGCTGTTTGAGCCATCACCTTCCTTCCCTACCCTGCTTCCTCCACCCTGCTGTGCCAGGGGCTCCAAGGGCCCTCCCAGCCCTGTGGTGCTCTGAGAGTGAGGGTCCCCAGGGCCCCTCGTCCCACGGGCCCACCTTTGGCCCCACTTGTTCAGGGTGGGTGAGGCAGTCCCAGCCACCCCACTGACTCTGAAGATAGTTCCAGCAAAGCAGCGTTATCCTGGGGCTAATACTGCATTGCAAGGGGATGTCAGGGGGTGATTTAATAAGAATGTTTCTTGGTCATGGTTGTTTTGTATCTCTCTGTCCTAGGGAAAGATGGTGGAGTTATTTTGTATTAAAAGCATATTGTGCTGTAGTTTTGGGAACGGACCTTCCCTTTAAAATCTGCTCGGGATGCCTTTGCACAGCACATGACTGCTTTATTTTGCCATTCTCCTACAACAAAACTTCAGCCTGAAAATTATCTGGGTATATGGCAGTGTAGCATAAGAAATGGAAGGCCAGAACTTGAAAATGTGTGTTGTCCGTGTTCCAATGAAGCATTTCTCTATAATACATTTTATCTTTTAACTGTTTTTAGTTTTACTTATCCGTGAATTTAGAAAATGTAGCAGAGGATAGGAAAAAGGTCTTGCAGCACAACCCCCCATACTTCACTGAGTGGTTGGGGCAAGGATTTTTTACAGTGTTTAAAATACCAGATCAAACCATCTGCAGAAAATAATTATCCTTTATGCAGACACTCGATCCAGTCATTATCTGCAAACATTTGAGAACAGATGTCCCTCATTTGAATTATGTTTTCTTGTTGCCCTTTGTTACGTGTATTTTTAGCAGGGCATTTGAGGATGAGCTCCATCCAAATTTACTGTGGGATGCATTGTACCAGGACTAGGGTGTTTAGTCATATGACGCATGTTTTAAAGCAGAGATGGCTTCTGATACAATGAGTTTGTCATGTCAGATTTGCTGTTTTCCTCCTGATTGTATCAAGGAAAATATACGGCAACTGGCACTAGGAGAATTACTGGTGCAAAAAAAAAATCAGACAAAAAATGTGTATTTAATTAATCTTTTGCATCATACCTTCCAAGGGCACAAGGCCTTTATCTATATCTCATCTAAGGTGATTATTTTTTTTCCCATTCACATTACACCTACTGTTTGGTTTTGTGTTTTTTCTTCTTCCCTCAGCCACTGGAAACTGCAGCAGTCCCTCTGGCAGACTGAGCATTTCACATTCACCCCGTTCAGTCAGGCCCCTCCGTGAGCAGCTCTGAAGAGCAAAGGATGTGCCAATCCCAGAGCAGTGTCCAGTGGCTGTCCTGCAGCTCCCCTTCCAAACCCTCTATAAAATGCATCGCAGCGATTATTTGACAAGAGCAAGCCTGGAAGGCTGTGGGTCTCCATCGTGCTAAGCCCCTATGCACATGGACAAAGGAAGGGCTCTCCATGTCCAGGGCTTGCAGGCCCTGTAGGACATGAATATAAGGTGCTTAGCAAGCGCTGGTCCCTGGCGTACAGATGTGGTAGGAAGCGCAGAGGATCCGGGAGGTTTAAAATGCTTGACGTTGCAGGGCTTTGCATCGCCTCTTCCCTGGATTACTGTTCCACAGCTTACTTGTGTCTAGCAGGATTTTAAATGTGAGATTATTGACAGGCAGTCTGGGCAGAACGAGCGCCCCGTGGGCTTGTGGGATCTGGACTGTGGGGCTTTTGGCCTGTGGCACGTAGCAAGAAATATTGCATTCACTTGCTCCTCTTCTCCTTGTTCTGCCACCCATATCCCATGGCCTGGCTGGCATAACAGGAATCCAAACAAGTGCATGCCCTGCTCCTCCTGGCCTCCAGGTATAGTGTGGCTTTGTTCCCAGGTGTTCCTCAGCAGCACCAGAGCTTTTTGGAAACTGATGGGAGGCTGGAGGGGATCTCATGCAGACCAGACCACAGGAGCTGGGGCAGAAAACATCTCACATGAGGATTTGGCACTCATGTAAAGCTCTGCAGGGCTCAGTATAAAAGCCTAGGTACAAGATAGTGTGGACCTGAGTGCTGTCCCTGTCTGTCAGAAGGCTTTGTCATGTCCCGTAACCCCTGAAGAAAGACGCTGCGGTCCCAAAAGTGACACAGTGCTGGCTGAGAACAGCCTTGAAATAGCAAGTGTGAACATTTACTTCCTTATTTTTGTCCCACAGTTCTCATGCCTAGATCTGTGCAAAACAGGACGTTTGATAGCCGTCCAGACAACAGCTGTCTTATCTATCTGATTTTCATGTTGGCTTTGAGTCGGCTTGTTCTGCCCGTCTGACGATAAAGTGGTACCGCAGAGGGCGAGAGGCTATGAGGAAGTAACCAAGGAACCTGTCTCTTTGCAACTGTCCCCTTACTGCCTCTGATTTAATTGTCATTACCTCTTGCAGTGGGAAAAGTGCACCAAGCAGGTGGGCGAACACCGCCTTGCACAGCCAGCAGTAAGGAGTGGGAGTGAACTTTGCTCCTTTATTGGTTTATTGTGTCAGAAACACCTGTCCCTCCTTCACCACCCCGTAGTGGTGTGGGGCCGAGCAGCCTCAGATCTGATACCTTGCCATCAGCCTTGCATGTTCCCTCCTCTCTCCTTGTGGTAGTGCTGTAGGAACGGAGGAAAGAAAGCGTTGTTTAGGGCTGTATGAGTTTTCCTTCCCTTGATCTGAAGCAGTGTCATTCCCATGGAGCTCATCTTACCCTGGACAGCTGAGAGGCCTCAACAGGCAGAGATGTGAACCCATTTGCCGAGCTGAGGCATTTCCAGTGGGTGGCAGAGAAGCAGAGCCGGTGATGGCTGCCCTGACACAGAGGGAGTGTGACATTTTTCAGGAAGCTGCAAATCTGCAGCTCCGATCTGGGTCTTCAGCAATAGGAGGAGATCCACCCTGTGCAGTGTATCTCCAGGAGATGTGGCAAGCTGATGGGATTGGGTCCAAAATGGTTCTGTTTGTGAAGCTCTGAATGTGGCACTGGCTCTTTAAGTCAAAAACATCTACACACTCCTTCCCTGAGACAAAACGGCTTTGTCCCTGTGCATGAAACATATTATGGTTCAAATTCCTGCAGAGCCATTAGAGAAAGCAAAGTGCATGAGTCTGACAGCGTGGGCCTGCCTGCAACTCTGAATATGATTATTAATCATGCTAGATATTAATAAAAGCATCTCTTCTTGGTAGGAACATTTGATTTTTTTTTAATAAATAAACACTCTGAGTGGTTATAAATATTGATTGCTGCCAGTAATAGTAAGACCTCTTAAATATAGTCTTGCAACAAGACAATCAATCCTGCTGAGGACCAAATTAGAAAAAATAAATGGCATTTTGGGTCTTGAACTATCTGGGAAATATGGCTTTTATTCTGATGTCTGAGAGAGGGGTGAAGCTTCAGGGAAGAGGGCTGAAAAATCTGTCCTTGGGGGTCTGCATTTCTGGGTATGCTGACCAGTGCTCAATCTCTCTCTCCCAGTCACAGAAGAACAGAATTATTAGGTATTTCCTCTTTCAGACAACTTATGAGACATGAGACTGGTGGTGACTGGGTGTTAATTTCCCCCCTCCCCCCCCCCCCCACTAATTAGGTATTACTGAGCAGCATCTGCCTTTTGCCTCAGCTTCCATATCTGGAAAATGAAAAAAAAAAACCACTTCCCTCTGCATCAAGTCTTGTGAGAGATGATGTGTGAATGCTCAGAAACCTCCAGTGCTTAGGAGTGCTAAAAATTAGGTGGATTTCTCTGTGCCTCCAAGAGGGGAATACAAGAATTATGCTAAAATGAATTGAATAGTAGCCAAGAGAGTTTTAGTTTCACCTGGGAAGCTTGGGAAATGCCAATGGCCACTCATGGGGTCAGGATGCCTGGGTTGATCTGCATGTGTCAGAGAGCTCTGTAAGGGGATGAGTGTGGGTTTCCTTTTGTCCCAGTGCTGGCAATCCAGCGTCGTTGTGGACAGGCTGTAACCAAACTGACGCTCTCATTACGCCTGACCAATACCAACCTATTTGGAGGGCCCCTTGGAAAGGGGAAGCAGAAGACACACGCCAGCTCCGTGGTGCTGTTTCTCCTTACTGATGAGCTCTTCCCTGAGTGTGTCCTAATCTACTGCCTGTGTCAGGGTGGAGAAGAGGGCACAGGGCGAGAAGTGGGACGCATGTTTTTAAGTTTGGAGAGGGATGTTCACTGTGGGGTTGGGTTGTAGGCTAACTATAAGCAAAAGATGTTGCATGTAACTGGAAGCCAGGGCTTGTCCATCCCCACTGGTTTTGCAGGAAGATGGAGACAGCGCCGGAAATAGTTTGCATTATTTTCCTAATGCTGCATCTCTCTCACAGATGACAAAACTCTCCCTGGGCCTCCTCCTTGGAAAAACCCAGCAGGCTGCAAAAAGCCTGCAAGACTTTTTTTTTAGAGTCCTGGATGCTTTTAACCACTCCTTGACATTATTTACAGAGGCAAGGAACAACTTTCTGGCACATCTTGTCCTCTAGTACAACTGCATGTAAAGCAGTTCACCACATAACCTTTGAAGCACCTCAGAGCCGGTGTCACATCTCCTGCAGACCAAGGAGAGGGGCAGCTCACCTGCGCACGCACGGGGCTCTTCCCACGCAGGGCAGAGTGTGCTCCCCACAGCCAAATGCCCAAATGGGAGCAGCTGGATTTGCAAGCCGTGGGATGACGGTCAGACTCGTGCCAGGATCACACCCAGGGGTTTGCTTTGCGGGTCCTGTTTGCCCGGCTCGGAGCGAGCTGGGAGCCCTCAGCCTGCTCATCTGAGGTGGGTGAGGACGAGCAGTGCCTCGGTGCAGCCAGCTGCCCTCTGCCCCCGCTGCCGGGGCTCAGAATCCCGCAGGCACCTCCAGCCCGGCGCGGGGTTGGTGCCTGCGGTACAAATGAGGCCTCCGATGGCTGCATTAAAGTGTTCCCAGCCCCCACCGATTACAAAGGGTGCCTGGCAGAACAGGAGTCTGTTTGTCTGCTGCGCTCTGCACAAACAGTCGCTTCTGTAAATACATCTCACATGAGCAATTAGCCCCGACAATAAAGAGGTCCCGTCTCTGCCGAGCTGTTCGGGGAAGCTGCTCTTCACCGGGCACCGAAGAGGGCTCAAACAGCTAGCAATCCCCCACCTGCTGCCTTCCATGGGAGACCACGGCTCTGGGTCTGCAAAGCATCCCCTCCGTTCTGCTCCAGCCCTCTTGGCTGGGTCTCGGTGCCTTGGCGCGACACCGGTGATGCGACCGCTCTCCAAAGAGCCCCTGGGTGATAACTGAGCACCCAGCAGCGTGGAGCTGCACAGGGAGGGTGCACACATTGCTCTTCAGCTCCTGTGACACCCTGGGGGCAGGGAGAAGTTATTTTAAGGGTGCAGGAAATATTATGCTGTGAAATTGAAGCTGGCTCCCACTGTGCTTGGAAAGCACCCTGCCCAGCTCAGCAGCCATTCTTATCACTGACTAAATGCACTTGTAATTATTTCTCCTTTCCCTCCTTCCTCACGTTACTAGCATTCTTCTCCTCTTTCATCTTGCACAATTACATCTGAAAACCAACCCAGGAAAAGCACTAATCAGTTGTTATTCATGCATATTTGCAATGCCAGGTAGAGGCCTCAGCTGGACAGCAGGGCCCTCCGTGCCAGGCTCTGGTCATTGCAAAACCCACAAAGAGAATTATTAGTACCAAAGCCCTGGAAGTCCTGGCCCCGCATATGGAGGGGAGATGTCAAATGTGATGAGCATATTGCAGGCAATGTGCCTTGATGCCTCTTCTTTTTACAGTGCACTCTGTGCTAAAAAAAAAAAAAAAATAAAATAAATGGAAGGAGGAAGAGGCAGAGAGAGGTAGAAATGAGACAGTCACCCCCAGGCATCGGGCAGCCTGCTGCCTGCTGTCTAACTTTCCAAGGAGGGCAGGTCCTGTGTTCCATATACCACTTTTCTGGGGGGAAAAGGAGCTTCGGCTAATGCTGCTCTCTCTTTAATTTCTAGCCTTGCTGCGTGAAAGCAGTTCGTCCTCTCTTAATCCTTCCAGAAGTGAACACCCGTGTTTTTTCCAGGAGCAGAAACTGAAGTGCTCCCATACTGCTGTGCTTGTTCCTACACTGGTATCACTGGAGTCCAGCTCCAAGAAGATAGCCGGTCTTGCAAGACTTGTGCAAAAAAAAAAAAAAACCAAAAAAACCAACACTCACAAAAACAAAACAAAACAAAAACCCAGAAAAAACAGTGGCACAGATCCTTATTAATTTATTGAGAACAGCAGAATATTTGTATATCAGTACTTTTAACTGAGGAATAAAGTGCTATTCCCTGCCTTTGAGGTGGACGAAGAAGCCAGTGTGATCCCTGGCGGCAGTCTGCTGTCCTCGGGGCTCCGCATCCTAAGAAGACTCAATGGCACCATCTGATGGTTGAGAGGAAATATTCATATTCATGAATATGCATTAATTCAAAGCTATTCCCAATCAGTAACAAGGTTTCTAGCTAGGTGCAGACGGGTTGGTGGTCTTCCAAGGAGGCTTTGGGAGGGATCCGGGAGTGTTGAGAGGTGGGAGGGTTTGGCCTGTATGGGGGGAATGCTACCTTCTTCCTCACTGGGCTCCTTCAGCGCTGACACAGAGGAAAACAGCAGCACCTCCGGAGTAGGCATGTGGAAAATGGGTGAGTGACAGTCAGCTTGCAGGGCACAATCACAGAAATGTAGGATCCTGCTGAGGCTCCCCACAATCACCACAGTGCACATTGCACTGTGCCAGAATGGGTGTGCTGGTAGAAACAAAGAGAAAACCCTGCCAAAGAAGCCCGGACAAGGGAAGGCTGAGCTGGAGCTGCTGGGGAGGATTTGGGGTGCATAGATGGCCATGTAAGGCTCTGTTGATGCAGGTGGTTCAGACCAATGGGGATTTGTTTGGTAAGTGCACTCCATTGATTTTTCTATGTATAGGAAGTGTTGATTTCTCCAGCAAAGGCTGTAAAGGAAGGTCGGGTTTATTCCATGTCTACTTTGCAGTGTTAGCAATGGAAGGTGACCTGTCCTCTTTCTCCTCTGACTCTGATGACTACAAGGGCAGTAAGTGCACAGAGTCAGCTAAATTTTGCCCCCTACATGAAATCCAGGAGGATAGGGTGACAGGTAAGAAAGCTTTGCCCAGGGCAACTTCCTCAGATTTGTTGGGATACAATGCTGCCATGAATGAGTCATCACTTGAAATAGATACCACCATTTGTTACCTGGGCACCATGATTTGTGTTCGTGGAACCAGCTGAAACAACTCCCTGGAGTTTATCTTCGTGGGAGTATGGAAGTACATCCATTGGTCTTTTCATGGGATCAGGCCCGTGCAACGCATCTGCAAACTGGGGCCGCATGAGCAGTTTTTAAAGGAGATGAAAACCCCTGTGCTGGGCATGCTGGGGATCTGGCTGAGTGTGGAGGTTTCCTCAGGGCATCCACAGGCTCCAAGGCTCTGTTGTCCACTCACCCAAAAATTAATGACTTCTCTCTGCTAGTCCTAATCCATCTGGAGGGAAAAACATGGCCACTACCAAATCCCTCCCAGGTCTGTGATGGGGCCTGTAGCAAGATGTGAGATTTCCTCCACCTTCAAATGGTCACTCCTTCCCACACGCTGCCAGCCTCAGCCTGCCTGATCAGGGCATGGGACGATTGTTGTCTGCCTGTTGCTTAATCTGGCTGTTGTCAAAGGGAAGTCTGCTTCCTGGGTGGAGCTGATGGATGCAAGGGAAGGCTTGATCTCAATCTGCTTCTGGCAGCCGGCACCAGTGCTAATGCTCGTGATGGCTCATTAGTCATTTATGGAGTGCACCCAGGCACCTGAAAGTCTTCCTGGGGACGTGGGGAGAGTGAGGCAACCCATTTAATAAGGGGCTGGGCAGCAAGCTGTTTGCTTCATACCTAGGAAATCAGCCCAGAACAGAGATGTGGTTTCTGGCTGTAGCTCCACCAGTCTTTTTGGATGCCCCAGCTGCCCAGCATGGTTCCTCACCCTACCATGTGGTTGCTTGGGCAAGGTGAACCTGAAGGGATGGGAAAAGCAGCCTGAGGGGTGTAGGATTGTCCTTCAGGAGTAGCAGGATGCCACTGAGCTGATCATTACCATAAATGCTCCCCAGCGGACTGACAGACTTACCTGTTTGTGCCATCAGTGTGAGCCTTCACAGAGATGCAGTCACTGGTTAACCAGCTGGTGCAAGTCATGCTGACAGCCCTGAAGCAAGGGAGAGGGCGGAGGGGACACTTCCATGGACACAGCCCCGTCAGAAAGTCCATGCCATGGGTGAGCAGAGACCACATAGGTTGGGTTCCCATGAAAGGCAGCAAGCTTTCCCTCCCTTCATCTGCAACCCTAACCTAGGGGAAAATGTCCTCCCCTTCCTCCACTGAGGAAGATGGAGATGATTAATAAAGCATGCAGTCAGCCAAAGCAAACAGGCAGTTCTGGCCAGGCTAAATCCCTGGCCCTCTCACTACAGTCCCAGTTACTTTTCCCTTAACTCCCAGCTTCAAGGTCCCTCAGAAAAGCATTCCTGGAGGTTGCGGAGAGAAACAAGGAGAGGACAGGCAAAGAGGTTTCCTGAAACCAAAGGCCTGAGGGGGACATGTAAGAGGCATGGATCAATAGCTGCACTTCCGAGAGCCTCCAGGCGCCCTGGATCAGCGATAATAGCGGGCTGAGCTCATTGCTAATAGCTTTGGTGGGTGAGAGAGCCAAGGGCAGCCTGTCTGCTCTGGAGAAAGCCTTGATGCTGTCTCTGTGCCTCCGTCAGCAGCACTGCCTGGTGCAGGAGGAAGCAGGAGGATCCTTTTTCATTACTTCTCTGTGCATGGACTGTGGGTTTTGGTGAGGAGGGGTATCAAGGCTTGGTCTTTGACTGGGTGCTATCAAATGAACAGTAGAGCTGGCAAAACGGCAGAGGTTATCTGAACTAGATGCCTCCCTGCTGTGATCTGAGTTATCTTGCTGGTTGTATTCCCTTTAATCCACTCTGATATAAAAATACCCCAAGGAAAGATGATTGCCCTGTGCAGGGAAGTTATTCCTCTTCCTAAGAGATCTCTGTACTCCCACTGCTGCTTTGCCAGGCACCAGATTGCCTGGCTTTGAAGGGGTGCAAGGGGCACACTCGTGGGACTGGGGTGAAACCGATTACCATCAGGAGTCCATGCCCAGGGCTTGGTGCAGGAGGCACCTAAGCTTCAGTTATTCCCGTTTACTGCCTGCTCCTGCTTTGCCTGGCAGGGTTTGCCTTCCCTGTGCCAGCCTTGCACCCAGTGCTGCAGCATGGAGAACCAGGGCAATGTGGTTAATAGGATTTTCAGAGGAATACTGAATTTTCCTTTTTTTTTTTCTTAGGTTTCCTCAGCTAAACAAACTCATCAGGGAGGAAAGCACTTCAGGAGCCCTGAGTGACCCAGAGGACTAATTATGGGGCCAAGGGGGAAGAGGCAAGGGCAGAAAGTTCACGCTCATCCAAATGCCATCCCATTGTGCTGTCTCAGTGACATTATGGCCTCAGCTACAGCCCTCACAGGCACCACTTTGCCAACTAGTGCCTTCACCCCGAAGGAAATTGCACTTCTTCCATCTCCAACTTGTCCATACCCTCTGTGCCCTGCTCTCAGCATGGTGCCCAGAGCTGGACCCACAGCTGTCTGCAGCAGGGGTAAGCACCACAAAGCTCTGGGTGTTTTCTCAGGGGACTGCACAACAAAAATATCCTTGTCCTCTGTGCCAGTCTGTCCCAGAGGTTTGTAGCAAGCAAGAGGCAGGCATGCCAAGTGCCTGTGGGGAGCATCTCCTGTGCATCCTGACTATTGTTCCATAATGGATGGTCTGGTCAGCAATTAATGGAGAAAGCAGAGATGGAGGGGCAGCCCTGGCAGCGCTTCGAATTTATGATGTACTTTTGCTTGGCATCAACAAGGTCTGAGGACTGTCTCTTGTGGGGGAAAGTTAATGCTGTCTGGCTGGAGACGAGGCAGTCTGGCCCTTGCTCGGGCACCACCAAGTCTGCTGGACAGTGGCTGTGTGGGGGTTCCCGAATGCAGGCGCTTCGTCACAGCACTGTGCTCAGGGGATGCCAGGGCAAAGCCAAAGCCAAGCTTTGCAGACAGGCTGAAGGCAGCAGCATTCCTGCCCACCCCAGAATGACGTGCTGAGCCAGAGAGGATTGCTGCTGAGCGTTTCTCAGCTCCTGAGGCTGGGGGCTGCACACGTGTGTCACAGATGGCACGTGGAATCTGTAAGGCAGTGCTCACTTGTCACTGACCTCTCTTGCTGATGAAGACAGGCTGGGATGTCAGTAAAGAAGTTTGGGGTGCAGAGCAGGGTCTCCTAGAAGTGGACTGTAGGATCTTTTACAGCCATCTCTCCACAGCCCAACAGTTGGTGTCTTGAGTTTATCAGTGCTGCAACCCAAATCTGGCCCTCAGTGGGTTCAGAGATGTAAAAGACTTGAACCGCATGGTTCAAGTGAATGAAGCAGGACACGTGTGGCACTTAGGAGCACATGGAGCCCTTCCCTTCTCCAGTAGCATAGTTAGCCTGGATATGAGATGGGAGCTGGATACTGTGAACATTAGGGTTGATACGTTCTTCCCAGCCAGGCTGATGAAGGACAGGTTGCTTGCAGAGCCACTGAACCTCCATAGCCTTGTTCTTACGCTCTTAGTTTGCACCTGTAGGGTGCAAAAGATTTCAAAGCTGAAGTATAGAGTGGCACCTGCCCTTCCTCAAGTCACACAGCCTGGTGGGGACAGAGCCAGGCTGGGGGCTCCTGGCCTATCGTGGGCTGTTGCCTTGCAGACATCTTCACTCTCCAGACTTCTGTCCTGCATCGGTCCAACAAAACGTGTGAGCAGCTGTTCGCCTTCGTCCCTCTTTCCTCCTCCTCCTCCACTTTGTACCAACATCTGCAGCAGTGCTTCAGCACACTTGCAGAATGGGGTTTGTCCGGCACCGAGCGTCACCCCGAGCTCTCATGAAGGATATGAAACGAGGGTAAACTTCTTTCCCTGGTGTTGCACAGACAGAACGCGGTGGTGTGAAGCCTCCCGAGGCGCCGGCAGCTGCCAGTAGAGGCTGCTCGCTCGCCTCGCTGCAGGGCCAGTGCTCGGCGCCTGCGATGGTACCGCTCAGGGACTCCCCTCCAGCACGGCTCGGGTGCCACGGAAAGGTGTCCCACAAACCTGGGTTTGAGCTTGTCCCCGTTGCCTCCTCTGGCACAGCCTGGCTTTGCTGTGGCCTCAGCTCCCGGGGTTGTCACCAGCCACTCGGCAGCCCTTGGCAGTGTGATGGATGCTGTGGGGTGCCAGTGGGGTCTGTGAGACAGGACCAAACTGGGCAGGTTGGTCCTGCTCTCCTCCACCACCATGCTCCCAGATGGCCCCAGGGGCTGTTATTGCGGGGAGGTCGCTGGGATGGAGGGAGCACACAAATATGTGTTTGCCAGGGCATGCAGGGCCCCATTTCCAGCCCACGGGTGGGTGTTCGTGCTCCTGCTTCCCTCTGTCCTGCACCCCTGGCTGCTGTCAGCCTTGGCTGAGCTGGGGACACCATCTCCTCTGAGGCATGAGCCCCCAGCTCTCCTGTGCTGGGCTTCAGGGAGAGGCACTGGGAGCCCATTCATCCTGGCTGGATGGAAAGGCTCCCTTGGGGTTAGCAGTGCAGGATCAGAGCCTCAGCATGTGTTACGTGGAGACCCAGGGCACGGTGGTGAGGAGAAGTGCCACAGCCCAAATCCAGACCAACTGCCCACTTCCATGCAAGGTGGACCTATTTACACCCAACACGCATCTCTACAGGACATAAACCAGACCTGGCTTGAGATACTTAGGTGTGACTGACGTGGAGGCTGTGCCTGCTCTCAGGAAGCCCTCTCAGTGCTGTTAGGCTTCATGAAGCATCTTGGAGCAGAGTCCTGGGCTCCCTGATGACAGCAGGGTTGAAGAGTGATGTCATCAAGCAGCAGGATTGGAAAAACTGGAAGAAAAACCTGAAGAATGGCAAAAGAGGGAAACTGTGGGGCTGAAGCAGAAGAGAACAAAATGCCATCCAACACACCTCCTCCAAGTCTTCTGCCAATGCCGCGCTTTCCTTATCCCAAGCAACCATCCCTGCCGTGTCAGGCAGGTGAAGGAGCTGTGTCCTCCCCCAGCAGTGCTGTCATGGCAGTGCCTTGCAGATGCAGATGTGCACTGGTCAGGATGCAGCTCTGTTCCCAGCGTGACTGGCTGTGACTCAGAGAATGCCTCAGGGGAGCAAACCAGATGAGGAAGATGCTGCCTTTTTGTTGTTTGGAAACGAAGCCACTTTTTAACATGGAGGCCTTTTTTAACTTGCCGAGGTGCTTTGCCCCGTGGGCAGCAACACGCTCTGCGGAGAGGAAGGAGGATTGCAATTAGTGTGGGCTGTGGGCAAGACGGGAGCAGCTGGGTCATGCTGTGGGCATCTGAGGGGCCAGCTGGATTTGGGCACAGCCAGATCCACGCTGGTATTCAACACAGATGGTTTCTGCAGGAGAGAATTTTTGTTTTCATTGTTACCCTGGTGCCAAGAAATGCAATTTTGGGAGACATTATCATTTGCCCTGTTCCTGCCGACACAGCTCCTTCCTGGCAAGGCAGTGAGAAGGAGCAATACTGAGGGTATTGCTGCCAGTGTGATCTGTAGGGGTTGCAGCATTTTGGTTCAGGGCACACATATTTAGAGGTAAATCTACAGCAGGAAAACTACCTCTCCTTGTGCATGGCGGCTTTATTAAGTATAAATAAATAAAGGATCTTTAAAGGAGAGGCAAACGAGAGATACAAACCCCATCCTTGGGGCAATGCAGACAGATGAGTAATGGGGCCCTTTGAGTAAGTGCCTGCCTGGCCAGCTCTGAGTCACTCAGCAAACAGCACCAGCCTGGAGCCAGAGGCAGGGCTATTCTTAGCCGCTGGCTTGTCAGGAGATGCTGCTGAGTGAGAGGAGGCAGGTTAAGGGGTGTCAGAGGGGGAAAACATTTTGGGGGAAGTCATTTGATTTCTGACTAGAAAGCCCCCAAGAGCCAGCCTGAGGCTCGGTTGCAGTAACCCAGACTGGAGATGGCAAGTGTGAGGATGAGGAGGGTGACCACTGCCGTGCCGGGGAGCTCAGGACAAATTTCTCAGGGAGTTGAAGGGAGGTAAAAAGACACCTGGGGGGACAAGTGCTCCTCTGCTGTGTGCACTGCCCAGAGGGAACTGGAGATTCTTCTGTCTGGGGAACACCTTGGAGCACAGACTAAGCATCACCCTCACCTGCCCCCTAACAGCATCTCCTTTTCCCACCTGCCCTGCAGGGTCCCATTTTGAGGTTCCAAGAACCACCTCTTTTGAGGCATCCTGATGTCCCTGCTGCAGATGGGATTGCATCAGCAGGGAAGGGAGGTGGCAGAAGGGTGCTGCAAAGACCTGGACTCAGTTGCACTTGGGCTCCTTCTAAAAAAAGAATCTCATCATACTGGCTCGAGCTGCTGGCTCAGCCCAGAAGCCTGGAAAACTAAATGACATCATCTGGGTACTGCCGACAGACAGTATTTCCACTCAGACACTGAGTGCCTGGGTTTCAGCTGAGGAGTTTGTCAGGGAGCATCAATGGCTTTATGGAACCCCCTAAAACTGCCTTTTCTCCTGAAAAGACCCAGGCAAGCAGTTCACCCTCATTTTGGTATCCACTTTCACCTGGGGCATCCTAATCCAGACCCTCTGTGCCCCAGGAGGGACCCCAGCAGCATTTCAGCCTTCTAAGCCAGCCTTGCTCCAATGCCACACGGCTGGGACAAGCCCAAGGACCATCCCTTCAGCTCCTTTCCCCCCTGGGGTGCTCTGGCCACAGCTGTGGAGGCTGCTCACCCAGTGGCTGAGGGCCGGTGGGACCTACCACACATGGCAGCGGGTCTGGGGCTGTAGTTCCAGAAGGGGGTCACGGGTGGGAATTCTGTGACTCGCTGCAGTAGTACTCCAAACCAATATGCTCATGAGCCTTGTCAGCACCTACTGCCGTGGAGAGCAGGGCATCTCTCTAACCATCTTGTGAAGTGATGTTGTGGAGAGGAAGGCAAGCAGCAATACAAGGCATCTGCATCCCTTGGGCATGCTGCAGGTGAGGACCTGCAAGGGGAGCAGAATTACCCTGTCAATTGTGGAATTATAGTCTGATGTGTAGGAGAAGGACTGGGGGCAAGGATTTCCCCCACACACATTCCACAGAGGCTCCAGCTCTGCCTTCCTGGGTGGCCTTTGGCAAATAACCTGCCATCTTGGCTCCAGGTTTCCTATTTGTACAAGCTGGGATGAATGGGATTCTCCTCTGATTTCCAGAGCTCTCTGGACTAAGTAGAGTTGATCCCCATCTACAGGGGTACATGGAAAAGGAAAAATTAAGCCCAATAACAATAATTACTTTTCTCTTTCCCATGGGTGTTGTAAGGATTAGCTCATGTTTAGCAAAACCCTCTGTAAGTGCTAAACATTATTAATGTTCTTGGATTGCTCCAAGAGTGCATGTGGCTTTCCAGGGAGTGACGGGGTTTTTCCCTTGGCTGGCATGGAGCTGCAGTGAATTCCTCACAGCCCAAGGTAAGCAGCATCCTATTCCTGTTAGGCTCAGGGTGTAGAAGAGTGCCTGCAGCACAAAGCAGTACTCACCTTGCTTTCCATCAGTCTTGGAGAGATGAAGCCCGTCCCTTCTTGCATCAATGTACAACCAACAGGGCTCTGGAGAAACATGCATCCCATGGAGCATCTCTGAGCGCGGTGCCCTAGTGAGAGCTCATCTCACCACTGTGGCAAATGACATCTCCCAGGCTGCTCCCAGCACACAATGAAGTGGGATTGATGCCTTAGGTTTTAACTTTTATATTTTTTAAACTCTGTAGTGCTTAGTGTGCAACTTTAAAGCTTCTTGTAGCCTGTTACTTTCTGCTCTCTCATGCTAGTTAGACACAACAAAGCCTCTCTGGACTGCTCTTCAAGGACACCTGGACCATCCTGAGCCCAAGGGGTGTAAACCAAGGAGTCTCTGAAGGGGGGGTAGCTAAGGGGAATTACATCATTTAACTGGGGTTTTAATTAAAGAATTGACCCTGATATGCAAATGAACCAAACTTATAAAAGTGTGAAAAACTCGTGACCTGTTGTCCATCTTAGGGTCCATCTTGGCAATAGCCTCTGGCTCCCCAGGGTGTACCTTGAAGGCCCTTCAAATAAATACCTACTTTTGTTCCTTTACTCTGTCTAGTCTCTGTGTCTAGGAGGCCTGATAAGGCATCAGGATAGGTCTAGGAGGGGACATGGTTGCAGCACTGCCTGAAGGCCACCCAGCAGCTGAGGCCAGAGACCAGGTGAGAGCCACAGCACAGCTTACGGGTTTGAGTGTCCCGGCTCAAGCAGGGGTGCAAGACTGGGGCTCGATTCATGCCCCTGGCTGTCCTAAGTGTCCTAACACACAGCAGCTCTGAGCACCAGGAGTATTTTTGCTCCTGCAAAGTGTGGAAAAGCAATGCACACCACCTAATGCTGGAAAGCCTGGGGGAGATGATAGATAGATTCTCTTTTCCAGGCTCTGGTGCTGGAAAAAGACACCAAGTCCTCACAGGAGAGAAAACTGGCTTGTGACTGGTTCAGCCCCTGCCTGACTGCTCCAGCAAATGTCCCTCCTGGGGACCCCCAGCTCTCTGGGCAGGGGTACAGGGTGCTGAAGCTCCTCCAGCTGCCAGACCCTGTCACCCTGGCTCTCCAGCCCTGCAGAGCTGGGGCTGACTTTTTGTGACCCCTTCTCCCCGCGCTGACTCAGCCATGCCCTCGTGGTGGGTGGCCGCAGCCCCGGGTGGGACAGCATGAAGGTAAAGGCAGTATGGACTGGCAAGCTTTCAAAGAGGCCACAAGCTAAATAAATAGCCAGCAGCCTATTTCAGTGGCTGCTATATTTAGCTCAAGGAACATTTATTTATAGGCTTGGCAGCCATTCTGAGTCAATAAAAGCCAGAGAACTGGAAAAAGGACGTTCCTGGGTTTCTCGTTGCAGTAATGGTTTCTGCCGTGCAAACCACGAGGAACAAGAGGAGAGGCAGCCTCAGCACCAGGGCAGGGGGAGGAAGCTGTGCTGGCTGCACACCCATGGGTGCCTCTGCCAGGGGGGAGATCCTCCACATACTTGTAGCCCCAGCCCCAGCTACGAGCAGCTTCACCTGGGTTGCCTCTCACCTGGGTGCTGCTGCCAGCCCCCTGGCCCAGAGGGAATTTCTCTCTCAAACACGAGGGGATTTAATTGTGCCATGGAAGTAGTGACACAAGACGTCAGCCCTGGGGACTCTGCTGCAGCATCTTCCCCTGGACAGTGAGTTTGGAAAAACTAAGCCAGAGGCAGGTAAATTGGGAGGGAGATGGGAGCAGTGTTCATGTTTCTCTATTAAATAATTGTCCCTTCCCATGTCATGCACAGCAACAAGTGGTTGAGAGAGGAGGACATGCGAACAGCCTCTCTGGAGCTTCTAGTGGTGTCAGATGCACAGGAGGCCAAAGCTTCACACTGAGCTTCTACCCCAGCAGCAGGTGACGGCAGTAGTTTCGAGAAGCTTTACAGAACACCCAGCAATTGCAGCTGGATAAGGGGAATGGATTTATAAAAGACCAGGGGATTTAGCACAGCTTGAGGAAAGCAGCTGTGAGGATGGATGTCCCTTCTGTGTATACATCAATAAGTGCTGAGGCTTTCTGGAGCCAGAACTGCAGGGAGCCTGCTCACGCCTTTTCCTCCCTCCAAAGAAAACCTGCTGCAGGGGGGAGCAGGGAAATGCCTCTACCAGCTTCCACTTGAGCACAGTCCAGCCAAAATGGGGCTGCTGCTTGACACCCGCCAGCTGCCCCCTGAGCACAGCATGGCTCCGTTGGCCATGGGTGAGCAGGGAATGTTTATAGGGTTTAGCTGTAGTGCACAGCAAGCCTGTGGATACATGCTGCTATTATGTCAGGAGAAAGGTGGGAGCAGAGCATAGCTGGGAAGCAAAATAATAATGATAACAATTGTAATAATAATAGAAACAACAGTAGTATATTTCAAAGCAAACACACCGTGTCTTTGTGCTCTTTAGCTTGGCGATCTGTACCATTCCCTACACTTGTGTATCCCCACCTGGAGCAGGACTGGGACAGTCCTTTCCATTAGAAAGGGGATGCTTAGGCACCTGACTACAGCTTCAGAGCCCCTAGAGTGGCAGTTTGCAGTCTGAGAGCCCATGAATGCCCCAATTAATTTTTATGCCACTGCTGTCTCAGCCATGAGCCTTATTTCTGCTTTGAATTAGTCCAGCTGCAGCTTTCAGCTGCTGGGCCCTATACATAGACACAGATGTGGCTGTGCATCCAGGTCTGTCTGTGTCCAGGTCTGGCTCCATGTCCAGCTCTCCACCAGCTCTAGGCCCCATCACTGCAACCAAAGGTCCATTGCCCTCCCCAAACTCCCAAAGAGCCCCATCCTGAGAAGGTCTGACCCTCAAAAACCAAGGCTGACACCATCTGTTAAAACACCTATTCGGGTATTTATTACAACACATTGTTCCAAAATACAAAAGAAAGGAAAAGAAAGTAGAGGGTAGAAAAGCACTGCTGTTTACAGCCTCTGGTAATAAATAAATAAAGACGAGGCAGGGGCAGGGTGTCTCCCCGGGTCCGACGCCGGTGCTGGCCAAATGGACAGCGAGGAAGGGAGTGTGGTGGGGCTGGTGGCCAGACCCTCTCTTCCATGCTTGGGAGTCCCCAGGTACACCAGGGTGGGTACAGACCCCCTCTCTGTGTTGTGCTTGCTGAGGAAGGGTCAGATCCTGCAGGGATGAGGAAGGGAGAAGAGGCTCGGTCCCGGCATGGTTGGAACCTGCCTGCTCCCTCCCTGTCCACAGCTGCTCCAAAGGCAGGTGAGGTAGGAAGGGTGATGCTGGACCAGGACCCCAACAGAGATCTACCAGGGTCCCCCAAGAGAGGGGTGAGACCTGAGCTCTCTCCTCTCCAGTGTGGTCTCAGAGCAACCTTGGAAATGTGTTCAGCACAGCATGATGAGAAGGACCCCAACCCATGACAAAGCAAAGTCATGACAGAGACAAGAAACTGTGCCTGGGCCACTTGGAGAAGGGCAGTGTTAAACCCCGCAAATTAAAATGACTCTTCATGGGGCTGGCGCAGTACAGGGAGTGTTTCATACCACGGTGCAGATGGGGTTTCTCTTCCCTTCCCCTAATGTCTCCTCCTACACCTCACAGTCACCTGAAAACCTCCAGGTTGTGCAAGGAGCACAGGCAATGGGTGCAAAAAACCAGCACCTGCCTCTGTCTGCTCATGACACCACGATTTATCAGTGTTTGATAAAGACCATAGCAAGTCCCATGTCGGGAGCTATTTCCCAGCCCCTTTCTAAATCCCTCCAGGTACCAGAGGCCACTCACATGTCTCCCTGTGGCTCTGCCACCAGGCTTGCTCTGGCACTGGCCATGTGTCCTCCCCAGGCTGTGCTGTCCCTGGGCAGGGGAACTGCCAGCACGAGGAGGACACTCAAGCCCAGGAAGCTCAGGGCACATGGCCAAAGCAGCAGCCAGTGCCCCGGGCTCAGCTAAACAGGGCAGCTTTGCAAAGCAGCTGTGATGCCAGGGCAAGAAGCCCCTGTGGGTGAAGATGCAGCCTGCAGGTGCAGCCAGCTGAAGAAGGTGAGAGGACCACGACCTGGAGGGAGCTGATTCCATGAACTGAATGCCTGGCCAATGCTCCTTAAAGCTTTAAGCTTTTCCCATTTAACCCTCTGTTATTGGTGCCAGTGGGTTCCTGCCTCTTGCAAAAATGAGCAGGAACCTGTATGGGGGAGAGGAGTTGCAGGAAGGGAAGGGAAGAGTTAAGAGAATGGATCTGCCCCGGGTTTGGGTGCCTTTATATCCTTAGGAAGCACCTCCCTCCAGCTCCTCTGACAAGGGTTTGCCTCCTGAGGCTTGGGGCAGCCGGGAGCTGTGCCAAGTCAGCCACAGCCGGGCTGCGGGGAGCAGAGAGAAGGTGAGATGGGGCCTTGCTTTTATTCACAACAGAGAAACAAAGAGCAACATACAAAGAGTAAGAAGCAAAAAAGTACAGAATCATAACCATAATAATCATAATAATAATCATAAATACTCAAATCTATCATTCATAGATTGCAATGACAACACTGATAGCTTATTATCATTAGTATTAAGAATGGGAGGGGAGAGGGGACAGCAGGAGGGGTTTCTGAGGGGCATTGTCTCCTAAGGGGCAGATGTAACAGGGATGGACATCCAAAGAAACAAGCAGACAAAGAGAAGGGCTGGGAAAGCAGCAGGGGCTGGGGACGCTGCTGCTGAGGCCAGGGACGAGCCTGCTCTGACCCAAGCCTCTGGCTCAGTGTTGCCAACCTGATTGCTGCCCTCCTGCCAGCTTTGCTTAGCCAGGAAGGAGGTGGCTGGGAGGCTCAGCCCCGAGGACAGGCAGAGGCTGGAGGGCAAGGAGCAAAACGTCCTTCCTAGTCTGAAGGAGAGCTGTGGTTTGCTCAGTCCTTCATGTGGTGGAAAGCTCAGGCATTGCCACTGCCATTGGACATTCAGCAGCTTTGTTGGTTCCTCCCTTGAAAGCAGAGACCTTTCCTCTCCTCTGCTCACACTTCCGCCTCTGTAGATCCCTACAAATGAATGCACCCTCATCAGATCAGCATGGAAAGGTGATTCTTGGTTCCAGTGAGGCTTTGGGATGGGTCATCCCAAAGCCGTGAGAGCCCACAAAAAGACTTGGCTGACAGATGATGTGGAGGATTACCACCCGGCACATCCGTCCTCATGACAACTCACAGCTCTCTGACTCATGGACAAAGTGGTTTATTAGACAGTTTGATTTTTTAAAAAAAAAAAAAAATTAAGTCAATTGCAAGCCACTTGGTGACCTTGCTGGCTTTAGGTCAGGACGGGCACGAGACACTTGGGCAGGGCTGCTCCATCAAGGCTTATTTTCTGGATATAGACTTAAAATACTGTATATATGAGGGTTTCTGATGCACATGCCCAATGTAAGGGAGAAGGATGAATGCAAAGGACATCAAAATAAGGCTGCAGAGGTGGGTCGTGAATGTCTATAATCTACTAATCTTAAAAGATACTTATCTTTGCTGTGGTTTCAGAGGAGAGAGGAGTCCATAGTGTGTAAAACCTCAAACGTGTCTCAGGAGCATCCAGGCGATGGCAGAGTGGAGATGACAAAAAGCAAACCACGTATCTGCCTCTCTGCAGACATTCAGAGTCTCATTTACAACATGCGCCCTCTCCTTCCTGACTTGCTCCATCTGCTTTTTTGTGCTTGCAGCACACTGTGCCACTTAACAGGAGGAATTAGATGGGAGCTTGCTAGTGCTTTGTCTCATCTCCCCACCTGGTTGTGCCCACCTGTTGTCCTTTCTACTGCATCCCTTGGGAAGTAATTTAAGCCTCTCTCCATTGCTCAAAGCTACACCTAACCAGCTCCTGCCAGCAACTTGCCTGACCTGAGCTCAGTAAGTCCATGCTGGAACCAACCCTGGAGGCAGCAGAAGGGGAAGGAGGACCAGAAGCACTCCTTGGACAGGAGGCAGGTGACACTAACACTGCCCAGTGAGGAGGTACCAGAGGGAGGATGAAGCCTTTTTCTTCTCCCTCCTTGGACTTGACATTGATGCCTACTTAGGATACCCTGCTGCAAGTGGAGCTCCTGAAATAGCTGCCTGGCTCGTGGGATGGACCTAAATGCCTTTGGAGTCTAGAAGGGGAGCTTAGAAAATAGTGTCATCACTGCTTCATGATGAGAAGAGAGCAATGTTCAGGTTGGCAACACTGAGCAGGTTTGAGGTGGTTGCTGGAGGCAGTGATGGGCAGTGGTAGGCTTTTGAGGACTGACTATGAGATCTCTCACTCTCATCAAAAGTGATGTGGGGAGAGGAGCAGGGGGTCCCTGGCTCTCCAACCACTCCCATCCCTCCCTGCCACCCCTCAGGGAACCAGTCAGGAGCATGTGGGGGTCCCCAGCATCTCACCAAATAGCTCCATGGAAAACCAGAAAAACTAAAGCCCGAAGAGAGCAAGGAGTCTCCAGGGAGACCTGCCTCAACTGCAAACACAGAGGTGGTTGAGGAAGCAACGAGCTGAAGCGAGCAGCCCCTCCTTGTGTGATTGCAGCTCCTCACGCCTCTGCTTTATGTTCAGTTTTAAACCTGAGATCATTTGGTTTTGTCACGGGTAGTTTGATTTAAAGATAGAAACGAATGGCAAGAGGAGGAACCAGGGAAAGGGAGAGAAACCATGTGGACCCAGAAAAGAAAAAAAACAACACTCCAAGGATGACACAGGACACAGACATGCACGAACACAGACCCCTGAGGTATTAGCTTTGCAAACTAGTGCGAGACAAGGGAGAAAGGAAAGACAGCTGCAGGGAGAGATGTGCTTTGCAGTGGAGGCAGTTCAGTGCCTCCAGCTTCAGAAAGCAGCTTCTCAGCAATCCTGACATTGGGGTTTGGGGGCAAGAGCTTGGCTTCCCACCAGATGGGAGGAAGCAGCCAACCATCTCTGAAAATAAGTCAGTTGTGCCCCTCCATGTGCTTGCAGAGCTTCATGTCTGGACAGCTTATCATCCGCTGGATGGAGGGGAGCTGGCCTGGAGGGCAAGAGGACCGGGGGAGTCCCAGCACCTGCAAACACACTCCCCCTGAGTTTCTCAGATGTGAAACAAAGGATGTGGGAAGCCAAAAGAACCGCCGCTCCCAAAGAGAAAGTGGCGCCCATACTTCCCAAGCAAGGTAGCTGAGGTGAGGGGGAGCTGAGGGGCTGGGGCAGGCAGGCAAGACACCTCCCAGCAAGAAATCCCAACTACCACCAGCCTCCCATCCCTCCCTCTGCTGTGGCAGCCTCCGACGCCCTCCCCATGCAGCTGGAGGTGACATCCTGCAGCCTTCCATGCACTTCAGGTGACTCCCACCTTTCCCTCTCCAGCAAGGATAGGCAGCCGAAAGGAGGGGAGGGGAGGGGGTATGGCTGGGATTGGGCAACGGCCAGGATGGGGACAATGCCTAGGATGGGATGATGGCCAGGATGGTGGTAATGGCTGGGATGGGGATGAGGAGAAATGAACAGAGACCAAGGTGGGAAGAAGAGGCAGCAGCTTCCAGAAGAGTTTTCTGGCTCAGTTTGTGTCATAAGAAGGTTTTATGGTATGCTCGTTAACTTGTTCATTTCTAGAAAAAGTGCCCAGAAGAGTCTCCTGTCCCCTTGTTGGTATGCCCAGAGAGAAGGGGGAAATCTGTTTTGTGGACAGTAACTATAGAAGGAGCCACAGACCTCAGATATTGCTTAGAAACTCGTATTTCAGATTTAAATACCATACACAGTAAAAATAGAGCTGAAAGTACCGCCCCACATTGTCTGCAAATCATTGCCAGAATGAACAGCTTCAATAAATTAAAAACAAAACAAAAAATTGAAATATTATTTACGTCTCAATAAAAATTGCAGTAAAACCATTTACCTTTTCTTTTGTGTGTGTGTTTTCGGGTTTTTTTTCTTTATATTATATATAATATATATTTATATATGTATAGGGCTGCTCCAGTGCAGCATTTTTAGGGTATTTAGCCAGAGAAACACAGGGGAGCATGCTTAGTGCACCAGGGTGCAGGGAAGGGGCAGCTGTGGTCCCCCCTCCAGGTGCTGTGCCCCATCACCACAGCTAAAATTGCAACCCCTGCCTCTTCCCACTTGAGTTTTAGGCGCAAATTTTGAGTGCGAGTCTCCGAGGGCTGGGGCGCCCTGGGGATGGGCGGGAAGGACCAGGGAGAGCGCAGGAGGGACACTAAGTATCCGCCACTATGTTTCCCGACTCTGGAAAGACTCATCCACCTTCGCTTCGGTTTCAGCGCTTGCGCTCCCGAAAATGCACGCGCAAGTATAAATACACCCCCCCGACCCCGCCGCCCCCCTTCCCGCTCCCCCCAGCTTAAATATCCCCCCGCCCCAGCCCCCTCCCAGGTCTCCAGGCACCCCGGGTGAGTGTCAGGACACCTCGATGATCTCCATGCTGCCCGAAAAGCTGGACTGTTTGCTGATTTTGCCCAGCTCTTCCCGAGCCCTGCCCTCGGACATGGTCTCCTCGAATTCCATCTGGCAGCTCCTCCGCTTGAATTGCTTCTCGGCGCCGGCCTCCTCATGCCAGCTGTGCCGCCCGTCCCGCGGCTCGGCCCGCGCCTTGTCCCTCAGTCTGATCTCACACCCAGCCGCCGCCGCGCCGCAGCCGAACGGCGGCGGGTACGGGCCGGCGCTGGCGAACAGGCCCCCGCCGCTGCCGCCGCCGGTGCTGCCGGAGTCCTTGCCAAAGTACCAGCCAGCCTCGCCCGACGGAGTGCTGGGCGACTCCAGGTGCACCCCGCTCCAGGCAGCGGTGGCGGTGGTGGCGCCGGGCGCCGTGGGCGGCTGGCTGAGCCGCGGTGGCAGCCCGTCCTCGGCGCCGGGGCTCTTACGTGTGGCGCAGGTCCCGCCAACGTTGAGGCTGAGCCCGTGGGCCGGCGAGCCCGCCGGGTGCCGATGCTTCCGCCGCTGCCTCACCTTGGCCTCCAGCAGGAGCTCGGGCCCCGTGGGCCGGTCGGGGCTGTCCGCCCCCGGGGAGAAGGGGCTGAGGCTGCCCGAGCCCGAGGGGCTGTCCAGCTTGCAGAGTTTGGGGGCTTCCCCGGGTCCAGGGGGCCCAGGGGGGTCCTGCCGCAGGCCGGGGGAGTAGGCAGACTTGATGTCCAGGGAGAAGGAGCGTTTCAAGCGGTTGGTGTCCTGGATGCGCTCGGAGGAGAGGTGCAAGCCATTGAGGCCCTGCTGCAGGGTGGTGGGAGACAGGACCTTCGGGGTCCCGCCCTGCCGCTCGGGGTCACTGGTGGGGGACACCGAGCCGGTGCTCCTCGGCACATCCTCGGCCTTCTCTGAGGTAGGTGTTAGGGGATGCCGGCTGCCCTCAGCCACCTCTGCTGGGTCCTGCTGGGCATCCCCCTCGCCCCGGTCACCCTTTGACTTCAGGGCCTTGAGGAGCTTCAGGCTCCTCTCGTACTCCAGGAGCTGGCCCAGGAAGTTGAAGTTGGGCGAGATGGATGGGCGACGGTCCTTAACGAACCTGCCGAGAGGCACAGACAGCCCCGTTGGTGCTTGGTCCTTCGGTGGGCCACCCCTACTCTCTCAGCCTCTTTAGGGGAGAAGAGGCATCATTGAGAACCTTCTGACCAGACCCTCCAAAGAAAGGGGACTTGGGGAACCACGGGGCCTCAGGATGCCCCAGGGTTAGAGATGGGACTGCCTCCCCACTCCCTTTTATTACTCCCAACCATTCCTCATTGCATGCACTTTATGAGTGGACGTTTGGTTTGGTTTGGTTTGGTTTGGTTTGGTTTGGTTTGGTTTGGTTTGGTTTGGTTTGGTTTTACTGGGACCCAGCCAAGGCAAGACAGAGCTTCAAGGAGCCCTGACCCTCTCCTTCTGGGCTCAGCCTGCTTTCCTTCCCTGGAATGAAGCATACTGGCATAACCCCCCCACCCTCAGGGGAAAACTCACCTGTAAGCATCGTCTGATGACATACCCATGGTCTTCATGATGTAAGCGATGGCAATGGTGGCTGACCGGGAGATCCCAGCCAAGCAGTGCACGATCACCTGGCAGCTGGACACCTTAGCTTTGTCTGGAGCATGGCAGAGGAAGTAAAGAGAACAGCGATGGTAAGCAAAATGACTCTAGCCTCCCTCCCCAAACCTCAGTGCCAACGTGTGAGAGGAGAAGACCAGGGAGGACAGGAGAAGAGTTCAGGTTGTGAAGGCTGAGAACTGGCGGGTTTGCAACCATTGTAAGAAAAGCTCACCGATGAATTCAATGGACTTGTCCAGCCAGGGAAGCAGCTTCTCACAGTAGTTGTCATTGACAGGAATGCGCATGAAGTGACTATCACAGATGAAGTCTGGCTTGGGACAGGAGTTGCTGGCGTTTAGGACATAGCTTATCCCATTCTGTGTCATCAGGTCCTGGTGGGAAAGAAGCCATCAAACGATCAGCTGAGTTCAGACAGCATCACGTACTGAAGATCTGTCTTGCCATGCACACTCCCTGCCTTTTCCCATCTAAGCATTTTCTCCTGTGGGTCTCCTAGTGCTGCCTTGGCCTAGGTGATGATAATACAGCAGAGACCAGCTGATAAGGTTGTATCAATTTAGATGACACAGGTTTGAACCTCAGCAGATCTATTTTGGTCCAAGTAAAGTAAGCAAGGCCAAAGATACCTGGAAAGGGGTTCCAGAGGGGAAAACCCAAGAACCCCAGTATGAGAGGAATAGGACAACATGAGAAAGAAAATCAGCAAAACTCTGGCTGAAAGCTGTGAAAGTATCAGCTGAAGGAGAAAGGAGACATCTCACCAACAGAGTGGAGTGAGTCACTGGTAGCACCCTATGTTAACCAATGTGGCCAGAAGATGCTCTATCCATAGGGAACAGAGTGAGGTCAAGGGTGGAGGCCATGCATGGGCAATGCTTCTCTTCTCCAGCACGTGGCCATTGTGGGGATGGCAGAAAGCACAGTTCCAAAAGATGAACAAAACCCTCCAAGGAGGTGGGGAGGGAAGGAAACCATCAATTTCTGTGCCTGACGTTGGCTCCTCAGTATTTTGGCCCCAGGATTTTGGCCCTGGCTCTCCAGTGGCCAGTTCCTGCCCTTCCAGCAGGCTTGATGGAGCCAGCCGAGCTCCCAGGCTCACATTCCTGTCATTTTTCTCTTTCATTTCCTTCTACTCCCTGTACATAATTTCTCTCTCCCTCCTTTCTGTCTCCAACTCCCCTCTGGTGTCATGGTCCCTCTCCCTCCTTGCCTGCCCTCGATGAGGATGCCTGGCTGGCTCCCTCATGGCCACAGGAGGCAGATGCCTGGCAGCACTTTAACTGCAATTCCTTCCTTCCTTCCTTTCTTCCTTTCATTCTCTTTCTCTCTTTCTTTCTCTCTCTCTCTCTCTCTCTGTGTGTGTCTTTCTTTCTGTCTTTCTTCTCATCCTTACTTTTCCTTTAAACAAAATTCCTTCCCTGGCATGACATCACAGCACAGCCTTTCTGGCACCTTTAAGAGGGAACTGTGTGGTCTTCCCACTGGGAAGGAGTCCTTAATACTTTCACCCCCTCTGCATGACTGGGGTCCCCAACGGGACAGGGCAGACGTATCCCCACAACAGGGCTGTACCTTGTTCAGGACATCCTTCTGGGAGCCCAGGTAGAGATGCGGCAGGATGCGCGTGGGGCCGACGTTGGCCACAGGCAAGCACGGCTGGGAGATGCTCATTGGCAGGATGGCAGCTGGCTTCCCCTCGCAGAGCCCTGGGAAGCAGGATGAGAAGGTGGCAAAGCCTCCTGTGGAGAAAATGGGGACATTGAGCTCGTAGCAGCAAGGCCAGGATCATCAGTACCTGGCACCGCGAGGCCCGGGCTGGGGACAAAGTGGTGATAACCCTGCAGCACTAAGAACAGAGCCTCGAGAAGCAACAAGCCACCAGCCACTACTAACCAGTGCAGATACATTGTGATGTCCGTGACACACACATGGAGAAAGGAATGGGGACCCAGCTCTGATTTTTCCCGTCGCAGCTGGATATCAATGCATGTGTGAGGCATCCCACACCCTCTCCAATGAAGTTGGCTCTTCTCAACTTCATTCAGACAAGTAACAGGAAGACAGTCCTTTTCTTGACTCCCTACTATTCTGAGGACAGGGTCACCTTTTGATAGCAAAATCCATCAGGGCAGGATGACGACAAGCAAGCCCACTGAGATGCAAAGCTCCTGAGGTTTGGGAGGTCAGCCCAAACCTTGGTGCATTGGCTACACTTACACATTGTGGTTTCTGAGAGATGCCCCCTCTGCCCAGCCCTGCCAAGCCCATGATTTCTGCCACACCATGGTGGCATAATGGTACCTGCAGGCCACTGCTGTTTTTCATGCTCTGATCCTACTGAATGTGACAGCAAGCAGTGCCCAGTTTACTGCACCAAGCTGCTGGGCAGTCACACTCAGCTTGAGCATCTTGAAGCCCAACGTTGAAAGAAAACCCCCAGCTGAGGTTGCAGTAGCTGGCATGTGACAGCCAGAGCTATTGTCACAGTGACGGGCATGGTCAAAAGCCTGAAAGCCAGTCCTGAAAGCTTGAGCAGGGCTGCAAGCCTTGCCCTGCTTGCACAGTGGGCAGCAAGGGGAGGTGGAAAACCCCCGGTGTTGTCGCATGTCCTGCACGGTTGCGTAAGACCACCGGTGATCCTGATTTGCTCTCACTCGCTGATCCCGTACTCCAGGGTAGAGCCAGGTCTGGCTAGCAGTGGCCTAACTTCACCCCCCTCCAGCTGAGGACATCTGGGTGGCAGCTTCATGCAGTGGAGAGGAGCTTGAGTCATATCTGCCTCAAGTCTCCCTTGAGGTTTTCCCAGTCATGCGAATGAGCAGATGCAGCTTGACATCACCCAAAGGACAGAGAGAGGACTTGGGGGCTTGACTGCCTTTGACTGTCAAAGGGACCAGGATGCTCCCAGGAGATCCTTTTGAAAGCCCAAGTCTCTGGACTAAGCACCATGAGAAACCCTGGCTCATCTCCACAGCTAAACAAGACCTTTTAACAAGCTAGTCTCTCTCCCCTTCAGAAGCAGCATAGCCTTGGCATACTCTCAATTCTCCAGCACTTTGGCAACATTTCTGCTGATCCTCCTGGAGCACCTTTCTGGCTGCTGGTGTAGCATCCATGCTCCGGAGAGGCATGACTGGTGCTGCAGACAACCCACCTGACATGTTTGTGAGATGAAGGTGATGGAGAAGCCAGAGCAGTGCACAAAATCATGCTCACACCACCTGGGAACATCTAAGGTCCTCCGTAACACTCCATCTCAGCACCTCCTGGTGTCAGCTCCCACTGGCCCAAGGGGAAGGTGTCCTTCAACAAACCTCTTTCCTCCCATCTTGTGTTTTCCTCTGTGGCAGCTAACACAGCCCCCAGCTTCAAAACCCAATCAAGACGGAAGGGGTAGAGTTAAAGCACCTTATCTTCCAGCACTTCCTTTTCTCTGGCTCCCTCCGAAATGACATCACCTCTCAACTGGGACACTAAATCAGAGCAAAAGCAGGAGGCCCAGCACAGGTGCAGCATAGCTCTGGTTACTGCTCATCCCTGCACTGTGTCCCCATTGCCAAGGACTGTCCATCACTAGCCAGAGCTCTGCATGGACACGTGACCTCCCTGCTTTGCCCCGTGCTGATGCCTGGGGGATGCTGGGGCAGAAACCCTGTGAGAAGTGTTCCCTTCAGTTGCCCCTAGAGAAGCCTGCAGCACTTGAGTTTGAGCGAGGCACAGATCTGACCCCTGGGCTTCTGTGAAACAACATGGGAATTTTTCTGAAGGAACGTGACACATTTTTGGGGAGCAGGGTGCACACAAATGCAACCCCAGGGATCAGTGCCTGCTCTGGTCCGTAGGTGCCCAGCCTCTTGCACTCACTCATATCCATCAGGAGCTGCCCGGGGCAGTGGATGGGTTTGTATGACTCTTTAAGGTGATCTCATAGTTCAAGCAGGTCAGAGCATGCTGCTCTCTCCCCATTACCTGCCTCCACCACACTCAGATGGCAGTAGATCCTCTGCCAGCCCTGCCTG
The DNA here is from genome assembly GCA_014706295.1 of Lycocorax pyrrhopterus obiensis. Taxonomy (NCBI): domain Eukaryota; kingdom Metazoa; phylum Chordata; class Aves; order Passeriformes; family Paradisaeidae; genus Lycocorax; species Lycocorax pyrrhopterus. The sequence continues at coordinate 14,335,361 of JACSVZ010000007.1, read as the reverse complement.
GGGAAGTCCAGGCAGGAGCTGAGGGGTCTGTGAAGCAGGCAGGGATGTTTGTAGAGTGGCAGCAGCACCCTAGGCTGCAGTGCCTACCTGGGTAGGCTGCCACAATTGGAGGATGGTGGCACCTGAAATGATGCCCATAGCTCACCTCACTTGTCCTATGCAAAGCCTCAACCCTGTGTCCGGGAGTCCAGGCATGCTCCCAGCCCACCCGTCCTCATTTCCCCTATACTTGCAGCTGCTGAGGGCAGCCTGGCCTTGGGGGAAACCCTAGAGATGGGGCCGGGTACCCGACACCATCCCAACATGGAAACGACGCTCACCCCACCCTGTAGCGGCTGCTCCAGCATGCCTTTCATTTTTAGAAAGCAAAGCAGCTCTTCAAAACAATCCCAAAGGCAGTGAATGTCCCTGGCTGGGCTCCAACTGATACCTGGGCTTTCCTCCCCTCTATGCCCCAGGCCATGGATCCCAGATTTTGCTGGGAGAGAGCAGCAGAGCCCAATGAGGTGAGGAGCCAGGGTAGCAACAGTTCTAGCCTTTCCTCTTTTATTTGCAATGCTGGTGCTAGGAGCACCATTTCTCTTGGCACATGTGGAATTAAGTTCAGGAAGGGTTTGTATCTGTCATGGAGAGGGTGTTTGGGGATCTCTGGTTTCTTCTGGATGCTCCCCTCCCCTGGAGAGGGCTTGCTGGGGAGGAGCTGGTCCTTGGGCAGCATGGCCCAGTGAGCTGCTCATGGCTCCAGCAATGAGGGCTCTCCAAACCATTCTCTGGAAAAAACAGTATCTTACTGCCTACTGCAATTACCTGAGGCAGAGATGGTGCCCAGGAGGAGAAGTGGGAACTGGAAGGGAAGGGAACCAGAACAGAAGTGGGGATGCTTTCACTGTTCCTGCTGAAAATGGAGGAAGGAGGAGCCAAGGACCAGCATCAGGCAGGTTCTGGGAGGCCTAGGAAGTGAAAATCACCCTCCCAGAAGTGAAAATCACACTGAGGCACAGGGTGTTGCTGCAACTTAGTGCCAGAAGAGTGAAACAACAGAGACCTTGCATCTCCCCCATCCCAGGTTTCACTCACAGGGTGCTGACTACCCTTCCACCTCCTGCTGTGCCCTGCAGAGACCTCTCTGGGCCAGCCCCCAGCCCTGTTCTGCATGGCCCTTCTGTCAAAGAGAGGAGAGGGGAAAACACCACAACTTCTCCCCTATCCCCATCTTTGCCAGGCACTCCCCTCTGCACATTTTCCAGCTGAATATCTGTGATAACCTCCCAATGAAACTGGATTTGTTGTGAGAACAGATGCTGCAGAGGGAAGGCAAACAGCCTGGGAATCCTCTCTGAGCCTGTCCATCAGGCCAGGGGGATGATGCCAGCAGCATCTTTGAACAGGCTCCTGTGGTACCCGCACTGCCGCAACTGCTGGGAGCCGTGTGACTCCTCCCCTCGAGCAGCAAACTGCACAGTGAGGAGGCCCTTTGCCAGTCCCTGCACCAGTGTCTGCCTATGGCCCTGAGATGGCTGTAACCAAAATGAACAAAAAGACAGACATGGAAGGAGATTACAAGGTGCAAGGACAGAGATGCTGGACTGCTGATCCGGGACCCTGACACAGGTGGGGACCCCTCCACTGCCCTGGCTGTCACCTTCAGGTGGTCTCTGGGGACATCCTAGTCATAGCTGGGTCACTGACAACATCTCAGGCAAAATCTATCATCAGCAAGTGGCACTGCCCTTCTCTGCCAAGTCTGGGCAGCAGTGGTGGTGCAGAGAAGGTGACACAGGAGGTGACAAAGTCCTGGCTAGGGACAGGGATGTGGTGTGGCATTATTTTCCTTCTGGTGGTAAGCCCCAGCTTTAGGGATTTACAATCCATTAAGCTGCATGAGATGTTAACGAAGACACTGCAGAGGATAAAAAGAAGGTGTGGGACACATGAAGCATGGATATCCCAGCTCCCTGCTGTTCCCTGTGTCCCTCCCTGCACCAAGGCCATCTTTCTAGGCTGGAGGTGTAAAGTGGAGAGGGGGCTTGAAAAGCCTCTCACACCTTGCTCTGACAGCTTCACTCTGCCCATTCATCTCCAGCCCCATGAACTCATTACCTCCTTCAGAGTCCTCTGGAACAACCCAACAGCTCTGGCCTTGATGCTGTACCCTGCTGACTGCAAGAAGCTGTGAAAGGGCTGCCCAGGGCACCTGCCTCACCCCAAAACTGCTCCTCAAGAGAGCCACATGGCTCTTGAACACCCCCAGCCCTGTGAGTCTCATAGAAGTTCGCCTAGAGACACACTGAGCAGCATGTCCTGTTCAGCAGCCTCCCCTGTGCATCACAGGCTCAAAGGTCCCCATAAAGAAACAGGGAAGAGGTGACATGTCACTCTGCTGTGCCATCAGTTTGTGGCAGCAAAGAGGAGGGGAACAGGCACATCCAGAGCTGAAAATCCTCCCTGGGCCAGCAGCTGCCACACCCCACTCCCCAGCTCTCACACTGGAAGCTAGCAGGAGACCTATAGGGGTATTAAAGATGTGTTTTACAGCCCACCCTCATCGCTGCAATAATGAGTTAGAGAGCAGCAGCTGGAGCTGTTCAGAGACCGGCTCCCCATGCAGCTGCTGGAGGTTTTGCGGGGGCCCGCAGCCCCACCAGTGGGTTTTGCGCCTGTGCTCGTGCTGGAGACCCTCTGCCCCGCTAAAGCTCCTGGCAGCTGAGGGGGCTGAGAGAGGCCAGGCTCTGCCCAGCTCTCATTAAAATGCCTGTGGTGGCTGAGAGCTGCTGCCAGGGCGGCACGTGGCAAGGAGCAGCGGGGCATGCAAGCGAGCACGCGCCTCGGCTTGCTGCTGGAGCAGCCGCCACGCCGGCATGGCTCCCTCACTGCCGCGTTGTCTTGGTGGCCAGGATGGTGCCTGGATACCCCCTCTTCATCAGCCCAGCCCCTTGGGGGACATGCTGCTCTCAGCACTCTGACACATCCATCCCCAAGTGTTAAAGCACCTTGCTGAAGTGAGGTACAGCAGGAGATGACAAGAGCTGGGGGGACCTGCAAAACCCCAGCCCTCACCTGCATCATGCTCAGCCTTCTTATGACAATGAGCCTGAGTGCTCGGCCGAGCATCTCTGGCGCAGGTTGAACTGAAGGACAGAAAATGGAGGGGCCTGGAAAGCTGCACATCAACCCTCAGAGCTGCTGGGAAAATCCCTCTTTGCAAAACACCATCTCCCTGACTCGTGCTGGGTAGGAGCCTGTTGGTGCCGGCAGCTAAGCCGGGCGGCGTGATGAAACACTGCTTACTGCCATCCTTACTCACTGTGCTCCAGGGAGCTCTGGGGCTTTGTCAGCATTTCCCGCTGCCTGGGATGTGTCTGAATTTTCCCCCTGCCGCCATTCTCACTGTTTCCCCGGGTACTGTAGTTCCCTTTGATTTTGCCCATCCCTCCTAGCAATGCCTGATGTGGACACAGTCCATCTGCTTGTGCATCCTTCCCACAAGCCTGGTGAAATCCTGGTGCTCCGCAGCCTGCCCAGCTTGCCCTCTCCTGGCTGATGCTTTTTTATGTCCCCCCATCTCAGTGCACTGGAGAGAGATGCCTAGTTTTCAACCGGTCTCTTTTTCCACTCCCCCACTCCCCTGCCCAGGTTTCACCATCCCCTCATTTGGCACAAAATTTCATCACCCCACTGCTGGCTCAGTTGGTTTTTTTTTCCAGGCAGTGGGGATGAGAAAGCCGATGAATCAGCCCTATTATGGATTCATGTGCATTCCCTGTTTCCCCAACGGTCACCCCAAACAGCCTCTGTCCATCTGCTGCTACAGTGCCCTACTGCCTCCCAACCTGCACCAGCCCCCCATGCCTTGCAGGCTGGTCCCAGACCCTGCTCCCATTCTCTCAAAGAAACGGAAAACATCCTTAAAAAAGAGGAAAAGCAGCAGAAAGGAAGCCCTCCGCCCACACAACCATGGACACACTCCTTGAGCTGTTGGGCTTGATTTTCCTCTGGTGACTGTGCCTGCTTTGGACCAGTCTTACTCGTTCTAAGTAAAGAAAAATGTGTCATTTCCAGGAGTGACTTATTACTAATGACACCATCACTGGGTTATGTGCTTCATGCCACAAAAACCTGTCAAGCACTTTTAGCAGCCTCCCATTTTAAGTGGTGATGGAGGGGAAGTTGCTTGATTCAACCCTTCGGTAATCTAGGTCATCCCAGGCTCGGCATATTCTTAAGTTGCTCCAGTTAATAGCCCCTTCCACTGCGTGCCCTTCGCCCTGACACCGGGGGGTGGAAACACTGCAAAAGCGCTTTCTGAAAGAAACCACCCAAGATGGGCAGGCAGGGCAGCGCTGGTGAAGCGAAATGGCTCTGGCGGGCAGCTGCCTGGGTGCGGGCAGCAGCGCAGCGCTCTGAGCCCACGGCTCCTTGTTCTCCCCGCCGTCCTCGCCCGTCCTTGCCTCCTCTGCCCGGTGCCCCCCCGCCCCCGCAGCCCGAGGACGCAGAGATGCTGGCGGCAGGCTCCCGCAGCTTTCCTCCTTCCCTACTCCGCTCCGTCCGCGCCCTCGCCAAGCCTGCCTGGACAGCGAAGGGTTCAGGGGAGCCCGGAGCGGTCCTCGCGGCCAGACAGTCTCACCTTACCCCGCATCGGGTGGGAAGGCTGCCTGGCGCCGGGGCCGCTGCAGATGCCTCTGCCCGCTGCAGGCAGCCGCTCACCTGCCTGAAGGAGCTGCCCTCTCCGTGCAGCTCCTGTCCCAGCCCGGCCGCCTCCGCCAGCGCTGCGCACATCGCCCCTGGCTGGGGACCGGCCATCGCTCCGCTCCGCTCCCCTCCGCACGCTCCCCGCTCGCTTCCATCTCCCCGCTCGCCAGCTGCCTGCGCTCTTTGTATCGCCAGCACCGCGCTCCGCTCCCCGCCGGCCACTCGGCAAAGGCGATCTCCGGCGCCCGGGCAAAGCAGGGCTCCGGCGGCGCAGCCCCCTCTTCCCGCTCCGTCCCCATCGGAAGGAAAGGCGCCGGGCCGGTTGACAAACCTCTCTTGTCCCTGTTCTCCTTCATCCTCCGCACCCTTATTTTCAGCTTCATCTGCCCCTCGCGCATGTCTGTCCAGAACTGGTCCTCGGAGGGAGCAATCATTACATCCACGGGCATCCAGGCAGCTGGGCTGCGGCTCGCGGGGGCACCTCTCACCGTCGCCAAACAACAGCTGGCGGGCAAACAAAATACTAAAAAAACCCAAAAAGCGCCCCTGCGGCAGACCAACGCCAGCCTCCTCCTGGCTCCAGCCTTCAGGCTGAAAAAATAAAAAACATTAAAAAAAAGCCGAGCGGGGTAGGGGGGCTCGGCGTAGCCCCCTTTCCCCGGCCGCCCCCCTCTTCGCCGCCCGCTGCAGCCCGAGTGAGCTCAGCCCGGGAGCAACCGCCCCATCCGCCGCCGCGCTCGCTGCGCGCCCGTACCGCGCTCATAGCTAACGGGTCAGGCATGCGGCCGCATTCCTTACTCAGCACACAGACACGCAGCACAACGCCGGGCTGACATATGCTCCGCTCCCTGCTTAAAGGCGCAACCGCGATTTTCTCGCCTGCCCAAAGCCCCCCGCAGCGAGCGACCGCGGCGGGAGATGGATCGCTGCACCACGCCGGCTTTGGCCCCGCGCAGTTAATATGGGGACGGGAACGTGGTGGGAGGAAGCTCATGCCCACACCTCATTTTAGCACCTGCCAGGGCGGTGTGCGATCAAACCCCCACAACGAAGGGGGGATGCAGCACCACCCTCCATCCCGGCTCCCTGCTGCTCCTCGTACGGTGAAGGCACCCCAAGGCTGCACCCCCTCCCCAACAGCTGCTCCTGGCAGGACCAACGTGCATCCCCTGGGCACTGTTTAACTCTGAACCCCAGCACCAGGAAGGGCAATGCCATGATCTCAGCTTCCCAAGAGGGAAACTGAGCCACAAAAGATTAAATAACTTCTCCGGGGCTCTTTGCTGCAGGGCAGAGCTGGGAACAGGACAGGTTCCTAATGACCAGTTCATCTTGTCCCTTAATGACTCCACTGAGAGCATAACCCAGGAGGATGCTCATCCTGGAGTGATCCCAAACAACTGGAGATGAATGGGTCCCAACAGCTGGCAAGAAAAGGGGCTGCTGGCACTGGGCTGCTCACACCTGTGCGTGGCCATATCAGATGGAGTTATCTGCCTTGTCCCAGCAAAGGAGGACCGTGGTCTGGAGGAGATGTACCCTCTGCCAAAGCCTTCTCACGTGCAAAACTCCAGCAAGAGGGGACATGTAGGAATGGCCTTTCCTTGTCTCACTGGGGTCTATCCATCTCTAGTGGCTTCTGAAGCAGGGAGGGAGTGATGTATTTTCTTCTTTGCATTTGCTCTGGGGGAGAAAATTACTTGTCCCCCGCTTCCCACCCGCAGGACTCCTTAATACATCTCCACACAGCTCCTTATGAGTTTATTGGTCTGAGCCCAGGCCTCCAGAAAATCATTCAGGACTATAGTAAGCGGGGGAGAGAAGGGGGGGGCACGTATTGTGCCTTTGAAAATCTGAAGCTTTATGGGCTGAAAAACCCCAGGCTGAGCCATATGTGAGTGACTTCAGTGTTTTTCCTTTGAATGACATCACATGAGATGAGGTCATTGGCATTAACTAAGTGCTGTCTCCTCCCCCCCCACCCCGAGCGGAGCCAGCCTCCTAACGAGCCTTGTTGTAACAAATATGGTTTGATTATTATCAGATGTGGGTCAGAGGTTGGATAAAATTCAAAGCATGCTCCAACTAGGCTGGAAGAGAGAGAAGCAGCCTTCCCCCACAAGCCATGCTCAGGAAGTGACTACCACAGCAGGTCCCCGGGGGGAACTGTGGTCCCCCACATTTGCCACCACTGTCACTACAAGGGAGGGCACATGATGCTGGTGGCCAGTGCCAACGCCTGCCAGGGACAGAGATCCCTCCGTGTGCCACCGCCACTGCGCCAGCAGTGCTCTACCCGTGCTGGTGGGTGATCCAGCTGTGACCCGCTCCTGTGGCTGTGCCTGGGGGTCTACTGGGGAGGACCTAATCACTCTACCGGGGTCACTAGGTTATGCAGGGGCAGTGGCCAAGGGGGATGCTGCAGGAAGCATGTGGTGAATTAGGGGGTGCAATACTCAGCCTGCCCCTGACCCAGAGATGCACAAACAAAACTTGCCTTTCCTCACTGCGCTCTAGTTGTCCATCTCCCTCAGGCTTCCAAGAGCCCTGGGCACAAGTTATTCTGGTAATGTCAGGGTCCTTCAGGATGTGTTTGGACTGAGATTTCAGTTCAGGGCTACTCGGAGCACCAGGTGGGAAGCTGGGCATGACACCAAGTAGACCTCAATGCAGCAGGCTTACCAGTGTCCCACACCCCTCTGATCCTCAGCAAAAGACAAGCGAGCAGAGATAGCCAGCAACCCCCTTCCTCCACCAGTGTGAAGTCCAGCCACATGGAGATGCCATCTGCAGCCACCATTCCCCAGGCAGCATCCTCCTCTCTGCTCTCTCTCCATTTTCTTCACCCTTTTGCCAGAACCAGTATAGGAGCTGGCAGCTGGGGCAGGGGGCAGCTGGCAAGTAGAGAGATAAAAGGCAACATCCATAGTGCAGAAATACATTCCATGTATCAGCTGCTGCCCCTTGGCCCTTTTCCCCAGGTGCTCCTCCTGGCCAGGCTGTCACCCATCCTGCCTCCAGCCCCTATTTAGCAGACAGAGGTGCATCACCTGGAGAGAGATGCCCAGCCTCATCAGCCTCACTTCACACTCCTTGCCACAGCACTCACTAGAAAAACATCTGCTGCAATGGGTTGGAGAGACTCGTAATCCTCCTGCAAGAGCAGGGAGCAGGATGAGTCCCTGTTCAGCACCTACATACCCTGTCAGGACAGTGCCTATAGCCTGGCACAAGCCCAGCTGGGCAGGGCCAGCAGTTCCTCTCTCCACCCAGCACTGGGACCTGGTAATAATTGCCAGTGACGACCTTTTGCAAGCATGCAGCACAGGCCCAGGGAAAGGGGGAGGCAGATGAGGGAAGGCAGATTTCTCAAAAGGAAGGAAACTGTAACTGGGCAGTGGCTCCTGCCCATCAGGATCTCTTACTGGGGAAGTTGCCTTCCTCCCACTGACCTTGCAGAAATGAGAAATTAAATTACACAGCAGTTTTCTAAGTCAGAGCAACCAGAGGACTGCTCTTCCCTATGCCCCTTCTCCTCTGTCCCACTCTGCCTTTGACCCTTTTGCTTGCCTTTTCTGGGTCCAATGGTTAAAAACACGGCCAGAGGGGGAGGGGAAGCTCCTCAGGGTAATTATAGAATCGGGAAAACAAGTTGTCTGACGACAGCGTTGCTAAACAGGGAGGTTTAGAGCATAGGTCTGGAATACAATCAGCCTTGCACATACATGACCTGGCTTAACCCCTCCCAGGGATGCAGTCACTGGTCCCGCCGGGGCCGAAAGCCTCCCAGGCATCTCCTGGTTGTGGTTCAGGGTGAGAAGGGGGCACCTTACTCCGCCCCCGTGCCTTGGACTGAGGAGACTGGGAACACTCCCCAGGGCACCCGCCAGGCTGGGTGTCTGAAGTTGGATGCCCGGACCCACTGAAGAGGGGCTAGAGGGCAAGAAAACAACAGTCCTGCCCTGGCTAAAGTGGTCCCAGATGGTTTTGCTATAGGAAAGGAAGCAACTCCTCCAGGGATGTTTTGCATGAGAGGGAGGGAGACTTGGAGAGTTACTTAAACCTCCAGGATTGTAAAAATCACCAACCTTGGTGTTCCCATTTGATTTTTCAAAAAATGCCTTTCCCTCTAGGCCGGTATCAGTGTCCTACCTCCAGTCCTCTGGACAGTCCAAAGGAAAACATCACCACAGGTAATCCCCCTGCACCTCATTACTTACAGCCTGAAGCTCAATGTAACCCCCTGCACAGCCCTTCTTACCCTTCTTCCATTCCTGATCATCATGTGGGCAATTTTAGATGAAGAACAACCAGAATCCCCACTCACATTATTTACAAAGGTGGTTCTTCAAAATTCCCAAATCTGGGAGAAGCAAGAAACTGAGAGTCCTGCAGGAGCTCTTTTTCCTGTCTCATCCCACTCCCATACCCTCCTTGTTCATACCCACACTCCTGCCAGCCAAGCATCTGCTTCTTTTGGTTCATCACAGTATGCTATGGGATGGAGATGGCCACAGGTGGACAGAGGTGCTTGCAGGAGGTTCAGAGACAGTAACCAGACTTAAAAGAAAATCTTGTAGGTACATCTGATGGATTCATGCCAGTAAGTCCCCAAGTGCTTTTAGACATTACAGCCGGAGGATACCTGAAATAGCTTTAATGCTTGACCTACAAGGGCACTTTCAGGCCCATGTACTGAGCAGAGGCTCTGCTGGAGTCAGGGGACAAAACCCACCAGCTACTGCATTCTGCACGTGCTATGTCCCCAGCAGACACACTCACACCCCAAACTCAACAGGTGAAATTGTGATGCTGTGCAGAGCAGGTGATGAGGAACATGACCATCAAATCGCCAGCTGCAGTCAGGTCCTGCCTCCCCACTCCCATCAGACAGCTTGTGACTGATGAGCCCTGAGATTCGCTCACCTGGTTAGAGCATTGTGCTAATGACACCCAACACTGTGGGTTTGAGGGTTTGATCCCCGTATGGGTCATTCACTTGGACTTGATGATCCTTGTGGGTCCCTTCCAACTCAGAATATTCTGTGATTCTGTGACCAAAGTGTGGGTATTTGGGGTATTTTCTTTCTTAGGTTTGGTTTTTTTTTTTTTGTCTTACATTTGGTTTGTAAAGACACCTCAATCCTGGTTCTGGATCCTGCTAAGATTTTATCTTCAGCATGTGCCATGATAAGCTTTGGACGCACATGCTGTCATTCCAGCCTCTGAGACTCGGACTCCAGGCAAGGCCCCTCTGCTCCTCCCTGCCTCTGCCCTGCTTTCACACCTGCCTAGCTTGCCTTTTTTCATTCATCTTCTCTTTTCCTCCAGAACAGCCCCAGCCCAATATGTTTCAAGAGGAGCACGTAGCAAGGGAGATGTGCAGCTGGCGTGTGGCTTCTCACCAACAAGACACAAGAAAGCATTATGGAATTTTCAGCCAAGGATGAGCAAAGTCATGTTCAGTTGCCCTGATGTTTAACCTGTTTTCAGGACTGTCCCTATACAGAAAAAAAGTTTTTTCTTTTCTTCTTTTTTTTTTTTAATTTTTTTAAATTAAAATCATCTGTCTCTGAGTCCTTGTGTCTAAAATAATTCCAGCCAGTGCTTCAGTGCTGAACCCACTCATGCCTGGGCAGCCCAAGTCAGCTCCTGCAATGGAAATCCCCTTTCCTTTTTCACTGCTTCTTTTTGCCTGCAGCGAAGTCACCTGTCTTTGGTAGTTTCCCCCAAAATCCCCCAAATCTCAGCCCCTACCTAGATCACTGCAGCCATGCAATTACAACTCTCTGCAGCCGTGCTGGATGGCCATGGCATCGCTGGGCTGGAGAGGACCTGGGCCACGGCCAGCCTGCTCAGTGAGGAGGATGGCGAGTGAAGGGCTGGGAGGGATTTGTCGCTGATGATATTGTTACATTCTTTCCGAATCCTGGGAGTAAACAGACGCTCCAAATTTAGAAAGAACAGGACTGGAAAATTTAAACATTCCTTGAAGAATTGGTACAAAAGCGGGGGGAGGGGGGCGCTGAAGATGATCTCACATGCGCTCCCGAGCCAGATGAAAAGCTCATGACTCCAGCTCAGAAAGCAATTGAGGGGCCTGTTTCAGGTTGGAGCACGATATCGCAGCAGTAAAGCTCCCCCAGCACATGGAACCGCAGCAAAAAGAGCCTCTGTCGTGCAAGGGGGGTCCAAGCCCCCCAGCCCAGGCTGTGGGGCCGCCACTGCTGGCCACACTGCCACCCTGGTTTTATCTCCAGCTGGCACATGGATTCAAGCATGGGAGAGAGGAGCCTGGTGCTCAGCCTAAGGACCAGAAGCAGGGACAGGATGGGTGACAGCATCATCTGGACCAGCATCCCAAGCCCTCAGCTGTCGCTTTTAGCCACTGAACAGGAGTAAAAGAAAATATCCACGCTGTCCGCTGCAGCTGGACAAATGGAGAGGAGCTGGTGAAGCTCAGCACCCACCAGCTCCACACCACACATGGCTCTGGACAGGCTCCAATACCAGAGCTGGCACACGGGAGCCGTCAGGGAGCAACGGAGCCAGACTGCTGCTGCTGCTGCTTCATAAGCAGATAATGCCTCTTAATAAAAACCAAGCGGGTGACTGCAAAGGGGAAGAATAAGGGGGGGAAAATATAGCAAAGTTAAAAAAAAAAAAAAGGAAAAACAGAGCAAAAAAAGCAAAAAAAAAAAGGCAAAACAGCAAGGGTTTGTGCTGAAGTAAACAAAGGTTAAAGAACAGTCAGGCTCCTGCAGGAATAGCAGAGCTGGGCTGGGAGGGAGGGGGCATTACGTAATGCAGGAAAAATGTTGGCTCCATTCAGTTTTCCACCACTTCATGTGATGTCAGGAAAACCATATAAATCAACAGTCTTTCTGCTCCCACGGATGGAGGGCAGCAAACAGCACTATTTATACTTACACAATTAAAAAAAAAAAAAAAGAAAAAAGAAGAGAAGCCGATGATTTCCAAGACTGGGAATAATTGACTCAGATTCTTCCTTGCCAGCCACTGGAATCGCTGCTTCTGGGCTGTTAACCCTTGAGGAGTCCCTGGCACCAGTCCTACCACCCCCAGCTCCCCTGTCCTCACCCATCTGCCTCCATCAGCTGCTTCAAGGGTCAGAAGGCTGCTGGCCTGGAGGTGAGCAAGAACAGCCAAGCCTGGTGTTTGCACGAGACGGGGACACGGAGGCATGAACCCCGGCATCTGCTGCGGCTGAGAGAGCTGGGCAGCACAGAGGGGCTACGTGGGGCTGCCACACTGAACTGGGGACCCTCAGGACAGGTTCCTTGGGGTAATGGCATCCACTGAGGGAGAGGCTGAGATTTCAGCAGCCCTTGCCAACCCACTGGGGTCACAAGGCACCTCCAAGAAGGACCCAAGCACCTCTTCCGAGACACCAGATGGGTTGGGGTAGGACAAGGTGCTTGAGGCCAGAGTAGACAGACCGAGGGGTTAAACCCACAAGGCAAGGGATCAGAATCAGGTCCACTCACACATCCTACCCCAGACCCCCCAAGCACTCCAGAGCTGTCTTTACACCAGCCCGTTGCTGCCCGCACCGCAGGCAGGAGGAAGCTGTGCCTGTCAGCAAGCGTGCCCAGCTTCCCCTGGATGCTCTGCACAGCCATTCCAGTCATGATTTCCATGTGAAACACCGCCGCCATGACCCAGTGTTCTACATTTCGGCTCGTTTTTTCCACCTGCTGGTGGCCCGCGTTCCACATCAGGCTGAGGCCCTGCTGCGCTTTTAATTTGAGAGGCTTGAGCTTTGCTTGGTGCTTAGCACAGCCACACTCCTGCTTGGTGCTCTGGGCTCCTGAAGCCCAGGGGGATGGAAATGGCTGCCCTGATGATGGAGGAGGTGTGTGCCCGTGTGGGGAACAGCAGGTTTGGTGGCAGGGGGTTTGTTGGTACTGCTGCTGATTGCTGAGGGGGTGTCCATGCAGCTGGGGGGCACTGGGACTACGAGGCTCCCCCAGGCCTCTGCTTGCCTTAAGGCAGAAAAAGGCTCTGAGGTTTTTAGGGCCACCTCACCCAGCCCTGTCCTGGCTCCAGGAGGACTCGGGGCGAGGGCGTTTGCAGCCAGCACAGAGCCCTGCTCCTCACCCAGCCCTGGCAAAGTGGCAGTGGGTTAGGGGGTGCCAGGGTCACACTGCCAAGGCTATTTCCTGACCCATCCCCATGACTAAGCAGGCTCCTTCCCAGATGCAACCAAATCCACCTTTTCCTTCTCCTGCACCATATGTCAAGCTGTGCCCTTGTTTATGCCACAGTGACCTTGGAACTGCAAGCACAGCTACTAAGGGAGGCCAGGGGCTGCCATAGCAAGCTCAGGGAGGCATCCTCCAGCACGGGCCCCAGCAGAGCTCCTGCAACCCAGGCCACAATAATTAGCTTTAATGTGATTTCATGTAGTCCCTGCTTACTTTTGTTGCTTGAAGTGGGGGGGTTTAATCCCACTGTTTCTCTGTTCTGTTCTCCCCATTGCAATGCAGCTGCTCTAATTCAACAGCACTTACCCCTGCCTTGCATGGGCAGGGCTCCCTGAATGCCACTTGCCCGTGCTACCTTCCCCCTCACAGCTACCCCTTCCCAGGGTCCCTCACTCTGCGGGTGTGGCAGTTCCCTCCATCGCTGTGGTGCCCCAGGGCACAGAGGCTGGTACCCTCCACCTCAGCCCCAAAGCAGTATCCAACTGCTACAGGATGAGGACAGGCTTCAGGGTCAGAGGTGATTCCCATCTCTGTGCTTTTGGCACTGTTCAGGAGTGTGGCAGAGCTCAGGGGGTCTGAGGGGCCGCATGGGGCTGTGCCTGCCCACCCCTCCATGGGCAGAAAGCTCAGAGGCAGGCAGCCATCAGGGCAGATGCCCGGCTGTCCCAGCCAAGGGAAAGCAAAGGCAGCTTCAGCTCTCCCCTAGGCAGTTCACTGCCTCTCTTCTCCTCTCTGCTGGGTCGGCATTTTCATTCATCAGCCGCCTGCCTCACTGCAGAAGGGCCGTAATTAGGGCAGCACGTGCCTCCTCCTGCCTGCACATTTGTGCCCAGAGAGCATCATCTCCAGCAGACCCTGACTCACTCAGTGATGACCCTCTGCCCCTGCCATCCTTCTCCTTTCCAGTACAACCGTGGATTTCTTCTCCTGCCCTCCCTTTAACAGCAGCAAGAGGGAGCAGAGTGCCTGAACCAGGTCTGGTCCTTGGCACATTCACCAGGGACGAAGCAAGGCAGGGATGGGAGAACAAAGGGCAGCTTTTGGATGGCTGGATCCATGCCACCACAACCCCCCTGTGCCCCCCTCTTTCATTCACCCTGGCTGGTGGGTGCAGTGGCAGGGAGGCGGACAGTGCAAGGAACGAAGGCACGGGGATGACCCAGTGACGCCAGCGTGGGCTGAGCCTCCTCAGCCTGCATGCAGGGCTGCCCTCCTCCATCACAGCCACTAGGAAAGCAGGTGCACATGGACAGGGATGGCCACAGCCCCCTCACTCCAGGCTAAGGGCATGAGCGTCAGACGAAGTGGTAACCCAGGGCTCCTACCTGTGAGGATGGAGACGCTGTGGAAACAGCTGTCCAGCTTGCCCAGCAGGATGGAGAGGAAGCTGTCAGCAGCCAAGCCGGTCACGTCCCGTGTGCTCTGGTCATAGACCACCACGTCCTGGTGGTCCTCCGCCTCCACCTGCAGGGGAGCGGCAAAAAACGGGCATCAGAGAAATGGGCTGAGCACTGAGGATGCTGCTGTCCACACCACCATGGGAAGCAAAGCTGAATTTAGTGGTCACACAAGCGGGAAATTCCAGCTCCACACCATTTCCACAAGCTGGTTTTGACCAGTGTCAAAATGGAGTGTCCAGCCAGGCTGGGACTCTGCTCCACGGCTACAAGCAAATGTGTCAGTAGAGGTGCCCACTGGAGCAGCCCCAGCAACTATGAGTGCTTTTGAGCATCCTACCCAAAGTAGGGTCACTCCTCCTCATCACTCACCCTCAGCTTGCTGTTACTTAACTGCATCCCAGAAATTGACATGACTTCTTCCACCACCTCCTCCCCAGACAACTTTTGCCCTCAGACACTCCTCCTCAGCCTGGCTGGTGTCACAGGGACAGGGACACAGGGATTTGGGAGTGGTTGTGCAGGCAGGGATGCTCCCAGCACAGCCCTTGTGCTGTGGCTGGAGCTCTTCAGGACTCAGCCTGGAGACACCATGCCTAGCACAGTAACACCTCTATAGGCACTATGCCTCACCCTAAACCTGCAGATCACCCCTAAGGGCTGAAGGAGACGGGAAGTCTCTTCTTTTGCTTGGTGGATGTTCAGGGTGATGCTCTTTCTTCCTTTTGTAATGTGTGCTGGGGCCTGCACACTGCAGGGATAAACTGGGGAGAGGGAAAGGAGCTCCTGGGCTGCTCTCACGTGATTTTACATACCTCAAACAGCACCCAGCTGCCCACCACTGCGGAGCCTCTGGGGCAGGTGAGATGGTGGGATAATCTGCAGGCAGGCTAATGTCTGCAGGCAGGAGTCCCCCCACGCCCGGTGACGACTGGATTGCAATGAGGGCACTCAAGGCACAGCCAGACATTCCCACACCTACCTGAAGGTCCATGCACTAAAAGAAGATAAAAATGCTCACAGAGGCACAGCTCAGCTCACCTGCTGAAGAACTGGGTGTGTGGCATACGCCTGCCCTGAGAGCACCTGCCCTCCCAGCCGGCGGGGTAAGGCACATCCATCACACCATGGGAGGGGGAGACAGCAGCAAGCAGGGAAGGAGCGAATGTGTGCAAGCTGCTCTCTTCTCCAGATAGTGCTGGAGCTGCCCATTGGCCACCCTGTGCCAAGCCCTCTCCAAAATGTCTTCTGGAGACCACTTGAACAAGGTACCACTCATGGACACCTGCCTTGTTTTGCTGTCTCACTGCCAAGCCGTATCTCACCACCAGAGCAGATTCTCTCAGGGTTGCTGTCGCTATTAATGCTGCTTTCACACCCTGCTGCAGGTGCTTCCCTGCTCAGCAACGTGAGCACCATCCAAATAAAACTGCAGGGAGCACTGATTCAGCTGAGCTCATCACATCTCTGCGCCGCAGCGGAAGGACAGCCCCGCGCCAACAGAAATCCCCGTCGGGGCACCACGCGCAGCTCTGCACGCGGAAGGGGGGGCTCAAAGGACCCACCTGTCCCCAGCCTGGCACCCCCACAGCTCAGCAGGATGACAGGAGGGATGAAAGGGCAGGATAAGAGGGAAGAGAAAAGGACATGGGAATTCTAAAATAAGACACTGAAAAATGACTGAAGCCACCTGGGATAAGCCAGATGAGGATCTACCCCAGCATCTTTTCCTCAGCCAGTCCTGAAGCAGGACTTCTGTGGGAGGTCATCCAAGCACAGCTGGAGGGAAACACGGTGGCTGACAAGCCAGTTAGGAACCGGGAACCTACCAGTCCTCAGCAGCTGCCTAGCCCTTCAAGGCTCTCTAGCACATCCCAAAGACCCAGTTCTCTCCCTGAAGCCCCATGCCAGCAAAACCACCTTCCCCAAAAGCACAGTGAGGCAGGGACCACTCTGCGGTGGGGCAGGGGCTCATCCCAGCTGCACAGCCCAGGCTGAGGAGGCTGCAGGAGAGATACCAGCTCTGGCTGAGCAGAGTTATCCCACAATAGGATTTAGTGTTCCCTCCACATGGGAAGGCTTTGTTTGGGCCATCACTGCAGGGTTGCTGAGCGACGGCAGAGATGTGCGACACGGTTTACATCTTATTAAAGTTATAAGGTTTCACTCAATGTAAATGCCAAACAAGTGCTGGCCTCGCATGGCCCGGCTGCAGAAAATAAATACCCGGCTTGCTGGGGTGAGGATACCTGCAGGAGGGTCCTGAGGAGCCCTCATGGAGCACACAAGGAGCCTGCACTGGCATCCCGGCTCCTCACCACAAAAGGAAGTAAGACGGAGATATTTAATCAAGCAGATGGGTCTCCCATTAATCTCATGCCCTCCTGAAATGCCCCATTTCTGGCCTTAAACACAGGAAGGCTAAAAGCTAACTGGGGCAGAGGAGGAGGGTAAAGCTGAAGAGATGCTCCATATTAGATTCCTGCTTCTGCCAGCTGCTGGCATAGGACACAGCTGACAACAGAGGTATCCTTCTGAGAAGCAACACTTCCACGGGGGTCGCTGTCACCCCAAGACTGCTGAAGTAACCCCAGGCATCACCCTCCAGACAGGCTCCCCACATCCATCTAGCAAGGGACAGCAGGGCCAAGATGCAGCAAGTCTTTTGGCTCCAAGGAGATGTTGAGTGGGGCTTGCAAACCCATGCATGCCTTTGAAAAGCTGCTGGCCCACTCCAGTGCTGGAGGTGCCCCAGAGCAAATCCCCAAGAACAAACCTTCTCCCTGCTAAAATCTTGGCTGGAGGGGTATGACCAGCCTGGAGCAAGGACCACCTGGCCAACAGCTCCAACCAAACCCCAGCTGAGACCATCCATTCATTGCCTTTGTGCCAAGCCCTGTGCTCCCCATCACTGTCCCCAGCTCTGGTTGGAGGTAACTCCCATAGGGACATTAGTCCCCAGCACTGCATGGTTCAACACAGCCTGGGTCTCAGCTCCGTCTCTCCCCAGCTGCCAAGCAGGGATAATGATGCTCTACAGGTGATCCAGGCTAAGATAAGAGCGAGCTATTATTATTATCCCAATTACTACTGACATCTCAGTCACGTATTGTTTCAAAACACAGTGAATCACCCCACTGAAATAACAGGGCTTCCATCAACATAAAGAGCAGCCAGGCACACGGCTCAAAAATAAGCCCCGGCTTTCCCTCAAGCAAAACAGCTGCTTGCAGAGCCAAGCTCCTAATGCAAATAAATAAATATTCCCATCGCCTGAAGAGACCCTTGTCTTGCCTCAAAGCATGGCTATAGCTGCTCTGAAGAGTACTCCATTTCAGGAAGCGAGAAGTGGTTGAGAGGTGGACTTTCCAGGGGGATCTTGAAGAAGTAAAATTTTCAACATTTCCCTAAAGAAATGCTAGTGAAAAACCCAAGCAGGAATTTCCCATAACCTCTGCTCTCCAAACCGCACTGAGGAGCTGAATTATTCCAGTTGTTATTGGAATTTTTTATTGTGAGAATTTATTATTGTCAGCACTGGGAGAAGGGTTCAAAACCAACCAGAGCAGTTATGTTGGTACCATTATTCTGTGGAGGGAAATTGCGAGCGGAATTGTTGCTGCAGCTTTTCCCAGATCGGGCACCAAGAGAAGATGGTCCACACCAGGGCTTGGGGAGCAGTGCCTGTGGCAGCTATAGCTGCCACAATTGTAGGATCATAGGCATAATTCATTGGAAAAAATAAAGAGATTTTAAATGTCTCCATTTCTTCTTTCCTCCCAAATGGTCCTTTCCTCTCTTTGCACCAAAAAAAGCCAGGAGCTGCTGTTATCCCACAGCATCACTCCAAACTGCAGCCAACAGAAGCATTGTTAATGGTACTCTTCCTTAACAGCATCATGGAAAAGAGGAGAGTAAGCAATGGGAAAAGCAAATTATACAAATTCACCCCCCCGCCCCCGCCAGCACGCAGGCAGGAGGAGCGGAGTTGGCGGCCAGGTGGGGCTTGCCCAAATGCTTTGCCCTGTATCAGCCCCTGTCTCCTTCCCCAAAAGGCGAACACCACCCTTAGAATCGCCAGGGTGGGACGAGCAGGTTCAGCTCTCTTCGCTGGAGGCGAGGAGGAGCGGGACGAGGCGAGGGCTCGGGGCTGCCCTTTGGCTGCCGGGACAGCCCCGCGTCGCTGCCAGCCGCCTTTGTCTCGGCAGCCCCGGCCGGCCGGGAGCAGGAAACAGGAGGAGGGCGGGAGGCCCGTCAGGAGGAATAATGGGGCCGGACAATCGCGCTACTGATGTCACCCTTCCTGCCATCTGCTCCCCACGCCAGCCGTGCCCCCCGCCCCCCAGCCCCAGTGAGGGGAGCCAGGGGCAGAGCAGGGCTGGGGGGTTTTGACCAGAGGAGGCAGGGAAATGACACAGGGTATCAGAGGTCTAAACCACCTTTCAGCATCCCCTTCTGAGGATCTGTGCACCCCGAGACAGCAGATCATATTGATTTCCGGGGGTCCCAAAATACGGTCATGACCCGAGTGACTGAAACGGGAGGCAGAGAGAGGGAGAAAGGGTGAGAAAGGAGTTCATCACCCCAAAATGCAAACACACGAATGCATGCACAGAAAGGCCTGGACACCCCGAGCCACAGCCACCACCCCTGCTTTATGCCAGATGAGAATACGGCAATGATCCCCCCAGTCCAGCTTCCTAGGACAAGTGGCTTAACCTCTCAAGGGTGTCCTAAAGCTTAATTAATTCCTGGGCTGCATGTGTTGGGGGAGCCAGCAAGCGGTGGGCATGGCAGGGGCTGTGCAGAGCAGGGCAGCGGGGACATGCAGCCCCCTGCCCATGGATGCGCCAGGAGGGATTTCAGCCGTATCAAAAAGCAAAGCAAAAAGGAATTAAAGATGATGGCAACGCCTCTCTTCTCTTCCCCTAACATCCCGGGTTATAATCACGTCCCCAGTCAGTACGTGGACCATTATGCAATGATCCAGGAGCCGGGAGAAAACGATCCTTCTATGCTCCTTCTATGGGGACAGAGCAGGGAATGCCAGGAAGGACCAGCCGGCCCCTTTGGGAGCCCACTGCTCCGCTGCAGCTGGCGAGCTGCAGGTTTGCAGGCGGATGGCATCAGCTGATGTTAACTCTTCCGTGCTTCCCCCTTCCCTATCATCCTCCTCTTCTTCCTCCCCCTTGCGCATCGCTTATTCTGCTGCTGCTGCCGCTCCACGTGACAGCGGCCACTGCAGAGGTGACCCTCGCCGGGAGGAGGGCGGCCGCTCCGCTCTCCTCGGAGCTTGCGAAAAACTGATTATTCTGCTTTATTCTCCAGGGGATTTAAGAGCAGCTAAAGCCGTTCAGGAATCAGTCTCTGCAATCCCCTCCAAATCGCCCAGCCCAGAGCATCACCGAAGCAGATTGGCGCGAGGCCGGCCCCCCCCGCACTGCCAGTCCCCTTGATCCCGCGGGGTGATGTCACCGGCAGCCAATGCGGACAGCGGTGGCTTCTCGGGGTGGCGGGGGGACGGGGGGGGGACACGACGCAGATGGCTCCAGCTGGGCCCAGCATTTGATTAATCGCCTGAATTACCCTCGCTTTGCCATAAAATTACAAGGCGGGAGTGGGGGAACGGTGGGAGCGAACCGGCAGGAGGGCGGGCTGTGATGGCAAACCACCCTTCGGATGGTGAACCATCCTCGGGCTCGTCCCGCGGCCACTGCGGGATCCTCCGGCGCAGCCCTCCGGCAGCACCTCCGCGGAGGGCAGGACCCAGCCCACGGCTCTGCAGGGATAGCCGGCACTGCTCCGGCCGGGGCTCCAGCCCAGCTCCGTGGCTCAGAGCCACCTCTATTATTTAACCAGGAGCGATAGAGAGAGGAGCCTGGGAGAGATAATATGCCATGACACCGGATAAGAGCTTCTGGCGTCACAGGGGAGGAGGATTACATGTCCCTGAATGGAGTTAGAGATGACAGAGGGGAGGGGAAGAGTTTTTAGCAGGGGATTAAGCTTACAGCTCCAGGAAGGCTTTGGGGGGTTGTTTGCTGGTGTAGGACAAGTCCTAAGGCTGATATACCTGTTAGACTTGCTTGGGGAGGGCTGCTGGAGCAAGGAGCCACGTCGGTGGGGTGGGGGCAAAGAACAGGTCCCCGAGGACAGCCCTGTGGCCAAATGAGCTCATACTCCAGCTCTCCAAAGGGTGTCAAAGGGGTTAAGGGATGGAGAGGAAGGATCCATGTATTCCTATCCCTTAAGGCCAGTCTGCATCCCACAAGAGAAGAGGGTGTGAGCACCCACCAGGAAAGGTAAGGGTCAGATCCCTTACCTTCATCTTGGAGGCAGGTTGGATGAGCTCCGTGATGGAGACCTTGTCCTGCTGGAGCCTTCTCTTGACGAGCTTGGAGCAGCAGATGTTGACGGAGCTGAGGACGTGCCAAGAGTTGTACTCCACGAAGGAGCGGCTGTCGATGACCAGGGTGCCCTCCGCTCCGTTCCTCAGGAGGCTGGCCAGCTTTTTGGGGTCCATCACCTTGCGTGGGAGCCTGTCCCCAGCCATAACGGGCCAGTCCCCTCTATGGCGAGTGGGGAGCAAGGGGTGGAAGGGCAGGGCAGGGATGCCAGCACCCGTCTCCCCAAGGGGAATGAGCGAGGGGTAAGGGGTGAGCAGAGCAGCACCCGTCCTATTCTCCTCAGGCTGCTAACACCCAGAATGCCAACTCATTGTGCTGAACCTGGAAAGAGAAGAAAGGAGACGACAACCCATCAGCTGGGCAGGATGACACCTGGATGTCTTCAGAAGAACCTAAGAGTGTAACAAGCCACACTTCCGAGGTGCGTTCTCCCAGCCTGCCAGCATGTGCGGCTCCAGAGCTGCCCAAGCCAGAGGTCTTCTCCTTGTATTTAATAGCCCTCAGCAGAACTTTCTTCCATGAATTTGTCTAATTGCTTTTTTGAAGCCATGTCAGCTTTTAATTTGACAGGCACAGTGGCCAGTGGCAGGGAGTAGAATGTAACTTGCCAGTTACACTGAAGAAGTCCTTCCCCTGGTTTGCTCCAAATCTGCTAACTGATGGCTCCTCTGGGTGACCCTTACTACTTGCACCAGAAAAGACCACATATGCCTGTTCCCTAATCTTCTCCACAGTTCTTACCATACTTAGACCTAATTTAAGGAGCTTTTCAGGTCACAGCATCTACATAGCTGCCAGTTAAAAGATAGACACCTTTTGCTATGCTGGCCAGCCCCAATGTGCTGTGTTTGAGAGGCAGGCACACCAGGGACCTGCATGGGGCAAGATGTCACCTCTTTTCCCTGTTCCCAGCCCAACAGTTCCTCGCACTCAATTTGCTTTTTCTGACCTCTGCCAAGCCCAGAGCTAATGGTTTCACAGAAGCAGCTTAGCTCAGCTCTAAGGTTCTGCTGCTGCATGGTAAAAGCTAGTTCAGGGCTCATCAGACACACCACCAAATCAGGTTTGCTCACTCATGTTCATCACTTCACACTGGATTTCACCTGCCTATTTATCAGAGCCTGCTCATGGGTATCTTTGCCAGCTTGCCTCCTGGCAAGTCGAGAGATGACCTCTCTTGGAAGACAAGAAGCCAAGTTGACCTTTACTCCTGTCTTCAAGAAACAGGCCAGGCATCAAGGCAGAGGTGCTGGGAAGCTGTATTTGGACTGAGATGGCCCTGGAGAGCCTTCTGCTTTTCAGCATCTAACTTGCACAGATTTAGAAAGGGGGTTCATATACAGGAGTAGCCGGTATACAAATACCCTGTGTTTCCATCTTAGGAGCTGAGGGGGTCGAGCCTGGGGCTCTCTGAGGCGAAGAACAAGATTCCTCCATGTCCAGCCCATGCTGAAAGAGCACTAGGCAGGCCAGGGAGCATTCAGCTCAGGGTGTCCTCTTAAGTTTTAATGGAACACGTCACTGCAAGCATGTTTTAATGGCATTAGGTTTTAATGCCACTGAAGTCATTCAGAAAATAAGCCTGGGCTACTACCAGGCTCCTCTTGTTCCTGCCAGACGGTGTTTTAGAGTGAACCCACAAGCTGCTTCATGGAAGCTTTAATGCATCTGAATTAGGAGGACTATGAATAAGGTGCCTGAAAAGGCCAGCGTAAAGATTTTCATTGACTTCTGCAGGATCAGGATTTGGTCCACAGGCTAGAGGAGGCTTACGAGTCACCCTGATCCGAGTAAGCCAGCAGTTCCCATAAGCTCTCACCTGGAGGTACCTACTGCAATGGTAGCTCAAGATACAAAAAAGACGCTTGAGTCAGAAATGCTACTGGGTGACACGACAGGGACCTCAGTTACCAGCCACCAAACCTGGAGGGCACTGCCAGCTCGTAGGGAAAGAATGGAAAGCCACAGAATGTGAGGATGGGGCTTCCAGCATTTGCTCTGGCCCATGACTCCAGCACTAACAGCCCAAACTTCTCTGGGCTACCAGACCTGCCTCCCAAAGCAGGAGTACATGTCCCAGCCTTCAGCTTCAGGATCCAAGCTCCCAACAGGAGGCCGCATGAGGATGTGCAGTACATTTCTGCCCTTGTATGACACCCCTGCTGCCTCTGCCAATGTGTTAATACAAATTACAGGAGGGAAAAAATCCTCCAAAAGCTGCGGTAGTGACGGCCCCTCCTGGCACAAAGCATTTTGGCAGCCCCGTGGCACTCTGGCATCGCTGTGCCTGGCCCCACGGAGCGCTCCGCAGCCCCTCGCAGCAACTCCAATTAGAGCAGCCCCCTCGGTGGGCGTCGGGCGGTCCCCCCGCTGCAGGAACCCCACTCCCCCCAGCTCTCCTCAGGGGGGCTTAAAAATTGAAACAGTTCTAATTAGGGGGTCCGAGGGGGAGCGAGGCTGGCTCCTGCTGAGATATGACACACCTCATTACGTTGCTACCGCCTTGCCAGAAGCCCCCCTGCTGTCCCTTGGCTATAGAGCCAGGGCACTCAGAAAGGATGCAAATTAGCCA
Source organism: Lycocorax pyrrhopterus obiensis (assembly GCA_014706295.1). NCBI lineage: Eukaryota > Metazoa > Chordata > Aves > Passeriformes > Paradisaeidae > Lycocorax > Lycocorax pyrrhopterus. The sequence goes on along the minus strand of JACSVZ010000007.1, from coordinate 14,312,068 downwards.
GCTTTTCCCCTTCGTCTTCCTTTCACACCCCACTCCCCAAATCACTTTCTGCCTCCCTTACCCATCAGGACACCAGACTGTGAATGCTTCTTGGCTCTTCCAATTACATCCAAGAAATAAAAAGGGAGTAGAAAGAGTTGACAGACAAAAAACCCGAGGATAATACTGCAGCAGAGGGATGAGTGAAGCAGGAGGAAGGAGTGATCCAGCACTGCACAGTTCCTCCGGATATAAGATGGTATCCAATCTCCAGATAGTGGGCAAGAGGTAAACTTTGGGGGTCTCAAACACAGAGGGATCTAGGAAAGATAACAGATCCTGACCACCTTATCACTCTAAGAGAAACCCAGGCACAAGAGGCCTCCATAAAGTTTGGGAGATGACCGAAAGCTTGGGTGGAAGAGATGGGAGAAGACAGACGAGGTTTCCCAGGTCAGCTAATAACCCCCCTCCTGCAGAACAACCAGATAAACCTCTGTAGACACGTGTGACACATCGAACAGGTCCCCCTCCCAGCTCCACCCAAAAGATGTGGGGGAAGGCAGGGCAAGGTAAGTCCATCCTGCCCCTCTTTCCTTTACAGGGGATGGAGTTGGCCAGCCCAGTGTGGCCACGGGGAGCTGTAACCTTGGCATTAGAACCAAGACACAGGGACTTCTCTGCGTATGTTCTGCCAGGTCAAAGGCAGACAAGCAACTTCTCTGACAGCAACCACAGGACATTTTGAAGCCAGACTCAGGGGTGGTGAATTCATCCCCAGGTACCAGCAGAGGCTACGAGACCTTCACAGTACCTTGCAGGCTGTGTGTGAGATGGTCTCTGAGAAGAACAAGCTGTAATGTCCCCCTACCTGGGAAGACCAGAGAAGGAGGGAGGATGTCTTTCTGCTTCTGCTCAGATGGGTCAGAAGGAAAACTGAAGGAAGAGGCTTAGCCGTGGAGCACTGCTAAAGTAAGAGATCTTCTCACCACGGTGAGAGGAGACCAGGGTTAAAGGTTAACCTGGAACCTAAATTAGGGTTTCAGAAACATAGCTGTGTTCCTCTCTTATCAGTTTATTAAAGCCATCTTAATCTTCTTGAGTGTTCCTGAAGAACATTATCATAATCCTTTAATCCCACCTCTCCCTGGAGTGCCTGTAATGAGGAGATGGGCACATGGCTTAGCTGAATGGGGACAGCCAGCAGGAGAGGCCACACTGCAGCCGAGGGACGGAGAGATGGATGGAGATTAGCACAGGGCTGGGCCAACTGCCCACTCAATGGGACTCTGTCCCTGGTGTCACCTCCACAAATGCGTGTGTAGGTGAGGGGAGCTGGCCACAGGAGTCACAAGTGTGGCAGGGATGCACAAAGCAAGCCAGGCTAAGGGCAAGTGCTCAGTCTGGCTGTGACCTTCTTCTGGGCAGGCCAGGCAAGAGAGCAAGAAAACCCAGAACATGCCTTAGCCTGAGTCTATCCATGTGGCATGAGAGACCACAGGACCTCATCCCTGTGCTGGCCTAATGCAGATCACCCAGATGGAGGCCACTTCCCTCAATTGCTCGCCTTGCACAAGGCCCCCATCTGAGAGATGTGACATGGGAAGGGCACAGATCTGGTTTCTCTTTTACTGGAGACATCAGCTGGAAGGACAGCAGGTTTCTACAGCAACCCCAAACCTCACTAACCAGCATGTCCAGTCCTTGCACCAAGCTAGTGTTGTGTCCTGGAGGGCTCTACCATGGCAGGCAGCCCTCTCGAGGGGATGCTCCCCCCACTGCCACAGGCAGACCAGCCTTGCTGCAGGAACACATCTCCATCATGCCAGTGAGACTGGAGCTACAAGCACGCTCCCTGTGATGCTCATTCCAGGAGAACACTCTTCTGGTGGCATCTCCACCTTGAGTTTACCAAGGGTTAAGAGCACCACAGAGAAACATTTGTTTATTTGTCCCCAGTAAACTGAAAGCAGCCATTCCTGAAGAACTGCCATCTCCACCAGGGACTCAGTGGCACTGACCTAAGTGATTTGGCTTTCCCCCTTGCAGCCCTGGGGGCTGGGGGAAATATCTGTGCCTTGTGAGCCCCACACTGAGATGCTGCCTGGCCAGGGTCCCTCCATCCATCCAGGTCAGCCCTGCCACCAGCCCCAGGCTTACTGCTGGGATGCTGGCAGGACCCCACCGGACCCCAGCTCTCCAAATGCTTCCTAAGATGCAAAACGCAGCAGTTTTTCCAAGCCCCACACCCTTTTTCCTTCCTCATCCCCTCATTTCTTTCAAGTGCTTCAGCACTTAGCAAACTCCCCTCGGCTGGCTCATGCTGTTTGAGGGATTCCTAAATCACAGGACCATTACTAATTATTATTATTTTGCAGCAGCAATCAGGGACGCGGGGCTCATTAACAAGTTAGCACCTCTGGTTTCCCTGGAAACCCGCAGCTGCCAGGCAACGGCAGCTCTCCGGCCCGAGGCGATGCTACTGCAGCGCCTTCAGCTCACTCCCAGAAAGATGCTCGGGCCCTGCACGGGTTGATGAACCCAGCTTCGCCAATGGGATGAGGTTAGGAAATTCCAGGATGTGTCCCCTGCTCTGTGCTCCCATCTGCTGGGAACCTCAGCCCATCTTCCTGATCCTGTTCTGCCACTCACAGCATCATAAACTGCGCAGCGGCTCCTCCCTCCCAGCGAGCCGTGCAGGCTTTCTCCAAGGGCGAGGAATTTGGAGCATAATGATTCCCCAGAGTAACAGCGGGACAAAGCTGTCAGGTGCCTGCAGCAGCCGTTTTGGAGGTGATGTAACTGATGACGATTTCTCAGCAGTTACTCAAGGTCCCTTTAAGACGCAGCACAAAAGATTCCTCTGCTTGATGATGGAAAAATGGAGTGGGTTTTTTTTTTCCTTTGCTCCTTAAAAGGAGGCTGGGAAACACCACTAACCACATCCACTAAGTCAGACACAAAATCTGCTCGTCCACCTTTCCCTAGTGAATCTCAAGGATGGGGAGGAATGACATCTCCCAAGCTCCAGCAGTATGAAGACATAGGGGAGATGGCAATGACTTTCCTGGTGTCAGTTAAGCCAAGCTGAGATCCACTGCCCTCTTCTAACCCCTGACATCTACATGGCAGAGGTGGTGAGACAGAGGACTCCCCCACAACCTCATCCACGCTGATCTTACAACCCCATCTTGGCTCCCTGCACACCCCAGGCACACTCCTCCTGGGACAAGAGCTCCTGCGCATGCCCCTCCATGGAGGGAGCGCTTCAGAAAGGAGGGAAAGGGCAGCATTTCCTTTTTCCCACAGCACATCACCCGGAGGCAGCCACTGCACTTTTGCCAGGGTTTCAAGCTTGCTGATCTCATGATTTCTTTAATTTTTTTTTTCTCCTCCTTTCTATGCCGCAGTCTCCTTTCAATTCCTGTAGGCTGGAAGCAGCATGCCAGAGAGCCCTGCAAGGAGCTGCATGCAACCAAACAGCACCCACTCGCCTCCCCGCATCTCCCATTGCCCTCAGCACCTGCACCCTGCGGTCCAGAAGGTGTTTTCCACCAGAGGACGTGGCTGAAGGGCCAGGATGTCCTTCAGCAGAGTGCCAGATGGTGCATTCACACTGGACAAGGGACATGGCGTGGAGCCATGCAGCAGCACTGGCGTGGGGGTGCTCAGCCTTGGGTACGTGGCTGGTGGCATGGGACAACTCAGGGACGAAAGGAAAGGGGACAAGTTGTACCCAGCTACAAGAGTCTTTCCCATGCACCCTCACCCCACAAGGCAGACTGGCCCTCTTGGCTGCAGTTAGGCCAAGCAAAGGGGACCGACCCTCATCCTCTCCCAACCCCTGATGTTGTGCCAGCAGCTTTGGATGGGTTATGACTGCAAATGCAATTGCCTCCTAGTCTGTTTCCACCAAAAAAGTGCAGTTAAGGATTTATAGACTGGCCACTCCCAGAAAAATTTCTGACTGCTGGTTATGGTGGTCAGTCTGGAGATCCGGTCAGGAAAAGCCAATGGGGACAGCGGGGAAAGGAATTTAGCTGGAGTCTAGAAGACAAAGGCAGTAGCTCCTCCTCATAGACTCGTGCTTTTAACATGATTTATATGGTATTCCCCTTTAGTATAAACACAAGCTTTCATTTTAAAGCCTACAAAAGCCAAGACCAAAGGTTATCCATGACCAGCAAGCCATTTAATCACTGCCTTTGCCCATGCCAAGGATATTGCTCCCAAGCACGCTGCTTTCTAATACCAAAACTATCCCATTTCCATTCTCACCCTGCCAAGCCAAGAGCTGGCCACACTCTCATCCCAGAGCTAAAAGCACCTTCTGCTTTGAGCAGCTTGGCACACATCACAGAGGACATGTCATGCTGGAGAAGGGAAATCTAGTCCTGTTGATCTTCAAGGGCCCTTGCTGCCCACTGCCCCGTATCCCCACCATTTGCTGCATGACCCCATGAGCCCTTATCCTGGGGACAAGGTGCTTCTTTGCCTTTTTACAACAAGAGCAGACAGAGGCAGCCCAGAAAGGCATGCAGTCTGATACTTCTGCAGGGCTGGTCTGGCTCTCTCGTCCTAGGACAATAAACACCATAAATACCTGCTGGGTGCATTTGCAGTCTCCCAGAGAAAAGGCCTCCAGGACCTGGGTCCTATTTTCCCACAACACCTACACACCAAGTGAAAGAAAGCACAGGATTAAGCTGTGGTTCTTCAAAGCTGCAGATAAATATAGCATTTCACTTCTTAAGCACAATCCCCAGTGACAGGAACTTATCCATCTCAGCAGAGTGCCAGGGACAGTCGCAGGTGAGGCCAAAGTGAGCACCCAGCACACACAGGGGCAGTCACTGCACTGTGCAGTGACTAATGACACTGGCTAATGCCCAGTGCAGTGTCATTAGGCCCCCATATTCAAATGACAAATAGGACCCCTGCCTCAATGAAGAATAATGATGTTGTTGCCTTCAGTCAGGTTGTCTGCAGTTTCTGATGAGTACCAGAGCAAACTGAGGTGCAGATCCCAGCACAGGTTTCCAGCCAGAAGCCAATGTCCACAGTTATGCCACCCTATTCCCACAAAACTGTGAATCTCCCTAAGAGATCCAGAATTCAATGCAGATGCAAGGGGCTATGCTGGTATTCCATGGGATGAGATGTTCCCCAGGGCAGCAAACACATTTTACAAGACTTTTCTGACCTAGTTGCTGAACTTCCTCTATGCACACAATAGCCAAATTGCTCACGGGTTTGGGATTAATTAGCATGTGTCAGCTCAGGTTCTACCTCCTACCACAGCCGCAACGAGGAGGCACCAGCTCCGAGTTTCAGAGGATTACCTTTATCTAGAAAAAACACACAAGACAGGGAAAGCCCAAGCTGATGCTCCTGCCCCACTCTTCTCCTTTTCCCTTGGGGGCCATGATTCATTACCAGCTGGTTTTGTTCTTAATCTGAGGTGACACAGGGGTCAAACAAAGTGGTTTGCATGTCTTCCTCCATCCTTACCACCCTGCTGAGCCACGGCTTGCTGGTCAGATGCCACAGCTCTTCATGTATGAAATCCTGCAGCCTGGCCTCCTGACTGAGAGCTGGGTATTGCAGCACTTTGTAACATGGGTCTTCTCTCTGAATCCATTTTATCACTGCTATTGTGGGTGGCAAACTACATGGACTCTTTGCTGGAGGAAACAGGCAGCAATATTGCCCTCACCAACTCCAGGCAGATGTTAAGCATGACATGTATGTGTACTTTAACCCCAGTTTCAAAAAAAATTATGTATCATGATATCCACCCAGAGCTTAAACATCCTCCAACTCATCTCCATGCCAGCAGGTCTCACTCAGCCCTGCTTCTGACCCTGCAAGTGAAAGCTGGGGTGATCACACCAAACCTTGCCCCTTTTGGGCTGGCTGACCCCCAGCTAAGACCAGTTCAGTCACCCTCACCTTCCCACCTGTCCTGCTGGACTCCAACAGAGCTCACTCTTATCTTTGCACCAGGTACTGCTGAATGAACCTTGCTCAGGTGCCAGACAAAGAGGCAGCCAAGCTCAAAGCAGAAGGGATTGCGAGGATGACACAGAATTAACAGGCATCAGCATTCAGCAAGCAAGCGGAGAACGCGCCGATCTATTTTTAATGGTACAATGAGAGTGCTTTACAAAAGGATGTGTCTGGGGAGATTCTGCCCAGTCAGAGATTTGCATTCGGGTTTTTTTGCAGCAGTCAACTTCCCTTGATGTGTGGGAGGCATTTTGTCTCTTCACCACCCCACAGAGCAATTCAGAGGGTCCTGGCTCAGTTTTGGCTGGAGGCTCACCCCCCTGGGTCACCTTCCTGCCCTGCTGCATCCTTCTGACTTTCCATCAGAAGAGCTGAACCTGAAGTGAGCAGCAGGTAAGGTGTTAAGGACAGCTCCAGGCTTGCTTGGCTTCTGGGTGTCAGCCCTGCTGAGCCAGCATAGCTGCTGGGGACACCTCTGCAAGGTCCCTGACAGCAGCAAAGTGGTTAACATGGCTTTTCATGGGCTAGCTCCAGTCAGCAGTGCTGGCACCCTCTCTGCACCAGCCCTCAACAGCCTCAAGTGCCAAGCGAGGCTCCGGCTGCACCCGTCCGCTCCCCACGCAGGGCTGCCGGCCAAGGCAGATGAAGATGGCATGAATAACTCCACTCAAGCCACGGCTCAAGGAGGACCAGGCTGCCATCGCAAGCCTGGAAATGAGGGTTGTTAGAGGCAACGCAAAAACAATCAGATGTTGTAGATACTTCTTGGTTGCTTCTTTTCAGCAGCACGCCCCAGAGACGGATGGACCCTCTTTGTCTGGAGGGTCTGGATTTCAATGGGAGACATGTGATTTATGCCGGCACAGGTTTAACGTGTGGAAAGGGCTTGACTTGCTCGATGCAAAAACCCTGCAGTGCCCTAATAGACTGAAATTTCTCCCCGAGCTTCTGCTGCATCAGCTGAATTAGCATGTGTTAGCTGTAGACAGCAGAGCTCCTCGGAGAACTAAATCCCCTATTAAAAAGCCGAAAAGAGGCGAGCTGAAAAGCCAGGATGCGGGCACACTGCGCACCTCCGTGCCGGATGAGTAATGTGGGCTGACAGAAACGGACTGGAAAGACGCACTGCATCATTAGCAGGGCTGGAGGACGTGGTGCAGGAGAGGATGCCAGGGTCATGCTGTCACTGGAATCTCCACACAGGATCAAAGCAGTGGTCCACCTCATTCATGTCCCCTCACCAGCACTGCCTAATAACAGGTATGCTACAAAAGCCTGGGAGAAGCAGGACGGTGGGTATTTATGGACTAGTCATGCAATAATTTAGGTTTAAAGGGACCTCAGCAGTTCAGCTGGTCCAACCCCTCTCTCCCTTAAAGGAGAATGAGCATCAACACCAGAACAGGTTGTCTTGCCCTTCTGGTTGCCAAATGACTTGTTGCCAGTCATCAGTGGACTCAGAAATAATGCTCCCCATAACTCAGCATGCAGAAACCCTACACAGAGAGCCTCTTTTGCAAATTGCTAGAGGACCTTGAAGGACTCTGGAGAAATTCCTGAAGAACACAAGGTCTCTGCCCCAAGAGAAGGCTTTATTTAAAGAAAATACAGTGAAGGCAGGCAAGGCATACATGCACACGTCAGGGAACCATGAGCGCTTTCCACACACAAAAACAACATGGAAAAAGGCATAAGAGGAGCGCAAAGAAAAGAGGGAATCAAAGAAGGATTTCCAGCCCCAGATAGGTTCCTGGGAGACTCTTAAGTAAGCTTCAGCTTAATGCACACAGTCCCTGCATTTCCATCCTGTTATTGCTCCCTGTTTACAACAGGAGACTCTGTACTGGACCAGCTTCCAGTGAGCACCTCCAGGTTCTCCTCAGAACCCAGCCTGGGCTAGCACTTCACCTATCTTCTGAAATGCTGATCCTTCCAAGACATCATGCAAACAATACCTGTCACTTTGGGAAACTGAAGATCCAAAGTAGCAAAATCAACCCCACAGAAGCCCTGGGCAAAGCAAAAGAAGAAGCCTCCTGCACACCAACCTAGATAATCTTGTCCAACTGGGTCTAGAAAACCCCAGAGGAAGAGCCAAATAGCAGAGAAATGGAGCCAGCCGTCCTACAGGAGCCACGGCAGTCTGCAGCATAGTCTGGGCAGGGCTCTGTGTGGTGCACAGCCCCCCGGTGTGGCCCACCTTTACTCTCCTTGGAGAGTGAAGATGGCTGAGAACCAAACGAGCCTCTTGGACAGCATGGACCCAAAGGTTTGGGGTAGAAAGTCTAGAAACCTCTCTTGGAAGAGAAAGAGAGGTTTTCATCTCCATGAACTCATGCTACAGAAGAGACAGGCTGACCAAGGCACTGACCATGACCAGAGCTTGCTATGTTCCACCATGGTCTCAGCTGCTGGCCCGCTTCTGGCGAAACAGCTGTCCCACGGGGATGAGACACACGTCATGGCCTCCCCCTCCACCAGATGAGCAGGCAAAGCCATCGCCGGGGTGCACTGCACAACCCACTGTCCCTGCAGGAACCTGCACTACCACTAATCACACCACAAGCTCTGCCTGCCTTTGACAGCAGCCCCTGACACCAGTAGTGCACAGCATCTTGGCACAGTCAGTTTTTACCCTCCCTCACACTCCCCTGGCTGCGTTATAATCCTGCACACAGAAGTACACCCAGGTCTCCTGAGTAAGCCTGAGAAAATCTTGAGCAGAGAGCTTGTTTAGCTTCTTATCTGATGAATGCTCCCAGGCCACTCACCTCCCTTCCCCAAGCCTGCCATAATTACGTCAGGTGCCTCCTTCCCACTGGCATCAGGCGGGACAGGTGTCTCTTCAGAGAAGAAATGTAAAGCTTGAAAAACAGGTTTTAAAACCCAGAGGGCATGGGGATGCAAAGGAGTGTCAAAGCTTTCCCCACAGGATGACTGCATTGCCGCTCTGGCTGCAGGAGTTTCTCTGCATAGCAGCAAGGAAAAAAGAGTGCAGTGAGACCCAGAGACCGTGAACACCTGGGAATTTCTGCAACCATCTCCCCCTTAACATTGCCATTAAACACATGGCAGAGGGCAAAAAGATCTACAGACTCTTCCAGTGCAGCATCCTGGCTGTCCTACTGGGAGAGAGGGGTCAGCATCCACAAGCTCCTTCTCTTTATCACCTCCTTCTCTACCAGATTCAGTTTGCTAGCACTGTTTCAGTACTATGGCAGCGTCCTATGAGCCTGCACCACACATCAGGGCTGCCAAACGCTGGAGCACCTCCTTTTCCTCCTTCCACTCCTGATAGTGTGAACATGCTCTGCACCTGACTGTGCCCAGGGCTTTGGGAGCCAAGCTGCACACCCGAAGAACAGTCTTGTTTAAAGGCAAGGAAGCAAATCCAAAGAGGAAAAATCCCTATCCCTCATGTAGATTAGAGCAGCTGGTGCAGAGGTAAGGGGTAGGGATGGAATGGGGACTCACTCATATTCATGCCAAGAGAAGTCACTTCAGAAATCCAGAGCCACAATGGGTCTCCAGCCTTTGGAGATTTCCTGGGGAAGCACAGGAGAGAAGCGAGTTTTTTCCCACCTCTTAAGATCTAATTTGGCAGCACGGGACAGACACTACTGCTTAGTCCTACCCAGCCCTCAGGGCTGTTTTCATAGTAAAAGTGATGTTGAATTTAATTTTAGGTGAATATAAACTCTCCAGAGGCTCAGTGGCTTTCTCAGAGAGGTGCCTGGCATCCAGCAAAAACACACTCTGCAGACAAACACGGTGTGGCATTTGCAAGAATAATCTCCATGCAGAGTCCCCAGTGAATGCTCCTAAGGACTCTGGCCACTTTGTTCAGCTCTCCCAAGCTTAGCTGAGGCTAGATTTTAAACAACAATGCTAGATTCAGGTTTTCCTTACCTTATGTCTAAGCAGGGACAAGTGAAAACCACAGGAGGACAATCTGTTGGGTTAGAAGACTTTTGGTGTGAGCTGCTGTCATCTCAGCTTGGAAACCCTCCAGCCTCAGGTCTGAGCCTCTCAATTGTGTTGCCAATGGGCCAAGGGCAGGAATTTCTGCCTACTGCCACTGCAAAGAGGCATCTGGGCATCCCTGTGCTGCTCACACTCTCACCCATCCGCTCTTGTCCCAGCCATTTGGACAATCCTACACATCCAGGCTCTGCCACTGTGGCTGTGCCAGGCAAAACTGGGGACAAGACACCTGCAAAGTCCTTGAGGGTGTTTTAAAATCCCAAATACGCTATGGCCAGGAGTATTTTCTTGGTGCCACAGCTTATTTTGTTCTGGGAGCTGTTACAACCAAAATCAAAGCAAGTGCAGAAACCCCCATGCAGACCCGAACCCCAGCAAACCTCTTCTGCAAAGAGAGTCCTCCCGGCACGGCCGCCCTCCGACAGCGCAAGCAGAGGCATACACAGAGGCAAGGCCAAACCCAAAAGCACCAATTCCCATGCATCGAGTCCTTCCGAAAACAAAGCTCTCCGCAGCCGTGCCCCGAGCCTTTGCCTCGGCGCAGGAGGATGAGACAATGCACACCAACGTCAAACACCGCTCCACGGGCAAGCTGCTCTCAAGGTTATCATGGCCCCTGCACTGCCAGGCGCAATCCTCAGCGCTACCTGCTCGGGCTGCTTGGATATCCCGACCTTTTCCTGCGGGAGAGGGGTCTGCCTTATTATCCCGAATCAGAGGGAGATGGAACCTCTGGCAACCATTCCCGATGCATTCGTCATCGCCAGCTGCTTGGGACAGGGATGGTCTCTCCTACATATGCTTATGCAGCATCCAGCTCCCACCAGGGAGCTGCCGATAACTACCGCAATACGAGGGATAAACGCATCCATGCCTAGAAAAATCCAAATATCCCTATCAGGAGAGCACTGCATTGCATTCTTCCTTCTAACGAAACCGCAAATTACTGACCTGTGCACAGAGCTCCCCCAATGCAAGCTGAAGCACTGACATCAGCTTTTGCTGTTGCTCAGGAATTTAATTCTGGGGGAGGAGAAAAGGGAGGGGGGAGCAGGAAGGAGAAGGAACTTATTTATCAATAAGGGAAATAACCAGGAATCTTTAAAAACAAACAACGCTCAGCACAGAAAGCAACATTTATCACTGTATAATGATTGAGGGTGCGTGGGGGGTGATCAATCGGTCCAGGCACGTTAGGGGAGGTGGAGAGGATTATTTTAAACGAGCAGCTTAACTCATTAATCGCGAGCAGCGCCTTTGGAGCCGCAGCAGTGAAGTGTTGCATGAAAACCCCCGCTGCTGAACACATGCCGGCTTCGTTTAAATGCCAAGGACACAGGGCGACACTCCAACCTCTTTCATCATCAGAAAAACCACAGCGCTGTTAACACCGGTTCCTCAAACACCAGCCCTCAGACCCGCCAGAAAACCCCTCCACCCGCGACCCCCGGCCCGGCAGGACAGCGGGTATTCCCCGGAGCTTCCCAAGCCCCCTCCTCACCTGCACCACGGCCGCCTGGCAAGCGCACACGGCGAAGGCAGGGTGGGATTTCCACCACCCCCCCGCCCCGAAAACAAGCGCAGCATCTCCGACATGCGCGGCCGCGGAGCGCCGGCCCCCCCCCCCCCGCCACCTCCCCCCTTCTTTCCCCAATCCCCGCCGTGGGGCTGCTCCCTCCCCAGCCCCAGCACTTCACACACATATTGTCCCTCGCACCAGAGTCCTTCCAGCCCCCACTACCCCCGCGCAGCGCTGTCCCTAGGCGCACACACAGACACGCACATACACCGGCACATGCTGCCGCGCTGCCCGCCGCCTCAGGGCGCGACGCCGGCTCCGCTCCCCACACGCGGGCGCCCCGCGCCCCCCTCCCCGCCTCCCCCGGGGCGCACGGCCCCATCCGGCGCGGACACGGCGCGGACGCGGAGGGACGCGCACTGACCCGGCGCGGCGGGCGCGGGCGGCCGCCCCGCTCCGCGGGCTGTCCGCTGGCGCGGCCGCTGCCGGCGCCGCAGGGCCCGCATGCCGCGGCGGGCGGGGGGGGGGCCCGCTCCGCGCTGCTCCGCGCTGCTCCGCGCCGCTCCGCGCGCCGCCGGGAATGCGCCGGCGATGAGGTCATGCCTCGGGAGCGGGCGGGGGGGTGAGGGGGGAAAGGGAAAAAAAAAAAAAAAAGAAAAAAAAAAAAAGGAGACAGCGTTGACGTCACCCGCAGCCAATCAGCGCGGGCGGCGCAGGGCAGGGTGACGTCAGCCCCGCGGGCGCGGAGCGGCGCGCAGGGAGCGGGAGCAGCTGCGGGGTCGCGGTGCCCGCGGGAGGGGGGCCCGAGCCGCCAGGCCCCTCCTGGGGTGACCCTCCCGAGGGCCCCGGGACACCCCCCGAGCCGCGCTGCTCCTGGCAGAAAACGCGCTGCCCTGTATTTTTGGGTCATGGATGGTTCCCGGGCTGCCTGGCGTTGCAAGGCTGAGCCGGGAGCTCTCCCGAGAGCTCCCTGCCGCCTGTCAGCGCCCTGCCTGCTGAGCCTGGAGCAGCGGGGACCTGCCGGGCGCCCCACGGGACTCGTTCTCTCTGAGCGGAAGGACAGGCATAGGGGCAGCACGGCCTCGGAGGGTGGCATGGCAACGTTCGACCAAAACGCTGGGAGCTCAGGAGGAGCCTGACCCACAGGTGGGCTCCTGGATGGATGGAGTGGGCTCACCCCCATCCTGCTGCGCGTTCACCAGAGAACTGGGCAACTGGCCTGTTACATGGCAGGGGTTTTTCTCTGCCCTTGGCCCTGGCCTGGCAGCTCCAGCTTAGAGAGGGATTAGGGTTTAGAAGCTTAGGTTTTGCTGGTGCTTAGGAAATGAAGGGAACCTTCCTCCCTGCCGATACGGATGCCGGATGTTTTAAAATTAACTCTCATGTCTCCAGACACACGGCCAGCAGCTTGCTCAAGAAGAACGTCGAGCTCCCACAGTAACTGGCGGCAAAATCTTTCCCAGAAATGTCATTTCTCATAGAGCACCAGAGGTATAAAACCCTGGGATGCTAAAAAGTCTCACTCTCCCCATTGCATAAGCAATGCTGAGTTCATGCCCTTCTCCTACCGCAGAAAATCAGCTCACCCAAAGCTGTCAGCAGGGAAGCTTTTAAAAAACCAGGGATATTCTACCTAAACTCATGGGTTTCAGCCCAGTTATCATAATCAGTGGCAAGATGCTGGGGTAGCACAGGCACTCGCTTCTTTAGCGGCATGGGAACACTTGGTCCTGGTGGGAACTGGAGCAGCAGCATGACCGGAGCAGCATGACCCTTTCCTGCTGGTTTTCCTGCCCAGCTCCCTCCTTGTGGCCATACAAAGCACCCAGTTGGGGAAAACCTAAGAAAGACTTCTCTTGCCTCAGCTTCGGACTGTTTCCTCCCCGACCCAACACCCCTTTTCAGGGGTAAAACAGGAAAAAAGAGGGGGAAAGGAATGAGTCTGAAAATCCCAAAGCTTCCTCATAAAAGCTGTTATTTAGGCAGAGAGCCACGAGCTCGCAAAGCCTGCTGAAGGAAGAGGATTTAAACAGTTTTTTTCCAAGCTCCAGTTAAAATCAATGTTTCCAATAATGGACCTGGCACATCACAGATGAGCATCCCAGATCAGCTGTTGGGAATATTGCTCCCTGTCTGTCCAGTGGCATGGCACAAAGAGGAGAGTGGGAAGCAGATGGGAGAAGGATACCAAGCTTGCAGCAGGGCAAGGGATGGGGAGGTAATGAGGTGAGGCAGAGGATGGAGTGTCCTGAGGGACTACCTTGGACTGTTCATTCCAGCAAGAGACCAAGCTGAGCTCCCTCTTGAGCCTTCATCCCTGGCAACCTCTCCTCAGCTAATCCATGGACGCCCCTGCTGCATCCTGGATGATGAGGACACAGGAGATTTGACCCACACAAAATCCCCATTGGCAGCGAACAGGAGGAGCTGCTCCAGTGGGGCTGGGGACCCCTGGGACACGGGTTCTCACAGCCACAGGAGAGGCTGCAGCCCACGAGCCCTGCATCTCTCCCACGCCCACTGCTTCTGTGCGAGGCGCTGCAGCCAAGCGCCTGGTGGGGAGAAACCAAAACAAATGATTCACTGCTGCTGAACCGCTCCCGGGATCACAGGGGCCAGGAGCAGGCGGTGATGGAGGCTTGCAAAACCTCACCTGCCTCCCAAAGCTGGGAGCTAACCCTATTTAGATCCCAATCCTGCTCAACCTGATATTCTGGCATTCGGGTGCGGACCCGCAGCTACATGGAAGTGGGCAGCCAGCCTGAGCGAGGGCAGTGCTGCAAGCACACCTGGTCAGCTCTGGGCGGCTCGGGTCATCCCTATTACCCCTATTTTCCCCAGGGGAAATCAAGCTGGGAGAGCCAGGGCAATGCTGTAATGGTCAGGCAGGCAGAACAAAGCAGCCTCGTCTCTAAGCTCCATCTACCAGATGTGAATCTATTGTCTCAGCCCCAGGGCCATCGCACCCCCCTCTCCAGCAAAAATTACACAGCAAGTTGCTTATTGCTAAAGGAAAGCGCTTTGTTTCAGGTAAAGCACTTAAAAAATAATTCACCCCACTCTGGTTTTTTCTCTTTCCCAGATTTCAGGCACATCCAAAGATGGATTGTGTCCCAGCTACGTGTTTCAAATGCAAGTTACGCTTGTACACGTAATAGTTCTTGCTAAAACATTTTCCAGGCCCCCTGATTTCCATGGCAGGCCAAGTGCAGAAGAGCGCAGCAGAGCCTCCTGCATGCGTCCTGCAGGGATTAAAATTGGAACCTGATCATGAAGGAAACTAAAACTAGGAAAAAGGAGTTGCTGCCAAACCAACTTTCTTATCCATCAAAAAGGAGAGACTTTTGTCAACCCGCAATTTCTTAAATGGCCAAAAAATATTTTTTTTAACCTGTCCTGGTTATTTAGATGCAGTTCCTCGCACCACTGGCTGAGCCAGCATCCCATCACCCTCGATCAGCAGGGCTGGCTGTGGCACAGGACACTGTGTTCCCACTGCAGGGGGTATTGGCACCTTAAAACTGTGCTGATAGCTGAGGCCAGAGTCAACCTTTGGCCTGACATGGCTCTGCTTCTTCCAGGCTTGGTTGGTTCCACCACGTGTGTGCCTGTCACCCTTGTTGTGATGTCCTGGACTAGAGCACAATGTGATGCTGGAGGAAGGGGCTTGTCAGGCTTCATATCGCCCTGTTCTGTAAAGAAATGTATTGACTGGGGTGAACTCTGCAACAACTTTAAGAAGGGCATCACTCCCCTCTTTGGCAGCTGCCCATGTTCTCCCCAGCTCTCCCACCTCACGGCTGGGATGGAGCCCAGCACAGATTCCTGTGCACGCCACCTTCTTCCTGCAAAGCCCAAAATGGTGTCACTCAGTGAGGAGAGCTGATATGCTTGAGCAGGCAAAAGGCACTTGCAGCATCATCAGGCAGGTGTGTTTCTTACACGGGGGCTGCCCTGGATCTGTCTCCATTTTCCCGATAGGAGTATCTGCCTGCGTGCAGCGTGGCAGAGCTGTGTGTGCACGTCACAGGAGCAGCTACTGTGCAATTAATCGCAGAAGGAGCAGGCTGGAGGGCTGCGTGCTGTGCCATTCAGCTCAGCACATGCTGCAGAAGCATTCATTCTGTAGCTCTGACTGTGCCGCAAGGCGCTCCTGCCAAAGGGGAAAAGGAAAAGTAAACCATCGTACATTGAATAAATTCCCTCTGATTCCCTCCGGCCTGGACATACTGGAGGAAAGCTGGGCAGGAGCATGGAGATGTGCCAAACACGGGGCATGGCTGCTGAGTGCTGGCACCACGGGTCAAAGTCAGGGGGTGGGAGGGGTGGAGGAGCAGGACCTTTGCACCGGCATGAAGCTGTAGTGATGGAGGAGCCACGGCTGGAAGCAGCAGCCAAGCTGCACAGAGGCTTTACAGAAACACCCCTGAGGTGCAGGAAGCGTTCCTGCTCCTTCGCCCCCAGTGCTGAAATGGAGTGCCATGTTGGCCCACATTAAGGCTTGCCATGGGTAGTGAGGGTAGGTGAGGGGCTTAGATGTCCCTGGAAGCCCTCTGGGGTCATATTCACTCCTCTGAAGGCAGAGGGAAAGGGACAAGAGAGAGGATAGGGACAGGGGAATGGGAGAGAAACCAAATTGTTTCATTTTAGTATATCCAAGTCTTGAAAAATAATCACTGCCAGTGCTCTGGGACAAGGCATGGTCTTTCTTCTCTGTATGTGAATTGGGGATGGGAAAAGCATTACTCTGGGCCAGAAGGCAACACGGAGCTAGGCTCCATGCAAGGGTCTGTCAGGTCCAGACCCTTTCTCTGTACACTTGTGCTGGTTTTTGTTAGGCTGCTCACCAGTTGCTAGGGGTTTTTTTTGTTTTGCTTCAATCATTTTCACTGATGAGAGCATCTGCTGCCATCTGTGCCTCCCCCTCCTCCCCCCGGCAGGGCTGCGCACCGCCGTGGTCTGCCTGCAGAGCCAGGCGCTCTTCACTGTCCAACCTGCACACGGATAAGGGGATGGAGAGGAGGGAAGAGGCAGCTCCATCAGTGCCCTGCTCTTCCCCTGTGTTTGCCGACCATATCTGGGCACTGCTGCAATTGTACCCGTCACAGGACACCCACAGTGCCAATGTCCCAGAACCTGGTGGCTCTAAGCAAGGCTGCAGCTCCTCCTCTGAGAAGCCATCAACCCATGAGACAGTGTTGGAGAGGAAAACAGAGATGAAAGGGCTTTGGTAAGGTCACCTAGGACATCAGGACGTGGCTGGGAAGGGAGGTGAGAGTCGCTACTTGCTGTCAGCATGACTCTGCCTCCTGGCCCATGGAGTGCCTGGGAAGCAGGGTTGTGATGCTACAGTGTAGTCGGCTTTTGCTGGAGGGTTACACACCCCACAGCAGAACAGAGGTTGCCATTTGCATCTCTCTCTGACTGCTAATTTGGGTATCCAGGCTGAGGGCTGCTCCAGGCCTGACTCACCATGCTCTGCCTGCACTCCTGGCAGCTCATCCGAAGGGGAACCAGCGGATGTCGACACTGGGCTGGGAGATCTTTACCTGAATGAGCTTCATCTCACATGTATTACTGCCAGCCCATAGATAAAGGAGAATTGCGGGATCATGTTTACCAGCCAAACCCAAACCAGTTCACCCCAGCTAGGACTCGATGAGCTGCTGTCTGCAAACTGGCTTGGTGGCATTTGTGCAGAGGTGGCATCCCCGAGCTGTGCGTGGCAGCGGGGGCAAAGGCTCGGGTGAGCACTGAGACTTGCCTAAGCACGGCAGGGTTTGCTCACACGCACTGCCTGGCTCCCAGCCACCTTTCCCTGCAAGCGTGGAGGGCAAATGTCTACCGGTGCCCGGGCCCTCGCCTGACACACATGTCCCGGCTGGCACAGAGGGGCACATCCCTGCGGAGGGCTGGGGACCCGCTCCTGGCTGGTTTTAGGAGCCGCCCTCACCTCACGATTGCTTCTTGCACAAGCCAGCGCTTGCCCTGTGCAGGGGCTCGCAGCTCCCCGGTGCTGGGGCTGGGGGCCGGGAGTCCTGGAGAAGCGTGGATGGAGCTGTGCCCCTTGCTAGGGGCAGAGCGCCCGGAGCTCCCGGCCCGCCCAGAGGCCGCGGAGATGGGCGGTGCGCTGCCGGCTGCGGTGGAGCGGTGAGAGAGGGCCCTCTGCCTGCCTCCCGCAGCCTGGCAGCTCCGGCTCGGCTCGGACACCCCGCTCCCTGCCGCCGTGACCTCCTCCGGGGTGCCGTGCTGCCCTCGGGGTCCCCCCGCAGCCATTCCATCGCGGGGCTGAACGAGCCCCGTCCCGCAGCATCTCCCCCCCGGACGAGGGTGTCCCTCAGCAGCTTCGGTGGCCTTTCCCCAGGCTCACCCCCAACGCCTTTCAGCTACCAGGGGCACAAAACCAGCACAGGTGTTTTAGGCACAATTGCACAATGTCGCCTAACAGGGAACAGTCGCTCCCCACGAGCTAAACAAAAAGCAAAAAGCAATCCTCATCAAGCTGTCAGGCCCAGTTTCTCGAAGGAATACAATTAAATCTTTAAATGGCAACGTGACCGTCAGTTCTTCCCCATCTCAAAAGATGCTTCTCAAGCTGCGTTCGGCTGTTCCTCTCTTCCACCCCCTCCTCACAGTTTTCCTTCCCGCCGCGGAGTGCAACAGAGGCTGCGGCTTCGCAGCCAAAAAAAAGTGCGATTTGGAGAGCGCTGCGCGACGTTGTGAGTGGCAGAAGTGAAAAGGCAGAGAAGCAACTCTTGAAAGCCTGCCTTCTGCCGCGGCGGGTGTCAGCCTTGGCAAAACCTGAACTTCCAGAATTTTCTTGCAAAATTGAAAAAAAAAAAAAGAAAAAAAGCAATTAGAGGACCTGTCGAATTTGGCTGCTGCTTTTCTTTCCCTTGTTCTCTCAAAATGAGAAAAGTTCTTTCTTTCCCTTAACAGCACAGTTGGTGCAATCTGGGATGTACTTGCCTGACAGTATATGGGGATGTAATTTTGCTGTCTCAAGTTGGGGTTCCCGTTCCCTGACACTGGCAAGATGAAAAATGGATGCTGAATACCTTGATGCTGCTGCACTTGGAAGACCCATGCATGAAAAAATGTTTGTTTGGTTTTTTTTCTTTTCTCCTAAACAAGCTTGGAAATCTATGGGTTCCTGTTTTTTCCTCCATTTTGTGGGCGCTTTCCTCCTGCTGTGGGCTTGGAGGGACTCCATTAAAATGAAGGGGAGACACTAAGAGAGAGGAAGGGAGAGCACAGGAGCTTTGCTGCCCCACAGCCCAGAGCTGCAGGTGGAGCCGAGGCGAGGGCTGTGGTGGAGCCGAGCACGTGCTGGGGTCCATCATCCCATCCTCCAGGCACAGGGTTACTGCATCCTTCTTGCTACCCTGTTCTCGTCTGTGGCAGGTCTGGGTGGATCTCCAGCCTGCTGCCGCACAGCAATTTCACCTCCTACAACATGGGTAACAAACAATAAATATGCTGGCTACTAATAATAGCCCTCCCTCTCCATCCCTGATGGGTTATACATGCAAAAAATGCTGCCGAGTCAGTTCAATATTCCCCCTGGTTCATTAAACCAGCATCCATTTTCCTGCAGATAAGATGGTCCATCAGGGGAAGGGATGATGATAACTCATTTGTCACACTTGTTAAATGTAGAAAAGGCTGGCTTTGGGTCACTTCCAGTTTTGTGTCAGCTCTGCCTTTATGTGAGCAGCCCTATGCCTGCATGCCAAGCAGGGCGGCTCTCTCCTGCCTAGCACAGGAGATCGGGACAGTGGCATTGTCTCTGCAAGATTTCCTGGAGCTGGGGGTGGTCTCTGAGTGCAAAAGCACTTGCAACGTGGCTCACATGAGTCCCAGCTCATAGAAAGGAATGCACTCATTATTGCAAGAGATGCCATTGGTCCCCCAGGGATCTAAGCCTGCGGCCTGGAACCCCTGGCACTGCACACATGGTGGCCCTGTCTGAGTTATCCCCCGAGCCCATCCAGCTGCGCTTGTGTTCGGGCTGAAAAGCCTGAGAGGTGTGATGGGGAAGGATACCAAGCCAAGACCTTGGACACAGCCAAGGTGAGCTTGGTGCAGGTACAGGGGGCGGGAAAAAGGGATACAACCTCATCTCTGTGTCTTTCCTAACCTCGGAGGATCCTGGGATGGTTGGTCTGGGTCTTGCTTAGGGTAGCACTGTCCTAAGGTAGCAGGATATAATTTGCTCCAATTACTAGGTGCCAGTTCAGGGTGGCTGCAACGTGAGTCATTTTGGCTGTACCCTCTTTGGGTGGCATTGCCACTGTGACAGGCCACCTCCTTCCTCAGCCTGGGATGAGGACTGGCTGTAGCCCCTACATATGTTAGGATGGCCATGACCCCTCAGGTCTTGCTTCAGGGAAGGGAGCAAGAAGCAACCAAGAGAGGCTGGGAAGAGTATTGACCTCTGGATGAGTGATCATAGAGCAGTTCATGGCTGAGATACTTTCAGGGCACCATACATTGCACTGCCAACCGAAACTTCACTGCAAAACAGACCCCTGATCTGGTCTGGTGTGGAAATGCTGTCCTGTGAGTGGGGAGGACTGCAGGTCTTTCTGCCCATAGCTCCCCCTATAAATGAAGCCCAGGACAGGATGAAGGTGTGGAGACCTGAGCAGGAAGGAGGTGACGTCTCATGATGCTTTCAGGGAAGCATCTTCATGATCTGTCCCCACATCTCACTATGGCACATCCCTCACTGAGCACAGCCCAGAGACAGCCTGCTGATTTAACCATGCACTCAGCAGATGATGAAGTGTCTCATGACAGCCTGTCTGCATTCCCCATCTCTTGCTTCACCTTTGCTTTCAGGGTGGGTGCAAAGGTGGATCCTGGTGCCTTCTCCCGGCTCCATGGCTGGTCTGCAGTGATTGGTGCCCCTTGGCATGAGGTCACCTTACAGCTGGAAAAAGATGAGGCAGCTGTGGCACATGAGATGGGATGAAGGGTCAGAGCGGCTGATAGGCAGTATTTTAGTTCTGGTCTTGCCATTAATTTATGGGTGTTTTCAAGTCAGGGTGTGTTGATTTGCATCACAACAGGCAGCTGCAGGCAGCTATCGGGCAGGACTCTGAGCTCCTGTCTATTTCAGTGGCAAACGCACATCGTCTCCGAAATCTGGCTCTTCATAATGACCCTGGGAAGTGCTGCAGTAGCAGCAGGTTCAGACTGCAGCGATTTATTTCTCTCTTCACCGTTGGACCTAGCAGGGGAGGGGGGCCCTGCCCGCTCGGCTGCCTTTGCCTGCTTGCCATAGATCTTCCATCAAGGAGTCACCGAGGTCTCTGCTCTTAAATCTGGGTCTGTGCTCTCCTTCACGGCTGCGTGCGGCCCCGACCTGCAGCAGCATCCCTCACTCCTGCTTTAAATCTCTCCCGAGCAGCTGCTGGTGACATTAGCATTTTTTCTTGCCAGCCCATAGAGACCAGGAGCCCAGCCCTGCTAAGGAAGGAATTAAGCCGGCAGCATCACATATCAGAGGTATCTTTTTATTGACTGTTTACAGAAATACAGTAGCACTCCACTTAGGTGGCTTAGGCAAGTTCTCCAGAAGGTGCCTTCCTTCTCAGCACTGCTGGGAGATCCCAAGGAGAAACCTGCCCTTTAACACTTAGGGGCTTCTCTGGAGGCTTTGGGGCTCCCCAGCATGAACTTCCTAACACCTTCAGCTCTCCAGGGGCTGGGAGTTGTCTGAACCAGTAGATGAAATTCAAGAGAAGAAAAGGAAAAGAAACCCCCACAAGCTGGGGGTGGTGGGGCAGTCTGAACACACCTGATATGTTGTGAGCCAGCCCTGCCATGATCCCCATCCATCACTGTATGTGTCTCCAGCTCCACAGGACCCCCCTGCTCCCCAGAGCTCAGCTGTCTGCCACTAAGTGTGCGTAGCTCTGGGCTTTGCACGCTCTTTTCACACAGCTTGTTGGCCATAAAATAAATATTTCTTGGTCTATTTTTCTTCCTGTACATGTGTAAGAGTGAGACCCTTTCCTTCAGCTCTTCACATACCATTTCAGGGCAAGAAGGGTATGCTCAGCTGGGCTGATAAACTAATTTAACTTTTATTTATGTATTTAATCGACTTTTTTTTTTTTTGGCAATCAAGGTGTAGTGGTTGGTTTGTTTTGTGTGTCCTTGCTACAAGAAACTGCAGACACTTCTGGCGTAGAGGCATTTTGGCGGCGGCAGCTGCTGTTGGCCTCACTCAGTAGTCAGTGAGAGGGTATCGCAGGAAGATGAAGATAAGGATGATACAGAAGGTGGCAAGGGCTGAGCTGGTGATGTTAAAAAGCCGGGCTGTCTTGGCATCTTCAACTGCTCCATTTAAGTCATTGAGGAGTTTCTTATCCCGCACCTGAGACAAAAAGATAATTAAATAAAGTAATTGCAACACATATGAAAGACATAACTTGTTTCAAGCAGCAGCCACAAAACCCAGTGCACCTGTACACGGTTACCTGTACAGCAGATGACGGCTGGGCTAGGCCTCTTTGTATTTGAGCGCTTTGGGTGCCATAAAATACCCTGAGGTGAGGTTTGCACCCCATCTCTGCTATGCGTTGAGCTTGTGAAACCAAGCACTGTAATACCTGTGGGCTGGAAATTCCTGGGAGCAGAGAAGAAGAGTGGAATTCCTGGAAGAGTGACCCACTGCTGTTACCAACCAGGCAAACCAGGGCCCCGTGGTCCCCAGTGGGGCAGTGTCATTTGGAGCCTGAGGGTGCACAAAGGAACTGCGATGCCATTGTGCACCCCAGGCACACGGGCACTAAAGCGCACTTCCCACCGTGTCATGGCCCCCTGGCCCCGCAGCGCTGGGCTTCGGCTCACCCAGCCCAAAAGGGAGAAGGCTGACTGCAGTTTCGGTGTGCATCCCCGTGCCTCCGTCTGCACTGAGGGGCTGAGCGGGTGAAACCTGGCACGGCACGCTACTGCAGCTCCCGGGCTGCGCACGAGCCTCCAGCATATTAAGTAGTCCTGGGTTAATGAGTTCCCTTCCTTCTGCAGGTCTTATGCAGATTGTGTAGCATCCCTGCCACAGGCAGCTTTCTATTCTGACAGCACGGTCTGCTCCCTTCATTGTCTTGCGGGCTGGGACTTTTATGGGCTTTCCTTGGGACAGCTCTGCAGTGGGCGATGATTGTGCACGTCCATGTCACTGGCCTGTCCCCACCTCCTCCAGGCTGCCAGGCAGTGCATGGCACTGCCAGGCAGCAATGCCACTAGCAGGCATTACCGACGTACTAGCGACGGCATTACCAGGCAGCAGATGGCACTGCAAGGCAGCAGATGACACTGCCAGGCAGCAATGGCACTACCAGGCAGCATGTGGCGTTTCCAGGCAGTGGATGGCACTGCCAGGCAGCAGAAGGCATAGCCAGGCAGCACATGGCACGGCCAGGCAACAAAGGCATTGCGAGGCAGCAGATGGCACAGCCAGGCAATGATGCTGCGAGCAGGCAGAGATGGCACAGTGAGGCAGTGAATGGCACAGCCAGGCAGGCAGCGATGGCACGGCCAGGCAGCTGATGGCACTGTCCACCAGCAGCAGCTCTGCAGTTTGATCCCAGCAGAGGAGGGGTCAGACTCCACTGCTTCCTAGCAGGGATATGTCCCTGTCCCCAGGCTGCCCCTTCAGCCAGCACTCAGCAGACTCGGGCAGCTGGAGCCACAAGGATGTGGGACAAAAGGACCAGGACACTTGACTCGTCATCCATTTCCCGTATCCAAGCGGGGTGCCCAGGGTGTGGCAGGGCCTGCCCCACTGCCCGCTCTCGGGTGGGGGCTGTGGGGGAGCAGGGCTGTGAGCCCTTTGCCTGCCCTGCTGCCGGCATTGAAAGCCCCGCCGGGCACTGCCGCCCAGACACCGGATGTTGGTGGCAAGCTGCAAAAACCTGCACCAGAGTCAGACCGAGGAATATTAAAAGGCTTTTATCGATCAGGAGCTTTCCGAAAAGACTCTGCAACGAATTCAGACCACATCTTATGGACTTTTCTCTCCTCCTGCAGTGCTTACCCACAGGGCTGTCCTGAAAGCCTTCTGCAACCTGCTGGACATGGGGAAGGGTTGCTGAACCCTCATTCCCACTGAGTCATGCCGGTTCACGGGGCATCCAAAACTGCATCTCAGACCCTCAAGTAGCACTGCTCTTCTCCATCACACCAATGAGGACCTCTCTGTGCAAGCAACCCCTGATCTTCTGAACTGTGGCTAGGGAAGCTGCTGTTGGCATGATGCCCACAGGATCTGATGCTGGCACATAGGCAAGAATGAGCCTTTTTTTCATACTTGTATTAAATCAAACGGTGCCAGGTCCTCGGCCTCCGATGTGCCCTGCTCATGGGAGCTTGCAGCTGGAGCTGGGGCCATCTACCCATTGCTCTGCTGTGGAGTGCTCAGCTCACCATCCTTCTGGGATCGAGAAGAGGGGATAGTCACAAACTGCATGTGTCTTTGGGACACGCTTGGCTGGAGCTCTCAGCAGAGGAGATGATCTCTGGGAAGGCAGCAAGCCGGCAGCATGGGGGCCCACATGCCTTTCTGTGTCAGCTGAATGTCCGGGATGACGCACATTTGAAATTATTCAGTAAGTTTAACATCCTCCCAAAAACCCCTGGGCTCAGCAGCACCAGGCATTTGGCACCTCCTCACGCACTGGTGAGAAGCCCCAGAGGGGCTGGATTCAGGCCAGAAATCCTGCTTGCTGCTCCCAGCAGACTCTTTGAAGCTCTCACACACTTCCCTCTTCCCAGAGGTGGGGCTGCCTCAGGCAAAACCTACATGGAGCAAATGCCTTTTGCCCCTTCCTCCACTGCAACCCAGTGCTCTCTGCTGCAAGCAAGCTGGACTTTTGCTGTCAGTGTTTGCCGGGCTGGCGTTTGCTGTCAGTGTTTGCCAGGCAGACAGAGGTTTCTCCAGCAGACCGGCACGGCTGGCACACGGAGCTCTGCAACCCTCCCACAGCCAAGCTGCTTTACCTTTGTGGGGCCAGTTCCTCTTGGCACCAGGAGCTCTCTCCTACTGCTCACCTCCTGTTCCTTTTGTCCCTGGGGTGCCCTACAACCCTAATTTCCATGCTCAGCCTTCTCCAGTGCTCCCAGCAGCCTCTCCCAGTAGCAACTCCCACCTGACACCAGCTCACACTCGTGACCAGTGCTTCAGCCCTTTCCCATGACACACTTCAGCAGCGCGTCTCCTTCCCTTTCCCATGGCTCTCCCTTTGGCCCTGCTCCTGTCGTGCTGCATGCTGCATCTGTGGTGAGGGGTGCCTGGGGCTGCCCTCTCCCCAGTGACACCATTCCCTCACAGTTCCTTTTTTTTGTTCTTTCCATCTCTTCTCTTTCCTGTTGTTTGGGTCCAAACGATGGTGTGATGGCCGCCTTTGACTCCTACCAAAGGGCACCCAGCTGCCTCCTCTCCCTGCACCTCCAGCCGGTTCCACCCATACACTCCTCCCAACCCCTGTGGCTACAGTGGTCACCCACATGAAAATCATCCCTGATTGCCCATAATCATTTATATTGAAATGGAGTCTCTAAGTGCCAGACAAATGCAAGGGCCCCTGTGGCATAAAAGTGCAATGAAAAGGAGTTTCTCCCTACAAACCACTCACAGCTCCAGCCTCCCACATCTCTCCAGGGCAGCTTCACCTCCTCCTGCATGGCACCTCCTCCTTGCACCCCCAGATGCTTCCAGGTGTCTCCCTTTAATGTCCTGCTGTGGCAACTGAGCCAGGCTGTGGAGGAGCTCTCCTGGAGAGCAGCTAAGTGTTTCAGCTCCTTCCCTGCTTTGTCCTTAAGGAGATGCCGGTGTCTTCCTTATAGCCCAGCTTCAGCTTTTCCTATTTTCATGCTCCTGTGGCCACCATCATCATAATGTACTGGCAGCTGGTGCATGAGCTTCTGGGAGCCCTGGAAGCTGATTCCTTCCATAGCCAGAGAGATTAATCATGGTGAGGGACAGGTCCTCAAGGTCACAAGGCTGAACCCCCACCCCAGACCCAGGTGTGGTGTTTTCTTAGTCACAGGCTCTTCTCATCATCACTTTGACCCTTCTTACCTTGCCTAAAACTAGATGGGGATTTTTGGCCCTGCTTTGCACTGAGACGATGGGTGTGAGGATAATTACATCTGCTGACTGGGGTTTCCCTGGGCACCTCCAAGCACTGCGCGGTGGCCACTTTGGAGTTTCCCCCCTGAACAAGGCAGAGCTCACCTCTGATCCAGGTTGGCAACTTAGACAATTTCTTTCTTCTTCCATGCCTGTCCTTACATGAAACACAGCCAGCTTTTGTGCTCGAACATGGAAACCTTTCTCCTCTCCTTTCCCACCAGCAAAAGGCGATGGGGCCTTTCCATCCAACCATCTCTACTTGCCTGTCACTTCTCTGCTGCTCACCTTGTCTTCCAGTATCTCCATCTCACTGTCCTCCCACACCTCCAGCGTGCCAGTGCCCAAGGGATCTTTCGCTCGTCCCTCTCATCACTGTCCTCTGCCCTTTGTTTCCTTGGGGTTTTACTTTCTGCTTCCTCTCCACATGCTCCCCTTGGCTCCTATCACCCCACTCCCTTCCCCAGCAGTCACCTCCCCTCTCTCTGCCCTGAGGCTCAGCCCCGCTCATTTTTGGGAGCAGCAAACTTGCTGCTCTAGTAAAAAGTGCTGCCTCAGCTTGCAGGAGACGAATGGTTTGTTGATAACGAGTCTAATGAGGCTGTTTTTAAGGCAAGGCTGGAAGTCCACAGCTGGTTGTCAGTAAACCCATTTCTGTGCAGAGCTCCATGTCCTTACACAGAAGGAGCTCCGGAGGCAATCCTTGGATTTATTTGCTCAGTGAATTGCTCAAGAGCTCTCCAGCCCACGTGCCTCCACCACACCGGCACTGGCGTCACGGGACTGTCACCCCTGCATTTCACCCACCTCCATAAACCATTGCTCCTTCTGAAAAGCAGGACGAGAGCCTGCCTGAGAGCTTGGGTGCGGCAGCTTCTCAGGGTTAATAAATAGCTGTGGATTTGTGCTGGTCTGCTTCAACTCAAAACAAGGAAGATCAACAAGTGGCAAGAGGGGAAGGCAAACAGTCGTTTCCACAGCTGTGTGCTAAGGGCTGGGCAGAGAGTGGGCAAGAGGGCTTGGCATACTTCCATGACCTCAGGGGGCAAGAAAACTCTGCAAGCAATGCTGTGGGCTGCTGATGAGGCTTAAAAAGCCAGCAAGGCTCCTTGGCATCTTCATGTCTATAGAGCCACAGCGAGGCATCTGTACTGCGGCTCATCTGAGATCCCAGCTCCTCTGATCTACCGCCTCATGGCACAATGGGTACAGAGAAGGACTTGGCTCACCCCGACAGTCTCCAGAGACGAACCTCTGAACAACTGAAGTGAGATCTCCTGCCACCAGGCACTGATGCATCATTCATTACCACTTGGAGCTGGGAAAGGGGAAGGGAGGGAGCTGCTGAATATCAGACCACAACATTTGCTTCTGATCAAAACCAACTGAATCCAAAGCGTTGCTGTTGGAGTGATACTTTTATCTGTGCTGGGCTGGGGTCAGGGTTACTTCAGGTTTTCTAACTTCCCTGTTCCTGCTGTTGATCTCTTCTCCCCCAGCATCCAGCACACACAATTAGATGCGAGTGCCTTGCTTGCACTCGGGGAGGCTGACCTTGAGAAGCTCGAGATGTTAGAAATGACCCCTGGAGGGATACATGAGTTGTGTGACCCCGTTGCAGCCCAGCAAGCTGTGTTTGCTGAGGATCTGGCCTGCTATGGGGGTAAATAAAGATGAGGCATGCTGCCACAGTCCTGTTCAGAGTGCTTGGCTGTGGCGTCTGTCACACACAGAACCTGCCTTGTATGTCAGTTTCTGCCCTCACCTGACTTCATGTGTTTCTTTCTTCACAAATTCTTTGGCGCTGGGGTGGGGGGTTTTGACATTTTTTAGTAAATGGTTGTCACCATGAAACAGCATTTCCCTGCAGAAAGAAATCTAGAAGGCTGTAGCTAGCATGCAAAAGGCCAGGCAGACATGCCTGTTTTCCTAGATGTGGCTGAAACCAATAAAATAGGGCATGAGGAAGTAGACAGCTTTACAGTAATATTCAAGTGCACCAAGGATATATCTCTCTTCCAGTGTGGGCATTATGCTGCTGAAACCAGAGGAAAGGCTAGGGTGTGCTAAGATATATACTGACACATCTCATGGACTTGGGACATGAAGGAGATACTGCTTTATTAACAGTATGAATCTGTCAGAAGCAGGTGACCTTTATGACAGGGAATTGAAAATGCTGTTTCTGATAATGAAAACGATAATTCCTGAAGTTGCTAGATGTTTTAGTTATTTAAAGGAAGTGTAAAAGCTGTAACCCAGCTTAACTTAATGGCATCAGTGCACTGATGGCCCTTGAGGAAACCTGTGTTCCGCTGGCTGGGGGCTCTGCTGTGAGGGGTCCCAAAAGAGGCTCAGGGAGGGGAAGGTGCAGCTTCACTCCTCTCCCACCTACAGCACGTTAGTCAGTCCCTTCAGAGCACACACATCCTAGAAAGGCCAGACTTAAGTGCCTACTGCTCAAAAGTCTTTACATTTAATTGCAGGGAAACAAGAGAAGTCTGCTTAAAGGGATATCTGTCCTTAGGGCATTTCTTGCTCCTGTTTTCTCTGAACTTCTGGGAAAAACATTATTGACGGTAAAAGAGAAGAAAACATGCTTCAGGAGAAATAAACATAACACCCAGCCTGGCTGGGGTGTCATGAAGATCCCTACAGTAGCTGTGGGTAAGGAACACAGCTGCCTTTCTGAACATCCCAGTCTTCCCCAGGACAGACCTGCTATTGCCCCAGCATCTGCATTGCCTCTTACCACCCAACCCAACAGCAGCTCATGAGAGCACTCGGCATCCCTTCAGCCACTTGCTAGCTCTGTCCTTTGCCTCTGAGGGACATTTTGTTTCTATTTTCCCCTTGCCACAGAGTCACAGCCACTGGGGAGCTCCAAAACCAGAGCAGAGTTATTTC
Source organism: Lycocorax pyrrhopterus obiensis (assembly GCA_014706295.1). Taxonomy (NCBI): domain Eukaryota; kingdom Metazoa; phylum Chordata; class Aves; order Passeriformes; family Paradisaeidae; genus Lycocorax; species Lycocorax pyrrhopterus. The sequence continues at coordinate 14,283,527 of JACSVZ010000007.1, read as the reverse complement.
TACCTGCTCAGTGCTACTACCTCTGTTTGGGTACCGCGGTTACATCCCATCAGCTACCGCCTTCTCAGTCCGAAAGCCAAGGCTCGTTTTTGACAGCCATCTTCTATTCTCCTTTCTCTGATTTGGAGCAAATTTGCCCATTTGCCTTCCCTCACCACTGCCTCTTTTTTTCATGCTTGAGTTTGTGTCCTCTAGATCTTTGCAGACAGATGCCGAGCCCACGCCTCTATTATGGTGCAAGGCCCTGGGTTACTTCTGGGCTTTGCCCTTCCTTCCCACCCCATGTCAAGGATAGTGAAGGGTCCAGCCTCTAAAAACTTCGTGGGTGGCAGACACTACTCTATCCTGTCACCTGGGGATGGGTCAGCCCTGTCCTCAGGCTGTCCTGCCCCCACTGCTGCAGCAGCAAGGGACCACATGTACCCAGACAGTCATGGTAGTCTCTTCCACGGGAAAGACGTCAATCGTTAAAGGCAAATACAGACAAGGAAAGGCTTAAAAATAAGGAGGAAGCCAGTTTTTTCTTTCCTTGCTGGATCAAGGTGTGGGGGATGTTAAGGGACTTGCTCCCCCCACTCATGTTAGGCTGCTGCTGACTGGATTTACCCTTTGCTCGTGGTGATGCTTCGCCCCAGGATGATTTAAGTTATTAAGTGCCTCACCCAGGCAGCAGCAGAGCCTCCTGCACAGGCAATGGATGAGAGCTCACCTCCCATCTTGGGGAAGGAGAAACTGAGGCAGGCACCACAGGGCCAGTGCTGGGTGAGCCCAGGACACGGGGCCACAGACTTATCCCTGAGCCTTTCTGATGGAGACCCTGACAGTGTTGGGAGCAGCCTCCTTGCGGTGCTGGGTGCTCACAGTCCAGCTCACAGGAGCTGTATGGGTTTAATTGATCTGCTTCTGTGACGAAGCCCGTCTGCACCCTGGCCTTCCTCTAAATGCTGCCTGCCAAAACAAATCAGCCAGCTCCTCTCTGGGCCACCCAGCCGCCCCGGGCTCTCTGCACATCCATTCAGTTAGTTTTGCATCTGGCAGGCAGGGAAGGGGAGGGCAGCCCAGGCCCCTCTCTCCTGGCAGCTGCCAAGGGGCTGCCTGTTTGCCAGGCACCATCCCTGCCGGGCTGCTCTCCCCTGCAGCTATCAGGAATAATAACCTGGTCCCATTCCCATCATGGGCTGTGCTCCACGCCATCAACCTCTCCAACAACACAGCTCTCTATCCCCCCAGCCCCGACACTGTGGGAAGCCCCCTGCACTCTCTTCCACCTCCTCGCCACTCCCATGATGCTGGCAGGTCTCCAGGGCTTGTTTTGGGATTTATAGGGCTTCGGGTGGGGGAAGCTGGCCACGAGCTCTGCTGTTTTAATTAGGAAGAGGGCAAGAAAGAAACAGGCAGGATTGCCCTGCACTTTGTAAGCTTCTTACCCCCTGCAACTTGCCAGCTGATGGCTGATCCTGGCTGGCTGCTTCTTACTGTTCCTGCCTGACCATCCAGTGCTGCTGGGTCCTCTCCTGATGATCTCTAAGAGCCAGGATCCTGAATAAGGGACCTAGTGCCGGCGTGCCTGCAGGTGCAGCACGAGCCAAGCCAGCCCTGTGTTGCCTGCCTGTCACCCTGCCGCCGCGGTACAGAGGAGCCTCTGAGGGTACTTGGAGCAAGTGAAAGCGCCTCTTCCCCACCTGAAGTAACATCCCAGGCTCCTCAGCTCTTCCCATCCCCATCCCCATCCCCATCCCCATCCCCATCCCCATGGTCTGCAATCTTTCATTTGGGTGGCAAAGATGTGTTTCACATCAGGCACAACCCCCGAACGCTTCCCCCCTGCCCGGTCACCCCTTACCCCGTGCCTCGCGCTCAGTACTCACTTTCAGTGAATATGCCAAGGCGATGAAGCCGAGGCAGCAGAAGTTGAGGTATACAAAGTTGAAGATGGACCAGAGATAGTAGTCGTTCACCTCGGTGGTGTCAGGGTAGATTTCGATGACAGTGGTGGGGTTGGTCATCGTCTTCTTCTCCACCGAGTGCTTGCACGGGACTGCTGGCCGCAGGCTGTCCCCTTTGCAGCTCTTGCTCTCCATGAGATAAACGGCAGATGAAGGAGACAGGACGGGTGAAGCTTGCCGGAGAGCTGGGGGCTTGGCGATGCAGGCGAAGCAGCCCTGCGGGGGGCCTTGAGGGGGTCTCGGGGTCCAGGCCACCCCCTCAAAGGGGCATGGTGGGCCCAAGGGGGGGTCCTGTGTCCTCTCCGTGGTGGCTGCCGCGGCGTCACCGCGCTCTGCCCTGGCAAAGCGAAAAGCCCCCCCGTGAAAAATGGGGGTGAGGGGATGGAAAGGCCGGGGGCAGGGGGAGAAGAGAAAGGGGAGAAGGAGCAGACAAGGGGAGACGTGGGGGGAAGGCAGGAGAGAGAGAGAGAGAGAGGGACCGGGAGACAGAGGAGAGAGCAGGGAGAGGAGTGAGGGAGTGGGCAGAGGAGAGAGGGAGGAGAGTAGGGCAGGCAGGAGGGGGAGGAGGGAGCACCGCTACACCCGGGGACCACGACGCCGCCGCCTCGGCGCGGAGCTGCCGCCGGCCCCGGCCCCGCGGCGGGGGCAGAGGCGCGGGCAGGGCGGGCAGCATCCCTCCCCCTCTGCCACGGCCTCCCCCCGCCGCTGCCCGCTGGCCTGCGTGACCCGCCTTCCAGTCACCACTGGGGAAATAATCTTTTTTTTTTTTAAAAAAAGGAGACAAATAGAAAGAAACACTTGGGAGGCGCCGGGGGGCTGCGAGGGAGTTGCCAGCCGGCCGCGCTGCAGCCCCCCGCAGCCCTGCCCGCCCGCCTGTCTGTCTGTCGGTCTGTCGGGGCCTTCTCCTTTCTGTCCCATGCCGGGATGGGAGCCGGTGGCTCGGCTGCGGGCGGAGCGGGTCTCCCGGTGCGGCAGAGCAGCCCGCCCCTGCGCCCTCCCTCCCTCCCTCCCTCCTTCCTTAGGGGGGTGGGTATTTGGGGGGGGGGATTTTTTTTCCTGAGTCCTAGTGTCTGCGGGATTCCAGATGTGATTCCATTTCCCGGCCCCTTCCACCTGCCAGCAGGTTTCCCATACCTCCCTCCCCCGCCCTTTTTTTTTTTTTTCTTTTTTTAGGATATCGTGGCTGGAGAGGAGGAGGAAAAGGAGGAGGGGAAGAGGGGATGAAGACAGAGGATGGGAAAGGGGATATTGGAAGAAGTTCCCCTCCACCCTAGCTTTGCAAATAGGAGAGACTAGTCCACCTCTGGCTGCCCGTCCGTCCGTCCATCGGTCTCCTCCGAAGGCATCAGGAGGAGCGAGGGATACTCACGAGGAGGGATGCGGGGAGTCGCTGCATATCCGGCTCAGCACTGCCTCCGGCTCGGCTTCCTCGGCGCTGGAGTTGAAGGAGGAGGGGAGTGCGGGGAGGGGGGCACCCATGGACTAGGGGTGGGCAGGGACGGAGTTAGGGGATGGGAAGGTCAGCCTGCAGCCCCCTCTCTCCCCCCGAACATGCTTCACGCAGGAGAGCTCCTCCGTGTCTCAGCCCTTCTCCTCGTGTCCCCCCCACTGGGACGTCACCTCCTGCTTGGAGCATCCTGGTAGCGCCCCGCTGGAGAAGGGCATCTCCTGGGCCCCGGCCCAGCGGCTTCCCCGAGCGTCAGAAGAGGATTCTCGGCCCTGTTCTCCCCATTATTACCCACTGAGACTTTTGCAGCGGGGACTCGCTGCAGCCTTGTTTGCGGGTTCATTCCTATGGACCTGGGTGAAAAACTAAAACAAGTGTGTCAGGAGTGCCTGGGGATAACAGGAATTAACGAGGGGAGGTGGTGGTGATGCAGTGCTGTGGGGAAAAACGGGTTCTGGTCTTGAGGGGATGAATGGAAAGGGGACAAATCCTGTGTGGGAGGTAATAGATCCTGCTGGCACGGAGCAAATCCCAGTGCAGGCAGGGGTGGGAGCACTCTGGCAGCCGGATGCACGGCATGTGGCTGCTTTAGGGGAAAGGGGTGGGGGTGTCACGAAGGCTGGTCAAGCCCGGGAGGATTTGGCCAGGCTGGTCAAGCCCGGGAGGATTTGGCCGTGCCCAGGCTTAGCACAGGATCAGGGATGGGCTTGCTACCTCCCATTGTTAACAGTCTTGAAGCTGCATGGAATTCCAGTCCCAGGGTGCTGCGGTAGCGTCCCCCCAGGGACGTGATGATGGAGAGCAGCTGGTGCCGTGCAGGGACAGCTTGCAGGTCATTCAGGAGGATGCAGCCGTGGCACAGGGAGGGTGAGGACACAAGGACACTCCATGTCCCCCCGCAGTGACATAGCCTGGTGCAGGTGGCCTTGTTGCAGCAGGCAGTTCAGCTGTGGCACTGGGGAAGGGTAGCAGAGAAATCCCCAGGGTAGTGGAAACAGGGTGGGTAAAACAAAAGTTTGTGTGAGCAGAAACTGCAAGAGAAGAGAAATCCTCTGGAAATGCCTTAAGCCTACCCACAAAGTGCTGAGCTAAGAAATAAGGATGGTAATTCACTCAGCTCTTCACAGGCAGGTTTGGCTCCAGTGTAGGGGCACCCGCCCCGTGTTCATCCCCATGGGTTGGTGTGATGTGGGGGAACTTCTTGCACATCCACAGGTCTCTGAGGCTGGATGGGGTACAGTTTCCATGAGACCAGTTTAATCCTTCTGCAGGTGCCTGCATTGGTTAAAAAAGGACAAATTGCCCTCTGGTTCAGGATTTATTGCTGCTAGAGTGGCACTGGGTCCTGCCAAAGTAAAGGAGGTTTTATTAGTGCTACAGCTGCTTGTGATGAGACCCAGGTCTCTCTCAAAGAAGCTGCTAAGAAACAGAGGCAGTGCTAGGGTGAGAGTGATGCTCCTGTGGGATTAAGAGGTTTGCAGGAGAGGCAGAGCCATGGCCAGCTGTTGTCAGCTTTTCTGGAGGGCTTGGACAAACTCAGCCGTGCAGAGTATCCTCCCTGCAGCCTCAGGAGGAACAATGAAACCCTGTGGATGCAGACTGGAGCTACTGATGAGCCTGCTGTTCATTTGTCTGGGGAAAGTTGTGTGGGTAGGGCTGCTCCTCTTCTTAATGTCAGGCAGAGATGGAGGGTGAGCAAAGAAAAAGGTCAGAGGGGGTTTGGAGCAGGCAAGAGGAGGCAGCAGAGTGGTGTAGGGGAATGTGAGATCAACAGAGACAGTCTGTCGAATAGGACCGAAAGGCCAGGGAGGTTGAATGGCTGCTTTTCCTCTTCTCCAGGTACCAGGTCATCCCTACAGTTTGTAGAGCACTTTTTGGTCTTTGGGTGAGTGATTCATCATCTTCCTCGATGTTAAGTGTGAGGAGTGAGAGGTTTATTATGTAGACCACAGTGGCATATATGCAGCATCACTGGTTCAAAACCATTCATGTGACCCTTCCCCCAGGGAACTGACATAAAAAATGATGCAAGGAATAAAACCCCTCAATATTCTGCATTATTTTAACCCTCCTCCAATTTTCTGAGGATCTTCAAAGGTCATGCATGCACGCCCTCAACCATATGGTCTAGGACTACTTTCCTTTCAAATAAAAGGTGGGGTGAGTATGAATAATCACCTGCGTTACTTTGGCATCAAGGCTGGCTTCCCCTTGTGCTAAACACGGGACAAACAGAACAGAAGGATGTTTCCTGCCCCAAAGCAATTCTCTCGTAATCACGTTAGAGACGTGGGCTGTAGCATAATCAAGCGCTGAAAGACCTGTGAGAAAATCTTCCATCTCAAATCCTACTCAAGCTCTTCAGAAAACCACTAGCAGAACCGGACCCTGCTTTTTTTATTTCTGAAGGAAAAAGTCCACAGCCTCCTGAATGCTCCTTTCCTAATACCCCTATAAAATTCCTCAGTAGGTTGCTAAGTTCCATAAGCAGTAAGGCAGCCTGAGACTCAGAGGGGTAAATCCAATCTTCCCACTCTCCCTTGATTTCTGTCTTCTGTTCTCTGAGCTTTCATTCTGCACTCTGCTTCTCTTCCCTCCCAAAGAAACCTAAAAATAAATAAATCCAAGAAAGAGCGGAAAAAGGAAAAGCCATCAGCCCCCAAAACGATGTGCTTAGTCATTCATGGTGAGTAAAAATAGTTTCCCAAATGAACAAATTGCTGAGCCAACCAGATGAGCAAGTCATTTCCATAAACGAGGGGTCTCATCCTCCCTCTCCTTGGGCAGGTCCTTGTGCTAACGGGCTTTTGGTAAAGCCCTAAGCAGAATTACTTGGAGAAGGATCAGGCCCATGAAGACAGCCCTGGGGGTCAGTGCCAAGCACCCTACTACTTAAGGGGACATGATGAAAAATTTTATGTTCTTTGCATCAATGGAGACATTTAATGAAGAGTGAGATACCAAATTATCACGTGTATGGAGTTCTGCAGAGATGGTGCAGTAAACAAGGAGGCTGAAGTAAACCTGAGGACTTTCTGGGCAAGATAGTGTGGGGCTGAATTCAGGCTACTCCCGGGGCAAGGGCGTGCTTTGCTCCCTGCTGGAAAAGCATGGGTGGGCAATTCTGGTTCTTGGCCTCTCTAGCTCTTGGCCAAGATCAAGCCTGTGATTACTCCCAGTGGGATGTAACATTCAGTACACAAGGCACGACTGAAGACTTAGGCAGAATCCCCCCAGCAGAAACAGGGCCCTCATATTCCTCTCAAAAAATCTTTGGCAGGAAGTGACTTGTTCTCCCCTTGGGCTATTGAGGAACAGTGGGCTGCATGATTGGTTTTCAGGATCCAGCCAGCCCTTTTGGGTTAAATCCATCTCTTTAACACAGGAGAACAGCTGATTGGGGAATTTAGGCATCCGGGGGGAACAGAGGCTCAGGACATGCCAGTAGGGAAATCAGCTAAGCTCTCTCTGTGCTTAGATCTGCGCTCAGAAGATGGGATGGGACTTGGCTGCATCCATCTTGCTTATGTAGATGATGCTTTTTCAAAGTAGGGATTAGCTCTTATCTTCCACCTGGCACATGGGGCCTTCATTCTGCTTCAGAGTCTCCAGCTCTCATACAGCAGTGCTAGGACTAAAAATTACACAGCTAGGCAAGAGGGATGGATTTTTCCTACATTACTGAAAAAACCCCACACCATGTTCATCACTGGGCTTGGGACTTCCCCAGACTTCACACCTTAGTGGATTTTAGGCCAAACTTAGAAGCTGAAGTTCCACTTTGGCTGCTACAGGACCACTCCAAAGCCGAAGCAGGAACTCGTTCTAACCTTAAACAGGAGCTTGTTCTAACTGGTCCAGAGGACCAGGGGACAGCCTGAGTTCCCTGTTACTGGACTACCCTCGGCAATACTCCGCTGGGGAGGTGTGGCCCCAGGAGAGGGCTGTAGGCTAGCAGGGATGCTGCGAGTGCCTGCTGCCCCAGTGGTGCTGGGTCAGGCAGATGGCACTGTCATGTCACCTTGCAGAGGCTGAGTTATGTTTTAATCCATTGAAAAAGACAAATCCAACAGGCTCCTAGCATGTTTCCTTATCAGAGAGAAGGGGAGGAGCTCTTCTGAAACACACTGAGTCCACACAAGTAGGCAACCAGTTGTCCAGGGACAATAGGTCAGGGAGACACAGTCTCTGGACACCGACACAGTTTTGTATCTCAAACTGCAAAAAGAAAGACCACTCTCACAGTTAAAGGGGAAAATACTGTATTTTCTTTTCAATTTTCTATGAAGAGACAATTAATTCTGACAGCAAAATTAAAGAACCAGTCACACAATTAGAAATGGGTTTAAAAATGCAAATAAAAGAACAAGGGGAGGAGACCCATTCAAGGAAGACTGCAGTGAACTGGTCCTCCAGCCTATCCTGAAGTGTGTCGCTCAGGGCATCACTCTGGGCCATGCTCTTTCCCCAGGCAGCCGCCTCCTGCCTGCTGACAGACATCAGCCCACCTGGAGTTACTGTGCAGGGACCACGCAGGCGGTGGGAGGCAGCGCACACCCAGCACAGCCACGGCCCAAGGGCTCTGTCTGGGGCTGTGCTGCACATCCCACTGAAATCTGATGCTGTTCAAAACCCACTGCCAGGTCCACGTCAAGCTTCCCCCTTACATCAGGTCTGTTCAGCAGGTACCCAAGAGGCCGACTCTGTCTCGCCCTGCTGAAGAAATCCTGCAGCTGGGAAGCGATGTAGCAGAACTTGGAGGAGCTCTGAGCACTTAACTGGTGTGAAACTGAAGATCTCTGGAGAGGTGCTGAATATTTGCTGATTTTGGAGTAGCTAATGAAGATTACTTTTTTTTTTTTGGTAACATGCTACTGTTCTCTGGCCAGTCTACAACAGATGTCCTTTGGTGTCCAGATGCAGAGTTCTAGGTGAAGATTACGAGCAGGCAGAAGCAAGCTTTGGGAGCAGCATTTGTCACATCTGGGTTGCAGGAGACGATGCATGTGTCCCATGTGTGCCTACACCTGTCCCCACTGTTCATGCCAGACCCCTCCAAGGTGAAGCATGGTTTTAATGCCAAACTTACTTCACTCGGCAAAACTGTCTATTCACTCACTGCCCAAAGACCTTTCTCAGAAAATTTCTTGGCCCCACTGCTACTGCTGGAAGGATTATCAGTGAATTTTGGGTAGCCAGGATTTTGCCATCTGTTTAGCCTGATCTGGGGTCATGGCCACTGCTTATCTTATCCTTTTGCCACTCTCAGCTTTGCTCCTTATCTGCTGCCACTCCCTTAACTTCAGGACCTGATCCAGCACACTGGGAAACTGAAGAGAGTCTTTTACTCCCAGTACAGGGGCTGGGATTCTTTGCAGGCTCTCTTCTGCTTTCCAGTACTGCTTAAAACCCATTTTATCATCCTCCCAGTTCCACCAGTGTTTGCCTACCAGTGCCAGTCCACCAAGTGGCTCCACATGCGCAGATCCCGGCGCTCTGGGAGGATCCGTGTGCACAGCTAAATCAGCTACAACCTCTCTGAAGCAGGACTGTGCCTCACTCTGTCTGCAACACAGCTGGACACGAACAGAGCTCACCAGCGTTAGTAATGTGGAAAGCAGGTACAGAGGGTGTTAAAGGCAGTTGGATTTTGGGACAGGGCAGCAGGGAAAGTGAATGCAAATCCAGCAGCTGCCATGGCATCCTCCTGCCCAGGAGGTTTGCTGGCTCTGCCAACTGTCTCTGGAGTTTTGGGCAGTTCAAAATGCTGTGAATCATGTTTCCAAAAGGTCTTACGCAGCTGACAAACATGGATTTTATCAGTACGATTTCAGCTTGTAGATCACTTAGTTGCTTTAGGAAACATTATTCTCAACTGACTGGCTGTGGATGAAACTGGAAGATTTGCTGTTTGGGGAACCTGGGAGGTCACTAAACTTGAGAGAACTTGTGCCACATGACTTTGCTCAGCAGAAGGCTGGACCTTCATGGCCCTGAATTCAAGTAACCTCTATTATAACCTATCTTGACCCCCTTAATATTCATACTGACTGAAAAGTCCCGCTGGCTAGAGCCCCCCTACAAACCCTTGTCCTGTTATGTCAGGCACGTGGATGTCATGCCTCCCAGCTCTCTCACTAGTGCCATCACTAAACAAAACAAACCACCAGAGCCCTCAGGCTCTGAAACTCATCCCCTGGGCACACTACCATGCTTCCCCATTGCTCCAGCCCAGGACATGCTCTCCTAGGACCAAATCACAACAAACTCCTTGAGAAATGACCTACTGGTCACTGCCTAACCTGCCAAGGAGGGGTCAGAAAGACAGATTCTTCCCTGCCATCCACTCCCTCACTTCATGAGTGAAAAAGCAGTAAGAACTAATGTGCAAGACAGCCTTCCCTTGTCCCTCTCCCCCAGCACAGAAGTCCAAACCCAACAGCAGTAGCACAGCCTCTCTGCAGGAACAGAGGTGCCAGGGGCTGGCTTGAGCCAGCTGCCCCCCTCCTCCCCCAGGAAGGACACCAGTGCTGGGAGATGTGACAGGGCATTGTTCGGCTCTGAGAATCATTCTGAAAAAGAACTACTGGAAGAACTAGCAGTAAAGCAAGGGACTACTCCAGCTGGAGTTGTCAGCTAGAGACCTCCCAGCACCACTCAACAGAGTGGAAAAAGTAGCTAGCAGGGCACTAATGACTATTTTCCAGGTAATTTTAACTCTACTTCAATTTGTTTTTCTTTTTTTTTTTTTTCTCCTTTCCACTCACTGGGTTTCTAATACTGGTAACCTTTGTCTACGGCTCCTGTGTGTGTGTGTGTGTAAGTGCGTGTGTGGCAGAGGCAGTGGAGGTCAGGTGTTTAGACACTTGTGGCAAAGCCAACACGGTTGCTATCACGGTCAAAGATGGTGTAGTAGGGTCCAATAAAGACATCTCCCAGGATCCAGAGCGGGCCCCCAGGGGGTGGGATGTCCAGGCCTGAAAAGCCACTCATGCATATCAGCGTTGATCCTGAACCAACCTAGAAAGAAGAGTGAGAACTTCAATTTAAGCAGGTCATTCCCTTCCCTCAACCTTGCAGGCTTGACAAGAACACCTTCAAGGCTGCCTTTGCTTCAGCCTCTCCCAGACTGAGATACACAGATTGCAAAAGTGACTCCCAACTCACTGCTTCTACGGCTCCAAACCCAGCTCCCCCTCCCTTAAGCACTAAAGCATCACGCAAAGCTGCACATGACCATAAACCTCCCACCCCACGCAGCTCTGAATTAAAGCCATTGGTGAAGGTCTGCACAAGATGGTCCTTGCAAGTTGATTCTGATGGCTTAAATGACAGGCTGGTGGCCTCTGCTATAGTAAGGCTGGTCTCAAGGCACCACAATGCAGCAGAAAAGAGCTAAATGCTTGTAGAAAGTGATGCAACAGCTTGCCTCCCCTTCCTCAACCATCCTGCTATCCCTCACAAGCATTATGCAGAGGGTCTCATTCCTGTGAGACTTTGATGAGGTTACCTGGATCCATCTGCAGTGCCACCACCCTGGCACTCCAATCCTTCACACTTCTTCCCAAGCACCAGCTCCAGCACTGCTTTGGCTGCTCTCGTGTTTAGGAGCAGTGGAAGCAAAAGCCAGGCCTTGGGGAAGAAGCATAAGGCTGGAAAAATCTGGCTGGACGTACCTTGAGGACATATTGGTCTCCTGTGAGGGTGAAGCCCTTCCCTCCTAGTACCATCGTGACGTTAGGCAGTGTTGGCACTTTTTCACAGGGGATCACGTACTGAAATTGCAATAGTAAAGGCTTTAGATTGGACCTCCCACACTGTCAGTCTTCCTTGAGCACAAACATATCTTTGCTGTGGTTTTCCCCAAAACCAGCTCATCTCAGGGTGCAGGAGAAGCTTGAGCTGGGGTAAGTAGGCTGCTCCCTGCCTAGGGCTCCAAGCTGAGGGGCCAGAGGGCTTTATGGATTTGCATGGAGCCAAAGGATGTTGGATTCAGCTTCTGGCTCTGCTGAGTCCCAGGGTGCCACAGCTGATGTGGCACGGTTGGGGGTTTTTACCAGATGAGAGGCAGGTGCAGCTCAGTACACAGGGATTCACAGTGTAATGAACAGACAAAGCCAGTTTCATTAACAATGGCAAGTCCTGGGGATGCTGGCAGGTCTAAGCCAACTGTTGGTGCAGCTTGGGGTCTCTGACACTGCAGAGCCCTACAAGTGCTCATGGCTCTGATTTGGGAGGGCTTTCAGAGCAGGGCATTTTTTTTCTACCAGGTCTTTATAATCCATAATCTTCCACAATTTTAGGGAGGAGAGAGGGCCTTGTGAGATTAGCTTTGATGGTTGAAAACTTGGCAGGAAAGGGTTGCCATTTGCATGAAATATACTTTTATTAAAGTGTCTCTGGACTCACATTAATGTGAATCCTTGGCCTCAGCTGCAACTCAGATCCCTTCTCTTCCCCCTCCCAGAGATGGGTGGCAGAGGTGACTTAAAGCTTCCCAAAGTTCACGGGACCTGGGCTTTCTACCGAGCATGAGCAGAGTGGTGAATGCTACCCAGGGTCAAAAGATGGAAGGGGTCCCTGCTGTGCCAGTGGCTTTTCCAGGGGCACAGGCTGGGAACAAAGATCAGAGGGAGCAGAAGACTAGTTCTCAACAAGCATCTGGGTACAAAGTAGGGTGTAAGCATAGATGCTGTGATGGCCATAGACTACCACATTTCCAGCCCGGCCTCACCTCGCCTTTTATGAGTGGTTTTGCACCAATGGCATCCTGTATCTTCTTCACATCTTTGCTGGGGCCAGTGATGAGTGAGGTTCCCGTGTCCACGATGGCCTCGCAGCCCCCCTCACACACGGTCACCCTGTTGGCAACATCCACCCTGGGGAGAGATGCTCAGACATTAGAAACCCTTAGAGGCCTCCCAGTGAAGGCTGCAGGAAGCAGTAAACAGGCAGGCAAGGGAGGGCTGTGACAGACACCCAGGAAGGACAGATCCTCAAAAACACTGATGCAGCACCAACTCAGTGCACAGAACCTCTGGCTCCCTGTCACCTGCCCACGACTGAGCAGGTGCCTTGAAGCGTAACTGCATTTCTGCAGAGAGCCTGCATGCTGCCTGCGTACCCTGCCTGCTACCTGCACACAGAGCTAGTGCTGCAGCCAATGGACATGGGAGAGAGCTAAGGGCAATGACTTATGGACTTGTACGGCCTGTGCTACTGCAGAAAAACGAAGGGTTAAGGGGGTGGTGTGACAGTGATGGGCAAGGGAAGGGTTCCTGTACAGAGAAAAGGCAAGCCAGGAGCTGCTTGGCTTCCTCGCCCGCATTGCATTTCACAGCAGTGCAGACAGACAAAGCCTTCTAGCCGAGGGTCTGCCATACTTTGCCGACGCTGCAGGTCTGGGGGAAAATGAGAACTAAACCGCCGTGCTGGAGAGGGATGCAATTCCCAGGAAAAGGACACACTCTGATCACAGGCCACTTTTAAGTTCCCATCACGTGGGAGAGCTCAGAATAGACCGCAGGGCTGGTGGCCGTCAGCTCAGCCTGCTCTCCACCCCTCTGCCTCCAACAATGCGTGCTGATTGCTGTGCCGTGCCCTTCAGTCAAGGGCTGGCTTCCTGAGGCCTCATCCTGCTCCTCTGGAGCTGTGTGTAGGAGAGCCATGCAGCTCAGGCCTTGCTGAGAACTGAGTAAAGCTGGGGTTTTATCTGTGGGGCTCGCCCTGCCTGCAAGGACACACTGGCATTTTCCCCCACTTCGCAAGGATGCAGTAGGCATTTTCAAGGGTCAAGCCATACACAAGAGGAAAGGATTTTGCAGAACATCTCCCTATGGCTTCTGCCTTTCGTCTCCTTCCAGCAACAAAGAACCCAGCCGTAGGGTGGGATTTTAATCTGCTTTTTTTGGTGTGGATGTGTTGTAGAGATGATTCCTTTCCGAGGAGGGTCTCCGCCAAGCCTCAGGCACAGGCTGTCTGCACATGTGACCCCACGCATGTAGTCAGGTGGATGGGGAACTTACGCGTCCATGTGGATCTGCCAGTAGGCTCTGCGTGTGACATCATACCAGCTGAGGTTGCCCTTGTAATACTTGGGGTCGGTCCCTCCCAGGATCAGCTCACCACCAGGGACACCAGAGGGGTCTCTGAAAAACAATACCCAAACCTGTGAACATCAAGGGGAGGGAGAGAACAACCTGCTGCAAGTGCCCCCAAAATACTTGCTGGGCTGCTTGGGGGTGAGGCATAGCATTAATAGTATTGGAGACAGACTTATGTTGTGCTATGTTATGTCAATATAAGGACAGATACTGTGAGATAGGCTGGGATGGGGAAATGGCCCCAGCCAAAGCATTGTGCAGCTTTCCAGCTGGTACTTTCTCAAAAAACCTGAAGAAACTCGTGGCAGAGAAGGGGGATGGCAAAGGGGAACTGAGCACTGACACAAGGACTTCTTAAATCAGCTTGTAAAAAGTGCCTGTGCAGGGATGGACATGGCTGATGCAGGGTTAGGTTATCTGCACTCAAGTCTGCCAACCAGCAGCCTTGGAGTGAATCCTCAAGGTTACCATCAGATAAGAGCTCACTACTGAGCAGATGGGAAGAAATATGGTGATGGGGGAGGGCTGGTGCTTGAATGGCCAGCAGCAGCCCTCTCTGCCCTCCCTACTCTTGGCATGCTACTTTTTGGGCTGAAGTAGTTCAGAGTCGCTGCTGCAGTGCCAGAAAAGTGATGGGGTGTCCTGTGGGGAGCAGCAGTGGGTGGGAAGGTGCTGGCAGCTGCAGAGGAGGATTTCCTAGGGTGGTGAGAGCATTATACCCCTCATTAGTGATGACTGATGGGGGGCACCCTTGCCTGGGAGGCAACATGGTACTGACCACATGGCTTACAGATTTTGGCAGCAGACTGGGGCTGTTTACCTCTCTAAAGGGGACTGCACTAGCAGCAATCTCATGATCACAGCCCTGTTTATTTTTATTCCTCTTTCCTCTGGAAACATCCTCTGTCTATTCATCAGTTGAGAAATCTGGTCACAGATCCACCCAGCTTTTTATCAGTAAAAGAGCTGCATTTCTACTTCCCTTCTCCTTACTTCAGAGCAGCAAACATAAGAGATTTTGGCCTGACTGCTCCTGCAAGGCAGAACTTGCTGAGACTTCCCCAACTGGGAAGTGCTCTCCAGAGTGTAAAACAGCAGATGACAAGAGGTGCTACTGGGAAACAGAGAAAAGCCCAGTGGGCTTGCCCTCACAACCAGAGGTGCGCCACCAAACCCAACACTACCTGTTTAGGTAGAAAGAGAATACATTTTTGCTGACCAGCCCCTGTTTCATGATGTTATCGAAGAAAGGCTGGACTCCCTTCACAGAGATGTTTGGATATCCCAGGCCCAGGATGCCATCAAACTTGGCAGCGATGAATGTCACGCCTGGCTGCTTCGTGGCCTCCCCAAAGGTCTGATCCGGGATTTTCAAATCACCAACCTGTGGGGAGATGGGGAGGGAAGGGAAAAGCAGATTGTAAAGAAAACTGACTCAGGGGACCTGGGTGGTAACAGAACCTCACCGAACACAGGCTGTAGCATGTCTCTCAATGCGCTGCCACACTCCTGCCTGCTTTCACCATTGCATTTGTAGGCAGCTGCAGAAACCAGATACCCTGGTGCCACTCTTGTCAGGGGAAGAGACTGGCAACTCTGGCTCAGTGGAACCTCCTGAGTCCCTGCAAAGCCCAGCATACTTCTAAGGGCAGGAGAATCCCTTCAGCCTTTTGCATTGTCCTGGCACTGGCCTTGCTGTTCTGCAGCCCCTCCTCTTTGCACAGAGGACCCCTATCCATTTGTCCCTCTTACATCTCCTCCCCTATCACCTACTTCACCGTTTCCTCCCAGTCTGAAAAGCTCTTGCGCTGTGCCTTTAATCCTCTTCCTCACTCTGGACATCTTCTAAGTCATCTGTGTATCCTACCTCCTTGGGTGCTGTACCCATCCTCAGTTGGGAGCACAAATCCCTCTCACCTCTGCCCACAACCCCTGTGATCTCCCCTAGATAAGAAACATCCCCGGGATATTGCTGAATCTCTCGGAAGAGCCACCAGCCTGCAGAGACCTCCCGTGAAAGGGGAGCAGACCCAGCCAAGAAAGCGAGGTTGAGCCTGAAGCACAAAAATAGCAAGCAGAGAATTCAAAGGTCACCTCCCTTGCCAGCCATGAGAAGGACTGGCATTCCCCACTAGAAAGCTGAAACGCCTTGGGAGGGCAGATCCCCAGAAAGAAGATGATCAGAGAAAGGAGCATAGCTCTGACGATGGGGAGCAGGATGCACCTGCTGGCTTCTGGCTCTAGCAGTTCAGGAGGCTTGTGAGCTTCTGACTGACCACAGGCAATTTTAGCATCCATGCTAGGACAATTTCAGCCTCTCAGCCTGCAGCTAGCAGCCCTGTAGTGAGCCAGGCTGGACTGACAAGCTGGCCTCTCCTACCTGATGGCAGATAACGATCCCTGTAAATTACTAATATCCCCCCAGGGTCAGACAGTGCAAGGCTGGGACAGCAGTGCTGCCTTTAATGGTATTGGAGGATTGCACTAGGAAAGGGTGATCGAGCCTTGCGAAAGCTAAAAGCCACAGAGCAGGATGTGGGGGGAAAGAGCGCATGGCAACACATCCGCTCGCCAGCACCTGCCCCAGTTGTACACTCCACGTTTACAAAAGCCACTCCTCAGCACCGCTGGTCCTCAGCAGCTCAGAAAGTTCAATGAAGCTGCTAC
This sequence comes from Lycocorax pyrrhopterus obiensis, assembly GCA_014706295.1. Taxonomy (NCBI): domain Eukaryota; kingdom Metazoa; phylum Chordata; class Aves; order Passeriformes; family Paradisaeidae; genus Lycocorax; species Lycocorax pyrrhopterus. The sequence goes on along the minus strand of JACSVZ010000007.1, from coordinate 14,267,364 downwards.
TTAAAAAAAAGTAAAATGCAGTGGACTGATAACACTGAGTGTCAGGTTTGTTTGAATATTGCTCTGCTTGCACATCCCAAGGGGGAGGCAGATTTCTGCCCAGTCATGGATTCTCAGCAGACCCTGCCTGCACTTGGTCCTCAGCAGGGCTGAAACCCAAGACCATCTTTAGCAGAGTGCTCCTGCCAGGTGACAGATCCTTTGTCTCTGTCCCTTGGCTGGCTCCTGCCCAGACACTGAGCAACCAAAAATCATGGTCAGTGGATGGCCATGTGGTGGCCACCCTCCAGCACTTTGCAGATGGGCGTCGGCACTCCGCAGCTCGCTTGGCCTCCTTGTTAGTGGCCTCAGCCAGCAGTTAAGCTCAGGACGGCAAAGGCAGACCAAGAGGTGAGGGCCTCTGTGGCACAGCTTGGCACCAGGGCTTGGGGTGCATAGGCACAAGGGAGAGGCAAGGAAAGTCATCTCCTGTGCAGTGCATCTGCACTGCAGTCATGGGAGAGACTTTGTGCCCCATGGCCAGCTAAGTTTCCTCTGCTGTCCTTGAAGGACATCCCAAGGTTGGGCTGTGATAAAGGGATGAGATGCCTGAGCAGCAGAGGGCTGGCTGAACCCACTCTTTGGAGAGCAAGCAGCACTGCGGAGTGCGGTGCTACAGGGCATCACTCCTCCACAAAACGAGAGAGGATGTTTGACATGAGCTCATCACCCTCTTGAAAAAAAATTCAGGGCTGAGGGACTCTGGACTGCCTGCCAACAAACATCTTTTGGTCAGACGTCAGTGCTACCAGAGGTTGCTGTGCCTGCTTCCACCCACCAGAACGGCTGGAGCCAAGAGGGTCACCCTGAAAGTTATTTCAATGTCTTTCTTTCAAGACTATACCTGACTGGGAGCTTGCCTATGACATGTTGTGCATCAGAGGATGCATCCTGGTGTCCACGATGCATCCTCTGATGCACAACATGTTCTCTGAAGGTCCCTGACCCTCAGAGTCACCCCTGCTCCTGCCTACTACAAGAGGGACACTGCTCAGCTCCGTGCAAGAGGTTTTTCTTGCTTCTGTGCAGACAGAAACCAAATGCTACACGCTGTGCTCTCTGCCAAGAGCCATCCCCACTTCCCAAACAAACCGAGGCACAAAATTCTTCCTCTGAGCTGCCGGGAAGTGAAGAGCTAATTAGCAAACAGGCACTATGGTGACAATCACAAACCAAAAAAAGAGAAAAAACTGCAATTTTCTTTCTGACTCATTTCAGCCCTTGCATTAAGCCCACACTTTCCAAGGACAATGAAGTTTGCTGTTTGCCTTGTTGCATCTTTGGATGCAGCATAGAGGCAATAGCTGATGCTTCCAGGCTAGCCTGAAATCTTCATGCTGTAAGGATGGGCTAAAGAGTGCATCTTGCAAGAGTCACACACTTTAAGCTTTTCCTGGATACTTTTCTTTTGATTCTGATGAAATTGGTAAGCCAAAACTTTTCAGCTGAACCTAAACAGAAACCTCCAAATCCCCGTATTTATGTGCTTATTCAAAACTTTTGCTTTGTTTCTTCCCCCTGCAAAGCAAACATATGCTCTTATCCCTGCCGGGAGAGCGAATAATCTGAGAGTACATGCACCCCTGACGTTTGGCAGCTGGCAAACTCTCCCGAGCATCTGTACCTGGAAGTCATGAAAGGCACTCGTCCTTCACAGGACAGAAAGCTCAGCCTTTGCTTGCTGAAAAGCAAACTGTGAAGCAACCACCACCCAGCTAACTCAAGCTGCACCCTGAACACTGCTGGGGAACCTCCCCCCAGGGTGTTACCCAGCCTTTACAAGCATAAGCACCAGTTCTTGACACGAGACCAGGATAGGTCTGTGTTTGGGCAGCTGCCCATGTGGGCATCCACTAATGTGTGGATATTGGCCAAGAACAAGCTGGGCACCACCAGCAGTCTGTGCAGTGGTGTTGGCATGTGCTTGGGCTGGTAAGTTTTTGGAGTCACCAGGAAAAGGGTTGGAGGGATAGCCAGAGACCATGTTTGCAGGGGCACCATGTGAGCAGTCCCCACTCCCAGCCTGCTGACCTGCAGATGAATACCTTTTCCCTTCTCAGCCTGCCGTGGTTATTGTTACCTTAACAGTCATCATTACCATGTAATTTCAAAGGATTTGGAAACACAGCACTAAAGGATGTTCTGTCCGAGTAGGACACTCAAGAAAGGAGACCCATTGAAATCTAACAGCTCTGAGCACTCTACTGAAAGCAGTCTGGGGCAGCACAGGGCAGTCGTAACTCACTGTGACTGTGTCTTCACTCAGGAACCCAGAAAGGCTCCCTGTCCCATAGTGGATGGCAAACTTGGTGCCGTTCTTCACATAGGTGCTGGATTTAGAGGAGTCATACTTGCTGTGCAGCACTGCAGCCAGGAAGGGGGACACAAAGGGACACACAACGTTAGAGCTCTTTTATACCTACGGGTCCCCAATACCTAACCCCACACCACCCAGCTTTTCTGGACAAATGGACACTCAATGATGTGAAGGTGGGCCTGAACCCAGTGCTTGCCAAGCCCAGACTGCTTAACAAAGCACTTCCAGTGTCTGGGGAATCAGGTGGGCAGATCCAATTCAGGCTGTTAAATCCTATTTGGCCACTTGGTATTAAAAGCCTAGAGGTTATGCAGCTGGTGTGGTGTCCTCTCCACACCATGGAGAACCAGGGTGGCTTTAAATATAGGCTGCTCTGGGCATGAACATTTTCACCTCATGAACTTATCCGTTTCTTTTACCAGGAGTAGCTGGAAATTTTTCATACATTGTTTTTAGTACAGAAAGAATTCAAAGTATTCCTTTATTTGCAGAGGAGAAGGGCTTTCCCCTAGCCTAAGCTGCTTTTCCCCTTGGATGGGTTGGGAGCTGTAGGATATCCCTGGTTTTATGGTCAGGCAGATTCCTCCTCCACAGACTCCTCCCAAGTCACGAGCTGGCCAGCGCAGTCCCATGGCTGGTTGCTGAGTGGTGCAGACAGCAGCTGAGGGTGAACCAGCCGAGCCCTATACAAAGTGACAGCACTACACAAGGAGTTTCCCAGCTAGGCTGTCTGGGTCCCAGTTTGGATTCCAGTCTGGCAGGAGGTTAAGCTCTTTGTATATTCATAAAACGAGCCCTTTGGTCCCAGCACCTCTCGAGGCACTGCCTTGAAAAACCAGCTCCCTGCTACAAATCAGGAACCCCCTAGGCATACCAGGTCTGGACCTCACCACCCTGTTGGTGTCCTACGTCTCATTTCACATATGCAAAAAGAAGGTCTGTCTACAAGAAGTCCAAACTTCCACTCTACTCCCAGCGAGCACTGTGGAATGCCTGTCATGGCTGCATTTGTTGACTCCGCAGGTTTCTCCACTTTGCTTAAGCAGCACAACCAGTGGCTTTTAAATAGCATTTTGCCATAGCCAGGTTTGACATCTTCAGCTGTGGAGGTTTATTGCATAGGAACGCCACAGAACAAAAAAAAACTTGTAGTCCCTAAGACATTCGCATTTCATTGTGCCTACCTGGCTCTTGTTAATTATAACTCCATAAACATGCACACACATGCTCTGTGCAGCAATAAACCAGAAACTAGGACAGTTTGTATCAGATCTGGCAAGAGGCTGACTTAAAAAAAAGTCAGCCTTGCGCAATGGGATAACAGCAGCATTGGCCTATAGTTTGGGGAAAAACATCACAACTGATGATGCTGCTCCCCTGCTGTAGGGCTGAAGCTGTTGGAAAAGATTTGGCCCTGTATGGGGGTGACTTGGAAAAGAAAAAACCCAGGAAAGGACTAATTAAAGATGGATGCAGGAAGGTGGGATTGTATTTCCAGCTCTGACCCTAAAAAGCCCATCAGCCTCTGTCAAGTCCTTTCACGCTGCTGCCTCAGTTTCTCCTCTTGCAATGCAAGGCTCTGCATTTTGCAGGGAAGGAGAAGCTGTTGAGCAGTGTCTGGCACCCATGACACTTACTGCAGGCGATGTCCAACAGGGAACAGTGCACGGATGGCACCCAGAGGTTGGCGGAGCCAGTGTCAAAGATCACGGTGAAATTCTGGGGGGGTGTCCCAATACTAATAGGACCGAAATACTGGGCCTGCAAAGGAGAAGAAGGGAGCCATGAGCAGAGGCAGCTGGCCAAAAGCAGGGATTAAAGATCAAAAAATCTCTTCAAGTTGAATAGAGGATCAGCTTCTTATCTAGACATTGCCCTCCTCTTGTTTGTGGCACCGATAGGTTCCCAGCTTTTGTTCTCTGGAAGGGAGGTTCCCCTTCAGTGTTCACAACTCATTACAGTGGGTGTGAAAAGGATAAATCGAGGACAAGTGGGATGGGTGTGTTCGGGGGAGGACATTTGGGGCAGGGAGACAGGGAAGAAGAGAAGGGGGAAGGTCTGCAGGTTAGCATGCAGTTCACTACAAGGATGAGAAGAAATGATAGAAGGAAGCCAAGCAAAACACTTGCGTTACTGAAAAGCTGAAACTGGCTGGGAAGCTGCTTTGTTCGTGGGTTCGCAAAGAAACTGTGGGTTGCAGTGAGCTCCATTGCAGGTGGAGGTACAGCTGCTGGGGGTTTTGGTGCTTGCTGGTGAGCTCTGGCAGTGGGGAGGAATAAACAAATGCTCAGAGAGCTGGAAGACTGGGGGAGTGGTGAGAGTAAAGAGTATCAGCAGCACCACCAGAGGTGGATTTAGGCCTGCAGGGTGAAAGACTGGGAGAAGTCCCTATAGCACAGGTATCTGATGGATACCCCTTTGCTCTGAGACTACATTTCTGCTGGGACTGGAAGAAACCTGAACGGCTGATTTGTTGGCAAGGTATCCCTCTCTCCACAGAGGAGAGGATGAACGGAGAATGCTAGGCAGGTGCTACACGGGCTCATTTATCCCCAGTCCTCTCAAACAGGCAGGGAGCTGTGTCCTGCCTGGTGAGCAGCTGGTTCAGGGTCCTGGAGAGAAGGCTGCTAGCAAGGGAAGTCAGCCAGTAGCCTTTCCAAACCCCCTGTGCACTTAATTAGGGGGGGAGGGGGGGGCAGGGAAGAAAACAGGATTATCAAAGCTGTTCACCTCCTGTGCGCTTAGTTTGCAAGGCTTGCTCGCTGAGTAATTAGCAATCCATTGCAATTAGCCATAATGGGGAGGCAGTACTTGCTTCCAGTGGTTCTGTAATTATTGCTGGGGCTTGAAAATTAACCCCCAGTACAGGGGTTCTGTTTGTCACACACATAGACCCATGAAGGGTCCCAAGGGCTGGTAGGAAGCATACGAGGCAGGCTAGTGGGGCTTGTCCCAAGAATTCTTTTGGCAGCAAAAGCATTTCCGGCCAGGCTGAGAGGGACCCAGTGGTCCCTTATCTGCCACCACAGGTTGGGTTGGTGCCCTTGTGACAAGGGAAAACAGTGCTGCCCTGAGCAGCGGTCTGAGCTGTGGTCGCAAGAGACAACACTGTGACACAACCGCTTGCCCTCGCTTTCAACACTGCCAACTGAAACACCGGTGGCCCTTCCCAGGAGAGGACGGCGCTAGCTGGGTGACAAGAGCCCCTGGGGAAGGGCAGCAGGGGGAATATATCCTGAATTAATGCCTAAATATCTGGGCCCAGCTTCATTCTGCCAGCTAACGCTCACATCCAACACCGCCCGGTGAGGAACCCTGAAATAGTAAACCCCACATGTGTCTGGCAGCAGGGCAAGGGCAAACTTCATGTCCTTTATCTGGCTTCTCTTTCCGCCACCACACAGGTTCCTTTGCTCCCTAAGTTGCTGAGAAGAAAGTGGAGGTACAGAGTGGCTTTTTCCAAGGCAGTGCAGAAAACGAAGGATAGTGAGAGGAAGGGTCCTGCATTCCCAGTCCCATAGTATGCTAGTACCCAATCCGAGCTTTCTTCCCCTATCCTGTGCTCACTCATTTATGACCCAACACCTCAAGGAGAGAAGCATGATTTTTTATGCCCCTGTCTTGCCAAAAGTAGAGTCCAAATGGCCAGAAGATGCTAGGAAAGGTTGTAAGTGAGGGCCCTATTATAGATTATAATAATATGATTATATAATATAGATTATTATAATATAGATATAATAAGGCTCCTATTTATGATTGTTAATTAGTGACAAACGGGAAAAGAAAATAGGTCACAAACTGAAAAGCTCCTGCTTGGGTGGCAGTGGGTTGTTTGTTGTTACAATTACTAGAATTAGTATTTTTAGTTTAGTAATGATGGGAAGCACCTTTTGGCACCCATTCATTAGGCCATGGGGGTGCATGAATCTGTCCTACAGGATCAACATCTCTCCCTCCTTTGCCTTCCTGGCTGGTGGCAGGCTGGCATGTCTCACCACCCCCTGGGATGGGTACCCCCACAAGTGACAGCCACTTGCCCAACATTGTGCTGGGGTCCGCTGCAGTGGGGGAGTGGTTTGCAGGGGGGGGGTGCTACTCACATCCATGTAGTTCTTCAACATCTCCGGAATGGGCTCACCCTCCTCGGCAAAGCCCAGCTTGAACTTGATGGCCTGGGTGATGGAGTTCATATCTGGGATCTCACTGCCTGCTTCACTCAGGATCCGCCGCATGGAGGGGAACTTGGTTAGGGGGATCCTGTGTGGGGACGGCAAACACACACCTGTTAAAGGGGGTGTGTAGGGGAGGGATCCCTAGGGAAGGGGAGCAGCAGGGCTCCACTCAAAACAGGGGACGCGCCAGTACGAGGCGGGTGAGGTTTGGGCTCCTGCCAGCACCCTACGCTAGATCCCCCTCGCCGTGCTGCGTTCAGTGTTTTTCCCGAAGCCGGAGGATAGGGGGAAAGGCCGGGGGCCTGCTAGAGGTCTCCAGGTGTAAGGGAAGCTGGGGCGAGGCCCCTTCATGGGCAGGATGGGGGGGGGGGGGGTAGGGGAGCCCCCTCCTTGCTTTCATGGAGGGGGAGCCGCCCCGTATGGAGGGCTGTGAGAGGAGCTCGGAGGCCACCGCTGCAGCAGCACCGGGGGTGCCTGTCCCATGTTCCCCCCAGTCCGGGGGGCTCAGCAGCCCCTGAGGAACCCCCTCGTCTCACCTGATGAGGGCGGCGCAGGAGCCGGCCAGGGCGAGCAGCAGGAGGAGGCCGCGGGGCCCCATGGCGGCGATGGCACTGGTGGCGGCGGTGGCGAGGGGTCAGAGGCTGGAGGTCCCGAAGCCGAGAGGCCGCGACGCAGCTCCCGCTTTCCGTCCCTGTTTTTGTAGGCAGAGCGGCCCCTCTCCACGGATTTCTGGAGTCAGCTGACGGTCTAAAATTGCAACCGGCGGCGTCACGTGAGGGCGGGCCGGGGCGGGGAGCGGGCGCCGGGCCGGGGGCGCCGCCTCACGGCCCCCCCCCTCCCCGGGCTGACCCCCGGTGCCTCCGGCCGTGACTCAGCCCCCGGGAAAGGGGAATAAACACTGTGAAATCAGTCACGAGATGCTTGCCCGGCCGCGCGTGGTTCTTCTGGACTGCCTTTAACTTCCTTCTGCTGGGTGTTTTTTTTTTGTTCTTTCTGGGTTTTCTGGCCTTTTTTTTCCTCCCAGGGGAGTTGGGGGGGGGACACACGACACACGACACACGACACACGCACAGCCCCAAGCAGCAGACCCCGAGTTCCTCGCAGGACTCGGCTGCTCACGGACCTCGGCCACCCACCCGCTGTCACCACGGGGGTTTCACTGTGCACCCCCGCCCAGGGGGCCGTGGCAGCTCCCCAGCCCTGTGTTTCTCCCTGGCCCCAGGACACCTCCAGTTTGGTGGACTCATCCCTCCGAGCTGGGTGTTTCTGGGGAAGATGAGCGTATCCTAGGCCACAGCTCTTTGGGGAGGTGCGGTGGAAGCCAAGCCGTATCTGCCGCCCTTCAAAATGCACTGTGGTGGTACTAGGCCACCTGCAGCCATCGAGAACGATGCTGGTGCAGGGCAGAGCCCGGGGGGGCACCGGCCACCAGCAGGCCCTGTGTTCTGCCCCTCCCTCAAAATGCAGACTGAGCATCGAGGACTACTGGGGTGGGCTCTTTGCCACACCGGGGTGTCATAACAGGGCTCAGAGGTGTCACCCCACCAATTCAAGAGGGAGCGGCCACAGCTAATCTCTGCCCAGTTTGCCCCAGCTGAGCTCTTACAAAGCCACGAGACTTGCCGGAAGAACAATAAAGATTAAATTGTATTTACAGACGTTTTCCTTTGCAAGTCCTGAGGGCTAGGGAGGGCTTGTTTTCTGTTCCTGCTTGTGCCCAGTCATGGGGATGGGAAAGCAGCAGCCTGTGGGATGAGCTGGGCACTGCTGGAGTGGGGGACTCGTAGCTTTGCAGTGGGGTTCCTGTCCCTCTCCCGTCACATTCATGTTCACGCAACTTCTGGAAAATTGCTGGGTCACGTCACTGGCACCTCACTTGTGCCATCGCCTTCCCACACTGTCCCTAAGCCTCTCCTATCCTCCCATGGCCTCGCACAGGATCCTGCTGCCCTGTGTGCATGCATGCCACCCCCCAATTGTGATCCATGTCGAGTATTTTAGGGGGCATTTCTGCCCTGGGCTGTATCTTATCCCACGAGCGCTCCGAATTGCCAAGCCTCGGCCAAGCTGGTGGGCTTCAGGAAACCTGCTGCCTCCCTGTGGGACCCAGCTGCCATTGGGATGAGGTTTTCTGGAGCGATGGCTGGAGGCATTGGTTGAACCTGGTGGGTCCCGTTATTTTGGCCGGCACCTGCTTCCCTCCTGCCCCTGCGGGTGTGTGGTCAAGCTGAGTGCCACTGACCGTGAGTCAGCAAAACTCATTTCCCTCCTGGCCCTGAGGCACTGCATGACTCAGCAAAAACCTGCTCATTCGGGCAAGGGCCCAAGGCGTAGTGGGTCCCCAGCACCTGTAGCCTGACCCCAGAAGCATCGCTGCTGCTGCTGCTGCTGCAGGCTCCATCTCGTGGGTCTCCTCCTCTCGTCCCCCTGGGTGCCCGCAGGGAGGAGTGGGTCAGACATAAACCAACCTGACTATGGCCCCATCCAAGCAAGCCCACCCTCCCCAAGGGCTCGAAACCCCTTTGCAAATGTGCTTTGCAGACAGAAAAGCCAGTCCTGACGCCAGGCCCAGGCCTCCCCTACATCCCTTATAGGCTTTCCTGGAGCCTGTGGCAGAGTGAGCAAAGTACCAGCCCTCCTCCCTTCTCTTTGAAGTGGCTGCGAAACTGTAGCTTGCCAGGCAACCTGCACCTTGGCCCCCAGGCTGGGGCACCTACGGCAGCTCCTCCTCGAGCATTTCCAGTCTGGCCAGTCTCTGCCAGAATCCCGTGGCTATGGAGTGGGCTCCAGTGTGCAGGGATGGGCTGGTGAGGACAGCATGCCGTACTAGTCACGTACCATCACACAGTGCACAGCAAAGCGCTTCAGCAGAGTAAAGACCTCTGGACCCAGGCTGTGTCTGGGTTTTTTTGATTCCAAGGGATTAAAGGCAAGCAAGCTTTGCTGGTATGAATGAGCCTTTGCTTGAGCTTCGTGGTAGCAAGGCTTGTGTCCTCATCTGGGACTGCTCTCATACTAGTGCAAGATGGTCCCTGCTTTTAGAGGGCTGTTCTAAGTGACCTACATGTCCCACGTTCCCAATGGTTTATTGGGAAAAAGGAAGAATGGGGCTGTGTCGGGGAATGTTACATACTGATCCTCTCCTGGGTGCTTGCAGGATGGAAAGGGACTGGGGGTCTTATGCCCAGAGTTTTTAATCTGTCTCCGTCCCTTGGCACCAGTGGTTTTAGAGCTGACACTCCAGTGCCTGCATGCTGGGGGGCCAGTAGCTCCAGCAGGGAGCCAGGATTTCTGTATTCAGGCTCCCTCAGCACCTCTGTGGAATGTTTGCCCTGATGTTAAAGCCTTGAGAGGTACAGTGGGTATGTTTAACCAGGAGCTGGGAGCATGTCTGGGTATTTATAGGCTTGGACCATGAGAGTTGCACCATATTATCTTAAAAAGATAGAGTGGCACGAACCTGGGCTCAGGGTTTTTTTACACATTTTTCCTTGTTTGTGGAGCAAACAGGGAGTGCCATGGCTGAGGCATCTAGAGAACGTGTGAGAGACAGTGGAGGTACCTATCCCTCCTCACTCCTATTTTTGTCACAGTGGATGAACCCCTTCCCTTGCTGCTCTGTCTCCCTAGCCCCCTGCATCCCCCGTGGCTCCAAGGGGTGAACCAGAGCATCGTCCCCTGCAGCTGCAGTTGTGGGCGTGGGGTGACGCGCCCCTGGCGCCCAGCCATGCTTTCGCAATCTCGGTGCCTGCTTGAGAGGATTCCCAAGGTGGGGTCAAATGACTCAGCTCCAGTAGCTCCAGTTGGGAAGAGCACCCCAGCTCCAGCTCTGGGAGATTGGGGTCTCCTCTGCAAGTGACACTGGGTGTCCCACCTGCCCTTTTGCCACACAAACAGGGATCTGATGCGCCTTAGTTTATAAACATAGAATCCTTTAGGTTGGAAAAGACCTGTAAGATCATCAAGTCCAACCATTAACTCAACACTGCCGAGTCCACCACTAAGCCATGTCCCTAAGTGCCACATTTGCATGACTTTTAAATGCCTTCAGCGATGGCGATTCCACCATTTTCCTGTGCAGTCTGTTCCAATGCCTGATCAGCTTTGCAGGGAATAAATTTTTCCGACATCCAGTCTAAAGCTCGCCTGGCACAACTTGAGGCCATTTTCTCTCATCCTGTCATCTGTTACCTGGCAAAAGAAGCCCCCACCTCACTACAGTCCCCTTTTAGGCAGTTGTAGAGAGTGATGAGGTCTCCCCTGAGCCTCTTTTTCTCCAGGCTAAACACCCCCAGCTCCCTCAGCTGCTCCTCATAGGACTTGTGCTCCAGACCCTTCCCCAGCTCTGTTGTCCTTCTCTGGACATGCTCTGGCACCTCAATGACTTTCTTTCAGAGAGGGGCCCAGAACTGGACACAGCACTTGAGGTGTGGCCTCACCAGTGCCCAGTGCAGAGGGACAATCACTGTCCTACCCCTGCTGGCCACACTATTTTTGATACAGGCCAGGATGACATTGGTTTCCTTGGCCACCTGGGCACACTGGCTCATGCTCAGTTTCAAATGCCTTATTTTAGGGGGGCTCTAGCAGGTCTCCCATTTGCAGTTTGGCAGCCCTCTGCCAGGGTTGCTACAGTGGCTGTGTGCTTGCCTTCACCCTTTCCTCAATGTTTTTTTCCTAAATTTATTTATCACAGTGGTACCAGTGTCATGAACTGCAATGACCTACAGGGCAAGGAAAGCTTCTGCTCAGAGATGCAGATTATTATTTTGCCCAGCTGTGGGTGGGATTTTTAGAGGACATCTTCAAATTCAGAAAAAATGCATTTCTGATTTTGAAGCTCGTTGCTAAAAGAGAAAATTATTCTTCCATCTGAGCTGAGCAGAGCCTACGGGTGCACAAGCCTGGGCAAGTCTGGTTTCAAACACCCTGCCTCCGCTGGTGCTGGTGCCGGTGTGAAGGTGCTGGATGCAGCTCATTAGTGGAGCCTGATTCACCCTCCCTGAGATCCCAAGTGAAGCAGTGGTAACTTTTTCCCGGCATGGTGCCAGGATCTCGCCCACTCCCTACACTGTTTCCTAAACTGATGTACAATTCACAAGGTGAGGGTGCGTTTTGCAGTGGCACCGGCACATCCCAAACTACACCCTTTTTCAGGGTAACACCCACAAAAACAAGCCTAAAAGGTGGTTTAGCAGCAGCTCTGGGTGGTGGGAAACCTGGGAGCAGAGAAGGGGTTGCACTAAGCACAACAAAGTGATTCATGCAGGCCGTGGCCATCGTGTCCCAGGTCTGTGGGCACTGGGGAAGATGTCCTTGGCATCATGGGTGGTGGCAATCCTTAGTCCATTCATGCCGTCTGTCTGGGGCTGGTTTGGAGGCAGAGCTGGCCTGCAGCCAGCTTAAACATGTTCTGGCTGCCATCATGGGCTGCAGTGACCTTGGGGAAATGCTAAGTGGAGTTGCAAAAGGCCAAGGCTGGGTGGTTTTTTTTCCCTCAGTATCCCTCATGCTGCAAACTGTGATCCTGGTGGCAGGTGAGGGTGGCTCACTGGTGGCTGCATGACACAAGTGGATGTCATAACAGGCAGGAGACCTGAGCATGGCTCCATCCTCATCATGGCCGTTTGCAGCAGCCTTTGGAGTGTTTTTACCCCAATGGACTTCTCCATCACATCTTGCTCTTCCATCTTTTCCCTAGCTATTTAAAAACAAAAACCAGAAAGGATTTCGTAAGTGAAACATACTTATGGTCTTTAAGATTGTGAGCTGCTCTGGTGTCTTCACTAGGGTTTACTTACATACTGCCTTGCCTCAGTGGGCTGCTGCCAAGCTCGACATCTCCTGTCCCTGTGTCCCACGCATTCCATGGCCCTGCCCAAATCCTTGCCGCCCCCATACCACCTGCCCGCTCCTGACCCTGCTTGGCGTTGGATGTTCTTCATCATCCCCTGGCCCATCCTCTCCCATGGCTGGTGACACACCTGGCACCCACCTTGGGGAGGAGGGGACCTGCCCCTCCCTGGCTGCTGGTCCCGTCTGCTCCTCGGGGCAGGGATCTCATGTTGTTTGCCTCACCTGAGTTATTTTGCAGCAGGCTGAAATTGCCAGGGATGGGCAACAACAATCCTGGCAGACACTGGCAGCAGGCAGCGTGACCTGCGGCTGATGGGATGGGGTGGTAAGTGGCAATGATGGTATTGATTCATCCCCACCCACGCCAGGATGTGATGGGGGAACACAGGGACCCAACTCACCTTGTCACCACCTTGAGCAATTCCTGCTGCTGTCCCCCATGTGAGCCTGCCTTGGGATGGGGGGGTATTGGCATGCTGGTGGGGTTTCCATCATGATGCAGAGAAGTGCCTCCAGCCACATCCAAGCACACCATCCGTTTAATTTTCTTTGCCAGTGCTAGATGTCATTTAATTATTTTCTTTAGTTTCCAGCAGAAGCTGCCCTAAGAAGACCATCATTTATGCAATCATGTCTCCTCCATGTGACAAAACACTGAAGCAATTGAGACTTCTGATCCTGAGAGGAGTGTGGGCTCAGAGAGATGAGGGTCAACACCCCATTGCAACCCAAGGATCAGCTTAAAAGCTGCAACATGTTTTCTTGGAGAGGGAGCAACCAGCTCTCACTGGTGATTTGGTGAGTCAGTCTGGACCTCCTGGGGCAGTTTCTGGTGTGTCAATATTTCCACGAAGGCTCTGAATTCTAGTTTATTGTCACCTTTCTGCTAAGCTCCATCTTTACTTGCTACCACAGCCACTATTTTCAGTGTGACTGCCTGGAGTTAAGATCTTGAAACCAGTTTTGAGCACATTGGCAAACAGTCTGTGGCTTCGCACACCCTCCCTCTGACCTTCTACATGCAGAACAGCCTGTTAATAATTTTTTGTGGCGTGGGACGTGGCATCTCGGCTTCTCTGGCTGAGAACTCCTGAGTGTTTCTCAAGGTGCGCTGCCACCAGGGTGACTTAGGGTTAGGGTTATGGTCAAAAATGTAAAGATGCCTTGCTCAGTGCTCGTGACCAAAGGTGCTTGTAGGTTAGGGAGGTGTGGGAGCATCCTTGGCAGACACTGCAGCTGCGCCCAGGTCCTGCAGCCTCCAGCATCCTCTCCTGCTGCAGCCAGGAGTCAATGAAGCTGAACAGCTCGGACACTGCCACTGCAGATCTCTATTAGCAGATAAATACCTGCCAATCTTCCCTCCCTGCAGTACCACCATTTCATAAAACCCTTTCTCCTGCTTAGCACTGAGTTGTTTTGTTTTTAGCATTGCAACCCTAAATTGACTGGTGCAGTGAGTCGGGGATTAAGGGCACGGTCCTGGGCAAAGGTCTCCCACAACTCCTCCCGGCCAACCAGCTGCAGCCTCTGATCTCTGGGGTCATGCGCCCCACCCCGAAACAAGGGCCACTTGTTTGGCATTGCTGGCAGAACTGGGCCCTGCAGAGGAGGCAGCTGGCCTGCCTGTAGCTGGGCAGAGTAGAGGCCCACTTCCTTCTCTGGACCAGGAGGGTGTCTCAGAGGGGAACCCAGACACCAGGCAGCTTTGGCTGGGGTCACGGGGGTTGTTGGAAAGCAATGGTCAGAATCAAGTGCAGGTCCTCAGAGCCCCCTTTGCACCCCTTTGCACTTCTTTTCCCGGAGTGGAAAGGTGCAAAACCCAGCAGGGTTCAAAGGGAGCCTATCTGTGGTGGTGACACGGCAGTGTGGCCTGCTCCTGCCTTGCCCTGGCCAGGAAGACCTGAAATGGGTATCAGAGAAGCATGCCATGACCAGCCCCAGCAGCTAAACCCTCTTCAGGCTGCAGCAGCAGCATGAGACCCTGGTGCATCAGCAATCCCTTCAAGGAGGGAGCTTAAGATGCCTCAGAAAGCCAAAACCTGAGGAGCATCCCAAGCATTAATGAATTTATTACAGATGCCTCTAAGACAGAAACAGCAAGTTTGTCCTTGCAGCAGGGCATTAAGCTGCAGCAGTCCTTGACAGAGGGTGTTTTTGATGCTCCATCTTTGGAGCAGGACAGAAAAGGGTGGTTTTTGATGGCACATCATTGGAGCAGGGCAATAAGGGCAGTTTTGATGCTACAAGGTTGAACCAAGGCCTGAAGCAGCTGTACTTGGCCCTATATGATGCAACCCCACAAACCCGGAGTTTCCTTCCTTTTTTCCCATTTTGGGCACATTTTGCCCCGTCATCCCCCACTGTGCTGACAGTGCTGGAGGAAGGCATGTGGCGCTTTCCCCCTGCCTCAGCATCCCACGCACTGCAGCGGCTCACGTGGGCCTGTCCCCACCACCCTTGACTCAGCTGATTTCCTCTCGCCCGAGGCGGTGACCAAGCTCCTGCTGGCCCTCTCCAGGCATAGGCAAACGCGATGGGTCGGAGTGGTGGAGGACGCCCAGGACCACGGTCACCCCCAGCACTGGGTCTGTGTCCCCAGCACCAGTTGCCACGGAAGCAGCGGGCTGTGCCTGGTGGGCAGGGCTGAGGGGGGGCACTTGGATCACCCCACTGAGCCCGGTGGTATCTGACCTGCGCGGAAGTGGGACAAATATCTGTACCTGCTTACTGGGCATGTTTGGAGCATCCTGTAATTAATGTTTGTTCAGCTGACGGCTGCTTAGCATTATTAGTGAATGATGAGTAGCTGATGTTGTTGATGTTGCTACCTTGAAACATCTAATTTCAGCATCTGTACTGAGCAAAAGGGCCAGACGCCAGACTGCTGGTGCCAAGACCCTGCCAGGCTTTGCTTCCTAGGAGGTGGATTCCTATCATATCTGTGCACATGGGCATCCCTGCCCTGCCCTGGCAGCCCTGAGTTTGGACCCACATGGTGGCCACGATGGCAGGGACAGGACCTCTGCCAGTGGCATGGCAGGGCCAGCAGCTCCCCTTGCTGAGGCAAGATGGGCAGAGTCCCCATGCCCAAGGTAGTAGGAGTGAGCTTGGGGACACAGGTACAAGATGACATTCAGGAGCCTAATCCAAAGCCCACTGAAGATTTCTTGTGTATTTAAGCCATTTTGATGAACATGTCTAACACCTGATAAATAAATGAACATGTGTAAAGGAGTACTGAGTTATCCCACCCTTCCTCCCACACTGCTAGACACAGGCATGAGGAACAAGCACGCACACTGGGATACTTGGTTATTTATTTATTGGGGGAAAAAACTTTGGTGAGAGCAACACTTGTGAAGCCTTTAAAAATAATTATTTTCTGATTACACTGAGATTAAAAAAAAGAAGCCAGCAACATCTTTATCTCCTCGTCATAATCCCGCTGCTGCCTGCGCAGCCAGTTTTTTTATGAGGCATTTCTGGACAGCTGGCAGGGATTTGAGGTGCCATGTCCCCAGGCAGCACAGTGGCCTCTAGTGGCAACTCCCATCCAGCCCTGGGGAAAGAAACCTGCAAGTGAACCTTGTGGGTTCCTTGGTCCCCAGAAAAATTAGGAACAGAGTCCAAACTGCCAAAGGAGAGGCATCCTTGTACGAGGTGGGGTGTGATGTCAGGCAGGGAACCGAGCACACCCACATACCCCATATGCAAGGAGCAGGTGTTCCTGAGACGCCCACCCATGCCCTCCACCCACGGCCCTGGAGATCCATTTAAGGTTGGCCGCAGCACCCAGTCCTGCCCCAGCCCCTGCAGGGCTGGTCTGCCGCCCTCGCCCCTCCATGGCTTGTGGTGCAGACAGCCCATCTCCAGTGCCCTCTCCTGGTGGGACATTGGAGCTGTTCCATCTCCTGGATGGACCTCAGTGCTGGGTTGTAGCCTTGTCCCTGTCTTGCAGCTCCAGGAGCTGTGTGTGTCCTACAGATCTGTCTCCCAAAAGCACTCTGTGAGCGGTGTGCATGCCTAAAGAAATCTGTCTTGTGCTATAATCTCTTTTATGAGGAGGAATAGCTTGGGCTTGCCTTCTTCAACCCATTCAGCCATTTCTAAAAGGTTTGTAAGTCTTTTACAACTTTGAAGTCTTTCTCCTTCTTCTGAGTTTGGCTGGAGCTACCTGAAGCACTCACTAGCACATCAGTCTCCTCAGGAAACCAGGCTGAGTGTGTCTGGTGAGGCAGGGTCTTGAGGGCTCCCTTTAGGCAGAGATCCTTTAGGCAGAGGGAATAAATCATAGAATGGTTTGGGTTGGAAGAGACCTTAAAGATCATCCAGTTCCAGCCAGCCTGGTGTGAGCAGGGATACCTTTCACTAGACCAGATTACTCAGAGCTCCATCTAACCTGATTTAACACTCCCAGGGATGGGGCATCCACAGCTTCCCTGGGCAATCCAGTCCAGTGCCTCACCACCCTCACAGTAAAGAATTTCTTCCAAATATCTGAACCTGCCTTCATTCATTTGGAAGCCATTCTCCCTTGTCCTGTCGCTACATGCTCTTGTAAACAGTCCCTCTCCATCTTTCCTGTAGGCTTCCTTCAGGTCCTGGAAGGCCACAGTTAGGTCACCTGAAGCCTTCTCTTTTCCAGGCTGAACAATCCAAATTCTCTCAGCCCCTCCTCACAGGAGAGTTGCTCCATCACTTTAATCATCTTGGTCACCCTCCTCTGGACTCGGCTCAACAGGCTGATGTCCTTCCTGTGCTGCACCATCTTGGAGACTGTCTGAGCACAGCCAAAACTAGCATTTTTGTCTTTCTTCCTTCAGCTTGTGTGTGTGGCATTAGCTTCACTTATTTCTTTGAGAAAAGTCCCCAGCTCCTACATGGCAGGTAGCTGTAGTCCTCAGTGTCACAGCAAAGGTGTCCTTCCGTCCCAGAGCAGTTGTGTCTTTTGGCTTTATCCTAAGATGCAGAGGACCTCTTATCAGGAGCAGAAATACACATCAAGCTTTGCATGGGAGTCCATGCTCTCATCCCCTTTCCCTGAGATTTGCTTGCTGCATGTTAGGAGATCTTTCCTTCTCCACCAGAAGTTTTGCCTCCAACTGACCCAGCCCCCTGTGCTGCTGGGAGGGAGGACTGCCGGCCTGCAGCCCATCAACAGCAGGAGGGGACCCAGGCAGAGGGTACCCCCACATTTTGAGCCCCTTGGATGTTATGAAGCCCATCATCAAAGAAAATGTGAGGCTGGATCTGGGCGAGGATGGGGCCCTTGGGAGCCCCATCCATGAAGAAAGCCTCATCGATGGGCAGACCCCATTCCCGGAGCGTCTTGATGGCTCGGATGCCCATGTCCCGGCCGCTGCGGGCTGTCACCAGGTAGGTGCGGATGGGGGATTTTTCCTGGCCGAACTTCTTACGCATCTTCCCAAGGTGCATGGCAAAAGCCTTCAGGGGACCCTAGAAGCACAGCAAGACAGTTGGGAGTGTGTGGGAAATAAGGAAGCACCTACTCTGCCTGTACAAGCCACTTGTTCCTCTTCCAGGGTTTCTCAGGGCTCTGCAGAGCACACAATGCCTGCAGGCTGCAGGACTGGGCAGTGCTGGGACTGGTGCTGTGCACTGGGGTCCCTCTGGGAGGAAGGTGAGCCTTGAGGTGCTCATCCTAATCCCAAAGTGACCAGCAAGGTACATCCCAGCAAGCAGTGCCTCTGGGTCTGAGTCCTGCAGGAACCTGGACAGCAAGAGGTCACAGCCTACAAAAGGTGATGTTGGGAGTAACTACAATCCTAGGTATTTAGGAGCTGATGGTCACTTATAGGAGACAACAGTTCCATTTCCAGTGAGACTCCAGATCAGGCCCACACCCAGGACTGAGTAGTGGATGCATAGGGAATCTGCAAGGATTTGTGCTTTTTTGACTGCTCATGGCAAAGCCCTAGCGGGAGAGATTGCAGAGCCTGTGGGTGCCCATGAAAGCAAGGTGGCATGCTCACGTCTCCTATGGGGATGGCCTCCATCACCCGCTCGTACTGCAGTGCCCCCTCCAGCCCCTGCTCCTGGAAGATCTGGTCCGTCTCGTCGGAGAAGAGCACGGCATCCCCATCAAACACCACACGGAGTGGAGTGCTGGGGGCCTGCACCTCTTGCTGGAAGACGAGCGCTGCTGAGACCCCTGTGAGACAGAGCAAGGTGGGGTCAGGAGGGACACCCCTCCCTGGAGCAGCTCATGCATGGCCAGCTGCTCCCTATACATCTGCTGTGGCCCTGTCCCACATCACCATGCCAGGGCCTCCAAGCCAGGGAGCTTTCTGGGGGAGTCAGCCCAGCCTTTCCATGGCTTTGTCATCCCCTGAGAAAGTGCTGCTGATCGGAAACCGAGCTCTGGGGAGATACTGAGGTGTGGTAAGAGATGGTGGGTGGTTGTCAAGGCATGAGCAGCCCTCCTCCTGGTGCTTGCTCACCCTGCCAAGACTCAATCTTTAATGCCCAGATTTAGCACGCTGTGGTGTGAATAATATGGGCTGGCATCTCCATTGATTGTGGTAATTGGCTTAATTACAGTCTCTTCCTACAAGCTGCTCCCTGCCCACCCTCATATGTGGACCCAGGCTCCCAGATGGGAGACAATTGTCAGGGCAATGATTCTCTCAAGGAGGTTCCAGGAATGTGCTGTGTAGTGAAGGAAAGTCCAGACTGCAGATGGCTTGCTCCTGACCTTGAAGGACGGTGGCCAGCTGATGTGCTCACACCCAAGTAAATTAATAAGAAGGTGATTAACCCCATTAGAGAAGATGGGAAGACTGCACTCCCTCCGACTGAGGTCAGGCACGTGACCTACATCTATCACTGAGCACACAGTAACTCTGCATGTACCAAGACAGCACATTTCTGTGGCATCATCACAAAGTCCTGGGAATCACTGTTAAACTCTCACTGATGAATGGAATTGCATCTTTGGTTAGAAATGCTTAAATGTCAGGCAGAGAATGACCAGCCCATGGTAGAGCTATGTCCAGAATGATGCATAATGCACTCAGTGACTTGTAAGGGCATCTGAGCAACCCTGGTGTGTTTGCAGGCTACTGGTAAGGACAGAAGAGGAGACTGAACTGTTCAGGACTGTACTGGTAATCAGTGTGCCATTTACCCCTTGTCCCTGTGAAATCACAGGCTCTGCTTTTGTCTCTTGGTACTGAGCTGCTTGGAAAAAGTGTGGTGGGTTTGGGGACGTGGGATGGAGGGGAGAACGCACCTCTCCGGAGGGCATTGCAGACATCTGTCCTGTCCGCTGAGAGGAACAGCTTGACACCGTGGGACTTCAGGTACTGTGTGGAGTCCTCGTCACTGACGAAGCAGAACTTGGAGATCTCCAGGCCTTCAGGACAAGGGACGTGAGTGAAGTCTTATGGAGCAACATCCTCCTCACAGCCCCTGACACCCTCTCTGGGTCTTGGTGTGCTTTGCGAGGGCAAGAGCTCAGAGCAATGAATTTCCCACTGGTGTGTGGGGAACCTGCCTGTGTCCTTGCTGCATCTTCTTGACATGTTGTTGCTCCTATAAAACTGCAGAGTGCAGTTAAATATTCCCTCCATCCCTCCCTTAAATGAGCATTCCTCATGACAGCACTCTGGGATTTAGGGTGGTTTTTTTTAAGAACTGTTTTTATTTCCAGTAGCTGCCTGAAGGTTCCCGGACCGTGCAAAATGCTGCCAGACTTCCTGGTGTGAAGGACGTGGCTGAAGGGAGCTGGGCTCCAAGAGAACCCCTTCCCCCCTTCCCCTTGTATCCCCTGGCTCTCTGTTTGCCACTGATGATCCACTGTGGTACCTGCTCTGCTCTGCAGCCTCCCAGGGGAATCAGGTACCATCGGGGATGGGTCTCCCTTACCGTAGTGCTTGGCGCTGTTGATGATGCGCGTGCCGCTCTCTGGGCTGTTGTTGGAGAGCACCAGGATGTCAAAGAGGTCCCTTTCTGCTGGGTTGCTCTCCAGGATTTTCTTGTTCACATACTGCACTGCCTGTGAGGAGAAGATGGGACTCTTTTAAAGAGGCATGACTGCAGAGGCTTTGCAGGGGCTCTTTTGCAGTTAAGGTTAGTGGTTTGTGCTGCATCTGTCAGCTGTGGCATGGCTGGCATGTTATGGAGAGACAGATAGGGCAACTATCCTGCAAAAGCCATCATCAGGAGGGCAGAGAGCGGGATACCTCACCAGGGGGGAGATAGATTGGTCAGGAGCACAGGACTCAATGCCCTGCAATGAGGCCAAGAGATCAGGAAAGGCCTAACTGCACCCCGTGACGGGAGCTGAGACTTAAAGCTGGGAAAGCTGAGCTTTCACCCCATCCTGTGAGTGTCTACATGTGCCCCATGCCAGGTGTGGGGCTCACCTGGATGAAGGCAAAGGCTGTGCCTGGTGGCAGGGGCTTGTCCTGGTTGGCCTGCTGGTGCCTTGTGTACTCCTCCTTGCCCTTCTCCAGGTAGAGCTTGTGCTCCTCCTCCAGGTTGAAGATGGCTCTGGTGGTCACAGCAATGACCAGTGCCGTGCTGGGGTCTTTCTGCAGGACAGGGAGGAAAGAGGAGTCAGGGGACATAAGAGAAGGAGCTCATGGAGGTGGGGTGAGCAGGGGGCACCAACCAGAGTGGTGGCATTGGGTGCTGGAGGTATCACCCCCGTGTCACATTTCCTCATGCCAGAGGTACCACACCCAGTCTTCATCTTCAGGCCACCAAGGATGGGGCTGGCAGTTGTGAAACCCTAACCTGTCTGATAAGTGCCACATGCTCCAAGGACAGCTCACACAGAGGGGATTGCTTCATAATTTTGTTGTTTGTGGGCACAGCACAGTCACGATCATCTGTTCGTGCTGAGCTGGGCACTGCTGGGTTTCTCTGCACATACTGGTGGTTTTACCGTTCATTTGTGTCTGTTCTGGACAGTCAAATAAAGTCTCTGTGTGTGTAGAGAAGCTGCTGCTTCCTCCCTGGCTGCTCCAAAATTTAAGTTGCCCTGTCCATGCAACTGGAAATCACATGGACCTCACTGGGACCAGGTGCCCAGCAGCCCTGGAACAGGCCACTTCTGCTGAAACCCAGGCACGAGCAATTCAGGCCACCACAGTTCTGGGCTGTGGTGTGTTCTCTCCTGCAGTGGCATTTCAAAACCTGGTTTGGAAATACAGGATGTGTGTTTTGTAATGAACAGCCTTTTACCTGTTTTACATTGGTGTTTATGACTGTGCTTTCCGGCTTTGCCATCTTCAAATCTCAGCCTTTAAGAGAAAATATAAAATTAAACTGACAGATTATAATATAGTCAATCTAGAGAGGGGGAAGAGTGGAAAGGACACAGGAAACATCCTACACACCAAGTACAGCAACCCAAATGAACCTGTTTCTGCTGACAGCAGCCTTGCTCCGAGAAAAACTGTTCTAATAGTTCCAATTAAACGTGATGGAAAAGTGGCTTTTCAAACACAGATCACTGCTTTAGTTTTACTTTTGTTTTTCTCTAAGAGTATTTTTCTCTGTGTGGAACTGCTGAAAGTTGTTGTGGAGCTCTTTTCCATGCAAACTAAGGCTGTCTTTAAAAGCCAAAATAGGTTAGGTCTTACAGGTAGGTTTCTAGTTCACATCCTTGTTGCCTTTTTTGCTACTTTTGCTTGAATGGTGAATTTGTATCTACAAATGAAGGAGTTCACTGCATCAGCAGCTCATTTGCAGCTGTAAAAGGCCAGAGTAAGCAGAGATGTGTGGTGAGGGCTTGGATACAGGCTGAGACCCCCGCGATGGGACTGGTCTGCCCCTCCACAGCCCTGTGAGCCCTACCTGATTACTGTGCTGGGGTCTGTGCAAGCAGAGCTCAAAGCCAGCATGCAGTGTAAAGGACAAGTCAGGGTCTCCACAGAGACCTGTCTTTTGCCCCAGTTTTATTTAATTAATGTTTGTTGTTCAGGGACAGCAAAGTGTTGCCTGGGCCAGTAGGCAGCACACTTGGCCAGCCCTGAGAGCCACAGCCTTGCCATGGGGGGCTCAGTGCTTGCATGTGCACTCCCCGACTGCCCGAGGAGTAGGAAGTCCTGCAGCAGAGCTACTCTCCCAGCCAGGGGTGCCTGGAAAGCCAGGAGATGCTGAGCATCCCTCTGCTTCCTCCACCCCATGGCCCATGCTGGGAAGGGGTCTCCTCCCAGAGAGCAGGGCAGAGGGTGGCAAACACCCGCCCAGCTAAGCAGACAGAAGCTTTCTTCTGCCAGCATCTCAGCCAAGTATTTTCTGAAAGTCAAAATTAAATGCAAGGAGGCAACGGAGCTGAGCAGGCCTTCCTGGTGGGAGAACCCACCTCTAATTTCTGCTTCGCGCTTCCAAGCGCTGCAAACCAAGCCCGAGTTCTCCTTTCCATCCCCCTGCCCCAATAACCCGCAGTGCTGTTCGCATACAGACACACGGATCTGCACAGGCGCACGTCTCGCTGCGAGACCGCAGGAAAACATTCCAGCCGGGTGCTGCTGGTCGCCGCAGCTCTTCCTACGGCTGCTTAGCAGGGAGCAGATGTTACCCCCTGCCCACAGACAGGGTTCTGCTAGAGACAAAAGCCCAAACTCACCCCGAGCGCTGCCTCTGCTCCCCGGCACAGCCCGTCCAGCGGCAGCATCCCAAGTGTGCCCAAGGCGCGGCTGTTTATATTTCCCCCTGCCCGCGCTGCAGGAAGCAGGCAGCAGCCGGGATGGGGCGCAGCTCCGCTCCCCGGCGTGCTGGGATTTGTAGGCAGCCAGCTGGTTGGCGTCGTGCCCGGGCCAGACTGCATTTCCCAGCTGGCATTGCACAGGATTATGGTCACCTGGGCCTGGCTCCGGACACAGCCGCGGTCACCCTGGGGAGGGGACTCGGCGCTGTTCGTGCATCGGAGCTCCGTGGGAGCTTGTGCTCAGTGGCTCATCACTGTCCACAAGCGGTCCCGTGATGTCTTATTTGTGCAGCCGGAGTGTTTATAGCGTGCCTCTAGTCCTCTCAGTTCCCAGCCCCTGAATGGTTGTATTTTTGACCGGAAAAAATAGGGGTACCTGGTCCAGAGTGACTCGCAGTGTATGCAGGGATTCGGGGAGCAAAGGCAGGTGCAGAGTGTGGCTGAGTGCAGCGCATTCACAACTTTACTGTAATGGTTTTGGGTCTTTTCCCCCTTCTTTTCTGAAAGCCATCTCTCACATGCTGTCCTGAGCAGCGTTGATTTTGGGGCTAGGATTTTACTTTTCTGGGTAGGCTGTGTGGCACCCAGCCCTGCGGGGCTCATGGTGCTGGCATATTTCAACACCCCTTTTCTGTCCAAGAGTGCGACTGTCAGCGGTGTGGGGAGGACAAGATGAGGGGAGGGGGGCTGATACAGAGGATCATCGTGCAGCTTTTCCCTTGCCCCACTGCTGGAACTGCTCCACTGCTGCAGCCTGCCCAGCCTGGCTCCTGCCAAAGGAGACCAAGCTCACCTGCACTAAGGCCAAGCAGTTGTCCCCCTACATGACACCAGGCTGTCACCAGGATCACCACATCTCTCAAAATAAGGGAGGCCACCAGGGTCCTGTGCAGCTTGGTCTCACTGAGATCATAGAATCATAGAATGGTTTTGGTTGGAAGGGTCCTTAAAGATCATCTAGTTCCAACCCCTTCCACCATGGGCAGGGATGCCATGCACCAGATCAGCTTGCTCAGGGCCCCATCCAACCTGGCCTTCAGCTCTTCCAGGGATGGGGCCACAACTTCTCTGGGCAACCTGTTCCAGTGCCTCATTACCCTCTGAGTAAAGAATTTCTTCCTAAGATCTAAATCTCTTCTCTTTTAGCTGTCTCTAGCAAACAACCCATTGAAAAGGCTGCTTATATGCTCAGCTTTTAGTGTGCATATGCAGATGCCCTTTCCATGGAATTAAAATTCCCTGGAATTTTACTATTCCCTATTCCCCTGTCTCCATAATGTATTTCTCCTGTGCATCCTATGGGACTTCCAGTTTAGAGCAAAAAGTTCCCCTGGAGGTTTGCTGCAGCATCATTCCTGCATCTCCTGCTCCTGGAGATGGTGCTTCTCTGAGCAGCAGGAGTGCAAGGCCCTTGTGAGTGGGGTTGTGTTTTGGGTGGCTGAGGGGCAGCCCTAGCCCCTCTCCCATGGCTAGGCACCCACTGTGGCAACGCCTTGGTGGCCATGTGAAAATCTGGAAGGACTGGTGGGCCAGAGCTGGGACAGGTCTGGTTTCTAGGGCATCTCCTCCCGTGACTACGTCAGCCATTAGGCACCGGCAGTTTTGCAGTATTGTTCCCTGCTTCTGACACCACCCCAAATTTACGTGGTGATAAGGCAGGTTTTGGGCAGACTTTGCTGAATTGGCAGCAAGGGAAGAAGTTTACAAGCATAAATTTAATGCAGTGGAAGCCTGTGAAATTGCTCCTGGCTGTGTGCCTGGTGCTTCTGTTGGCGCTGGAGGATGAAACCACCCAAGCAGTATCCCCTCGTCCTATCTGTCCTCCCTGCCGGGTTGGAGCGGGGCATTCCCGTTCATCCATACGCACATTTTGCAGGCCCTCAGACAGTGCATGTCCTGTGGGCCAAGGAGCTGAGCTCCCCAAGTGCAGAGCTCACCGGGGATGGACGCAGTCATGCACCCATCCCCTTGCAAGTGTCCATTCCCTTGCGCTAAGTACCTGCAGCCACACCATCCAGCCCAGTATCGCTGTAGGGATAAGTTGGAGAAGCGAATTTCCCAGTGCACGGAGCTGGGCAGCAACGCCCTCCAGCTTCTTGCAGGCAGGAGGGCAGGTTTTGCTTCCTGGTCCAGCAGGGAGTTCCCCGCTGGCTTTTCGCCTGCATGAGCACCGCTTGGGTCAGCGGCGAGGTGGGGCCAGCGGAGCTGCTGGGGCCACCCGGTTCCTGGGCTGGCAACGCAGACTTTCCTGTTTCGGCTGCGCAGTGCAGCCACCATCCCTTCTGCACCCTCAGCTCCGTGCCCGGTGGGGTCCCATCTCAGCCCACAACATGCCCCTGCCACACGGGGTGGCTTGACTGGAGCCTGCACAGCAGGGAAGGGAGACTGACACTGGGAAGGATACTTGTCGGTAAGTCAGGATTCGGGAACCCAGTCAGCACAGGGTGGGAGTGAGAATCAGGGTTCCCCCAGCCCCTTTTCCAGGAACATGGATGCTCGATGCTCCCTGCAGACTGCCCACTGAGACTATGCCTCCTGTCCCGCACAGAAGCAGGGCTGTCCCCATCGTTCCCAAAACGGTGGCTCAGTTCATTCTTCAGGGTTGGGATAAAGGGTTTTTTTAAACCAGGGTCAGTGTTAGGCTAATGTGACACAGGCAAAAAGTACTGACACCCCTAATTCTGTGCTGAGTGGGTGCCTGCTCGCCTGTCCACCCTTCACTCCAAAGCTGCAGCCTGGCACCTCTTAAATACCTCAGCTTCGGGTGTCCAAGGACACAGACGTCCCAGGTGGCCCTGGACAAGTCATTTAACCTGCACCTCATTGTCCCAGCAATGCCGCCGCAGGGATGACAGAAGTTCCCACGTCTCTCCAGCCCTATGCCCACATGCAGCAAAGCACACTGCTGGAAAAGGAAAGGGTTCTTGCTGGCTGCGCGGGCTCAGCGAAGGCAAGTGCAGACGTGGTTTCCTCCTCCCCGGGAAGACCCCCATGCAAGGAGCACCTTGGGATGGGCAGAGTGCCGGCAGAGCGAGGTGGAGCTGGCTGCTTGAGCAGGGACCCACTGGGACGCGGGGCAGGAGGCTGGGGCAGCAACAGGCACATACCTGGCAGCCCGGGCACCGGGGCTGGGTGCCAGCCGTGCCGTGGTGGCTGCAGACCCGCTCACCGCGCAGCACGGCTCCGGGCACACCTCTCCGCCTGACGCGAAAGGAATTTGGCTATGAGGAAGCGTTCATGCTAGAATAAGAGCCTTGCCATGGGGAAAGCAATGCTGTAAAAGCATCCTGCTTTAAATTTGAAGCCTTCCCTTAGGCTGTGTCAGCGTTGCCATGTGCTCAGGCCAGGCTCACGGAAAGTTTCCGAGCCGCTGTGACTCCAGCCTGTGGCAGCACTGCCACCGGCAACGAGGGCACCAGCCCTGCTGCAAGCCCAGGAGCCAACCTTCCCGCTCCTGAGCCCTGCGACAGGAGAGAAAATAGCCAAAAAGGGGTGTTAGCTGATGATGGGGCTTTCCTGGAACTGAGCAAACTCTTCAGCTCATGCTGCCTGGCCAGGGAGGAGCCAGCACAAAACAGCTCTTGGTTTTGTCCCCTTCAGCCAGGTGATTCCTCTTCTCAAAACACCCTCGATGCCCCCCAGTCCCTCCCCTTTCAGTAAGCAGACTTGCAAGGATATGAAGGAGAAGGCTGTATGGGAGGGGCCTGCTGGCGTGGAGCCCTCCCTGCCGGTGGCTCCCTCCCGCTCCATTTCACATCTCATTGTCAATGTGGCCAAGCTCTAATCGCTTACCCTGGGCTCTGTATTTTAATTGTGTTTGCTCTCCTTAGAGCCCTGGGCCACAGGCAGCACACGTGCTACCAGAAAGGAAATCCCCACCCTGTTAATTTTGCCTGTGTTCCCAGGTCACCCCAGCTCAGCCATGGCAGTGGCAGCCAGGAAAGGCAGGACTACGGCCTCCCCACACACCAGCATCACCACCACGGCTTGGCCAGGCTCCCTGGACAGCTGGCTTAGCTGGATCCCGTGTGAGTACAGCGTCTCTTGCCCTGCTCTCTCAGGCAGCAACATCTGATGGAGCTGCTGGATTCTGAGGCTGTGTATTCACTTCACCCTCCCTTCAAATTCCATTTTCTAGTGGGCTCCATTAGGGTGGGAATACTGCAGAGTGGTACCATGCTGCTTCAGGAGCACCTTTGCTACCTATTTGGGGAATGGTCTTCAGTCCCAGTCTCCCTGCATGGGGTCTGTCCAGGATTCTAGGGGCAATTTTGAAAGTACAACTCCTTAATGCTGAAGCACCAGGAAGGGGTTTAAATGTACTCTAAATGTTTTGCTTGGTTTTAATTCTTCTATCCAACTCTGCTCCCTGAACATTGCACCGGTACCAAAATGGGCACTCATCGCTGTGGCTGTAGCAGGGGCCATTCTCCTCCTTCTCTTCCTCATCTGCATCGTCAAGTGCTGCTGTAGCAAGAAGAAGCCCAAGAAGAAGGAGAGAATTAGCTTGTGTGCCGTCAGCAACTCCACCACAACCAGCCTTGTGCGTCCTGCCTTCCCCTCAATCCCACCTCCCTCCTCCCTGAGAGGTTTGCTGCTGCACTGCCCAGCCCCAGGGTTGGTGGGAGCATGGCACGGCAGGGACATGGCTGAGTGCATCCTGAGGCTAGTGTTGCTCTCTGCTGCAGGTCCAGCCTGAGATGGAGGACCTGGAGCGGGGAGTAGAGCAGAAGTGGCGAGGAAAGCTGCAGTACTCCCTGGAGTACAACTTCCGCAAACAGGAGGTGGGGATGCTCATGGCCACGGCACAGCAGGGAAACAGCTGTGCTCCTGTGTGGTCCCTCTTGGCTGCCCACTGAGCTGGGCATACCCTCTCCCACCTGCCTGCAGCCTGCCAGCTCTCATGCCTGCTT
This sequence comes from Lycocorax pyrrhopterus obiensis, assembly GCA_014706295.1. Taxonomy (NCBI): domain Eukaryota; kingdom Metazoa; phylum Chordata; class Aves; order Passeriformes; family Paradisaeidae; genus Lycocorax; species Lycocorax pyrrhopterus. The sequence goes on along the minus strand of JACSVZ010000007.1, from coordinate 14,239,386 downwards.
GGTGTGAAAGGTGTTCCTCACTGTTGCACTCACTTGCTTCCCACTGAGCCCCCAGCTGCCTGAGCCCATCCTGCCTGAGCCCACCGGGTGACCTTGTGCCTCACTCCTCTCCAGCTGAAAGTTGGTGTGAAGCAGGCAGTTGAGCTGAAGGCCATGGACAGCGGAGGCACATCTGATCCATACGTGATCGTCTACCTAACGTCTGATGTGAAGAAGAGATATGAGACCAAGGTTTACCGCAAGACTCTGAACCCCGTCTTCAACGAGAGCTTCACTTTCCAGGTACAAAACTATAGGCAATGATGTTTTTTTTGGTCCCATCAAGAGTGTTTCATAGACACTGCTCCTTGAGCAAAAACCTCTCCAGACAGGGAGATGCTTGTACAACCAGGATTAGAAAATGTGAGAGAGGAATACCTGTTGTTGTATCTGCCACTCCATCCCATGAGGCAGGGCTCCCATTGAGTAGTGAGTCCAGGCTTTTGGGTCCTCCCCTGCAGGTACCCCTGGCTGAGGTGTCTGAATCCACACTGGTGATGCAGATCTATGACTTCAACCGCTTTGCCAAGCATGACATCATTGGTGAGGTCAGGCTGCCCCTGGCCAGCGTCGACCTGCAGCACGTCATCGAGCAGTGGAGTGACCTGGCAGTGGCCAGTAAAGTGGAGGTTGGTCCTGGTGGGTGTGAAGCTCTGCTGGGAGGGATGTGCTGTTGCTTGGCTTGCCACCACCCCAAGAAGCAAGCCCTTAGGGGCAAGCATGAGAGTGGTGGAGACCCAGGAAACCTGGGGCCAGCCTGGTGGTCCAGCCTCAGGTGAGCTGGCTCCTCTGCCTGGTACTAATTGCTGGCATCTCTCCATCTCAGGAAGAGCATCTAGGTGAGATCTGCTTCTCACTGCGCTATGTCCCCAGCACTGGCAAGCTGACGGTGCTGATCCTGGAAGCCAAGCAGCTGAAGCGGATGGATTCTCATGGACTCTCAGGTCAGTGGGGGCTGCTTGTGCTCAGACTTTCCTACTCCTGCTCAGGCCTCGGTGGTGGCACCAAGAGCCGAAAAGCCTTGAAAGCTCTTGGTGTTAAGACCTGCTTCCTGCTGCCACCACCACACCCAGCCCTTGGCTGACTCCCAGCCTCCCCCAGCACAGATACTCCAGCTTTGGCAGTGCTGGAGGTATCTCCCGGGAGGAGATGTCATGGCTGGATTGTACAGGGAGCTTGGCAGGAGGAGGTGAGCTCTGAGGTGGCTGTCTCACCATGAGGAGTGACAAGTGGGATGCCATGGTCTCCTTGGGAATGGCTCAGGAAAGCTGTTTTGTGGCTGAGTTCTTCAGTCAAAAACTGTCACTTGTGCCTGGTGTGTCCTCTCTCTCTTCAGATCCTTTTGTCAAGGTGCATCTCATACTGAACAGGAAGAAACGGAAGAAAAAAAAGACAAGTGTGAAGAAAAACACCTTAAGCCCTTACTTCAATGAGGTGTTTGTTTTTGAGGTGCCTTTCAGTCAGATCCAGGTGGGTTTCCCTGAAGTGCCCAGGGCTGAGCAGGTCCAGACTGCAACAAACCCCTTCCCACTGACCCTCTTTCTTGTGTCCCCCTCAGAATGTGGACGTGGTCATCTCCGTCTGGGATCATGACAAAGTGACCAAGAATGAGCCCATCGGCAAACTCCTCCTGGGCTGCCGAGCCACGGGCAACCAGCTGCGGCACTGGTCTGACATGCTGTCCAACCCACGCCGGCCCCTCGCCCAGTGGCACATCCTGCAGCCCCCGGAGGTGGTTGACAAAGCCCTGGGACTGAAGTCCCACCTCAAGCTGCCCCTGCACTCTAGATAGTGGGGGTCTCCTCCAGCCAGGGAGCAGGATGGTGGGCTTGTGGAGGAGTGAGGGGCTTCTACTCAGCAAGCTCTAGACATGTTGGTCCCAGCTCATTGTCAGCAAAGAGGGGACCGGGACTCCTTCTGGCCAAGAGCTGATCTGGCTGCTGGTACAGCTCATGCCCTGTGTAACGCCTGGGACAGGGCAGCTCTGCATCCCAGGGTAAGGCTGGACCTGGAGGAGAGGGAACTAGAGGGAATGGCATGGGCGCAGGAGCCAGCTCATCCCAACTGCTCGTGGTTTGGGGGACAAATACACAGAGCTTCAGGCTCATCCAAAACCAGACTCCATTGATATTTATAAAGCAGAGGATTAATGTGCCAGTGGCATGGGTAGGAAGTTTCTTTGGTTGTGAATAACTCGGCAAGAAGTGTGTTCTTGGAAAGGCTTTATGTGTCCTGTGAAGGCTTTTAAACAAGACCAAGGTATTGAAGCATGTAAGAGGCTTGAGAGAAGGAATACAGGTGGAGGAGGAAGGTGCTGGAGATGCAGGACTTGCTCTTTAGTGCCTCTGCAAAGTGTGCTCTGTGTCCTCGCTAGAGGCTAAATGAGAAGCAATGTGGCTTCACACTTAGCCTGTTCTCAGCCCATGATGATTTGGGCACACTAAGATGACTCAGGCTCTGGGACTCACCAGTGACCATCCCCATGGACCATACGGATGAAGATGCACAGTGTCAGCTCCATTCACCTCACATGGTCCTACAGGAGTGGCACAGCAAGCTTTGCACCTCTGGCACGTGGAGGTCCTGCCAGGGTGGAGGGGCTGAGGCTCTCGCTTTCACACTGTGATCACACCACCCTGGTAAAGGCTGGCTTGCAGCCCTCGCATCATTTCTGGGGTTTCATGTTTGATCTGGGAGGTTTTTGTGGCCATGTGTCCTGCCCCACCCTGCTTTGTGGGGCCTTGGCGTGGGGCTATGTAAGTAAAGATCACTCCTAGAAGGATGAGGGCATCGGAGTGGTGCCCCTACATGCCCTTGAGTACGCTGCAGTTTGGGGTGACTCCAGAGCAGCTTCTCTGAGCCATCTGCAGGAGGAAGCTCCTGGCATTGGGCTAGAGGAGGAGGGAATTGCTTCTGCTCTAAAATACTTCTGCTACAAAGCAGCCACAGAACACAAGATCTGGGCTCATACTGTGGAATTTTGGCCCCAAAGGCAAAAATCCTTTTCACCACAGGGAGCTGCAGGCACAATGCTAATAGCTATTGCCTGGGCTCTGGAGGGGAGAGAGCCTGGCACATTAATGAAAAGCTATTAATATTAAAAAGCAGTTAATCTGTGATTACCCAGAGCTCCACAGAGCGACTATCCAAGAGTTAAACAAACATGAAGCTGAGGAAGATTATGAAAAGTCTCGATAGAGATTAATGACCTGAGCTTAACCATAAAAAGCTGCTGCTGTGTCTGCCTCTTGATAAATATTCTCCAGGCTCTGCTGTGGCCATGAGGAGGGGAGAAATGACAGGGTGGTTTTGAGATGACTGTAACAAGTGAAGTGTGGCTTCTGCTGGGGAAACAGCATCTGCTGGCAGCCGCTAATGAGATGGAGGAGGAAATCAGTCACCTGAGAAAGACTTGTAAAGGGATGTTTTAAAGCCTCAGCCTTCAGTCTCAACCTTAGAATCAGCCTAGAACAGGCTGTGTAGAAGGGAACATCTCTGGATTGGGTTTAGGGTTCCAAATCTATTGCCAGGTTGGTTTTTGGTGATGCCATTGTGGTGATTTAGGGCCATGCAGCATTGAGAAGGGCTTTTGGAGGTGTTTGGAACAGGCATTTCTTATTTTTGTGTGTGTCTGTATGTGTGCTTTTTCCAGTCCCCCTTTTTTGAAATCATAGCCTTGAGGTTCACTGCATAATTTATGGGGCTGGGCATAAAAGTATGTGCATATTACTCCCAAAACAGGTGCAGCTGAAGGAGGTGCAGAGGCAGCCCCTCCCTGAGAAATGTTACTCCCCATACCAGTGCCTGCCCCTTCTCTCTCCAGCTTTGGCCCTGCTCAGTGCCTGGATCAGCCACACAGTGCTGGGTGAGCAGAGCTGGAGAGGGAAGCTCGTGGTGCTTTTAGGGGAAAGGCCAGGGAACCTGGGAGCGAGCACCCAGCTGGGCTGGCTCTGGGCAACCTGGAGTGAGCCTTTGTGCAGTAAAACTCAGCAAACCGAGCTGTTTGTTCAGGAGGGAGAGGCGAGCAGGTGGGGATGTTCTCCACCCAGCTCCAGTTTTTAATGCACCGCCAAGGCTGCTTTTTCCCTCCGTCATCATTTCTCCTTCTCAGTAAGCCGTGTGTGCTTACAGCATGGCTTTAAGCACTCTCTTCCTCTGGCAGGATCCTCTTAGTATCTGCTGGCAGCTGTTTGAAGCAGGGCTGGTGGATCTGGGCTTCATTTCATGCCTTATTTCACCCCAAATGAACACAGCCTGCTCGGGAGCCTGTTTGCAGGAAGGCAGACAGCCCTGTCTCGTGTGCAAGCCATCTCCTTTTCACCTCCCTGTGGCCTTGGCGGGGGTGGTTGTCCCTCATCCATCAAAGACAGATGTCTGAGCACCTTCTGCCTCACCGATGCTCCTCCTGCACTTGGAGGGTGGAAGATGCAACGAGAAGTAAAGGAGGGGGAAAACCAACTCCTCCTCAGCTTGTGTCTGTGCTGGATTCCCGTGTCTGCATCTAGAGGGCAGGGCAGTACGTGCTCTGAGCTGCATCTCTGTGTCATCTGGTCTGTGGCCTCCGTTAGAGCCTCACCAGCCAAGGTTTCTTCTTCTGGAGATGGAGCCTGTGTGTGGGAGGGAGAGAAGGCAGCAGTGCTGTGCAAGCCTGTTCCCATGGCTGCAGAGCCAGTTGGTAGCCATGTGGCAATGCTGGAGGCATCTGAGTGGCTTTTTCCAGGAGGCAGGAACCAGCCCTTGCCTGATCCTGCACCACAGAGGCAAAGAGGGTTTTGCTGGTGGGTTAAGGGGGGCAAAAGCAGGTATCCAAAGCCATCCAAGGTGCCCACGTGGTGGATGGGGAGTTTGTCTCTCTGCATTTAATTACCAGCTTTGCAGGTCACTGGCAAGGCAGAAAGCAAGGCTTGGGACAAGTAGAGGTCTGTTAAAAGAGACAAGAGGCATTGAAAATTGAGGTGTTTGTTTGTTATTAAGATTTACAATCTCAATTATTTACATCCAGATCCAAGACTTCTGACCTCCAGAAGCCCCTCCCAAAGTGAATGATTCCCTCATTCAGTGATTTTTTTTGGTATTTGTCCCCGCACTCAAGGAAATCAAATGGGAGAGCTGCACAAGGAGAAGGCTGAGCCTCAAATGTGCTTGTCACCAGTCGTCTGCAGTGATACAAAAATGATTATGGGCTGTCATCGTTCGGCCTGGGTATGGGCTGGCTGTCCTCCAGCCACAGATTTTTTGGCTAGTCTTAGAGTTTTTGAGAGCTGAAGAGCATCTAAGCTCTTCTCACTAGGAGCAAGCATGCCTGCTTTATAAATATTCCTTAGCTAGCATCTTTATGCCTTGCAATTTTATGAGCAAAATGTGTACTTTTGTCATGCATGGGTTTATTTTTTAAAAGCTCCAGCTCCTGGATCCTTATCCCTAGTTCCCTTTCTCTATCCCCTTTTTCCTACCCTTTTCTTCCCCTTTTTCCTGCTCCCTTTTCCCAGCCCCTTTCCCCTGCACTGACTGCTGCTGGGGCTCTTGTATCTGGGACTGTTCCTGCCCCAGGTTGGGCTTGTTTTGCTTCTGGATACAGAAATACTTTTTGGACCACTTTACATCTCAATGCACCTTGCCCTGCCACGGGCAGGAAGGGACGGGTAGAAGCCCCAAACAGTCCAGTCTGAGAAGCAGGAATAATAATGGGTGCACAGAGGCGCTTCCCAAAGTTCCAATTTGGAGTTTGTGGGCAGACCTGGAAAAAACAGACTTCCCATTTCTCCATATTTCGGGCCTAGGCAGGATGAAGCCAAAGGAGAAGCAGCATGAGGATTTCATAGCTTTCATGCTGCTGGGCAAAAAATGCTCCCTGGAGCAGTTTAGCGTTCTGGGTGAATGTCATCAGTGATGACTTGTTGCATGTCAACAAGATGGGAATTTCTCCACCAGCTTTGCTGACCTCACAGAGAGGTGATGAAACCCCTGCAGGCACTTATTGCCACTCAATTTGAGCAGAAACAAGCACAGAGTCAGTTAGGAAGAGGCGTTTAACCGAGCTGAAAAGAGGCCTTGACCTGCAAACAACCCAACCCATATCGTATTTTACGTTCTGCGAGCAGCGTCTGGGAAGATGGTGGGTTTGCAAACAAGTGTTTCATCACCCTGCTCATGAACACAGACATTGCAGATGTCCTTGTCTGAGCCCAAAAAGGTCTCTGTGGGAAATGGGCACTTCGAGTTGTGAATCGGTCATTGTTGGCTTAGTATGAGAAACATTGCCCCCTTGGGAGAGCTGGTGAAGAGCCCAGTGCCTGTGAAGGAGGTGGCTGTCTCACGTGTGAACCAGCCCAGCTGGCATCTGGTCTTGCCCTGGACAGAGAGCATTTTCATCTTCACTTTTACATACAAGTCAGAGCAGTTTGGACATAGAAGCCTGAACCTTGGCATGAAGGTTGTCGCTTAAGACAGTCCAGTTAAAACACTTGGCTTTGGTGTTCACCCTGGATGTGACAAAGGATGTGTTCATATCTGCAAAGGCCTCTGCTAAAGGTTTCTCTGCTTTGGATGCTCTCATCCCACACCACCCCCAACTTTTGCATGTGTGCTAAACTCAGGTCTGCCTTCATAAAAGAAAATTCATGTCTCAGATACCCTGTGAATTAATTGGCTTTGGGGATGTTCTCGAGAGATGCTCAGTGGGGTTGGGTGTTGAGTTTTCCTGGCGCAGCCTTCTCCTACTCTGAGCTCATCTCCTCCCTTGCCAAGCCTGATTGAGAAGCACCTCCAGAAGAGTTTCCAGAGGCCCATCTCCTTGCAGCTGTCTTCTCCCAAGGTTTTCTCAATGTGGCAGGTAGGTGAGGCTGCCAAGGGCCTTTGCAGCTGACAGCTTTTTTTTTTTGTAAAATGAGGTGTCTGGCGTCACACAGCATTTAAAAAAAGCCAGTGCACTTGGATAAATTCTGGAGAATCTTTCCTTGCATGGCTACTGGTTTGTAGGGCAATTGCTAATCTTGGGGAGAGCAGAGCTTTGTGATTTATCAGTTTGTTTTTTTTTTTTAACTAACACCATGTTCTTGCTGCTGCTTTGTCTTGGCACAGAGAGCATGAAAGACCTTTTGAGAGCAAAGACATGTTTCAGCCATACTCATTTGAGCACACAGAGGTCTCAGCTTGTTCTCCAGACACGTTCTGGGTCATACCCTGGTCTTAACCAGGCTTTGAGGATGTGCATATACATGAAGGATTGTGATCAGGTGTTGAGTCAGTTCGGTAATACTATCCAGGGGCAAGCTGGGTGGAAATTCCAGAGGGATCACCTCCTGGACACATTAAATGCTGAAGGCCTGGGCACGGACCAGCGCTGGTCAGAGGTGTTCACTTTCCAGAGGGCTGCCAACTCAGCCTGGGGTCATGGAGAAAGGGCCACACTGTGGAAGAGTCCAAGGCTTCTGGTCCTGGGCAGAAGTGAGAAAAGCTCCGGAGAGGTTTGTGCCCAGGGCTGAGCTGGGAACTGAATGATCCTAACCCTGGCTTATGAACACAGACTCTCCATCACTGGAGGCTGAAGCCCCTGTATGCGGCCATGGTCAGAAGGGGCTTCATCCAGAGGAGTTTTCTGGTTTTTGCTTTCTCCCTGAAGCCTCTCTTCGCCCCTTTGTGTTTTCATTTTGAAATGCCGCTCTTCGTCCAGGCTCCAGCTTTCAGTGAGTTGCAAACTCTTCCAGAAGCCAACACCAAAGAGTGTCCCTTTGGAGTGGAAGGGATCAAAATGCCTTGTTTCTCTTCAAGGCCAGTGTTTATATCGAAAGCAGTCATGTGTGAGTACTTATGTGTGTCTATGGGAAGTTGTTCTGTTCCTATGGGCACTTGTCCAAACCTGGTGAATATAAAAGTGAAGTGCATGAAGAGAAGGGTGGGGATGTGGTGTCCATAGTCCTGCAGTGTGGCAAGATACCCTGGTCACTCTTCTTAGCACCTTGCTCGTGCAGCTGGAGAGATGAGTTTTCATGGTCTCACCAGTCCTTTCCTTTACACTGTTTGGCAGATGGAAGAGGCTGAGAGCAGAGGGGCAGTCCACAACATGGGGTCCCTGATGCAGGCCCACAGATCCAGTCCCACCCCTGCTCCTCCCCTGCCTTCTCCAGCACGCTCCCCTCCAAGGCCAAGCTCTCCAGTCACTTGTCCCTCTTTTGCTGCTGTTGTGGGGCTCTGAGCCGTATTCCAGCCCCCTGCACCACATGCCAGCTCCAAGAAATCCCTCAGGAGGAACTGCGAGAAAAAGCCACATCCCAAGGAGCCCACTGGTCAGAAACCTGTATGTTGCCCTTCACAGGACACGTCATCACTCAGATAACTGACTGCATCCACCTGGGGAACATTGGCAGTGGGCAGGGGCTGTGCATGAACAGCACTGACAGCTTCATCAGTGACAGCTTCATCAGTGACAGCTTCACTGACATGAGCTGCCTGCCCAGCGACGGCAGCCTGAGTGTCATCCCCTACATCTGCCACGGGGAGGGTTCAGCACACGCCTCAAGGCTCCATGGGGATTGTCATGGAATGGGGCAGCCCTGCTTCTGGGACACTGATGAGTGCATCGAGGTGTCGCTGGAGAAAGGGAATTGTGTCCTCATCCACTGCTGGGATGGCTTCTCCTGGGGTCCTACCTGCATCATTGTGTGATGGTCAAACACAGCATGAAGCTGCTGTCAGCTTATGAGTTCATGAGGTATCTGCTGAATATTGAGGAGTGTTGTCAGGACCTGCTGGTGGGTTTGGAGCCTGAGGGCATGAACATCATGTGCCTGAAGCACTCCCTGTCAAGGAAGACAGCATGGAGCTACATGGACAGGGTGGCTGTGTTGGTTGGCAGCAGCCCTGAATAGGAAAACCCAAAACCCTTAACCCCATTTCATGGAAAAATGAGGTCACTGTTGCTGTGGGGTGTAGGACAGCACTGGCACAGGATGTGAAGGTGATGGCCTTCCTTTGGAGAGTTCCTAGAGGCTGGTGTCAGCAGAAGTAGAGCATGGGGAGGTCTTTTGGGGATACATTGGAGGGAGCGGTTATGTCCTAGGCAGGATGGGAGCCGTGTGCTTTGCTTTGGTCCAATGGGATTTTGGGAAAGCAAAGGGCAGTCAGATACAGGTTTCCCCAGTGATCTTGCCTGAACTTTTACCATGATTACAATTGCTGCTGAGCAGAAGGCTCGTCTTTTGCTAACAGTGTCATCCTTGGAGATAAGACATGGTGTCATCTGGTGTCATGTCACTCCATGGTGCCTGTCCACTTGACGCTTGTGGGATGTTGAAGAGGAGGCAAGGTGTAAAGGTGTAGGAGAGTGCCATGAGGGACATCTTGCATGGATTAATCAGCCTCATCCTTCCAACACGTGGTGATTCTGTGGAGAAGCCTGGCCCAAAAGAGCCACACCTGAGTCTCGAAAACATCGTGCAGAACCTCCTGTCCATGACAGGTCTTCCCTCTGTCTGACCTTGCAGGATGGTGGAAGTGCTTTGGGAATGGTGGCCCATACCCATGGTGCATTCCTCTAGCCCAAGCGGCGAGAAATGAGGCAAGGGAACAAGGTCAGATGCTCCGTAGGAAAGTATCCAAGTATGAACAGTGCATCCATTCTGGCCCCTATGGAATACCCTCACTTACACCTAATATTCACAGACCAAACACCTCTCTGAAGAATGTCCTGGAGCCTCCTTATGCCTTCCTTGAGCTTTTCTGCAAGAAACTTGTTCCTTCATCACTCAAACATTTATGTAATTCCTTTGGAAACTTCTGTCTTTCCTAACGTTAACCATAGCTTCTAACTTTGACACGGATTTGTTTTTCCGTTCTTCCTTGTGTTCACTGGGTTTCTTCCTTGTCCTCACTGAGTTTCTTCCTTGTGGCATTTAGGTCTGTTGCCTCTTTCTTTTTCTGGGAGAGCTGCCCTACAGCTTAACCCCTGTGCAAGGCAGCTCCATGGAAAGCCTTCTGCAGACTTGGAGGCTGGACCTTCTGCTCATCCTATTACCACACCTCACCATCCACTCCTCCCGTATCCTACAAACACCTCTGTTGGCCAATGTTTTGTTCATGGGACTTCTTTCTCTGAACTTCTTTCTTCCAACATATCAGGCCAACACTTCCCTGTCACAAGGTGATAACCACACCCTTGAATTCTGAGCAGATCTCTTTTGCTGTGCTGCATGCCTGGGCTCCAGGAGGTCCAGAACACCTTCACCTCACATTGCTGAAGGAAACTGCCTGGCTGTGGGGAATTTTGAATGGAGAACTCCTCCAGTTTTGATTCCTCCACCAAGAGCTGAGCTGCTCTCTGGATGACTGATGGGCCAGCAGAGGCCAGAATGTGTAGCTGCAGCACTTCAAAGGGACAAATCCCAAGTGGACCCAGCCTTGCCCACGTTAAGGGTTCCCCCCTCCTCCACGTGCTACCACGGCAAACCCCTGCAAGACACCAGCCCCATCCCAAGGACTTGCTCTTCCTTCAGCAGCATCTGCAGCACTACTTGCGTGGTGCTGAGGGTGGTGAAACAGGAAGCCTGCAGCAAGGGATTTGCCACTATCTATATAATGTCTGGGAGTCGCCTGGAAAATATTGTCAGGGCCATGCCTGAATCAGCCTAAAAAATCCCAGCTGGAAGAGGAGGGAGCGCCTGGCCTGGGGGAGGAGAGCAGGCGCTGTTTGGGTCCCTGTCTCCATGGGATCCCCTACACACACGCACTACATGTGCTGTGACCAGGGCTGGGGAATATTTCCAGCTACGTTTCCACCTGCTTCTCCTTCAGATCCATGGAGATATGGGTCTGGGTCATCCCACGGAGGGGATTACCCTTCTTGCTGTCAGCATGGGGCTGCTCCCCCATGCTCTGCTGCCTCTGCCCAGCCCCTGGCTGGATTTGAGGCTTGGGGCTGCCTGCAGCAGCTCCACAGATTGTTTTTCAAAAAAAAGGAGTTGTGTTAAAATATTTCACACAGGGAAGAGCTGAAAATATTTCCTGTGTGAGGGAAATAAGTGAGGTTAAAAAAGCTAGTGCTGGATGGCTTATTAAGGGATTGCTCTTGCATATGCTGTCGGCAGTGGATATTTGGGGTGCCAGCTCTTTCCTCCCTTCCTTCCTGAAGGGCAGAACTGCTCCCAAGCCCTTGGAGGCAAATTGAGTCATGTCCTTGTCCATGGATAAGCTACTCTGTGTATCCAAGGGGAAATTTTAATTAGAGGCCTTGCAGATGGATGGCTGTGTGCAGGGAGCCTGGGCTCCCCACAGATTTGAAGCCATATCTATTGTGACTGGTTGGCGGCAGGAGAAGGGAGAGGAAGGCTCCCTCCTTGGCACTTCTGAGGAAAAACACCTTCCCAGCTCCTCTGGACCCCACGGGTAGAAGATGTTCTCCTCCTCCCCACCCCTCCTTCCCTGGGGGCTGCCCTCTCCTGTTCTCCTGCTGGCCTGGCCTGCCCCAGCCAAGGGAGGTGCACAGGGGACTCTTGCACATCATTGGTCTGAGAAGGTCTCCATGCCCTTAAAGAGAAGGTGGATTTTCTGCTGAGCCACCCGAGAAGCCCTTTTATACCTCCTTACTCAGCCAGCTGCCTGAGGCTCGTCTGTCCATCCTGTCCAGCCAGCACGACTCTGATTTTCTCCTCCAGACTTGGGTGAGCCTTTTTGCATATCTCCTAATGACCCAGCTTGCTCTTAGGGAATGATGGGGGAGCAATTTGCTTACCTGAGTATTAGGGAGATAAATACCAGGTGGGGGTGGCCTGCTGGGAGAAACAGGGGTGCTAATAAAACTTCCTCCATCCTTTGCTTGTCGGAGAGGGTCTGTGCACTGGAAAGGTTGCCTCTGTCTCTTCCAGTGAGCTTTTTTCTTTTTGATTTCGTGCTTTCCCCTCTCTTGGCTGGTTCTGCTCTCAGCTTGAGTGGCGAGGGCAAGTGGAGCCTAACGTTGACCTCCCCAGTGCTATAGGATTCAGGATCCTTGCCTGCGGTGACTCGGCTACGCTCCCTGCTCACGCCCCTTCCTCCAGTTCCCTACCCGGCCCTTGCAGTGCCTTCCTCCCCAAAAACACCCTCGGATAGGCACCGACATCCAAATTTATGGTGTCCTCCGGGCAGAACAGGTGATTCAAGCCCACGTCGCGGGCAGCGAGCTGCAGCCTGGCGTTGTCCCCTTGGTTCCCCGGCGTCGCTGCGGCCGAAGCGGGAGCGTGTGCTTGCGGGGCAGGGATGTCAGTAAAAATAGCCGGCGTTCCTCGGCCGCCCCGGCCTCAGCTGCAGCTCCGCCACCTGCGGCGGCTTGCGCTGCGCATCGCTCCGACCTCCCCGAGTCACGGGGGCTGGCACCGGCGAGAGGCTGCCGTCCCAGGAGACAGCTGCAGCTCCTTCTGCAGCTCCCTGGCCATTTTTAGAAGCACTTTCCCCCCCTCCTCTCTGAAGTAATGTGATGGGCCTGCACATTTTCCAGGATAAAGTTTCCTTGGCCCTGCAAGCTGTGCCTCCTGCCTCGGGCATGAGCCCCCGTTAACACTTCCCGTCCTGACAGAGCCTCCCAGGTGGGCAGACGGCTGCTTTTGGGGGCCTTGTCTGCCCTGCAGAGGACTGGCTTGGGAGATGCAAGCAGCAGATATTGCTCTGCTAGAGAAGTAAAATTCTATTTGTGTGGAAGTCTTTTACAGCAAAGGAAAGGTACTCTTCCATCTCTTCCCTAATATGCTGCATTGTCCGTGTAAGATTTCCACTTAAAGCAAATGCAAGGAATTGTCTGGGGAATGTGCCTGTATCAACTCAACCACAATTTCCAACCCTGTTCTACATCATCTGTGCTGAGGCTGCTGCCACAGGCTCCCCTGTCCCACAGAATGTGTGTGTACACTGGCAGCAGCACCCTCTGAAGTCCTTCCTTGTCACCTGGGGTCACTGCCAACCCTTTGCAGGCTTTGAGATACTTCTTGTTTATGAAGTGAAGTAAGGTTGAATGGCAAAGTGAAGCAGTAAACTGAAAATAGTTTTTGCCTTTTCTTCCTTCATTGAATAAAATCGTTTTCTGGGAGTCAAACAAGAAGCACACACCTGCAGGAATCACTGTCACAGATCTCTCTTTTTCTGGCTCAGCCCCATTTGGTCTTTTCCAGAAGTCCCTTGATGCTGAGGTTTGTGTTGCTATGAGGAGATGTTTGCCTCTTGTCTGCAAACTGCACCCTAGTTCCCTATATGATGAAAAATTGGTGAAGTTGGGAAACAAGAACAGACCTGTTCCTCATTTTATTTTCTAGAGGAGTCTTGCTTTGTTTTTAAACCCAAGGAAGTGACCACCAGCATGAATAGTTATGAACTTTTTTCTTGGTTTTCATTTCAGGCTCACAACCATCTAAACCAAGATGTCTGAGTAAGTTCCCATTTTTCTGTCTCTAATATATTGCTGGCATTTAAAAGCTTTTGTTCAACCATCAACTTTTTATGCTTGTTAAAATTCTTCTGCTTGTTTTCAGTTAGGATGCTAACTAACTGCCATTTTTTCCTCTTTCCCCTTTCTCCTCCTTCCTTTCCTTGTCCATCTGCTTTTCCTGAACAGTGAAGAGGTAAGTGTGTTTTGCTGGGGTTTTCCCTTTAGCGATGCTCATGGCAGCAGTCCTGGCTTCACTGTTCCTCCCTAGGAAAATCAGCTGCTGGGGGTGTGTGTAGGAAGAATGGCTCATGGTTATTTTCTTGCTGACTCCTCCTGGTAAACACGTGAAGGAGAAGAAAAATCCCTTTTGAAAGAGTTTTTTTTGTCTCCTGGCTTAGAGTTAGCTGCTTTTTTCCCCTCCATTCCTACTTCCCCAGCCGGCCACGAGATGGTGCTGGGAAGGCAGTGGTCCAGAGCCGCCTCTCCTCCATCATCTATCCACCATCCCGCCCTTGGCCTAGCATCCCATCCTCTCCTCCTTCCCCACATCTAGCCCTTCCTTTCCTACACACTGAGCACTGAAAAATCACTTCTCAAAGCCAATCCAAGGAGACCTGGATCCAAGGGAGTGTGAGCAGGGTGGAGGTTGCATTCTTAGCAAGTTTTCCCCGGCTTCTGGCAGAGCCAGGTGGGGCTGGGGGTGTCTGGAGAAATGCAGGGGAAGGTGTGGGAGGATTGTTCGTGGCTTTGTCACTCCACATTTCCTCTTAGAAAATTGCTCCATCCTTCATTTCTGCTTGGCATCTCCCCATATGTCTGAAACACCACAAGCTCCAGCTTGTTCTCACCGAGGGAAAAGAGGAATGCCACAAAATGGCACTGATATCCAACACGTTCTTTTACTCCCCATCAAACCCAGACCTCCCAGAAAAGGCTGGGAGGACACTCTTTGCTAAGGTACCAGTTCTCAGATGGAGAATAAGCCCTGGACTAACAGCCCTCAAGGGATCTGATTACCTGGTTGTTAATGGTGTGCTGCATCTCCGAGCTGGGTGCCTTTTCTCTGCAGAGCCCTCCAGCCCTGTCAGGAGGGCCTTGGCACCATTTACATATGCAAGACGTGTCATATTTTGTTACATTTCACTCTGCACATCCTTATCCACTTCCTCCTCTATGCAGCACAGACTCACACTCAAGTGCTGCGTTCTACTCCCCATCCCTCAGCATATCAGACGTGTTTCCCCTTGGCCAGCCCAACTCAGCCGTGCCCTGTCTTCTGGGTGAAATGCTTAGGAAACAGCTGAAATGCAGAAGTTGTGGGTTTTTTATAAATAGGAGCCCTGTTGCTCCTGGTCCAGCATGACAAGTACAGAAGGGCAGCCTGTGGTCGTGTCTGTCCTCCAGCTGTGATGAGCCCCTGCTTCAGCATCACTTGCGCTGGGTCTTTTCAGCTCCAAGAAATTACACAGCCTTCATGTTTTCACCTGTCTGGCTGTCCTTGTCACCAGAGTGTTAGAAGGACACGTGCCCTGGACTGCTCAGAAAGACATCCCACAGCTCCTGAGTGCCCAGGGACATGGGGGTCATTAGCTTGAGTGCAAAGTAAAACACATCTGAATGAAGAGGAAATTAGAGAAAAGGCTAAAAGTCCCAAGAAGACAAGTTCGAAGCCATATTTTATATATATATTTTCAAGCTCATCACCCTTGTTATCTTCTCCTGAGGGACTTTGTAGGTTTTAGCTACCTGAGGTTGGCAAAGCTGGGTTCAGCAGGGAGCCTCTTCCTTGAGTGCTGCTGGTTTGGGGACCAACTGTGTGTCAAGCTGTCCATCCTGGCTGGAGCCATCTTGCAGGTCCTTGGTGGACTGTGGCATTGCATGGGGAAGGGCAATGGAAAGGGGAATGGGCACCTGATAACCTGCTTTTCTCTTGTTTCTTCCACTTGCAGAAAAGGAGGAGGGCAGCCACTGCCCGTCGGCAGCACCTGAAGGTACGTGGCACTGCTGTGGCTGTGTGATGTGTGTCCCGACCTTCCCATCTCCCGTCCCAAGCCAGCCAGCTCTCAGCACTCTCCCTACTAGAAGAGGCCACAATGCACAACGTGGGAGCCTCCCAACCCACGTACTGGGTCTCCACCATGTCCCTTGCTTGGAAATGGTGGTATTGATGGGAACTCCCCAAGCTGCCTCTCCATCAGGACTCCCACTCCCCTGATGACCCCCCTGCCCTCCTTCCTTGCGTCCACCCTGCGCTGACCCTTCTCCTGCTGCCTTCCAGAGTGCTATGCTCCAGCTTGCTGCCACTGAAATAGAAAAAGAAGCAGCTGCTAAAGAAGTGGAAAAGCAAAACTACCTGGCAGAACATTGCCCTCCTCTGTCGCTCCCAGGATCCATGCAGGAACTTCAGGTACAGGCTTCTTTAACCCTCTCAGTGCTGGAGCAGGGAAGATTTGACTCCATCAGTCAGCCTGGTGGATCTAGACCGGCCTTCCCATCTTGACCGTCTTCTCACCTGTGTTGTCCTGGAGCCAGATGGACATGCAGCTGGCTTGAGAGGCAGATGGGGTCTCTCTACAAAAAAAAAAGGGATCTGGCTGCCAGGAAAGATGTGTTTTAAATGTTGAGGCAGCATTTGCATGAAGCCAGTAGCACGGAGATTAGGAGCTGGCTGACAAGCCACTCTTCACCTCAATCCCATCTAGTCTGCTGGACTGAGGGCTTTCAGAGCCATAGTGGTCAGGAGAGAGGAATCGTGTGTGTGGGTCCTAGCAGTCAACATCCCTCTCTGCTTTCCTCCCAGGAGCTGTGCAAAAAGCTTCATGCCAAGATAGAGTCGGTGGATGAGGAGAGGTATGACACAGAGGTGAAGCTACAGAAGACTACCAAGGAGGTGAGTTTACCCTGGAGCCATCCTTCAGGGGAGTCTCCAGCCTGTTCCTCATGCCTCATGAAACCCGTGCCCCGCTCTCTCTCTGTCCCCCCTCATTTCGTCCACCCCAGCTGGAAGACTTGAGCCAGAAACTCTTTGACCTGCGTGGCAAGTTCAAGCGGCCGCCGCTGCGCAGGGTGCGCATGTCAGCTGACGCGATGCTGCGGGCCCTGCTGGGCTCCAAGCACAAGGTCTGCATGGACCTCCGAGCCAACCTGAAGCAAGTGAAGAAGGAGGACACTGAGAAGGTATCCTTCCCTCTTCCCTTTTTCCCTAACAGGAGCTGGCCCCCACCCTTCAGGGCTCACACCTCCCTGTATGATAGACACGGTTGAGAATGACTCTTTCTCCATAATGTTCTTCCTGCTCAGTATTTCCTCCTCTGGCACCCGTGATGTTGAAACAGGAGGGTGCAGCTCAAAAAGATGTATAGCATGGGTGGAACTGCGTTCCTCTAGCTGACATGGGGGTTTCCATGGGTGGACTAGTGTGGGGCCCAGGCCGGATGGGTTCGTACCCTGGGGGGCACCATTTGCACCAATGCAACCATCCCTCCCCAGGAGAAGGATCTCCGTGATGTCGGTGACTGGAGGAAGAACATTGAGGAGAAGTCTGGCATGGAGGGCAGAAAGAAGATGTTCGAGGCTGGCGAGTCCTAAGCACCTGTGTCTCCACACCTGCCCTCCTCTCCCCGCTGTCCCCGCTGCCCCGCCGGGCTCAGGGGAGCTGACTGGGTGCCATTTCTCTCTAGTTTTGTGAAGAGCTGCATCGTGGCAGCAGTGATGTAAATAAAGCTTTGGTGGGAGAGGTGGGTGTTGCCTGCCTGGGTGGCCAGACCCCGACTCATGCTATGGTGCCAGCAGGGACTGCCTCACTGTGGGAGTCCTGGTGGGGATGGGGAAGCTTTGGCAGGGGCTGTGCTGAGGGGATGGGCAACCTCTCTGCTGTTGGTCTCCCTCCAAAGCTGCGGACGCTCATGCCCTTCCCCAGTGGTGAAGAGACAAAGAGATAACAGTCCAAGACCCAGGAGGTGTTGCAGAACCTCAACCCATGATGGCATCAGCAGGAAGTTGTGGGGAAGAGCTGGGAAGGGGGGAGAGGAGTGTCATCGGCAGGGCAGAAGCAGACCCTTTGGCTCCTGTGGGATTTGGGAGGTGCGAAGTGAGGACAACCTTGGCAGCGCCTGCGGCAGCACCCTGGAACTGGTACAGTGTAGGGTGCTGTGGTTTAGAGATGATGGCTGTCACCAGAGTGGCATGGGCAGCTGGGGGGGCAGTGGGTCATTCCTCTCCCTGCCGTGGTGGGAATGTCCACGCCGCCCACTTTTCTTTTGGGTTAGCCCAGCACTTCCTAATTTCTAGCTGCCGACAAGTAAAATCTTAAATCAGTCTCAATGGTTTTTAGAAAAACAACAAAACAAAAAAAAAGCCCCAAATTCACCTTCCTTCTGCCCTCTCCCATCCCCCCAAACCCTCAGCCCATGAAGTTTCCGGCACAGCTCACTTCTGCTGAGCACAGGAAAAGCGAAACAGTGGCAGCACCCTGGTGCTGGAGCTGTCCGTGGGGCCGCCGTGCCAGCCAGGGGAGAAGATGTCAGACTCGGAGGGGTGCCAGGAGGGTGCAGAAGGAGTGAGCCAAGTGGGAGATGAATCCCCTGGAGAGAATGAGAGGTGAGGCCTGGGGACAACACAGCTGCTTTCCAGTCCCGGGGTACCGGGAAGCTGGGAAACTGGGAGGGCATGGTGGGAAAGGAGGATGTGCAGCCAGAACAATGATGAACCACGAGGCTGGAGTGGGTCAGATGTTCCATCAGGCTTTTGACAAGCTTCTCCAGCTAGGAGGAGAGTTAGATTTTCTAAAGGTCTCATCCCCTTTGAACTTCAAAGCCCTTGGGAGGGGGTTGATCGAGTGGGGAGTGCCAGCTCCAGAAGCAGGCAAGCTCAAGTGAGGGGTCTGGTGACCTGGAGCTGCTCTGCAGATGAAATCAGCCCTATCTCTAAGACCTCTCTAATGTGGACATCAGCTGCCTCCTCTCCTTGCTGGGCACGTCTGATTTCTTGCTGCATTCCCTACGTCTCCAGCTGAATTAACCTGGCAATGTTTCAGGCTGGCTGCTGTAAAGTTATGTATCTCCCTGTGCCTCTGCTCTGCTTTATTGCTTTATCAGCAGAGACTGTAAAATTTGGGGTCTCTTCACTTGAATACAGACAGCTTTCCATGGGGGCTAAAAGGAGACAGATCAGTAGCAGAGACCACATCTGTCTGTGATGGAGGCAGACAGATAAGCTTGGCCAAAGTGCCTCACCCAGAAGTATGGGAGATTTGGACTGGGTTCAGGCTGAGCATCCAGGGAGCTTAGGAGGTTGCCTGATTTTTCACCTCCAGCTTCAAAGCTTGCATTAGCATTTCTCCCCAAGGCTTCTGAGAGCCGGCGCAGCTAATGTTGATAGGAAAAAAACCCCTTGAGTGACAATGAGAGGAGAAAGGTGTGTCATCTCCTGTCATCAGTGGTTGCAGTAAGTGCTTCGGCTGACACCTGACAGCAATTAGCCTTGGCTGAAGATTTGACTGGAAGCTTCAAAAGGTGCTGGAAGGCTCTGTGCATGCTGCTGAAACAAAGGGGAAGCCTTGGCTGCTGGGGGAGCACAGGGGTTTCCTCAGCACCGGGATCGATGTGATTCCCAGCATTGTCCCTGCCTGGCTGTGTCTCTGCTGCAGGCTCGGCTCACCTTGAGCAGCAAGGAGCAGGCGCTGTGTGTGGCCCAAGGCAAGCAAACCTTTGTGCTCCCCTCCTTCTGCAGTAAGTGCAGGTACCTTGGTGCAGGCAGGGCCACCGGTGGGGTCTGCTGGTGGGGCTGGGTTAGCTTGTTCCCTTTTCTGTTTCCTGCTGGAGTTTCAGCTAAATAAAAGGCTGTCTGGAGGAGTCTGTTCTGTAGCACTCAGACCCTTACAGCCTTGTTTAAAAAGAGTGTGAACACTGACAGCAGGGTGGCACATCCCTTCCTCTCTAGCTGTGTTTTAGAATCTTAACGAAATATGAAACTTGATGGCAAAAATAGTGAGCAGAAATGAGTTCCTCTTTCTTTTAAAAATAGGAAGAATGACTTTCCCTTACAATTTGTATAACAGTTTCATGTGCACTTCTAAGCTTCTCTTGCTTTTCCTTGTGCTGTTTAAACGCTTGCTAGACTCTGGTGATTTCCACTCCCAAAAATGGAGGAAGGAAGTGCTTACTTGCTGTTTTGGGTCTACCTTTTCTCACCCTGTGGCTAGCTTATCTCCCTGATCTCCTCTCCTTGATGAAAAAGCTCTTTTCAAGCTGACCCATGGATGGGTGGAGGCAGGATAAGGTTCTAAGGACAGCCTAAAGCATGATGGATGTCAGAGCAACCAATCTTGTGATGGAGCTGCCAGAAAAGTGGATCCCAAGGCTCCTGGGTGTAATGCACAGTGGGAGATGGCAGGAGAAAAATACCAGTGCTGTGTGTCCTTAAACAATGAACTTTGTCTATTTAACTGTGCCCAGCGTATATAGAAGAGGCGCTTGCATTAGAAAATGTCCTGGAAATCTTAATTTGAACATGGCCTACTCTGTTCCCTCATACAAATTGGGGCATACTGGCAAAGTCCTGCTGATGCTGGTGTAACACTGCTCAAACCAGACCAGTGTTGCGCTCTCTTCCATGAACTGGAATTGCTGTATGGGAAACTGCTGTGGCGTGAGCCTTCCCAAATGAGCGAGAAGCTGGGGGGAGCTCTGGGGAGGTGGCTGCTTGGGTTGTCCTGTCTTGATGCCAGAGGTTGGGAGCCCAGTATGCACAGGGTCTGTTACTCAGAGCTCTCTCCAAAAAGCTCTGGAGGCTTCAGGTAACCCCTGCCCTTAGTTCCTACCCCCCTAGCTGTGCACATCCCTTTGGCTGTGCTCTGCAGGATATCTGTACCTGGTAGGCAGACTGGCTTTTCCCAAACTCCCCTGCCTCCATCCTCCTGGGGCTTCCCTCCCCATGAGCTGCAGGGCAGGGAGCCCTCGGCAGCCCATGTGTGGTCACTGCCTGGGGGGAGGCTCTGCTGTGCCAGCAAGCCCCAGGCTTTTCCTTGCCATGTCCATCCCCAGCTGTCTTGAATTCTCCAGATCCTTAGAGGAGTCTCAAGGGTCTTTGCTGAAATGACTGCTGTTGCTAAGTATACCCACGGTTGGAAGGAGGTTGTTTGGGAAAGCTGATACTTGGAGAGCTTTTGGACCCCTCAGTACACCAGATTCCTTGGGGGTAGAACGGAGGGATGGCTGATCCCTGCTCTGGAGTGACTGGTCACAGTTTGACCCAGCTGGGCTCATTAAAGTGGAAAAATAGTAGGGAAATTAACAGGGGAGGACCAGATGGATTATTTAATGAAGCCGGGTTATACTTATGGTTTCCAAATTGGATATAGGTGCTCTGGCAGTGGCATTAGGGATAAAGAACTGTCTCTAATTATAGGAGGTATCAGGTGCCTTCACTGTCCTTTTCTCCTTGGGGGAAAAAAAACAAATTAAGCCTGGCTTGCCTCGCCTTGCCTCCGAGCTTACTTTGCTATGTAAAGCTATGGGTTTGGAGTAGCGTGTGTTAAAGCAAGGGATTGCCCAGCAGCCTTCATTTGAATTGCACTTTTCTTTTGAAAACACTAAAGACTCTCTGCTGGCTGGAAGGCTGTCTTTCTTAAAACTCTTGATGTGAAGTCTGGCTCTGAAGCTTGTGGGAATCCCTTGCCCCTGGATTTTGTGAGGTGAACTTACTTCAGAGGGTTTAGGGCCTTTCCCCAAATCTGAAAACCTTGAGATAACTGGAAGGGCTGGCTGTGCAGAGGGGAAGTGCTTAACACTGGCATGCCCTGAGGATCCTGGGCCCCTCTGCTCTGACCCTCACTGACCTTGCTAATCCAGCCTTGACTGATGCTCTGCCTGCATCCCCCTTTGCATCCGTCACCCCTGTGACCCACATGCCCAACTGTGGGGTCTGCCTGGGGGCTGAGCTGACTCCTTGCTGCTCTGCTGCTCTCCCCAGAGCTGGGCTTGCTCCCAGCTAGGCACTCATCCAGACTGGCTGCTGCCTCTGTCAGGACACTGACTCACATCTGGACCACCTGGCCAGGAGGTGCTCCGAGACCTCATCAGTGCCATGTTTTTGTTGGGAACAGCTTTTTCTTTGAGGGGGATGGGACTGCTGGCCCAAATAAAGTTGTTGCTCAGGCTCCAGGAGGCCTTGGTATGATCACCAGACTCCTGAGAGTGTAATCTGGCTCTGACTGACTGCCAACCTGCAGTGGTGCTCAGGGGCTCACAGTGAACATCACAAGGATTTGGTGCTCTCAGTTCATCCTCCCCATGCAGCCCTCCTGGCACAGTCCAGCTTTGCAAACCTGCCTGGGAGGGATGGTGCCTGCTCACCTGGAACAGGTGAGGGAGGGCTCTGCTCCCCCAGCTTGCACAGCAGCTTGGACCTCCTGTAGCTGCAGTTCCTGTTCCCTTAATACAAGTCATATAAACTCCTCATCAGGCTGAGTCTTTGGGGATTACTGAGAAGGTGCTTTGGCACCCTTTGAAGCCAAATGCACGGGGAATGGATCTTCATGGTGTGGCTCTGTTCTAAAGCCTTTCAGGCTGAGAAGCCTTGGGGATGTACGTCAATGAAAGGAAGACACAGGGGTGTATTTGTACGGCCTCTTTACCCAGGTCGCGTTCTGGATCATGGCCACCTGGTATGGGTCAAAAAATATGTCCTAGGAGGTGCTGCACATTCTGGGAAAGCAGCTGTCCTGCATGGCATGAATTTGGTATGATCAGTACTAGAGGAGCACCCAGTGTCACCATGCTGGGTGCTCTGTGGCTATGCCCGTGGCCTCCTGCCTCAGGGAAAGAGGACAGGTCATCTCTACTGAAAGGCCAGACAGCTGAGGTTGAGATGTTTAGGAAGGGGAAGGGATGCTCTGACTGTAGAACTTGCCCACTGTGGGTTTGGTACCCAAAAGAGGTGGTTTCCTATTGGACCTGTGCGACATCTGCCAGGCCTTGGCGGCTGTCTTAGGTAACCCAAGGCATCCCCTGCTTGACACCTATGTTTAGGCACGTGAATTGCTCCCTGGTTTCATCTAGGAGGCACAGGCCACTAGTGAGATTTGAGCCCAGCTCTCCTGAGGCTTCGCCAGGTATCTGGCAGCCCTCGGCCTGTCCACATGTTCCACAGAGGCTCAGTCACGAGTGGGTTAACCAGCCCCACTTGGAGCCCATGGATATTTTCCTTGCCAGTGTATCCACCCTAACACACACCAGATGTGTGAGGCAGCCGTTGAAGTGTCTTAATCCCAGGTTTCTGCACTCAGAGTTGTCTTTCTCACGGGCAGGTCTCCAGTGGCTCTCTGGGGGCTCCACTCATGCAGCCCCCATCGTCTGCAGGAGAACTTGCAGCGAGGCAGGACAGAGTATCTTCTGTTATTTGCTACTTTAAACAAGTCCCTCCTGGGATGGGCTGCTGGGGCTGGCAGCAGAGCTCCATCTTCAGTCATATGGGGGAGCGTCTCACACGAGCAGTGGTGGTTCCTAGCAGCCTGGTGCACCTGGTAACTGTCCAAGGAACGCAGGGTAAAGAGCAAGATACATGAGCCAACCCAGCTGGATTTATTAATGAATGGAAATGGCAGCCAGTGGGCTTCTACTGGCTTTATTGCTGACTCGCATCCAGTGGTCTGAAAACTTGGGGCAATCTGCAGGCGACTGATCCGACAAGTGCAAGACTCGGATTAGTTGGAGCTCAGTTTATTTGGATTTCTCTTGCTATTGCACAGACATGTAGGCCCAAATGCTTTTGCCACTGTATGTCAGCACCATCCCTCTGCCTGCCATAAAGAAAGCTCTGCCAGTTTGCATCAGCTGGAGGTCTTCGGTTCTTTTGCTTACGTGCTCATTTTGAAACCAGATTTTGTTGTTAAGGATTCATTCCGCATTACCAAGGAAGCCTCTCTCCCAGCTCTAGGTATCTGTTGCTTGCTGCAGCTGAGTAGACAGTTTGTGCAGTGCCTTTTATCAAGTCCTTGCCAGATAGTTTGGAAAATATGATCTCTTCTTCTGTGCTTGTGCATGCTTGTGCTTTTCTGCTGCAGAAGCAGTTTCCTTTCCAGTGCAAGCTTGCTTTGGAGCCATTAGCATTGACAAACCCTGAAGTACTGACAGACCCCAAACAATCACGGCTGCCAGCTATTTGGGAGGGGCAGGGTTCTCTCCCAATAAAATTGATGACAATAATAATTTCCTCTTAAAATAAGTGCTTCCTTGCAGTTACCACGTAGCTTCCCATAACAGGAGCTGACAGCATTGTGCCCAAGCTGAGCTGTCTTGAAGGGCAGACCACTATGATACACAGGCTGTGCACCCCTGCTCCGGTGGGACTTCTTCCTGGGGCTGGCATTTGTCTCTTCTGCTGCTTCTCCATTCCAGCTGCCATCTTCCTGTGTGCATTAGCTGCCCTGTGTGCAGAGAGGCTCCTCTGAGCCTTTTTTTTTTTGGGCCTTGCCTTGGAGCATGAATGACTGTCTTCCCCCTTGACAGAGCCACGTGTCTTCAAGCTTTTTGGATACATGGAGATACTTTTGTGAGCCCTTTCAAAACAGGTCCTGTCTTTTGCCCAGCTTCGCGAGGCAAGCATGGATGGATATGGGCAAGCTGATATTAGATGCCTTTCCCCAGGACAAGGAGCAACTTGAAGTGAGGGATGAAGGAACTGTCACATGGTGCTTGGGAGTTCCTTCTTATCCATTTAGTCTCCCGACCCCAGTTGGAGTAACAGCCCGGCAGTGTAAAGCACAGATTAATAGTTGCTAAAACTGCTTGTGTCGCACAACACAGTGCTGCATCAGAGCCTGGAGCCAGCTGCAGATGAGCTAATAAGTTTATATTGGGCAGAAGCTGTATTTTACTTCTTGAAAGCTGTGTGGTCAGCTGAGCAGC
This sequence comes from Lycocorax pyrrhopterus obiensis, assembly GCA_014706295.1. Classification (NCBI taxonomy): domain Eukaryota; kingdom Metazoa; phylum Chordata; class Aves; order Passeriformes; family Paradisaeidae; genus Lycocorax; species Lycocorax pyrrhopterus. The sequence continues at coordinate 14,215,053 of JACSVZ010000007.1, read as the reverse complement.
ACGGCTCGACACAGGGCTGTGCTCGTGCAGTGGAACTCACCTACAAGCCCATCCATAAAACATGCTGCATGGCTTTGGGCGATGCTTAAACACGCCGCACAGATGCCACCTGGTGAAGGAAGGTAGTGCCTCTGTTGCTGGTTGTGCACCTCTTATACCCAACATGGGAGGTGCCCGAAGTGTCTGCAGCTGCCCAGTGTCCATCTAATCCACCCAGTCAAAGCAAAGACCACTCCATTTATTTTAAACAGACATTCAAAATTCAAATTCATTCAGCAGCTTTCCAAACCTTGGTGAGCAGAGACTCGTGACAAAGCAATATGATGCTATAAAAAGGCCTTTTTTCAGACTTTTCCTACAGTGTCTGCTGGGGGAAGCCAGCCTCTTGGCAGCAGCTGCCTATATCTTATCCATCCTGGCTGGAGTCCTTTGTCCTGCTTCTTGGCCTTGTGGTAGACAAGCACCCCTAAGAGATGGAGCCTGTCTCCTCGGGGCCAATAGTTCTCCTCTTGTCCTGTAATGACCCTCCTGTGTGGGATGGGAGTGTCTTATCTGCGGCCATTGTTTTGTCTTCCTGTCTCTTTCCCAATGGCTTTGTTGATTTAACATAATATATAGATAGCAGTGCACAGTATCAGTAATGATGCTGGCTCAACACGCTGGACCAGCTGCACTCCTCCAGGGCTTGGCTGAGTCACTTGGCCTTGGCCTGGTCTGGGAAACCCGGATGGTGGCTCACGTGGTCTCTTGCTGTTTGCACAGCCCTTGGTGCAACGGGGGCTCAGATCTCCTTTAACTGTGCTGGGCAGCCCCCTTAATGCTTCTCTCCTTCCCCTGCTTTTTAAATCCATCCTTTGTCCTTGTGTGTACCACCCCTGGAGCAAAAGCATCTTCTCTTACAAGGCTTGCAAGCCTCCCCTCTCACTGGTAAATGAAGCAAACTCTTGGGATTTTAGGTTTATGGATGTACCCCTTAAGTTCCCCAGGGAGTGTCCCTTTTCCATTCTGTGTGAGGGTGAGAGGTAGCAGTGGGGTAGAGGAAGAAGGATGCTCCTTCTAGATCCGGCTTCTGATTCCCTCTCATTTCTGCCTCTTTGGATATCATAGGAAGAAAGTCAGCATTGATCCCATGCCAAATATTTCAGAGTTAGTATGACACAGTGTTTGTTGGCTGTTTAGACCCACAATTAGACATGTTTTTCATGGTGCTCCTCTGAGCGCGTGGGCCTGGCAACAACTCTGAGCCAAGACAGCTCCCACCTACGGCACCCCCTCCCTGAACACCCCTGGGGTCATGCATTGGCTTGGGAATATCCTCTCCTCACTCATGGCCAGGACAGAGGAAGGCTTGCTGGGGAGCATCACTGGGACTGGACTCCTTACCCTGCACCCTGAGCTAATTGCAGAGGTGAGACGCCCTGCCCTCCTGGCAGCACACTTTGGTGCTTGTGAAGAGCTGTTCTGGTGGGAAGGAGACAATGTGCTGCTTTTGGCTGCTAGTCCTGCTGTTTCCTTGGGATTATCTCTTGATTGCCTGTCTTGGTCTCTGTATTTGGCTGCCCAAAAGTGAGTGCTGGCAGAGTAAGCTGGACTGAGTTAAGTGGGAATTCGGGGTGAAGGCGAGGTGGCCAAACCCTACCCCTCAGGCCAGCGTGTAAACCACATCATCTACGCAGCTGATGTACCAATGGTGTGCCCTTTTCCCTGAACTGGGACTCTCAGGGGGCTGGGCAAATGCTGATGCCTGCCAGGCTGGTTTCAAAGTGGTGGATACATGTGCCTGGTGAAGAGAGGTTGGTGGGATGTCGGCATAGGGAGAGAGGTTTGGGATGGCAGAGGGAAAGATGCAAACCAGAGATGCCCCTCCCATCTACTCCATTGTCCTAGGGGGCTGCTGGTGGAGGCACAGGGTCTTCAGCTGAGATAGGGCTTTTAGTCCTTGCTGAAGATGTGAGGCTGTCCCTGTGATGAGAACATCTTCTCAGGTGGGATCCACCACTGACATGCAGGCATGGACCTCTGGAAACCATGCTGGCAGATGGTGTCACTTGGAAAGGACTGGCCCTCGCAGTGACTGTGCTTTGGGGGTTATGCTGACGCTGGTTTACACCCCAGCAGTATTGGAGAGAAATGCTGGAGCTGTATTTCCTCACTAGCAGGACTAGAGTATTTTTGTTTCTTTTTTTTTTTTCCTCTTGACCATGTGTGAGCCTTCAACTGATTTTGCAACTAGTCCTACATAGCAGAATGATTGTGTAATTAACGGGAACTGGTGCAGCCCTATCTCTCTGGGACTCCAGCCCTCCTTCCCACAGTGATGGAGGCAGACCCGCTCTCTCTCTCAGCATCTCACTTTCTCTGCTTTCCCTACTGCTGGGAAGAGCTTTGGGAAACTCCAGTGCCACACAGGGTGCTCCAAGCGCCCCAGTTCCTGTAGTGTGGTGGTGTTTTGCTGCAGAGATTTATGGTGGTTCTCCTATCTTAAACTGTGCCAAAAAATAACAGATGAATTAATTCTTTGTTTTTCTTCCTGTGTCCACTGTACTCCTACCCGCTTCCTGGTGGGAGCAGAGGGTTTGTTTCTGTGAAAGGATCCGAGCAGCTGTGGGACTGATGCTGACCTTACTGTTCCTGGATACAGGGTATGATTCACACTGATGCACGTGGCAGTGAGAGGCAGGAGAGGAGAGGGGACCCAAGGTGCCTCTGCACTCTAAGGCAGTGGTGTGGGATTTCTCCTGCACTGCTATTTCTCCGTGGGCACGTCTTTTGTGGTTTTGAATAGTGGGTTTTAATGCTCCCTGCCCCACAGAGATGGGGATAGTGACTCTGTCCATGTGTCACTTAGTGCACAGTTCCCTCCCTTCTTGCAAGCTGGGGGTCCTGCTCTGCTCTGCTCTCCCTGTGGTCCTGCAAAACCCTGCTGATGTTGGAGGAAGGATGAGTTTTCTTGTCATATTAAATATCTTTCTCAAAGATGAAAGCCAGGGAGAAGGACAGGAAGCCTTCCCCAGAGGTCGAGTGGCCCAGCCACCTTGAAAGATTTTTCCAGGCCGAGTTCAGTACCAAGAATTTCTCTCCCTGGGAGCAACACAGAGCTCAGCCTGCTGCCTGTTGCAGTTAAGGGACCCCCTTCCTCACTGCTTCACTTCTGGTGTTTCCAAATCATCTTAGCACCTTAGATCAGTAAGAGCTAATGTCACAACCTCTCTCCGGTCCTGCATTTCATCATCCAAGCATGGTTTTTGTCAGCCCTGTTCATGGAAAGCCCCATCTCTGAGAGGCAGTCAGTCCTGGAACTGGGGTGGAAGTCTGCCAAGTGCTTCCACGACGAGGAGCTCATGCTGGCATCCTCTGGGAGTCAGACGCAGTGTGAAGCCAAGGCTCTCTGGCTGGGGGAATTAACAGCTTTTCCCTCTGCCCATTTACACAGAGAATCTCACCTGTGATAGGCAGCAGTGTCCCTTTGCCTCCAGGAGGCTCCTGCCTTCTCCTGGTGGCAGTGGCTGCATTCCTCCTTGCCCCTCCTCAGCTCCCTGCGGATCATCTGGCATCTCTGCCTGAACGAAGAGTGCTTGCAGTGATTTCATCCAACCCCCAGTTGCTGCTGGCCCATGGCTGCGAGCTACATCTCTGCCTGCCAGGGCTCCTTCAAGTTGCATCCTTGCCTGGCTTGGACCATGGGAGTCAGTGGCAGGTTTGGGCCGATTCTCCCCAAAAAGAAAACCCTGTAGGTGCTCACTTCATTTCAACTGTGGCCAACTGTGGTGAAGTCAATAGGAGTGTTCACATGCTTAAACCTAATTACTCCTGCAAGCACTTGCAGGGCTGGGACAAGCTCTTTTTTAGCAACAGAGATCTTTTGTGGTGGATCTCTTGCATCTTCTCACTGAATTTAGAAAGAAAAATATGCAGTGTGATATCATCTGAGCAGCCCACAGAGTGAGGCCAGCATCAATGTCTGCGCTTTGTGGTTTTTGTTGTTCATAATCACTTAGGTGATGCTTTTTTTTCCCCTACAGGGAAAAAAAAACCCAAGCTGTTTTGAAATGAAGAGACAGTGGAAAGGAGGGCAGGCACTTCCTTTTTTTTTACTGAGATTTCTTGGTGTATTTCGCCAAGTTCACCATATATTGGTGTACTTCCCCATTTCAGCTTACCAGGCGACAAGAAACATTTCTGCAGAAGTGATTGAAAGGAAATGTGTAAATGAGATGAGAGGGACTGAAAGCAGAAGGAAGGTGAGGGTCTCAGCAGAGTGGTTCCATCATAACTGCTCCCACTATGGAGACAGCCAGAGGAATATTCCCACTTACCTTGGGGAACACGGGCAGGCCATGCCATGAGCACCAGAATGTGCAAGTATAAGGCAGGGCTGGAACTTGCTAGGTACAAGTCCAGGCACCTGTTGGTTTGGCGTGGTAGAGGATCTCTTTTCACCCAAAAAGCACACATGGACCAGGAGAAGCAGGTTAGGGAAAAAGACTCCTTTGTTTTTTCTTCCCAAGACTGTTCCCATGAGGAGGTAGCATGAAGAACAACCATCTGAATGCGTGGCAGATAGGCATTTTGTTTTAGCAGGTAGCAATCTTAGTCCTTCATCAAACACTCACTCACTTCTTTAATCCCCTGAAATATCAGTGTTTCATGGAGGCAAGCCAGATTTAGCCAGACGTTTTTCCTCTTGCCCAGTTTGATGGCTAGGAAAACTGAGGCACAGGCGAGTTGGTGACTTGGGCAGGTGAGGGGGAATGTTTGAGAGCAGAAGCAGGGTGTAGGCTGCTTGCCTGCCTGAGGCTGCAGCTCTGTGGCTTCCCCCAAAATCCAGCTGCTATCTCCATCCCAGGAGAACATTTTTCTCTGGTGTGGCATTTCCCAGTGCAAAGCCCCTCTGGTGTTAATCTGACTCTTGGCTCACCTTCGGACATGTGGGGACTGTTTGGAGGTGAGACCTTCATGCAAGGCTTCTGCTGTGAATGGAGCGGGAGTGATTTACAGCCCATCGAGTGCAAGTTGCCAACCTGGATTTCTGCTCCCTGGTTGCTTTGTGTAATCAGAAAAACAGTGGTAAAGGTGGGAAAAACCAGAAAAAAAAAAAGGGGGGGGGGGAGGAGGGGGCTGGCGAAGATGAAGGAGAGAGAGAAGAGTTAAAGCCAGGAGAGAATCCCCCTCGCAGGGGAGTGGGGAGCGCCGGGCTTTGTGCTGCGGGGCCCACCGGCGGCTGCGCTCCCAGAAATTCTCCCGTGACACTTCCACGAGGCAGAGGGGGAGGAGGAGGAGGAGGTAGAGGTGGAGGAGGCAAGCCGGGGGTGTGGAGCAGGGGGGGCTAGCAGAAACAAAAGGAAACCAGCTGCAGAACTTCCTGAAGGCGGAGAGGGGGCCGCGGGAGCGCGCAGTGCCGGGCGGCTGCCTGCGGCGCTGGGGAGGGGGCGGCAGCGGGACCTTGCCCGCCGCGGCTCGGCCACCATGACCAGCGCGATCCTGAGGAGGAACTCCAGCAAGCAGGGCCTGCAGAACCTCATCAGGTGAGCGCCCACCTGCCCGCGGGGATCCGCTCCCGGCTCCGGCTGGATGTGCCCGCGCCGAGGGGCGCGGTGGGGGGACGCCGGGGGGGAAAGGGAGCGTGTGTTTCAGACCGACCATCTTCGCGTCCCTTTAAATCGGCTGGATTTCGTCCTTACCTTGGTTTTCCAGCAGACCCGATGCATTGGAAGGAAGGATAATAGATAACCCTCCCTCTCCGCCCCAAAAGCCGTATGCAAAAAGCAGATTTGAACTTACTGATGGCTTTTCCAGGAGCTCCCAACTGAAATAACTGAGCACAACTGTACTGTGACACTCACCTGAGCCGCTGGTTTCCCCTCTCCCTGCAAGGAGAGGTTCAGTACGTGGCTTTTTGTGTCTCCTGAGTGCTGAACGCTTCTGCCTAGAAAAAGGATTTTTCTTTTTTCCCCGCAGGAACTGTACGCTGTGCACGCTGTGATGTGCGTTTTTAATTCAGAGATCAGTAAAGGACTGGATCCTCCCAGGGCTGCAAGCTGACACTGCTCTTTTTTTCGATTTAATTGATCACAATAGTGCTTTGAACCTTTCTCTCAGAGTATAATTGCCAGGGCAGGGAGGTGGATGGCTCAGTTGGGTTTATTCCCGTTTGTCAGCCGGCGCTGAGCCGGGGAGGATGGCTACATTGTCTGCTGGCTTTGGGATTCCCTGCCATGCGGTCACTGTGCTCTTCCCTGGGGCTGGAATTGCTGCTTCTCTCCATGGGTCTCTGGGATCCATCTCTGGATGATGGTGGTGTGCCATGCTGATGGCTCTGGCTGGGCTGAAGAGAGGCACTTCTCACCTCTTCATATTTAATTGAGCAGCTGGATGGGTGAGAGGTGGAATTAGGGAGTGCTGGACTCACATTCTGCGTCTTGGGTGCCTCTCGGCTCCCTTGCGCTCGCTGTGTCTCCTGGTCTCCAGCTGAGAGGTGGAGGATGTCATGGTGGGGTTTATTTCACCAGGCATTTTCCAGTCAATTTGGGGTCTCCTTGATTGATAATGCAGCTTCTAAACCTCATCCCTCAAATAAGTTCCTTGCCTTGGAAGGGAAATGGGCGCCTGCAGCCCATCCAGTCCCTGCCACTCTCTCCCCTTCTGGGCCCAGGGAAGTTGGCAGAAAAGTTCCCACTGGTTGCACAGGCCCCTGGGGTGGGAAGTGGGCAGGAGAAGCTGACTCCTCTCTGTTCAACTTTTGTTTGGCCAGTTGGACCCATTCCCTGGTCTCAGCCCAGGGGGACTGGGATCTCAGTTACACATCCCTCTTTCAGAACAGGGCTTTGTCAGGGGCTCGCGAGGGGTAGGGAAACCTCTGTGGGTGTGCAGAAGGCAGGGACAAGTTCCAGTTTGGGGCCAGCTGGTACTGAGGAAGGCCAGGCAAATGAACTGGGGTTGGGAATCGCCTGGTCACAGCTGGGTGGCAATTTATTTTGCAGGGTGACAGATGGGGGGGGAGCAAGGGGAAGCACGTGTGCTTTGTGCACAGTAAAGGGGTGTCCAGAGAACTGTCCTCAGCACAGCCTAAACCAGGGGTGTTTTCCTCTCCTGAATGGCATCTCCAAGTTCCTCCTGCTGTGGATAAGGGACTTTTGGTGTCCCAGAGACTCACAGGGGCTTTTTTACAAGGTGACATTTTTCCTGAGTGGGGTTATTACGCTTAACGTGATTGAGGTTTAGCTTTGTGGCTGTATTTTCGAGACCTGCTTACAGATGAGGAATGGAGTCGGGTGTGAGGGATTTCCATGGTTTACACACAGAAAGTCTCACTCATGCTTACAGAATTCAACAGCAGAACAGGCAGGATATGTTCCATATACACCATAGCCTATTTTGCAGTTGTAATTCTCTCCTGGAGCAGTTTCTCCCAGAGATCCCGAGATCGGCCACGGGGCTGGCTCTGCAAGCCCTGCCACCTCGGCTGCAGGAAGGAGCTTCCTTAGTGAATGGCTTGAGGCTCCTGGCTTGAAGGTAATGTTGATGTCAAGATTGCTGTGCTCTGCTTTTTTCTGTCCCAAGGTGACGGCAACAGAGTGGTTACACTGTGTAGGTCCTGGGCTGTTCTGGTGTGTCCAGGTGCTTTGGAGACCTGCAGCACACAAGTGAAAACAGCTGCTCAGAGCCATATTCATGAGCCCTGGGGATATCATTGTGGTGTCAGGATTTACCTGGCTGCTCCTGCTGCAGGGCATCAGCAGGGACAGCCAGGGAATTACATTCTCTGAGCATTGCTCAGCTATGGGAGCTGCTTGCCAGCTGTCCAACAGCTGGGTTAAGGGTTCCTCAGCTGAAACCAGTGTAAGTCCTGTGGATTTTGGGTTCAAGAGCTGAGTCCCATTGCTTTAAGCATCCTGCCTTGTGCTTCATACAAAACCCCATCATTTCAGACAAAGGGGCCCATGGGTGAAGCATCACCCAAACATCAGTCCCAGGAGTCAGATTTACATGAAGTGGCTTTTCCACTGACTGCTGACAGGCTTAGTCCAAGTCATGCTCTGTAGTGGTTTGGTGTGCTTGGGAGCATTAGGACATGTTGGAGACACCTGGAGGCCCAAGCACTGAGCCAGCTCTCTGGGAAACATCTTTCACCTCTGCCCAGCCAGGAGATGAACTGGAAAAATTAGCCCTCCTTCTTCCTCAGTGGCTTTGCAGAAGGTGCAGGCAGGGATGTTCCATTTACATGTGAAAAGTTGGAGGCTGAAAAGAGCCCAGGGTTATGCCTTGCAACTGCAGAGCACGAGTGGCTGAGTAATTACCTGGAAGAGGTATGAGAAGAATGGACAATTGCAGGACTATCTACCTTCCCTGCTTTGCCCCATGTGCCCAGGCACTCCCCTCATCCAGCATAGTTTCTCTATCAGGATATCACTGGGGAAATATTTCTCCCTTTGTAGCACGTTTACAGCGATGATCCCTCGCACGCCCACAAGACTTTGTATTTTTTTAAAGTCCTCTCCAAACATGAGCCGCTTTATCTTGTTATCACGATCTCTTTCTCCTTATCCTTCTAATGAATTCCTATAAATAAGATAGGGATCCAGCACCTGTCATGTCGATTCATTCAGTTCATTATCTGCTCCTGCTGGAATTTTACTCTCCTTCTGTTTATCGAGCCTCAAGTGTTTCACAAAAGAATATGGCTGTTTAATTAACCTACAAATCAGCCTCTCTGTGAAGCAGCTGTGCCACTCCTTGGAACTGGATTATTGGGCCCTTTGGTTGACAGTGCTCCCACTGAGTGCTGTGGTGGCTTGCTGCAGTTGTGTCCCCATCGCTGGGCTGTGGGTGCCTGGCTGGGCCATGCAGCCGTGGGGGAAGCGTGCATGCAGATGGATGTGAGCTGGAAGCACTGCCTCTCTTGTCTCCGCTGGTTTGGTTTTTATCCAGCGTGTGGGTGAATCTGGGGTGCCGTTAGGAAGTGAGCTGTGATTTGTTCTTGGGGAAAAAGGACAGTGTTCTTACATGCTCCAACACCCTGTGCCTCCCAGCACAACAGGGACCTGGTCCAGAACAGGGGCTCCAGAGCATGGCTGCTGCGCAAGCAACAAATAAACCAGTGTCTCTAATTATGTCTTTGCAGTGCCATAGAGCCCAAAGTGCAAATAATGCTGTGGGAAAAGGGGGCTGAATCTTGAGGATGAAAAAGCTCAGGGGAAGAAAACAAGTCAGAAAATTTGATCATGGGATATAGCTAATTATTTACTCTGTAGGATGGGATTTTTTCTTTTTTATCTTCTGTGGAGTCATTAAAACGTGAGATATGAAATGAATCTTGCATTTGTGTTTTGGCCTGCTATGTGTGATGAGAGGCTTGCCACCTCCAGCTGATGCCAGCACTCATGTCCTGGCACCCATGAGGCAGCTGCAGGGCCCCTTCTTTCTCCCTAAAATGTGTTCAAGCAATGCTCTTGGTGATGCTTAAGAGCTCCTCAGCACTAGGGTTAGCTTTAAAATTCCCCGAACTCCTTGAATTTTGGTGCGTGTCCTGAGTGTAATATTTAGTTTGATCAGGATATGGGGGCTCTGCCCAGCTCTGCAGGATGCCTTCCTTTCTGCCTGCATTCGATGTTTCCCAAAGCTTGCCAGGATGTGTCTCAGCAGGGAAGATGCTACTCCAGTATTTCTGTCTTGACCTCCTGAGTGCTGAGCTGGGAACAAGGAGCTTGAAGCACTTGGGAGGGCTGGATGGCGCTTTGAAGGGGAAGAACATTTTCTGTGGGGTGGGGGAGTGCGTGGTTGATGCCAGGACGTGGTCTGGGCACAGTTTGCCTGGGAGATAGCTACTGCCTCCAGGGGCTATTGCAGCACCTCTTTGCTTCAACTCCCTGACTCCTGGATAGGTGTAGGGAGAGAGGAATTCTTGCTGTGAAGAAGTGGGGCAGCTCTTTAGAGGGAGATGGGGAAACTGAAATGTGTAGGAACGAGCCAGTAGCAGAGCTGCTGCGTGGGAGGAGGAGGGAAGGATACCTGCATGGGGACACAGGGCCTTCATCAGTGTGGTTCATGCTTTGCAATGCTGCCTCAACATGTCATGAGTGGCCTATGGTGCTCCTCTTCTTGAATCTTCCCTATTTTGATGTTTTTATTAACGGCCTTCATTTTTTTTAATCCCTCTGTGTCCCATCATTGTGGCCAGGGCAGAACTGGTGGGCACCTTTGCAGACCCCACAAACGGAGGGCGGATGGGAAGGGAGACATGAGCAGAGGCTGCTGGCAGGGAGGGCCGTCCAGGAGAGCCCTTTGGGCCAGACTGGTGACATGCCTGGGCGATTTCCACATCCCAAGGTGGCTTCTGTGGTGCCAGCTGCTTGCAGAGTGATGCCACCGTGTTTTGCAAGCCAGGAGGAACCTGGGGATTTGCAGCCCAGCTGAGGTGTGGGGCAGGGTGAGGGTAAGGGCTAAGCCAGGGCATGGTGGGTAAGTCCCTCCCTGGGTGCCTTGTGGGGTGCCCACCCTCAGCTTCCAGTCCAAGGATAACAGCTCATCCTTTCTCTCCAGTTGAAGCAGCTCATCTGTTCCCTCTGAGTGCTCTGTGGATCCATTCCCAGATTTTTCCAGCCCTGGGGTTTGTTTTGTTAGAACTCCACCCACCACTGACCTTTCCCAGAAACCAGTGCATGCGTTTTGTTTGCCTTTAGCCTGGCCTGACTCAGAATTTTACCTGCTCTCAAGCAATTGGATGTTCAGGGCCTGAACTTTGAGCCCGCGGAAATTTTGGGAAGCTGTAGTGAGCCTTGGAGCCCCTCAGGGCTGCAGCCACAGGTGATCGGCATCCTCTGATGGCGTGGAGAAGGAACACCACGTGTATCTGAGCGTGGTTCAGCTAGAAGGGGCACTGGATGGAGAAGCGGAGGCCTGAGACTTTGCAGCTGGGATGGTGTCTGAAAACTAATTTTCAGCTTCCGGATTTATTTTTCTCCTTCTCCCTCCATTTCTAACTCTTTTGATGGAGCATCAAACAGGCACGAAATAGTAGCAGCACCATCCCTCAGCTCTGTGGTGGGCAAAGGGCAACTGGGGCAGCCAAGTGCCTCTGTCCCACAGCAAGAAGCTTGGGTGCCAGGCCCTCAAACACAGGGTTTTGGGCTCAGTGTCAGGGGCAAAGACTGTTTTTCCTGATGAAGCCGCTCTGCCCTAGCGCAGCAGGGACCGAGGGCGCGCTGCTGACTCTGGTTCCTGCTGCAGCACCGCTCGTCAGCGATGGCCATAAGCGCAGAGAGCCCCAGCGCTCCCAGGGAGCGGAGCAGCGCGTTCTCACGGCCTCCCCGCTGCCTCCTGCCTGGGCTCGGACAGCAAACTCCCCGCTGCTGCCTCGCCCCAGGGGCTGCCAAGTGAGGGCCAAGCCAGCTGTGCTGTAAAAAGCACCACGCTGATACAAAGCTCGCTCTTAATCCCGGCTTGAAGCAGGGGTAAGGCAATTGCTCACCTTTCTAGGCTCAGACTTGTTTTCCAGCATGAGTGTGTCAAGAAGGGTGCTGGCCGACTGTAGCCAAGGCAGGGAGGCTGTGGAGGCTTGCTTCCCTCTGAAAGAGGAGAAAAATAAAACACAAAGCTGGGTAAGGCAATCTGCATCTCTTTGACAAGTCTATTTTCTCCTCTGACATGCTTCTCCCTTGCAAAAACAGAGCCCAGACTTCCTGCCCTTTAGAAAAAACCCTCCAATTCCTTGAACCTTAGGGCTGAGATGGAGAGACCGTGAGAAAGAGCCATGGTTCGAGGTCGTACACAGCACTGATTTCTCACACCTACTGAATGCAGTGGAGTTCTGGGAGGGCTCGGGCTCCAGCCCTTTCCTCCCCCTTGCCAAATTCCTGGCCGGTGATGTTAATACCTTATTGCACCAGCCTATCTGTGTGCTAAGGACCCACGGTCCTGAGGGTGCAATTCATCCTCTTGGAAGGGGTTCGTTTGGATTCTGTCTGCCATGATTAAAATCAATAGCAATAAAAAGAAACAGTTGTTCCCACTGGTTGCCTCATGCCTCTCTGAGTGGTTGTGCATCACCTATGGCGTCCGGGAGCATGGAGCGTTCCATATGCCTTGTTGGAGCCACTGTCCCGTGAGTGACAGGAGGGGACGCACGAAGCTCATGATGAAGGACCAGCCCTGCCTCCATCCCTCCTCCAGGGTCTGCTCCTGCCATTTGCCACCAGCTTTCTCAAGTGTGTCTTGTTTTGCTTGTGGAAGCAGTAGATTACCATCTTGGGGCTTTCCCTGCCTGTCATGCCACAGTGACAGGTCAGTCTTTGCAGGGGATTTAATGAAGGCTAAACTAGACACAGTCTTGTATGTGGCACATGTGATGCATGGCTGCACATCTGCACATCCTTCTCTGGGCAGAAACAGGACATGCTTTTGCGGAGGAAATCCAAGATCTGTGTAAAAAAAGAAGAGTTGCTTTTATTTTTAAAAGGGAGATAGGTCTCTGCCATGCTGAATGTGGTTTTCCTTCTATTTCTGCTTGATGAAAGTTTGGGCTGTATCATATTCCGTTCAGATGCCTTGGTGTATCCTTATCACCCCATACGTGCTGCCTTTCCACACCCCCAGTTCCAGCAGGGCCACTCCTGGGCGTGAAGCAGCTCTATCCTGCTGTTCACATCCTGAAGGTGACCCGTGATTTATAGGAGAAACGGGGAGACGTGGCTGAGACTGCACAGCTACGTGTGGGGTGGGGAAGCTTGGTATGAGAAAAAGGCTGAGGGTGAAGCACATAGATGCATTTTTCCCTCTCCCCCTGCCCCCCTTCTTGTTCAAACTGTGTAGCCTGGACTCTGAACGGAGCAATGCAGCTGAGGAATTACATGAATGTATGGGAGGGAGAGGCTTGTGGAGTATCTCTGGCTGCCTTTGACTGACATGCTGCTGTTTCAGAGCTAGAATAACTCTCCCGAGGCGAGGCTGAAATAAACTTCAGGCTGTGACATAATAATTCTTGATTTTATGTCTTTTCCCAGTCTCCCTGTATCATACCGCTATCCACACCCCCTTCCTTATTCAGTGGGATGATGACCCAGCTGTAATCTTTGCTATCCAGCCACGTTACTGCTAAGCCGTGGAAACCCATGACTTCTGTGGTGGCCTGACACCAGTGGTCCTGAATGACATGAGTGGAGGTGTTATCTGTGTATTTCAGCATACTCGACTCAGTCACACGGAGCCATTATATGCCACTAATAAGTGATTAATTTTTTGGCAGAAGGTCAAGTGGGTGAGGGAGCTGTAGCCTTCTGAGGGTGTACTCTTCCCTTTCGTGTGACAGGGTGAGCTGCACGTCTCCTGCCAGCAGTCAGGGCCCTTTATACATGTGTGATAAATGCAATATGAAATAAAGCCTGGCTGCTCTGCTCGGCAGCAGATGAACTTGTTGACAGTCCTAGGCCATATTCTGCACTGATGTTGTATCTGGCGCTGTGACAGGGCAATGCAGGCTGCAGTGGATTGCATGGAACGGGAAGGTCCCTTGCATTGGTTTCTGGCATTTCCCTTTCCCCAAACCTCAACAGAGTGGCAATGGGATGGCTGCCAGTGGAGGCAGGGCTGCCCTTCCCAGTTCTTCTCTAATTCATGCAGCCCCATGGCTTCCAGGGGATATTTCCAGCTGTGCTGGACACTGGGTTTTTTGCAGGTGATGGGGCAATGTATCTTCTGGGGTTTCACATGGCTCCTCCTAAATCCTGTTCCCAAAACCTCTTCCCTCCTGTGTCCTGGCTTTGCGGGGACAGCCTACCCAACAGAGGCAGCAACCAAAGCCACCACACTCCTGGCCTGATACCCCGGTGAGCTCAGGAGACAGGAATGTCCAGTGTGCTGGTAGAGGGTTCCTGAGTTTTTCTGGCGCAGGTCTGCGAAGCCCAAAGCCTCTGGGAGGCATTTGATTTTCCTTTCTGGAATTAGCTTTAGTGCTGAAGGTTGGGTTTGGGCCAGCAAAGCTTCCTTTGAGCCGTCAACCATGCAAAAGACTCCTCAAGTCTGCTGAGTTTCCCTTAAACACAGCTCATCTGGTGCCAGAAATTTCCCTTGCCTGAATATTAAAATCTCCTCAAGTGCCGGTGAGGAATTGCCCAAAGGAAACGTGACCTTCCCAGCCATGCTGGCTTGTTTGGAGCGGGCGTTTGTAGCCATGTGGAACAGGGCAGGCAGAGTGCGGGTGCCTGCGTTGCTGTGCTGCAGGAAGAGGTGTTTTGTAGCACACACAGAAATAAAACCCCTCCCTTGGCTGGGGGTCCGGAGGGAGGTGAGGTCAAGAGCTGGATCTGAAACAGGCAGCTGGCCCCGGTCGGAGCAGAAGTCCAAGCACCCCAAAAGCTTGGCAGGCAGCGTCTCTGTGGGCACAGCTGAACTAAGGTGCTTTCAGCTCATCCTTACACGTGTAGGATGTCCTCAGGAAGAGAGAAGCCCCTTCCACAAAGTGTGTTTGGCTCAACCAGGACCTCCAAAAGCTTTTGGCAGAGATGTAGGGACCATGTAAGAGAAATGACCCAGCCCTGTGATGAGCTCTTGCTGGAGCAAGTCTTGCCACAGCTCTGGGCTGCTGGGGCCACTGAGGTCTCTCTACCTTTTCTCCTCCCTTCTCCAGTCCCACTAAAGTTAGCATAAGGGAGTGAATTTCCTTTCACATTGCATGAAAATCCCTCTGTAGAGGGATTTTATAAAGGCACGTGGCTGGATGCAGGAGTGTAGCACACTGTAGCTCATCTTGCATCTCCTCAAGCTACAAGTCTTGCTTTCCATTTCCCTGTCCTGTGATGGGTGAAATGAAGTTGAGAACTCTTGGTCCCACAGGCAGCTATGAGTCTGCTTCTTCCCCAAACCTCCCCAGCCTGAGACCAGCCTGGGACAGTGCTGGCTGGAGGTGAAGATACGTGAGGTCAGCCTGATCCTGAAGCACTGGGTAATTATTTCTAGAATTGGGAAAGATGGTTGTGAAATAGCACTGTGGGCTGAGCATGTGGAGTTACTGAATGTGGTTGTGAACAATTGGAGCAAACGGGAGACCATGGCCCCGTTTTAGTAAATGGAACCATTTGGAAATTAAATCTTTCCACCTTTTTGCTTCGAAAGGCAATTTAACAGCTGACCCCCTGCTCACACTTGTGCTTGTCCAAATTGAAATGGCACATTTTGTCTGGGGTCCAACAAACCCCTGTAGCTGACCCAAACACAAGGACTTTGGCAAGGCTTAGTTTCTCATTTGTTTGTGTTTTTTTGCTTCATTTTGTTTTGTTTGTTTTTCGCTAAAGACAAATATTTGTGCCGCTAGGTCAGTCAAAAAGTACTTGTCTTTTTTTTTCTGCTTGTCGGTGTGATTATTGAACCCCAACTCATCACTTATTAAACCTCGCTCCCCTACCAGCCTGTTTGAGCATGACAGAGAGCTCAGAATCTGAAAATAAACTGGGTTTAGCTGTTTGCTGGAGGGTGCTGGTATTTTTGAATCTGTGGGGGCTTTATCTGCAGCCCTTATTGCTGAGCAGAGGCACGGTGTTCCCAGCATTGCAGCCCCCCCAGGATGCTCGGAGTGTTTGAGCCACGTCCCAGCACAGCAGCGGGCAACCTGGAAGCTGGAATTGCTCTGTGACAAAGCTGGATTGCTCTGTGGCAAAAGGAGCTGGGAAAGTTATTTCTCCGCTTCGGCAGAAAAATCCTTCTCCCCAAAACGGTCGCCCCCGGCTCTGTCCTCAGCCTGTTCGGGGGATGCAGGGACAGAATAGCGAGCCGGTGAGGTCATGGGGAGAGAGTTAGTCACATCCAACTGGGAAAGGGAGAGGGCTGCCAACCAGTGTTGCTCTCACAGTGTGGAAAGCTCATGTGGTTCAGAAGGGACCCCCCCTGCAGGCTCCCTAGAGCACCCTGGCCAACCTGGGGGTGTTGGTGCAGCACCACCTCTGCAGCAGCTTCCCAAGGAACTGGAGGAGGGGGTGAAAGATTTTAATCGAAATCTAGGTTGTTCTGGGATAAACTTGGGCTTTGATGCTCATAACTGGGGCGATGTGGGCGAGAGGGGGTTAAGAGCCTTTCTGAATTGGAGACTATCTGGAGCTGTCGCACAAGGGAGGGAGATCATGGCAGAGTTTAATGAATGACTTCATTTATATATTAAAAAAAAAAAAACAACAACATGGTGGCTTCCTGCCAGGTCCACAGACAAGGGTTTCTATGGGAACCTGAGGAAAAATAATAAATAGGAGTGTGGGATGAGTAGGGAAGGGAGGAGGGGAGCCCAGGCTCTGGTCTGGGTCTTCTTTGTTCCTCATGGAGACCAAGGTGGCCAGGGGTGATGAGGGGTTAAAAAGGGGAAGACCTGAATTTGGTGCTTGCAAAAAGACCCCACCCAAAATAAGGCAGGCAGTAACTACATGGCAGTGGAACATTCTCTTGGGCTACTCCTGGGGTCTGCTTTGTTCCCTGCTCCTCCGTGGGCACAGCGGGGATGGGCGACCTTTCCTCATTGGGCTCACAACCTGGCTTTGCTGCTTTGAGGCAGGTGGGAGTTTGGGAGGGCAGTGATTTGGGCTCATCTCCAGCTTCCTAACAGGGTGATGGTGGGACCACTGTGCAAAGAGACGCTACTGGGGCTAAGCTCAACAGTCCTGCTGGCACTGCAGAGTAAAATAGGCTCTGAGTGAGTCTTCCCTGGAAAGGCTGACAAGGTTCACAGTGTAATGAGAAAGGCTACATTTTTCATCAATTAATCCCAATGGGCTTTCCCCCATCATATTGCTGGGAGAGGGGCGTATCTGTCCTGAGCCTCAAAAGAAAGCAGCTTTTTGGTGAGACCCATGGTGAAGTGAGGCCCTCTCACGTGGTTCATAGTCCAGACAAAGCCGGGCAGGCTGGCAGAGTGGCACTCCTGGGGCCAGCTGAAACCTGCCCCTTGTTCACTCAAAATGGGCTGAAATAAGTCTCAGCTAAGGCATTTCTGTTTGGGTTTTTTCCCCATTTTCCTTTCCACAGGCTCTTTGTTCCAGTCTGAGTGATGTTGCAGTGTATCTCCCATTGAGCATGTTCATCCTAAGAGGACTGCAGTCCTCAGGGTGTGCTGGGGGTGGGAAATGCAGGTTGGGCTGGATCCTGCTGCTGGTGGGAGATCGACTTCCCAGCTCCCATGTGTGTGCTTTCCTGAAAGACAGTTCTGTAAATAGGCTTGAGAATGCCAGGGGAAGCAGCCTTTGTGGTCTGTTTTGGACCTGGCTGAGCCAGGGGCGAGTGGAGTGAGGAGGCATCTGCCCCAGCATCAGCCCTGGGTACTGCAAGTCAGACCTGCCCAGCTCCAGCTGCCATCACAGGCCCCTTGGGTGAGTGGTGGCCACCCCATGGCATGTCCCTTTCTGCCTGAATCTCAGCTGGTGCCACCAGTGGCACAGGAGCTGATCCCACATGGGGAGTGACTGGACTGGTGTTATCACCAGAGAAGGAATGTGGCATCCGCCTTATCACTTCCTTGGGGATGCAAGAGGCTGTTCTGCTGACAGAGGCATGATTATCCAGCAGTTGAGATGTCTGGGAGAAGCCAGGGCAGGTTTTTCTTCTCTGCAAGGGTGGAAGGAAGCCAGGCAGGGCACAGCAGGACATAGGTGCTGCCCTCTGCCACTGTTTCCTTGGCTCCTGGTCAGGCAGGAGCAGCCCAGCTGCCCCAGGAAACTCACCCCCAGGGTACAGGTCCTGCCTTCCTTAGGCCAGAGCTTGAGATGAGGGTGTTAGGTATCTTGCAGCACTGCAAGACTCTTTACAAACCCTTCAGACATCATCTAGCATTGCAGGACCATTTACAAACCCTTTCTGGGGTGCAAAGCCGTTTTTGCAGGGAATGATGCTTTCCAGTGGGCTTCAGCCCACGGGAAGGTGGCTGGTCTGGGAGGAAGGGGGTATGTACCACGTCTTCCTTCTAGAGACTTGCAGGCTCTCCTGCAGCCCTCTCCCAGTCCCTATGTCCCACCTTATCCTTGCCCATCGGTCAGTCCCACTGCAGAGCTGTGCGGATGGAGGTGAGGATGCTGCTTTGAGGATCACCGCTCACGGTGGGAGCACTCCTCTGCAGAAGGCTCCTGCTTGCTGGGGGGAGCCCGGACACCTCAGAGGATTGTTACCAGGTTTCACAGGACTGCCTGATGGCATTAAAGATGGGTTTTCCCTCTGGCTTGGCAGGCTGACAGCGCAGTGGAGCGTGGAAGATGAGGAGGAGGCGGCGAGAGAGCGGCGGCGGCGGGAGCGGGAGAAGCAGCTGCGGTCCCAGGCAGAAGAGGGCTTGAATGGCACCGTCTCCTGCTCGGAGAGCGCAGCTCTGGCACAGGACAACCAGTAAGAAATACCCGTGGATAAATCCTTCAGCAACACACTTTCTCCTTGCAGCAAACCCCTCCCACAGCCACCGAGCGTGTGTTGCTGTTGTTTGGGGTGGTTTGGGGAAGATGGGGAAGTTCTCTAATAGGTTTGGGCTGGGAGATGTAGCGCACACTAGCAAATAGTGTGCTTTCTTGTTTGGGCAGAAAACCCCAGAAGTCCTGCTTTGATCTTTCTCTTGGCTGGAGGCTGGGGGTTTTACTGCCCTGAGAGTTTACACTGGGACAGCTTGGGACAGGCTGGGGTCTGGCAGGGAGTCCCCACTGCCAGTGGTTTCAGTGCCTGGCTAAATTACAACTTGGGAATCATCCTACACCGAAAATAATGGAGTTTCCTGATACATGCAAAGACAGATGTGCCTGAGGATGTGATGCACAACCCCAGGCAGATCACAGTGCAAGAAATCACCTGTCCTGGCTGGGCTTCCCACTCTTCCCTTGAGGGATGCTGCCCTGGCACTGGGAAGCATAAAGCAGCCCCTGACCTGGTGCAGTTCACAGCTCCAAGGGTTAAAATTAACTTTGTGCTTTAATGGGGCAGGTCCTAAATGGAAATAGCTCAGGAGGCATTTATGGAGATGCTGAGCTATCTGCTGTCAAAGAGGAAACATCTGGAGAAGGGATAGGATGACATCCCCAGGATCCCACACCACATCCTACTGCAGCTGCCCCATGTCCATGGTTCAGCAGCCCAGATGCTGTGCAGCACTGGGGCTAGCACAAAAACTAGTCTGCACTCTGAATTGCCAAATTCTTGTCTGAAAGACCTCAGTCTTACCACTATTTATGTGTTCAATCTAAATCTGTTGAGCACAATGGAAAAGTGGTGGCAGGATTTGGGGTTATAGTCAGAGAGAAGCAACATCTTTATTTTACTGGAAAAATAGCAATAGTTATTTATGAAAACCTATTCCTTTTCCATTAAAAGATCTTTTTTTTGAGATATGTCCAAAATTATTCAGGACTTTTTTTTTTTTTGTAATATAAAAGCATTGCAAAACACGTTCACAATCTTTTGTGGAAATACACACGGTGATATTCTGCAGACAAAACGGCTGCAGTCTGCTCTAAAAGCAAACAGAAGGTCTGGAAAGTAATAATAGTCATTAGCTTTTCCAAACCCCCCCCCTTCACGTGGGGGCTAGGAAATAATTTGGAAAGGTCTTTAAAACAGCAGATGAGATCTGTGGTCTCTGCTTTGCTGGGAGGTGCAGTGAGCAGCCTCAGGCCCAGAGCAGTGTGCAGCAGCCCCAGTGACCCAGCTTGCAGGCTCCAGTCCTGCTGGCATGGGCACAGCCACCCTGCTGACCCCACAGGACTATCAGCATTGCCCAAATTTAATTGAGAACTTGTGACAAGAACAACTCCTAAAATGAAGGGTTTTGGTCCCTGCTCCACGCTGCCTAAGCTTGCTGGGCCAGGCTCAACCAGAAGGATGTTTCTTCTTCTCTGGCCATTCCCTGGTTTTGTTTACAGCTGCTGACAGCCACCTGGGCTTGCTCATGCAGCCAGGGTCAGCCCTGGCTATTAATCTCCTGAAAAGCTTCATTCTCTCTTGTGTAAATACTGCCCCCTCCTTCCCCTAGCTCTTCCCACGCCGGGACTGATCCTATCCATGTCACTCCCCTTAGTTCAAACCCACCCTTGCATTTCCTTGCTCCAAAGGGACAGAGTGAACCTCGTGTTACCCCTTGCCCCCACTAAAGAAAACCAGAACTAGTCTGGAGAACAGAAGGTTTGCAGGAAAGACAGGAGTGTGCTTGGGAGCCAGAGGGATGGACATCTGCTGAAGTGGTGATGATGGGGCTGTGCTGGCTTCATGCTTCTCCTGGGGCTGTGTTTGCAGAGGGACACAAGGAAGCAACCAGTTTTCCAACAGCATTCAGCTAGTCTCCCTTGCTCCCTGGGAGCTTTCCTGTTAGCCTGAGCACATGTTTGTGGCCAGGGCCACAGACACTGGAATGATTTTGCCTTGGCCATCTTCAACAGTGCAGCTCACCCAAAGAAGAATAAATGGAATAACTGGAAGGAGAGAAGGACTATGTCAGGCTGTGGCTCTTTCAGGCCAGGTTTAGCCCTTTTTGCATGCCTCTCATGCTAATTTCCCTCTTGCTGTGTTTCAGCTATGACTTCAAGCCATCTGGGACTTCGGAGCTGGAGGAAGATGAGGGGTTCAGTGACTGGTCCCAGAAGCTCGAGCAGCGCAAGCAGAGGTGGGTAGGACACGGATGAACCAAGGGGAGGGGTTCCCACATCCCCAGCGAAGGGACTGTCCCCGGGGAGGGGTGGCCAAATCAGGTCGAGTCTAGCATGTATAAGAATGAGGCCAGAGGCCGGAGCATCAGCAGGGCAGAACAGGCCCCGCACCCGTGGGACAGTTGCCCTCCGCCTGCCATTTGGGCTAGCAGGGAGGAATGGCCCAGGGATGGCCCCAAGCTTTGGGGATGTTTGGATTGAGCTTTGTGCTCCAAGCAATGGCAGCCTGCCAGGATGCCTGGGTTTGGAGGAGTGACAACAGCAGATTTAAGCCACCTGAGCTGCTGCAGGGGCTGAAATGGTCTCTAACATAATCCAGGCCAGCCTAAAAAGCTGTTCTAAGTTATTGCTGCTTCCTGGCTCATGTCAGCATAGTGGGTGTTATGGCCCCAGCCCACCTTGTGCCTGACTCCTCTCTGAGCAGGGAAAACAGGCAGCAGAGAGCCCTGAGAGGTGCTTGTGTGCCAGCTGTTTAGTCCCCATCTCTTGTCACTCCTCCCTTGCTGAACTAAACCAAACTCCTGCCTCAGCCACTTCCCTTGGACACCATCTACCTGCACATGAACTCTGTGACTCAGCTCTCTTGGCAGCTTGATTTTGCAGGGAATTTTTGGCATAGCCTCTTCTCTACCCTGAAGAATTCTTTGCACAGAGAGGTGGTGGATGCCTCTTCCCTGGAAACATGCAAGGTCAGGTTGGACAGGGCTCTGAGAAACCTGATCTAATTGAAAAGGTCCCTACTTATTTCAGAGGGATTGGACTAGATGACCTTTAAAGGTCCTTTCCAACCCAGACTATTCTATGACTGAGAAAAATGCTTAAGATTAATATTTACTGTTAAATAAATAAAAAGAGCTCAAAGTTTTGTTACTTTTCTCCAAACATTGTGGCTAAACCACGCTGCAAGCTGTACCTTTGCAGCCCTAACCCCATAAGCACTGCCTAAGCACCTCCAAGGACCAGCATAATGTGATTATAACATCTGTGGGAGCAATTAGAAATCATCTGCTTTTCAGTTTGCTGCCTCTTTTTCCAGGCCCCCTTTACAAAGAGCTTTTCTGGAAAGAAAGGCTACTGCTATTCCCTCCTTGGCCTTCAAAAGAGAATTAGTAGGAATTAACATTATCCTCTCCAGGTATTTCTCCCTGGGTTTTTATGTGATGCTTGTCTTTATCCTGTAGCGGGAGGGGAAGGTGCTGAACAGGGGAGGTGTTCATGGCTTCACACAGGTGAAGCCCATCAGTGAGAGGTGGTGCTTTAAAAGCAGGAGCTGTAGCTGATGGGCTGTTTGCCTAGAGACTGGTTGGGAGAGGGAGCTGAAGGGGCTCAGTCTCTGTGGGCTTGCTGGGGGCAGGCTTTTTGCAAAGGCTGGGCTTGCTTCCTAGCAGGAGGTTGTGCCCCTTATAGAGTCCTTTCAGCAGCTTTGCCCTTGGCGACCTGCCTCATCCGAAGGACGAGCTCGGAGTGTGGTGTGAGCCCAGGTAGGTTGTGTGTGGTGCCCCATGCTGTGGTCAGGATCTCCCAGCTCCACTCTTTCCTTGACTGAAGATGGAGCAGAGCCTGGGGTTTAAGTGGTGGCTGTGAAAGGGTGAATGGAGACAGCTGCTCTCTGTTGGATGGAACTAAACCAGGTCCTGCATCCCCTGAGGGCCTTGGTGCTAAGGCATGTTTTCTTTTTGGTTCTGGCTCTCCTCTTTGAGGTGGGAGATCCACGCTGTCAGCTGTGTGCAAGAAGGTGAAGCTGTGCCAGCCTAGCTGCCTCCTGTACAAAATTGCTGTGCTGCGAAAGGCATCCTATAGGCTGCACTGTGTTTGCTGGCCTTAATTTTTAAATTGAACTTGCACTTGAGCTAGAGATATTGCTGGCATCCTGGTGGAGAGCTGCTGGCTTTCTGGGCCTTCAGAGCCTGTTTGCTCTTGGTGAGAGGATGATGAGAAACAAGTCAAGCAAGCCAGCATATGCATCATCTTTTTCCCCATGTGGTCAATGTGGAGGGCTGGATGGTGGCTGACCTGTGAGCTGCCTTCCCAGCAGCAGAGAGGTGGGTGGAAAGGTCTTGTTGGAACTTGTTTTGGTGCTGGCTGCTGGGGGAGGAGCAGTGAGTCAGCCTTGCCCTTTGGCAGCTGCCTGCTAGCCAGCTCTCTAGCCCCGCTCTCTGAAGCCAGGCAATTTTCTAAGAACTGGGTGGGAGGAGAAAGCTGTCTTTTGGCTGGGGAAAGTAAGATGGCAATAGCAGCTTGGTGCGTGGCTGTGAGCCAGTGAGAGCTCTGGGGTTCTGTACTCCCAGTGTCCCTGTGCCCAAAGGCATGGGCTGCTCTGCTTTTGCAAAGCTGATTGCATAAACATTCTCCTGGGTCTCCTCTTGCAGCCTCGGAGACCTGGAGCAATTCTCTTGCACCAAACCCATTGTGGTTTTTTAAACCCTTAAGCCAAGGGGTGACCCCATCTGCTTTGGAGCTCCTTTGTTTTGCTGGGCTATGAGATGAGTGATGTGAGTAGAGGTGTAATTGTTTTCCAGTGGGCAAAACTGAGGTTTGCGATCCGGTGTCAATACAAGATTGCTTGTGAAGCACCGTGCTTTGTGCATGAAAAGATTCCAGGGGAGTGGCTCTGCAGCCTTGCCCTAGAGTTTCGTTTCAGCTTGAGAAGCATGTTCATATGTTGTTGGTTGGATCCTCCTCCAGCAAGAGACTCTGTTAACAAGGAGGATGAGTTTAGGCAGAGAAGGGCTGCGTTTGGCTCCCCACGTTGAATTGATGCTGGGAACTGTGGGGGCAGCATCAGGTTTGTGCTTGTGCACAGGACTGCAGGATGTGCTGCTTCACCTGGGATTTTAGCTGTAACCAGGCAGGGAATTGAGCCAGGACCACATCATGGTAGCAGTGTCCTCTCTGCCAGGGGTTCGAGCAGGGGGCTCTTCTCTGCTTTCCTGTGGGTCTTGCCCATCATGGTGCTGGTAATATGCAGATACCTTCAGCTCTGCCACAGCTCTTGGTTGAGCTGGGTCTTGGACATTTGAAGTGGGGGAGTGAGGTGTGACTGCTGTAATATCTGGGTGCCTGGAACTGGCTGTGAGCCCTGGTGTGGAATACCCAGCAAGCTACAGGCTCGGGGAAGCGGTAAAATTGGATTTCTAGAGGTCTGAGGTACCTCATGGTGTCTGTAGGCTCATAACTGTGTTTTTCTCCTTTGATCTCTCCCCCACCTCTAGGTCTCCGAGACAGTCATACGAAGAAGAGGACAGTGGTGTGAGGGAAGCTGAAGTCAAACTGGAGCAGATCCAGCTGGATCAGGAAAGCCTGGAGGAGAACATGGTTGTCAGAGAGGAGGAGAGGCTGTGCCGGGAGGAAGAAGAGGCCCAAGAGCAGGAGGAAGGGGAACAAGCTGAGGAAGAGGTGGGATCAGGAGGAGCTGACGTTCTTTCCAGAGGACTGGTGGGAGAGCTGATGCTGGGGGCTGCTCTCCCATGTCTTAGCTCACCATTGCTGCTGGAAGTTGAGCCCACATAGACATTAAATGTGCTTTCATGGCATAACCTGGGGCTGGTGCCACCCTTGCCTGTGTGCTGTGCCTTCTTGTGGTCACTGCAGGCAGCCTCTGCCTGTTTGTGGGGGTGGTGTCTTTGCTCCCAGAGTTTGTGGTGGCTTCACCATGTCCCTGCTGTACTGAGGAGGAAAGTGTTAATTCTCCTGTGGCTTGGTGGGCACTTCGTAGCTTTACAGGAGAACTCAAATCTAAATTATACTGCTTGTTTTTCTCTCCCCAGCCTTTATCACACCTTTGGAGCACTTTGTCTTGATAGATCTCTTGGCCTTGCATTGCTCCCAGCTGAGGTTTTTTTGTTCTGATAATTCGTGGTTAAGGGGGGAGAGAGAGAGAGAGACAAAGCTGGAATTCAAGTGGTGTGCAAGTTAGGGGCTGAGCTTCAAATATCATTTGTTGTAAATGGATTTTGGCTGTCTGGGCCTGGTAAGATTTTTGCATTTGAACTGTGTGTTACTCTGTCCAACCCTTTATTCTAAAGACAGCTTCTCTCTCTCTCCTTTTGGCCTCTAAATGAGAAATCAGTGTTTTCCTATCTCAGTTGTGGTAAGTGTTCTTTATAACTGATGCAAGGACCCCTTTCTCATACCATTTGGGAATCTTGAACCTGCAAAATTTCTGATTTCTGCCCTCCCTTCCAAATGACATATGAGCTTCTTCCTGAATGTTTCCAAATTAGATAATGTTAACTCAAAGTTTCTGTGCTTTTGTGTTTATTTAGTGTAAAGCAGGAAGCCTGGGAGACGGGAAGAATCGCTGTTGTTGCATAATAAGCAATTTGACCAACTCACTTCCTAGCTTGTTCTTTTTCTGCACTCAGGAAAAGAAGAGAAGGAGAAATGATGGAGAGAAAGAAGAAGAAACACCAGAGAAACGCCAGAAGGCCCTAAGTGTTGCCAGCCTGGAAGAGGAGGAGCTGTGCTCTGACCACACTGCAGTGTGCTCCACAAAGGTTTGTGTTCCTGGGGCCCCTCTGGATGCATGGCAACTGTCACAACACCCTACTAATGATGAGGAAAGATTATCCAGGGCTTACAGCAATGTGGGGTGTGAATCCCGTTATCCCTCCTGCTACAAGCTGAGACAAACCACTTGAGCGATTTGCCTCGTCTTTCATGGCTGCCAATCTCCTCTCCTCCTACTTTGCCTGCTTGAGCTGTTGGAGGCTGTAGCAATCACTCTGAAATTCTAAAGGTCACTGAGGACTCCAGGGAGTATTGTAGTACTGAGATACCTGTGCTTTCAACTTGTGAATTTTCTTAAAGACTGCACAAGAACCTAATGAAATTTCCCTTCCAAAGAGAAAAACCCCAATAACTGAAACAGTGGCATTTCCCTATCTTACTTGGAACAAAATGTATGACTTAAGTTGTTTAAACAAACGGGGATTCTTGATCTCTGAAGCATTGTGTCCTTCCCAATCACATCTGTCTGCATTGATGCTCTTGTGAAACTTCCATTACTAATGCCACCTGAATTGCACCTTGTGACTTGTGTTGCCTTTACTACAAATCCTCAGTTCTGTGTATGTGCTCTTGAATACAGTAGATACAGATAAGTGATTCTGTACTGAATGGGGGTTTTTTTGTCTCTGTAAGCCCTAAGCTTTTTGATTGTAGCAGTGAGGGAAATGGTGAGGAATCTGTGTAGCCTGTTAATCTGCCATTAGTACTGTCTTTGCTTTTTTTTGCATTTAGTTTTGTGCTATTTGCTGCTTACTCAATATTTCCTGACTGGGGATGATTGTATGAGTACTTCCTTTTGCATCAGTAAATAGATGGCAAGACGAAGGCTTCATCATCTACAGCCATCAGAGTCTCACTCTTAATGGAGAATCCTTTTTATAGTCAAATTAAAAGAGGGGAGACAGGGTGGGTTTGGGTGCAGGCTCTGTGCTAATGCCAGGTTTGAAAAGTGTGGTGGGGGTAGCCAGAACATGTTCCTGAAGTGGGACTGATGGGGAAAATGCGGAAAACGCTTTCAGCATTTTATGTGCTGAAACTTCTGTCTTTGCAATCCCAAAACACACATAGCTTCTTGACCTCAGCTTAACTGCTGCTGCTAAGATTAGCCCAGGGTAAGGTTTAGAAGTACAGTCTCTCTGTTTCGTAACAGTGATGTCAGAGCTCACCCGCACACTAAGCTGGATGTAAAGCTGTTCAGCAAAAATCTGGGCTTGGAATCTTTCCAAAGGGAGGATGAGCTTTACACCCCAGCTAGCCGGGCTCTGTGAGCACTGAGAACTAAACACACTGGCCACCAAGAAGGTGTTTTGGCACAGGAAGCTCAGCAGAAACCCTGCTTTGTAGTGCAAAGACAAAAGTGTCTGCAGTTGGCGGTGTGTTCCCCTGCCAGATGTGGCTGGTGGAGGCTGGGTACACATTTGGGGCAGGCTGATGTTGGGTCGTAGGGTGATGGGCTGTTTGGGGGCTGAAATAGGGGTGGATGGAGGCAAGGGGCAAGTCCTGTACCGGTCCTGTTTTGTCCTAGGCTGCTTGTGAGCCCTGAGTTTTGAGGCTGGCTGAGTGAGCAACTGTGGTTTCTTCTGGCCTTCAGAAAGTGCTTGGAGCCAGGGAACTGCACAATTCTCACTGCAAGGACATGCCAGGGGCAGGGGGAGGTGGTCTCCAAACAGTACAGTGAAAGTTTGTTCCTACCCAGACTGTCATGCTGAGATACATTGTCACTTGCAGCTTTTTCTGGTCCCCTCTGTGTTTAACCTGGTGCTCGTTTATGACCTTTCAGAAGTGCCTCTGTGTGGTTTGCAGCTGCACACCATCCCCCTGGCAGGGTTGGCAAGGCTTTTTCCTATTGACATGTACTTGTGGTTGAGAAGCTGAGGCAAGAATCTACCAGGTTCCCCTTTCAGGTTGGTGCTGTGCCCCATGAGGTACCAGCCTGCCCATCAATGAGCAAGGTGGTCAGCCCAGCCTCTGAAGTCATGGCTCAGAGGCAAGCAGCAGCTCCTGCAGCACCAAGCAGAGGAGTGAGCTGACAGCAGGCAGACAGCCTGCCCTGCAGACAGAGCTGGCTGATGGGCTTCTGTCGTGCTACTGTGGGGGGACCCTGCAGAGTGGCTCTCCCCAGGTCATCTCTATTAGCCAGGGTTGCACTGTTTGGTTGTTCTCTAATGGGCCTCGTGCTCCTGGGCACAGCTGGTGAATGTGTCCTCTATGTGACACTGTCTTGTCTTCTGTTTAGCTAAAATTTAGCACCGGCATCCTGAAAGCTTCTTAAAGGATCATTTAGTGCTGTTTTTTATCTGCTAACTTGGTAGGTGATGTTTCCCGTGGCACAGGCAGCAGTTTTACAGGGGGAGAAGGCTCCTTTTTACTTGGTTGCTGCTCCTTGACTCTGTGGGAGCTGGCGTTAAGAAAGCCTCCCCTTTGGCTTCAAGGTGATTTTTCTCTCTGTACGCTTGTTTTCTGGGGCATGAAAGAGTCATGAGGTTTAGCAACATTTCAGCTTTCCTTTCCTGCAGTGGTTGTGAAGTGTTTGCTTGCC
Organism: Lycocorax pyrrhopterus obiensis; assembly: GCA_014706295.1. NCBI lineage: Eukaryota > Metazoa > Chordata > Aves > Passeriformes > Paradisaeidae > Lycocorax > Lycocorax pyrrhopterus. Next base: position 14,187,366 of record JACSVZ010000007.1, on the reverse strand, counting down.
TTCCTGTCTTGGCCAAAGAGTTATTGCACAGGAGCCTCTGGTGCAAAACTCTTTCCTGATGGCTTGACATGAAGAGCTGCCTTGCAGGTGGCTCCATGTGCTGATTTGCCCTGTCTGTGTGCTTCTCTGGCGTGGATAAGTTGACCTAACTCATGCCTGTGCTGCTCTCATGCTTGGCTTCTCTTCTGCAGATGTGGCCTCTAGTTTTCCCCCTCGTCTTTCTGTACTTGCCATTTCCCCTTTTGTGTCTGCCTAGGAAACCAAGGGTCTGAGAGAGACCTTCTCCTTCAGCAGAGGGAGTAGAGAAAATAGTCTTGGTTGGTGTTTCAGCTGTCAGTCAATTTACACATTGTTGGTTTGCCCCTGAAATTGTTTGGGATTCTCTTCCCCTGCTTGGAAAGAAGGAGGAAAGGGAATGCTCACTGTCTCTCTGATCAGTAGGGAAACATGGGGGCTGAGTGAGGCATTTCTAACCAAAATATGGGTCAGGGGTCAGGGCCAAGAAGTGGTCAGCTAAGGTGACCTGCATCCTTCTGAGGTCCATGGACAAAATTTGTATCTTTGTCTTCTTTCTCCCCCATTCAGATCACGGACAGAACCGAGTCGCTGAACCGCTCAATACAGAAAAGGTATTTCTAGGGTTGGCCTCGGGGTAAAGCAGGTCACTTGCTGCAAATGGAGATTGTCAGCAGGTCCTGCTGTGGGGAAGGGCAGGAGTGACAGGCTGCCTGTGGCCCTCAAAGTCCTCCCTTCTGCCTGAGGCACTGGGGGAAACACCTTAATCCTCCTTTCTGTTCTGCAGTAACAGCATAAAGAAGAGTCAGCCTCCTCTCCCTGTGTCGAAGATTGATGACAGGCTGGAGCAGTACACACAGGCTATTGAGGTGGGTTGCTGTGTTGTCTCTGCCTCCACCCTCCCAGGAGCCCTCTTTGCTGGTGTTGCTCTCCCACCACGCCTCTTAGCCTTACCATCTGGGAGATAACAGCTAAGTTGTCTTCCCTTGGGTGGGAGCACTCCTTGCTCCTGTCTGTATCTCCCTCCACAGCATAAAGTAGGTTTCTTTAGCAAGCTGTTCCATGCTTGTTTTTTCATGTTCTCTGCTTAAAGAATGGGGGTATCTGACAGGAACTAATAGGACTCTACAAGTCTCCTTTTACAAACCCTTACCTCCAAGGACCTTCCAATTACAGGGGTTAAAAATTAACAAGAGACACACTCTGATGGTGAACTGTCTCCATTTATTTTCCAGACCTCCACAAAGGCTCCAAAACCTGTCCGGCAGCCCTCTCTTGACCTTCCCACCATGAGCATGATGGTGGCCAGCACAAAAAGCCTCTGGGAGACTGGGGAGGTCACAGCTCAATCTGCTGCGAAGCCCTCGGCCTGTAAGGTACGGCCCTTGGAGGACTTGCCTTGCGTGTGCTGGAGGCAGGGGCACAACGTGCATTGCCCTTGTTTATCCTGTTGGTACATCTTGTTTGTGGGGCCTACAAGCTCCAAAGGCATCTCTATTAGGGGTCTTTCAACATGTTGTAAGGCTTTGTGCCTTGGAGATTCAGTTTTTCTGGTAGGGTCCCCAATTGTTCCTTGGTGGTACATTTAGGAAAACCTCTGTGATGCTGGTTGAGGCTCTGATTTGAAATGGGAATAAAATCAGCTGGTGGGGAGAATGCGTGTGTCTCCTGCAGGGGCTTGGGCTAAGCTCCAGTTGTCAAGCACGAAGTTGCATCTAGTACCAAAGTGATAAATCTTGTAAACTTGGGAAATGCAGAGAGTGTTATATATTGCTCTCAGTGATTTCACTTTCTGGTTGCTGTGGGCGAGGCTGGTTCTGTAACACGCTGGTTGCAAATCTGTGTTTATGAGAGCAGAATTCCTTACAGTAGAGAAGCCTTGATGTTTACATGTCCTAAATAGTTAATGAACTTAAGAAAATAAACATCTTGGAGCTAATTCAGACTCTTGTGGAAGAGTGATAAGAAAACATAGGATATACTGGGAACAGGAAGACGCTTTCACAGTCATGGATTTTAGCTGCAGCTGTTATAGGTCAGATGATGTGATATTATAAATAAAAAAAAGGAGGTCAGATGTGTGGGTTGGAAATGGATGTGAACAAAGACACGTTCAGCAGGATTAGCAGTGAAGGGTAATGAGAACATCATTTTTTCAGGATATCGTGGCCGGAGACATCGTGAGTAAAAGAAGCCTTTGGGAACAGAAGGGCAGTCCCAAGCCTGAGAGCAGTATCAAGGTGAGTTAGTGTCTGTGGGTGTGAGAGCACTTGCTCTGCTGAGAAAGAAAAGAGCTGTTGGCTGGGTTGGAAGTATTGAGAAGATGATGTTCTGTAGGGACAAGGGCTGCCTGTATCTATCAATGCAATTGCATATTTCAGAGCTCTTCCTAACAGTGAACTGCTGTTGGTTCAGCTCTAGTGAAAATGGGGGCAAAATACTTTTATATCCAGTCATACTGAAAGGTCTCTTGAATAACACGTTGTTCTCAGCCCACGAGCTGGGAGTCCCAGCCTTCTAGGCTCAAATCAAACTGCAAATTTGAGTAATTTTGCTCTTGTTACACTTTTTTAGCACTGAGAGTAAACAAAACGTGCAAAACTTAAGTGGAACTGAACCTAAGACAGTATCACTTGCAGATGGATCTGGGGTTTTGTGGGAATGTTTGTGGAAATGTCTTCTAAAATGCAGCAAGCAGCTACTGCTCAAACTATCTAGGCTGGGAGAGGAAGAGCAAAGTATCTTGTCAGTTCCTGTGTTGAAACTGCCAGTATCTGGTGAATCACACAGTCTCTTGCCATGGATAAAAAAACCCTTGGCTTGGGGGTCTGGGCCCTTAGATGAGCCCTCCCTCACAATGCCTGCATTGCATCTTCTTTCCTTTTGCATATCCTGTGCTGCTTGTGTTACCTTGTGCTTATAGAAAGTGGTGATAGATCTGTGCAGAGAGTTTGTGTGAAGGGGGCAGGAAGGGAGTACACAACAGGCTGTCTCCAAGCCCCCTGGGATTAAAGGCGACTGTATCGTGTGCTCCTCTGGCTTCAGTTATTTGATTTTTGACTGCCTATTTAACAGAGAAAAATGCTGACTTCGGCTCTTCTCTCTCCTGTTCAGTCCACTCCTTCTGGCAAAAAGTATAAGTTTGTTGCAACAGGCCATGGCCAGTACAAGAAGGTGTTGATAGACGATGCTGCAGAGCAATAGTATGTCTGGAGAACTCATTAACCAGGTAGGTGGGATATGACTCTGCACCGTGTATCAAACTCCTGGGCTGTTCTGGCAGGATGCTGGGGTTGTTTCAGCCAGCAGCACTTTGGGTGAGTTGGAAGGTGCTGTGTGGGAACAGCTGGAGCCTTGCTTCTGGGCCTGACTCTCTGGGCTGGAATGGAGTGGGTACCCAGCAGGGGTTTGTTTTGGTCTCTGCCTTTCTGATGCTGCCAGCTCTGAAGCTGGATACCTCTGTTAGCTTAATCTGCAGGGCAAGTCCCTGAGCTGCTGCTGTTTGGGTGAAGATGTGTTTGCCTTTGCTAGCTCAAAGGAACAGTCTCTTCTGCTGTCTTTCCTTATGCTCTCTTAAATTGCAAGGAGTAGATAGCTGGAGGTCGTTCTGGCTGAGCGTGGGGGCTGATGCGCTTCTGAAATTCAAATGTGTCTGGGGTTTAATTCCCAGATTTATTGAATTAATCAGGGAGAAAACTTCTAATGACTTCAGTAACCTCTTGGAATCAGTCTATAATAAGGTTGTAGCAGGAAGGATATGAACATCTGCTGTACTGGGTAGGCCAACAGAGCAGAAAGGACTGTTCTCTGATGTGCCGCAAGGGGAAGGCAGAGCTGTGTTGCTGTCTCTGTGCTCTCTTGGAATGGTCTTTGGATCTCATGCTCCTATTGTGTTTATGCTCATAGATATCCTGGTGTTATCTTGAGTGGATGATAGTAGAGGGTTGTGGCAATAAGGAGGAATGGCGTAGAGGGAGGTGATAACTGGTTGGATCCAACTGGGCAGCATCTGGCACAATGAGTGGAGAGGAAGTTGAGGGTGAAAACAAGCTCATTCTCTTTTTTTCCTACTATAAAAAAGAAGCTTTATTTCATTGCCAAGGTTAAAATAGCTCTGCCTGCTACAAAACACCTTTTGTTTCTGAATTCTTCTGGGGCTTGTGTTCCTTCTTTCCCCTCCCCCCCACCCTTAAGGAGCTGGCTTCTGAGTGTTGCATATTGTTTTGTTTGTTTAGGCTTGTTTTTTTTTCCTTTTGTAGTGCCCATTTAGAGGAGATGCCCTTTTGAATGCTGCTTGGAGACAGGCAGTGGTACAAGCCCAAGACTGCCCAAAGCTATGTTTTTAGCCCACAGAACTTGTATCCTCAACTTGCTTCTCTGCCTGTCACTTTGAGAAACCTATCATAAGGTCTCCCCTTTTTTCCTGAAGTCTGTTTCAGTGCACCAGGTGGGAACCTACTGAGCTTCAGTTCTCTACTGCAAGCAGGTTTTGTTAGGTTGTCAGCAGGTTTTGCTTGCCATACCTGAATTTCTCTGAGCAGCTCAATGAAAGTGCCTTTGGCTCTGGTCTTTGTCCAGCAGCCTTTCTTGAAAGGCAGGCACTGTCACAGGATGTCCTCTAGGATCCATCCAGCACTCCAGGCAGCCATAGCACAACACTGTTGCCCTATGGGTTTGTTCACATGGAGGTATTGGAGTTTTTTTTTACCGTGGATAGCAAAATGGCTGTGACAGCTGAAGGAGCTTGGCTTGTTTCTGTTTTTAGGTTCTTTGCTGTCTGTTCTGTGTGCTGTGAGCTCCCTGCTCCTCAGCTCCTCCTTACATCTGAACTACATGAATCCTTTTTCCCTGCTACCAGATCACTGTCATGGCCTTTTTGCTCCCAAACCCTTCTGGCTCACCCCTGTCACTTGCTTTACACCACCTTATCAGCTTTCCACTTGCTTGAACACAGGTGTAGTTTTCTCTCCTCCCCTCCCTTCCTGAGCTGCAGGACCTCACTGCAGGCTATGGAGCAAGGGTTTTTCTGTAAGTGTCAATTTGGGGTCTTAGCAACTGCCTGATGCTGTTTGGCATTGAAAAATAACCAAACTCTGTGCCCAGTAGCATTCCCCTTCTCTGGCTCAGCACAGCAGCTCAGGCTGGAACACACTGCAATGACTTCCAGTGCACAGCCATTGGTGGAAATCTGTTGCCTACAGGGATATGTCCTCCCCTTTGTGATACTCTGATGTCAGGGTCTGTCTCTGCAGGACTCCCCATGCTTGCTGTACGCCTCTGCCCTTTGCTTTTGGGGTAAAAGGGCTAAACCATGCACCCAGACCTGCCTTCCTCTGTCTCCTTCCTTCTGCTTATGGGAATTGCTCTCCCCAGTGGCATTTCTCCATCCTTCATCCATGTGCAGTGTGGCTGGGGTGTGGATGCAGCCTCACTGGAAGCCTAGCAGATGCAAAACCTAATCCTTAGGTGAGAGTTGCTGGTTTGCTCTGGGTGGTTGCCCTTGCTGCAGGACAAAAGCTGTTTTAAGCACAAGTGCTTCTTAAACCACCTTCTCTGGCCAGATTTCCCTTAGTCTCCCAAATGTAATTGACATTGGCTGTTCTGCTTCGTGCCAGTACTGTGGCTCTTGTGCATACAGGCCTTCGTGCAGAGGCATCCATCTGGCTGTGCTGCAGCAAGGTGCCATTTATCACTCTGTGGTAAGGTTGCCTTTATCTGCATTACGTGTTTTACACTGCACTCTTTAAATTTTTATGTTTGTGCTGCTGCGTGGATCTTTCTCTGTAGCCTTCTCTTGCAGCAATGTTAAATTATCCTGCAGAGGCTTACCTAGGATCCACTTGTGGTTACTGGCATATTTCTAACCTCTTTTTATCTTTTTCTTTGAAAACTGGGGGGTTGAAGAAATCCCCACTTTAGATAATTGGGTTATTCTTCCTATTCATTTTTTGCCTTTTGGGTAGAGAAGGGGTTACAAAATAGAGATAAGACCAGCAAAGTGAAAACTTAAGTGAAGGTTTGTTAACTGAACTGCTATTATAGCATCACTGCAAAATAGGAAAACTTCAAAAAAGGCAAAAGGGGCTCTTTGTTTTGTTTCTAAGTCTGCTCGCAGTGTGGCTTGAGGAAATGTTGGTCAGTTCCATATCCTCTGCACATGAAAAAGGAAACTCTGTACACAGCTCTTTATATTCTATTTGGACTAAACATAGCAATCCTATATTGGCTGTATAGGAACACCCCAGCATATGACTGAGTCCCTTGTGAAACAGAAATAACTGATCTCCCAGCTTTCATGCTCACAGGCCTGCTGGCAGTGGAGTTGTAAAGGGTGACTGTAGCACTGGAAAGCATAGCTGTCCCTGTGGATGGGCAGAGTTGGGGATTTTCCTTTAAATACCCTTTTTTCAGGACATCAGGGACAAGCAGGTATGCAGCTGTCATGATGTTCACCCTGAAAATGAGACTACATGTGGTTAGCAGAACCCCTCAGAAACCAGCACCTTGTTAAATACAGAGTTGGATACCCACATGCTAAAGCAGGGTCTTGTTGGTTATCATGGAAACATTAACCATCAGCTGTTGTGGAGAAAACATGGTAAAACACATAACAGAACTTGACTAGTGAAACAAAATTATTCTTCTGTGCATTATTATATTTAGTAGACTGGCCTAGGAGGATGTCAAATGATGCCCGTTTTGTTAGGCAGAGGAACTGCTTGGGGAGAACAGGATGTCTTACGCTGTCTCTTGTCTGTGCCTTGGGTGAAAGGATGAGTTTCCATTTTGTTCTCAGCAAATGGATGTGGGTACGCTTTCAGTAGAGAAGATAAAGAGATTGTATGTATCCTCTTTGAGTTTGGTGTCTAAAACTCCCTAGAGATGCGGAGCAACCCAGATTCCTTCCTCTCATCTGCAACTGCTGCTGTTTCTAGGATCTATCTCTGTCTTAGATAAATGCAACAAAAAAATTCAGATTCCATTATCCTCCTCTAAACTGGTCTTTCTTTCTGTAGGCAATTTGTCCTTTTCACTGTGTGCCTCCCCTTCCTTCACCCTGTTACTGTGTCCAGTGATTGTTGTTGACTCTTTTTCAAACAGGTTCATGTTTGTTTTCCTGTGACCTGTGGATGTGGTAGTTATGCATTTAAGCTTTTAAACATATGGAGAGTAACCCTTAAACCTGCAGCATGGGGCTGCTGGCTTGGAGGGGTTTTATTTAATTTCCTTTTTTTTCCCTTACACTTGGCTCCACTGGGCAGTAAACTCGGTCACAGGTGCCCTCTTGCTTGGTGCCCTGTAGGAGCCTGGAGGCGTGGAGCTGCCTGGCTTCAGTTGACTGACCATCCTGATGCCGTTCTGTTAAAGCTCTTGGTGTGCTCCTCAGCCGCCCTGGGGCGGAAGCGGCTCACCTCAAACACAGTGCTGATCTTTGTCATGGGTTTGGCAGCCAGTTCCTTCAGCTTCCGGGCATCAAAACGTGGCTTGTGTAGAAGGATGGGTAAGCGGCGGGGAAGAAAGACTCTTTCTTCCTTCTGTGGCTTCTTCTCTTCTGCTTGCTGCTTCCTCTCCTTGGCGAGTGTCATCTGGTATAAAATGGCATCCCACATTCTCATGGCTTTTGATTTAACCAGCTTGCAGTCTTGCTTGATGACTGCTTGAGCAGTGTCCTCTTTATTCCCTTCCTCCTGTTCCAGCTTTTCTGGCTTGGGCTCTGGGGAGTTGGTTGCTTCTGGCTGCACCATCAAGTGCTTCCTGAGGCGATGCCAGCCACTGGCACTGGTTCCAGGAGGTCTTGCTGCTTCTCCTGATGATGGTGCTGGCTCAGCCTTGGGAGGACAGCTGGTGCTGGGGGTCAGCTGGGGTTCGGTGCTGTGTTCTGCCTTGGTGTCTGTGGAGGTGGACCCGGTACCATCAGCTTGTGCTGGAGTTGCTGGGTGTGCTTGCCTCCAGGGAGCGCTGGATGTTGATGGTTTTAGGATGTCTTTGTCTTTCTTGGGTAATTCAGGAGCTGTCTCTGATCCAGATATTTCGGTGTCACTTCCATGGCTTATAGGCTTGTTGGTGTGGGCATCAGAGGTGTTGGGCTTCTCAGTAGGAACAGGCTTGGGAGCTTGATCAGGAGGCTCTGTCTCTGCAGCAGGAAGGAGGGGAGGTTCCAGCAAGGGGGGAATGTCCTTGCTGTCTTGAAGTGAGGTGGGTGTCTGCTCTGGAGATGGTTCAGTGCTGCTTGTTTGAGGTGCTGGGGAAGTAGGCCTTTTGTCTTCGTGGCTGACAGTTCCTTGGGTCAGGTTTGGTGTGGGAGTTTTAGCCCTGGGTGGCTTGACACTGTGGAAATAAGTGTTCACCTTGGTGGCATAGGTAACATCTGGTGCCCTTTCCTTACTGGGTGTACTGGAAGAAGGCTGGGGGAAAACAGATACTGAAGGGTTGGATGGAGAGGGAAGGTGGGAGCCCATGCCTTCAGGCTGCTGTGGAGTCTCAGGAGGTCCTGGCTTCTGTAGCAGGGGCATGGCCGAGGAGGTTGTGAGCTTGACATGTTCAGCAATGCGCCGCTGCTCGGTGACCTTCAGTGCGAAAGGCTTCCCCTTTCGGAAGGGGGAGGGGGCGCGGTGGTTGACGGGCGTGATGGAGAGGTGGGTCGGCAGGGGGGCAGAGGGGGGTGCTGTGGTTTCAGGGGTCTCTGCTGGGGCAGCGCTCTCGGCACGCTCTTGGTCGGGGCTGGCTTCGTTCACAGGCGAAAGGCTGGAGCGGAAGGCCTTGCCCTGCTCTGAGGTGAGGATGGCGTTCTTCCTGGCTGCCTTCTTCAGCAGCCGCTGCAGCCGCAGGTTGTCCTTCCCGGGCTTTGGTAGGGTGGGAGGGGGAGAAAGGGGGTGGTGGGTGGGAACAGGCTGGGTGGAGGATGATACTGTTATCAGCATTGTCATTTCCTGCAAGAAAAGACCAAGTTTAGAGTTGGTGTGGGCTTAGCCCTGGGCAGGATTCTGAAATTTTTATACTCAAGTCCTCCTCTTCCTCTCTCTAAAAGCTACAAATATGGAGACAATATTGTGGGAGAAGAACATCAGTCTTGGTTTTGTTACTCTCCTGGGGTAACCTCAGCTGGTCTTGAGGGTGGGTGTGGCAGGGCAAGAGATGTCCTGGGGGGAAGCTGTGTTGCCAAACCTGGAGCCCTTCTGCTCCTGGCATTAGCACAGTGAGAGTTCCTGGGGACCCCAGACGTTCGTGTCTTGGCAAGTCCTAATGGGATTTGGAAGGAAATGTCAAGGGAAACAAAGTGGGTTTGAAATTTAGAAGCTTTGAAACATCTCCAGAGGCAAAAATTGGGAATGTTTCATGGCTTTCCAAATTTCAGTTATTAATACTCTGATACAATGTTACATACAACAGAACAGCCATAAACTACATGTGTCATTTGAATCAAAGTCAACGCTGGCTTTGATTGATTTCAGCTGGCATGAAGACACCCCTGTGAAATGCAGGGCTTCTCAAAAGCTCTGTTTATCAGTGAGGAAGTGCTTTATCACAGCACTGACTCTGGCTGGTCTCTTCTTGCTGCGTGAAGCACAGGGACAACATTTTCCTCCAAGATAAAGCCAAGTTTTCTCTTTCCATTGGGAAGCTTTGCCACTGTCTTGCCTTTATCACTCATTCTTGAGTGAAGCAGAAATGTGCTCTGGGTCAGGTCTTATCTCCAATGGCAATTGCAGCCCTTTGGCCAATGCTGGGCTGCTCCTGCAGGGGTGCATGGCTGCTTTTCCTGCTCGTTGTTGCTAACTCATCACCGCCTCCTTTCTGGTGAGTGCTGGTCAGTGGAGCTCAGTGACCACTGGTCAGGTGAGCACAGTGGGAGCTAAGGGTCTGTGTTGGGGATAGAAAGATTAAACTAGTCAGTTCTCTCCTTTCTCTTCCTGAGCAAGCTGGGGAGCACCAAACAGCCTCTGACCTGCAATGGCTCTTTGGCAGCCCCAGGAAGGAAATCTGACTCTATCCTGGCTCTTGCTCAGCACAGAGTTGCTGAGTTTTGCTATGAAATGAGGCATAAATCACTGAGCCCCTTAATCCCTGGTGCTGGATGCAGCTGAGCATCCTGAAACAAGGAAGAGGAGGGCAGGGTGATGTCAGGCTTGCCCAGGGGGGCTGTTTATTTCATGTGCTGTGTTCTGTTCCTGGTGGCTCCCAGCCTGCTCTGGTTAATGTGGGTGTGTAACGTGATACCTACTGTGCGGGAAACTATCCTGAATAGAACTCTGAAAAGTGCAGAACAGCTATTTGTGCTTGAGTGCCCAGTGCTGGCTTTGGGCTTGCAGTGCTGCTGTCAGCACTGGGCTGGGAAGGTGATCCATACCCAGCAAGCAGGTGGTGTGTCTGCCAAAACTGGTTGGGGATGGGGGGAGAAGGATGACTTCTATTTTTTAAAAGCAGCAGCAAATAAAAGCACTGAAGAGGTGGCATGCTGAGCTCAAAAGCTTCAAGGTCAAGCCCTCACCATGGTAGGTGAGCTGCCCTCCAGAGCAGAGGCTGTGGTGGGCAGGGTATAGGCAGTGTCTAGCAAGTGGTGCACTCAGTACCAGAAAGACATGGATCTGTTGGAGCAAGTCCTGAGGAGGACCACAAAAATGATCAGAGGGATGGAACACTTCTATGAGGACAGGCTTGAGAGAGTTAGGGTTGTTCATCCTGGAGAAGAGAAGGCTCTGGGGAGACTTTATTGTGGCCTTTCAATATGTAAAGGGGGCTTATAAGAAAGATGGGGACAGGCATTTTAGTAGGTGTGTTGCAATAGGACAAAGGGTAAAGCTTTTAAACTAAGAGGGTAGATTCACACTAGATATAAGGAGGAAGTTTCTTTTTATGATGAGGGTGGTGAAACACTGGAACAGGTTTCCCAGAGAGGTGGTGCATGCCCTATCCCTGGAAACATTCAAGGTCAGGCTGGATGGGGTCTGAGCAGCCTGATTTAGTTGCAAATGTCCTTGCTCATTGCATGGGTGTTGGATTAGATGACCTTTAAAGGTCCCTTTCAACTAAAGGTCCCATTCAAGCTGTTCTATCATTCTACAATTTACTTTAGCTGTAGGCATGAGAGACCTGCTGTTTCTGTGAGGGGGCTTGGAGGGGATTTGTGTCAGCTGGGGGTGACAACTGTTGGGCATTCCCAGTGTCTTATCAGCTTCATTCCTTAGGCACAAGGCCATGATTAGGATTTGCTTTGTTCCAGGAGCTACTCTTAGAGGCAAGTCTGCAGTGTCCCAAAAAAAGACTGAGACCCTGCCCATTCCTTTGTCACATACCTGCTTTCCTCCCCAGCCTCATGGGTATTTTAGGTTCTTCTGGGTCAGAAAGCCAAAATGTCTGTTTGGAGGGACATGTATGTAGGTAATTTTGTGTGACACTACTTTGGCTCTGTTTGTGTAGGAATTGGTAATTGCCTGTGGGGTTTTTGTGCCTTTTAAAAAAAATCTGCAGGGTGAGCAAATACCCACGCCTGATGGTAGGATTTATTATGGAATGACTTAATCTGTTCCTGTTAAATGTGGTCCCATGGACAGCCTGTACTACAAGATGAGCTATGGTGCAGCAGCACTGGTAAACCAGATTTATAAGGTTGACCTGCTTCAGGCTTCTGTTGGGAATACTAAAGAGGCAGGGCAGTGAACTTCCCAACTGCTGATCAGCTCTTGGAGTGTTTTCCTTGTCCTATGGACTGCTGCACTCCAGAAAAATGCAGCTTCCCACATGAGTCAGAGAAGGATCTTGCCTGGGATTTGCTGCAAGCTGCCAGATACTACTGAGGAGGGCATGGGGGCTCTCAGAGTGGAAGATTAGTATGCACACCCCAGGAAAATCCCTCTGCTCCCAAAGTCAGAGGCTGCTTCTTGCTGTACAACCTCAAGATTTGTTGTCTCTTACAATAGTCTGTGCTCTTAAAATGACTCTTGCTGCTGTCTCAGCATCCCATCTAACTTGAAACCTGCTGTGCTGTGGGTCTTGGAGACCTTATGGGTGGTAACTTCCATGGCATGTGACTGTGTTGGAATCTGTGTGCTTGACTAATAGAGCAGTGAGATGCTAAGAGACAGAAAAAGGAAATCAGCTGTTAATTTATTTGTCTTCCCTGTCATGCCTGGCTTTGTTTTGAGTCTCCTTCAGAGCTTTGTGTGCCCAGGAGAAATTCTGCAACAGGGAATATTTGTCTTCCCCCTTACCACCTAATGAAGCAAAAGTAAAGGGACAGACAGACTTGCTTTATTGCCAGTGGAAAGGCTGGAGCTGAAAACCCAGGGACAACAGGGGAGGCACTGCCTTAGAAACTTGTGTGGGTTTGTGATAAGCTAGAAGGAACTGAACCTAGAAGTCAGGAGGCTTTCAAAGGGTTAAGTTTGCCTGCTGCTGGTTGAGTTCCCCAGGGGTGGATGGGTGCTCACCTACTCTTGGACCCCAACTGTTCCCCTGACTTGGCTCCATTTGCAATCAGCCCCAAATCAGGAATAGTGGGGAGAGTGTCAGCATGCAGGAGTCATTTATCAAGCGATTGGAAAGTCATTTGTGTGCTGGAGTCCCTTGGCTGCACCAGCTGTCGTGCGTGGAGCAGATGGAGAGCTGCAGGAACCCAACACCGCTGCAGATGGTCCCAAACAGAGCTGCGGCTGCCGGGGGCTGTGGGAACACTCTCTGCTTTAGTGGCTTTCTTGGCCTTGGGAGGAAGCCTGCTAATCTCCTCCTCGGGGTGGGAGACAGCGTGGCAGGAGTGCACCCATGACCTCTGCTGGGCGTGCAGCCCTCGGCATCTCCTCTGCCATGAGCATGGACATTCCCAGCATGGCTCGTTTATGCCGAAGGCTTATGGGTGGGCTGATTCACAAGGCTTTGTGGGAGAAACCCACCTGTAATTGCTAGAGATGATACAGCTTCTGTATAGCCCAGGGTAGTGCTCATGAGAGGCCAAATGGTATCCATAACCTTGTGTTTTCTTGTCTTGCAGCTGAGCTCGGTCCTGGCTCGATACAACTCTCCATGCCACTATTTCCTCTGCTCCACAGAAGATAATTGAAGGATGTTTCTCTTCTCCTGACTGCTGTTAGTCTGCTTTGGGTACAGCCTGACTCCTCTTGGGGTTTGAGCAATACCCCACACTGCCTCCAGACAGATGAAAGGAACTAGATCAGCTGGCAAAACTCATCCCTGTTTTAACTTTCCATGTGACTCTTTGGCTTTTTTTTTTTTTTTTTTGATTCTGTCTCTGGTATGGAGATGAGAGGCTATATCTCTGTTCCCTCCCCTTAAGTGTTGGAAGAGAGGGATCTACTGCCCTGCTGAGCAGGCAAGGCTTTTGTTATGTGATTAAGAATTTCTCCTTCTGTGGCCCTTGGTGGCAGAGAGGGAGCTCAACAGAAATCTGGTAGAAGAATTGGTGTTTGAAAGGAGGGCAGTGGGCAGGTCCTGAGTGTGAGAAGACTGCAAGGAGAGTGTGATGAGAGTACAAGGACCACTTGTCACCCTGTTGGTGCCAGCTGTGGGTAAAGTCTTCCCCTGTTTATGATGCAGCCTCTGTCCCTCTACATCATCTGCTTTGAGGGACTTCATCTACTGGTCTCTGTGTACATCAAATTGCATTCAACTTAGTCCTCTTTTTTTTCTTTAGTTCCCAGATCATTCTTTAATCACAGTTATGTACCCATGCCAAAATGTTCCTGCCACTTCTCTGTCTCAGCAGGGCAATAGCAGCTTTGTTTCAAATAGCTGCTGCCTTCCTCTGCCTGCCTAAGATGGATTGGAGGTTTCCTTTCCCAGGTGAGGAGTGCTGACCACTGGTATTATCTCCCTTCTCTGGGAAAGTGATTTGCTTATTCTCTAACCTGTGGGCTCCAGTGACTGAAACACTTCTAAAAGTCAGATGTGGGGGCACCTTGATAACTTGCCAGCTATGCCCCTGAAGCTGAGCAGGATATCTGCGAAGTGGCTGCTGCTCTTGTGCTGGAAGCTGTCTTGGTGAAATGGCATCCTAGTGAATTGTTTGTGGAGACCAAGGCTTGCTGTGAACTTGAGGAAACTGAGTCCCAAGAGTGGCATTTCTGGCCTTGGGCCTCAGGTCTGCAAATCAGCTTCTAGGGTTGTTTCTGAACTCTCCCATGTCTTCATATTTCGTGGTGTTAACATGTTCCCTGGCCCCTCTTTAAAGTCTCATTCCTACCTTATTCCCATGTCAACATAATTTTGCATCTTGTTTCTACCCTCCTGGAGGGAGAGCGGCTTGTTTCTCCTCCTGCATCAGTGTGCTTTCTGCTTAAAACTTTCTGCCCTCAGATTTTCTTTTTTTTTTGTAAGCATTTAATAAAATTTGAAGATGATGTTGTAATGATGGCAACTCCGAGAATTTTGTTCGTGTAGGAGTCTCTGCAGCAAAGCTGTTGTCCAAGACCTTGAAGCTCTCTGCTTGAATGTGAGATGGAGAAGAAGCATCAGTCTGAGTGACAAGAAGAAAAGGAAAGGGGCTTTCTGTGTGCCTGCCCGGTTTAGATCCTTGTTATTTTGCTGCATTTTTCATTGGAGGTAATTGCCCCTAAAAGGGGAAGGAGTAGTGCTTGGGTGCAGCCTGCAGAGACTTCCTGGGGAGTGATCAGCTAGGAGAAGCACAGAGCTTAGCTCCCCAGGTAATAGACCTGAGCAACATTACAGGCTTCAACCAAAATCACTGGTGATGTCAGCTATATAAAAAAAAAAGGAAAAAAAATTTCCTCTGTATACTGCTAATCCAGCTTTGATAAGGTCAGTATAGCTGTCTGTCCTGGAACCCAGCACACTAATGAGCTGATGACTCCATCCGGAACCATCTACCTTTTTATGGAAAACCTTTTTATGGGGGTGACCTTCCAAGTAATAACACTTTTATGGTGTAGAGATGATGGAGAGTTTCTGCTATCCTAATGCTTTAGGAAAGTGTAGGTAAGGAAGGAGATAATTCCAATATAACTTCTTATCTTTCTGCTGATTGGTACCTTTGTTCTCTCCATCCTGTGCATCTGGGAGGTAGGAATTCAAGGAGTCCTGTGTTCTTCAAAGCACCAAGCAGCATGGCTCCATTTTTTCTCCCTTCAGCCCTTCCTCTGCTC
This sequence comes from Lycocorax pyrrhopterus obiensis, assembly GCA_014706295.1. Taxonomy (NCBI): domain Eukaryota; kingdom Metazoa; phylum Chordata; class Aves; order Passeriformes; family Paradisaeidae; genus Lycocorax; species Lycocorax pyrrhopterus. The sequence continues at coordinate 14,172,238 of JACSVZ010000007.1, read as the reverse complement.
TGCTGGGATTTTCAAGTGAGGCTGGAGCAGGAGCAGTGTGGTGCACAGAGATGTTCTGGCTTGAGGTGAAAACAGCACTACTTTGCGTGTGTGCAAACTGGATGCACCAATTTTTCAACACAGTTCTGTAGCTGGCTGGTGGAAATGATGGCTGAAAACAACTCCAGTTACTATTCCTGTTCCCTGCCAGCTTGGAGAGGGCAGAGAAGGCCCCAAAGGCTGTTTGTGTGAGATTCCTTCTCTAAGGAGGGCTAATTTGCAGAGTGTATTTTCTCCACTTAAAGCCCACAGGGACCTAGATGTGGTTTCAATAAACAAGTGCTGTAATTCAGGATCTGGTCACAGCAGAGAAGTGAGAAGGTTATGGGAGACCAGAGCTCTCTAGTGGTGGTCAGGAACCAGGGAAAGAACTGTCTTGGAACAAAAGTGTGCAGCTCTTTACAAGGTACTTATTTCTGCCAGGGGAAATGTTTCCTCAGCTAAATCAGCTGCATGATGTGCTGTTTATCCTCCCAGAGTAACATGGTAGGTGTGCACATGGTGGTGGGAGTGGCAGTGGGGTTACCAGAATGGTGTAACCTCCCCAACAAGAAAAAAAGGGATGCTGCAGCCCAGATATGCTGGATGTGCATCTTGGGCAATGCTGAGAGGGGATGAAGGGATGGAGGCTCATCTCTTCCCTCAGCAGGAAGCTCTAGGGACTCGTAGCTGATTTTGTGAGTGAAGGAGAGCAGGCTGGTGCCACTCTGCAGCAGTGACTGGGCTGGTGTTAGTAGCTGACTGCTTCCTGTCTTTCCTCTGTTCATTTTTCATAGCACTGTGGTTTTTGCTATGAGACCTTAGCTCTGTCTTCTCCTGAGACTGCTGCATTTTGAGCATAATAAGGACAAACTGTCACACTGAGTCTTGCAGAATTAGTCTTGCCCTCAAAGCCTGGTGGAGAGGAGTGATGCTTTCCTGGTCCCTATATCTGCCGGCTGCCTGCATCCCCTGTGCTGCCATGCTTCCCCAAATTACCATCCTGTTGGCAGTGTCCAAAAAGAGGGACTGGGAACCCCTATGTGGGCTCTCAGTGCTCTGAACTGGGGGCATACCTTGAGGTGTTGCTTCACTACAATTTCTTCTTTACCCATCTTGCCTAGATTATGCAGAAGGGGAACATCATTTTGGCAGCATCGGCTCTGAAATAAATCTGTGGGGGCTCCAGTGATACTGAAATGGGCTGCTTGTCTTTCTGTGGCAGGCTTCAGGGCTGCTTTTTTCCCAGCAGGATTTAACAGATGATTCTACATGAATGTATGCAAGATGGGATTGAAAAACATGGTCCACGACCATTGCAGTGCCATAAAACAGCATTATTTAAACTTGGGGGAAACTTAAATAAGGGAAAACTCAAGTCTGTTTTGAGTGTTATGTCTTTATGTAGCACTTGTTCTGCCTCGAGACTGGGGGCTGGACTTCATCTGGTTCCCTTTCCAGGTATAAAGTAATTATAGGCTCATTTTTACGTCCATCCTAATGTCTATGTGTATATGCTAATTAACAGATCTCTGCTCAACCCTTGCTCACAGCTCTGCACTGGGCCTCCTCTGCAATGGACACAAGAGTCTAGAGTTTCCAGATGACTTTGTTCCTTGAAATGCGTCTGCAGCTTCTGCTCTTTGAAGGAAAGGTCAGCCTTGGGGACACCTGAGCCTGAATGTCAGAGCTTTGCCTCCTGCCACCACCACCTTTGGGAAGGAAAATAAACAAGCTTAAAGAGCAGGGTGGCTATAAATACTGAGGTGGCAGCTGAGACGCTGCTCAACAAGGTTCTGAGCTTGGTCTGCTGGTAATTCCTTGCCAGCTCAGGACACTTTCCCTGATGCTGCATTTTATATATATATGTACACACACATATATCTATACATCTGTATATAAGCAGGGTAAGAGAAAAAAATGTATTTCACATTGACAAAAGTGCAGTTAGAGCTAGGATTTACTTCAGAAATGGACCCATTGCAAGGATCCCGATGATGAGACAAGACAGGTGATTTCCCTGGGATTTTGCATGGAGTCCCTTGAGGGTTTTGCAGTGGAATGATTTGGTTTAGATCAGAAATTTTCAGAAAGGCGTTTCATCTCTTCCTCAGAAATAGTGGTTTAGCAATGCTAAAGGCAGGCATTAAATAAATAGCAAAAAGCGTCATGGACTTGGGGCTTGTGAGAATGATGGGAAGAATGGGGAAAGGTTGAGGAAGAGTATGGGGAGGATACCATTGAGATTTATACATGTGAGCCCTTTAAGACATCAGAGCAGCAAATTGCAAGTGTAATTATTCAGTCAGAGGTGCTTGGTTGGGTAGGTGGGTCTTCCCCAAGGTTGTAAAGTGACTGTGAGTGGTTGCTGTGAGCACCTTGACTGGTCTCCTGCCCTGCTCACCTCCTCTGGGGGCACAAAACAGCAGCTCCAGGCATTGGTCCTGACTCCCATCCTGTTGCTCAGTTATCATCCTCACTGTCAACCTGTCTCAGCCATTTAGGTGTAAACAGCATGAGAATGAGACTCAGCCCATACCTTGGATGGCCAAACCTGATCCCTTATCTTTGGAGAGACATCTAGCCTAGATCTAGGGTGTCCAAGCAGGATCTCCTGAATCCCACAGGGATTGTGCCTTAATTTTCTAAAGCAGATGCAGCAAGGACATGTCCCAGAGCAAACAAATGAGTGATGGAGGAACAGTCTACCACAAAAATCAGAAATCAATATTAACTGAAAAAGACAAGAAGAACTGCATTACTTACTGATGTGTAATTTGTTTCCATCTGAAATCATTTGCATGTTGGGTGCATCATGTTACTCAGTCTGGTTTACAAAATTAACAAGTGATTGTTCCTTTGAGATCATGTCAGGTGCTGGTTTCTTGTGCCTTCCAGAGCCCTGTAGGGAAGTTCAAAACATCAGATGGAAAATGTTTACAGTAGCCACTAACTACGAGAGGTTTCTCAAAAATAAATAAGGGGACTTTTTAAAAGCATGCAACGTTCCATCACCTAAAATTAGCGTGAAGAGGGGCTATCGAGTAACACCGCTGCGTGCTCCCAGCTTCGGCCCTGCACAGTTCGGCATCTCAAGTACCGGCGAGGTGAAGGGCAGAGGATGGTGATGTTGCCAGGACAGCTATTCTAGCAGAGTAGCTCCAGGCGATGAAACCAGTTGGAGGCTTTTCAATTTGGCTGGTAAGATTTACTGTTTTGCAAAAGTCAGGGTTGCAAAATGCAAATTTGGAGCTGTGCTTTGATTGTAACCTTCCCGAGAGAGGAAGAGAGCAAACTCTGGCTCTGTCTTTACTTGTTCCTGGCGAGGGACATGCTGTGTGCAGAGGATGCAAGGGTAGAAAATGCTGCACTGGGAGCAGAGGGGTTTGGAGTTGATTAGTTTGGTGAATTTTGAGGGGTTTATGTGCAGTTTGACTCAAAGATCTTGGCTAAGACTGCTCAAGTGAGCTGGTAAGGACGGCACCAATGCCTGCCTTTGTTCTGGGTGACCTGTGAGCTGCCCAGGCACCATGCAGGTGTTTACTGCCTCTTGGCCTTGGGGCATTTCATCCCTTTTTCCAGCTGACTTCTCAGGTTCTGCTTTCTCACAGCCTCTCAGGAGCCATTAAGTGTGAATGCCATGGCAGTTGGGGAGTTAAAGGAAAATGGGGGCATGTGAGAGCAGTTCTCTGGAGGTCTACAAAGCAGCTTTATGCCCGGCTTAAGCTTGGCCTGTTTCATATGACTTTGGAGATGCTGGTGAGCTATGCCACAAAGCCAGGTCTGAAGGGAAATTCCTTCTGCTTCTCCCCGCTAAGCCTTGTTGCTCATTGACTCCTCTCTAACCTGACTTTGAGTTACTCTGTCTTGGATGAAGGTAGCAAAGCTCCTTCTGCATCCATCAGGGATCTGGTCCACCTGACGAGACTGGTTCTTGTGGGAAGGGACGTATGTGCTGGTGTTTTGGGGTAGGTGTCAGAGCTCTCCATTTGCTTTCTCCCTCTCTGCCTCCCTGATGACTGGCAAGATCCTGCCTGTCTCTGCAGGACACGCTGCTCCTTATTGCAGTGCAGACCTTTGGAAGGATTTGGGGTAGGCGCTCGATCCTTCATTCAGATGCCCTAATGCAACTAATTCCTTTTTGACTGACAACTTCAATGTCTCAACACTGCCCTTGTCTTTTAGGAGGGCTAGTGAATTTGTGTGTCCCCAACACTGAAGATGTTGCTGAAAAAAAAAAAAAAACCCTGGCAATAACAACCACAGCCAACCCAAACGGAAACTCAGGAAAGGAAACTCCACATTATGAATAAGAATACTTCAGAAGATTTTAGAAATGCCCAAGGACACCTTGTACCCTGCTGTGCCACGGCCACCACCAAAACCACACCAGCCTAATGCGTGTGTTTGCAGCATGCACTGTGTGAATGATGCAAAGGGCTGGCTTGTGTTGGCACCCACTGAAGTAGGGAGTGTTCAGATCCCCTCTTATTTCTTACCAAAGATGCAGAGTTTCTGTTCTTACAGGCTAAGAGGGGTAAGACAGGCAGATGTTTCTACCAACTAAGTTTCACGAAAGGGGTGACACAGTAGACACCTCCATGGAAGTGCTGGTTGACTCCCTCCCACCAGATGCAAGGAGGAGAACAGCAGCACCAGGAAGGTAAATGGAGGCGTACATAGGTAATGTGGGCATTAATAAGAGAATGCTTGTTTGTTGCCTTTTATTCTTCTTTTTATGCCTCTGAACATTTGTGATTTCATGAAGCCACCACCAGGAGAAGGTGCTGGCACCTTGAGGTTCCCCAGCCACTTTCCAAGATTCAGGTAGGTGAACCCACAGCTTGGCAAGCGTTTGCTTTCCCTGTATCTGAGGGAGTGCTGCAAGAGGTGCATCACTGGGCATGGCAAACACTGCACCAGGTCACTTCTGGGGAAATGAGAGGCAACCAAGGACAGAGATCCTGAGCCCAAGAGCCAAGTGGGTGGTATTAGATGAGCCAGAGAGGAAAGATGGATTTTGCTTGGCCCCTTTGGGTAGTTTCAGATTCCCCAGGATCCTGTTATCACCAGTAAAATGACAGTGGTCTGCTGATACTTATAACCAGATACTTAGCTGGTTATAAAGTTTAAGGCTATTCTGATCTCTTCTTGACTGACTGCATAAAACAGGTCACTGGATTTTGCCCAAGAACAGAAAATAAGTAATTATATATATATATATATATATATATATATTTATTTTCTGTCCTTTCTCTGAACGGACTTACTTAGCCATTATCTGATCTGCCTTTTTATTGGCAGCTACTTCAATTAACTTGGGGAGAGTGTTCAATGAACATAGGGCATCTACTCTAACCTTGAACTGCTGATTAAACCCCCCTGCAGAATCCCTTTGTCTGGGGTGGGATAAAGAGAAGAAAGGCCATAGAGGAACTGTAAAAAAATTTACTTTGCCTTCTTAAATGGCTTTTGTGATTCCCATTTCCCCTCTGCCCTGAATCGTGGTAAAAGGTTTATAACTGAATGTCACAAAACAGAAAAACACATCCCCACACTTTCCCAGTCAGCTTAATACATTTTTCTGGATACTTTAAATTATTTCAAGGCGGATATCTGTAGAAGCAGACAAACATGCCAAAACCAAAATATCTGTATCATGCAAAAGAGTAAAAAATGTTGTTTTGAAAGCATTCAGACATGACTTTGGAGAGGAGGGGATATGAAGAATCATTCAGACTGTGAACTCAAGTAAAACACATTTTCCTCATAACTAAATTCACTTTGGATAACTTAACCATTTTTGAATGACTGAAGGTGTCAGTGAAAGTTCCTCTGTAGCTCTGCCATGAAGGTGTAAGTGCAGAGTCGTGGGCAAGTCTGGGTGAGGCAGGGCCTCAGGAGGTCCTCTTGCCCAACTTGTGGGCCAGAGCAAAGTCTGCTTTGGAAGTAAACATGTTTGTTCAGTGTTGGAGAGTAATGGGGGGATAGGTATTGCTTTATCTCAGAAATTGGGTCTCTCCTGGGCTGTGAAAGAGAACCAGTTTTATGGGAAGGATGTAGCTGATTTTATTTACAAACTCTGTAGTCTTTTATGAACGTGTAGGATTTCAGACTTCCAGGGCTGTAGAGGTTTTCAGATGAACTTTTCCAGTGCTTTTTCAGCTCGCTGGCTGAGTATTAACCAGCCATGGAGGCAATGATCCATGAAAATGCTGCCTGCTGACTGGTGTGCAATGAGCACAGGGGAAGGATATTTAAAAAAAAAAAAACAAACCCAAACAAAACACACACACAAGCATTTGACCAAAGTGCCCGTCTTTATGCAGTTTGTAAAGTTATCAGGGCTAATGTTGTGTGCACTGTGTGTAAAGGCATCTCCCCTGAGTACACTGGCTGCTGCAATAGGTCAACCAAAAGCCGGAAAAGATGAGAAGAGCTGATTACAGCTTCCCTGCAAGTGGCCCAGCAATACAATAAATTCCTGTGCCCCATCTCAAATAGCCAGTCTGGGTGTTCCTGCCTACCAAGAAGAAATGTGACATTGGGCCAGGCTACCTACGGAAACTTGTGTAGATCTCTGCCCCAGCCTCTGTTCCTGTTCAAGGAGAGACACTGGTTTGCTGTACCCTCTCCCAGGTGGAGATGCTCTCACAGTAAAAGCACGCCAGGCTCTGGCCTGAGCTCAGCTGGCAGATGGACTTCTTGTGGTTTGAGACCCTGGTTCATGTCTGTGACCTGCACCTGTGCTCTTTGGCCTTGGTGCTGTCTCCTAACCTGGCAGCTGGTGGGAGAGAGGGGCTTCTCCTGTGATGGGTGCTTGCTGCACCCTCACCTAATGAAATTGGGTAGCTTTTGGTAGCTGTGCAGGCACAGCTGGGATCATCTCTCCCTCATCTGGTCTCTGATCAGTAGGGAATGTGAGGTACTTGGTGGTGGTTTGCTCACTCTCTAGGCTGGCATGGCTGCACTGTGGCAGCTCAAAGGAGAGCCCCAGTAACCTTGCTGCTGGTGCAGGGAGAAGAGATGATGTCAAGACAGCACAAAATATATATCCTAGAGCAGGAGAGTCTACAGTAACAAGAGACAAAGCTGATGAGGAAAATGTGGCAGGTTCTGAATGAAACTGCTGTGTGATGGAATCAAGACCTGAAATAAGGACTTGACAGAGAATGTGTGAAAAGCACGGGGTATGCGGCTAAGGTATGAAACAAATGTTGGAGAGGCCTGTAGTGATGTGCTGAAGTGGATAGAGACACCCACAAAGGGAAGAAAGGACAAACATAATGTGAACCAGCTGACAGCAGAGCAAATGTAAGATGTGTGCATCACACAAGCCCTCTTTACCGAGGGATGGAGAAGGTACCCTCAGTCCCATGGGAAGAGGGATTCAGATCATGCTGAGACTGGAAATAAGATGCACGACATGGACATGAGTGCGCTGACAGAGGCAGCCCATAGGATGCACAGGTGTCCTTTGGCACAGTACTAGGCAGAAAGGCCATGCTCCCGGGGTGTGGTGATGGAGAAGACAGAGCACGGCCATGATGCATGATCTAAAGATGGATGTTGTCTGGAGCACTTGTCTGACGTGTCCAGGAACTGAGCTGAGTGCAGGAACTGAGAGGATACTGCAGGCAGCAATGTTTGCTTCTCATCTATTTGAAAATGGAGCTGCAGCAGAGAAGTCTGATTACCTGTCCCTCCCATCACTTGTACCAACCTCGCATTTGTCAAGATACTTAGAGTGAAATCCGAGCGATGCGAGCACTCCCCTGCCCGTGTGCACAACTGCCCCACTCTGGTGCAGGCTCTGCAGCCCTGCAAGGTGCTCGTGCTGCTCCTGCCGCATGGCTGGCAGCAGATGGGCCCACGGGAGCGTTCAGGCCCGCATCTGCTGGGAAGCACCCTGCTGTAAGCCCAGGCTCCACATGCATGCACACACGCACACACACACACACTTTCTTTTGAACGTATTGATCTGCTCCTTGGCATGACAGGCCGGAGTTGTGGCGCCCCATGGGCAGCAGGGACGGTCTGTAGCTGGCAGGCGGGCACAGGAGGCTGGCGAATGCCACTGCCAAACTGGGCCCACCGCAAACATGAAAGGAGGAACAGCTGGGGAGCCTCTCCTCCCATGCATCCCCACTCTGCTGCTGGTTTGGGCAAATATGGTATTTCTTGGAGGCGTGCCCAGCTGGTGGAGAGCTTGAGGGAAAGGAGCCAGTGGAAGACAGCAAAAATGCTCGGTGGTTCTGAGAGCACAGTGTGAAAGCCGGTTTGCTGTGTTAGTGCTTTGGGCAGAGCTGCAGCGGGGAGTGGAGGTGATGATACGAGGTCCGGCCATGTGTTCCCATGCAGCTGCTGCTCTCCTCAGCAGCACACGGTGCCCACCCATCTCCCCCACCCGGCAAACTCCCACGTGAAGCCAGGGCGCTTAGGATGGATGCACTGTCCCCCTCCCCCCTGACAAGTGACAAAAGCATTGGCTAGAGCAGGGTTGCAGGAGGGGATAAGCTGCTGGACAGCTGGAAAAGGCAAGCTGGACAGGAGGTTTTAGCTCGTGCATGTTACCTGGTGACTGGGAGGCTGCAGCACTGTGCTCCCACTCCACGGCTTTAAAAGCTTATCTCTGCATCCTCGGATGGGGACCCTTTCTTGCAAGCAGCAGGGAAAGAGTGGGCAGGAATCAATCTGTGACCTGAGCCAAAAATATCGGCTGCCCCACAGTTCCTGAAGTTCTCCTACAGGCGGGGAGGAAGGGGGTGCTGGAGCTGCCAGGCCCACAGGAGGGCACATGCTGTGTTGCTGGGGAGCCCTGCCAAGGGGAGAGGGGTGGGAGGGAGGGGATGGGAAGCTGAAGCCTGGGATATTTAGTGAAATGGAAACCGTGAACCAGAGGGTTGTGCGAGGCACTGCAATCCTCTGCTGGAATAGTCATGCAACTGTGCAGAGTGCTCTGGCAGCAAAACCACTCCAGGCACCCAGGCTCCAGCCACCTGGGGTTGCCCTCCCTAAGAAGTCCTTACTTAAATAATGCTTTCACATCATGCTAAGAAAGGCTTTCAAGCTCTTTTGCTGTATTCCTCCTCTCTTTCTTTTTGTTCAGGTCCCCTGAAGCCCTGGTGTGCACAGCCCCGGCAGTCTCTGAGAGGTGGGTGTGTGCCACACAGCACTCACACATAGACACACTTGAGGCAACACGGGTGCCAAGTGCCTCTGCCTTCTCACGTGCCTGTGACTGCTGGTTTCAAAGAGCTTTGGACACAGAAGGTCCACAGGCCTTCCCCAGGCTCTCGCCCTGCAGCACAGCCAAAACCCTTCGCATCTGGAGGGGCAGCTGGGAAGAGCCCCTGCCCAGAGGGGAGTGGAAGTTGCTGCTGTGTGTTGAGACTGTGAGATCCAGGGTGCCACAACCGGGTTTTTAGCAGTGATCACACACCATGGAGCTGTGGGGGCCCCCTAATTTGTTTCTGAGGTGCCTTTGCCTCAGATACCCCTCTTTGAGCCCTGCCTGCCTGTCTGGTTGTAAATATAGAAACATAAGCCCTGGAGATTTTTTTCTCCAAACATGTCCCTCCCATCTTAGCATCATCTGTGCAATTCCTCCAGCTGCTCCTATACATGGTATGACCTTTTTTTTCCCCTTCCCTTGCTTCCCCCTCCGTCTCATCCCATCCCCGCCTCATCCCTGCTCCCTTCCCGTCCCTGCCCAGTTCAGGGAGTCTGGGGCCAATCGGCTCTTCCAGACGATCAAATGTCACTATAAGTTGAGAGCTGCATCACCTTGGGAAGCTTGCAGATCCCACCCTGCCCGTCCCCTCTGACAGGGAGCTTGGTGCTTCTCTCCACTCCTCCCAGGTAAGTGGGATCCTTGGCAAGGGGTGCTGCTGGGGGGCAACACTGCAGAAGGAATGAGCCTTGGTTTGAATGGAGAAGCACCAGGGGAGGGTTGGGGTCCACAGGATCTGGGATCTGACGCAGGATCCTAAGAAAAAGGCACTTCTTCCTGGCTTTAGTTGGGCATCTCACAAGTCTCATGTCACCCACAGAGGTTTGGGTGCTGTGAACTCTCAAGGATTAGTAGTGGGACAATAGATCCTTCCAAACCAACATGTGGGGCTGGAAATTAAGTGTGATCTGTAGGGGCACTCAGCAGCAGGAGAAAAGTGCTGACCTTCCCTCCCCTGTCACTCAGAGAAGGGGATGGCTGAGGCAGGAGGTATGAAGGGCAGGACCATCAGGGAGCTTCTGGTGGATGAGGGGGCTGTAGGTCTAGAGGGAGATCTAAGAAAATAAAATGTCATCCTGGAAAACTGCCCCCTCCCACAGGAAAGAAGAAAATTGTGAGTTTTGCATGGCCAGGCCAGCGAAGTGAAGGAGTCTGAAGTCATGAATATGGGGAGCATCCCATCACCACTCTGAATTTACCCTACTCCTCCTGCCCCTCCATGCACACAGGGAATTTCTCTCACAATTTTCTCATTTTCTGTGGGAGTGGGAAGTATTCCATGGCTATATTTATGTTTCTTAGATCAGCATCTTGCTCTCGGGTGGTGGGTATCCTACAAGGGCAGGAGGGACACCAGGACAGGCGACTCTGGTGCCAGCAATTTGGGTGGGAGCTGTGCTGCTGATGTGGGGGAGCTCCAGTGAGGCTGTAGGCGACTGCTGGGGCAAGACCCAGGGAGGTGGTGGAGTCCCCAGGAGATGTTCAAGAGGCACCTGGGTGATATGGTCGAGTGGTTCAGGGGTTCCAGTGGTAGTGCCGCGTGGATGGTTGGACTGGATCATCTTCTTGGTCTGTTCCTACCTTGATGATTCTAAGACCAAGGAAAGGCAGGGGATATAAGCTAAGCGTGCCCGTTGGCTTTTTGTCCTCTGTCTCAGCCTTGATATCCCTAGAAAACCCCTTGCACAGATCAGACAGCTGATACCACCCTGAAGACAAGGATAAAGGGTACATTTTGGGACAGGGAATGGGGATTTTGCTCTGTGTTAGTGGACCCTGCAGCAGTGCTTGAGTCCTGCTACTCTGTTTCAGCGTTGGAGAGAAACATACACATATGTTTATATATTCACTAATACAATATATTAATAGATATATATAATACACATATCATTTAATGTAATATGTACATTTATTAAAAAATCCATGCAGTGGGTTTGCAGCGGCTACTGCTGGGAAAGAGTGGCCATGTGGTGCTTGGTGGACCATAGCCCCAGTCCTTGCCTGAGAGCTGTCCCTGCCAGGTCCCATTGCCCACGCATGGCCCCTTTTGTCCTGCCCCCTTTCCCTACGGCTCTTGCTACCTTGCCTACCTTGTATGGCCTGGCTTGGGAGGGGATGATTGATGGGTGGGTTATTTCCAGGGATGGCCTGGAGGTGCAAGGCAGCCCATTCCCCCTCCCGGGTGCATTCTCAGCTGCTAAGAGGCTTCTTGGGATGTGCTGGCTCTGCTCTTCTAGCTGAGGCCAGGAGCATTTGGGGCCAAAAGGGACGTGGTATTCCTGCCCACCTGGGGCTAAGGATTGGTGTATTTGTCCTTCCAGTGACCTGCTTGGCTTGAACAAAATGCAGAAAATAACCTTTGCTTTCACCTTTAAGGGGTGGGAGCAGGCAGGAAGTTTTCTGTCTGGTGAAACTTTTCCATGTGTTTTGATTTCCTTCCAAAGGGTGGGCAGTATTAACTAATTGATTTTACTACATCCTTAAACCTCAGTCAAGACCAGAATCCATTTTTCTGCCACTGTGCAAACAAAGCCCAATTATTGCCTGAAGGTGCTAACAGCCTTAATCCTGGGCTGCATTTGCTGTGTGTAAAGTAATTTCCACCAAAGGGTAATCCCGAGCCAGCTGGAGACTTTCCATTGCCTTGGGGCGAACTTAATCCTAACTGCAAAAACTGCCGCTCTTAACAGATTGCTTTCTTTATTGCCTTTTGGATGTAAATATAGTCCAATTTTTCTGGCTGCTTTGATGACAGAGTTAGCTGTGTGGATAGTGCTGGGCATCAAAGAGCCTTTCTTGTCCTGGGTGGCTGTAGCTATGTAGCCTGCATTTTGCCCCTGGCTTTAAGGGACCAGATGGCTTTCGAATGCCATGAAGTGGACAGACACCTTGTTCTTCTTGAAGCTAAACCTTTTTACCTTTCCAGCCAGGGGCAGTGGCAGTCAGCTGCTGCCTTAAATGCCAGCTTTTCCTGACAGAGGGACCAAACCTGGTTGATTGTTTGGCCCTTGCAAGGCTGAAATCTGTGATCTTCCCCTGGATCTTTTTTTGTCCCCCCTGCCCTCTCCTGTGGGGTTCCTGCATCTGGCTCATCTTTGTACAGAGTCTGCCAATACACTTGTTATTAATTCATTTTATCTGGGGCCAAGAAACCCCCTCAGGGCTGGGGTCTTACGGTGCCAGGGATGCTGGCATTCTTGCTCCGCTTTTATAGCACGCGGGCAGATGCCATGCAAAATCCCATTCGCATTTGCAGCACTTGGATTAACAAATATGGAAGGGGGTAGGGGAACAGCCAATGTGACAACCCTCAGCAAGATGTCCTTAGAGCTAAATTGGAGACTAGATGAGCTCATTCCAATAACTGCTAATGGAAAGCCTGATTGCAAAGGCTCCCGTTGACTTCAATTGCCTTGGAAAGAACAGCGTGCGCTGCGCTATGTGCCTGCCCTGCACTGAACAGACGCTCCCTCTCTGTCTGCACACAGAGGGTTCTCGAGCTCATTTCTTCACCATTTAGTGGTATTACTCTTCTTCTTACTGGAATGAGAGAGGAGTTTAGCCCACAGCCTTTTTAAAGTCGTCTTACTTTTTTTAAATCCTCCACCTTGGGAAGAAAGAAAGCTGCATTTATAAAGGCTTAATCCATGGGAGGATTGGCCATTGCCCTGAGTCTTTACAGAACATGTATTTTGGAAGAAGTCAACAGCTGGGCATTAGGCAGGTTCCCTCCGCAGGCTTTTGCCCGGAGAAGCTCTGCTGTCCTGTTGCAAACCAACATACTGTCAAGTATTATTACTAATACCTTGAATTATTTTTGAAAGCTGAAATGAGACTGCTAACATGCTAGCCATGGAACAGATAGCAAGTGGAAGTCTTCATCATGAAGATTTTATGAAATGTAGACTGAAAAGACCAGGGGAGAGAGAGACCAGCAGTGTTGTAGCATTCAAGTAATTAACAGAAGAAGCAGTGTGAATTGGTGAGCAGAAAACACATTTGAAAGCTGAAATTCCTCCCAAACACGAAATTCCCCCTGCTCCCCCTGCCTGGTAGGACTAGAGTCCCCAGAGTGCTCCTTGGGATGGCTGTTGCACTCAAGGAGTGGGCAGCCACAGCTACAAAGTTAAAAGCAGCCTAGGACCAAGAGACCACTGAACCCAAATCTTAGGTGTCCTGCCAGTAGATTGCCCTTCCCATCTAGCACCTCAGGTCAGGTCATAACACAACACAGCCACTGCTGGTACTACTTCCAGGGCAATGTTGAATTTCAGAAAGAGAATAAATGAGGAACTAGAAGAAAAAAAAATTGGCTGTTTCTCTCTCCTTGCAACATGGGGGTTTTAAATCCTGTTGATGTTAATGTATGGCGCCCAAGGTCATTGCTGGGGAATGGAGAGAATCCCTTATAGGGCAGGGTTGGAGCCTGTGGGATTACTGCCTTCCTCTGAAATAGAAAGCTGCTGAGCTGCAGTTGTTCCTTTTGAACCTAAGTCAGCCCACCTGCTCCTTCAAGACATCTCTCATATATCAGCTGAATAATGAAGTCATGAAAGTCGGGGTTTGGGCCAGCAAGGAGAAGTCTGGCTTTCTAATTTAAGATCTGCTGTGGATTTGGAGAAATTTTCAGGGGCCTTTCCTCATCTTCTGCCCCGGCCTCAGGGCAGCTGATGCTTTTAGGAAAGCCAGAGTGTTGCATTACATAGAAATGGTTGTATCAGTGTGAACTGCCTAACTAGGCACGTGGCTGGTTTTCATCTTAAACTAATCAAAAAATTATTGTTCACTCACTCATCAGTTGTATAAACCAGACACACTTTTGGGTGCTGACAAATTATCTCTAGGTATACTGGTAGTTTCAGTTATTTTTGTAACTCTGACTGAGACTTTGGAGCTGGCACCTTCCCACTTGTGGTAGCACAAAAGAAGGAGAAATTCCTCTAATCTTGTTGGAGCGATGGAAATGTCAGATGGGTGCAGGAGGACACCCTGGCCTTGCCTGTCTCCCTGAGCTCTGGGGATTTTGTAATTTAAAGCTGGGACTAGGCAGCTCCTGGGTCTGCCTGTGGGAAGCAGCTGAGCTGATGGGATATGTCTTTCCAGATGATCTTTTTCTCCTCCTCTCCCCTTGTCCTCTGACATGGCTGGCAAAGGTTTGTGCTTCTCCCAAAATGTCAGTGTTGGTGGGGAACTGGTTGCTGTGTGGGAAAGCAGGTGGTTGGCTTTTTTTGTCCTCAAATGTCAATCCATCTGCTTCTGCCTTGGTACTTTTTATGAGGTGCACTCACTAATAACACCTTTTTTCTTCTTTTTTTGTTTGTTTGTTTTTTTGTTTGTTTGTTTTCCTTTTCTTCTCCTTCTCTTTTGTCTAGAAACTAATTGCCAACATGTCTGATACCGAGGAAGTGTAAGTAGAGAGAAAGTTGTCTGTGTGTTTTTCTGCTCAGCTTGGCTCCCCACAGCAGAGCGAGGGCATCCCTGCAGGTTGCTGCTCTCTGCTCAGCCTGAAGCCCCCCAAGCCAGTGAAAAAGGGACATCTTGACTTAGAGGGTCAAAGACCCCTCGTGTCCGACACAGGGCATCTCCCAAACACCTCCACCCAGCTCAGCCTGCCCTCCATGGTTGTGGCACTGCACCTGGAGGAGGGGAAATAAAATCCACAGCTCAGTGGAAAAGATGCTTTATTCCTTGGTTTAACAAATCTAGAGTAACATGACCAAACCCAATGGGATCATTTGACACTTTTGCATCAGAAGGTACAGAAGGGAGATTTAGGGCAGTCATGGGATCAGAGGAATCATGGACAGACCTGCAGTGGTCACTTAGCTCTCTCAAGTTCAACTCAACTTGTATCATCCTGTCCAGCTCTTAAATGTTTTTTCTGAGGATGTAATTTGGCACCTTTTTCAGGCAATCCCTAACTAACATGTCTTTCCCTTAGGATGTGGCCCCAGGGTTGCTGTGGGACTTAGGTTTCATGTAAGGGGATGGTAGAGCAGGAGAAGCTGGCGAGTGCAGGCAAGGAATGGGAACAGACCACGAGACTTGTGTTGCTACAGCCATGGGATAAACATGGAGCAGCACCTGTTTTATGCCAGATTTTATTAGACAGCCCTAGGGTTCGGGGAGGCTGTAGCACATCTGGGTTGGTGTGGGGCATTGGCTGCAGGCTGGCTTGCCTGGCACACTGGGACTGAGGGCCACCTTTATCAGCCCCTGCGCAGTGCTCGTGTACGGGTATCATGTCAGAGCCCTGGCGTGGAGGATTATTCCTGGATATGGATCCATACGCACCTTCAGAATCAGGAACACTATTTAAAATAAATCCAAACCCAGTCACTTTACTACTCTTAAAACCAAATATCTCCTGGAAGAGCAGACAAAATGGGGGAAAGAAAAAACAACAGACTTTAAACAACCTTGCATTGGGTTGCTTCAGTATATGGTTTAAAGCTTGACGTCAGTACAGAGTGGGATAAATACTTATCTGGTTTCAATATCCTTTTTTCCTCTCTCACAGGGAACAAGGAGAGGGTAAGTCTTAAATCCGTCTGTAATTGCTTCTGTGCAAGCCTGCAACATTTGCTGGCTGTGTCAGCTGGTACGTTTAGACAAATCTGAAGCTTCTTTTTTGTGCTTCTGTCGGTCTGACTGTCACCAGCTTCTGGTGTTTTTACAGTACCTGTAGCACCCTGGCCGTGTTCGTGCTGCGGGCAGCCTATGGGGTTTCAGCCCTAAATTGGTGCCCTGGCGGGAGGGGATGCTGCTAGTTTTTGTAGGGACACTGCCATCTGCTGGCAATTTATTTTGAAGCTTTTGTATGTGTAATATATTTTGTTTTTAAAACATAAATCCTCACAATGTTTATAAGCAATATGTATAGAAACTTTTCTTATATTCAGAGGCCCTCTCTGCTACCTTTTCCCTTCTAATGCATGTGTAACCTTGAGTTTCCATTGCCCAAGGAAAAATTCAATACTTTATCATCTTCTTCCCCTTTTTATAACTCCTCTTTTTTATTTTCAAAGTAATTTAATCTGTTATTTGACTGGCTGATTTGCAAGTGGCCTCTCAGAAACCATCTTGCCCAGCATCTCTCTGAGCACAGAGGGCTCTGCCGTGGGTAACATCCTACTGTTGTATCAAAGCTGATGGCTGATTTGTCTGCTCTTTTTCCCCCCCTCCCATTTCAATGCAGAGGAGTACGAAGAAGAAGGTAACAAAAAAAGCGGAACGTAATTTATCTTTCTTTGGTTCTTGGTCCTGCTTTTCTCTTGTCTGCACTTCACCCTTCTCTTTGGTGCTTGCTGCTAAAGGCGATCTGAAACACTTGATCAGTAAACCAGTCGGAAAACAAAAAAACAGTCAAGTGTTTTGGGGCTGTGGTGTGCAGAGCCTTCATGTTACAGTGAAATGGAGTATTTGTATGAGGGGGTGGTTATGATGTAAGCTGGGGGCCAACCTGTCCATGAACTTGGAACATTTTAGAGCGGGGACTGGTGCAGAGCCCACATAACGTATCATGGGTGAAATCCTGCCATTCTCATTTTGGCAGTGTCCACAGGCTGAGTTTAAATTTTGAAATTGAAAAGAAGAGCAGGTTGTCCAGCTCCTGAGGAGCAGCTGACAGGGCACTGCTGAGGATAGAAAAGGCAAGGCAGAGAACCGACTGGCAAAGATGAAGTTTCTTACCATGCCTTTAGCTGGCAAAATGTGATTTGACAAGCTGTGAGAGACAGAGTGCTGATCTGGAAAGATGGAGTATGAAAAACCCTTCTCACCCAAGTTGTTTCACCTTTTGTAGGCAGCAAGGAGAAGATGCTTTTGGAGATGTATCACTGTCTTTACTGGACATTTTTGACACACTGGCTTCAGTTCAGGCAAGTGTAGCTGCCAGTTGTCATCCTTCATTTTCCCAAAGTGTCTGGAACAGAGCTAAGGGCCAAATTCTTGGAATTTCTCCCAGGATCTGCCCTTAGTGTCTAAGGCATCTTCTAAGGGGTTGAAAGGAAAACCCTTTACTGGAGGTGGAATATTTGTATGTGGAGGCTATGAGACCAGCTCAGAGAGTTGTCCCTTTTGGGGATGTCCATTTTGGGGATTTATACACAGCAGCTTTTTTTTTTTTTTTTTTGTCATGGATTCCTCCAAGTTGCTGCAACAGCCAAATTCCCATCAATGGTGGTGGGAACAGAGGTGCAACTGTGGCCATGTAGAGATAAGTCCTGGACGATGTTGAGAGTAGTAGTTTCTGCTATAATGTACATTATCCTTAAATCACTATTACCCTGGCATTGCTTCTGAAGGGACCAAGGGCTCAAAAAAAAGAAAAAGAAAATAGAGACACCAAATAGGTTGTAGAGCTGCCTTCAGCCATCATCTGTCTCTCTGGTTCTGCATGGAGTGGTAGAGCCAGGAAGGGGAAAGTGTTCTTCATGCTCCATCCTTCATGTCTTGTCAAATGTCAAAAGAGCAAGCAAAGGGTGTTGCTGCTGCAGACAAGCCTTCTTTAAAGGAGAAGCATTTCTTGCCTTTCTCCTTTCTTCCCTAACTGTCTACTTTTTGTTTTCGAGTATTTAATGACTGATACGAAATTAATAGGCAGGTGACTTTCAATTTTTTTTTAATCTGCATGACTGACTCCTCTGAGGTGTATCTTCTCCTTGCTCCATACTTTTGCTTGACCTTTGTGTTTCTTTCTGATGTCATCCATTTCTTTTCCATATAACTTTTCTCCATCACTTTCTAACCACCATTTTTCTCCAGGCCTTAGCTCACCCCAACATCAGTTTCTAACAGTTTTCTGTTTTCATTTTCCTGCTTGCTGTTGCTTCTTGTTCCATGACACTTGCCACCTGAAGCTCAGGAAGAAGGTATGTGACATGGCTCCTGCTTTCCTTCTCTCTCAGTGGGGAGGGAGAGTGTGTGTGAAGACATCCAGAGCAAATGGTTCACATCCAGTGGTCAGGGCTCTGTCTTGAACCACAGACATCAATGCAATAGTGGACATTGATGTCGTTTATTGAGCTGGTAGGAAATTAGGCCTGTTTTATTTGTTTAAAAAAGCCAAACCAAAACATTTATATATATGAAAGAAATAAAATGCATCTATATATTAAAAAAATATATAATGTACACACATACATAATTTTTTATATATGTGTGTGTGTATATGCATATATGTATATGAAAACAAACATATATATATTTGTTTTGTTCTACCTTTTTTACTGAATCGCTTGACTTATTTTTGGCACAATGGTGTCAAAAGGAATACTTTCAAGGGAGGGAGACACCCTGCAAAGTTTATATTCATCTGGTAAAATTCAGGAATGAATTTGTTTGACATTTCAAAAATTGAAAAATATTGGTGAAAATTTTTCACCATTTGAGAAAAAAACGTAAAGCAAAAGAAATGCAGCAGTTTTATTTTTGGTTAAAAATTCACTAAAAGTTGGGTTTAGGGTATTTTAGCCAGCTCTAATAAAGAATAAGATATTGGATGCCTTTTTATGTGGTTTTCACTTGTGGTCATATTCCCATATTTCAGTAACATTTATAACCCCATAATGTGGCCATAAAAATGTTATTTTTAATTCTTTCTCACCCTGTAATTCCATCATTGTGTATTCTTACCCATAACAGCCTGGGAGCTTGGCAGACCTCAGGAATGTTCCAATAACATATTTCCTCTTTTAATTTTCTCCTCCCATTTCTTTTGCTGTGTGACGTTTCCCACCCACAGAAGAGGCTCAGGAAGAAGGTAGGTGAAGCAGCATCCCCGCCATGCTGGTTCCTGCAGCAGGGCTTGGTGCTGAAGTGCACCTCCGTTTTGCAAGGTGGTAGAAGAAGGCAAGAGACATGAGAGATGCTGGGACAAACCATCTGCAGGCAGAGGGCTTTCCTTGTCCCTTGCACAAGTCTCACTGAGGGTACCCCATATCCTCGAGTATCTGTGCAGACACCTCTGCTCCCGTTTCGGGGAGGGAGCAGCAGGGGAAATGTGGATACCATCCCTTCATCCAAGACACAACATGCTCTGAGGCTGATTTTTAGCCCTGGGTGCTTGTGTGCCATGGAATAACTGGGGTCTGGCTAGAAAGGTTTCTATCAGGTGTCAGCTGGTTTCTCCTACATAGCTTGGCAGATCATGATCAGATGGATTTTGAAGTCAAAATCCATCTGTGGTAAAATACGTGCTTAGCCCTATGTTATATAGGACATATGCTATAATATGTCATATCATATATCATATATATTATAAGTTTATAAGCTATAATATATCATATGATATATAATATACATAATACTGCAGAATTATAACCATGTAGATGCTGGTAAGTAACCCCAGCTGGCTCCCCACATTGCACACAGCATTGGCAAGGTGGGACAGACAGGGCAGAAGAAGGGCTGGAACAGAAACTCACCCTTTGCACTCGAGAGGTTTGGGATGTGGTGCTCCAGGTGCAAGGAGCCAAAGGGTGTGTTGGTTCCATATTTGCAAAGCTTTGTGCTATGGGCATATTTTAAACAGGGGTAAACCTGTTTACAGTGCCACGATAGACCCACTCTGAGTTTGCAGAGTTTTTACAGCATCCGGGTCCAGATGGTTTTACATTTCTTGTATCTGTGCGTGCTCTGGTCACTTGTCTCCATTTCGTCTCCTCCTCTGTTTATTTCATACATCCTGTGCTTTTTTTTTTGTAAACCCTCTGTTGCATTCACACACTCTTTAGTCTAATTGTTCTCATTTTCCATCTCATTGCTTTTGCTTCCTGCCACATCCCACCTGGTGAAGCTCCTTCGGCAGGTACGTGCCATCACCTTCCGAACTGCTCCCTGCTATCTCCTTGGTGATGGTAGTGGGGACTCAAGGGTGGTGCTAGAGGAGCAGTACCAGTCACTTTGCCTTTTTGCTTCTGTTGTCTTTGCTTTCCACCTCCCCTCTGTGACTGGCTCTGTCGCTGGCTAACACACAGGAATAATTTCAGTGCAAGATCCGGCAGAGTCGGCTCAGTGGTAACCCGGCCCCTCTGCCACCCCTGCCCTGTGCAGAGCTCACCATAAAGCCCATCTAGGCAAGGGCAGGAGCTGTTCCTCTAAAACTGGTACTAGAGAGAAGTTTCAGCACGTGATATTTGAGCTTACTGTGAGATTTTCCCTCTCTGGTATGTTTTTGCCCCTTCCCTTCACGTGGTGAAGTTGTTTCCCAGCCACATGTGCCTCAAATTCCTTTTTATCTCCAGGCCATTAGCACATCCTTTACTGGAATAAAACTTCTCCCTCTGAGCAGATTTTTTAGCCTATGAAGGGTTTTCAGCCTATTTTATCTCATGTAACAATGTGTTTCTCCTAATGTTCCTTTGCATCCTGTCCTGTGGCTCTTCACACCTAAAGAAGAAGCCCATGAGGAAGGTATGTGACGTGACTCCTGAATTCCTGTCTTTCAGAGTAAGCTCTGGCTTAGCCAGTAAACCATAAGATGGCAAAAGGAAACAGGAGTTACAAATAGGCATATTAATTCAGACTAAAACTTGCCACCATTTTGGTTTTTGTACTGTCTGCCTTTGTGTTCTGTCTTGACATTGACTGCACTGTTGATGTATGTGGTAATTGTTGCATGAAAAAAAGCTTGAAAACTGCTGGGAAATGTAAACCTCTTAAAAGGATGAATGTTGAACAGCCTTTACTCTGAGATTGGTTGGGTCTCCTTAGGAGGCTTATTTTGGACCATTTGGGGTGGATCTGGCCTCCAGACTATATGCAGAAATGCTCATGATTGGCTGACATTCTTACAAAAGCCTTTCCACACATCTTTTTTTCAGCTTAAACCCTGTGGGTATAGAGCAAATGGTGATAAATTTGATGCTTTAGCTTTGCAAATGATTAAAGATGATTTTCTTGATCATATAATGGAGTTTCTAGGCCACTGTTTCATGGCAGTACTTGCAGCCACCCAAAACCTGCTGGCCTCAGGTTGCAAATCCACTTGGGCAAGCATCAGGGTTATGAAACAGCGTGCTGCTCCTGGCTTTGTGCAGGACTGCAGGAATGGCTGTATGAGACAAATCATCTGATACGGCCGCTTAAATCAGCTTTATGTTTTTAATATCTCAGACCATTTGCACCCTCACTTCCAGTACTGCTTTTCATATCCATACTCATTTTATTTCCTTGCAACATATTCTCAGTCTTTCCCTCCCCCTCCATTTTGCCCAAGTGAAAAGTTGTTCTGATGTTTCTAACGCTCTCATCTTCCTTTGCATTTTGCTCTGTGACTCTTCCCACACGCTAAAGCTCATGAGGAAGGTATGTGCCATGACTTGTGAATTCCTCTGTTTCTGTATGGAGCAGTAACTCGTGCAGGAATTCTGGGGGTGGTTGAATACGAGCCGATGCAAAAAATATCCTCTGCACGGTTGCTTTGCTCTTGTAGGATAAGCAGTGTGATGAGTAATCAGCACTAACTGCTGTTTGAAAACAATGCCTGAGGCACAGGCTGGGCACTGCTTATGTATTCCCCAGCACCTGATGTCTCTAGCCAGGCTATTCCTATGGACACCAGTTGGTACGGGATAGTGTTCCCCAAACCATTTCCTCTGTGCCACGCCCCGGGGTTAGAGGTGGGGCAGCCATGACCTGAGGCAATGCTGTGTCCCTCAGTTGGGTGCACCTCTTCCCCCATGCCCCTGCCACTGCACAGAAGCACAACTCCCTTTTGCAGCAGTGTATGGAGATGTGGGGAGACTTGCACCCGAAGTCATGAGCATGCCAACAAGTGACAGGGTGTCATACCTACTTTTTACTGTTGGGGTAAGGACTGGACCAAGTGGCACCATTTTGGTTGGAGCATATTTGAGAAAAGATGCAGTGTGTGCTTTTTCCATAACTATTGGGATTTTTCTGGGTTAATGTCCATTTTGCAAAAGCAAGGGTGGCAGGGTTGCATTTTTACTCGATTTTATAACTGGAATTAAGGTCCAGATCTGGTAAGGCGACCTGTGGTCGTGCTTATTAAAGCATCAGCCTGGCAGCCCAAACCCATTTACCTTTCAGCTGCCCTTCTGCCTGCCCCTCCCTGCTTGCCCACCCAGGCTTCCATGGGGTGCTTTATCCTGCAGGCTGGAGAGCAGTAACAGGCTCATACTCACCCTCCCACATTGGTGTGCAGCCCTACACACCAGTGGTGAAATCCTGGGTGCCAAGGAAATCAATGCCAGCTCCTCAGAGCCCACTGATTTCCGCAGTGGCTGGGATTTCTATGCACATGAATAAGAGCAGGTTGTCTATCCCCTTTTTGCATATTCGAACCTCTGGGTAATGGACTTGCTTTAAATACAAGTAAAGTTTTTGTCAACCAAAGGCTACCAGTGGCACTTGATTTATAACATGAATATATGTTAGTAATCTGCATCTTTTATATACAAACAAGCCTTCCTCTTCACAATTCTAATTGACATTCATATGTGCCCTCTATTCCTCACTTAATCTTATTAATGGTTTTTATGCCTTTAACACCCCCTCCACCACCTTGGCTAAGGAAAGTGTAAGGGTTTTTAATTATCCTCTGTTTCTTGCTCTAATTCTCTTATCTTTCTTTGCATCTCCTTCCCTGCTACTTCCCTTTTAAGAAGTCCATGAACCAGGTATGTGACTTCTGAATTCCTCTGCGTCAATCTGAAGGGTTATTGTGTGCTGGAAATCCAATTCCACTTGGCAATTTCACAATTGGGTCATGTGCTGAATTGGGACAAAATGGAAACTTTTCAACCAACCAAAAAAAAAAAATAGGAGGAACACATTGTTTGACAGCTATTGAAAATTATGGTTTTTATTTAGTTAAAACATTTTGTTCCAACTTTTTTTTCCTCTCTCCTCTGTGGAAGATTTCCAAAGTTTGAAATGAAAATTTTATTTTAGATGCTTCTGAAGCATTGCCTTTATGGATAATGTGGGATATATATAGTGTAATGCAAGAACAAATCTGGAATGAGAAGTTGCCACAAGACAAAAACTGAAAAAGTTTTGTTCCAGAGATGTTAATATCTCTGCAACCTTTATGGTTGTGAAACGCTTATATTTTTTTAACCACAATCTCAGCTAAATCTATGTGAGTTCTGAAATATTGAAATTGAATCGAAACTATGATTTATGTTGGAAATTTTAACAGTAACTCTAGTATTATACTCAGGAATTCAAAGATGGTGGAAGTAAACATAAAAATCAAGTATTAACGATAAACTGTAACTTGCAGCTTCCTCACACCTTTGACCAGTCACAATTTCCTCATCACTCTGTGATGCATAATAATGAGGATAAAGCTAACTGCTGCATGAAAAATGTAGTAACATTTTTTGTAGACAAACACCTCAATGTGTGAGCTGTAATAACAGCCGCTTACTGGACTCGGAGCCATCCTCACAGTGCGTATGGGAATGTTATAATGTGTATTACCTGGAAAATCAGAAACTGAACTTGCAGTGTCCTCTAAACTGTCTGTGAAAATTATTCTGTGCCATTTGGAGTAGCTTTATTAAAGTAGTCACATCTCAGCAGCCTCCCGTCCCAGCTACTTCCCTCTGCTGTCCACAGAGGGAGACCAGCCTCTTAGATCAGAGCAGATCAATGCCTTTGCCAGGGCTGGAGTGAGGTGAAAGCTGATTGATTTCTACATGGCTTAATACTTTAACATTCATCTCTTCACTGCTTCTCATATCTCTCCTGTTCTCATTGCTTCTTGTTTCACATCCTTCTCTTCTCTTTTTAACCATATTAATTTTTGTCTCTTAATCTGCACCTAAGGTTTTTCTGACTTTGATTTGCACAAGCTAAAGGTCATTGCTTCCATCACAATTGCTTTGCCTGCCTCTGTACCTCTTTTTCATGGTATTTATTGAACTACTCACTACTTGAGAGTTGGTTCTCTAGCATTGACAGATGTATGAGCTTGAAATTTGTGCAAAACACAAGTTATTAACATAATATGATAAACAATAAAGCCTCCCCATGCTTTCTTTTCTCTCTGTAACATAAAGCACAGTAAAACCAAAAGAAAATGTAAATATGACAAGCTTAACAAAAAACTTTTACGTCAGATGGAGACTGTCCCAGCTTTTCATGTAACTGCATGATTATTTAGTTTCTGTTATTAATTCTGTCTTTGCCTGCCACATCTTCTAAGTTACAGCTTTGGCTTGCACAAGTTCACAGTTGTTGCTGTTGTGGGATTCTTGCTCTAATTCTTTCATTTTTCCTTGTTGACTCTTTCCACCTAACCAAGCTCATGTTTGTGACATCTAAACTCCTATGTATCAATCTGAAGCGTTCCTGTACATAGGAATTTGAAGATGTTGAAGAATACCAGAATCATGAAGAATCAATCCATTCTTGAAATTCCCTAAAAATTATTTTCCCTATAGGAAAGTATAAATATTGTTTATAACTGAAGGATCACCATCTAAGAAGCTTAGAACAAACATTTTTAGTGCCCCTGAAACTGTGACTACCCCACAGCCCTGACAGAAAGCAGGTACCTGAGCTGCAGAAACCCAAGCTGCTTACACTTGCAGGGAGTGGATTGCAGCAGGATTCTGGCACACAAACTCAAGCAGTTTCTAGTCCTTTGCAGCAGAGACAAGCTCTGTGCACAAATATTGCCGGTTCTGCAGAGCTAAGCCCTCAATCTGCCAGCAGAGATTCTTAGATGGTGGAGCTTCAGATGCGGGCATAGGGATACATCCAAAGCAGTACCTCCTTCAGTAATTCTCACATCCTCATGCAGCTCTGATAGCTAAAAGGGCAGCTGAAACCTAGGTAACCCTAAATGCTTGTAAAACTCTCTAATTGGGTATGTTTTCTTTCAAATTTAAGGATCACCAGTGTTACTACACTTGCCCATGGTTTACAAATTTGCATGATTTAAACTGTTGCAAATCATCAACATTCAAATTCCCTTTATCTATTGTTTCTATGGCATCTCCTCCCTATCTACTTCATACCCCACTGTAATTACACTCCTTTTCCACTCTTATTAACAGCCCATCCCTATAACTTGGTCTGCAAATTATACTTCTTCAACCCAGTCTTACCAAAGTTTGAGGTGATCCCTTCCTGAATAACTTATTTCTAATTCTTTTATCTTCCTTTCCTGTGTTTTTCCCCTGACACATCCTACTAAATGAAGCCCCCCCTCCAGGTATGTGATTTAACTTCTAAACTCCCTGGTGTCTGTCTGCTGGGATGGTGTGTGTGAGAAGTGAGCACAAGGTGACAGGGGATAACAACCTATCAGTTAAGAATGGATTATAACTTGCATGCCTTTGGGGTGGTTCTATTTTAGTTTAATATTTTTTCTCAGGAAAGTGTAATCAGTAGTAAGGAGAAGACTTACTGCTTGCATGACAATTTCACTAGAAACTGGGGGAACACACATATTCTATTGTGAAGGGGTATCTCAGCAAAAAGTCTCCTTGTGGAATGTGTAAATTCTGCCCTGTGATACGAGAATGAATGTTTCTTCCTATAGGGAAAGATTTATTTCAGATTTCAGGGCAGAATTTGCCCCATTGACTCTACATGGGGAATATAAACACTGTGACAGTTTGCGTGTTTTTTATGCCTGCTTTGCAAAATATTTGGTGGGGTGTGTGTGTATGGCTGAAAAGCAAAATCTGCCCTGCAAATTCACATTGCTGATCTCTTCTCGCTTTGCCAAAACCCAGAAGAATGACATGTATACCTGCACAGACTGCTAATGAACCTTTTCTTCCTATGAAGTAATCCGTTTGTAATTTTACATTGCAAATGGATTTGAAGAGCAGCAGTACATTTATATAGACATCAAAGTTGTCTTCAAGGAAGAAAATGGCCTGAGCCATAGATCTAGAAGGGAACTGAGCTTCTTTGGAAGTTAGCTGAACGTTGATGATGAGTTATGGCAGGTATTTCAGCAGGTTTCTGAACCACACTGTGTTTATTTCAAATGGCTGAAATACTGCTGTAGTAAAGGATGGGTCCAATAGTGCTCTTGAGAGTGCTGGCTATGTTCATGTGCATATTTTCAATCAAGGTAAACCTTGGTACACTGTGCTGTCAGGTTGTGCTTTATGTCATCTGATGATTAGAAGTTTTTTAAGCACTGCACTATTATCATAAATCTGCCTCTTACCTTTCCTGTTCTGTGTCTTCTCTTTATGTGTTATTTCAAATGTAAATATTTTTACCTGTTTACTTCTTGACTTCATTCTTGGCTCCCCTTTTCCTCTCTGCCCCTCCTCCCCATTGGCTCAAAAGCTCTTCTGGTGTGTGAAATAACAGGTTTCTTGTTCTCATTCTCTTGTTTTCCATCGCAACTTGTTCCATGACACTTCGCACCTGAAGTTCATGAGCCAGGTATGTGACACGACTTCTGGTTCTCCACCTAGGTGCAACATGAAAGTGTGTCTGTGTGTGAGAGAGGGAGAGAGCAGGAGTCCTGGGCTGGTAGAAGAGAAGAAAACAAGAGAAACAAATATTAACCACAATGATCATTTGCAGCCCTCTTCTCCTTTAACCTCCATGCTTACTGCTACTTTAACATTACAGATTTTTTTAAGGCCTGACAGTCTCTCCAGATACCTTTTCTCGCTGCCTTAGTTCACTAATTCCTTTATTTTTTTCCCCCTTCATGTGTTCCCTGGTCTCTTTCTCAGGATTCCAAGAGCTTCAAATAACTGTTCTGGTTTTTTTTTTCCTATTTCCTGTCCTTCCATCACTGCTTGCACCATGACACCAGCAGAGGAAGCTCACGAGGAAGGTATGTGATGAACCTACAGACCCTCATCCTTTTTCTCTTTCAGTGCTGGGGAAACTGTCAAAAACACTGACATTGTTCAACAGAAAAGACAGTATGGGAGGGAAATGATCTCTCTAGATGGATTTCGATGAACATGGAGAAAAGGCTGTATGTTAGCCAATCAAATCACCAAAAAGGTGTTTTTTCTTCTTGTTCCTTTGCTGGAGAGTCCAAGGTTCCCAGCACAACAGGGAGGGAGTGGGGACAGGTGCTCTTAGAATAGTGCTGGTTGTGGATTGACTACTGTGCTGCTTTTTTTTTCTTCTGTCCTTCAACCTACAGCCAATGAAGAAGGCGAATACAATGATGGTAGCTCAGTGTTGTCTTAGGACAACAAAGTCATCTTTCTAACATCTCACTCTCTTTTTTATGTGTCTGTTTTTGTTCCTCACTTTATTTTAAACTCAGGAACTGGGCCAAAACATCTCTGCTGCAAAGAATCGCTCACTGTGCATATCCAATCACCCTTGGGGAGTCATTAGTGTATTGAGAAGCCTCTACATCCTCATTAGGATAGTAGATGGTGAAAATGAAGCTCTAGAAGCTTGCTCTGGACTTGTCTTTTAGCCAGAATCTGTTGTATCATAGCTCTCATCGGCAAAACATCTCTATCCCCCCAAAAAATCAGGAAAGAATCTCTTAAATCATAGTGGCATATTTGAAAACGGAGCTGAGCCTTGCATAGCCATGCATCCCCCAGTCAGCCTTAGAAGGTCATGGGCTCCAGGCCTGAATCTATAGAAATGAAAACTTCTTCTCAAGCCATGCACTTAAAACTGTGCTAAACATTAAACATGTGAATAAATTTATTCAGATGGGTGGAGCTAAATATAGCCTGGTTGTAATACGTGGTAGAGTGGGTGCTGGAGCTCACAGGTAGGGACAAGACTCATGTGAAAGGACCAAATCTAAATGTGTGCAGGGTCAGTGTTGCTCTTGTATAAGATAACTTAGCCCCCTCCTCAGCCAGTTTAAATGCACAGAAGTGTTCTCATGGAGTTTTAGAGGCTGTTGAAGTAACTGGGTTTTTCCTGACTGCCCCAGCCCCTAGAACACCCAGGCAGCTGCTTCAAAAGACAAAGCCCAATGTCACTTGAAAACACCCTGCATTTTCTGTGTTTCCTTGTTTTATTTTGCTTTTGTAGGTTTTTTTTTTTGCTTGTTGTTCTTTTGTTTTAATTTTCTTGCTCCCTTTTCAGGCTTCTTTTTTAATTTAGGGAAATACCCTGAGGACCTTCCTGAGCCCCCCTCTGTCTTTCTTTTTCTCATTCTTTTCTTTTATTTTTAATAGCATATTGATTTCCTTTTTTTCCCAAGGACACAGTGTGAGTTAGATATGTTGCTTCTGAGAAGTGGGATTAAGGGAGGGCATTTAGGGATTTCTGAGTGAAATAAAGGTAGTTAAGATGGATTCCCAGAGAAGGAGAGCACTGTGTGAATATCTCATAGATTGGGCAGGAGAAAGCAAGGGTGGTGGTATTTTGGTGGTGTATCCTCTCCCTGCACTAAGCCTTTCAGAAACCAGAAACTCAAAGACTCTCTAATCACCAGGGCAGTGAACTTGGATTTGCAGTGTCTCTTGCCTTCTTTTGGCAGGGTTGTATGTGGGGATTTTGTCTCAGCCCCATGGTTCATAGTCAGAATGACCAGAATGTCAGTCAAAATCCACCATAGGAACAGGAATTTGCTATGACAATTCCTGCTTGTCGACAAATTTTGGCCCAGTTCCTTGACTTGGTGTCATGAAAGAAGGGGCATTTCAAAATAAATCCCATCTCTGAGCTGCTTTTGGTTCATACAGTATGAACAAAGACTGGGTCATGCACTGCAGAGGATCGATTTTTTTACTGTTTATTTTTTAATAAAATACCCCCTTTTCTGGTTTTCTGGAGGTACCTTTAAGAATTCTAACTACAATTTCTTATTTCAAGAACAACTAACCTTAATTTTCCTTTTTATTTTTACAATTGTTTGTTGGAGTGCTGATTTGTTGGCAGCTGAAACCAAATTCACACAGTTATTGACAGACAGGTGTCGATCCTGGCAACCAAGGTCAACAAACAAAACCAGTCATTTCCTGTCTACTCTTTATTTGCCCCCCCTCTTTGAAGTGTTACTAACTGGCAGATTTAAGCCAAACAGGAATGTCTGTGAAAATTATCTGGGTATGTCATGAAGGAAGGGAATCTGTATAAATAACATACCTGATAGACTGGTTAATCATGATTACTTTTCCTCTCTCCAGGTAAAAGGCAATTTAAGCTAACATGTTAAGAAGCTCACTGGCTATTTGAAAAGCAAAACAAATAAAAATATAACTGGGGAAATACAGAAGCACGCTGTTGGCTAATGGTATTTTTCTTCAGGAGTGATTTGGGACTTCCTTTACAGTGGAGCAGTCTAAAACACATTTGTAATTACATGCTGTTTATTTTCTTAGCATTGCTCTGGCATCTGGAGGCCTGAACTGAGATATGTTTTGGCAGGCAGTGTTTGTGCAGTAAATGAGAAAAGCCTACCCCCTAAACGTCATTAATGAAATTTGTATGGGAAAGAGTGAGAAAAAGGAAATGTTGGTTTCTGATTTCTTTTACATATCTCTTACATCTTTCCTCTTGATTATCTCATAATCCATTTCCAACCACTCTCTCAATTTTTTGTTATCCAACACCCTTACATCTGATTGCCTCAATAAATCTTTTTCCAGTGTAAGTTTTTTGCTATTTTTCCCTCTTATAATATTTCATTTTATTTTTCCTACTTTTTTCTATTTGCTATTCCAAATTTCCACCATCAATCTCAAAACTGCTGGATGCAAATAAGCATTTGAAAAAACATACTATCTTTCTGTATTACAAAATTGATAACAGGGCTGCACCCACTACTGAAGAGGTTATTCTTACTTTTACCTTACAATTTATTTTTTTTTACCAGATTCAGTAGGCTGTGAGGTTTTTAGCCTCAGTTCCTCCCAGTGAGCCAACACAGGGAGAGTCTTGTACCGCAGAATCCATCGGCATCCCTGAAAGTTCAAATGTAGTGTGTGGTTATGAAAGTCAACCTGGGTCTCTGAGAGAATGGGCCAGAATAAACACACAGGTTTAATTTATTTCTGTTTGTAACAGCACTGAACTTGCTGGCATTACGCTGGAGTTAGTAACTTAAGTTTTAAAAGAATAGCAGGGAGGGGAGTTGGCTACAAGCACAAATGTTAAGCAAGTAACTCGAAAGACCAGCACATGTCCAAGAGCCAGGGAAAGGTCACTTGTTGCAAGGGAACAGTTCTGACTGCCAGAGGGCCCAGGCTGGCAGTCTCTGTGATGGTTTAGCCTGCCTATCAGGGCATTTTGCCTCTTCTGGAAATGAAAAGATCATTCCCATTAATGCCCGTGGGAATTTTGCATGTACCTCAGCAGGAGAGGATGCTTGCTAAGAGAGGATGGCCTTTCCAAGCTGGGTTTGAGGAGACCACACAGTGCAGAAGAATAAGCATCTTCCCCATGGCACCAAGGTATCTCAGGGACATGTGCCCTAAGGTGTCTTGGAAGCCAATGAACCTGGAGAAAATGTGCGTCATAAAGGTTTTCCCCTCCTGGCCTCCATGTGAGGCATTTGAACAAAACTGGTGAAGCCTAGTTATCACTGAGGTATGATACCGTGAATTCAAGTTAACTTTAACAAAAAAAGTGCTGATTGAAAAAGGCATAGTTTTCTTCTGCCCTCCAGTCCAGCTGGCCTCCTTAGAGCTTTGGTCAGGATGGTTTGAGAAAAATAATTTTGCATTTACACAAAACCACTGCTTTCCAGATGCTATGTTTGGGACTTTTATACAGTCTCTTGATTATTTTATGCCAAATTCTGTTTCGAGGGTAAAAACAGATTCACTCCAAGCAAAAGGGGTGTGTGAGTGTGTGTATTTCTTTTGGAAGTGCTTGAGATTTAACCAGTTTCTCTGGATGTTTCCCTAAGATTAAATTTCCCTTCCCTCCTTTTACTTTAGCAGCTGGCGCAATCTCTGTTGTTTTAACTTTCTTCCTCTTTTTCCCTTCCTGTTTTGCTACATCCTTCCAAATCCAGAGGAGAAGCCCAGAATAAAGTAAGTATGACTGGAAGGGTTTCAAAACTCTGGGATGGTTTTCCTGATCTAGCAGAAGCCCTTAGATTCCCTGTTGGGCAAATGGCCACTAGAAGCCTTTATCCAACTCTTCCTCATGCAACATCCATCTGTTTGTTCCTGCATGCCTTTCCAGGATGTCTGCTTCCTTCAGAGGATGCCTTAGCAGCAGTTCCTGGCTTGGCCTTAGGACCTGTTCCTGGTAGAGTCAGACAACTTGTGCACTGCCTGAGATGCAGAGGTCTCACAGTACCCCAAAATATAGGCAGCTCAACAGTAAATCCTCTGTAGGAGGCCGTGGCTGGGAAACTGCCCTTTCCATCCAGGATCGCTGACAGTGGGAAGGGTGGCAAATGTTGGGCTGGGCTCAGTCGAGCTTTACTAAGGTTTCCCATGGACCTTCTGGCTCTGGGCCCCAGCACCTTCCCTTCCCACTCTGCCAGCTGCCCAGGATGGAGTGTATAGCCCTGCACAGACAAATTCACAGACCAACGTCTTTCCGTGTGGTAGGGAATGACCATAGGCTTTGGGAATAAAAAGGGGTTTTAGGGGTAACTCCCTGCCCTGCACAACCTTCCAGGAAGGACAGGGGTCCTTAGTACTTTTCTGGAGTAGTTTTCTACAGACGTGCTCTTTCACCCCTCTCTATCTCCACCAACACTCCTCCTTGTCAGCGTAGTTCCTGAGGGCAGGGCAGGATGGGCTATTTAAAAAGCTGCATATTCTTTAAGAAGAAAATCCTTTATTTTTCTTTTCTTTTTGTTTTGTTTTTGACTCTCTGCAGACTAACTGCTCCTAAAATACCAGAGGGTGAGAAAGTAGATTTTGATGTAAGTATTCCTGAGACTTTGTTTGTCCTTTGTACCTGATACTAGACATGAGTGCAAACCCACATAACTCCTCCTGTATTGGATATTGCTGAGGGTAAAGTCAAAGACAAAAGTATGGTTGATTTGCCACTTGATTTCAGCAAAAGGTTACTCTCTGCTCCCTGAAACTGTCTGAATGCATTCACTGATGTGACTAAGCTAAAATCATGTATTTCTTTTTTTTTGTTTGTCTCCTTGAATCTTTGAAGCCAATATAAGGAGGAGAAAGTAAGTGTTTTAGGGATGTCAGATCCTCTGTCCCATTGTTGCAAATGGCTTGAAAGTTGCAGGCCCTCATCTGTTGCTTAGAAACACTTGCTAAAATTAAGTAGATAATAATAAGTAATTAATAATAATATCTAATAAGTAGAGATCCAAACACCTTCCTAGAAAGTTGCTAGAAAAATGAATAAATTCTGGCTTTGAAAACCTCCACAGAAATATTTGCTTTGCCCAAAATGCAGGAATATTTTCTAGGTAAGATTTGTATTACAAAGCAAAGAGGAGGCAGCTAAGTATATGAGAAGATAAGTGTGTAAGCAAGGCCACGGATAAAATATGGTGTAGGGGAATGGGAGATCTGGATTCTTTACAATTCTAGGCTCCTGACTGTTGCCTGAATGAGTGTCTGATTGCCAAGAGCCATTTAAGCTATTCCATAGATTTCCATGGAAATCTACAGACACTTTCTACTTTTGTTTCTCTGTGTATGCAGGGTGCTGGGAATGTCCAGGACATAATACCAGAGCAATATGCACTTAATGCATTTTTCTGCTCTTCTAGGACATCCAAAAGAAAAGGCAGAACAAAGACCTGATTGAACTGCAGGCCTTGATTGACAGCCACTTTGAAGCCCGAAGAAAGGAAGAGGAAGAGCTGGTTGCTCTCAAGGAGAGGATTGTAAGTCCGTGTACTGCCGTTTCCCTGTACTAGATTGAGAGATCATCTGTAGATGAGGAGCTGAAACCATTAGTCCACTGTCAGACTTTGACAGAAAGCTGTGCTGTCACCTACAGAAGTGACTGCTCAAGTCATCATCAAATGGTTTCTCCCCCCATCTGTCCCCTCTCTTAGCCCCTTGTTTCATATCTGAGAATTGTACAAGAAACCCTTCTGCATGTTCTAGAAAGAGAGAAGGTGGCTCACACTCTATGAAACAAAGCTCTTGGTAGTGGGGTGTAACAGTGGAGGCAGGTAAAGCCATGATGATGATCCGATGCCTCTGCTACTGCTCCCTGCAGGAGAAGCGCAGAGCTGAAAGAGCAGAGCAGCAGAGAATCCGGGCTGAGAAGGAGAAGGAGCGTCAGGCAAGGCTTGCGGTAAGTGTCTTTGCTTCCCTCTCCTTGTCTCTGCATCAAACTGGAGAGATTCTCTAGAGACAGAAAAAAACCTACTGGTTCTGCCAGCCTCAATCTGAAGATGAAATGACCACCCTCTTAAAGGAAGGGCAGAAAACAGAAATTGCTAATTCTCATCACTGTACTTCTCTGGTCACATTCCCTGCACTGGCACTGGCTGCTGGGGAAACTGGGACTCTCCTCTAGAGTAACTTGTTCTGTGTGTTGCCCTCCACAGGAGGAAAAGGCACGGAGAGAGGAAGAAGATGCCAAGAGAAAAGCTGAGGATGATCTGAAGAAGAAGAAGGCTCTGTCCTCCATGGGTGCAAACTACAGCAGTTATCTGGCTAAGGTAAAAATAATGGATTGATGAAAGAAATATGAAAACATTAAACCATGGGGTTGACTGGGAACAGTCTTCCTTACAAGAGAAAACTGCTCAGCTTTCCTTCTTCTGGATCCCTAGCAGCTTGGCTTACTTGCTCTGTCACTGAAATAGCTTAATTCAGGCTTAATTTTTGCAGTCTGATGTTAATTGTTATTCTGAAAATAGGCTGACCAGAAGAGAGGAAAGAAGCAAACAGCTAGAGAGACGAAGAAGAAGGTCCTGGCAGAGAGGCGCAAGCCCCTGAACATTGACCACCTTAATGAAGACAAGCTGAGGTAACATGTTTATGCTAATTTATGGAATGTAATCTACTGATATTTCGTTTTACTGTCCTGGAGTCTTCTCTGGTGATAAAATGAGGTAGAGGAGGGGGCCTTCCTTGAAATTCATCATGAGACACTTTTAAGTTGTGCCCTTGCTTAACCTGGAGAATGGAGGAGAAATGGGAATGTAGGGAAGTGTTGAAATGGTTTGGTAGCCCTCTAGTTGTGCTCCTGGCATAGCTCTGTTAGCCCCTCCTGCTAATTAAGATTACTAGTTTCCAGGACTAGCTCTGGGATTAGCTGAAGAAGCCTACAGACTGGTATCTGTAGCATTCCCAGGGGTGGGTTAATGCTGCTAAGGTCTGAATATGGATCTCCATGAAGGATGGAGGTTTGGAAGCTAAGTGCTCTAGTGCAGAGCAGGCATCAGATGATAGTCTGGACTGCACATGTTGGAGCTTACACATGATTGAAAGATGAAGTTGGCTCACCTCAGCCCTGACACAGATGAGATTGCACAATGGCAACTGCTCTGCTTATCTGGGTGACCTTCAGAGTCCTCCTTTCTTCTTGTCTGATTCCACTGGAGCCTTATCTTTCATTAAGACTTAGGGGGAAAATTAGAGGAATTATGTTAATGTGTGACACATGCAAGACTGCAAGTCTAAAAGGTTTGAAGGTGAGAGGGCGAGAAAAACGTGACCTTGAAAATGATGAGTAGCTTTCAGAGAACAGAGAGTGTTTACAG
Organism: Lycocorax pyrrhopterus obiensis; assembly: GCA_014706295.1. Classification (NCBI taxonomy): domain Eukaryota; kingdom Metazoa; phylum Chordata; class Aves; order Passeriformes; family Paradisaeidae; genus Lycocorax; species Lycocorax pyrrhopterus. Next base: position 14,137,436 of record JACSVZ010000007.1, on the reverse strand, counting down.
GAAGATGTGTGAATGGCATTAAGTAAAATTCATTATTAGTGATATGAAAACCATGGAAAATGTCTGATGTCATGTGTTTCTTCCATCTTCCTTTCCCCATAAATGCACAGGGACAAAGCTAAGGAGCTGTGGGACTGGTTATATCAGCTGGAGACTGAAAAGTATGACTTTACAGAGCAGATCAAGAGGAAAAAATATGAGGTGAGTTGAGAGGCCATCTTGCTAATGGCACTGGGTCCAAAATGTAAAAAACTCTGATTCCTCAGGCAAAAGTCATGTTGTGACATTATTTGGGTCTCCAATGACCCTTTGCAATATTTAAGCAGCAAGATGCTTGGAACTGCATTCCCCTAACATACATACTTGAACTGGATTTCACATTTTAGGCTAAAATTGAATAGATCACTTTTAAGGTTTTCAGTGCCCCATGGAAAGGCAATCCCAATGGAAAATGGACTCCCTGCCCTCTCCTGAAACATTGTTCATTCTTGTTTGTCTATAGGTAACTGTGGCCTGAAAATTCAGTAACTCTCAGGTCACGTACCTCCATTGCAAAGTAATAATTTTAGATCCATCTTTGATTTCAAACTTGGACGTTTTAAGTTTTATTCCATCCCAGACTGATTACCTGTGGATTGAGCTCTCTGGAGTCACTGAAAACTGTCTCCAGACAGGAGTATCTGACTGAAGTGTCACGTGGTAACAGAAAGTGGACATGTTTCCTTCACACAGTCACTGGATAGGGCTGCACTCACCCACACTAGGTTTCAGTGGCTGAGAAATCCTACTGAGTCTTTCTGTCTCGCTCTCCTTTTAATTCCCAATCACACAGACACATGCTGATAGGGGTGAGCAACACCAATGTAACTATCTCAATCTCTCTTAGATTTTAACAATGCGTTGCAGGCTGCAGGAGCTTTCCAAGTTGTAAGTACAATGAACTTGCCTGTGTAACAGCAGCAGCAAAGGCTACCAAATGCATGAGCCTGCCGCATGGTCAGAGCCAGGCGCCAGATGACAGCTGGCACTTGGCTCCAAGTGCAGAGAGAAAAGAGAAAAATGGATCTTGTGTCTCTCCATTCACTTCCTTTTTCTCTCCCTTTCCATTCTTTGAAAAGATATAAAGCGGTAATTTAGGAAAAGAGTCAGGAGTCCAACAGGGATTTGGTTAAAGAACTGAGCATACAATCTACTGAGAACACCCTAAAATAATTCCCTATCCAAAAATGGGTATTGTGTGCATGGGGGCATCACGCTGATGCACCTGGGATACATGCAAAAGCTTAGGGACACATGTAATACCCTGGACTACAGCGTATAGAGAATAGTACGGGGTTTGGGAAGCTTCTCCACCTCATGGCACGTGGTTATCTAGACCCAAAATACTGGAGAGGGCTGGCTTAAGGATAACAGGTCAAGTGGGTGTGGAAAAACAGGAAAAAAGGCAGTGTTAGGGGAGGGGTACATGCTGTGGTAGTGAGACCTCTGCATAAACAAAGAGGTGGGTGCCTGCTGATGAAAAGCAAGGAGAGAAAGTACAAAGAATGAATGAAGCAGAAGGGAAATGCACAGCTAAGATGGGGAAAGTGGAAGAATTAAGGGAAGATGATAGCAGGAAAAAATTGAGGAGAAAGGTAAGTGAAAATAGGAAAGAGAATGAAGGAGACACAAGCAAGGATGCAAGGGAGAGACAAAGGAAGGAAGTGGGACACACAGAAGTAGAGCCATTCTTTAGCTCTAGTGTCTGTTGCTCTTTGGTGCTTCATTGGAGAGTGAGTGTCACAGTCACGATCATAAGGTTATGACTGAAGGTAAGTCTTAAGTGCTTGGGCCACACTGAAGACAACTGGTTCTCCTCCACACTTGGGGAAAATACTTGGTTGGAAAAAAGCAGTTTAAACTGCTGTGACAAATACTAAAACTTCCACAAGTAAGTACAAAAGCAAGTGATCTGTTGATCTTTCCTTGCTTGTGTTGTCCTGTTCCTGGTAACGTTTCAGTCTCTTATCTTGTTTCTGTTTGCCATGGAAAGACGTGAGCCAGGAATTACCAGTTCTTGGGACAACCGGAATGTATGACTTCTGTTTTTCTTTTTTTGCACGCTGGGAATGTCAAGTGAGACTTTAAATATTCAAAATTTGGGACATCATTTCTTGGACCGGCAGAGTCAGAACAGAATTTTGAATTGCACCAAAAGCAGAAGCAAAGCATACATCTTGGCAAGGGCATTTCTTTAGTCCAGGAAAACTAAGCAGAACCCTGACTCAGTTACAAATGAGAAGATGAAGGGGCAAAAGAGGAGACCTCTTTCTCTATCACACCCTAGTGTTTCATAGGCTTTTCCAGTACCTGACTCCCAGGATTTCAGTAGCAAGTCCAGGCCTACAGACCAAACTAAGTTACTAAGTCAGGCTATAAGGTGTTTATCCTGTGCAAGGTAGGTGTTTGCTTTCCTATGCATCAGGTTATATTCTCTTATTAAATGAGTGGCTGGGAAAGTGGTCACTGCTGCAAGCTCCTCACCTCCTACTCTGCCAGCCAGCAAAAGGTACTCCAGGAGGATGTGATACCCATCTTCCATTCTTGAGGTCCCCATCCAAAGACCACTGAAGACCTTTGGGCTTACACACTTCCTGATGTATAGGAGTAAGGGAAGCGTGAGAAGGTGAGATTGACACATGTAGGTGGTGGAGCCATCCAAGAGCTTTCCAGCTGGCCAAGGTGACACTCATTCAGGTTCACCTGCCTGCAGTTTGACATGTGAGTTCAAAGGAGATTAATTTCAATGTGTAGAAACTCTTCTAGTAAGGGTTATAAAATTCTAGCTCTTCTGTCCCTTGACACAGGAAGGTGGCTTGCAGATTTATTGCCAAGAAGTAACATTTCTCTCCTTCAACCACGGGTGAGCTTTTATTTCACAGGAAGTATTAATTCCTACTACAGGCACCTGTTTTGAGCGCTTCAGCAGGTAAAATTTCCCTCTCCTTGAGGGAACAAGGTTTCTTTGTCTCTAAAAACCCTGGTCATATATGTTGTTTGCAGATTGTCACCCTCAGAAACCGGATCGATCAGGCCCAGAAGCAGTAAGTATTTATATCCCCTTCCCAGCTCCTGGCTTGGGGATATCTTCTCAGTGTTCAAATGAGTCACTTCAGCCTCAACACTGACATTTTCTTGTTGCAATGAAATGGGGCAAGAGATGGAAGGGCCACTCCCATCCTGCCTCACATTGAGAAAATGAAAGGCAAACTGAAGTGAATGTAACATCTAACAAGAAAAAAAATGTGTTTCTTCACACCATATCTTCAAAATTTTCCTCTGCTTATTGTTGGGTTTTTCAAGCACCTGTCTGAGGTGCTTTGAATACTTGAGGGAATACAACCCTTGTTTATGAAGGATAAACAAGTGGTTGCTAAGATTATGAGGAATGGTGTGTAACAAGACTAACATAATGGGATTACTGTTGTGAGTTCTTTTCACTCATCATCTCTCTCCGACTTTCCTTCACCAGAAGACTATTTCATTACTTTTTTGAGTCAAATATCTTTATTCTAGGTATTTTTAATGAATTTGAGACACCGGGGGTAGACAAAGCCTGAGGGTTAGGACATGTAGAAAACTAACACTCACAGAGAAGTAACTTCAGGGAAGCAAGGGAGGAGAGCTCTCCAGTGGTAGGTTTGATCTTCTCTGTGCATCTGTATCTTTTTAGCAAAGTCATGCCAGGAATGAAGCAGTGGCCTTTGGTGGTATGTTTGGATGACAGGAGTTACCAGTTACTGCCTTCCCACTTCCCCAAGACACCCTGACTTATCAAATGAATGTAACACTGGGGATTTGGTAGTCTGTAGATGCCAAACATAAGGCTTGACCTTCCCGTGGTATTTTCTGTACAGAGCTGTAGGCTGATGAACCTCAGCAGAATGTGCAGCTGCAGGAGGATGCCATCGTTTGTCTGGGCGTTGCTGCTCTTGTGGGGCATTACCACACCACCCACAACAGGGCACTGCCTGCTTGTTCCCCCAAAAGACAGGATACTCTCTCAGGACATTGTTTGAAAAGGTTGCACTGAGAAGCCCAGAGCTAATGAGATTTCTGTGTGCTTAAATTTCTATCCACACTAGACTCTATCATTCCAAAGCAGTGCCTGCCAGTGTGTTATACAAGGACAAAATGAGACTTTTGCTTCAGACTTTATTAAATCTCCTTAAGCACATGCTAAAGGTTAGGTGTAACATCAAACATCACAGGTGCTTGTGGATATAAAAGGACTCTGCCTTTGTTTGAGAAGCTGTGCAGTTCCTACACTGGGTTTTGAACCTGCAGAAAGGCTGGCAAAAGGGACATAGAGATTAATTTAAGATAACAGAGAAGTGCATGCTCTCTTTTATGTAAACCATCCATTTTTTCAAATAGACCAAGCCTGTCTTGGTCAAAGGTAAAGTATCCACTATGTGTGTGTCTCTGTCACTGTGCTACATCCTTCCGTAAATATGGCTGGTGCTCTTGAACCAATCCATGGGGCAGCACAACAAAAATCTCCCCAGATGTGATGTCCCCATGTTTTTCTTCTCCCTGGAGGACCCAGTGGTTCTGAAGAAAGGCCTCTGCTGACAGCAGCACCTTGTGCTTGGTCCCCAACCCCACACTTTGCCATGTCAAAGAGCTGCCCCGACTTTGCACGTGCTTTGGTTCAAGAAGCAGCCTCATCATTGTGTGTGTGAGATGGAAGGGTTTGGGGGTTTGCCAAACCCCACAAACCAAGGTGCTGCTAATGGGAACTAGTGCAGAATCTAACTCAACTAACTTCCTGCCCATCCCCATTCTGAGTTCAGGCTTCTCAGGCAGGAGGTAAGTGGCTTGCATGTAGGATTGCCCTTCTGTGTGCAAGAACTGAGAGAGTTTGCCTCAGGTGCTTTGAGTGGGGAGTATAGTTGGACTGCTCCCACACATCATGAGCAAGACTGGGATACTGATATGAGAGCAGGCCTGAAAAGTTGTTTGGATTGTTTTGGAGGCTCTTGCTCTCATGATATAAATAGCCACTCTGCCTTTGCTAGAGCAAAGCAATTCTTAGTTGTATTTAAATTAGCGTTCAGCATTTTGCCTCCACTACTGAATAGAGCATCTGGGGAATTTGATCAGAGCTCTTTCATATTGAGCAAATTTCTCTAGATAGAGCTCTAAATCCTAAAATCTAGACCATAGTAGATTTGTATTCAGAAAACATTCAGAAAATACCAAGTCTGTGGCTGCACAGACCTGTCACTTAGTTTGGAGACCACCTAGGTTTCTACCCTGATAATACAGGAGCCTGGAAGGGTCCACCTCTTTTAGGCATGCACATCTTGCCTTTCACACTAAGAGCCCCAGGAGGAATCTTTTTCCACAATATCAACAATATTTTTCTCAGGATGTGGTCAATGGCAGGTGTACCCAACATGTGAGAAGTGAAAGCAGCTGAAACCTAATCTAAGAGTCAGAAATGCAGAGTGGCCACAGAGCCCCACTGCTTCCATCATGCTGACATGTTTTTCTTTCCTTTTGCATTGTAGCAGCAAGAAGGCAGGAGCCAAGGGCAAGGTCGGTGGGCGCTGGAAGTAAAGAACCAGGCAGGATGGCCTTTAGTGGTGTGCTGAACCCCTGCTGGTCTCCTCTTTCCTCCTTCACTGATCACTTGTGTTCTCATGCCCCAATGATAACAAAAATCGCATCAGCCTGGATTGGCTATTGCTGCTGCTTTTCTTCCTGGAGGGGTCTGGTGGCTTCCTCAGGCAAGGGGAAGCAGGTTCCCTGTGGAACTGGAATGACTCCTTGCTGGCATCTTCAATTCCTGCTGAGCATGTCCCTTACCCTCCTGATACCTGCCCTATGCTGTCCTGTAGATTGCTGTGTACAAATCTCTGGATTTTGTAAATAAAGCACAACCAGTACCTAATCCAATGTCAGCCCTCTGGAATGGTGTTTTGTATTTTATTTAATGCCTTCCCATTTTCCAAGGATTTGGGAGTTGGTCCAAACCCATACTTAATATCATTTGATCTGTCTCTACAATGGGGAATAGGCTCAGTATCATCAGCAAAGACTCAGGACTGGGGCCCTGTTTTAAGCCATCGTGCAGGCAGATACTAAGAGCCGACTGTTCTCAGGGAGCTCGTAATCTGGCTGCCAAATGTAGTTGAAATTGACTTCAAAGTTCGAGTGATGAAGTGAATCAAAGAATCGGGAATAAAGGAACAAATCTCCAGAAGTGGTAGTTTTCAGCACATTGCTTTTATTAAATGCAGGCAAGTGCAATGGAGAATGATTCATTCAAATATTACATTAAAATATTTATTGAGGCCGTTAGCCTGCATACAATATTAAAGCCCAATACTGAAGTGTGAATTACTTGGTTAATTCAGTGTAGATGTCAAAACACAAGTGGCTGTTACTAAATTTGAGGTGTAAGCTGTACTGTAGAGCCTCTTGTGTTTGCCAGCCCTTGAACTGCCCTGGTGGAGAGAAGTCCATCAGAGTCTCTCCCATGTTTCCAAACTTCTGTGTTTCTGGTGCCTGTGTGCCCACTCTGGCTCTCTGTTGGCATATGCTGAGCTGTCATGGGGTCATGAGTGGTTTAGGTATGAAGAGGCCTTAAAGATCATCCAGTTCCAACTCCCCTGCCATGGGCAGGGACGCCTCTTACTGGACCAGGTTCCTCATAACCCCATCCAGCCTGGCCTTGAACACTACCAGGGATGGGGCATCCACAGCTTCTCTAGGCAGCCTGTTTCAGTGCCTCTCCACCCTCACAGTAAAGAATTTCTTCCCAATGTCTAATCTAAACCTACCCTCTCTCAGTTTAAAACATTTTCCTCTTGTCCTGTCACAATATACCTTGGTAAAAAGTCTCTGTCTTTCTTATAAGCCCCCTTACATACTGAAAGGTCACAATCAGGTCTCCCCCCAGCCTTCCCTTCTCCTGGCTGCACAACCCCAGCTCTCTGCCTGTCCTCACAAGGGAGGTGTCCCAGCCCTTCCAGCCACTCTGTGGCCTCCTCTGGACCTGATCCAATAGCCCTGTGTCTGTTGTGCTGGGGCCTCACCAGCGTGGAGGACAGGAGGAGAGTCAGGACAAGACCCCAGCAAAGGCAGACAGCACTGCAGCATCCCACAGAGGTGATATTTTCACATAATCACAGAATTGTTAGGGTTGGAAGGGACCTCTGGAGAATGTTCAGTCCAACCCCTGTGCCAAGGCAGAGTCACCCGGAGCAGGTGACACAGGAATGTGTCCAGGTGGGTTTCAGTATCTCCAGGGAGTGAGATTCTACATTCTCCCTGGCCAGCCTGTTCCAGTGCTCTGCCATGCTCAGTGTAAAGATATTCTTCCTCATGCTGAGGTGGAACTTCTTGTGTTTTAGTTCACGGCCATTGCTCCTTGTCCTGTTGCTGAGCAGCACTGAAAAGAGGCTGGCACCATCCTCTTGTCACCATCCTCTTGGCACCCTCCTTCGAGATATTTGTATGCAATAATGAGATCCCCTCTGAGTCTTCTCATCTCCAGACTAAACAGGCCCAGCTCCCACCGTCTGTCCTCAGAGAGATGCTCTAGCCCCCTCCTCCTCCGCATGACCTTCTGCTGGACCCTGGCTAGCAGCTCCTTGTCTTTCCTGTACTGAGGAGGCCAGGGCTGGGCACAGCACCCCGCGGCTCCTCCGGGGCACCCTCCTGGCCCTGTTCCCCCGGCCCGTCCTGTGCCCCCGCCCGCGCTCCCCACACGGCCCCGCCGCGCTCCTCCGCGCCAGCAGGGGGCGCAGCCGCCGCCGCCGCCCCGCCGGAGCCGCTCTGGCGCCGCCGCTTCCGCGGGGCTCGGCCATGGCGGCGGGCGCCAGGAGGGCCGTGTGAGCGGGGCGGGCGGCGGTGCGGTGGGATGGCGGGCGGTGGGGGGCCGGTGGGGCTCGCTCGGGGCAGCGGGGTGGGGGGCCGTGAGCGGTCAGTGAGCGGAGGCGTGTCCCCGCAGGTACCCGCTGTTCCAGAGGGGCGGGCCGCAGCTGCGGATCTTCCGTCCCAACTTCTTCATGCTGGCGGTGCGGCCCGGCGTGCCCCAGCCCGAGGACACCGTCCAGTTCCGCGTGTCCATGGAGTGAGTGCGGGCACGGCAGCTGGGCTTGGGGGCTGAGGGCTGGGAGGGCCGAGTGCCGGGGCAGGGAAGGGGCTTCTGCATCAGGGAGACCTTGCAGAGGGCGGCGAGGGCACTGATTTAATGACCAGCTTTGCGTGGCTCCTCTCCCCGAGTGTTAGTGAGGCTCAGCCCTCCCAGGGACTGGCTAAGGAAGAAGGAAGTGCTTATGAATTTGATCCAGAGTAAGCAAGGTGGTATCCAGTTGTTTGTCAGGACTCTTTCAGCCTGACCAGTCTGCTGGCACACATTAGAGCCCACAAGCCTGTGGCAGGTTTTGGTAAGATCAGCAGCTCCTACTCAGAATAAAGACAGGTGTCTCAGGTTGGGCAGTGAGAAAGCCTGCTGAACACAGAATATACTTGGCACTTTGAATGTTGAGGCTACAGTGGATAAAATATTTGACAATTGTTACGGTTTATGGATCATAAATTGCTGTAGCAGTGTGTGGTCTAGGCTGAGTTTATACTTCCATGTAGTAAATCTGTCTTGGTTAAAACAAGAAGACATTTATTCCACGGTATTAACCAGTCTCTAGTTTATTTTATTTAAATATTTACACTTTTTTTTTCTTTCTTTCTTTCCCCAAAATGATTTTTCATTGCCTAGAATGACAAAATTGGATATCAGGAATTACCTTGAAAGAATATACAATGTGCCAGTAGCTGCTGTGAGGACCAGGATACAGTATGGTAAGTGCAGCTGAGTAATCTAAAGGGATGAATACAGCATCCCTGCACAGACAGAGTAGACTTTACCTTTCAAAAAGTCTGTTAGATTTCAGCAGACTTTGGTTCCAGTGATTCCGGGTGCTTAGCTGGTGATGTCTGTTAGCTTAGTTGTTTATTCATCCCTTCAAATGAACGTGCACCACTTCATATTGGAATGCTTTGATTAAATTATGGTGTAAGTTTCACTCTAAAAAGAAAAATCTGAATTTAAAAAGGCTAATCATCCTGACAGTTATCTAGCTTGTGCTTTTGTAGTTGGTACTGTTTCTCCTTGAAGACCAGTGGGTGTCTCCCTTCAGAAGGAACTGCTTCATGTGTTTGAATGCAAGTAGTAATTAAACTTAATTTCAGCTGTAGCCTTCATTTAAAAAATGAGCTGAGATTAGCTTGCAGGAGGTGTTATGGTCTAACAATAGGCAAAGTTTGTAGAGCAAAGAAAAATACTTTGTTGAACCAGTAGGTAATGTCAGAAAAACATCTTGACAAATTTTCAGGTTTTTATCACCTGTTGTTACCAGATTTCTGCTACAGACTTGAATATTTCCTCTTCTGGTTTTTCTCTTGTACAACCCCTAGAAACAGCAACAACAACAAACTGCCCAAACTCCCACCAAAACCCACCAAAAATCCAACAAAAAACCAACCCAAGAGAAAAATGAAAAACGTTCCTAGTTTAACTTATGCTGAGCTCTTGACTTGGAGCAGAGGGACTAAATTCTAACTGAGATAGGCTAAATTTAGATAATGTCACCTTTACATACGAATGCTTCCTTCCCCAGAGCTTCTCTGACTGCAGTTTGGGTGCAGTCAGGAATATTTTTCATTTTTTTTCGTGTTAATTTACGTTTTTGATCACCAGGCAGTGTAATTATTGAGTGGAGAGTAACTTGGTTAGGACATCTTTGATGGCTGGGTTTTTCATTTTTTCGTGCAGTAACTGTAAGAAAAGGAATTATGTGTTTATAATGGTAAGATTAAGGATGATTTAAAAAAGAATAGAAAAAAAGACCTGTAGTGGTGAAAAATGGAGGATGAAAGAAAAAGCTTCAAAATAAGGTTGTAAAACTCAGAACATATAAAGGAAGAAAAAACCTGTAAGTATCATCTGTAATGTGCTTGTGTGAAAAACAGAATTAAATTAAGTTATAAATACCAAACACATATAGTTCCAAACAGCACTGAAAAATATTCATGCTTGTCCCTTGCTGCTAATTTTAAGGGATAGTATATAGTCAGTGATAAAAGAGGGTTAGAATGCCTAATAAATTGAGAGCTTTAATGTCTGCCTAACATGAAGGGGGTACGTTGTACATCCCACTTCAGTTGTGAGCAGCATCCTTGGAGAAGGTTACGGTGCTTTGGTTTGTTGGGATGTGGAGTATCATTTTCTGGTGTATAAACAGTAGATCCAGCTCATCAGCTGAATAGTAAAAATTGTCAAGTTTAAGGCTGTTTGGTGGTCATTTTCTCCTTGTCTTCATGAAGCTTTGGATGTTGGGAGGACCCTTGGCCCCTGCTTGGGAGTCTTTTCCCCTTGCTTCTTTGCAGACTTTGTGTGTTGCGTGAAGGCACAATGGCAGCAGGCTGGTGATGCCTTGGTTCTCTGCTTGTAAACGAGGAGAGCAGTGTGTGGAGTTTCAGGACATTTTAATAATTGTGGTGTTGTGCTGGTAGCGAAGGAAGAGTATTCCTCTTAACAATAAATCAGAACTCAGCAAGTCCCCTCTTCAGTTTGGCCTTGCTTTGGAGAACTTGGAAGTCCTGGGAAGTAAAAGGCGAGGTTCTCTTCATTTCTGCAGGTGCAAACAACAAGAGGAATCACAGGAATCAGAGAGTGAAGAAGCCAGATTACAAGGTCGCCTACGTACAGCTGGTGAGTTAACATGGATGCTTGTGAGGAAAGAGAGAGGGACTCTTAACCAGCCAAGCTGTAAGTAATGGCCAGTGAGTTGTCCTGGTTGGCTGAGTATTTCTGCCAATCCTCTAATAATGACAGTTTCTTGAACACATTCCACAATGTAAAGAGGTTTAGATGACTTGGTCTAAAGATCACATTCAAACAAATGGTTAGTTTTCAAGTCCCATGTTGGTTTGAGGTCTGTCTGTAGGTTGTGGTCTGATGTCATAGGGTGCTGCTTTGCCAGAGAGTTTCATGCTGACCCTGTACTCTGTGTGCTGGAAGGTTCACGACTTGTGTGGTTGATTGCTGAAATGTCCAGTAAGTGAAAGAATACATTGTGAGGGCAGGGAACTTCTTATTAAAGGTCTTTGAATTTCAGAGAAGACTAAGGCTTATTCCTTGGAGAGCCTTTAGTCATGTCTAAACAAAGATGCTTTGTGGCTGAACCGGGCTCTGAAACATACATTGGTTGCCCAGTGGAAAAGGAGCTTCATTTTCTTAAAAATTTCTTTCATAACAGGAGCATATTATAGTTTAGCCTTCTCTTGGGCTTACCTGTCTTTATGCAAAAAAGAAGTGCAACCAGTGACAAAAAAACCCTTCACATACCAAAATTATGTTAAAGAGATGCTATTTATGGTTGTAAAACCATAAGCTCAAAATCCGTCTTGGGACAAGGATTCAGTGTTGGAGGAACACTCTGTGATCTTAAAGACTGGCTAAGACTTCATATGGGCTTGGGGTCGAACTCAAGAGGCAAAAACAATGGGAAATCTGATTTTTAATATTTCAAAGTTTAAATATGCTTAGAAGCTTTTTTTCTAAGCCCCTTCTGGGAAGGGGAGTAGAAAGAAAAGTGAGGACAGTGTGTTTTTCTAGACAGCCCTTACCTAATTTAAAAGAACAGCATAAAGTGTAATGTTACTAGGAAGTAACAGAGTTGTATTTAGATGAGGACTAACTTTGATTTACTCTGCTGAAGTTAAAGGCAGCCTCATCTCTGTGAAGGATTTTACATTACGATGGCTAAAACGCACATTTCTTTTTCAAGGAAGAGTCTGTGCTTTGGTATACTCGGGGAAGGAGTGGGAAGCAGAATGCTGCTGCTGTGTTGGAGCAAGACACTCATTTAAGGCAGTGCCTTTGTGCATTTATGTCACATTCAGCCTCTCAACCTAGAATAGCAGCCATTACCTTAAGGGTTGCTCAGCAGAGGTGTGGAGATTTACCTAAACTAACTTGGTATTGGAGGCAGGAGTAGTTTGGTCGTTCCTCCAGCCTCCCATTTTGTCCTCTGGGCAATGCACGGAGCCCTATGGCACTGTGGCTGAGGGCTCTTAGTACATGGGACAGCAAGAGTCCCTTATTGCCTTATACTGCAGTTGCCATAATAAGGTCTTAAGGAATGCCATGTTTTCCATCTCTCCCATGAACAGGGTTGGGGACCAGTTTTTGGTGGTGTGTTTCATGTCAAGGGAGGGAATCCTGACCATTCGCTAAACTCTTGCCAGTGAAGCTTGGTCTCTGTTTTTCCCTCACCTCATTCCTGCTCTCTGGTCTATTTTTTTTCCTATTGTTTTTGTGGTCTGTTAATTCCATTAACGTTTAGGTTTCTTTATTCCTCCCCCTTTCTCTTTTTCCTTTTGTTTGTTGCTTTTCATCACTAGCTGTGATGTCTCAGACAATGAGCTCCCAGCTCTGTGTTCACACCAACTTTAACAGTGAGTGAAGCCAGAAACCCAGTGTCATTTCTGAATCTAAAGGGTTTGCCTTCATTCTCATTCATGGTGTGATATCAGGCCATTACAGGCCCCATGCAGTCCATTGTTAATATCTGCCTAATTTAGGAAAGTCTTTGCTAACCACTGTAAAATCCTTATTTTCATGAGAATTAGTTTGCATCTGCCGTGAGTCAGAGTAGCTGGGCTTTCCCACCATTTTTACCAGCTGTGTTTTCTCTCATTAATCCAGTTTCAAGTTAAAACTGCTTATGACTGGAAAAATATGGATGTGTTTTTGGAAGGTCTTGGGTTGATCTTTCTGTTGCCCACTAGGTGGAAGTATTGCTCTTTCCAGTGTGACTCGGTGGCGGCTGTGGTGCAGTTTACCTGAATGAAATTGAGTTTATTCTCATGACCAGTTATGTTTCCCTGCTTCATAAAGCATCACCTTATGTGTCCCAGTGCAACACACATGTCCATTGACTTTCTGCAAGTGTCTCAAAGGTGGAAGGTGTATGAAGTCATAGTCAACATGCCCTTAAGTGTCAGACTAGTGCCCCAGCTGTTCCACATGTAAGAATTGTTGTCCTTTCTTTTCCAAATACTATTTCTTGGAGATTCAGAGCTGTTTACTTTATTCTCAGGCGGTAACTGGACAAATGTGTGATCTGTCCAAGCATAATATTTTCACACTAAAAAATACCTCAAATCATAGAAGGCTGTGGGTCAACAATATCTTGCCATTCCAGAGCCTGCTTGCCTTTTTTCCCCTTTTGGAATGTAGTGAGAAAGGTTTAAGTTAGAGACTTGTGGCCTTGTGTATCAAATGCTATTTTTCTACACCGTTCTATTTTTTAAATTAAAGCCAAGTTTTATATCTTTGCAAACTAGATAAAATAAATGTAATACAGCAGCATTTCTCCTTACTCCAATATAGCTATAATTATCATAATGAAGAGAAAAAAAAAGAAGAAAAGAAAGCCAGTGGGAAACTTTGCAGTTGCATTAACATCAGGGAAATTAAAAAAAAACAACAGCATCCCCTCCTCCTCCTCCTTCAGTGTTCTCACTGGTTTAGCTTAACAGGTGGTAGTACCCGTGGGAGCACAACTGTAGACAAGCTTCTGGATTCCAGACCTATTTTTAATTAAACCTGTTTTGAGAAATCTAGTGGAGATGGCTGTGAAAGGAGTCTGACCTTGTCAGCGTTTGGACTAACACCTATTTAGCTGCTTGAATGATGGCACCGGTGGGAACATTTTTGCAAATGCTTTCTCCTCAACCCCCATTTAGAGTATCCTGTACATTCACAGTAATTAACCTATTTGCACATCAGATGTGACAGCAGTTTTCTTTTGAATTCAGAGGAAACGTGGATGATCCATATGCAGTGTTGTTCCTGAGTGGATTTTTGAAGTTGCTTTCTGTGCTGTTTTGCCATTTGTTTGCCATCAGATGTTACCACTGCAATAGTAGGAGAATTGTTCAAATGCACTGGATTATTAAACTTAGCTGCATTTGCTGCTACTGCTGGACTGAATCCCGTGCTTTTGGTAGTCCAACATTTTTGTTGTTAGTGATATGATAAACATCACTTTTCTGCTAATTCTGAAGGACAGTAATAAGTGCTTCAATTATCCAAATAACCAGAAGATCTCAGAGTTGTTTACATGATCGGTGTTTGCTGCATCATTGCTGCACAGTAATATCTGTGCTGACCTTCCATTTCTAAACTTTTCAGGGGACGCAAAGGTCAGAGAAGTATAAGCGAATTTGTGCTGGATAATCCTCCCAGCAGTTTTCTGACGTGAGGCTCAGGAGTTGAAAGGCCAGCACTTGACTTCATAGGCCTAATTATGGTCACTTAACCTCTCATTAAAATGAATGGAGGCAATTTGTACCACTCCATGTGATAACTCCTTAGACGGACTCCAAGAACAAGGTGTGTTTTTACCCTTTCCAAAGATGAAGGTTTGAAATCTAAAGGGAAAATGAATGTTTGATGCTAAGGTCACTTTTTATTGTGAAGGATGTTATTAGCATTTAACAAATGAATCCTCATAAGGCCTTGTATGTAACTCACTTTTACATTCAGGTAATGCTGAATGGAGGATTAGAGTTGTGCAGGAGTAGAAGTTTAATGGGTCCCATTTCTGTTATCTGAGCACTGGACCACACATCTCACTGGTGCATAACCTTAGAATTTGTAGGAAAAAGGGAGGTCTCTGGGAAGACCCCAAACTGAGAAGAGGAATGTGTAAAATCATCATGTTGCCTTTATTTTTTTAGGTGTTCAATGCCACCTCTCTGACTTGCTTTGTTTGGGGGTTTTTGATCTTTTCTTTTTAGAATTGTAAGGCTTCACTTAAGAGTGAAGTGAGCACATCGTGGTAGAGCGTATCCTGACAAATTCCAGAGTATCAGGGGATCACTTCACATTGGTGAAAAAGATCTTTTGCTGTCAGTGCACCACCCAGTTCCAAGACAGACTGAGTTATCCGAGCAAAATTACTTTTTTTCCGGTGTCTGTCTTTTTTATAGGATTTTCTTTTAGCACAGCTATGTTGAGTAGAAAGGTGGTGTTATCTTGTCCCCCTTTCTCTGTGCTCTTCTAAGGTAATTATGCTGGCAGAAGTTCTAAAGTAGAAGCAAGTTCTAGCCTTTTTAGAGGTTACTTCAGCTTATGAGAATTTCAGTAATTCAGCAATTAAAAGGATAAATAGCTTGCAAAAGGTAAATCAGTTAACAAATGCAAGGTTTTCAAGTAAGCCAGAATCTTCCTTTCCGGTTGGATATGCCAGCACTTCATGTTCTAGCAGTTTGTAAACCAGATACACCCTGATGAACTTGGTAGAAATTGTTTGCTTTATTCCAGTGAGGATTTCATTCTGAGCATGCATCTATCATATGGTTGTCAAATGGTTGCTGTATAGCAATAGGGAAAACTTTTGCAAAGAAAAAGTGTAAGAAAAAGCAGCACTGTGTAAAGGAGTGACAGTCCCTCTGTTCCTTTGGTAGGCATTTTTTGAGGAGGTGGCATATGAGCTTGAACCTCAGTAGCCTCTGGCATTATGTGGAAGATGCACTGAGTGTAAATATGCCTGGACAGACTAACAATCCTTTATGTAAGTTGATGCCTTTTGGTATTTTTTAAATTTTGAAATACCCAAGATACAGGCTTCTTCTGAAAACTAGCTACTGAGCATGCACAACAGCTATTTTTCATACAGCTTTCATCACTCCAGAGCCTTACAGTGCAGTATTACTGCAGAGTATTGTTACTTAAGATTTATCAACCTTCAGTTCTCAGGGTGTAATGTCTTGGCTGTTTCAAATCGTGTTTGGCTGCCAGCCAAAATCAGAATTTCTTCACAAAACAAGAGCTGGAAAGAGCCAACTTGTCTGTGCTGATTTTGATTTATTAAAAGACTCCAGATACAGATTGACATTTTCAGCTCAATATTTGACTTTCACCAGCCTTGAAATGGGAACTGTGAGCACTTTAATAAACAACTTAAAGGTTTGTCTGGTTTTGCTACAGCCTCTGTGTGTATCTTTTTTGTTTTCTTCCCTCTTTTTAAAATAATAACTGTTTTGCAATGCTTAGTGAATTACCATGGATGTTGTTAGTATGCTTTAGGGACAGCTTTCCTTCATTCTCCGATAAGGGAAATGCATTGGTCCTGGAAGCATACCAGAATGAAAGTGCTGCATAACAAGAACAGTCCCTTACTACACTGTTACCAGTATAAATAGTTCTCAGATTTTCAGTGGAGGTGGTGTGCCTACCATGTTAGCCCGAGTTGTTTTCTGACTTGTTTAACTAAAATGGCTTCCTCTCCAGGGCAGACAGGTCTTTAGTATGGGCCCTGTCTGTTCTGTAGGTACCACAGGGCTGAGTGACCTGCCCACTGCGCAGTTAAAACACAGCAATTTTTTGTAATATTAGCAAATTCTTTTCCAAATGCTTCAGTGTGCTAAAATCCTGGGCAGCGCTTGGCCTCAAGGTTGCTTGTTGCTGACCCTACTACAGGAAGAGGTTCAGTAGGCTGCAGCTTTGGGCTTGCTCAAGGACCCTGGTAAGGCCAGTTTCTTTCTATGCCATGAAATGGGACTGTGCTTTAGCTGTCAAAGGACAGCTGTTACAAGGATACCTGTTGGTAATTTAAAGGTACAAAAGAGCTGAAACCCCAGAGTATACACCAATAGAAAGGAAAACCTTGATGTGTTCCAGTTGAGCTTATCCAGGCTAGAATCAAGGAAAAAGCAATGTACACAGCAGCTCCCTTGTTGTTTTTGTAGTATGGTCAGGCTCTTAGGAAACCCCCAAGAAGTATGCACTACAAAAACAACGGGAGCATTGCTGAGTAGAGTTGGTATTTTGTAGATTCCGGTCTGGATAATCTCATCTGGGATAAGTCATGCTTTTTTCTCTCCAAAGCATATGAGGTTTAGATTTTTTCACACCTGTTATTTGCCAGGTTGACTGTATATGATTAAATGAAACATAGCACACATTCAGCTGGGTCAGGGATGTGGTGACGGTTCTGTTGGATTTATTTATGTCATATTTCTGATCCCAAAATGCAGAGTAGGTCCTTATGTCGGGGAAGGCTCCTTTCATGTCCTTTGTGGAACCATTTCATAACTGAGCCTCTTGTTTGGTTATATTTACTGCATAAATTTAAAGACTGGCTGGTCTGAAAAAAAGCCAAACCCACCTGTTTTCATCTGAAGCAGTTAAAGGCTTTTCTTGAGATTTCTGTATGCAGAATGCTGCCAAAGAAGTTAATGTATGGTGATGTTTGTAAGTGTTTTGGAGAGTAGTTTCAGAGTTATGGGTGACCAGTTGCAAGTTTTATTATGCAAAGTCCCATATAGAATGGAAGGGCTGATATTGTTGAGTTTAATGAAGCTCTGCTTAGAGCAAACGCCACTAAAAATAAGTAGGTAATGTTAATAGTATAGTACATTTCCACAGAAAAATGGTTTCCTGCTGTTAGATAAAAACCAGAGACCAAGCAAATGTTTATTTTCCAAGCGGGAGACGTAGATCTGATGATGATGTTTCTCTAAAATGACTTGTCTGTTAGGCAGAATGACTGATGCAGATGTAATCACTTTAATCTCATTAGTGATATATTAGACAGATTGTTCCCACTGTAATTGTTTTAGACCATAGTCTTTATGTCTGTTGATAAGAGACCTCTGATATCTGTTATTCTGTATTCCCACATTACACCCTACAATAACAGCTGCTAGGACTGCTCTCTCTTATCCTTAGCTGAGATCTAAACAACTACAACCACTACTCATATCCTGAGTGTTAACATAATGAATGCCTGCTCCACTGTGTATTTCCCTGGTGGTGTTACTTTAACAAAATCACTTATTTTGCTCATCTTGGTTTTACTGTATGACTCACACAACGTCTCTGAGCTGGTTCAAAGTCTTTGAAGAGATGTCCATCTCCTGATCATTCATCTGTAAAAAAACCAACATGTCAGTATCTTAAGTAGCACACAGAAGAGGAGAGGCTGAAAGCTAGCTTTTGAGGAGAAGGGATATACATGTATCTTGGGGACCGCGAGTGGAAAGAGATTTTGGGAGGTCACGAGGTACCATTTTGCACTAGCTGGAAATTCAGGGTGGTCTTTCACTGTAAGTGTATGCATCATAGCTACTGCAGAAAGGCTGGAATGTCTCTCTGACCATTTGTTTTCTCTTTAGGGCCAAGGACAAACCTTTCAGTTTCCCAACCTATTTCCAGAGAAAGAACAAGACCCAGAAACTCGCTCTTTCGATGACTTCAGGGATAAATACATGGAGAAAGAGAAGCAGAAGCAGGAAGGTGACCCCAGACGAGGTGGAGTCCCTGATTGGTTTGGACTTTGATGCAACAAGCCAGCTGCCGTCCTTTAGGCTCGGAGGGATTTTGATTAGCACAACTTGCACTCTTCCCTTCTCATAATGACTGAATGTTTAGTCTTGTGCAGCCCTTGCTAGCATGTCTTTTTTTCTGGCTGTTTGTGCTTCACTACAACAAAATGGCCCTGAAGAAATAAAAAGGTAAAATAAATCTGACTGCACCAGGTCTCTTCTGTGAACTTGTGGACTCTTTCTAAAATGTGGAATCCCTTGTTGTCATTTCTGACTATGAGAAAGTCATTGTGTTTACTTTCTTCGTGCTGCTGTGGTTGTTTTGAGTAGAAATAGGAGGCATTTGATTTCCTAGGATACATGCAGTTTGTATTGACTAGAATGTATAAAAGTCAAGACAGGTTAGTCAGAGGTGGACATGAAAGTGTAGACAACTGGGCTGTAGGCTCAGGGCGTAGGGTGCCCTTATAGTCACTTACTGTGTCCTGCTATCTTGTTGCCTTCCTTGCGGTGACCCCTCCTTTCCTGGAGAAATGCACATGGTCTTATTGTATACTCTTGTAACAGTTGTGTGGCATTTTGGGGACAGGGTTTATAGGACAGATTTGTGACTGGGCACGTATGTGTTTGATCCCCTTAAGCATCAAGGAACAGACAAAGGTGGTGTGTGTCTCTGCTTGCTGTTGCGCAGTGCAGGTAGCTGCCTTCTGTGACCAGCCTGCCATCAGAATGTTTACTGGCACAGTTGTGCTGGTGTTCCTTCCCCTCTCCACAGCTACCTAGCAGTGCTGGCAAGTGTCCTATGTGGACACAGTTGTATTGGCATGGAAATGCTCCTGCCAGTGTAGCCTGTTTTGTGCTGGGGACTAATAAAAAGACTCTTTTTACTTTTTCTGGTGTAACTCCCTCTACTTCCAAGTTGCAGATGCCAGGGCAGTGGTAGAACTTTTCTAGGCCTTCTGGGCTGCCAGGTTCAGGGTTTTCATTTCTTGGCTCTGTGGCTGTTTCTCCTCGCTCTGATGAGAATATTTGCTCTTTTCCTTTGTCAAGTAATGTGCTCTGCTGTTGTGTCAGAAATAGTGGGGGAAAAGGAGGGCTGGGAAGGACTTCGCAGATGGAGAAGGGTATTTTTGCAGGCTGTTTGCTACAACTCAGCACACTCAGGGTTAAATGTGTTGCTAATGTTTCCCTGGCTTTTGAATTCTGCCACTTGGAGCAATTGGCAGGGTAGTGAATGAGCCCATGCCTTCAGTGCTTCTACCCGGGTGCTCTCCTTTATTGTTCTGTGTCTGAACTTCTTGTTTGGACAGCTAGCAAGATGTTTACAAGGAAACAGCTGTTCTCCAGAGAGTCAATCCAAGTAGGATTTTACGCACCCCCTTCTGTTCATTAGTCACCTCTTTCTCCCTGCTACTTCCCTTGTGCACGACAATCCACCTCCTTCGGTGGTTTGTTGCTTACACCCCCCTCTTTGTCCACTTTCCAAGGGGGATCGTGTATGATCTAAGTTAGCTGGTACTTAAACAGAGAGATGCTCTTAGAGAGGAGGGAGATAAGGGGGGATTTGCTACTTCCAGCCTGCCAGCAGAGTTACAATAGTAGATGTGGAAAAATACTGACTTCACTGAGAACAGTTCATATGTTTGGCATATCTGCAAAGGCAACATTTCCAGAGTTTTGTAGTGACATGTAAAACTCCAGGTTAAATCAAGAGTTGCCTGCAGTTTTAAAGTAGGGTGACTGAATTTGGGTGCAAGGGTCTCTCTGCTGTACACAGCCTCCTCCTTCCCCCTCCTTTGTTTTCATACATTTTTTAAAGGGGCTGTTTATCAAACTCGCAGATAAGTATGGAGACGACCTATATTGCAACTTGGGCTTTGTTCCTTCAATATAGTATTATAGAGTTTGCTATATTTTCTTCACTTTCCTTTGTGGTTATCTCCAGTGCAGGTAACTCCATCTTTTTCACCATGGTTAAGATAGAAAGGGCTTACCTAATGCTGCCATGTGTCTTCCTAACTGGTTGGTCAGCCTTGAGCGAGCAAACAGTCAGGTATGTTAGTTCTGGATGAATGAAGCAGCATTAGATGTGTTAGGTGTAACAGCAAAGATAGATTTAACCATCAGCCTCTGCGTTGCCATCAACCTCTGCGTTCCCTGTTAATGGTCAGGACATGTTGGAGTTGCCAGCTTCTGTACTGATGTTGAGCACCCCAGATGAGTGAAATTTATTTGGAGTCCCAAATGTGCTCTAGGCTCAGTGAGTACCAAAAGCCCCTGTGTAGATGTACCATGCTTTGCTACTCTGTGATTTCTCCATGGACAACTAATTTCTAGCTCATGTTCAAGGCAGGTTTCTGTCGAGTGGCACAAAAGGGAAGAAACAGAGATACAAATACACCCGTATCTGTATGAAGTTGCTGTAACCAAATTCTGGCACATACTCAAGCTGCATAAGAGAGCAATCATGTAATTCTATAGAAAGGTTTGAGTTGGAAGGGTCCTAAAAGATCACCTAGCTCCAATCCACTGTTATTGGGCAGGGACTCATTCCTTGACGTTAACAGCTACCTCTAAAACAGTGTTCCTCTGAAATTAAGGTGAGGTTAAAAAAAAAGAAAAGCCCAAGTCCCTGACCCAACGTTATTTTTGCTTTAATGCTCCCTATTGCCATGGAAGTGGGATTAAAAAGATCTCGAGTCTTTGCCAGTCCCTTGTTGAGCAGTGTTTCTGAGGAAGTGCTAGTGGTTAATATGATCTGGTGCTTCAGTGCTTCACAAATCCCATCCCCCAAGCTGTACAGGTGTGCTAAAAGATAACAGAGATGATACTTCAATACAAAGGCACAGATTATATCAGATGTACCGGAGAGAAGCACAGCAAACGAGTTCTGAAACTAGGACAGGGACTCAGAGTTTTTTGTGAGTTTTGTTCAATGTACTGTGCTCCTTCCAGCACATCCTGATGTTTGTTTCGGGTGATGTAAAGGATCAGCAGCTCCTGTGAAGTCGCATCTAGCCCTGCTGTCAGAGGTGTTGAGCTGTCCTTGGCTATGTCAGCGGCCATACCTGTGGGCCAAGGATGTGGATATACACGTGAATAACTTCTCCAAGGACCAGAGTAATGACTTGGTTGAAGAGAGTGATGTTCACTGAGGTGCAGGAGAAGCCACGTCCTGCACTTGGCGTGCACAGCTCTGCAGCTGCTGCTTTCTCTGACGTACAGGGGAGATGTTGAACGCAGTTTCTTTCCTCTCTGAACGTGTGCAGCCCCCCAAAGAGTAAAGTGCTGGAACAGCCGGCGGATGTGCGGTTGGATGCGCTGGCCGGGCTGGTGGAGAAATGCATCTGGCTATGCTGAGTGAGTGGTATCCTGGCAATACCATCCAGCTATGATGAGCGCTGTCCCAGCCATACCAGGACACTTCAGAGGGAACACACAATTGCTTCTTTTTTTTTGAAACAAACCAAAATGCATCGCAGAGACAGTGCAGAGGTGACTATCTAAGTGACTCCCCTAACATTACACCTTAGAAATGGGGTTTGTGTTGTAGGTAGTGCTCTGGTGGGTGCTAGGGACAGGTTCCTGCAGATAACAAAATTACTGAGTCTTGTAACCATTTGTCATCGCCTGAGCCTTGCTATGTGACCTCAGAGGGTGCAGCACAGCTGGTAAGTGGTTAGACATAAAGCTGTGGTAGCTTTATCTTCTGTGTTACCCAGATTGTAGAATCATAGAATCATTTGCATTGGAAGGGACCTTTTAAAACCATCTAGTCCATCAATCTTGCAATGAGCAGGGATGTCTTCCACTAGATCAGGTTGCTCAGAGCCCAGTCCAACCTGTCCTTGAATGTTTCTAGGAATGGGGCATTTACCATCTCTCTGGGAAACCTGTTTGTGTTTTACCATCCACATTGTAAAAATCCACTTCCTCATATCTAATCTACATTGACCCTTTTTTAGTTTCAAACCATTATTCCTGGTCCTATTGCAACAGACCCTGCTAAAAAATCTGTCTCCATCTTTCTTATAGGCCCTGTTTCAGTACTGGAAGACTGCAATAAGGTCTCCACAGAGTCTTCTCCAGGCTGAACAACCCCAACTCTCTCAGCCTTTCCTCACAGGAGAGGTGTTCCATCCTTCTAATCATCTTCATGCCCCAGCTCAGGACCTTGCACCTGGCTTGGCTGAATCTCACGGGGTTCCCATGGGCCCACTTCTTGATCTTGTCCAGGTCCCTCTCAGTGGCATCCTGTCCCTGAGGTGTGTCAATGCATCACTCAGCTTGGTGTTGCCTGCAAACTTGCCGTGGGTGCACGTGGTCCCACTGTTTACGTCACTGATGAAGATGTTGAACAGCACTGACCCCAGTACGGACCCCTGAGGGACACCACTATGTTAAACATTAGGTGTGACCTGCACATCGGTGGCAACAGTTTTGCAGTCCTGGCCGTCATTCCCTGTTTGTCAGAGAAAAGAGAAAAGGCAAAATTACAGGAAAGAAGTGAGTACAACCCTGTGGTAGATTCCAGAGAAGGTGTACGCTAATCCCTTTAACAAATATTCCTCTTCTAGGCAAAGGAAAGGCGAAGCACAGGGAGGGTAGACGGCTGGCTGTCATGGCTGAACATGCCTGAGAATGGGTAATCCAGAGTTTCTGACACCTGCTCCCGTACTGGGACCCCCAAATTACGCATCGGGTGACAGATAAATGTATTCAATGATTTGATCTACTATTGACCCACTGCCGTTAGCAGTGCTGAATGAATGAAGCAGTAGGAAAATTTGGTTTACTTTATCCAAGGTGGATTTGCCGTGGAAAATGTCTTCATGGCTGGGGAATTCCTGCTCCTTCCAGGTTATCCCAATGACATCAAAGTTGGGGTTTTTATTTCAGGAGAACTATTTTACTTATTTGAATTTTCAGGTTGTTGGACAGACTATTGCTTCTTCAGCCCCGGCGTGTTTGTGGAACGGCTCGCAGAGAGCGGTGAGGGTTGGATAGAGGACGTCTGCTCAGTGCGTGCAACAGGGAAGGGTACACAAAGCAAGCACTATTTTTCCTGGGAGGACTGAAAGCTGTAAAACTGTTATCTTGACAGTGCTGCTTTCTCCTGAAGTAGAGTTCAAGGACTGCTCAGAGTCCAATTTAAAGCAGTTGTCTGAGAATGGCTTTCCAGGGTGGTTTATATGCCAAGGCTTGTAGGTACCATGGCTAAAAAGGAATATTGTGATAATCCCTTTTGACCTCCTGAATGACACACACTGTAAAATTTCATGCTGTACTTTCTGTGCATAGGCCAGAAGCTTGTGGTTGAATGTTACCTGGAACAGATTTCAAGGCTTGAACTTGAAACATTCAAGTTTGAAACATTGCAGGACCAAGTCATTTTCCTTGAATAAGCTGGGCCCAAATGGCATGAAAGTCACCAACATGTTGTCATTTGTCCTGTGAATTACACAAAGTAGTTGTAACGGGAAAAACTGAGCGTAGCTGCTCAGGAATCATGTGTTTGTAGAAAAGAGAGGTAATTTCTGTAAATATTATTTTCTTTAAATGCAAAAGGTTTTAGACCAGATAAGATGACATAGTGGTTGAGCCATTTCTTCTGAAGTGATTTACGACTGTTTAGATAGCATTTAGCTCTTTGTGTATAGTATGGCTTATCAAAGTGTGTGCTGCTGTTGCGGACACACCCAGCTTGCAGAATTTGGGAAATATATCACAGTCATTTATTCTGTGGCTTGAGAACACAGTAATTAGGGCCTGCTTCGAAACTAATTGCTTTTAAAAACAGGACTAATTATCAGTCTCTTACAGGACTAATTATCAGTCTCTTACAGGACTAATTATCGGTCTCTTAACCTTTCCTGCCTTCTGCTGTTAGAAAATGCTGCAAATAAAAAGTGATTAAGATTTTGGAGAATTTGTGCAGTGCAGAATTAGGCAGTGCATTTTCTTCTGTGGTGAGTGGGATGTTGGAGAGGTCACACATGGTGTTCTAGACAGGTAGGTCTTGCTTGGGATCTGGCCCTTAGTGCTATCTATGTTTTATTTTCCAAAGTTCTTGTTTTAGGAGTCAGACCAATGTCAGTGATTCAAGGCTTGGAAAACTTCCGTTCCTAAGAAAAGGCTTGGGGAAATCCCTCTGTTGATTTGTGATTTAGAAGTATTTTGATTCTTATCTGTCTGTAGGCACCTGGAAGAGAAAAATTTCTCGGAGGCAGAGCATAGTTTAGTGTAGCTAAACAAGTGAAATGAGCGGACTAGAAAGGGAATGGCTGTGGGGTGGGCAGGTGTTATGCTCCTAAATGGAGGGAGAAGCCAGGCAGTTGTTCTGGATCATGTCTGTGTGGAGCATTTCTCATGAGCCTGCACTGAAAACACAGAGCTGTTGAAGGTTTCTTAGGTCATGAAGAGAGCCTGCTGCAGATTGAGCCGTGCCAGCGCTTGCACACATGGCAAACCCAGTGTGTGGTGTCTCACAACAGCTGTCAAAGACTGGTCGTCATACCCAGAGTCTCTAAACATCCTGTTTATCCTTGCAAGGAGGAACACTTGATTGAAAGATAAATACCAAAAAAAAAACCAAAACAAAACCCAGCCCCAAAACTGGTGCTAGGAACAACATTTGCCCTTGGGCTAACAAACCTGAAAACAAAAGAAAATAAACATAGGATGGAGGCAAACACATTTCCACACAAGCCCAAATTCTAAAAGGGATTTAGGAGCTGAGCTTGTTTTGGCACGCTTGAAAAAGAAAAAGCCGTCTGGGTGCCAGGATTCGTAGGGCTCTGTATGTGTGTGTGTGCATCAGGGTAAGAGCACAGGAAGAGATGGGGTGTCTGCGGTGATCTGAGGGGAAAATGGCAGACACTGGAGCTGCCTTTATGCAGGGTCACCCTTGGGGCATAGCTGGCACATTTTATTTTTTTTTTAAATTAAGCATGCCAAAAAAAAATCTTCAAGTTGGCAGCAAGATTTTTTTTTCTTCTTCTCCCTCTGTTTGTTGTTCATTTGTTGCTGCACGGGAGGTCTGTTTACTTTGCTCAAGAGAATGAGGGACCCAAGAGACACTGCTCTGCATGCAAAGTTTTTATGGAAGGGGCTAGAGGAAGAGAAGGGCAGGAACTTTCGAGCCTTTTGAAACAGAGGTGGACTGTTTCTTTTGCTTCTTTGCCCAATGTATGTTGGGCCTGATGCTGCTACTGCTTGTGCAGATGTAGCTGGGCCCTGGACTTCAAAGATGGATCCTATTGTTATGGGCTGATCAGGCAAATCTCTACAGGATCAGTGTGAGGAGGCCGAAGATGCCCTAAGACTTGATGTTGAAACTCTGAGTAGCTCTAACACTGTGGTGCCCCCCACTCTGCCCATGGGATCTCTCCTGGTAGGTTGCTTTCAAACTGGAGATGGTGCTCCTCTCTCCCAGCACCTCCCTATTGACTCTTCTGAATGAAGTTTGGGATGAATTCATGAACATGCCATTAAAATAATCTCATGGATGAGGCAAGGCAGCCCTTCATTCCAGGGATTTAGTGTTTTGAAGGGGACTTTTCCAGAGCTGTGTGGCAGCCCACTGCTGCTGCTCTTTGTTGCTTTTGATGACTCAGTGAACTTCTGAATGCTTCAATTTCTCCAGATGGGCTTAATAGTGATTGTGACCTGACTGGAGATGCAGCAGAGGAGGGAAAGTGGAGATCTGTACTACTTTTGCTTGCTGGCATCTCAGTGGATGAGGCAGCTTTGTCCAGCTGGATCATCTTCATATCTTACGGTGCTGAAACAACTAGAAAAGAAACTAAGGGTGCTGCACAGGCGGGGTGAATGTCTTTAGATTAACAGATGGGCACATCCCCGGGAATATTTTTTGCATGTGCATTCTTCTAGGTTCTGGGCAGTGAGAGCAGTGGCATGTGGCAGGCAGAGTTCTGCAGTGTGAGGCAGGGCAAGGGAATGACTAATGAAAGCAATGGATAATTCCACTGGAGCAGACTTTGGAGCTAAGTGGTGTTCAGCCATTTGGAGTTTTCTTATCCTTTTTGGCTGGTGAAAGAGGACAGGACTGATGGGTCTGCCTATAGCCTCAGTCTTGTGTTCAAAGCAGCAATTTCTAACCCAAGTCAGTTCTGTATTGCCCTAATGCATCACAGAACAGAGAGGTTTCAATTGACAGGAGGAGTTGACTCCTTTTATCTCCATGTTCCCTGTTTTAATTGATGGGAAAGC
This sequence comes from Lycocorax pyrrhopterus obiensis, assembly GCA_014706295.1. NCBI lineage: Eukaryota > Metazoa > Chordata > Aves > Passeriformes > Paradisaeidae > Lycocorax > Lycocorax pyrrhopterus. Next base: position 14,110,811 of record JACSVZ010000007.1, on the reverse strand, counting down.
TTCTCAGCAATCCCAGGACATCTTTCTGTGTTGCAAAGATTCCCTTAAATACTGGGACACACCATGTTGTTTTGGCCACTTTGTCTCCAAGAGGAGGGGGAGTTAAGGAGCCAGCTGTGATTGTAGAGAGAAAGACCCCTTGTGAAAAGACATTGAAAAGCCTAATTAGTAAAATACTAATTCTAGAAGAGGGAGCAATGAGAAGCAACATAATTAGAGATGGACTATGCAGAAGTACCTCCCCTTATGATATATGGGAATGGGGACTGTCAGAGAAACAAAAAAGAAGGCAAGATAGGAACTGACATAAAATGTTTTCACTCAACAGTAGGTTAGATTAGTGTTGTGCAATTCTTTGCCACAAAATATCAGGGCCAAGAACTTTGCTGGATGCAGACACACTCTGACTGTTTCTGTGGATAACCAGGATATCAGAGAGCTAATGGTAATATTAAAAGAACAAGAGTTTTGGGAAGTTGTCGGTGCCACGTGCGTCAAGGCGCAAGCTGACTCCAGCAGATGGAGATGGGGATAGGAAGAGACTTATTTATTTCGGAAGTGAAATAGTCTGTGAGCTGCCTCTTGCAGGGTTTCTTTTTCTGACCTTTGGATCAGCCTCTGTTGTGTTGCAGAATCCCAGCCGAGATGGAGCTTGGGAAAGACATCAGGCTTGGCAGCTGTCCCAGCTGTACATCCAGTTGTGCGGTAGGCCCTGTGGGGAGGTAGAGCACCCTTCTGCATTCTTCAGCTACCAGTTGTGGATGTCTTGATTTCCCCCTGCCCCCAAAAGAAAGCTCATTTCTGTGGTCTGGGAATCAGGAGAGTGAACTCAGCTCCCAGACTGTATTTGACTCAGCTTGGGTCAATTCCATAACATTTCTTTCTGCCTTCATTTTGTGTCATAGAAATTATCTAGTGGTGATCACTCTCCTCTGGACCCCACTTGTCTTTCTGGCTAATATCTAGGCATCCATAGTGAAAAGTGCCCCCTCCTTTCCCTCTTTGGTTAAGTATGACACACTACACAAAATATTGATGTACTGAGATTGAAAGCTGATTTCATAATTTGCTTTTTTTTAAAATTCACTCTTTAGCTATCTGGAAAAAATAGCAGAGGAGCTTTGAACACCTTAGCTATAGAGCCATGCTGTTCAGTAACAACTCCTCAGTAAAAGAGCTGTTTTGTTTTCATTGTGTTTTCTTTTCACTGCTTTTAATAGCTATAAACAACCTCTGTGTGGAGTGTATCATGAAACTTGTGACCAGCTGGGTGAGGGGCCTTCGTATCAATTTCAAGCCTGTGGAGAAGAGAGCATAACAGGTCCCTGACTGCTCCAGCCACTTCCTGCCTGCCAAGGAATGCTGGAAACAGAGGTCATTATTGCACAAGTAATTAAAGGTTCATCAGCCCTACCTCTCTGATTGCTTAAGGCCATTGTAGTAAGGGACAAATACTCATGCTTGCCCACTGTTATTTGTTTTCTACTTGCTGTTTTTTTTGGCTTGAGAAGAGGAACTATGAAGACTCTTGAGTAGGATCTGGGAGTACTGTGGTCTAATGCCTTTGGCTGTGGCCCTGGGTATGTTGTGGAGCACTCTAGCACTGAGAAACAGAGTGCTTTCAGGGCCCCCTCTCTTCCTGTTTTTCCCCAAGATCCAGGCACCAGAGAGATGGCTCTCAAAAAGCAGGTCCATGTTACCCAGGCCCTGGCACAGGGTGGGCAAAGAAGCCAGGCTTGGGGAGGTCTGTAGAGCTGTGCCTCTGAATAGCTGAAGTGCATCCTATTCTTGTATTAGCAGACACAGGGATTTTACTCCATCTGAGCTGGACTCCAAAAATGTGAGATTGACTTATAGTGGGAGGGTTTCCTATGAATTTTCTTAAAGGGATTAATTTCTCTTTCTGTGGTTTGAACTCTGAAGTTCACATTTTTGTATGTTTTCGCTCCATTACAGTATGCAAGAAATTACTTGCATTACTTGTCTTTTAAATAGATACTGAGACTCATGAGCAGGGGCCTCTTGAAAAAAAAAAAAAGAAGTACCAGATATTTTACATCTTTGACAGAATCACAAGAGCAGGGCAGACTGAGCAACCCACCCTTTAACCATCTGTCCCTCAAGATCTAGAGACTCTTTTTGAGGAGCACAGCCCACAGACATGGGAAGTCATGTTGCTGTTCTCCAGTTTTTCTTCTGTGGGTGAATGATTGTCACCACTACTACCAAAAGAAATGAGCCCCATTGTGCTGAATCTCTTTGTGCTTCAAGAGCAGTGGAAGAAACACCTGAGAAGAAAATGAGAGCTGGCTTTTGGCCCCCTTGGTCCAGTAAATTTGTGAATGAGCCTCACAGCATGGCTGGTACAGGGTGGGCATTTCCCTCCCTCCTGGCAGTGTAAAAGGGGATTGAGCTTGGACTGCACCCCAAAAGCCTCCTTGTTGGTGAAGACATTTTGCCCCTGAGAGCCCAGCTTCAGGGGGTTGGCTGTAGCTCAGAAACAGCTTGAAGAGCACATGTTGGGTAGGCAGATGGAGCGGGTGATGGAGATGATCTGCTGAGGAAGGGGAAGTGTGGAATGAGAAGAGGAGTGACAAAAGGGCAGCTGTGTGGTTGACCCCATGGGAGTAGAGGAGGGGAAGAACTCATCTCAGAAGGAGCAAGGAGCCAGCAGCAAAGTTGCCTGGAATATGAGGCTGAGGCAGACGAGGACTGGTGGGATGATTGGACCTGCGGTTACTCTATGTGTGCGTCTGCGGGGGAGTTGAGTAACTCCGTGGTCAGTCTGCAGGGGCTGTCTAATCAACAGTCCCGTGCCAGTCACAGCCCAGGGTGCTCCAAGGTGACATTAATCCCGCTGCAGAGCGGACGGGTGTCTCCAGAGGTCCCGGGGCACTGCATCTCCACACGTGAACGCAGCCCCCAGTGCAGCAGCCTCACGAGAGACGCTGCGTGATGGCCTGTTTTGAATTTGTATTTCATTTGCCTCCCATATGGGATCAGTTTTTCCCTTTTCTTTATTTTTTTTAATAGCGTTTTTCCTAGTCATAATAATCAGTGTTTCCCTGCCTTCTCCCCTTCATTTTTCACAGCTGGCTTTGATTGGTTTCAGTCCTGCAGATGCTTCTTCGGACCCAGAAGAAGGGGCAAAGGTTCTTTTCCTTTTCAGTGCGAGGCAGACAGCCCTGCCAGAGGGCTGGGGGAGGCTGGTGCTCCCGGACTGCCCTACTCTTTGCTGTGGCCCCAGCCGGCCTCTTGTGCATCTGGTGAGGTTTGCCAAATTGCAAGATAATTTCTCTGCCAAAGGCCTGGGGAAGATCACAAGTCGTTGATGGCGTGCATGCCCCTTCTCTTGCGCCGCTCAAAAACAACTGTTCCTGCAAGCAAGAGGGGCAGGATCCCCAAACGCCTCGTGCTCCCAGGCTGTGAGTACAAAGGGCCAGAGTGCATCTGCAGAGAGTGTGCCGACACTGACTCAGATTTCTGTGTCTGTGAGCCATCAGGCTTACGGCAACTGCAGCCCCACGTGTTTGACTGTGCGAGGTCCGCGGTTCTGCGTACGGGGCGTGATTAACCTGCACAACCCCGTGTCGTGCTCCACCAAAAGGAGCTGGCAGGCGCACCAGTGGGAAGCACCCTGAGTGCATGGATTGGCATGGGAAAAAAATAGTTATTGGATGGGCAGGCAGACTTTCCTGATTTTTTTAGAGCATGAGTCAAACACAAATCGCATGGCAGAAAGGAGGAACTTCCCTTGGAGGCAACTTAATCCACAACTGCCTGATGTGGGGTTTCTAGCGACTTCCTTCAAAGCAGCTTGTGCTGGTCACTGTCGGAGATGGATGGTTGAGTTGACAGTCATTCAGCCAATCTGTTATGGCTATTCCTGCATTCCAGGCACCATCCAAGAGAATGAGACATAGCATTGCACAAGACCAAAAGAAAGTAAATGTTTACAGGCACAACGCACATTTCAGCTTGTTACATGTTCCTGAGCAGTGAAAGAAATGAAACAATAATTAAAACAGGTCCCAAGTCTCAGTGTGTATCTTGGCTTGCAGCGCAGTCCTCTTGGAGTGTTGCCTCTGCCTCTCTCTGATCCCAGCCTGAGCAGTACCACTGGGCCATTGCATCCAGGTCAAGGTCTTTCCAGTTACTCCAAGTACGTCCCCTTTCTGAGAACTGCAAAAGCCTTTTGGTGAGGTGGCTTTACGGTTTGTGACGGAGTTGGGTTCTTGATGTTTTCCCGGCACCCAGTCATGCTGGGATCTCCCAGGAGATGTTTGCCTTGGGTGTCCAAAGTGTCAGGGTAGGGGAAGTTATGGGAGAAGGGTGGAGAAAGTAGAAGGGCACAAGAGAGGTGGACATTCAAATAATTTGTTCCCTGAATGATCCCTTTTTAATGGTCTAGCTTGTCTTTGTGTGCACTCAGAGAAGAAATTAGGGTGCAACGAAGCAGATGTAGTGAAGGGCTGTGTTGGCACATCTGACAGCTGTGCCAGAAAGGAAGCATGTGAGTAGCTACCTCTGCTCTCCTGCTCTGAGCACAAGGCTGGTCACAGCACAATTCAAAGGGCAGGATGTCTCCTGGCCGGTGAGTCAGGTGGGTGCACGAGAGAAGAGGGCCTCTGCTCTGCCTGCTCTGCCCCTCTTTTCCCAAGGAGAAAAGTAGAGGGCCAGGTGGGGGGAGATGTTTTGGATGAAAGGGTGAAGCAATGGAGTCCTTCTCTTTAGAACAAGGAAATGGGGAGAGAGTGGAGGGGTGACTGAAGCACCCTCTCCCCAGAGTTGCTCTGTCTGATGTTGTGTCTGATGATGCCTCCTGCCAAGCTGTGAAGCTCTTGCAGCATTGTCTTGGCCTTCACACCAAGAGAACTTTTGTCACCCTGCAAACCAGTCCTGGGCAAGGAGAAAGGCCTTTTTAGTAATGATCAGCCCACCGTGCACGTGGCACAGGGAGACAGACCTCCCTCCATGCGTGCGTTACCCAGGGCTCAGGCGTAGACTCGATATCCACATATGAGCAATAGCTGTAGCTGCTGACTCACTCACATCACTTTTCTTGGTTCTCTCATTTCAGCAGTGAGCTGGCCAGATATTATTCATTTTATTTGAGATGTCTGCTGAAGGTATAAATGTCTAGACGTCCTGTAAGGAATAGATGAAGTCCAAAATGCATACGGTAAGTGTGCAACGGACTTTCACAGACAGCACACCTACAGCACTGACTAGGGCCCGTACATCAGGCAGAACAAACGTCCACAGCCATTGCTGAGTCTGCAAATAGGTTGGATCTGTTGTTTTGTTTGCCACATAAAGGGTACTTTTAAGATGTGGCAGCTACGTGGCCTCTTGTTTTACGTGACTGAATTATTTAAAGACCTTGTTGTTGTTAGGGGGAAATGCTGACTTTTCTATAAGGCAAGTTGCAACCTGCTTCTATGCAATGTTCTGTTTCAGCTTTTCTCTACCCTTGAGAAAACCAGGTTTGATTTTAGACTTGCCAGACCATTCTGAAGGCAAATGACAATACTTGAATGAAGTCAGGGGAGAGAAAAAAATAGCTCTTCGGTCACTAAGTTATGAAAAATTATTCTGATTTAGGAATCTGTTATTTGAGTTCATTCTACTCAGAAACAGCTTATCACCAGCTGTTCAAAGTTTTTGCATAGTTAAATCTCTTCAATAACTTGGATAGTATCTACTGTTGAGGAGAAGGCAAAAAACCTGAGCACCATTATAAACACTCACTCTTGTAGAGCATGTAGGGAGTCTAGCCTGGGAGTTAAGGTCCCAGAGCTAGTCCTGTCGCCAGTGATGGGAAGTTTCCGTGGATATAGTGTACAGCAAACCAGATGGGAATGATGACATTTCTCTAACGGAGATCTGTCGGAAATCTTCCTGTAAAGATTATCTGCTTTGGTCTGACTGGGGTAGTAAAGGCCTGTGTTTGTAAAGCGGAAGAGCCAGCTTTTCAGAAGCCTGTTTTTTACAGAATGCTTGACACACAAGCCATAATTCTGGGATTCTGGTTCCCTTGTTAAGTCCTCCTGCTTTCAGATTCTTGGAGCTAATTTTCATTGACAATAGGAACATTCCTTGAAAAATGCTGATGTAATGAAGTACGTGCTACTTGAGATTAAAAGATTTATTCAGTGACTCCTTTGTGAAACTTTTGCGAAGTGTCTTAACATTTTTATGTTTCTCCAACTGCCAACAAAATCTCATTGCACCACACAGTTTGCAACATTAGTCAGATTTTGACACGGGCTCACGCAAGAGGCAGTTTTCACAGTCAGGAATCATAAAATGTTAAAGAAATTGCCATTATTTGAAAACTAGACACAGTTCAGTGAAGCAGATGGACTTGCTAACAGTGACTTAGGAGGTCTGTAGCACAGCTGTGTTGACACGGATTATAGACAATCAAAATTGTATATAAAGTGCATGCCTTAGTTTTAGTTTTAAGCATATTGCTAACATTTAATGAACTGTGTAACCTTATATGGTTTATGTAGTTTTGTACTGTAGCTGCAAGTTATGCTAAGGCCTTGACTAAACCTTCCCAGAAATCTGTATTGCTATTTGTAATGCAGGCACACAGACTGAGAGTGCCAATAAGCCTTTGATTGAATCTTGATTAATGTAAATACGTTAAGCCTGTAGGTGCCATTCCAGCCCAGGGAGCTTCTTACAGCTTTTAACCATGTCCACATCAGAGTTAGAGCCCCTTTGCTTCAGATAATTTCCAAAGGCCATCTGAAGAATGTTTGCACTCACTTGCGAAGGATCAGGGATAGAGACATTTTCTGAAGCCCCCGGCTGGCTTGTTTGCAACACCATCCCAATAAAAATTAAGCCCTCAGACACAAACTTAGGAAAGGGAAGAAGAAAACAGAATTCTGATATATTTCACAACCTTACTCTCTGATCCGAGGAGAAAGATTGTGTAAGAAACACTGATCTTTTTTACCTATCTGTCTGTCTGCAAAGTTTTCAGTAGTTCTCTTTTACTAGCCAGCTCTCCTGGATTAGGTGAGCAAGTTGCCTAATTGTTTCAGTGCATTGCTTTAACTAACTGGTTCTCGTCCAAGCAATAGAGAGGGGATGTAGGAGCACAGCATTTAACCGAGAGGAAAACGGGATGTGTGGTGGGAGAAGGAAGGCACCACGAAGCGTGGTAAGTTGCAGGGGGATCTAGAGGGGTGAGATGGATCCAAGCACTGAGTTCTCCTCCTGGCTCTGGTGCTTGATAATATCTGGTGCCTTAGTACCTGTTTTGGTGGCAAAATTTGCAGATCTTAGTTTGCCAAGGAAATGTGCTGAACAAGCATACCTCCTTCTGTGTGTGGAATGGGACAAGGCAACTCCAGCATGGGGGCCACCTTCTTTCAAGGTAAATCTTTGTGGAAATAACCTTCCTGATCTACACTGATGTCAATACTTACTTGCTAGCGATTCTGCCACTGAGCAAACATTTAACTGCAAAGGCACATGATGAGAAAGAAGCATAACTAAAAGGAAACATCCTTCCTGGTATGGTAATGCCTCTTCAGCGTCTTCTTCTTGTAGATGGCTTCTTCAAAGTAAAGATAGTGGACATAATCATGCAGGTTGGACCTATATGCAAAATAAGCTACTTGTATCCCCTCCCACACCTTGCTCTCTAGACTCCATGGCTATGGTACTACTGCTGCTCCCAGGAGTCTGCCCTTATCATAAAGGGAAAGATTTTAATCTGTCATTCCCTGATTTTACCTGTGGACAATTCCACCTCTTAATGTAGTGTCTTGTAAGGCATTAATAGCAAAGAGTGTGTGGTTTTTTCTCTTTTTTTTTCTTCATTCTTCCCATCCTTCAATCTTTGTTTTGTTCCCCCTGTCCTATTACATGTTGTCAGAGCACAGGAGCCAGGGAGAGCCCACTTTGCTGCTTGACTTCTCAAGAATTGCAGAATAGGCATGTGCAACATGAACCTGTCTGTTTTTAATGGGACCTGTCCAAGGTATGGTTTCTTATCATATCTGGCCTGACTGGATCACAGTTACACCTACTGGTGTATTTTCTGCACCATCATTTTTCTGCTGTTTTCTATGATTTACTGTACGTTTCTCTGTTTTTTCTTTTTTTTTTCTTCCCTATGTTCCAGCTATTCTTGCAACACATGCAAAAAGGTAAACAAAAATTGTTGCAGGACTTGGCGTGGCTACATGGCCATTTTGCTGCAAATATTTTCGAAATAAAATTATTTAATATTAAAAAAAAAGTAATCCTGTCAGCCTTTAAAACCTGTAGTGTCTTGATTTGTGTTTCCCATAAAATCATGTGTCTTCAGCCAGTGCTAAGAGATTAATTATTGCCTTAAGTGGCAGAAGAAAAGAAAAAATGGTGGAACCTTACCTCCCTCTAACACACATGCTCTGGGGGCCACCAGAGATGTCATACCTGCAGCTATGTCCCTGTGGTCCCAGCTCTTTATTTTTAAACAGAAATATTATCTTCCAATCTCAGCAAACAATCCAGATAGTGCATTGTGATATATTTTCCATATCTTTACAGCAGTTGCTGAGGTTCCAACTCTGCACATTGGAGGACCATCTCAATTGTTTTTGGTTTTGCTCTGCAGGTGTGTCCTTTTTATTTTGAGGAGAGGAACAAAAAACAGAGACATATGCCAACAGCTTTAGACTATGGCAAAGCTGATGCTGCTGCAGCTGGAAAGGTTTCTGATCACACTTGGTTAATAGCCTAGCAGAGTTTACTTAACATGCCCCAGCTCCTCCCGAAGATTTAGTCCCTGGCATGGTGTAGGCCAGGGAACAATGCTTTTGAAGCCCTCCTGTGTAGTAGCATTACAGCCTGTACTAGGGATCCTTAAAAAGTAGTCATCTCTGGACCAGGTAGATTGTAATAGTAACACACAAATAGCAGAGTGTGAATGAGATGAACCGTCCTGCGTGTGATCTCTTCTTTGCCTTTTCTGCCCTGTTCAGTGTAACTCGAGAATTTGATCTGATCTCCTCTGTGGCCTATAAAATCATAATAAGAGCTTTAGTGACGCCTCTCTAATTAAAGTTGAATTGAATTTTGCACTTCAAGCATGACTTAAACATTTATTAGTCATGAAAAATTATACCATATCCTCTCCAACTTATGCCAAGCATTCTTTGAGTACCAAATGAGAATTTTGTGAGAAATTTTTTTGTTTTTTGCTTTTGCAAGTAGGAATTAAAAAGGGATCTGATACACAATCCATGCATACAGGGACAAATTTTAAAACCAGTTTGCCTTAAGCCATTAAGAAAATGCATCTCCAAACCTTCTCTCACTGTGCTATCTGTCCACTTCCCAGATTTAACTCCAGGCTTATTGACTGTGATGGGAAGACTCCCAGTTACTTCACTAACTTTTGGTTAGGAATTCTTTTGCATTGAACTTCTAGCATTTGGCTTTCCTTTGCTGATGTGGGAGGAGCTGCTCTCATTTCCTAGTCAAAGTCCAAATTTGAGACCGAAATTGCTGTGTGAGCATTGTACTTGTTAGAGGTACCCAAAAGGAGCGTGGAAAACCAGGCTGTTAGATTCAGAGATGGACAGTGATAAGGTTGGCAGTGGACACAAGTTCCAAAACCAGCCATTTCTGTTAGATATTAGGAAAAAAATGCCTGTCACTTCGAGGACTGAAACACATGAATAGGAGCCCACAGATGTTGTGGGATTGATATCCTTGGGGATATTCCAAACCTGAATGGACAAGGTCTAGTACAAACTCTTCTTAGCTGGCCCTGCTTCAAAGAGGATGTGAGACTGGATGATTTCGAGGTCCTTTGTGTCTTGAAATGGTCTCCGATACTAAGTTGTACCACTTTTTGAGGTGTAGGGGAAGGATGTGATGAGACTAAAACTAGTCCTTAATTGCAAAGTTTTACAGTGTTCAGACATGGCTGACAAACTTGATGAACATGATTAAATTGCCTGAGTGCTGGAAGGATGTGAGGGAGAGAAACTAGATAAGCAGTTTTTAACCTGTGTTTGAAAAGCCTGCAGTCTAGGGGTGAAAGGTTGATAAGAAAAGTAGATATATTTTCTGTGAATTTCCATTTGCAGAAGACGTGTCTACTGGAAGAACCTTTAGCAGTCAAAAAGGGCTGAAACATAGAGTAGGACTCTTGAGGCTGAGAAACAGTGAAGATGCAGCCCAAATGACCTTGGTAAAGTGCTGTGGGGGAGACTGTTCTTACGTCCTTTCTTTTTCCCATGGGCATGACTGTCCCTGATGAGTTTGTGATTTGACTACAGGGACAGTGAATAGAGATGAAAGAGTAGAAGGTGTGCTTTTGGCTGAAAATATAAAACCCATGAGAACTGCTCACCCATGTTTTTCTGTTAAGGGGAAATGTGGAAGGAACTTCCCTGGCAGTGCCAGGTGGACCTAGATGCAGAAGAGAACCAGGATATAAAGATATACATGAATTAAGCATGGCTGAGAAAATGCAGGGTTAATCTGCAATGCTAAGGGATTAATTTATTCCCATTATTTCTGTTATTTCACTTTATGCTCACTGTGTGCCTTTCTTGCATTTGGTCTCTTCTTTAAAAAAAACGAAACTTGTAAATTTTTCTAGTGACCCAGAAGACTCTTAATTTTTTTTTTTCTTTAAAGAAAATAGCCTGCAGAATAATCTCCTCTTCTGGGAAAACAAATGTCATCTTCAGAATAAAACATGCACACACGAGGAAATTCCATTGAAGAGGGGGGAAAAAAGCTTCCTTGGCTTGGGCCCCTTTCAGCATGATCTGATATACAGTATTATGTTATCCTTAGATGATCTGTTATTATCTTCCTCCTCCCGAGCCACGTGCCAGCAACCACATGTGTGTGAGCAGCTGAAACTGTCCTTTGAACTCTCCCCTGGCAGACTGACAGCGCGGGCAAGTGGACAGCTGGCTGGAGTTGAGTGCAGTACCTGTCTCAGTGGCTGACCAGCTCTGTAACCTCAGGTGAGTGACTCCAAGTCTCTGCTCCCTTTCCTGTCCTTTGTCTGTTCGATGTGATCCCTCTGAGCGCCTCTGCCCCGTGTGATGCTGTGCCCAAGGTGGCTCCAGCCCTTGGAGGGCTGTAGTTGTGTCAGTGTGATACCACAGCTGAGCCAAGCAGCTCAGGAGGCTGGCTGCCCTTGGCTGTGGGCCATGCTGATGTGGCTCTCCTTGCTCGTCAGAATAATCTGGTCTCTCCACACAGGCCTCTACCCCTCTGGCTGGATGTCCCAACTTGTTTGGAGTCTGCTCAGGGAATCTCCACGAGGAATCGTTGCTCCTTTGAGCTGAGCATGTTAATCCCTGGTGGCCAGAAGGTAGTAGGTGATTCTCCTGGGCTGTTTATTTCTTGGCTTTGTCTTCCAGAAACAAATATATGCTAGACTTGATGCACCTGGACTCATTTCTTCCACATCTGCATAGCAGTGAGCAACATCAGGAGTGTCAATGACCTTTACCCTCATGATAACCATAAATCATACCTGAAATTTCTCTGTATGCCTATTTTGTAAACTTTGTTTTAATTGAGGGCAGCTACATAAAAACATTGTCCTGTACTGATGGTTAGTGGGGATCAGCACCAAAGGCGGTGGAATGACAGCAATTGGTTCTAGCCAGACATTTATCTAGCCATCTTTTGGTAAAAGGGGTGTGTTAAGTCCTGATCAGAAAAGTCATAGCTAGTGTCACCTAAAATCTACTAAAACTGATTAACAGTCAAGCAGGAGTGTTTAGTGTTTTTCGTTGAGCCCACGTCTATATCCCTCAGAAGCCATTGTTTTTACCAAAACCAAATTATAAGGGTGGACTTTGCAATGCTGTGTGTGCATATAAAATGCTCAGCTGGGGGATGATGTGTGTCTACTCTTTGAAGAAGACTCTCAGCTCTGCCATGTACAGCAGAGTTTCCTCACCTTCAACCAGGCTTGCGTGGAGTTACATTTATGAGTGCACTTGCTTCTTCATGGACTTCCATCAGCTGCCAATGAGATACAGCCAAACTTCTCATGCTGGTGAGGTGTTTCCTCAATGGCTTCAGGCCATATTGGCCTTTCCAGACACTTTTATTAGTTTCTTTCTTCAGAGCAGACCTAAGACACAGGCCCAGTAAGATCTCTGCAAATTAGTCAGCAATTAAAATGTATTGGATTTTATGCTAGTAAATTAGCTGGAAGGAGAATTCAGCATTTTTAACAAATGGTAAAAACGCCTTGGATACTGGATCACTTTTATTGGCCTGGCTTGAACACACCATTTTCCAGAAAACAAATCATTCACTGCCACTGTTGCATGGTTGTTTTGGTTCAGGAATAATTGCTGTTCCCTGCTTTCAGGGAAAGATCTGAGAGTTTGTGCAAAAAATTTATACTGCTCTGGGCTGCTGCCTTTAAAGCAATATAACTTCTTGTCATGATGCAGTAACACCAGTATTTCACTGAGAGTACAGGCATGGTCAGAGTGTGCTTGGGATGCTGTCCTTGTACTAGAAACACATCTACAGCAGGGTATGCAACATACAGAGACCTTTCCAGGCACTGGTTAGAACTGACCTACACAAAAACTTGCATTTGTTAAGTGGAAGTCATTATTAAAGAACTCAGTTAGATCCCTGAGTCATACTCTGTGGATGAATCAGGAAATGGTTCAGGCCAAATGGACCCTGCTCGGACTAGTCTTTGCCCTGATGTAACTGAACCAATGTGAACTTCTGCATTAAGTGGTATTTAAATTAATGGTTAGATCATAATACCATGTTTGAATCTACCAGGAAAAACAATGGGGATAACAAACTATATGAAATTTCACAGGTTTTTAGCCTGTTCACCTTTGTACCTGTGTTATGCTTTCATTTGCTGGGACTCCAGTGCAGTTGGCTTTGCTTTGGAGCGAGGGAAGTGGTTAAAAATTTGTCTGCAATGTGTGTGTTGGGACTCTTGAGGTTTAGCATTCCCCATGGACAAGGGCTGCCAGACAGAGCTGAGAGCAGAGTTGCCCAGTTCAGTGAGGACAGAGACAATCTGGGCAGGGGAGGTGACCATTTTTGGAATGCTGGAGATGCAAGGGAAAAGCCCTCTGTGGCACAACTTCATCTGCTTTTACTTATTTCTTCCTTTCATATTCCACAGAGCTTTGGTTGCTGTTTGCTGTTCTTGTCTGGACCTTCCTCTAGGCTTTTTAAGCGCTGGAGATGCCCCTCCCTCGGTGTTTGGGGATGCTCCTCTCCCTCTAGCTGGGAGCATAGCATGTTTCACCCACTGCGACTGGGGATGGGAACCTGCAGCCCCACTAGGGACGGGCATTCCATCCTTTCCCCGGGAGAGCAGCCATGTTGCCTCTGCCTTTTGGTGTGCCTGGGGAGGGGACATCGCTCCCAAACCTACAGAGCTGCGTGGTTTGGTCTTGCTGTGCCTTCTGCATGATTCTGGTCCAGCATAATGCTCTTCCACTTGTATTTCAGGGTTTTCCCCCTACTCTCTGGTGTCATGAGTCACTTGTGGAAGCTGTGGGTTCCTCACATTTCAGTACCGTTGCTTTGGGGTCCTGTACAGGTTCCACTGAAACCTGTGGAGCACTTTACATCAATGGAAGCATTTTCCATTGACAGCAGTAGGGGTGAGTCAGGCATTCGAGTAGCAGAGCCAGTCAAGGGGGAGCTGGTGGGTGCTTCTGAAAAATAAGATTGTCTACATGCTTTGGTGAAGTGAGGAGAGATCGATGAGAGGGTTGAAACATTTTTGTAATGAATACTAAAGGTCTTCCCCAGACACCAGCTCCCTCATCTGGGATGAGGAGACCCTCTAGGAATGAGGAAGTTCTCACAGATCGCCAGAAGCAGAGCTGAAATGTGAACAGCAGCCTGTTTTTAATCAAGGTCTCACACGCACTCTGGCCCAGCTGCTCTCGCAGGATGCAGAAACTGCCTTCCACTGCGATGCCTTTTGGGTGGGCTGTTGGAGGCAAAGGGTATTCAGTAGCTCCTGCGCTTTGTGGGACAAAAGTTCTTGCTGACACTGTGGTCTTCACTGGACCACCCTCCATCGCACGCCACGTTTTCCTAAAGCGTGTATTGATTACCTGCTCCGTGTTTCTGAGGTGGAGGGTGTCCAGTGCCTGAGCTTAGAAAGGCAGGTGAGACTTTCAGGAATCTGAAAACTCTTGTTGTATATTATCTCTTGATGGGTTTCTCTTTTGTAATGGACAAGGCCACTTTGTTCAAAGCTCTCCATGCAGGTGAGGTTGTCTTAAATCTTCTATTGTTTGTGTTGATTTCCTCCAGATTATTTCCAGTCAATGTACATCTTTTTGGAGTTCACTGTCCTGAGACTAGATGGAACACTCTGGCTAAGGCCTTGCCATGTGGACCAGAGCAGAAGGGTTTCTCCACATGTTTTACAGGCTGGACTCATGTTTGTACAACCCAGGACAAGATTTGTCTTTTGTCTGTAGCCATGAGACATGGCTGACTCCTACTAAACTTGCAGTCCATCTCAAAGCTCTCCATAATTTTCTGAGGAATCGTGGACAGCTTTTCCCTATCCTTATCTGTACTGAATGGGGTCCAATTTTTTTTCAGACATTTTCCCCACTGTCAAGATCAGAATTCAAGCCTGTCTTCAGGCAGTTCTTCCCAGCTACATAGCAGCTGTGTATTTTACAAGCATGCAATCTATCTAATGGCCCAAGTTGTTAGGGAAAACTTTGAAGAAATCTGGACTCACAACAAACACAGTACAGCTCTGCTGGGTTAATCCTTCCATTTTGACAGTGACCCATTGATAGTTAGCGTCCAAGTATCATATTTCCAGTCACTTTTGCATCTGCTCTGTGAAAGTTTATTTGAGACCATTTATTTCATTTCTTAGGAGGATGTTATGCATCTGAAGCTTTATAAGTCAAGACATGTAATGGCCTCTCTGCTATCCATGCGGCCTGTCATAGAGGGAAATTAGCTTAGCTGGATCCAAATTATTTCTGATTAAATCCATATTAGCCTAAGACTTTGCTTTGTTATCTTCTGTGCTTACGAACACTTTGTGGTATTTATTCATTATTTATTTATGTTTCAGACTTTTTTCCCTGGGAATTGTAGCTAACCTGACTATTCTTCCTTTTGCAATCCACAAGCTTATTTAATTTTAGGCATAAAATTTGCTCTGTTCTCTCTGTCATGCACTTCAGACACCCTTGATAAGAGACACATAGGTAATTGCTAATTGTTTCAGCCAGTCCTATAAATCCTGTGAGTTAAAGTTCATCCAGTCTTGCTTCTTCCCCATTTTAGGGAGAGGTACTACCTCTCTACCACGGGTTTTAGCTGTGCTTCTTGTACCTGTCTAGAGACAACTGCTGCTAGTATTCCACACGTTTCTGTGGATGAAGGGTGGGGGGAAAGCTGCAAGAAAAGCAGCAGAGAGGTGGTGCAGCTTCTTGTGACAGTGCGGAAGTCAGGCAGCTCTGAGACTGAAAACCTCTCTTGGAGCAAAGTGTCTATAAAAGAGGGAGTAGCGGCCTCTTCTTCCAGGCTGGAATGCAGTAAGTAAACAGGGCAATGCAGGTTGAAGGGGAAACCTGTAGCAGCCTTTTAGTTGAAGGTGCTTACATGTGGTGATAACACAGGACGCTGTCTAGGGCCCTTGTTCCAGTCCGGAGAGGGAAATCGAGGCCTGAGAGTCCAGACTGGGGGATGAACAGACAGAGCTGACTTCAGTGTCTCTTACAGTAAAGCAGCCCTGGCTTCTCTGTGAGAGAGATTGTGCCTAGTTTTGGTCTGCCTGGGCACTTTTCTGATTGCTCCAGTGACCAGAGGTCCTATCTAGCCTGGCAATCTTGATTGAGGAGCCCCTTGTCACAAGGAGCCCCTTGTCACAAGGGGCTGTGAAGCACTGGGACAGCAAAGAAGCACCTCCTTTGACTTGTCTTGCTGTTTGAATTGATCTGCCATTCCCCACCTCATTTGTTATCCAAGTCATGGTGGCTGGAGCCAGATATTGTATTCATCAGGGGATATTTGCAGGGCCAAAAACTGGATCTAAAAGGAATGAAGAGACATCTACAGAGCTCCATCTCAAAAGGTTGTCTGGGGGTTTGCACCACACCCGCTCTTTTAAGAGCTGGAATAATGTATACCCTGGCAGGCTGTAAATCAAAGGCCGGCACAGAGAAAATCCTACCACACACATTTCTTTTTGTAGATGTAAGAACTTTTGGCCTCTTTCTTGCCTTCTTGTACTTCTTTTCTCTTCCATGCAGCTGGTGATTTCAGGCTCTCCTCTTTCCCTCCACTGCCACATCCCAAAGCTGTCACTACCTTTGCCGTGGCCAGGCAGAGAACAGCTTCAGGGGTAATGTGTAGGATGGCCTTTGTGGCTGAAGGCTCACAAGTCTTTCTTGTGAGTTCCAAGTTTGAGACCCATGCCTGGTCTCAATTCTAGTGTTTGGCCTGTTTCCAAAGCTCATGGGGAAGGTCCAGAAATGTGGTTGTTGCAAAGCTGAGGGCCAGATAAGTTAAATAAAGAGATAACCCTTTAGGAAAAAAATAAACAGAAAACAACTCAGTTCGCTGATTAATTTTGCTCTGGGAATCCCTGTAGTCTTAGGTTTCTAGGCCTGGCCTTGTTTCCACTTCATCCTCCCTCTCTGAAGAGGCTTTTTGTCTTTAATTGCAACTATAAATAAATCATCATAGCCAGAAGTAGTATTTTTCCAAGTCTACAACTCTAGTGTCCAAACCCTTCAGTTTCCAGGAATTCGCTTCACCTTACCCAGAACTCAGGACAAAGAAGTGAAAACCACATTCTGCCTGTAGAATGTTAGCTCCAGTCTAGAGAAGTTTTCCTCTGCGTATTTCTGTCCTAGATCCAGACCTGACCTGCAAAATAGGATGAAGACCAGTTCATTAGCACCTGCCTGTCTCTCTCTGGACCGGTTGCACCCAAAGCTTCCAGGCAGCCCTGTGGGTGTGTTGAGGCCTCTCTGCACCTCTTCCCTGTGGGCATATCCTCAGGAAGCTGACAAACATTGACCACGGGGGACAAACCACAACAAATCAACTGAGCCGCCGAAGAACCCTGCCCTTGTGCTACCTATGTGTGAGCACATGCACTTACAGGTAAATTCAGTTTTTCACCCACTGTTAACTAAGGTGATAAATGGGGGAGGCAGTGCAAAAAAAGAGAGGGTGCAGCCACAGCCCGGATGCAAAAATATCCAGGTGGTATGGAACATCTTTTGGGTAGCACATGCTGGTCTGTGCTGCTCTTGTTATCTGCACCGACTGAGGTGAGTCAAAATTTGTGAGTGAGCTCTTCATTTGGCAGTGCAGGGTACTCTGGACGGCTGCAGAAGTTAGCCAGCCTCAAGGAGCTTGTCCCAGAGGGGACAAACTGTCCTTTGGGACTGAAACAAATCAAAAAAGAGCTCAAAGCTGAGTTTTCAGTGCATGAAAGTCAGTTAAATGATCCAGGACCTGCCCTTGCAATGCTGCTGAAGCTCTGCTCTTAGGTTGGCCTTCCCCACCTCAGAGGAGAGTGGTGGATACTGTGGACCAGACACAGCCCAGATGGGAGTCAGGGAGGAGACTGAAATCTTTTTGTGTGGTAGGTGAGTGTTTAGATATCTTCAGGGCAAACTGGACTGATACCAGTCAAAATACATTTTCTTTTCTGCTGGTGAAATACTTCATCACTGATGCACAGAGTTTGCCTGCTTGTGTAAGTAAGTACTTAAGTAAAGAGGGAGCCAAACTAGAAGTGAAAACTGCCTTGTAAGGATAGCACATTAGTCTTTGTTTCAGCCTAATTCCCTCATTGTCACAGAAACATATGTGATGGTGGTAGTCATCCTTGTGGATTGTCTGCTTGTTCTTCAGAGATCATTAAACACAATTACAGGAAAAGAGATCTTTGTTTCTGAGCAACACTCAGCTTTTATATAAGTGTTCCACATTTTCTTCAAAATTCTTTACCAATTGTAACTAATTTTAACCATTTGGTTGGCATGAATATAAGACAGCCCTTTTCTGCCAACTGATTCTCATTTGTTTTCATGGGGATTGAATGTCTGGGTCCTTAAGTCACCTTTAAATATGCCAGCCTCAGGTCGTGTTTGCTTCATGTAGCTTTCTTGCTGTTTAGTGTCTCGGGGTGAAAAACCTCCCCTTTTGGACAGTGATGGTAAATTCCTAGGGGCCTCTGTGAGGGCTGGATTTCTCATGTCTAAACGGAGAGAGGCTCTGTATTAATGAAACCCATCTACTTTCCCCAGCTCTGCTGATGGTCTCCTAGTTGATTGTGGACAAGTAGTTGCTCCTCCATGGACCTCAGCTGGCCCATGTGTGAGGAGGCGTGGGACTGCCTTCCCCTGCCAAGGGGCTTTCAGAGCCAAGAGGAAGATGTGTTTTGGAAGGACTGGACTTGGGAGCACAATAAAAAGGAAGAAAATAGGGCGTTTCAGAGCCAGAAGCAGAGGGAGGCATGGTCTGGGCAGGGACTGGATGAGCAGAGTCAGCAGCACCTGGGGTGTAACTCAGATTTGTCCTGCAGCTTACATATGTCCAGGTGTGGACCTGTTGCCTGTATTCATTTGTAAAGTGCCTTTCCGAGCAACAGGGTTTTAGTAATAGTAGTGTTGTCCAACAAAGGCCTCTGTTTAGATGTGGGCTTTCTAAGCTAGTCGAGGCTATGAAAAAATAATAATAATAAAAAGGTATTAAAAACCTGGTAAGGCAAAGAGAGGCAGGGCAGAACTGCCTGGAAAGTGGAAAATATTTCCCATGATGAATTATAAATGAAATGTGTTCCTGTGCTTTGAAATTTCTGCAGCATTTTTTTCACCATCAGAAATGCTAAAACCTAAAAGAAATTAAGTTAAACAGAAATAAATAAGATCTTAAGCAGCTCCTGCCGCCAGGAAATGAGCTCCTCCATCTCCCTTTTCTATGAAAATATGTATTTAGAAAATAAACTGTTTTTCTGTTTGAAATTAAACTATCAAATATAAAAGGTTGACCAGCTCTAGGAAAGTCTGGTCTTGCGCTTAAGGCACTGATTTTGGACCGAGAGACCTGGGTTTAATTTCCACTTCTGCTACAAACTTTTCCTGTGTGACCTTGGGCTAATCCTTTAATCTCACTTTGCCTCTGTTCCTCATCTGTCAGATGAGGCTATGACTTCCCCACCTCACAGGGGTGTTATGAGAGTAAATACATCCTCTGTGCCCTGCGCCTCACCTTCCAGCCTGCTCCTCTCCTGGGGCAGGGGGAAGGGAGGGGTATGGTCCACGCTTTGGGAGCCACTGAGATTGCTCTCTCCATGGCCATTGGATAAACTGGTGAAGGCAAGGCTGAGTAGGACCCCCAGAAGTTCCTGAGTGTCCTCGGGGAGCGAGAGGCGAGGGAACAAAAACACTAAGCCCGCGTGAACTGT
This sequence comes from Lycocorax pyrrhopterus obiensis, assembly GCA_014706295.1. Lineage (NCBI taxonomy): Eukaryota > Metazoa > Chordata > Aves > Passeriformes > Paradisaeidae > Lycocorax > Lycocorax pyrrhopterus. The sequence continues at coordinate 14,091,352 of JACSVZ010000007.1, read as the reverse complement.
GGGAAGGAGAAATTTGTTGTTTTCTGTCTTGTTTTGTTTTTTTTTTCCCTAGTATTTCCCTGTGCTTTTTTCCACCCCTCAAGCCAGCACTCACAAAGTGTCCGTAGCATTCTAACAGCACAAGAACCGGCCCCGTGTAGGGCTGGCTGCTTCCTGAATTAGTCTACATTTGCAGCAATTACCTTCTTTCCTTTCTAGCCAAATGTTTCTCTGAGCCTGAGGCCCAGCTAATTTTTTTTGTCAGCTCTAGTTGCGCTGGGCGGCCCTCCCTTCCATACGGGAAATATAGAGATGCCATTCAGGCACCTCTAATCCCGCTTTCACTGCTGCACTCATTAAAACATTCCTTTATTTATTTTAATTTTATTCTCTCCTCCCCACCACCTTTTCTAAACAACCACTTGTATTATGCTTTTAATTGCCTTTAGATTTCCCTAGTGTAACTTCTCCGGCGTCCGCATAGCCGTAGGCAGAGCGCACAGTGCTGGGAGCCTTGCACAGGGTCTGTGGGCTCGCTATTGACTCAGTGGTGTGCTGTGAATGAGTCAAAGATCCATGGGGATCGCTGGGGGTGGACAAAAGGGCGGTAGGATCGAAAGCAGGGGTGGAGGGGGGACAAGAGGGAAAGGCCAGCGAGACAAACGTGCTCCGCGCTCCCTGCGCGTTGTCGGAGCGTCTTCCCTCGGCACAAGGAGAACAACTTCAGCTGTGGACTGGGAAGCTGGGCTGCCCTGCCAGGGTTGGGGGGCAGCAATATCTGCATCATGGCTCTGTGAGCACAAGCTGTAATGTGGCCTTATACAGGCATGACTTCATCTGTTTCCATAAGATTGCTTTCTCCCTCTCTCTTTCTTTGGCTGGTAATTGAGAAACGCATGAGCTCACCTCCTAGGAGCGGGAAATGAGAACCGCAAGAGGAAACGAGCTGGAAAGTATACATAGGCCGGAAAAAAAATATAGATTAGGTGGGGGGGAAGTCAGAGATGTTATGGAGAAGAAAAGGGATTCCTCCTGTGTAGGGTCGTAGCCATATAGGGCTCACAGCATCTTCCTCTGCACTACAGGCAAGGGCAGGTCTGGGGCAGTCCTGTTGACATCTGTGTAAACTGTGCTTGTCTTGAAAGTATCCTCTGGGCACAAGGGGCCCAGAGGCAGGGTGAAAAGATGGCCCAGCATGATGGTGGTACCTTGTGTGCAGTTTCTTGGTACAAACACAACCTCTCTCTCATTGGTGCAGCTTATGGGACCTGCTAGTGAGGAGGAGCGCAGCTCAGGTGTAAATGGGAGCAGAGGATGAACCTACACAGATGTAGGGCTTTAAAGTGCTTGGTGGAGAAAGGGGAGGAGGAAGGAATGGTGTTTTAGGAGGAGTTAATCACCTAAGTGAGGGCTCTGGTGCTGGCAGATCGCACGGTGGGGGCTGCAGGTTGCTGGTGGTGGGAGAACTGCTCAGTCAGGCCATGCTCTCTGCCATCGGATCTTGCTCACAGGCAGGTAAGCAGTGTCCATTGCCAGCCTCCCACCTCTTTGTTTCTTGTCTCTGTTTTCACCTAAATCAACCTTTAGGACGGGGAGAAAATACCTCTGGAGGTAAGCTATTCTCAGTTTGGTTTCCACTTGATTCCTTGTGGGTTTTTTGCTTTTGAAATGGAGATATGTGACAGAGGAGGTGGTTTAAAGTGGTCAGATTGGCGAGGAGAGCCTTGCTGCCTTGTTCCTTCAGTACCTTAAGTTTCTTCCCTGGTGCCCAATTTTCTCTTTCATCATGTGTCCTCTGCTTGCTTTTACTCCCTGCTCTAAGGATGTCTCACACCTTTCCCCTGTGCTGCTGTTGAGGTGAAGTTTGGGAAGAGACCCGCTGTCCTCTCAGATAGGGTTAGCTGTTGAACCCGAAGGCCTTGTTCTTTAGTTGATGGGCACTAATATAATGTCCCCTGTCAGGGGGGCCTGTCCCCAGAGGGATGTAAAATGACCAATGCTAATTATCTCTGGGAAAGCTGGGCTGTTGGGAGTCCTACACGCAGCCAAGTGCAGCTGAGGGATGGAGAAAGCTAATGGACCAACTGCAGGAGCTATGGAGAGTTTGCAGCACGTCCTATTGATGCAGAAGGCTACTGTGAGTCACCCAAGGTAGTCTGAGCGACTTGGAGCTTTGCAAATTAGTTCTCTGTTCTTGATCTACGTGATCTTGATTTCGAAGTCTAAATGAAGGCAGGTCAGAGTTTAGGACTAGCTGTTGTTGGCATGTATATCTATCTCTTTTGACCTGCTCCATCTCTTTATGGTGATTCAGGATTTTTTTGTGTGTGTGTGTATACCAAAGGAACTTCTAGCTGACGGGAAGCCTGTGTAATGTGTTAGGGCTTAGAAGATCTGTGCTGGCACAAGTGGGGACCCCATGTACGTTATACACTATTTGTGTTTCCATTGGATTTTTTCCCCTTCTCTTCACCTTTCTTTTTTTTTTTCACAGTTTTTCCTAAGTGAAACACTAATGCAGTAATGTTCAAACCCACAATGTTTGAATGGCCTCTAAATCAGGCAAAACAAGCTTGCCCAACCCTAGTCGAACAGACTGGACTCATTTTCTTATTCATGCACACTCTGTTCATTTTGGCCTAATAAATACATTTCTGTCCTAGACCACGAGCACTGGGGGACCTTGGAAAGTTTGACGTTAGCAGGAGAGGGGCAGGTGACCAGGGCAGAAGAGGAGAGACTGGACTGGTATCCATGATTCCTTTAGATGCCTAATAGGAAAGGCCATATGTTCCAAACTGGTGTTGCGTGCAAAGAAACCCATGTTGGAGATTCAGTAAGAATCCAGTTCCTTGGATGTCACTCTTCTTTCAATGCTTATCTTTGACTGGAAAAACCTAGCAGGTACTGAAACTACAACAGTTTGGTGGGGTCTCTGAGAGCTCATTGAGGTTGGACTGGGTTGGACTAAATTGACCCAGTTTTAGGTCTTGGAGCACAGGTCTCATTTGGACCTGGTTGCTTTATCTTTAATGCAGAGTATCTAAGCACAAGCAAACTTGTTGCCTGCAGTGCATGTCAGTCTTGCTGTAAGGAGTGAATGTTTTTTGTTAAGTGGAGTTTCTTGGGACTCTGAAAAGGATGAAAGTATATGGACTGCTCTTACTTCTCCTAAACACAGGCACAGTTGTAATAAAGCTTGTAGCTGTGGCTTGTATCTATGGCTGATGTTAGAAGAGGCTCACAGCCCTCAAAAAGCTGCGCATCCCTGTCCTTGTGTGTGTGCCTAAACTGACCTATGGATGCCACTAGTGCCTCTTGTGTTTGCTGTTCCGCTTCATGCAGGTGTCTTGGAAGGTCTGTGGCCCAGACCTCGCAGTCATCTTTCCCGCTGTTAACCTGGGGGCGGGCCATGAAAAAGACAAATTATTCTGGCAGTGGGAGATCCCTTCTGACTGACATCTATCCCATGGAGAGAGCAGACTGTGCAGCTGGTGTGTTACAGGAGTGCTGTGAGCTCATGTTCACGCCTAGTGACCTGACTGTGGAGCACATTTAATCCCATTGCGGAGCCATGGAGGGGTTGGGGTACGCATCAGTTTTCTGCCATGGGGGGAGTGCTGCTCTGCCTGTCCTAAAGGGTTCAGCCCTGATCACAAGCATTTTCTAGGGTTCAGATGCTTTAATTCTAGATATCCAGCTGTCCAAGAAAGAAACTAAAGGGTTCTCTCTGTCTTGACTTGAAAGCTAACATGGGTCAGTTGTTGCTGTTCAGCTCTTTATCCTGTGGTGACTTGTTTGTGGGACTCTTGCTGGAGGCAGTACGTTGGTGTGTCCTTAATGTCAGTCAGGAAAAATAGTTTCACTCTGGAGGTGTTTTCTCCAGTGGCCTGGAGGAAGCAAACACAGCTTTAGAGTAGGGTACAGGTCTGTGGTGTAGTCACTACTTGGTGTGACCAGGTCTAGACTGGTGATGAACTTATTTGGCTCTGTCTGGGCTCATCGTGAACACCCAAACTTTTCCGTAGAGCACAGCAAACGATAGCGTGGCCTAAAATAAATATTTATTTCTGCCTCCCATGCCTGTTTGCCCTGCCTTTCTACCTTCAGGCTTTAGAATATGATTCAGAACCTGTTTGCCTGGCATTTTACATCTTTTCTTTTCTAACCAATGTCTCAATGTCACTGGTTTTGCCCTGCTTTCCTCTTCTTCCCAGCCTGGCATGTCTCCGTCTTTTTTTTTTTTTTTTCTGTCAGGCCTTTTGACTGGAAAAAGCAGGCTGTGCCTTCTGCCTTACACACCTGCCCTCATCTGTGTTGGCCACTCTGGTATTTCAGTTTCTTTTTCATTGGCCCATTGCACGTGTGTTGATTGGCTTTGCAGCTGAGGTCAAGGAATTTCCATGTCGTACTTGGAGAGAGGGTTTCCCCTTCACAGTCACTGCCTCAACCAGGCACTGGTTCATGTAGAAATAGCTTGGCTGCTCTTGGAAGCAGGTCTGTGTGAAATAATATTGTCTCTTTGAGGTTAGGAAAAGAAAATGTCCTTTTATACAGCCATGCATACACTCTTAAAAAGAATTCCACAAAGCTTGGTCTGTTCCCCCCTCTCACACTCTCCTCCTGCCTTACCTTTTTCCTAAAACACTGGAGAATTCAGTCTTGGAGTCTGACGGCACTGAGCATACAGCATGTACTGTGCCTTTTGAAATGCTGGCTGCACATAAAAGCCTTGCTTAACACTGGACTCTGTTGCTTTATTATGTTGTGTGAACAGTATGTTGGTGGTGGGGTTCCCCACTGGGTGGGGAAGGAGGGCAGGTGGGATTAGGAGTAGGAGGTGTAGTTGCTGTGCTGGGGCTCCTGATTCCGAGGTTGGAAAGGGAAGGCACGAGCAGGCAGCTTGATGTCAAAGGCTGGGCAAGTAGCCATGGGATCATCTGTGTGTTTTGCATCATTGTTGATTTTATTTCTGGTTGTGATGCTCTGTGCTTCCTGGGAGAAGAGTAGGTGGAGGGGAACACACGGGAGAGGGAGGAGGGAAAAAAAGTCCCACTGTCCCAGGACTATAGGGCAAGTTCTTACCCATCTGCTGTTTCCAAGGCTAAAGATTGGCAAGAGCCATGCCTTTGGAGATGGATGGTCTCATTTCAGGACTAGGATTGCTGCTTGATGTGTGTATGCTGGTACATCCACTACCATAAATCTGTGTGATGGCTTGCCTGGTGACACATTTCCAGTTTAGGCCCATGGTGGTGTGCCTGGCTAGGCATCCACACCTCCAGTCATGCATGCTCCCACATGCATTTGGGAGCAAAAAACCCCAGTGCCAGGCCTGCATAAGCAGAGGAAGGCCCTGCAGTGGACTTCCCATGGGCACATTGATGGACAGAGGAGCAGGCAACCTCGTGCCCTGTAATATAGCCTGGCTGGGCCTAAGTGCTATGTGATGTTGTGCTTTAGTGCTTCCCAGCATTACCACCCCAGCTGCTCTTGCTACTGCAGCTGGGGAGAACTTGAGTGAAATCCCTGAACATGAAGGAAAAATTGCTCTATTTCAGTGGCCATACGGGTCCATTTCTGCTCTCCTTGTCCATTTGCTCGCTCTTGAAAAGCAAATCAGAGCCATGTGCAGATCAGGATGACCCTTATAACAAACATACCGTCTGAAGAGGTTTCGATGGCCCTTGTAGTTAAGTACCTGCTCAGACTGTGCACTGTGATGAAGCTTTGCCATAGCAGTGCTGTTTGCTGAGTTGCAGGCACCTGATGAGGCTTTGTGCTGTCATAAGTCCCTGTGTGGTGGAGAAAACCCCAGCTCTGTACCTATTAGATACACTTAGACTGTGAGGCTCCAGGATGGTGTAGCTGGAGGCACAGCGGATAACCTAGGAAAAAATATTCTTTCCTCAGGCTGCTCAAAATGCGCACCACTGCAGCTGATCTCTCTATGCCAGCCTAAATCAAACCAGAGACTGAAAATACTCAATGCTGCCTGAAATTCCCCATCTGCAGGATATTCAGATGTTTATTTTGGAAGTTTGAATGGTGCACTGGGTTGCAAAGGGAATGCAGAACTTGGGGATGGACCAGGATGTTGGTGTTTGGAGCATAGTACAACAGGGTTGAGCAGGGCAGCCCAGCTGGCTGCAGTTGTAAACGTTCACCTGTGGTCAGCATCTTCCATTTTTCCTTTTGTCAGAGGACTAGGGCATATGCTCTGACACAGCCTAGGAGTACCTTAAAAAAATTTCCCTTCTATCACTTGGAGACTGAAAGATGAAATCCCACGAAACACCTCCCTTACCTTTTTCCAGATTATTACATGAGGTTTATCTCCCACTTTTCTTTTCCAGGTGTCTTTTTCTCCTTCACCTTCTCCTTGCAGTCCTGCCAGTATCAAGTTCCTCCCTGGCTTTCTTCATTGCCATTGGTTTCTCTGTCCCTTCCTAGCCCCGAGAGTTCAGTGCCTGCCCAGGAACTTCAGCCAGGATGCCTGTGTGTATCCTATGCATTTCATTCCCTGGTGTGTGATGGCAGCATGGTGAGAGCTTAACTCTCTGGCACCTTGTGGCATCAAGCTCTAGATGTTAACTGGGCAATCTGCAAAATATTGATGGGCTTTCTTTTTCCTGTTGCAATAATGTTTTTGGAATGTTTTTAGGGCCACCATTTCCTTAGCATAAGAAAGTGAAGGTTTTCCCATTCGCCCTGTCTCACTCATCATTTTATACACTTCTAGTGCAAGCTATTGAACCATTTGGACCCTAATCTTTCCTCCTAACAACCTTGGAAACCTTTCTGTGCCTCTAACGATTTTTGGCATCCTTCTCTGGCCTCTGTTCCTGTTATCCCTGCTCTGAAATGGGCAAGCAGGCTTCAGCTCATTCTCAAAGTGTGAATGTGTCATTGATTTATGTGGTGGCATTTATAACATTTTTGGTATTGTTCTTTATCCTACTCAACCTAACATTTTTTGGTTCTTTTTTTCCTGATGGCCTCTGTGCACAGAGCAGATGTTTTCATTGAGCTGTCCGCAGTGACGCCTAGATCTTTTTCCTGAGTGGTTACAGTTAATTTAAAACCCATCAGTGTATTACCTCAGCAATCCCTTGATGTCACTGGTTAGAAGATCCCAGCTGGCTGCTGCTCTTAATTCTATTGCCTGTCTGTTTCCTATTATTTTTTATTATGCTTACGTTTACTTGCATGCTGCGCCAGCTTTTCAAGCGAGGTGGGCACACTCATTTACGAGTGGCTAACACAGGCTCTCAAATTCTTCTGTTCGTGTGCATAAAAGTAATGCTCGTGCTTAGGTGTTTTCACAGCATAGAAGTGCTTCCCCTGTAGCAGCACCACTGAGTAATGCCAGTACAAGGAAACAAACGTGGCATATATTTGCACATGTCCATTTTTGAGAGCTCCCCTCACCGCTGCATGAAAGAGCAGCTTGTCTGCTGTGCCTATCTGGATCGTGCCAATGAGTAACCCGTGCTGGGCAGCCCTGAATATTTGGCACCATGCTCTTTCATGTAAAATTGTGTGGCTTCAAGGAACTAACAGGGAAGGGGAGGAATTCTGGATGCATGGCAGGTTGAAAACTGTCAGCACAGGCTTAGGCAACATAACGGTGCCCTTTGAGATCTCTCTGTATGTGTGGTTTCATTGTTTATCTGTTGGACAGTTTTGAAGACCTGTAAAATACCGTGTGATACTTTCCAGCATGTAAGATAACCTAAATAATACAAGGAGTCCTACGGTGCTGAAAGCAGCACACTGAGGGGGTGCTGTGGTCTGCTGTGGCTCTGGTGAAGTCATACAGCCTGGAATAGGGCATGCAGGGACATTGCACCAGGTTTGCATTAGAAAGCTCCATCCTGGAAGCCAGAGAAATTTCACTCGGCTCCCAGAGGAGCAGTAGTAAACCGGTGTTAATGAGAGATACTGGGAGACTGCAGGAAGGAGCCAAATGCTATAACTCTGCTTACTGATTGGAAACATTGTGAAGTCCCCTCTTGCTTTGAATGGCTTTGCAAACGACCTTTGGCAACTGCCATCTCCTGTTTCAGAAGCCATGTGCCTCAGCTACTCTGCCACTGAGGACAGAGTCTTAGGAAGATGGGGTGGTTTAAACAGGAAAACAGAGAGAGCTGCAGTATGACCAGTTTCCTACTGTGAGGAAGCTGAAGCCAGTCTAATTTTGCTGAACTGTGACTCGGCTGAGTCCAGAGATTCCAATACCATGCAGTAAATATTACAAGCTCCTTTGAGGAAGGGGAAAAAACCCCCTCTGATTCAAAGGCAAGGGGAGGAAGTACCCAGCAAGGGACAGAGAAGAAATTGCCAGTAGTGATGGATGAGGAAAGCTCAGTAGGGTATTGCAGAGCAGGACGTGAGAGCAAAAGAGATGAATGGCCCTCAGTGACCAGGCTCCACTGAAATCTGTAAAGCGGATACGATCAAAAGCCAGCCACCCTTGTCCCCTTGCTGTGGGGAGGGGATGGTGATGCACTGTTGCTTCACTCCACAGAGCTCCTAAGGGGGTGATAGATGATGGTCTTGAAGGATGAAGCTGCAGTAGATCCTTCAGTTCCTGAGACCAAAACTCGGCTGGTCCGTCCCTGCAAAGGGCAGGTGGCTTGTCTGGCTGCATGGGTGAAGCTGCTGCCAAAAATGATTGTGAGCAGTGTGCTATGCCCGTTAATTCTCCTTGGTGGAGAATTGCTCCTGTTGTTATTAAAATGGAGCAAGAGCAACATGTCTGTTAGGCCAGAGTGTGGAAGAGATGAGCTGACCAAGGGCACATGGATAATCCCAAAGAAATGCCACATTGGAACTGTGAGTTGCAGCAAATTTTCTGAATGTGATGGGGCTAAGCAGTCCTCTAAGAGAAACAGATGCAAAAGTTTTTCTGGAAGCACTTCAGTCCTTGATGTGCCTCAGAACACAGGTGGTGATCATGGCAACTGTGGCTGGTTCTTAATAACAACCCAGAAGGGTGGAAAATGCTTTCCCAATGCATTTATTTCCCGTAAACTCGACAAGTGGGTCAATGTGAATGCAGTGAGGACATACAGAAGCTTATTGCCTAAGCCAGATCTTGGATGGCAAAAAACTGGAAATGGAAGTGAGGGAATACCTTGTGCTACAAAGAGTATAAGATTACAAGGAGCAGGTAAAAAAGCTCATGCAATTCTGAAGTGCTACTGGTGCGGTAAGAATGTCTTCTGCAATGAAGGAACAAGAATGACTAGCAGGTAAATGAGGAAGGAAGGCAGACTGGCAGCAAACAGGTGGGCCAAAGAGCACAGAAATGATCACAAGAAATCATCTTCCTCTACTCTACAACCACATTTCCCACTTTTTCACTGCCTGAAGAACACTAGGCTGAGGCTGGAGTAGTCTGAGCCAACCAGGCTGTCCATCAACAGGGATAGGGGAGAAACAGATAGGCAGTAAGGCCAACTGTGTATGGGAAGATAAAAGGTAGTGCAGAAACTTGGAGGCAGTGCTGGTTTGTAACTGCACTGGAGGGAATAAATTGGCTTCCTTGCTGACTAAAGGCCTCCAGCAGGCCAAGCAAACCTATGCAAGAGATATCAGACCAGCCCTGGCAATGATGAGGCTGAACTATGAGGACTCAAAAAGCAGCTGTAACTCTCATGCAGGCCTGGACTGTGCAGCGGGAAGCACTCTGCTCACTTCTAGTCTGAAACTGGAATAAATCAATAGTCCTGCATCAGCTTCCTTTTCCCATAGACATAACTGATTTTGCTGTGGCAGTTGTTTTGCAGATATTACTGTACCACAGCACGGTTTCCAGTTCCTTGTGTTAAAACATGGGCTCATTTCTCTGTGAATCAGCTCTTGCTAACTGCTTTGTAAACTGCAGCGGAGCAGACTATTCCTAGCACAGAGCCAGGCTCCTCAAGCAGTTTTCTGGTTGATGACCAAATTCAGAGGCTATTCCTTTCTGCAGCCACCAATCTCTGTGACACCACAGTACTTATTGTCATTTTCTTGCTGGGGAACTGCTCACCAATCTGTTCTGGGATGGCAGCAGCCATTTTCAGCCTGCATTGGAAAGCTAGCGTAAAAAAGGTCTTGCTGTGCTGTTCATTGAAGCAATTTGTCATTTTAGGATTTCTTTATGAGCCCAAATCCACAGGAACCTCTCTTCCTTCCACACCTTTGTCTTCCTACTTGATAGGAGCCCTCAACCCCCAAACTGTGTGTGTGCTTAGCAAATGAGGGCTTACAGGCGCAATACCACTGGGAACAATGTGAACCAGGAATGCACTAAAGCCAGAGGCATTGTAACCTAGAGCTGCACTGAACAATGTGGAAGAAATGCTGTCAAATCTGTGTCTGTGTGAGCTATTATATCCCCAGCTAGCCCCCCTCCAGAAGTTTGCTCAGCATGCTGACTTTCCAGGAGCTTTCTCAGTGCTTGGAACAAGTTAGCTATCTCCTGCCAGAATTGAGAGAGGAACACGACTGGCTGACGAATACCATATGTTCCAGGCTGGCCAAAGGAAACCTAATTGTGTTTTGTTTAGCTTGTGTACTTAACTGGGTTTCTGTAACAGGGCTGAGTTGGTTGGGTTTGGCTTTTTTTTTCCCCTCTCCAGATAAATGGGGCCGATCCCTTCTACGCTGGTCTGTATTTTGCCCTGGAAATGTAGGGCACAGCCTTCTGCCACTTCCCTAATGGAAAGGATCAGGGGAGAGCTGAGCAAAGGGAAAGGCAGTTGCCAGCAGGAGTGATCAGAAATTGCAGGGCTAAAATCTCATTCTAGGCAAGGAACATCCAGTTCTGAGGAGGAAACAAAAATGCTTAGGCTGACCAAAAGGTTCCCCATCCTTTTTTACTGGTTGTTATATCATCAGAACGGGAAAAGCGTGTTTGTGACCTGGGAGCAGGAGCACAGAACTGTGGATGTCTAATATCTAAATGTACATTTGCTATGTTAAAAGTGGCTTAAAATTGGAGCTGCATCAGGCTGCAGAAGGTAAAGGCTGATCTCTCTTCTGAGACCACCAGGGCAGAGTACTGTCCCTATAAGGCACAGATTACAGCTTCCAGAAGTTGAGGTTGGACTGATGCTGAGCAAGGTTCAGTTCCTAGAGACACCCAACCCTGGATGGAACCAGAAGAGAGCTTACTCCCTCTTCATCCCTCTGTTCCATTAGACTACCTCACTTGCAGTTGGTCACTCCTCTCTGATGTATTTTGTTGCCTCTAAATGCTTAGGAGGAGGCTTCATCTTATATCACGTGATTGCTCAGCATCTAGCACAACCTCCACTGGAGGAGGTGGAGGGGAGATCACTGGGCATTGTCGTGTTGCATGTAACAGCTTTGGCTCGCCTAAGACGGGAGCTAGCTGGAAAGCTTGTACCTGGTCTTCTCTTTCAAGTTTTTGGAGCATGTAGACATGTTCTCCCCAGTTTCCTGGACAACTTCAGCTGTGGTGCTAACAGGGGCCTGCCGCAAGCTTGGCATCAGCTAGGGAAGAGTTGTAAGTGGTAATTGTATGCTGTTCTGATAGACAAGCAGAAAAGAGTGGGGGCCTTGATTTCTAGCTGAGCAGAAGAGGTGAAATGAAGCTACAAAGCAGCTGCCACTTTAAATGGATGTCTTCCCTCCCCATCTCTTATTTACCTCATGCCTTCCTGTTTACAGCATCATTTCCCGCAGCTCCCATCCTGCTCATTTAGAGGTCAGGTCAACCCAAGGTCTGCCCCGTTTCTGAGCACCAAATCAGTGCAAGTGTCACCACCTTATGCGACCAAAGAGATACAGGCTGTTGGCTGCTTCTCTGTGTAGGCTGCCGTGCCACAGCAAAGCGAGGGGATGTTCCAGATTTAATGGAAGATAGAAGCTGGCACAGTTCTTGACTTCTTCCTCCAAGCACGTCCCGTGCTCTGCTGTGTCCTTTCACTTCTGACACACTTGTTTATCCACAGGCTGCTTGTGTCCTGATATTCTGCCATGTGCTTTGCTGCCCACACAAGCACGCTCAGCTGCATGCTCAGCGACCCACCTATCTAGATATTCATGCGTGCTGAATCACCCTGCCATGTACACTCATAGCCACGCTCGCAGATGGACTCTGGTTCTCGTGAGCCAGACAGAAACTCTCATTCAATCTGCCACCCCTGTGTCTTCCAGACAGGGGATACTCTTCCCTCTTGGAGGAAACATAGATCTTTGTAGTGTGTTTGTTTAATTAATTACCCATTTATTCTTGGATCCTTGGGGAAAAGACGGTCGTGCCTCCAGCCATGTGGAGGGAAAGAATGAATGTTGACACCTCATTTCTCCAGCCTACTCATGCTCCGAAATCTGCTCTTGAAGGGTTGGCAATATGTTTGAGTCCAGTTCCTCCTTTGTCGGGGTAAAAGACCATCTCATCACCTTTTCAGGGCTGAATTTCCAGTCTCCTCACTTGGCCTTCCCCCTGGCTAGCATCCTAAGGTGTGTGATGACCACCATGATAAATTTTGAGGCCAAGCCCTTGCTGGACGCTCTGTGTCCCACATAAGCACCCAGGGCCCTGCACGGTCCTACTGATGCTGCAGCGTGTGCTTGTTGGATAAGACACTCCCTGATCAGAAACATCTTCAAAGCAAAACATCCTGTTGCCTGAATGTCCCCTGTTCAGTGTGGAGTGTGTTAGCTCCCTCCCTGCCCCCCACTCCGATTCCACGTTGGACCATTTAAGAATTAATGAAGGCCAGATGCATGTTCTGCAAATATAGGATCCCTGCATTTTGGAGTAGAAGCTGGCTTGATGCCTCCGTGTCCTTCGAATCCTTAGTACAGCTAATAACAACCAGAGGCAGCCTCCTCAGTCTGAGGTAGATCCCACCTCAGCAGTGACGTCCCTGTGACCGCAAAGGATTTCTCAGGGACCTGGAGGGGGACCAGCTTTCAGCTGTGGAGCCCCAGGATCTGGTTTCATCTCTCACCAGCATTGGCAGGATGAATTTGGAGTGACTGAGCTGTCCAACAAGAAGTTGGTGAGCTAGGCCAGCACTGGATTTCTGAGGGGGAAGGAAAGAATTCAACGTATTTTGGTGGATGTAAAAATAAGGGATGGATCATACTAGTGGGAGCTGTCCATGTGTTGAGATAACGGAGCAGATGTGCTGCATGACTATTGCAGCCTCGTGCTACCAGGCCTCTTGTGAACTGCTAGCCCTCCAGGCAGGGGTGAGTCAAGATGGAATGTTGCTTTCCAGACTCGGTTCTGACCTGCTAAAATGCCACTGCCACAGCAGCTGTGCTTCCTTGCTGCACAAGCAGAGCTTTTCTTCTTGTGAAGTGTCTCAGCCATCTCTGCTGGCCGATGGATCCCAGAGGTTGTTGCAGAGTTGTTCTCTGGATGTCTTCATGCAAACACGTGGCGTGTGCTGGGGGGTGTCTGCCTTGATGTGCATGTCTCTGTGCATGTGTGTGAAGATGCTAGAAAGACTTCTGCTGGTTGCAAAACTGATTTTGTTTCTCCCTGGAGCGAGGGAGCCTGTAAATGAAGTTTTTAGGCCTAAAATTCGTTCTGATTTGTTTATGGAACAAGTTTTTGCACATGACTGTTTTACCCAGAGGGATGCCCCTTGTCAGGAGGCTGGGGATTGGTGGGCATAGATAACCTGTAGTGGAGTGTGATGCTGCATGACTTCACTCATCACAGCTCTGCCATGGACATTCAGAAATGGTTGGGCCATGACCTTGGTATATGTTAATGGCCCTAATTGGAGCTTACAGTGATTTATGGGAAGGCCCTGTGGCTGCTTGTAGCAGTTCATGATGGATATTTCCATCTCCCATCAGCCTCTGGCATTCTGGGACTTGCACAGCTCCCTAGTAGTGGTAGGGATTTCTGCAGGGAAAAACCTCATCCCCAAACAAGCCCAAACTTCTCAGATCTTCAGTACAGAACCTTCTCTCTTTTCCCCTTCTCTCCCCATCCCCTTCAAACATACCTGTGGGTAGAGGTAGTGTTATTGGAGCAGCCTGTTTGACTGCTATAATATTTTCCACTCAGATCCATTGACTTCTATTTCATGTTTTCTTTGGATCAACACCTTTTGAGAGCAGTTGAAGCTGCTTGAATTTGAATAGCTGGAGACAGTGTGTCACACTGCTATCTTTTCTTGGTTTCACCTCTAGAAGGCAGTGATGATATGTCTACATACAGTCACCCAGCTGAAGTGTATGTCTCTATGTTCCTCTCAATAGAGGTCCTTTATCTGTACTCTGCCAAATGTGCCCCAAAGGAACACAGCATGATTTTAGAGTGAGTTTACAGCAAATATATAAAGGAGGCAGGGATCATGATTTTTCTGAGCCCTTTTCTAAGAGAGACCTTTTGCTACTCTGATGACAGAAAAAAAGGAAGTTCGTTGTTCTAAATGAGAATTGGTTTGTGGTTTTTTTTCTCCTTATCTATGATAGTTGGGCAAAAAAAGAGAAGAGAAAAAAACCCTTTTGGGCAGGGCTGGGAACCCTGAAGCTTCCTGCTAAAACCATTGTCTTGTTCTGAGCCCCCAGAGGTAGGGAGGCTCGGAAGAGCTTGGGGTTTCCCCCACTCAGGGTCTCTTTGTTTCCTAGGAGTTTGCCCTCCAGTCCCCTTGTCCCTATATCCATCTTCTGTTGGCTCAGGAGAGAACAACCTAGGGGCACACATGAGCTGACTGAGCAATAGTAAACTAACAGAAAGGATAAATGAGAGACTCTCGATGCAGCTTTTCTCATTAAGACCATTACTTGGGTTTTTCTTCTGTTGAATTGTTTGTTTTCATGAAGCATCAAGGGCTAAAGAATTTCAAAAGCAATTAGCAGATAGATAGGATTGCACCCTCTGATGTATGGTAAGAAATTGATTTGTTTGTCTAGAAATAGAGTCCCTATAGGAACAGAAAAACAGTCATTGAATTTGAGGTGAGAAAAAGAAAATAGAACCAGATCCAGTGAGGTGGGAATTATCATTTCATGCTTCTAAACATTGGCATCTCTTGTTGAACATCATCATGAAGCTTACGATGTTTGTGGATTTTATTTGAGACTTGTGGTCTTTATTTGAGCTCTTGGAATCAAGAGGCTGAATGAGATTCTCAGCTTTCTATTTATTTTTATTTTTTCAGACTAGCATTTCCAGCTCTCTTGATCCTGGAAGAAAACAACTTCACTTGAAAATATGAAGCCTCGAGGGTCCAAATAAGAAAACAGATGAAAAATACTCCAAATACTTTTGGGTTGGTTAAGTCTTATTATTTTGAAGACTATATCATTCTGTTCTAGGGCCACACACAACATTTTTGAAGCTGAAAGCTGGCAACACTCATGCTTTTTATCCAAAGCATTTTAGAAAGTGGGTGAATGTTGGTGGCTATCGTGAATGAGAATGTGTGGGGGTGATCTTCCAGGCGGCGTCTCGCAGGCCTGTGGGCTCCTTGTGCATGGCAGTGGGAAGTCCCTGCCTTGCAGAGTTCATGAACTAGTCATGGCAGGCAAGGGTGTCTAGAGGGGTGTCTTTTCCCCTCTTGTGTTTACAGTTATCTGTCTGTAAGGAGGCAGTAAGCGAATTGCCCGTGAAGCCGAGGAGAGAGGGAGGAATGTAAATCCAATTTTCCGCAGTTAGTTATGTATGTGACCCGTTGACAGAGTGCTGCCACGGCTGTGGGAAGAGGGGAAGGCGCAAAACAACGGGAAGGTGCCTCATCCTGTCCTGGGACAGGACACGGGGACGGACATTGTGCAGGGCAGAGCAAGGGTGAGAAGAGATCCTGCAAACAGAGAAAAACAGGGGCTGTGCAGCGTCAGTCGCAGACTCTCCTCCTCACCACGGTGGTTGCTGTTGTTGTTGTTTCTGCTCTTAAAACAATATGCAAGGAACCATCCAATATCCTAAGGCTTTTGTTTATCTAGATTTTTATGAGGAAAAAAAACTGAAAAGAGGAGAAAAAGAAATGAGAGGGGAAACACACACATTCCTTCCAACCAGAAAGTCATGAGTTTTGATTCAGTCTAATTACACAAGTGATATTTTTATAACCTCTGTGAAGTCTCCTTGCTTTCTTGGTGTGTCTCCATTGTTTATGTGAGAGTGGCCAGGTAGCCAAGGCAAAGTAATGTTGCGAGAAAAATTCTCTTGGCCTTGGAATATGCTGCACTCTCTTTTTGGCTTCATAAACAAGCCTGTTTTCCTGGTTTCAGACCTCTCTTAGGTTCCTTTGTTGCCTCTTCCTCTAAACTAGGGTTACTCATGTGCTGCTCAGCCATGGGCCATGTTGGCAGCTTCACAGCATCCCTTAAGTATGCACAAAGTAGTACATAATGGGGCCAGACCTCCAGTAAATTAAATCACTCCTGGTCTCCGTGGTCCCCTTCTGTTTGCAGCAATGAAACAAAGCCCATGTTGCCCCCTCTGCAGGCTGGTAAGGGCAGCCCCTGCCCAGGTGTGGCTTTCCCCACTGCAGGCACATGGACCTGGGAGTCCTGGTGGACAGCCAGCTATCCATGACCCAGCAGCGTGTCCTTGTGGCCAAGAAGGCCAGTGGTGTCCTGGGGGGCATTAGGAAGAGCATTGCCAGCAGGTCAGGAAGGTGATCCTGTCCTTCTGCTCAGCCCTGGTGAGGCCTCACCTGGGGTACTGTGCTGAGCTCTGGGCTCCTCAGTACAACAGAGACATGGAGCTCCTGGAGTGGGTCCAGTGGAGGGCTACAAAGATGGTTAAGGGTCTGGAGCATCTCTCCTATAAGGAATGGATGAGGGAGCTGAGCCTGTTCAGCCTCAAGAACAGAAGACTGAGAGAGGACCTCATCAATGTCTGTCAGTATCTGAAGGGAGGGTGTCAAGAGGATGGAGGCAGGCTTTTCCCAGTGGTGCCAAGCAATAGCACAAGAGGCAATGGGCAGAAAATGATGCACAGGAAGTTCCACCTGAATATGAGGAAGAACTTCTTTAAAGTGTGGGTGACTGAGCACTGGACGAGGTTGCCCAGAGAGGTTGTAGAGTCTCCCTCGCTGGAGATACTCAAGAGCAGTCGAGATGCAATCCTGTGCCATGTGCTCTGGGATGGCCCTGCTTGAGCAGGGAGGTTGGGCCAGATGAGCCACTGTGGTCCCTTCAGCCTTACTCCTTCTGTGCTTCTGTGCCTCCTTGTATGGGTGGGGCCAGGCTGTTTGGGAGGCTGCAAGATGGAGGGAAGGTGTGAGGTGGGTGAAAGCCAAATGCTGTGCTCTGCAGTGCCATATCTTTCTGAGCAGCCAGAATGTAATCAAATGTTAGGAGTCCAGCTTCTGCTCTACGCACCCCAAGCACGCATTTCTTGCTCAGTTGAGCAAGCCCCAGCGCTTACTCCTGTAGTAACAAATAGCCCAGGTGACAGCTGCACACTGTTGCCTCCTTTGGAAATCTGCTTCGGTGGTTTTGGAGATTGAGGTTTCCTAACACAGTTGTCTGTGCTCTGAGCCATAATTTAAAGACGCAGAACTAGTCAGGCTCCAGCAGTGGCACAGCAGGGACCCAGAGAAGGCACCATGAGGAGCAAGGAATTGAAGCAGCAGCAGTTTGGGCTCATGGATAGACCTGATGGAAGAAGGTGGATGGAGCTGTTGAGTTGCCATGTATTCTGAGTGGTGGAAATAAGTTTTGTTTGCTTTGACTGGTCTCGAGTTTTTTGTGATGTTCACCAGTACCACGAACAGTGCTGGCAGTGGCTGTAAGTTGGTTCCAGCTCTTTGGCATTGTTTTTTACCTTCCTGTGGTGCAGGTGATTTTGCAGTGTGGATGTTCAGGTGGCTGGAGCTGCATTTAATCACCACAGGGCAGTGTTACTCTGGATGTACTGGGGGTTTAAGAGGACCTGGTACAGAGGGTGATAGGAGCTGGAAGGAAGATGTTCATCCCTGCAGATAGCCAGCATTTATCCCACAGGCTGGCTACTGCTAGTGTGATGGTGGAGAAGTTGCAAGGCTTTTGAAAAAGGTTTAAAAAACTGGCCTTGATTTTGGTTGTTCAGTTATTTATTACAAAACCAGTAATAAATTGCATATGCTTGTTGCCTCATGCTTGTTGCTCTTGAGATACTGGCTCTTGCCTTGTTAAAAAAGACCTTGCTCAGAGATCCATCACTGAAACCCATCCCTCAGTCAGAGATCCATCCATTCCTCAAGTATTTGAGCACTGTGGTCACTAAGGTGATGTGCTTCTTGGACCACCCTGATGCTGTAACCATCGTGCTGCTGAGTGAGAGATTTGGAGAGTTCAAAGGTGAAAGGTACTGTCTCTATGCATTTGTCTGCACGGTTGCTTTGATAACGCCACTGTGCACCAACACCACACCAAGCCTCTCTGCCCCCTCCAGCCCTTGTGAGAAATGAAGCTGAGGTCTCAGCTGGTGAGTGATTCACTCTGGTCTCTCTTGCAAGGAGACTGTCAGTTCCAGTCTAGCACTCATTAATTCTTCTCACATCCATTGATGTTTTTACGACGGGCTGTCATCCATACATTCCATATTTGGAACAAGCGGTACTAATTCTCCTGTTGGGTGGTGTTTTGGATGATGTAGAAATAAGTGGATGTTCTCCAAGTGTAATTTTGTCAGGGGACTGCCTGAGGAATGACCTGAAGCTTTTAGCAGAGACATGCGGAGCTCAGGAAAGACTCAGTGGTTGAATAGTTGAGCCCCACTCAACAACTCAAATGGTGGGCTCAGGAAAGAGACAAAGAGGAGAGGAGAAAATAGAACCAAAGATGACACTTGTGTTCTTGGGCTTAGATGTGAGATTCAGGGTGTGTGTGAAGGAAGGCAAAAGCTCACTCAGGAATATGGGAGAAGGAGACTGCTCACCTGAGAGTGAGAGTGCTCACTGTGAGGAGTCCACAGATAGGAAGATTTGAAACAGGCCATGGTGGGAAGAAATGGAAAGATGGTGTGAGTCAGAGGCAGGGACAGCCAAATTCAGCACCACTTTTAAGCAGAGGAAACTCCGCTGACATTTTATAGCTTCAGGCAAGGACCAGCAAAAACATCTGGGCTGGATCTTCAGCAGTGTAAATCTGCTTGGGGGCCATCGCCTTCAGTGGTGCCACACTGATCAACGCACATGAAAGCTTTGGGCCTCTGCTTGCCTTCCTGCCTTCAGTCCTGCCTGCTTTTTGGGTCCCGCGGAGCTCTCTGGCTGAATTTGTGGGTGTCAACGCAGGGGGTTTCCTGGTAAATGAGAAAAATGCTGTCCTTCCATCCCACTTCATCTGCCTGGGATTTCCGACAGAAAGGCACTGACTAATTCCATCTGGTAGGCTGACCATGCTTCAAAGACTGCAAATCCCGAGACTTTTAACTTACAAACAAAACCATGCATTTAAAAAAAAAAAAAAAAGACAGCTCTCCCCAGGGACAGTCTCTGCAAAATCCAAAACAAGGTCTCAGCGCCTGCCCTGGTGCTCCGGCTGACGCCAGTGTTTTTTCTGTCCCTTTTAAAACCAAGCTGGAGTGTTCCCGACTCCTCCGTTCGACACCTCCGGCTCCCTTATTCCCTTCGGTGAGTGGGGCGGGGGGGAGGAGGCTGGAAGGGAAAGGCCAGAGCAGAGGAGGAAAGAAATGCCTGGTATTGATCCACCAAGGCTGGCCAGACTGCAAGAAATTCTGGTTTGTGAAAAATGTTGCGGTTTAGAGCATTTGTTTTTGTTCCACAGTGGGATGAAACCAAGACTTTCTGGAAGGAGGGAGGAGTGGGGGGAGAAGAAGAAAAATGACCTTTTTTTTTTTTTTTGATGGTTGTTGTTGAGGAGGAACAGCCTCCCTGCGGTACAGATGCCCACAGTGTGTGGCTGGGGAGTCCTCTCCCGACAGCCTCTCGTTTGCAGCCTGTGCTCTTCTAGGAGGGCAGTGCAGGGATTGGGATTAAGCCCCTCTGGGAATGGGTAGAGACCTCCTTCTGCCTCCAGTTCTTCATACGCTCTGGATAGAACAGAATCAAGGGGTGGCCTTCAGGACAAGACCTGCCCCTGTGACAGTCATGGTGGAGCTTGGCTGCAAAACTCCATGAGTTCCCCTGCTTTGTGGCAGTTCTGCCCTTGCTGAGTTTTTATCCACTCAGCTGGGCAAGTTTCCCCAACACTGGTGTGGGGAGCGAGCTGCACAGTTTCTGGAGGATGAAGAGGGTCCCCTGACTTCATCAATGTGAAGTAGGGAGGATCTGAACCACAGTTCATACAAAGGGAAATTTGGAGTGATTACCAAAAAGCTCAACACCATGAAGATGTTGCTCTTGCCTTTTAAAATGAGTGTGTTGGCTTTTCCCACAACTCCCTGGTCTTGCATAATGTCAATTCCTTTCAGGGAAGTGTAGAAGGACATAAAAACCAGAGCAGATCTGGGAGGGGAAGGCTTGAAGATGTCAAAAAGTAGGACATAGACATAGCATGTGACTCTTTTGCTTCCAGGCAACTCTAAGAGCATGGTGAAGGGAGATCTGGGCTTACCTTTAGGTGAGCAACTTTTGAGCAAGGTAAGTGGTGATCTAGCCTTTTTGCATCTATCCCAAAGCCAGGGAGATCTGCCAGCAGAGCTGGGAAGAGGATGGAGAGTGCTGCCCTGGAGGATACCATGAAAGCTATGATCTAGAGACACCCTCTTGTTGGCTCTGTGGGTCTCAGATCCCACCATGTGCCTCGCAGGCACAGCCTGTGACAGCTTGCTCCACTGCTTGAAGAACAGGTGTGGCATTCCAGTGATTTCCACCCCATCCCCACACACCCACACCTTGTCACTGGTTGTCGAGACAGGAATGGAAGTTATCCCATACTTGCAGCTGGCAGCCCTTGGGAAATACCCTGTCTGTTTTCTGGGAGGTAAAACCCCTTTTCTGAATGTTAGCCAGCAAACTATGCAGGGGAGAGAGAGAACAGAAAAAGAAGTGTCTGCTGTGAGTCAGAAAAAGTGTTTCTCCGGAGGCTGTGGGATTACAGGGAGGGTGGGGTGAGGCTGCAAAGCGTGGCTGCTATAAGCAGGCCTACGCTCCACCAAGCCACAAGCATGAGGTGCTGGAGCTCACAGGCCCAGGAGCACAGTGGGATCTTCATCAGCTCTTTCCAAGACAGGAGGGCTTGCAATAAAACCTGAAGTGTCTGGTAATTTGATTGTCAAAGGCCACATCTTCCAAGGCAAATGCTTTGGACCAGCCACAGAGTGTAGAGCCAAGGTTGCTAGGGGAAGGCTGCTAAAAGAACAGGTTTATTCCTCCAAAAGGGATTTCATGGCAAGGGTCATATCCAAAGCTTTTTCACTAGTTGCAAGATTGTCATGTTGGTGGGTGTTCCCTTCTCCCTGGCATCTACTCCTTTCACCCAACACAGCTCTATGGACTTCTACCCATGCACCTGTTGTCTTGCTCTGTTATTGTGAAGCAGAAGTGTTTCAAACCTGCCACGAGGCAGCATCTAGGGATTTCCCAGGCTCTCCACCTTCCCCTGTAATGTTGTTGGGTGTCCCTTTGTATAGGGGAGGCCTTCCTACTGAAGGAGACCAATTGTGGGTCGAAGAAGGGCTAAGAGGGCTGGGAGCTGAGTCTTGGCTGCCAGAGCAGCTTGTAGGCAGCTGCTGTTGAAGGTCAGGGCTGTCCTGCCTTGGCAAGGCATGTGTAAAGCTGTCTGATATTGTCTGGTAGCACCCAGAAGTGCCCAGCGTGTTGTGGACTTTCCATTTCCTACTGGTAACAAGGGATAGATACCCAGTGAAGACATGGGTAGGACTCACCACTGTGGCTGGGTGTTTTTCTGGGGTATTCCTCGTGCCATCTCCATGCACAGAAAGGCAGCAAAGTGGGCTCTTTCTTGCTCTTTGTCACTTTCGAATTGATTTTAGGAATGGGTTTCTCATAGCTTCTCCTGGCTAGTGCTCGTGTTGCCAATGGGCCAAAGTGCTGCAGAGTAATGCCAAGTATCTGGCAAAGCCATTGCCAACAAAAAACCTGAGGTTAAGGCCAGAACTCCTCTCCTGGTGAAGCTGAAGGCAGGGGTGGGCCTGCAGTTTTGCATTTTGTTACTTACTGTACTGACCTGGCTCAGAAGGGAGCAAGGAGGAATGTTGTTTCCTGGGTCTTACTATCTCTTAGTTTCATACAAGAAACAAAATTCACTCTTTTCCC
Source organism: Lycocorax pyrrhopterus obiensis (assembly GCA_014706295.1). Lineage (NCBI taxonomy): Eukaryota > Metazoa > Chordata > Aves > Passeriformes > Paradisaeidae > Lycocorax > Lycocorax pyrrhopterus. Next base: position 14,069,213 of record JACSVZ010000007.1, on the reverse strand, counting down.
CATGCTGAAATATGCAGATGTGCTGTGCACCTCTGCAGGCTGTGTTGGAAGGAGTCACTGTGCTCTGTTTTAAATATTTGACAGCCCCCTCATTAATTGTTGGAAAGCCTGCCTGATAATTTGGTGGAGTCTGGAGCCTGCAGAATGTTGCTGTGAGTGATATGTATCTGTATATCCTATAGCCCTGGAAGAACTGTTGAATCCTGTGAAGCTCTTGGCTTTGGAAAGTCGCTTTTCAGGCACATTTTTTCCTGTAACTGAATTCCAAGTTTTTTAGCAACTCTACCTCCCCTTTCTCTTCTCCATCCCCCGCTCAAAAGGGACATTTAAAGGAAGACACAACCATCTTCACACCACCTTCTCTCTGAAGAGAAATGGAGGTGACATTGAAGAAAAATTGCAAATCAAAGCAAGGGAGAGTTGCCTCCTTGCATCCTACTTGAGGTGTAAATGGGACTAGTATCTCTTGGGAGGTTGTTCAACACTTATGAGAAGACCCTGTATTCATTTGCTCATGATCCTGCCAATCTCAAACTGTTCTCACCGTCATTTATGGTGCCACACGTGTGACTCAGGATAGATTTTTCTTGGGATGGTGTAATCTGAAACAGTTCGCTCATTTCCAGGAACAAGATGAGGAGAAAATTTCATTATTTTTCCTTCTGTTTTTGAAAAAAGACAAAATGCAAGATTTTTTTAAAAATTATTTTTTTGCTTCACCAAGGCAGCTGATTTCTTCTTTCTGAATGAGTCTGAGATGTCATTGAGGGATCACCAGGAGGTAGAACTCACCTCTTTTTTAGTGCTGGCCATTTATTAGGCATTCATTCCAGGTAATTTGTCTGAACCAAGCTTTCTCCATCCTCTGTGGAGAAAGATGAGGGTGTTCAATCAGCCCATCTGAAAACAGGTACCTAATAGTAGTGAGATGAATTGCATCCTGGGGGTTCATGACAGAGGTAGTTTAGAAAAATTGTTTAAAACAGACTCCTCATTTTTAGACAGATGAGTTCAACCCTCTGAGACTGAGGAAGAGCCTGCTGTTTTTCCTATGAAAAGCTGATTGTTTTCAGCTGTGTTATATGTTTCGGAGAAAAGAAAACCAAAAATATATCTTAGTCTGCTCATGGTGGTGAGAGTCTGGTAAATGCTTTGATGAGTCCACTTGAATAGTGCATCACTGTGGTGCTTATCCCAAAAGCAAGAGCATATTTCATCCCTGAACCTTCCTAATGACTCTCATGGCACCATAATTCTAGGGAGGTGGTGAAAAAGCTGTCTGTCTTTCCTGCAGTCTTGGTGGCTTCAGTTCTGGTGGTGCCCAGGAGGCAGGGAGGAGGTGTGCAATCAGGCTTCAAACGCAGAAGGAACGCTGGGAGCTGAATGTGGTGGAGAAGGCAGCAAAGGAAGCAGCTGGGCAACACAAGTGTGGCATGGGAAGGCAAAGGGGGAAGTGAGGACTAACAAGAGGCCTGGGACTTGAGATGCTACTGAAAGCCAGAAGGGAAGAGGAGACTGATACCAGGAAAGGAACTGTACAGATGGAAAGTGAGATGTGAGATGGGGAGTGCACATGTGAGAAGGGAAGGCAACTGAGGCTGTTGATGGGGCAAGGAACTTCAGGATGGTAAGCAGAGGTTCAAAATTCAAGAAAGACAAAGACCTAGAGGATGAGAAACTAAGTTATGGAGGCAGCTGCACAGAATGAGGCAGAACAAAGGCTGTAGGAGACAGGCAGAAAAATTCGGACTTGGATGGGCACCAGGGAAGAATGATCAGGGATGTCCTGTAGAAAAAACTGGCTGTGTCACAACCACCATGTTGAAGGGAACCAGCTACTGCTACGTGAATAACCTGGATTTTGGCATTTATGGGACTTCTAGCTCCTGGCATGTAACGTTCTTTGTGGGTATAATACTGTATAGACTGAATGTATCTTTTCATCTGGATTTTTCTCTCTGCTCTATTTCTTGTGCTAACCTTTCCTTGGTGTTTTCTCTACTGCTTTTTCCAGCCTTTCACTTTGGGCCCAAGAAGGTTTATGCTGAACTCTCAAATGTATCCTGTGCAAATGGTTTGAAATATTGAGCGAAGCATGTTCATCTTTCATTAACTGGAGTAAAGGTACGTATGAAAATGATTTCCAGGAAAAATACCCTTGAAAGTCTCAGGAAGTGCCTGTCACCTCTTTACTAGGACCCAGTCATTCCTTTCCAGCTGATAGCCCTGTTTTGGGTGTCAGCATTGTGCCTGGATCTTCATCTAAATGATGATCAAGCAAATGGTTAAAATCAAGCGGTTTTTATGAGCAGAAGACCTGCCCCTGATCATCTAGCTCAATGAGACCAAGCGCAGTCTGTGACAACGTCCAAGGCACAGCTTGATTTTAAACATCTGCTTAAGTGCTTTTGTACTTTGAGCTGCTGGGAAAAAGTTACTGGTATTCCTGGGTGGCAATCTGTAACTCACACCCTTGCAAGGGGTCAGCAGAAATGGGCAACGTGCTTCTCCTGGCCTTGGAGCCTACAACTTGATCTTGGTGTCAGTCTGGCCGCGGGTTTCAAACGCCAGCCGATGTTGCGTGTGCTCGTTGGACAATCCCGCCTTTTTACGCACTTGCTGTTCCCTGACCCGCTGGCAGAGCCGCTTGCCCCCATTATTCATCCTGACACGCTCCGTAATGCACAGAGCCAGCCTGCGGCATCCAGCCTGCAAATTTCCCTAAGGCTGCAGAAGGGGCGAAAAAAAATAACCTGCAAGCGTAAGGACATGCATGCAGACATGCTTTTCATATGTTTTCATGCACTACATGTGCATGCAGACATTTATGCGTGCTCATCTGCACACACCATATGCATTTTTTGGATACTTGTGTCCCACTGGATGAAAAGCTGAGAGTGGAAAATGTGTCAATAAACATAAGGGAGCTTTTCAGGGCCTTTGATTTGAAGCTGCATCTTGTAGCAGCTTTCCAGTATTAGGATAGGATAGGGAGAGGAAAAGGAAAGAGAGAAGGGAAAAGGGAAAGCAAGGGGCAAGGGGAAAAGGAACAGAGTGGAGAGAAAAGAGCAGGGGTGGAGAGAAAAAAGGTGGGGGGAAGAAAGGGAAAGGAAAAGTATGGATAGCAATGCTGCCAGAATTTGTGTACCTTAAAATCTGAAAGTTCCAGAAGTTCTTGACCTATATTCCCTGTTGCAGAAGCGTAGTACAACACACCGTGGTTTGTTTAAAACATGGAAACTTGACTTCATTCTTATGGTTTGGAGAAAGATTTCGCAATGGTGCTGAGGAGAGAAAGCGAAAAGATTTAGCTGTTCCTCGTTACTCTCTCCCTCCCTCTGCCTTTTGGCAAGCTTGAAATCAAACCCACTTGCTTCTGGAATATCGTAACATTGCTGTTTTGATGGAGCTAGGCTTGAATTAAAACTTAAAAAAAAATCAACCTCAAATCCACCGGGACAGGATGCTAGTATTTATAATAAAGTGGGTTTATAGACTGAATGGTTTGACATCTCATATACAGGCTGGTGGAAGCACATGCTGCAGAGTGATCTGCAAGGGGACAGCCATCACATGGTGTTCTGACTCATTCAGATGGATTTTGGTTTCTCTTTGCTGCTTTTTTTTTTTTATTTTTTCATTTCTTTCATTTAATTTTGAAGGGGCAGAGTCAAGTGCTCCATTGCAGGGTCTGGTGCACTAATGGAGAAAACAGTATTGTGGACATGTTGGCAAACTCTCAATTTGACTTGGCTTTGCTGATCTCCATAGAGTTATATTATTGGTTATTTATGAGTATGCGGATGACCTTTGGGCAGTGGGGAAAATGTTTACGAATCTAAAAGGCTTCACAAACTTTAGCACAAAAGCTTGTTTTGTCCAAAAAAAATGTGAACTGTGACTTCATCATTCAGCCTTGCTTGTTCTCTTGTATTAAAAGTCTTTGGTCATCCATTTGCACTGTAGAATCAAACCATGTAGTGCAGATGAGCAGTCACATACCCTGAACAGCAAAAAGTGAAAATCCATGTGGAAGGCATGTGAGTAGCTCCAAGGGAGCAGCTGGGTTTGTTCAGTGGGCTGGTGAAGGCTGAGTTATTGAAAGAAGTCCAAGGGAGGGAGGTGCTGCTGGACCATTATATTTGTGGACTTCCTAACCTGCTGGGGTATAGTTTTGAAATTTGTAGATTCACTTGGGAAAAATTAGGATCTGTTTGTGAGCAATTTGTAAGTGTAAGAAAAAGCCCAGCCAGTGGCTGAATTTCCAGTCAGTCCTGCTGATAATGAAAAACTTCTGCAGTTCTGCTCTCTGAATCAAACTTTGGGCTGTCCATTTTTTTGCATGTCATGTCAGGAAATTGAAAATAGGAGGGGAACCTCCACCTCATTCTCTTCCTTTTGAAAGTCATCAAGGTTATTGTTTTCTACTCTTATTTTTGTCAGTGTTTTTTACTTTTCTGTTGCTGATGCCACAGCATGACTTGAGTGCTCTTCCAGGGTAGGGATTTGCAGCTAGAAAAAGGACTCTCAATAAGCAATTTGTGCATCCTACTTGCAAAAAATCTGATTCCTTTTTACATGCTTTCTGAATATGCTGTCTTTGCCCATTGTATCGAAGCCCAAAACATGCCACCCTGGGGATTTGTAATGTTTAGTGTGTTGCTCCCCCCGATGAAAGCCAAGAAAGGCTGGCTATTGAACTCCCTGCACCTGGCTTCAGCTCCCAGAATAAATCAGAGCAGCCTAAAGCTTATTATAAATTACTCCTGGTTACTGATGAGTCCTGAAGAGTCAGGCAGATCAAAGGGAAATAAAAAACAGTTCAACCACAGCTTCGTTTCTTTTCTGTGGCTGATACTAAGTTTGGGTGTCACAGTGACTTGTGTCTTGTTGGTTTCTATTTTTTGGGAGGATCCCCGACCTATGGAGTAAGACAGCATTACGTGTCTGCTTTGTGCTGCCTAGGTCTTGTTACAACAGCTGCCTCTAAATTTCTGAAGATGGACTGTACGGTTTAGGCAATGCTTAATCCTGTTTAAGGCACATGGGTGTCCTGTTTGTGGCCAGGTTTAGCAGTGTTGTCCAGGGCAGAGTGGACTTTATGCTCATTGTACCAGTGTAAGGCTGGACAATGTGTGGAGCTCTCTGGTAGGACAGTACCAGAAGTGAGAGCAGAGTCCAGCTTGATTTCTCCTGTTATCAGTGGTGCCATTGCAATGTTGAGAGGAAATTAGGCACACCCAAATACTAAGAGGATGTATGTGGTGTACATAATCTTATCACGCATGATGTGTCTTGAAATAGCAGAAGGAGAGATACCCTTTGGGTGAACACGTCAACTTTGTTATTCTGATGTATGTCCATGAGTGTTCCTCTTCAAAACCTTGTCCCAAATGCTTTCCCCTCCTAGATAGCTGTGGCCATATGATTAGAGCAACCTGTGACCTGCTGTCAGAATGATGCAAAAAAATTTATTGGGAAGGAAACTAACAACAAGGGTTGTCAATTCTGGGGCAATCTTCCTGTATTTGATGTTTTTTCTTCTCCAAAGACTAAGGTCCTGGGGTCAAAGGATTTATATGAGATCTGTATGTTTGAGTTCAGAAAAAAAGCAACCAAGCCGCGCCTTTATACACGCAGAGTTTGATGGCATAAATCTTAAAACCTCAGAAAAACAGATGGCAAAGAAAGGAAGGTCTGTCTTTTGGAGTTTTAAATAATAAAGGGCTTGTGATTATTTAAAGCTGGTCTCTCGATGTTTTGAACGTGTCTTGTGATATTTGGATGGGTGGAACTGGCGACGCTGGCCAGGCACCTATAAAACGTCTAGATTGCTCTCTAGAACACTCCTTGCTATAGGCAGTATAATAAAACCCAGAGCATAACCCTCACCTATGTTTCAAAGCTAGATTAAAAAACCTCTCGGGGAGAACCTTTCCTGTTATGTTCAGTCATGCTTTCCACGAAGGAATCTCGCTGTAAAGCTATTCAAGCATTGGGATGGCTTGTTTTCCCTCTCTTTTAACGAACCATCCACTGACTTCAAACTCTAAGAACCAGAGCAAGGAAAATCAAACAGGGAGATGAAAGAGAGGGAAGAGCCAGTGTTTCTGCCTGCTTGCAGCAGAGGGTGGCTGGAGGGGAGAAGTGCCCTTTGCAGCGTGCCTTGGGGCTTGTCCCACGGGAGGAGAGCTGGCTTGCCGGACGGAGGGCTTTGATCTGTTCCTGACCACTGAGATACGCTTGCTGATGAGGAGCGGGGAGAGAAGCCAGAAAGGATTGGAGGGAAAGGAAAGACATCAATTTCTCAGGGCTGCTCTGGGTCCCCACAGCTTCTTGCAGCTGGGCTACCCCAACCTTCCTCCCTTAACCTTCAGCTGGCCATGGCTGGTTGCCATGGGTCTGAGATCCAGGGCCGGAGTGTGGATCAGAGCAAATTGTCTGATGATTCTTTATTTTATGCTGGTTTTGGTGTTGCCTAGCACTGCCATTATGTTGCACGCAAGCCTCTGCCCCTCCTAGCCACTGTCCCCACCTCCAGATGATGGGCAGCTACTTCTCTGCTGGTAGCCCTTGAGAGACGAGGAGATCCTGGCTGCCCTGAGTGAGAGGACACAGCTCCCGTGAGCCTGTCCCTGTGCTATGCAGCTGGCCTGTGGTCCTGGAGCGTCTCTTCTGCATTGTTGAAGTGGCTGTAGCCCCATTAGTGACTGGAGAGAGCAGACTGTTCTGGGCTGGCAGCAGTGCTTGGGAGTGTGCACAGCTCACAGCCCCCTCCTCTTCCTCTGCCCGCCTGGGTTGGGAGCACTCATTGTCCTGCCAAGTTTTCATGCTGCTTGCTGCTGTCTGTGCAGGTGTTCCTCACCAGGGAGGTCTCGTGCCACTTGGTTGTCTTGCTTCATACTTGTGTCCCATATCACTACAAATAATTTAGAGGTTGTTCTCTGCCTCATTGATTTGCTGTCATGCATTACAGTGGCATTGGGTCTGGATTCAGCAGAATTCATTCCTCTTTTCTCCCTGGCAGATGCTGCTGAATGGTTTTCAAATGTTACACCCTGGGCTGTGAACTGGTGGCATGGTGGAAATGGCTGTTGTCAAGGCTTTTACTCTGTCTGTCTGACTCTGTCAGAGCTTTTCTGCTGGTAGTTACTCAGGAGAGCCCTGGAGGAAACCATCCCTCACTTTCCTTTCAGCTTCTTTGTAATTCTTAGTATAATAAATGTGTTAAATAGCTGGTGTCTGAGAAGCATGACATTTTAAGTGCTTAACTTAACTAAGCCTGCTTCCTATGATGGCAAGGTCTTGCTGCACCATTTGAGGTGTTGTTCTAATACTGGGGTGACTCTGCCAGGTGTCACATGAATGCCACTGAGGTGACCTCTGCTTGGTGCTGACCTGTGTGGTCGTTCAGGTGAAGATCACTCAAATGTTGGAGTCTGAAATTAAAACACTGGCATCCATTAAAAGCTTTCACAGACCAGGAGGTGTCAGGACCTCAGATTTGCAAAGACAGGTAGTTCTGCAAGGCTGGCCTTCCAGATCACCTCGCACACAACACTAAAACCCGGGGGGAGAAAGGCTTCTTCCACAGCAGCTTGAAATTCCTATACAGCAGCTGAGAAAGCGATCTGTCTTGTTTACAGGCAAGCGAGGGATTTGTGTATGCGTGTGTCTGACTGGCTGCTGGCGAGTGCATCTCTTGGACTGCTTGGCAGGGCCATCTTTGCGCAACATGCTTTTCAGGCACAATTCTGCTTTTTATTAGAGCAAACTGGCAGGGAAGGAAACAGGGATGGAGTGTTATGGGGGTAAGGCAAGGGAACTGGTGGCGACTCCTTCGTTAATCGAAACCAGCTTCCAAGCAGACAGAAAAGAGCTTGATAAACCTTCCTTTCCTGCAGAGGACTCTGTACAGCCCTCCTCTTGGATCCAACCCCAGGTTTTGTAGCAGTTGAGTTCTGGAGGCTGTTTTCCCCTCCATCCACCAGGTAGCTAGCCTCATTCTCCACCATGGGCAGTAACTCCAAGGAAAATTTTATCTAGCCCTACCTTTGCTATTTAAACCTCAGAGCTCAGTGTTTGTTGTTTTAATATTTCTCAGGGCAGTTTTCTGCTTATGAAGTTGTGGAGAATTGCAAGTCAGATATCTTCAGGCAAATGCTTTGCGAACTTCCTGTGTGGATTCCCATCACCTCCCTCAGTGCTTGAGTCCTCACGGCCAGAGGTGATCACAAAGTCATTTAGTCTGACACACCTCAGCACTAATCACAGAAGTTTGTGTTGGGATCAGGCAGTCTCCCTTCTGTTTCTACATTTGTCCTGGGCATTTGATTGAAGGCTTTTTACCCCTCACTGTTTGGGATCCTGAGGGAAGGATGCTGTGCTGTTGTAAGGCAAAGGGAGAAAGAGACATGGCTGGATAGGTTACTTCTGCAGAGCTGTTGAGATAAATCTGGGGATGGCAGGCACCCCTCTGCTAAGAGCCAGCACGGTTGAGGTCTTTTTATAAGGCCCTCTTCTGTTAGGGCTGCATCTCCCTACACCTGCAGGTCCATTTCTTAACCTGCTACCAAATCGTCTCCCTTTTCCTTTCTTTTCACTTCCCAGGATTTTTTTTCCTCCTCCCCTCTGGGCTTTTCTCCCCTGTACAGCTTAGCAACCGGTGCCTCTTCCCTGAGCTCAGGCAGGCAGTAGGCAGAGCAGGCAGGTGAGCCACTGAGAGGAGGGGGATAGAGTTGTTTAGTCTGGGGTGTTATCAGTGGAGGCAAGCAGCAAGCAGAGAGGGTGCTCAGGGGCTGAGGAAGGGCAAATGTCTGTGTTAAGATGGAGAAGTTTACAGGAAAGAGTAGAACTGATTTTTAAAGTTTTTATTTTTTTCCCTCTAAGGAGGAAAGTAGAAAAAAGGGCTGACCTGTTTGTCACCTGTCCACCACTCTCTGGGGTTAACACTGTGTCTGAAGCTTGTTGGAGGGGTTAGGACCTAGAAGTCGTAGCTCTTTTTTTAGAAGCATAGAGGGAAAACAAGGAATTTTATTTTTCCTGGAGAGAGCAGAAGACAAAAGGGTCTCTAGGAAAGCTATTAGTGGAGAGGGGAAAAGGAGGAGAAGATTGTCTCCTGTAGGGACAGGGAGAGGTGAACTCCTATCCATCTGCCATGGAGCTATCTGTCTTGTTTTTCCTCATTCACTCCAGTGGGAAATCAGGGTTAACAGCACAGAGGGGGACAGCCCATTCGATGGAGTGGAGACACTCATCCAAACCTGACAGCTGCCTAAAAGGCACTGTTCAGTAAAGACAGCTGGGTGGAGAATGCAAAATCAAGCAGGAAAGGGCTGGAGCTTGGGAGGGGAGAAGTGGAAAATGCTTGAGCTAATCCCAGCTTCACCTCTGGCTGCCTGTGGGATATTGGGTAAGTCACCTGTGTGCCTTTCTAGTCTGTTCTCCCTGACCTGTCCAGAGAGTAAATCGGTCTCTCAGTTTTTTTGGGTGACTGAGTATAGCATGAATGTAAGTTTTTAGAGATGCTTGACCAGAAATCTGAGAGAGAGAGGGGGCACAGTTAGTGTGGATTTCAAAGCAAAGTTGGTGCTCTGAGATTTGGGGTCACTAAAGAGCTAATTAGTTATAATTGACAAGGGGTTTGTGTTCATCGGGGTACAATTTCACCTACTTCTGCAGCTGAGCTCCGTCTACATGAGCAGACTAATGTAAGTTCTGGCCTCTTTCTTAAACTCAGGTTTGCTTTGTGCCAAAGCTGCAGCTGTGAGAGGGAAGCCTGAGGACATAGGGTAACATAAAAGTACCATAAAATTGACTGAAGCTGTGTATCTCTGGAGGCAGGGGAGCATCCTGGGGGTGGACTAAGTCCTTGTGTGCTTTTTTTCTTATGCTCTTTCCTCCATTCCTGTTGTTGACCACCATGGAAGCTGGATATGTAGCTCTGTGCTGAGGCAGTGTGGCTGTCCTTGTGCTGTTACATACCAGAGCAATTATAAAAGCCTCAAGCATCTTGGACTCTGCACGCCCCAAATCTCTAAAGTGAGCCTGCATCCATTGATCCACGAAAGGGTTCTGGCAGTCTTAGACGGAAGTGTAGGTTTTCATAACAAAACCTGAAATTAGCTGTGTGTTGTCTGCTTTTCCAGAGCCCTGCCAGCCCTACTGATGGGCTAAGGCACACGTCGTGCCCCCCTAGCTGGGTTGCTGAGCTGAACTGGACACCCATGTCCAGTTCAAAGAGATTTTGCAGGCCCATCTTCCTTCCCCTGAGCTTGCAGAGTCCATGCTGGCCTTCCAAAGGGTGCTGTGTGCGTGGGGCTCTCCAGCTGCACAGGGACCGAGTGTGGAAGAGGATCATTTTGGGAATGTAGTCCCATGACTGCAAAGGGTTTGCTGCCCCCCTATGGATTTGACTGGCGCGGCCTGGGCCAGGGCACCAGGGTGGAGGAGGTGGCAGCTGGTGGAGCCAACTGCTCCGTCCTGCCATGTCCTTCTTGTTTAGGCTCTCCCTGTGCTCTTGTGCTGCTGACAGGTTGGGGCCTGGGCTCCCATTCAACTGATTGCATAAGTGTAGCAGAACAACAAGGTTTCCCCAAAGCAGCTCCATCTGTGCAGGGCACTTGTTCGTCAGGACTCCCTCGGTCATGCTGTGCTTTGCTGGAGTTTGTGCCAAACCCAATACCCGCAGTTTAAAAATAACATTTGGGTGTGACAGCTCCATTATTTACCCAGGATCCAACATTGTCTGGTAGGCAAAGCCAAACGGCTGGGAGTCTGGGGCAAGACATTATCTTCTCATCTACCACTGTGTTGTGTATTACCTCCTGCTGCCTCAGTTTCCCTGCTGATGAATCAGGGATAATGGAAAACAGCTTATGATAACTTCTGCAAGGCTTAGGTACTTTGAGGATCTCAGTTTCCTTCAGAACCCATAATGCCAAGGCAGACCAAACAGTTGCACCTCTTTGTTGGTGGCCAAACTTTGAAAGAAGCTATTGACACAGAAATATGTAGTAAAGGACATCCTGGAAGGCCTGTGAGAGTGGCATTGATATGTTGCTGGCTGCCCTTCACTCCTGAAAAAAAAAATCATTGCACACTATATTACCCTTAATTTTCAACACTGCTGGCTCTGTCTGTGCTTTCATTTCAATGACAGCTCAGTGCCAGGCATCTTTCTTCCTGACTCTGTACATTAATGATGTCTTAACTGTGCAATCAACTATTACATGCATGGAGAGTCACCTTGTATAGTTAGTTAGATTTTCTCTGGTGCCAGAGAATCCTCATTCAAATAATCCTTCCCATCATGGAAAAATGTGGGTTAGGAGACATGAAGGTTGTGACAGCCTCACCTGGGACAGTACAAGCTTTAGGAGATATGGAAAAGGTGACACCAAAATGCTTTGACCTTTGACTGAAACTGGAAGTAACACAATGTGATTGGCACTGTCCTGGCTTAAAAATTGCTGCCTCAAAAGCCTTCCTGTCTCCTCTACAATCCCCTTAAGGAAATGGTTCAATGTCATGGGCACAGACTGTTTGATAGACCCTCATGTCATGCCGCCGATACAAGAGCGGAGGTTCGGTGTTTCTTTGCTTCTTTATGATGCACAAAGAAATGTCCTGTACATTGGGTTTTTCAAAGTTTCTGGAGAAGAGAATCTATTTGCTGTCTGCTGGAGCCACACTGAGCACAACAGGGATTGAGTGCCCACATGATGTGCCTGGTACAGGTGTCAGGAATTTGAGCTTGTTGGAAGCCTTCCTGGAGCTCTCGCACGGTACCAGGAATGTCCTCACACTCTAACCTGAAAGCGTAAAGCTGTTGAATTTTAATAAATGGCAAGTTTTCTCTCAGCTGTCCATTAGACCCTGGAATGCCATGAATTTTTCTGAAGAAGGCTAGAATCTTGGGTGGTGTGAGCCCAACATGGTTTTACTGATTCTTGCAGCTAAGCTAGTTTTCTGCCAGTTGGGAAGCACCCTGAGGAGCTTAAAGTAGCCTGCCTACAACTCACTCCAATTCCCCCCATCTTGTGATGACAGGTTTCCACTCATATTTCCATTCTGCGGATGGCCAAAAACTTCTGGGCCAGACAAAACCGGAGTTTCTAGAATAGCTCAGATCAGACCTTGACTTGGAGCCAAGTCCTACAGATGTTTGGGGCTTCAGCTTGGGCCATCCATAAACAGATCTACCTACTCAATCTGGAGGAAGCAGCAATGTTTGAAGGGGTTTGCCATCAGACACCTGATGGACAAGCAGAAGGAGAAAATACTACCCTGACGTGTCCATTAACTCTATGGTTACAGAGCTGGGCAGGGCCCTGACATAGGACAAGAGATTCTTGAGGGAATATTTTTTTTCCTTTAGTATTTTTCTGGGTTCCCCCACCCCCCTTTGTTTTTCTTGTAACCAAGTCAGGGAAAGCAAAAAAAAATAAAAGAAGGAAAGAGAAATTCCAGAGTGAGCAGGAAACAGCAAGTAAAATTAGCCAAGAAGCTTCCAAACAAATGTGTGGCTTACACTTAGGAGAGCTTGGTTTTGTTTACTGTTTGTTTTGAATTTCCACTCTTTGCCCTCAGATCAAGCCCCGGGAGAAGGGGGAGCCTGGAAGGAGGCCTCAGATGTCTGCACAACTCTTATATGCTGTGAAAGGAACCCTGATGAAAGGTTAAGGCAGTGGGATGGATGATACCCAATGAAAGGCATGGGCAGCACTTTTGATTGCTTTTTGCTGTGGAATCCTTGTTTCCAGAGAATCTAATCCTCCTTGTGATGGCTAGGAAAGGTGGTTGTGAGGGGGAGGCTAATGCCTGTTAACCTCTTCAGTGCTGTGTTCCCCAGTGTTGTCACCTGCACCGTGGGGGAACCTAAAGGCTGAGACCAGGTGATCTGTATCCATCTGTACTTTGTATGAGAGGATTCCTTCTTGTCTGACAGGTGTGATAGAAGCACAAAAACACAGAGGAAAGCCCAAGATCTCTCTCACTTTTGTTAAGCAAAATCCAGACTGGGTGATTTCTTAGCAATGAGTTGATAAACTTTTAGCACACTAACAATCCCATTGGAGCTGGCTGTGTATGTAAAAATAAGCATAAGCTAAATAAATGCTTATTAAGTGCTTTGCAAGGCTCAGTGAGGAATTCTGATGTCTTAAGGCATAAGTCAACTCTGAGAAGACTTAGAAATAAGCAGCGTGAGAGGGTAAAATTTCTTATTGACTCCCACAACAGAGGATTTTTACATCCCGTTTTGTTTACAGACTGCTTAGTTTCTGGTCTTGATGACTGCTGAAACCAGGTTCCTCATGTTAATCGCTCCCTGGTTTGAAGCCATGTGGTTGTTCCAGTATTCTCCGTCCTGTAAACATCTCCAAGAACATGGCACATCACTTTATCTGTCTCTTGTTAAGTAGAGAATGTGATTGTTATTATGCATGGAATTGTCAAACCAATCTGGTGTCTCCAGACTTCACCAAGGATCAGGCAGTTTCACCAAGATGCCATCTTCTTCTTGACAGCTGACACAGAGAATGCTAAGAAACTTAAAAAAAAAAAAAATTAAAAATCCTGTACACAAGCAGAAGTGCCAAAATGCAGGCAGAGTGCATGTCACGGAATTATTTACAGTGGCTGAAGTTTGAAATCTATCGAGGCTGAAGTTAAAATATCAGCTGGGATCCCAGCCCAAGCTTGGTCACAAACGGAACGCGTCAAAAAGTGCTCAGGAAATGAGCACAGGCCCTGCTGAGCAGAGCCAGATCTTCTGTGGCTGCTCCTTCCCTCCCGAAGATCCAGCAGAGAAAGAAAAGCCCTGGGAAGAGAATGAGAGCAGCTGAAGGGAACAAGTGTCATTGCAGTGCCGTGTCCTCTGGAGTGCACTGCTCAGCAAGTGCACTCCAGGCAGTGATGCCCCGAGGAGCTGAGGGCCCTCACAGCAGAGGCAGGGAGGAAATTTGTGGCAGACCTAATGTCTATCTCGCAGTCATTGTGGGTGGCAAGAGGGACAGAGCGCATTGGAACATCAGGCGAGTATTGCAGCTGGTGCGAATTGGTGCTTCTCCACTGGTTGTGACAGTTCCATGCAGGACAGACTGGATGAAGACCTGGTTTGTTGGCAGCGCCCTGCAGATCGGCTTAGACCAGGTGGGACCACCTGAGGACAGACAGTGCAGGAACAGGACTGAGAGGGGTGTGTCACCTTGGTGGCAGTGCCTTTGGCACAGTGGATGCTGCGTGTAGAAGTAGCTTTACAAAGGCACTGCATAGCTGCACACCAGTGATGTAGCTCACCAAAGCAGGAGATCCTGTAACTATTGCTTGTGTGAGAGCATGAAGCAACGGCTGTATGAGGGGAAAAAAATAGTTCACCTTGTAGGAGGCCTGCCTGTTGTTAAATTCAGAGACACACACAGACTTGTTGGTCCTCTCAGGCTTCCCTTTTCTTTACTCAGCTCTTCTCCTCCTCAGCTCTTCAGTGTGTGTCCTGAGACAGGTAACAGCAACACTGTGTGTTTGTCTGCTGCTGCCTGAGCTTCTGGTGTCATCCTCCCCACAGATGTATCCCCCTTTCCTTGAGAGAAAGGCAGAGATTGATACTGACCATGGGCCAGCACGTGTTCCTCATGGTGGAAAGAAGAGTGGGACCTGTCTGTCTTTCATGATCACAGCATATCTGTGATCAGACCTTTCCCTCTCCAGTGTTAGGCAGGACTTGTGCAAAGTGCCCTTCGTGCACAGCTGCTTGAGCTTGCCTCCTCCTGGGTCTGGGAGCATTTCTTCAGGGCTAGTAACAAACAAAGGTGGGACTGTCTGCATTTCGTGGTCTGCTCTGTCACCCAACACCCGTACATCTTTAACTGACCTGGATAAAAAGCAGGAGGTGGTTGATTCATCCTGTGGACTCAATGGTGAATGCTGATGTCTTTCAACCTACTCCTGTCCTACGGATAAAGCTGAACAGAGATTCCAGAATCTCTGAACTTTACCACAGCACCTCTGATCCATCCAGTGACTTTTCCTCTGTTATCTTCACCTGGAGTTGGAGAATACTCTGTGTGTAGGAGGAGTCGGAGATCCCTCCCTATCCACATGCATGATGCCTTCCCAGGAATGCTAGAAGGAAGGCCATGGAGAGCAATGCTGTGAGATCTGGTGTGGAGCACCGCAAGCTAAATGAAACATTTCTTCTCCCCAGGGAACACTCTGATGCTCTGAACAGCAGCAGCAGCACTGTGAGGATAACCCCAGCGTGGGCAGGGGGCTGACTCATCTCTCCAGAAGATTAACACTGTTTATTAATCACTGCTCCTTTGAAGTGGAAAAAATGGAGAAAACTTCTCGTGGCCAATGTTGTGATTAACCATCTAATTGTTCTACTGGTATGTTTGCTTAAGGGGCTTTCTTTGCTCTGTATACACTAAGAAATAGTTTCTCATCCCACCGTTGTTGCACCCAGATGATAGTCATTAGCAGTGTACCAGACATCCCCATTGTACAGGCCTTGTCCTGACCATTTTTTTTCCCTAAGTCCCTGGGTCCATCTTCAGTGTTGGCAGGAGAATGACAGCTCTTCTAAGTAAAGTCCTCTGTTTGTTCCCAAAACATGCAGGGTACCAATTCATGGAACAACCAATTCCTTGTCCCTTCCAACTGACCCTCCAGTCATCTTTTTCATCATGGGAGATGGTGCCACAAGCAATGGAGAATGTCTCAAGACCCTTTTCTGGGAGAAGACCCATCAGACTGAGCTGCAAGCGCTTGCTCAATTGCAGAACACACACGGCCCGCTCCCACGGCTCTGAGCATGCACATTCCAGATACAGCTGGTGTTAGAGCACAGGATTTCGGAGGGAGCTGGCACACCTAGCCCTAGCTGTGGGAATGTCTTCTCTTCAGTGCACATGGGTTTGCAAAAGAGCGTAAACTTTATTGATGCTCTGTGTCTCCTAGCCTTTGCTTGTCTTTGCTTGAAATACGAGACCACGCTTAAGACTTGGGACCTGGCAGAGGACACGTGGGTGAGCTTTAGTTTGATCTGCAGTACAAATAAGGAAAAAGATCACTTTGTCTTTGCCTGCTTTGGTACTTATGTTTCAGTGAATATGGGAAATCAGGAGAAGTGCATCTTGGCTAGCAAAATGTGAAAGAAAATGGTATCAGTGGAGGACAACTAATTCTGGAAATTTTTGTCTAATCATTCATTCCAGACCAGGTTCGGCTAAATGTTCCATTTCAGGTACAAATTCCATGAAAATACATTTCAGTAACATTTCAAACCATTTCTTACTATATCTAACAGGAAAAAAAAAAAGGAAGTTGTGAAATGAGAAGTAGCTTAAAGCCAGGGAAGACTTATTCAATCTCACTGACATTGCTGTTTCCTTCCATGCACCAGTCCACGTGGTGAGCTTTGCAAAAGCACACATTTCCTTAACCCTGATCCTGTGGAAGCCTACGCAAGTGTCGATGTGTTTGGCACCAGACCCCAGAGCGCCTCAGATGTTCCCCTACTTGTGCACAATGCAGTAGCTGAATTCAAGAAAGGTGTTTTCATGCCCTGGCCACCTGTGTTGCAGCTCAAGTGTGGCGAGAGGCTCCTGCACTGCGTGGTGCTGCGAGGCTGTGGGCTGCAGCTAGAGGGGGTGAGCCGGCAGAAGATAGTTCCAGCTAAAATTTCACACTCCAAGCTTTTCCTCTTGCCCCTCTCTTTCCTCCTTGCCCTGATATCAGGTGGCACCTGTGTACCTGCCTCCAGTGGACTTGTACATGCGCAGGATTATGTCCGTGTGTGTGTCTGGGCACATGCGGTGAATCTCACAATTATCATGACTTAGTCTGGTTTGTGGCCAGGCATAATGTGAGGTCTCAGCTGGTGGCTGAGGCTAAAGTGCATGAAGTGTTGTGCACAGGTCATGAGTAAATGGCCCTTTCCTCAGAGATCCTGCACTCCAAGTGTATGGTTAGGAACAACAGATGGATACCACAAACACATAGGCGCTGTGGGTGGGGGAGGAACACAAAGTAACACCGAGATAATTAAGATGAATGATTAATGGCTCGAGTGGGTAAGAAGGGGCCAAAACACACTCACTGAATGCTCTCTGGTGATGCTTCACAGGAGCCTTGGCAGAGGTAGACAATAGATACACTATATTTTGGACTTGCTCATCATTCACACTGCTGAATTTCTCAGTCTATGCTTATGGCAGTTCAGCTGTAACATTATGTTGTAGCTACACTGTAAGGATGGTGGAAGTCTGGTGTATTCTGTACTGAATGCAAACCCAGTACACTGAAACACTAGTCCTTAAAGGAATTTTGATCTCGTAGGATTTGGCCCAACACCCACTGAAGTCAGTGAGCTCTTGACCCTTATGGGATTTGGGACAATCCTAGAATATTCAAGTGGGCTCCAAACTGGGCAAAACAATTGAGATAAGTATTTAAAATAATAATAAGAAATGCTTTGTATGAAATGCATTTAACAAATTTCTGTTTGCATGTACGCATTTTTACTGTATGAAATCAGACTGGGTTTGTATCTGCTGCATCTATCTTAACGTGGTGTATGTTACACTGGGCTGATCAGTTACATGATTGAAATACACTGCAAATACACAGCATGCTTAGCACTAGCATGGTTTCAAAGTGATTTTTAACCACAGTCTTTTTGGTTTTGTTGATATTTTTTCCCTGAGTTGGCTCAGTTTGTCTCATGAGGTTCCTTCCATTATGTTTACGGTAGTTGAGTGGTCAGCTTGTCCTAGAGACCACCCAGCTTTGTTCCCACTCGGACAGGTTGGATGTTGGTAGAAGAGGATCATGTGTCAGCTCCCCTCGGTGTGGATGAACACAAAACATTGATGCTGCTGGGCTGGCACATTCCACCACCACAGCGTTTCCTCAGAAGCAAAGAAAGCAGGGAGGAAGGATGCAGAAGGTGCCGAGGAAAGATTTCCTGCTTCATCACACACGATTTGGTTGTGTGTCTGCTCTGCATCAAGGCTTGTGCAGATAGGTGGCCAGGTGGGATTTCAGATCATTTTACTCCACTCTGGAGAGGGTTGTGTATGCACAACTTTGGACTGCTCTCATGAGTGAGCTCAAATTATTACAAAGTCATTTCCAGTAAGTCTTTACCTCTAAGGCCAGGGTTGCTCTGACAACCACTCTGGGTGGATCGTCTGTGGGAACTGAACCTGGAGCCTATGGATCTGAAAGGACAAGACTCTATTGTTAGAGCTGGAAGCTGAAATCCTTTGCTATGGCAGCAGCAGCTGCCTCATTTGTGAACCCCTCTGATACTCAGAAAGATGAAAGCTCCACCTGGGCAGCATGAGTTATGCTGCAACAGAGGTCACAGGGACTGGGTCCAGCCTGCTGTCCACAGATGCTGCATCTGTGCTAACTCTTTGGATGGCCAGTTGTGTCTGAGGTGAAAGCTTTGTGTGTAAAATGGGCGTATGTCTTCACAAGGAGCTACTCCGGACTTGTACACTTCCTTCAGTGCCTAGGTGTTTGTTGAATCTATTATCATGGCTCATATTTTCACATGTCTGGGGGTCAGTGGAGATGGATTTGTGTGCACATGATGTACCAAAGGGAAATATTTGCAGCTGTTGTCGTACACATGCAAAAAAAGCTTGTGCTCCTTTTCAAGCAGAGCCTTTCAGACAGCCAGGCTCGGCGTGGGGATTCAGAGAAGGATGCTGGCTCTGATGCCAAACTTGTGGTTTCCTTTAACTCATTTTGCAGGGCCTCTTTTTGCTGGCTAGAAAGCCTTCACTTGAAATGCAATTACTCAGATGTAGAGAAGAAAACAGGCAAAGCCCAGCCATACCAGAAAAGGGGAAATTTCCTCACATTACCCCTTCACCATCAACAGTGGCATATTTTCAAATATTTCCAGATACAGGGGGAAAGCCTTGGGCTGGACACCTGTGTAAAAGCATGCTGCACATATCCACTGACTTCAACAGAGCTTTTCTTTAAGTCCTCTGCCATAAAGAAGAGTAGGTAGATATAGGATCAGGTATCATCTCAGTGCAGTGCAAATCAGTAATTTTGTTAGAGTCAATTGAGAAAAATCAGCGGAGAGTCTTGACTTTTTGTATGTACGTAATTGATGGCAAGAGTGAACTTCCTCCTAAAAACTACCTGCTTTTGTTAGATCTTACATTCATTCTGATCTCCTATCCTTTTAAAAATCCTAAAAAGAATCTATTTTTTTTTTGTGATGTATTGAGAGGCTGGTCTCTTTTGAGATGTTTTCAGCATTTCTGGTTCTTTCTTTCACCTGTTCCAGTCATTCAGTACTTCACCTATGTTGCCTCATCTTCATTTTTTTCCCCCTGCTTCTCACGTACCTCTTCATTATTTTACAGCATTCAGAAATGCAAGATTCTGGAATTAATTGAAGCGAAATATTTCTATAGAATGGACCAACATACAAATCTTTGTACTGCAGAGTTTTTCTTAATCACATCATTCTTCCCCTCTGGTTCCTTCTTGGAACTTCCTTCTGGGTCTTCACTCAGCAATAAACACAGTGGTTACCTCTTCACTGGGGCTGTCTGAGTGCCCATCCACTCTCAACCAAATCTTGAGAAGAGGCTGTTGACAGTGGTGGGCCATGCCAGGAATCTGGAGCCAGGGTATCACTTTCTCCTTTTCTGTCTGGAGATGCTAGAAAATAAGTACTGGCTGTGATGATAGCACTTGAATGCTGAATACGAGTCAAGAACACAATGGAGCTGGAAACAGTAATTTTCCTTCACCCCTGTAAACAAGAAAGTCAGCCTAGCTCTGAACTGCTGGAGGGTGGAGTGGGTCTGAGCTGGTGATCACGCTGGATGATGGTGTGCTCTGGTCCGCAGAGAGCAGCTGTCAGTGGAAGCAGAGCTGGTGTCGCTTGTCCTCGTTCATTCGCAGAGGCAGCTCTGAAGGCCATGTGGAGGCACGGTGTTCACCAGACTTGTGCCTGTTTGCTCAGGGAAGAGGTGCCCCTATCGCAGAGGGTACTTCCACCTCTCTGAACTCTTCACTCCCTGCCCCCAGTCCAAAGGGCCTGTGGAGCACTTCATGAAACAGAGATACTGCCCTGTGAGAAAGGACTGAAAGTTCCCTTATATCATCCCACAAAACTTCAGCTTTGCTTGCCCTTTCTGCAGCAATAGGAGGTAGAAAGATCTCCAGCCCACAGAAGCCAACGAGCATGTTAGGAAGTGGTGTAATGTTCAAAAAGGGGGCTGTATGGTGCTTGCTCTTGGGAACAAGGAGACCATCCTAGT
The DNA here is from genome assembly GCA_014706295.1 of Lycocorax pyrrhopterus obiensis. Lineage (NCBI taxonomy): Eukaryota > Metazoa > Chordata > Aves > Passeriformes > Paradisaeidae > Lycocorax > Lycocorax pyrrhopterus. The sequence goes on along the minus strand of JACSVZ010000007.1, from coordinate 14,048,913 downwards.
TTAGGGGGTTAGACAGGATTGTCACAGGTCTGTCTGCTGAGCCTTTGGAGAGGGACAGCAGCCTTACTAGTGACTACCTTTGCTCCTGAGATGAGCTTATTCAAGTGGTGAAGCTGACCCAGGTGAATGTCTTTCATCACTGACTGGCAAAGGATCACTGAGGGTTTGTGGCTATGGGAATAGTAGCTGGGGAAGAGGATGGTGTGGCTGTACCTTCCTTTTCAGGAGAGGAAGGTAATGGCTGTTGGGACAATTGAAAGGCTGGTGAGGCACAGGGGTGTAACTTTAGGAAGGCCCTGTGGATGGATATTATCCTACTGAGGGTCTCTGGCAGAGGCCATGTAGACCTGGAACAGCTGGAGTGCATGGGAGGGATGATTTGTAGGCTGAAGCTGCAGCTGAGACAATTGCCTTCAGTTGATGTGTTAGAGAGGCAACGAGGCTGCCAGGGTGACGGAGTTCTCCAAACAAGTAGGAGACTACAAAGGGTAGGTGTGCACCATGGGTGAAGGACTTTTACTCGTGTGACTGTGGGGGAAAGGGATTGCTAGTGGAGGAGACCTAAAAATAAAAGCTGGTTTTGATGAAGAAGTGAAAGAAATAGAAAGAGATGTCAGTAGAGAGGAGCAACTAGCCCCCACTAGAAGAGAGGCGTAGCCCACACTGAGAGCTGAAGAATGGTGCTGAAGAAGGAACACGAACACAGAGAAACTGGGGTGCTGAAGACAGAACATAATATCTGTAGTTTCAGGGAAGAAAATCAGGCAAATAAGCATGTGGTAATGAATATGTGTCAGCAGGTAGAGGAGAGAAAGAAAGGACTGATGCTTATTTCCATGGGTGATACATAGTAAAATAGAGCCTGGTCTGTTTGGGATATGAGGTTGGATCAGCTAGAGACAGCTGAAATATACCTATGTAAAATGTTGTGAGTCTGGTAAAAAAATGTATGAGCTTGAACTAATCATACCAGTTGCAAAAGTGAGCATCTTGGGGTAAAAGAAAGGGGGCTGAAACAGAAATACTGTTGAATGTGATTGGTTGGTCAGGAAAGGAAGAGACGGAATATCACCTTGTCTGTGCATGTACAAACATTGCTATATTTCTGTGAAGAAACCGGTAAGGGCAGCATGCATGAAAACTGGGCATGTGTTGGTCAAAATAATTTTGGCTATGAGTTTCTAGCACTGAGGTTGTGGTGGCTTTGATTTCTCAGTTATAGATTGAAAAACTACAAGAAACTGTTTGCAATAATGGATGATTAATTATTTCTTCAGATTGTTCTTCCTCTTTCAGTCAGGTTTTCTTCTTTTTGGTGCAGAAACTAGAAACCTATAGAATGGCTAGTGACCATGAGTTGATTAATTTTTAAATGAAATGGAAGAGTAACTAAAACTCTCCTTGCAGCTCAGTTTATTGATTTCAAAAGGATGAACTTCTCAGAGAGGTTAATATGCTCAGCTGGGTTAAGGGGATCAGCCACTTGGATGTGGAGGAGTTCTCTAAGTACAGGGTGCTGCAGATTTTGGGAATCTGTGCATCAGGAAAGGGCAGAGGTACAGCCAAGGAAGGGTTTCTGTGCTTAAATTAACAGAAGAGGAAAAAGCATGTGCTATGAAGAATATTTGCCCAAGACAAAAGGATATGCACGGGTTTCCTAAACAGTCAAGAAATCAGATTCTTGGATTGTTTGTTGACACCAAAACCAGTTTTTCATTTGTTGTTTGAAGAAAATAAAAATCAGGGAGGATTATATGGTAGTTGGTTCATACAATAGACTTCATACAAAAGACTGAATTTAATGACCCAAGACCAATTTGTCTGTCTGTGGTCTTAAGATGAAGAGATGTTTGCAAATATGCAAGTTGTATGGTTCAGGATGGAGACAATGTTTAGGCTATTGTGTACGAGGGGGAGATGAAAGCAGACATGCATAAATAAAATCTGTTGGGGGGTCCCGGCTGAGCGCTGCCTGCTGCAATCGTTCCCCAGCCGCAGGCAGCGAGGCAATGCTCAAGACTCAGAAGTCTCCCCGGCTAGCAGCCATTTTATTAATAGATGGGGCCCTCAGCTCTACTCTATCCGCACAGAAATTTTTCTCTTGATCCCCTTTTTGTCTGTGTTTGTTGTGTGACTCAGCACCCCAGATCTGAGATGGCTGCAGGTGCCCCAGACGCGCTGTGGCTGTTTGAAGTCAGGTAGTCTCTCAACAGATTATACAAAGATGAAGGCGCTCCTTACAGAGAGCATTTTGTACCTGCTCTCCTCACCACAGTGGGGCTTTCCCTCTGGCAGGAGGTTTAGGAGAGAAGTCCACACAAGCCTCCTGTGAGGAACAGGTGATGAGCTGTCTCCCATGAATCTCTGCAAAGCAGCAGCTGTGGCATCTTCTGGATTTTACTGAGGAAGGCCTTTAATGTGACCATGATGCACAGTGTGAGATGGCAGAATACTAGAGGAAGCCGTTAGCCGGTCACTGTTTGGTCTTGTGGTCCCTGTTGTCATTGTTTTTCACACATCAACTTATTTTGGGTGAAGAAAGATCTAACTCATGTGAGTGCAGCATGTGCCAACGGAGGAGCAGAAGTTTGCTGTGTATTTGTGCTGTGTTTGCATTTTAACTTCTTGCACTAATCTTTCTTAAGAAGTTTCTATTCTTCTCTGCTTCATTTTCTGGTTCCTCAAGGAACTGCTTTAATAAAATACATGACCCAGAGTCAGTCCTACATAGAGTGACTCTGGCTGCTCTCCATGAAATCTTCATTCCTCATGAACTGTCAGCAGGGGAGTGTGACAGATACATCTGTCACAGAGAACTGGTCTGCTTTTGGCAGCTGTTGCTGGTGGCTGCCATGGCTTGAGTCAAGTGCTTGTTCCTCTGACTGGTGCAGCCACATCTATCGTGTAGGTGTTTTCTGCACACTTAAGTGAGAGTCAGACTGCTCACTGACATACGCTAAAGAATTATGAGAACAGGGAGGCATTCCTTGGGAGACTCCATCTTTCTGAAGTCTTCCTGGGCTCAGCTCATGGTATTGCACCTCTTGCAACTGTCTTGTAGCATTATTACACAGCTACAGTGACTCATCAGGAGAGACCTTGCTGCAAGTGCTTGGTGTTTCCTGGTCCAGCTTCTTTTCTACCAGAAACCATTTAGAAGGTGAATAGGGAACTTGTGCCAAGTATCCAACTGTATCCGGGTCGATAACTGATGCGGAGAGTGGCCAGTGTGAAACTTGCCTACTATACCTAAAGCTCTTGTGGACTGCTGGTTTAACTTGGGGCGAGGAGGCTGTTCAGGCTCGTGCTTTGGGCTCCAAATTGGTAGGAACCTCCTTTAAGTACCAATGAAATTTCCCAGTACCAACAGCGGAATAGGTGCAGCAGGGAACATGCCACTCTACGAGAGTATTCAGCTAACAGCTGTGACTGTGTGTGCCCTAGAAGTAGGTCATGAATACATCTGCTGACTTGAAGTCTCCCAGGAACACCGATTTTTGTGCTGCTCGCCTTGGAAGAGGTGAGGTAATGTATCCTATTTGTGTCAGCCAGTGTAGTTTGTAACATGTACCGTAGTGCTGGAGTCCAGGTGTCCTGACTGGAATTCAAAGGCTGTTGTTCTTCAACAGGTCAGCAGCACAGAAGCACAGTTTTGATCCCTGTCTTGTGCAGAGAGAGAGAGAAGGCTGTTGCCAGAAGTCGATTATTTCAAGCATTCTCCTGGGTCACTACGGGCTGCTTTTGCTGCAGCTCTCTTCCGTGCTCTTCTCCTTTGGCTTTGAATAACATTGCTTGCAATTTTGCTGGCCTTCACCTTTGTGCTTCACAGACTGTCACATTAATGCTTGGCCTTTTAAAAATAAAAAATAAAGTCCCTCAGTGTTTCTTTTTCCCTTTGATTGAATTCTAACCTAAAGTTATACTGAAAGTTTAACTGGAAGAAAATGTGTGTGTCCTTATGCAAAAAGATGGCAAAAAAAAATAGCATTATTGATAGATTTGCTAACTGTCCTCCTCACGTTAAGGTTTCATTAGCAATACTTTGTATCTTTAAATCAATGAGGAGTTTGAATACATAGTCCCAGAACAAACCTGTCTTCTCCTGCCAAAACACTGAAACGTGGAATGTGTTCCTGCCAGTTACGTGAAACGTAGAGTATTTCTTTCTGTGTCTTTCAGCTTTATACTATCACTCATTGTCACGATATGGTATCCTATTCAATTCCAAATAATTTGGCAGGCCTGTAATCACTGGCTTTTCCTCACTCTTGGATTATAGTGATGTTGCTTGGAGAATGTGCTATGTCTAGTAAAAGTCATGTACTCCCTCCTTTTAGTTTGCCTCCAGATGTGATGAGAGAGGTTTTTCTTTGATGTTTCTGCTTTAAAAAGTCATTCTGTGATGGTGGTGTGGGGGACACCACTGAAAGGGTTAAGTGGCTTTGAGTGCTTGCCGAGATCCCGATTCTAGGTTGTTCTAAGTGACGAATTCTGGGTCACTAACAATGGGAATTGTTCTGAATAATCTGATAATGTTCTCCTCGGTTGTGTTGCTTTGTTTCAGGGTGTTGTCACTTCATATCTGTCTGGAAGTGAGGTAGTGGAAGGAGTTCTGGAATAATTCAAAACTTTTCCTTTGCTCTTTATCCGAAATCTTTGGCCCATGCCGTTATGTGCTGGGATGCCCAACCCTCCTGAAATGCAATGGGAATTCATTCTCCTCTCTCCCCTCAAAGAACTCAGGCATCTGAGAGGTAGATTTTTATCGAACGTTCTTTTCATTTACATACATCTGGCCTGTCAGACTAGTCTGTGAATGACAATGTTCCCAGTGCCAGAGAACCATCATCTCTGGGAAGGAACATAAAACATGTGGTGAGTGCCACAAACATCTACTAGATCAGACAATTTGTGTGGCATTCCCTTAGGGAATACTTCTCATAACCTGACTCAAAATAATATGTCTTTGTTACTTGGAGCCATCTGATGTCTCCTCTGATCCAATGATTGTTTTAAACTTTAAAAGCTCTCATATTCCACCTGTATGGGAAGGGTGGGAGTTTAACCCTTTTGTCTTTGTGCAGCACTTAAGGATAGTCAAAATGTTTCCCCTGTAACCTCTCCCTGAAGCCACTGGCTCCATCAGATGCACCTTGAGTCTTTTATTTATTTTTAGTTCATGTGACCCTGAGGCCTGGTGGCTTCACAATGGGGAAAGGTTTTGGAGTTCAAAAGGCAGACCTGTGTCTAGGAAAAAACTTGTCAGCTGGAGGCCAGATTTTTCCCCTGCCTTAGATGAGTTTTGCACAGTAGTCCCTGTCAATTTACACAAGAGGGTTGGATCTGGGACAAGTTATTAGCCATTGCACTCAAATTGCTGAGAGCTTTTGCAGCTCTTCATGGAGTGTTTTCAGGATATATTACTGGTTTTTGGTGTTCTTATCTGGGTGTGCAACTAAGAGAGTTCAAGTTTTGCTAGGGAGGGGGAAATACAGGAGAAGCAATCTGATTTACAGGTGGTCTTGCTTCTTCTGGACATGCATTTTGAGTGCATTGGAGTTATTGCATCTGAATGCTTTATTGCTTGTCAGCTGAGCAAAGGTAACTGAGCCCCAGGGGTGAGGCTATATGCATTAGCTCAGCTCTCACCAAAGCCCCTTTCCTCATAGTTCCCTTTAGGTTTGTGTTAGAAGCTCTAAATCTTTACTGGTCTGTCTGCCCTCCCCCATGCTGCTTTATGGCACTTAGAACCAAATTCTGCCCTTGATGCTACATGGGGGTTTACTGCAAACCTGAGTTTCTCTTAGCTTTGCTCGCTGGAAGCTTGGCAGATTATGACCTGCCAAGAGACAATATGAGTATGAAAGTTTGGACTGTGCTTTTTTCTTCTCTCAAGAAAGCATAGAGTATGGAAAGACAAGGGGGAGTCATAGATCTCATAAAATATATCTCCCCTTTGGCTTGGATTATAATAACAACATGTCTGAGTCACCACATGGTACACTGATATGAAGCAACTGCCTGCAGAAAAACCAAAGCCATGCATTTTTCTGAAAAATGAAGGGGAAAGAAGAAGGAAAAAACCATTTATTTTCATTCTTTTGGCTAGCCTAATTTTCTTCTATTTCTCATTAACCTTTAGAAAATAAAGCTAGCTTTCCTGAGGGAAAATAGCACTTCTTTGCCTCACCCCACTAGAGCTGCCCTTCAGCAGCCAAATTTAGCTAAAGGCATGCAGTGGTTTCTAGGCCCACTGAGTTGAATCTCACTCCTGGTCTGCAGGGGTCCTGCCTGTGTGCCCCACAAAAGCTATTGCTGAGACTATGGAAAATTGTCCATCTCTTGAGCCGGATGCAAAGTCCCCTGGAGGACAGTGTAACCACTTGGAGTGCTGAATGGATTTCTTGTTCATGTTGATTGCTGTTCAGATCCCAAGACCGCAAAGAGATACCGAATCCCTTTCAAGTTCCAAGCATGGAGTTCCGCTCTAGCCTCAACCTTTGAAGCTGCTTATCTGGGCTCTCTGCCCTCTGAGGAGAAAGGGATGAGCACCCCCAGAGGCTGGTTTGTCCTGACTTACATGAAGCATCCAAGCCAATTTCCTTCTGTTGGACTTCATTTCTTCAGAGCTTGTAACAGGAGACTGACTATCATAAATACATGTTTTTTTCACCTAGAGATAGATGTGGTGAATGCCATACAAATTTGGTGGCTTCTGTAAGTGGTTTCTCTTGTGTCTCCTTATCTCGTATCTTCACAGAGGAACATGGATTTTTAAACTCCAGTTTCTCTATCTCCAGATAACTACAGATGTGTAACAGATGGCTGGATTTTCACCTTGGGTGATGCAAAGAAATCACAGAGTAGAATCACTTAGGTTGGAAAGGACCATAAGGTCATTGAGTCCAACTATTAACCTAATACTGCCAAGTCCACCACTAAACCTAAGTGCCACATCTGCATGGCTTTTAAATACCTCTAGGGATGGTGACTCCACTCCTTCCCTGGGCAGCCTGCACTTGATGACCTTTCTGATGAAGAAATTTTTCCCACTATTCAATTTAAACCTCTCTTGGTGCAACCCAAGGACGTTTCCTCTAACCCTATCACTTCTTACATGGTGGAAGAGATTGATATCCACATGTAAGTTTCAAAGGAGGCCATTAGAAACATCCAGTGTAACTGAGTTTGTGTACAGAAGTGTGGATGAGTCTGTATTTTGTGCTTGAGATTGTGTAGAGATTTTCTCTTCTCCCCAGAACAAAGCAGCGTGTGTTTCAACAGCCTGGAAAATTGGGAACGTGGCATGAAGATGTACCAAAATGACACTTTAGATATATGATTTGGTTCTGGTACTAAGCCATTATATTGACTTGGTAAAAATGTGGAGGGCTGCTTCTGTGAAGTACCTGGAGAATGCAGTCTACAGTTAAACTGTGTCCTCTGTTTGCTTCAAATCTGGCCTTGCCTGGTGGCATTCAGTGCCATACACTGGTAGTACTTCATCTCTTTACGTGTCTCTGAAGTATGTGGTTGCATGTGATACTTTAGGAATGGCCTGTGCGGCCCAGCACAAAGATTTGAAGAAGTGCTTGGGCTCGACTGTGGTCTAGGACCATCACAGCCATGTTAGTGGAATACCTCCCCTGGGATGAGTAGAACTTTCCAGAGGTACCTATGCTGATGTCTCTCCCCATCTTTTCTCGAAGAACAAGGTGTAGAGCTCATCAGAAATATTTCGGCAAACAAAGGTTCTGTCAGAAATTGCAGACCTGTCTTTCCATTGAGGACTATTTCAGGAATATTTCAACCTGAATCATTTCCAGTGAGGCAAATGGAAAAGGATTGACATAGGCTATCCCAGGGGCTGCTCACAGGCCAAGCTTTCCAGAGGCTTTCATGCTTGCTGGGTAATTGGTTTTCCAGGCTGTGGGATCTCATAAATAGGGTTCATCCTTGCTGTCTTCCTCCAACATGCAAAATGATGGGATGCATCAACCTCTGGTTGTATCTGTCTCCTTATATTAACTACTAGAGGAATTTGTCTGGTTTACAATGGGCACATAATTTCTGGGCCTTAAAGTAAGTCACAGATCCTCCACCACATGCCCAAATCCTGCATAGGCGAGATGGAGAAAACGGGGATGAAGAAAGGGTCAGTGTTTGCTTGTGGGGAGGGATGAACCTCAGTTTTCTGTGAGTCAGAAACTCTTCTCTGGCTGTGGTTGTGTAGGTGCCTAACTTGCTTAAGAGCTGAATGCAAGAATCATTTGTAATATGTTGTAACAACAACTTTATTGGTCATCAAGCTTGCAGATATATGACAGATGGTATCTTCCCTGTAAGCCACTAGATGGTGATCTTTATATTTGTTAGCCACGTGCTTAGGTAGGCGAAGACACTACTTTTTATAGAAAACCTTTTTTTTTAAATATTTTTTCTTCCACCACAAAGAGACCTCAGTGCACTTCCTGCAAGGAAAGTGAACATGGACCCATTTGGTGGAAACCAAAACAATTTGCTCTAACTGTGAGAATGGAAAGTGAGATTGCTTTTGGTCAATGTTTGAATGGAGAGGAGACTGGTGATCTGCTCCCATCCTTCATCTGCAAATCAGGCTCTGCCCATTTGGACAGCCATCTGAAGTGTGCTGGTGCTGGTCTGCTGGGTTCAGCCATCTGGACTGCCCCTTTGCAGGATCTGGTAGCAGCTGAGTGCATACAGTGGTTCACAGACTCAACACCTGGAGATTTAATGCACTCAGAATCTCTTATTTTGGCTTGCTTGCATAGTTACCCTTGGGAAGCAGATAAGTAGAACTGAGTTTGTTTTAATCAAAAGGTAACCATGGTAATGTTTGTATTGGAAACACCTCAACAGGGGTGCCTCCATGCTGAAGGTTGTACTCAGACCGGAGGTGCTGTATGTATCTTGGGCAGGTTCTGATGTGACCTTCTTGGTCACAGACTAATATAGGTTGGAAAGGACCTCCTCCAGATCCTCAGTTGGAGATCATCAGTTCAAGCCTTTGCAGAGCCGAGCAAAATTAGTTCAGGTTGCTCAGGGCCTTCTTGCCCAGTCCAGTCTTGAGCTTGAGGATGGAGATCCCACAGCCTCTCCTGAACACCCTGTTCCAGTGCTTGACTGCTTGACTGGCCTTAAATGTGAATCTTTTTTCCTAAAATCTAACTAGATTTTTCTCCTGTTGCGACTTGCGTTTTTCAAGCAGAAAACTACCTTTGAGTAACCGGTGCATAAATTTTAGAGTCTCTGATGTAAATGAAATGACATTTCAGTACCATAGTGACTTAAGTCCAAAAGTAAGGTTGAATTATTGGCCCTTCTTAACGGGATGCTAAGGATCTAATTTATCATCACCCTGTACCTTGAAGCATCATTTGTAGCAGTTGAAAATTTTTGTGGTGGCAGGTTTTAAATGCACTATGTGTCAAGGAGACAGGGCAAGAAGCTCTTGGAGAAGCTGCTGCATCAGTTGAATCCATACCAAATTTCACAAAGACTTGGGAGGGGAGGGAATCGAGGGATCCTTTGTAGAGTGCAGTGCTGTTTGCTGTATTTTTCCGTGATGTCTGCTTTTTCTGGTTCTGGTCCAGGCCGTATGTAGAAGTTGCAAAGTGTAGCACAAATGGGCCCCTGTTATGGTGCATCTTCTTTCCCCAAACTGGTGGCAGACAGTGAAGGGTCTGAGAAGGACGGTGCCAGCCAGTCTTGCAGCACAAGAGGACAGTGAGGTTAGCAGAAGTGCTTGTCTGGGGAGGCCTTTAATTCAAGGGAGCAACACCCTGAGTAGTAAGCACTTGGAGTTCCTGTCTCTTGACCAGCCTGTCCTGTCAAGCACTGCCAAGGGTGCTGAAGCTCAGCCAGAAGTGTGGCTGCATCACTGCACTTCCATATGAGGTGAGAGCCATGGTTTGCCAGGGCTTGCAGCAGTGGCCTGAAGATTTGCGTTGTTTCTTGGAGGAGAGGGCAACTGCTGGAACACTTTAGAGAACACATCAACCTGCAGGGTGCCTGACTTCTCCGGGTGTGAAAGGTAGTGGAAAATTTGATGGGCAGCCTAAAGAACAGGCTGGCCTGATCCTTTTAAGGTACATTGTCTCTCCAGAAGCTTTCCAACTGCATTTCTGCTGAGGTACATGTGTAGACATCTATAAAGGAGGGCTTGTTAGCCTTTCCCAGTCACATGGATGTTCCAAAAAGCCTGCCTCTCCCTTCCCCCACACTAAGATGACTAACCTTATTCCAGTGAAATCACGATCAGTGTGACCAGAGAAGATATAACACAGACAGAACTATTCTGGTAGGTAAGCCTCAGTCAGCACCCAGAACCAGGCTGTGTGAGAAGGGCTTGTATGGGCCTGGACAAAACCGCATCCAGTTTGTGCCCTGAGCTGTGACACACAAAATATTTGGCCCTCCAAAGCACCAGCTAGTCAGGACTCTGTTTACTCCCATACTGTCAAACCAAAATGCTGGAGAAAGGCAGCAGCTTAACACTAAACTGCCTCCAGCCAAGTAGGAGCATGATTCCCAAAGCCAGCTGAAAGATAAGCATAGCCCAAGTCTGTGGTGCCAGCCGGGAGAGCATCAGTCACTAGATTTTAATCAGGACCTGCCTACCACTTTCTTGTCTCTTTTGGTTTTGAGGATGCAGGACATGACAAGGCTGGAAGTGTTGTTTCTAGACCCTGTGGTTTTCCTTCCCTCAGCCTTGAGAGAGGTGAACAGCTATGCTTCACCAGCTGATTAGAAATGCTCAGAGATGTATTTACACCAGGGATGATGACTTTGCCCCCAAAACCTCCCCTTGCAAGCCGTTCTGCTCTGTGAGGGACCCCCAGCGATGGGTCTTGAAACCCTGGGCTCGCAACCTCATCCTCTCCTTTCCTTGCCGTAGATTTGCTTCGTTCACTTTCACACTCGTGTACACACACACACACATACACACAGAGAGTGTGTTTCTATACACACCTCTCTGGGTTTTTTTTTTTTTTTTTCTTTTGGCTTCCTCTCACTGTATTGTTTTAAGTTGGTGCCTGGGCTGACCGCCAGTTTAAATTTCATCTGCCTCTCTTCTCCTCCTCCTCCTCCTCCTCTGGCCCCCTCCTCCTCTCCCCCTCCATCCCCAGAAGTGATACTGTTTACTTTCTCTGCTGCTTTCTCAATGTCTTTGTACGCACTGCAAGGGATATAATCACCAGCTGTGGAGAGCTTTCTGAAACTGGAACTTATTCCTCAGTGCCCCAGGCGAGCGACCTTGCCATTAAAAATAAATAAATAAATACAACAATGCTGTATTTAAAGACAAGATAATGCATGTTTTACATCTCGAGCTGGATCTTGAACAATCATGCCTGTTTTCTCCCTCCCTCATGTGCAATTGGTGGGCTTATATATAGATGGACAGCTATTTAGCTAGGGAGAAAAAAGGCAACAAAAAAATCCCCCAACTTCCCCTCCCGCTCAAAATAAAAAATGAGAAAACCCTGCCCCTAAGAGCAGGATTTTCCTTTTTTAATTTTCTCCCCCCCATTTTTTTTTTTTTTTGTGTTGCTGTTTCGCTTTAATTTTCTCCTTGGACAAGAGGAGGAAGAGTCCAGCATGGAAGTGTCAGACTTCGAAGGGCACTTTGTCTGCCGGACAAAGCCTCTACAGCACTAAGGCGAAGAAAGATTAGAGGATAAAAGTGTTTGCCAGGATCCCCTCTTCCTTTTCTTCTTCCTCTGTGTGTGTGTGCGTCTCTCCCTTTCGGGGAGGAGGTGAAAGGGAGGTCAAACCGTGCCTACTGACCTCTGCCCCTTGCCCCCTGTGAACCAGAGGGAAGCCTTTGAAGTTGTAAAGTGCCCACAAAAACAGCAAACCAAACATGCCGCTGGCTCTTCCCTCCCCTTCTCCCGGCCGCCAGCTGCTTAATGGAAGGTGACAGTGCGGAGGCAGCGGGACGGGGGCTCGGCGCGCCGCACCTCCACCCCAGCCCCGCCGTGCGCTTAATTGGCACCGTAAAAAGCCCACACACCCGGCACAAGGGAGACGAGGCACCGCCGAAAGGTGAAAACAAGCCCTTGCTGTCTCTCCTGCTAGCACTCCGTGCAGCTGTGATGTGGCTGAGGGAGAGAACTCGTGCCTGGGGAAGTGTTGGCTGGGGATGACTGGAGCGTGCTGGAAGGTCGCTGGTGGCTGGAAAGAGGTGGGAGAGGTTCCCCGTGTCCCTGCTGGCCCTATCGTGGCTTCTGCTGGCACAGCTCATGGGCAGCACAGGCACCAGCACCCTTGTGGGTGCTTGTGCTGCTCCTTCTGCTGTCACAGCCATAACAGGAGAGTCAAGGTTCCATGAGAAACAGGCAGAAGAAATTGAAAGAGGACTTGCCTCTCTTTCCCTTGAAATTTGGACCATTTCTGGAAGCAGTCCCAATGCCAACAGCAAGTCAGAGTTTGTTGTCTGTCGTCTCTTGTGGCAATAAGCAGAGCCCCCAAGCAGAGAGCATTTTAGCATTGAATGGGAGGTGAGGTTTTTACTCTAATACTTAGAGCATGGTACCTGTGTTGTTCCTGCTGTTGTCTTTGAGGTCTCCATTTTAAGCCTGGGAGGTGTAGCCTGAAACATTTTGCATGCCTTGAGAGGACAGGGAGTTTTTTCTCCTTTGTGTGTGAACACCACCTCTGTTTCCTCCTGGGCAGAGGGTTGCCCCTGTTGGGAGCAGGGTGGCCAAGCCCTAGCCAGGGAGCCTGTGAGCCTCCACCTGAAGGAGGCTGTGTCTTGCTGTGAGCCCTGGTTTTCCTTCCAGCAAGCTGGTGTGCTGTGTGAGATGCCAGACTATTGCTTTGGCAGATTGCTGCTTGCTTTTTAAATTTTCTGATTTGTTCATGGTCCAACAGCTCTTTCCTCTTGGTGTATTGCTGGGGTTTGCTGTTGCCCCCACTCACATGACATGGGGGTCCTGCCCCAGGGCCTTGAGAGCCCTGGTCATCCAAGAGCCTCCTTTAATAGCAGGTGAGTTTTAAAATTTGCTGCTTTGGGTGTAGGGTAACATCCTCATATACCAAAAATTATCCCTAAACCCCAAAAAGTCTGGCCCTAAACCTCAGAAAACAAGGTTGGCTAATAACTGACCAAAAAAAATCAAAAAGGAAAAACCCAAACCATCCATCAGCCACCTTTCCCATCTACTGCAGGTACGCTTATGCTGGCTCCAAAACAATTGCAATCATGAGCCATGCACAAGTTCAGTAGTTTCAGCTGCCTTTTTCCTGTGCTTAGTGTGGTTTTTACCCTTGGATGCTGGGCAGGAAATCCCAGCCCAAATGAAGTCAAACTGAGATTTGTCATTGACTTAGTGGAACCTGGGACTTTGCTCCTTATCTACAGCAGCAGCATTCAGGGATTCATATAGAATAAAACTCCTCTGGCTCTCATTCTTCCTATGCTTCTGAGTGCCCAGATAAGCCCTGTGGGTTCCAGCTGGCATTTCTGATCTCATTCGTCTGGGGCCTGATAAGGTGTTACAATGTCCAATGCACAAAATCCTGTTCTGCAGTTTTACCTCCTCTTTTCCTGTATATATATTTTTTTCATACTGGAAGAGAATGTGGCATTCCTGGCTGATAACCTGTAAAGAATACAATCCTTAACTATAGCAAAATAATTAATGTGCTGTGCGGCAGTAGTGACTGATGCTCAATGCATCCAGAACTGAAACTGCTCTTTTTTAAAATTTAGTTTCAGCCATGTCCACCATAACTGTTTGTATGGGTTTAGTCAACACCTTTTTGTCCTTCTGAGCTCAGTAAAATCTTCTGTTTCTTGTGTGCAGTTATTGTATGATCTCTCCATAGCACCTCTACAGAGGATCTGATTTTATTCTGGAATAGCTGAGCTTTTACTCCCTCTCCTTTTGAAAACAGGACTCTGTTTTATGTGCATGTCTAGTGATGCACAAAGTAGATTCTCCCTATTCCATCTTTTTAGCATGTGGCAGATTTCATCCAAGTTCTAAAATAAATTTTAAAAACAATAAAGAAAAGTAGTGTTTATTACAGCTTTGCCATTCCAGCCTATGAGGCAGCATCAGGTTCCCCATCTCAGATTCTGTTATTTCCCTCTGGGCTCATACCATGCTTACCACATAGAGAAGATTTCAGGAATTTGCTGTCGTTGTGTAATATTCACCATTTAGTGTAGGGAACCTATGTCAGGCTGCCTAAACATTGAGTGTGGACTAAGAAAAGGGGAAGGCACCTCTGGGGGTGGTTTGGACCACATAAGTAGAACAGGAGCTAGGTTCCTACCCTCTGGGCTCTGAATCATGTTCAAAAAATGTCTGCCCCTCTCTCTGGAGTTTGCAGGGAGTCTCAGTTTCTAATTTGGACATCTCAGTGCGGTCCACATGGTGAAATAGTGTGAGGACCCCCCTGCATGTTTACTTGAACATCCATTAGAATAAGGCTGTGTTCCCAGTGTCCTCAGGCTCCTCTTTCTCTAGCAATGACTGCTTGTTAATGTATTTTTCACCTCAAGGTCCAACTGTGAAGAAGGACCTGCTTTCACAGATCTGTTTATTTGTACTTCTGTGTGTTTGTTTATTTAGGGGGTAGCTCTCTTCTATCTCCTCTTCAGAATTGGTTCTCCTTGCATATGATGAAGAACATTTTTTGCTTGAGTGAGTCACTGCTATAATTTCTGCAACTGCCTGCTCATTGCAGCATTGTCAGGAGCCAGTGTCTCCACGGGTCTTTGCTCCACGTTTACCCTTGTGCAAAGTTTGACTTTGCATCTTGAAGAAATGTCTCATGCTTTAGTTCCAGGCGTGCTTGAGTTCCTTCCCTGCTTGCCAGTACCTTTGTTTAAGGAGGATAGAAAGTGCTGGCCTTCGAGAGGTTCTGCCCACGAGGAAGCCAAGTCCATCTTCTGCAATAACTTATTTTGAGCCTTTTGTTACAGCACAAATTGGTAGCTTCTTAAAGAGTCTGAGTATTCTCACTTTTATGGTGCCAGATTTGTGGCCTAGGATACCAGGAGACTAAAGAGCCACATTTTGTTCCATGATCAGAATGTCAAAGCTCCTCCATACTTGTCCCTGCCACGGGTTTTGCTAGGTGCTCTTAGGTGAGATAAATTCACCTCTGCCTGTCTTCGTGTGGCTGACTGCAGTGCAAAACCATGACATTTCCTTTGCAAAATCCTCTATGGATTACAGCAATGCAAGAATTTCTCCTTCAAAGAGTTTTCTTAATATTATTTTGTAGTTTTGCCTGCTATGTCCATATTTGAAGGTGAACATTCCCATGAGTAAGCTAACTCCCCATCAAGAAAATGGACCTTTTTGTTTTCCAAATGTCTTTGTTTGGCAGCTTGTGATCCCCTCAATTGTCCCGCAGTGTGGGCACCCCTGGCACTCAGGGTCTCAAGGCTTAACCCCTATCTCTGTTCTAGTCTGCGTGGTTTCATGTAGCACTTCCTTCCATTTACTGCCCTTTTCCCACCCAAGCATTTAGGCACCTTCCCTTGCTCCCTTTTCGTTAAGCACTGATTTCATCTTGGTTGCCTGCAAAATAAATAGAAGTGCTGCAAATAACTTGCCTTTGGGGGATTTTTTTTTTGGGGGGGGAGGGGGTGCTGTTGTTGTTGAGTTTGTTTGTTTGCTTGGGGTTTTTCGGGTGTATGGTGGTGGGGGAACTGTTTGAGCAAGCACTAAGCTAAGGACATTAACCCCAGATAAAATCTCTAAACCATCCTGCTGATGATCACATCAGCATCTCCTGATTCCAAAAGACTTTGTATAGACGTTGTCTTCCTTGTTACTTTTGAAGAGTTTGAGAGATGAAAAGACAAGCACCAAAACCTTCTCTTTTAATCTTAGTTCTTTCAGATACCCCTTGTGGTGTCCTAGAGATGGTGAGATGCTACAAAATGTTCAAAGATTATCCAAAAACATGAAGGCCACATGGCTGGGGAGACTGGATGCTGATCTATGGTACAAAGGCACTTTGTCGTAGTATTATTTTAGCAGGTGTTCCTCAGCTGCCTCTCACTTACCATTTTGGTTCCTATGGTGTCATGAGGACGTAGTGGGTGGGATAATGTTGTCAGTGCATAGTATGACTGTAAAATCTCCTAATGCCAGAAGTTTTATCTCAGTGGACCAATGTGACCCCTGGTAAACAAAGGTCTGGTAATCTGTTTGCCCTGCCTGACACGCACTGCAGCCTACATGGCGTGAGTCTTGGTGTTGTCATGCTCCGGTGTGATTTGTTTTTCTTCAAGTTTGCAGCTGGAAACCAACCCAGAAGAGCAAATTTATCTCTGCCTTGTATTTTCTCCTGCAGATGACATTGAAATCACAATTGCCAGCCTTCGAAAAACAGATCTCTTAAGCACCAGATTTCTCTCTCTCTTTTCTCAATTTATATCCCCATCATAAGGTAGACAACAGGGGTTGTAACCCCAGCAGAGAGCTTATATTTCAGTATCTAATGCTGGAATTCTTGTGCACCAGACAAACAGTGCAAGCTCTGGGACCAGCTGTAACGAGCACAATTCTGGGAAGCATTGACTGCACCATTTTTAGTGTCCCTGCATTTAAAGGGCAGGTTGATTTCTGCTGCTCGGCATTTAAAGGGCAGGTTGATTTCTGCTGCTTGACATCTATCAACACATAATCTGGTCAGCCTGTTCTTTGCTGAGATGTACATTTTCATTTCAGATCTTCACTAAAGAGAACTTCAGCGCATGCAGACACAACAATGGGTTCACTGCCACACAGGCTCTCACTATGTGCCACTCCTGTAGTGAACAGAAAACTTTAATTCCCCTTCTAGGAGGGACCTAAGCAAGCCAGAGCCCTGTGGTTGTACAAACATTCACACACGCAGTCTGAAACAAGCCATCAAGGATTATTCCCGGAGTGATTAGGGACAAGTCCTAACAAGCCTTCCTAATAATGCAGACTATTTAAAGCTTCTGAGGGCCAGGATCATATGGCAAAGGGCAGGGTAAATGAAAACAGGATAATTTCTGATGCCATGAACGTGCTAAAATGGGAGGTGGGGAATGTTTCTGTGAGTCTGTGGGGGGAGTTGACTGGAAGGAGGGGAACATTATTATAATAGTTAGCATTTATGTAACTCTTCACGTATTTAAACCACTGCACAAATACTGACTAGGGAGGAACTGGAATGCACTGCATGATACCCAAGGCAGAGCTATTTAATTTTTTTTTTTTAGTATTGATCTAGGGTAACAAGTAGCTCTAGTGAGGGGAGCAGCAGCATGGCTTGCCTGGCACGTGAATGGGTGTCACTTATTGCAACAGGGCCAGAGGGATGCAGAAAGAAATGGGGATGACTGTGATGAGTAGAGTATTCCTTGGGGAACAATGGGGAGATCTGTCTCTGTCGTGCCTTCTCTTGTGCCCTTACAAAGGTGTGAAAGCCCTAAAGTGCCATGCAAGTCTCCTTGACAGCGACCACATTTTGCCCTTGTCTCACTATTAGCTTGGCAAAAGGTGAAAAAATAGGTGCAGTGATCAACAGCTGTGATTTCTCTCCCCATGGGGTCAAGGCCAGACTGGGGGGTTTGAAATCAAATGGAAGAATGCATTTCCCCATGGCTATGATGGCACAATGAGGTGAGGACAACTGCAAGTCCAGCTGCTACCAACAGCAGGCCTGTGAAGGAGTAGCAAGGTGCTTGGCCACCCTCACGTAGGACACGTGTGTTGTCCATCAGGTTTTCTTCCCTGTACTGCTGGGGGAGAATCTGTGATGATACAACCAGGGCAGCAGCAAACCCTAGCAGCTATGACAGGCCATGCTTGTGCCTCTCTTCCCAGCATTAACCCAGGGTTTTTTTTGCTACTTGCAACTTCTTACACATTTCCCAGGTTTTTTTTGTCTAGTGGTTGAGGGGCTCCTGCAGGGGCCTCAGTTCCAGGATGCCTGGGTACAGGTGTATCTGCTTTTGAAATGACTGGGAGTTGGGTGGATGACTGAAATGGGAAGGAAGATGGGGTGAAGCAAGCAACTTTTTTCTTGCTTCCTTGCTGAACTGAAAACTATGAGGACTTCTTTTTTATTTTTCCCTGTAGAATGAAGTATTCAAGGCTCTAGACTTAACACAAACAAAAAGAAAAAAGCGTATAGCAAGATAAAATCTCATTTCAAATGGAAAATTCAGCTTTTCTCAAAACAAAACGGCTTGATTTTTACTCATATATGTTTATTTTCTTCCAGAAAGAACCAAGTCACCAGAACCACTAGGGTGGTTGTTTTCATCCACTGTTTGAAACCTCTGGTCAGTGAAAACATTTCCCTGAAATACTTCTTTTAGTGCTCCCTCTGAGCATCTCTGTTTGCATCATGCTTTCTTCATGCAGGATGCAATACTGGGCTCGTGCTACCCACTCCTTCCAAGATGCTTCTTTTGATTTTGATTTTTCTGAATGACTTTTCAGAAGACTGCCAAAGGAGTTGGGAGAAATCTTCTCAGTTCCAGCTTCTCCAGTGGAGAGGAGAATCCATCTATTTAATTTTCTGTGTACAGCTCCCATTTCTTGTGTGTCTCCAGGATGGAGATGGATTGAGAGGGCTGCTCTGGTGTCCAGTCCTGGGTGGAGGTTCCTGTATCCCGTGTGCCGGGATTTATGGTAGATGTTGCTTATTACTCTCAAGTGACATCTGAGTGTGATTTTACATAATGTTTCCTCTTCTCATTCAGGCTCTTCTGCAGTACTTAGCTGTTCCTGCTGACTCTCAGTTATGAAATATCTTCTTCTCTCTAAATAGAAAGGCCTGTCTTGGTTCTTGAGAGCTTCCTGGGATGCTCCTACTTGTGGACTTTAAGTGCTGTGCAGAGGCCTTGCTCTCTGGTGTCCTGTTTTTGGCTGTTGCCAGAGAAGAGCTGTTGCCTTGAGTATTTTCTTGTGCCGGTGCCCTTGGCTGTTGCACACACGAACTGAACATTTGAGGGCCACCTTCTCTTGTCTTCTCCTGTGTGCTGCATTGTTTGATACCCAACCTAGTGGCTGGAAACCTCACAAAAAGTGCCTTTGTCTTATTGACGGACTTGGCCCGGGTTGCAAATGTCAACCCAAGGTGTCAAAGTGAGTCACTGCACACACACGCATCTAGAGAGGATTTTCCATGCCACATGATGAAGTCATTGACAGCCGTGTTGTGCAACTGTCCGTCGTGAATCATGGGGATCAGTGACTGAGGAAGGCCCCGGCTGTGGGACCAACTCGTGTAATTACCTATAATGACATGAATGTAGAACAAATTAATTAATAACTGACATGTTGTTTCCACTCACTTGGCCCCAGCTGTCCCATTGGGCAGCCTAATGTTTTGTGTGTGTTGCTGGCAGGTTCCACTAGTATTCCACATCTTTTGTGGGGGAAGTGAACGAGTCTGTTCCTTGCCTAAGGGAGATGTAAATGGATCTGTCTACTGGCAGGTAACTGTGGAGCAGCAAGTCTTCCTAGCGTGAACTCTGCTCTCTGTTGCCCTCTCTTCCCCCTTGCTTCTTTGGTTTTTGGGGTTTTTTTCTTTCCATCAGTTTCCTAATCCATATTCCTCTCCTGCTTTTTCTCCCCTTTCTTTCACCCTGCCCTCACTCTCCCACTTTCCCTCCTCTGTTTCCTTTCCCCTTTGTTCTGCACAGAAAAAAAAAGTTGTGCTAGAAGATAGTTTTTGTGTTTGTCAGCCAAAATTCTGTGCTGTCTTCCTGTAAATATTTCAATTTCATCATGAGACAGCATTAGTTTGTTAGCATTTTTTTGACCGAATGGGCAACATATTCTTCTAATGTTTGTTTCTTCTGGGAAGTTTTTCTTGGTATTTTTTAATGTCTTAGTGTTTTATTAGCATTTCCTCTTGCCAGTGTTTTGCTGTGGAGTGCCGCCTGGGCTTACTATGAATGTTTTGGTATGAGGCAAAGAGTATTCATATTTCTGGAGGATTTATTCCCTTGGTATGTGTTTTGGGCAAGACCCTGTCTCCATGAATATGCCAAAGGCAAATATTCTCATGGATTCCTTTGAGGAGCAGGACTGAGCCTTGCTTTTGCAGCCGTGGAGTCCTTGAGGGATAGGGCTGGCTTGGACAAGAACGAGTGGCACGGGGCTTGTGCACGCCATGTCCATGCGACAGGGCTCTGCTGAGACACACAACAGACCTGGCTTGCCCACAGCACTGAAAGGCTCAGCATCACAAGCTTGAGTCCCCTCTTCTCGTGCAGTAAATCATCAAAACTTCTCAGAGCTCGCGGTCAGTAATGCTGGCCTTGGCAGCGTTCAGAAATCATGAGTCAAGTCTTGACAAACACTGATGCTGGATGAAAACAATCACGAGACTGAAATATGTACCTGCTTCTTTACAGCTGCTGCCTGGTTTGGGAACCTATGACTGCGTTCAGATGTTATCTCCAAGTTTTCCTTAGCAAGCATGAAGGCTAGAAAATGTCTTTTATTAAAAAAAAAATTGTACATTTCACCTCATTTCAAGACCTGGAGTGTGAGAAATGGATTGGCTCTTGCAGCAGTTGGGGTAAAGCAGGGAGGGCTACCATATTCTGAGGTGAGCTGGCATCCTGGGAGGAACACCGGTAGTTCAGGGAAGTGATGGGAAGATGCAAGACCTTGTTTTCACCTGGTTAACTTGGGTCTTTGGGATGGAAACTAGGGGGCTGAATATGTGTTTCAGCTGCTGATAAAGGAGAGAAATTGTGACTTTAGAGAGAAGGAGACTGAAGACTCTGGAGACTTGAGGCTGAGCATATCCTCTGCTAAAGTTGCATTGCTCTGAGCAGGGCAGCTACGACAGAGGTAGGGCTGGTAACAGGAGGTTGTGGCCATGTGCTACAGAGACTGATGGCGCCTCTGAGATTCCGCATTAAAATGCTTCACAGAAAACGAGAGAGCACTTGGACCACACCTGGGCTGGGTTTGAGAGCGGACCACATCTGCAGTTAGCAAGAATTTCTTGCATGGATCGTGTTTGTGTTTGTGTTAAGCTCATCTAATAGTGTTTCCTGCTTTTGAGCACAGTTCAAAAAAAAAAAAAGGTTCAGTTTTTTTTCATTTGACAGTAAAATGCAAGCAAGGCAAAAATTGCAAACCATCTCAGAAAAGCAGTAGAAAACAGCTCTGGTAACTTCCAGTTTTAAAAGGCACAAATGAAAATATTTGGTTAAAGTATTCTTTATTTTCCCCCACACCTTCTCATCAGCTTTTACTCTGTTCTGCCATGGAAAGGGAGGCAACACGGGAAGAATGAAGAAAAACAGAGCTGAAAAAGTTTCTTGGGTTTGTGGGGGTTTTATACTTAAAAATTAGAAAAATTTGAGGAAGGGTAGGAGAAAATGCTCATAAATTTATTTTCTTTTGAAGAAAAACCACTGTTTGTTTTAAAAAAATGTTTTAAACAATTCATTTGTTATTTGAGTAATTCCATGCATGGAGAAAGAAGATTGGTTTCAGAATTTGAATTCTGCAATTCAGAATTTGAGTTGTGGATCCTTGGTTCTTTTAAAATACAAACATAGGTAAACATGTATGAGCTAGAGCAGTTCCTGCAGGATAGTGAGGCTATTTATTTGGAATAGCCCTTATTCCCCAGCTACTTATGATGTGTTTAGTTTTCAGTGCCTAACTGGAATGATGATTAAAACCTCTGTCTGGACAGCAGCCGCTTGCCTTCAAGGGTAGTCTAACTTCCATCTCCACCATAAATAGCTATATTCAGTTTGCCATGTTTCTTTGAAGAAGTTTTTTGGACAGTCTTAACCTGATTTTCCAGGAATTTCCTCTCCCTTGTACTTGGAAAGTGTAATTAAGTGGTGCCTTTCTCTTTCCATGCCTATAATGCATCCCGAGGGTCCAGATGAAAGGTGAAGTCCAATGATTCAACACTTGAACATAAGCACAGTAACATCAAAGAAAAGAGAGGAGTGAGGAAAGAGTTTATAACCAGGAGGTTGCTGAACAATGTAGACTCCTTTATGTGCATCCAGTTGTGGTGTCTCTTCCTAGGTCACTTTGACGTGGCGCTAAAGGACAAACCCATGGCGTATATGAGCCCTGGCTTTCGAGGTAACGCCGGTGTGTTGGGTTGCCATTCGGGAGACCCAAGGTGGAAATGGAAGCCAAAGTACACGTGGCTCTTGGGTGTCTCTCTGTATGATAAACCAGGTTAGAGAAGCATCTTCTTTTGAAGCCCGCAAGTAATCATCCTCTCCTCAACAATTCTCAATTAATAATCCTTTTCTTTCTGTCCCAGTGGGGTGCACTGTGCCATTTCTCAACAATGCATGTATTTTCTTTCCATTGAAATGCTATGGTTGGTGTTACAGTTTTCAAATTAAAAACTGAATGTGTTTGAATATTTTTTCCCACACAAACATTTCTTTGACTTGCAAAATTCTTTTCTGTTAAAAGTGTCAGAGTGGATTTTTAACCCATTGTAAGTAACTTTCTGCTGTCAAAAATGACTAATATCCTAAACTCTTTTAAGAATTGTTTGTCCTCATTTTCCTTGCTGAAAAATGATGATTTCTGGAATTGTTTTTTTTCTTTTTTCTCCTTTAGTATTCTGTTTGTGTCTCCACAGTTTTTTCTCCTCCCTGTATAGCACTAAACTTTGGAAAGAGTGATTTTTCTGAACATGGGAAGTAAAAAAAATGGCACAGTATTTCAGCTGGGATTAAAGAAATGATTTAAGCCAAGCCTGATCTATAGGGAGAAGTTTTCTGGAACCAAAATGCTCCTGCATTTTTTTTGATCTTAATAATTTTGGAAGTTCAATGTACACTTCTACAAGAACTTCCAAAAGGATCTTGTTTGCTAATAAATTCCAAATAATTCTTGCTGGCTTTTGGGCTTTTTCTCCATTAGATTTTATTATAGGACTTTTTACATAATGGGAGAACACAAACAGGAGATTTGGAGCCACAATTTCAGAGCTCTTTGTTCTGAGGTTGGGAAATCAGTTTCCAGATGTGGACCATGTTGGCGTATTTTTCCTTTTTTTTTTTTTCCCTCCCCTTTTCTTTTGTGTGCGTATGTCTTTCTTCCTCTTTTGGCCAGGAGTGAGAGAAGGAAATTAAGATGATGAATGAAATAATGAAAATAATAAAATAACAATGGTCAAAATCCCCTTTGTTCATGAGTCATGACTCAGCTGAGGGCAGCAGCAGGAGTGCTGCTCTGAGCCTTCTCTGATGTCAACAGCAGACATCACTATAGGACACATTTAGGTGCTTTGAGTGGAAGAGGTGGAGTCTAGGGGATGCATGGAGAAATTTGCTAAGGACTTAGAAGGATTCTTAGGTTCATGTTCTCTCCCACGCTCTAATTTCTTTGTGCCACTCTGCAAAGACAACAGATCTCCCCAGCTGAGGGTTTTCCCAGCATGGGGTAGTCCACAGATGGCAAAGTTGGCTTCTAAATTAACTTCCCACAGCACAGGGTGTGGAGGGGGTGGACTGTCACCAGCCGATGGGGAAGAGAGCCACTCTGAAAAGGACTCCCAAAAGTCAGGACAAACCCTTCTCGTGTCAGCAGCACTCTGGCTCTGGAGCCAATGCTCCAGGTGTTGGTGTGAGTCAGGCTGTCTCCTTTCTCCCTCCTTCTTCTGTCCTCTCCAAGAGAAAATTAAACACCACACAGAAGTGACATTGTGTGCTTGCCCACCACAATCCCCACGACTGGTCACCAAAAGGCACCCCCAGTCTGGCTACTGAAGAAGAACCCAGGGCTGGAGATGTCTGCAGGACAAAGCCCTTTGCCAGGGTTTCGTGGGTGAGGACACTGGGACTAAGATATATGAGTGTTGTGCGTGCTACTGTGTCTATCGAGGCAGTCAAGTCCTCGTCGGTGCCATCGCTTCTATTGTTCTGCAGCCGTCTGTTTCATTCCAGCAGGGGGAAGGACACCAAAATGACTTCTTGTTAGATATCCATTACATTAGCAGGGCTTTAGCCAAGGATCTCTAGGAGTAAATTCTGAGACAGTAAGCTGAGACAGAGGCTTTAAGTGTAATGGGGAGAAGAGGAGTTGCATTGTGTCTCTAATCCATCCATGCGCAGATGCTTCCGTGGGGAGCTGTTGAGTCCCCTAGAACTGTTTTGAGTTGCCTGAGTAGATGACCTGGACAGATGCTGAAGGAAAGGGAGGAGAAGGGGAACTCAGCTCCGCTAGCTCTAAAGGTTTTTTCCCTTCTGAAATCACTGCTTTCAAGTTGTGGACACATCTGGAAGTAACAGCAAACATGTGTAGCCTGTGGTTTTTGAGGATAGGAGATGAGATTCATATGCAAGGGTGAGAGGGATTTGCTGTCCCTGTCCTGACAGTATGACCTTGGAGGCAATTGGAGACAAACTGGAGGTAGAGGAAGAACTCCCCAGATCAAAGAGAGGTGTCCATCCATCTCTGCCATCCCCTCGGGAGGAGCTGGGAGGTTATTCTTGAATGTAATGGACATGCACAGAAGTTGTAACACATGACTCACTCTGGTGGTTATAATGAGATTTGCACCCCCTACTTAGGTGATGAGACACAAGGCTCAAGTCAGGTGGGTGATGGATGCCCAAAATAATCCTGACTGTGTCTTTACAGCTGTGGTTGCAGCTAGGATATTTATCATAGCCTGGGAATAATTAACTCTTTTACCTAAACTGGCCATTAAAGAATATGGCCACGAAGAAAGTACGGCTCTGAGCCCCTTTGCTGGCTGTAAAGATTGTCAAGCTAGAGAGCTTGGGAGGTATTAAGTAGCTTTGATTTATCATAGATTTTTTGCTTTAGTCCTTTATGGGTTTGGGTTTCCAGGGGTTGAAACAGATTTTGGCCAAGACCAGACTGCTGATCTATCTGCCTTTATGTTAGTTTGACTTGACTATCTGGCTTTGTGTTGTATCAAATGCTTTCAGTCTCAACAGTGGGATGAAGTCTGCATGGGAATCCCTAGTCTGGTCCTGCTTTTGGGGATTTTAAACTCTGTTTTTGAGAAAATTTTATTAGTATGCTGACCTTTTTTTTTTTTGAGATGTACTTATATTCTGTTTAGCTAGGATTCTTTCAGGAGATGTCTTTAGGATTGTAATTTTTGTGGTAGAGGAGGGAGTGTAAGCAGGACATCCTTGGTCTTGCAACAAAATGTTCATTCAACAACAAAGTTTTTTTGGTGTCTCCTCCTGATGATTGAATTAAAGGCATCACCAGGATGGGGTAACAAATAAAAGAGAAGATAGTGTTTGACCTTTCTGTCCCAAGCTTTCCTCTGATAGGGGTACATGCTGTCTCATGATAACATGGACAAGTATCATGGAATGGAGAAAAATTTTCCTTTAAATGTTTCTGTTGGAATAGCAAGAGTATGCTTCTGGGTTTGGTATCTCAGTGTCTTGGGAGCAAGGAGGAACCTGATTTTTGCTGTGTCAACGTCTGTGTTTATTTGAGTGTTCTTTCCTTGACGTTGTTTCCTTTTGATTTTCCAATGCTATGAGAGAAATCAAAATAGCAAGAGAAGCAGAAGTGACAATTCACGAGATTGCCGCTGGTTTCCAGCTGAATCTTTGCGCCTGGTATTTCTTACTTCACAGGCACTTCCGAAGAGCTGCTGCCAGCAAACGGGAAACTCTGCTTACATGGAGTTTGGTAATATTTAGGCAGGCTGAATCTGCATTTTCATTTGTAAGGATGAGCTGACTCCTAGAACTGGTCTACTGTGACTTTCAAAGGTTTTTGAAAATTAGATCTTAAAACCCAGAAGGAGATGCCAGGTTTCCTTTGCTGTCTGTCCTGATAGTGCAGCAGTCAGAGGAAACATGGGTGATGCTTACAAACCTGGGCAGGTAGGAGTAACTCTTGAGCTGGAAGAAACCAGAAGGTATCTGTCCAAAGATATCCATGTGGCGCGGGCGTCCTTGGATCTGTAGCCAAAAAGGAGTCATCTGCATTTCATTTCTCTCATTTGTATCTCATCAGGACACATTTCCTGAGGATCTGAATGGAGAATAATTTCTCAGAGGAACTACTGTTCCCTAAGTTGTATAAAACAAGACACACAGTCCGCATTGATGAGCAACTCAGCTTGGTCTTTAAGCATTTTCATGAATCCTTTGTATCTTTGAGTTGAATAGCTCCAATTGCATGGCAGGACAGAATGCCAGAATGAATGAAGAGGAAAAAGGAGGAACAATAACCTAAACCAACCACTTATATTGAAAACAGGGCCCAGGGAAGAGCAAGTAACTGCTGGCTTCATAGGCCAGCTCTCTCCCTCCTGCAAATCTCTTTCATTGATGAGACAATGTAGGAATAGAACAGAAGCATCTTTCAGATTGCAGACAGCGTGTTGGCAGATGAGTGGACATAAGTACCAGAGACGACATGAGTGGCCTTAGCCTACAAATGTTACTCCAGGCTCATATGCATAAGCAGACTTCTGGTAGTTTGTTCAAGCAAGGAAAGTGAGTACATTTGTCACTCCACCAACAGTGCGGCTGTGCAGGGCTTGCACGGGGTAATTGTCCTAGCACACAAGTCCCAGATGCTGTCAAAGCCCTGTGTTAACCGACTGAAAAACTGTGGTAGCGCTGCTTAAGCAAACAGAAAGGGAAGGGGGAGGAAAAAAGAAAAAACCAAGAAAAACTAGCTAATTGTCTTTAAAAAGAGAATTACTTTTGATGTCTGCATGGCCAGCTGTGACATCCGTCTGCTTTTCTCCTTCACAGCATGCTCAATGCTGCTGAAGGTATGGGTGAGAAATCCATGTGGTGGTTTCAAATTCAGCGTGTGCCTTGAAATGAGAACTCAAATGGGCAATATCAATGTGGTTGCAGAAGTGTCGTTTCTTTAGCCTCTGTAATGGGAAGACAAAAACCTCGTGTGTTTCAGTAACCAGTTGCTAGTTAACAACTACTCACAGTCTTATTTAATCCTCGAGTGCTAATAGAGGAGCAGCGACATGATTATTTAAAAAACACAGTCCTTCATTAAAAATATTTTCTGAGGTTTATTAATTAAGAAACAAATGTATCTAATGGGTCATAAATAATGACTCTGGGCAGACAACATAAAAAAATAAAATGTATAGGCCACATGCCACCTCTGGTTACATTGTGTAACCCAGTGGAGAAGTTACGTGTAAATGAGAACAAGACGCAGCCCTGTAATTGTAATTATATAGAATCGTAGAGAGCTCTGACCACACAAAAGTCACTGAAATTGTCAAAATCCTGACTTCATGCCAGATACCTTGGGGCTGAATTTGACAACCACTGTGATGTGTTGTTTAGGGAGAGGACTCAAAGGAAGAAATGTACCTCTGTCCCGAAAACCCCTGCCTTGAACTGGGCCAGCTGCCCAAAAGTGGTGTGCTGTATCACAACATCTCAGCCTATCCCACCGCATTTGTGCTCCTGTGGTTTTTATTGATGCTTCACCCTTTTTATTTCTCCCCTCCAACGACTCAGTCTTGAACCTACTTAGATGGTGGTGTTGCCACCTTTGAAGCTGAAGCAAGTCCTCCTTTCTGTCAGTTCTGGCATTTTGTGCACAAGGCACCCGTGGGTTTCATGCCAGTCCTGAGCTGCCAGTGCTTCCTCTGCCTGTTAGGATGCTTGAAGTTTGGATCCCTGAAACCACAACCTTTGCTCATTTGGCTCAGTACAATGGTAGGAAAAAATTTGTGGTGCTACTCCCTTGAAGGCTGATGCTGGCAATGAAAGGAAATTCCTGGATTTGAATGCTTGTCTGTTTACTTATTTATTTACTTTTGTGTTCAGCAGTGGGAAAATAGTTTCATCTTTCTCCTTGTCTTGTCAAAAACACTTTATTCATCACAGCGGGCACCAGGGTACAAAACTGGACTGCAATAATTTCTCCTCGTCCTGGATCGCTCTTGGTCCTCAGTGAAATGCTGCAAGGCTGGCAGAAGACCCGTGAGGGATTTCTGGGGAAGAAATGGCCACCCTCATTCTGCAAGGCCACCCCAACCAGCTCATTCCTCCCATCGCCTTGGGATGTCGGCTCCATGGCCCGGGATGCTGGCATGGCGCACATGGTGGACGGAGCTGCCAGCGCTCGCCTTGCCTCTCTGAATGGAGAGGGCATGCCCTGCCACTCCGCCTGCTCCTCCTGCCTTCTGCTTTATCCTGTCTGTGAACTCCTGACCTTGATTGCTCCCTCTCCTGCCCGTGCTCCCCTCCCTCTTCCAAACTCCAAGACGGTCTCGTGTTTCTTGGAATCCGGCAGCATGAGGGCTTCTTGTTGATTGGTATAAACAATCTTAAAGGTCACATTTTCCCCCCCCTGCAGAGGGAGTTGGGGTGTGTGTGTGTCTAAAATAAAAGGCTTCTCTCAAATTAACAACCACAAGGATGTAAACATGGAAGCCAAAGGGAGCTGTTCACTACCAGTGTGAGCTGTGCCAAAGAAGCCCCTGAGGGCTTTCTTAGGAAAGAAAATGTGGGCACAAGATGTGGCATGCTCTTGCGGCTGGCTGGGAGGGAGAGGTCAGGGTGCCAGGGGTTGGTGGCAGTCATGCCTTGCGCGAATGGTGACACTGGATTTGAGCAGCTTTGTTTGGGCCGGGGCTGGCGCTGGTCATCCCGCTAAGCTGGGGGGGAATGCAGAAGTCACAGTGGCTTTGAGCTGCAGGGGCAGGAGGCCTGGAGCTGTGAGACAGTGGATAGCATTTCACTCAGCCAGGCGCTGGGTGCCATCCAGCTCCTAGAGCTAGTCGGCTGCCTTTGTGGGCTTCAGTGAGAACTGGGTCAGAGCCCTGTCTGGGGAGAGGCTGGTGGAAAACAAGCAAAAAGCAAATGTAGGTGCTCAGAGCTCATGTCTGCTTTGTGGCTGAATCACAGCCAGGACTCCACTCCAGAGGTTTATGCCCTTGGTTACGTGAGTTGAAGTACAGCAGGGAGTCACAGTCTTGACCAGCTTGATCGTGCCAGGAAAACGCTTTGTAGGTGCAGACCACACTGCAGAATCCTTTAGCTGCTTTAGTTTGTCTAATCCAGGGAGAGAGTTTAAATGCAAAAGGGCAGCACCTCTTCACATCTTCATAAATTTTCAAGTGTCTGAAAGACTGTGTAGGTTTAATGCTTTCTAGCCCAGTCCAGCTTGAGGGTTGTTAAAGCTGCTCTGCACTGTGTTGCCTCTGAGATTTTTCTCCTGTGGTGTGTTGCAGGAGAGAAGGAATGTTTTGAGATGTTGCATGGTAGCTGCTGCTAAAGGCTTCCGAAGTGAGCAAGCTGAAAAGCTATGTTTCAAACTGGCCCATGTCTTCAGGAAACACAGCAAAACTCCATATCCCAGCAAACTTCTCTGAATTACAGATTAGCATAAGCTCGTTGAAGAGAAATCTGCAGAGATTGCTGTATATGTAGTGATGCCATTCTTAAGAAGTTGCTGAGTAAAAATTGTTGGAAGTGAACACTGGAGAAAAGTACCAAATATGTCTGCTGAACTTCATTCCTCATTATGTGGCCACTGCTAGAGACAAGGTATCCAGTTAGATGAAGTTTCAGTCTGTCTCAGTAAGGCCACTCTTTATTTTCTACATCTTCCTCAGCTTTTTGATCAAGGGTCTGATCCCCTTTCTGAAGGAGATAACCAGGCACAACTCCCTGCAGTGTATATTAGTGGGCGTGTTTATAACCCTGCCACTTTGGGTGGTGGATGTAGGCAAGCAGGGGAGGTCTAATTCCGGCATCCAAGACCTGAGGAAGTATTTTGCATGTTTTTACTAGCCAATTTTGTAAGGAAATAAGTTTAATGCAAATGTATATTGTGTATGACCTTGTGATCCTGCTTGCTCCTTCATCTCCTTCCTTAGGACTCTTTAGCTGGTTCCATCTTAATTTGTGAAGGGAGTAGAGATTTAAAAGATAATCCAATTTCTACAGATATAATGAAATTTAGAGCTGGTGACGAGACATTTCCCACTAATGGGCGTAAATCTCAGAACTTACTCAGACACAAAAAATCACACAGGGAAAACATGCTGGGGAAAAACTCAGCTGTGGGAAAAGCTTCCTGGGCTCAGCAAGCACACCAAGGATACCATGTTTCACGAGATCTTCTCCTTTTTTGTCCTCATTTGTGTTACTTCCCTGAACCTCTACTTATCCCAGTTCAAGTCTCAAATGGAAACAGAGTCCCAGGAAAAGTAGGAAAACATTTTGTTTTTTGACTGGTATTACAATAGATCTTAGATGCCCAGAGATCAGGATCCCCTTGTTTTTGGGTGCTTTTCATCTCATACACAGTAAGAGACAATCCCTGGTCTGAAAGGTTTAAAACATCAAATGCAGGCTGGTGAATAAAACTGGATCACCAGCTCACACTCCTGGTGTGCATCCAGGCTTGAGGGCTTTGAACTTGCTTTCTCCTCCTGATCAAGAGTCCTTGGGGCCACATGGTTCCAGCTGCCCTTCTAAGAACTTCCCAAAATCTTGTCCAGATTGTAATTGAGCTTATGATGATCCTGGTGATACTCTCATCCAGTTAATGTTTGAAAAATTAGATGCTGAGTGTTTGCCTCCATGTCTAAATCAAAAATGATTGCCCAAGTACCTCCATTTGCTTCACAGAACTTCTATTAGATGACAAATAGTCCACTTTTATCTTCTGTGGGGTGGGAAAGGAAGCGAGGTGGCAGGTTCGAGAAGATACATTTGTGTTTTAAGCGGTATGGGTATTTTAACTATTGTCTACTTTGTTGGTCTGTTGCTAAAGGGCAACAAACCTCATTCCTGTTCCCAAATGTTGCATGGCTGGGAGATGAGATCACGCTGTCTGAGAGTCATTTGCTGATACATCACCTTTGTTTAAATTCCTAGCATGTAATGTTTCCTATCAAAAAAAAAGTGCCTGAAAGAACTACTGGTGGCCTAGAGTGATGGCAAATGTTGAGTTTGTCTCAACGCAAGTTTGCAAACTGGGCCACAATTCCTCAAATTTGAAGTTTTGCTATAATTTCAGGGACAAGGACAAGGACTTTGTGGGGTTTCACTGAATACTTAGTAAATGGTTAGAGAGGGAGGGCTCCAAAACAACTAAGAAATAAATTACTTATTTCATAGTCTGACCTTCAGTGCTGCAGTGGACAATTCCAAATTCTTCTTGCTGAAAAAAGCAGTTTTATTTAAATTGAACACTTCAAGGAGAATGATAATCTTTATAAACGATAAACTGTTCTAGTACCTGAAATACTAACCCCAGTCACATACGCACATGTCAAAATTTGAAATAGTTTTAGCCAAGACTGCTGAAAGGCTTTTAATGCTTTCTGAGTCAAGCCCTTGTAAGATGCTCCAAAGTGAGATCTGTAAAACGGCAATTTTCCATGTGAAGAAAAAAAAGAGAGGAAAAAGACCAAACACTGCTTTTGTGAAGCACCAGTGTATTTTAAGAGATATACAGTGAAGAAGACTAGTCTGAGATCCTTCTCCTAAACGATATGCTGGCTCTGTATAGGAAAGAAGGAAAAACTTCACTCCCACATGATATGAACCATTGTGGGGTTTTTTGCCATTATTTGAATCTTCAGTTTCAAGCAATCAGGACAGCTGATACTTTCTGTGACACATCTCATCTCATCAAACACTTTATTTTCTTCCTGTCAAAGATTTCCACAGGAAATCTCCAGCCAAAATGTAATATTAGGCATGATTCTTCCCTCATTTCCACTGCACTAACGCTGTCTGAGTGGCAGGGCTAAACCTATTTTTTGTTAAAATCTCAGACTATCAAGAACTGGCCCTTCTGCCAGAGTGGAGCGGGAAGCAGTTTGGAGAAGTCTGCATGCATATTTTCATAAGAGATGTCACGCTCAGGGGGAAGTTTGGATCCACAGGATATGGAGGCAAGGCAGTCCACTTCCCCCATGGCAAAGCTTCTCTTTTTTCGGAAAGTGTCCCTCCCCTGTGTCCTGGCAGGACTTGGGTCGTGCTCAAAATTCCATCCTGTCCCTCTGCTTCCTGCCCTTTCACCCATCACCAGAGTGATAAAACACCCGTCCGAAGGCACTGTGGAACTGATTGCTCTGTTGTGCTTTCAGAAATTAAAAGTAATGTTGCAAAAGCTGGTTTTGTGGGAAGTTCAAAGGGACCGTACTGATGCGAGCTGCCCAGCATGTCAGGACTTTCGGTGTCTGTAATCTTTTATGATTTGATGAAAATTCCAGTCTCAATGCTTAGATTTTGGTTTTGCATACACTGCTGTTTAGCAACACGAGAAATGGTCAGAACTGTCATGTTTACAGTGACGAAAATGTCCCTCAAGGAATGGATCCTTCAGATTTTAGGTTTTGGATTGATAGGCTCAAGCTGAGAAGTTGGACTGCAGGCTTCATGGGAGCAGAGGACACTGTCCCTGGGAACAGATCACCACTCAGATACGAAAGAAGCTGCTCACTTTGAACAGCTGTCCCTTGAAGTTCGCTGTATTGTTCTGCTGTAGGTGACTCTGCTTGAGTAGGGCAGATTGATGCCCTCAAAAGGTCCTTTTGCGCCTCAACCATGCTGTGATTTAGCCTCTTATCTTGGAGTGTATTTCTTAATCTGCAATGAGTTAATCTGGGTACTGGAAGCAGTATATTTCCAGCAGTACCACAGAACTACCTTTTGTAAACCTTTTTATGTTCTACCTACCTAATTGGTATGTAATTTCCATGTTTTCTTATGCTGCGCTTCAGTTCTAGACCAGCCTGTAGGTAGCTAAGCAGGGTTAGGAGGTGATGTCCTGCAAACATATCTGGCAGCCACCCCTTCCAGGTCATCCCTTTGGAGCAGCTCCTGCCTGTTTGTCAGTGCCATCCTGTCTGTGGCCCTGGTCAGGCTCAGCATGCCAAAGGAGACAAAGCCTCCTCCTGCATAGCTGGGGCATAGCTCAGCCACATTCTTCAATGACTGTTTTTCCCCAGTGACCTTACTCTACAGCTCTGGTGGTCAGTTGACTATTATGCTGCGAGCTTGCCCGCATTCCTCCACCCACTCAGGCAAGCTCTGCTCACTGGAAAGAGGCGGTGAGGCAGGGAGGAATCCGACCGTCTGGAGACTTGTTCAAGGGAAGCAGAAATTTCAGGCCTCTGGGACTGTTTTGCCCATCACTTCTCCGGCAACAGGGAGGTTGGAGTAGCTGTGCAAAGAGGGTCTGACCACTGTGGTTGCCACACACCCTGCAGTGACAGGCATTCCCATGGCAAGCCAGCAGGCTCCGCTTGTTGCCACACTGCTTGGCCCTTTCCTCACACTGGGAGGAAACACCAAGGAAAACAGGCTGGAGAAACCTTCTCAGAGCAGTTGCCACTTGTCATGTTTGTGGGAGCCTTGCAGTAACAGGTTTGGATCCTCAGCTCCTCCGCTTAGAAGGCTGTGAAGGCTGCTAAGCTAAGGATCTTTAAACACTGTAAATCATGCAGCTTGTCAGTTTTGAGAACCTTTTAATTTTGACCACTTAATGTGCAACTTCTGAAATAACAGTTTCAATTTCTTATATATGTGTGTGAGAGAGAAAGAGAGACTAGACGTGAGCTAGATAGGGAGTTGCAATGCAGATGATTTTTCAACTCTGGAGCCAGCTCAGACGGATTACAGTGGGAGAAAGGTTTGTACAGTAAGAGGAGAAGGTTAGAATCCTGCTAGTTTATTACTGCCATGGTTAGATTAGAAATGTTAAGGATTTGTGAAGAAGTGACTGTCAGGAAAATTTATGATTCTCATCGCTCACTCAGCCACTCTGCACATCCTGTATATTTTCTGGCATACTTCCAACAGCATAAATATTAATAGAGTAATACTGACATTTAGGCCTGATCCAAGTCTCATTAAATTCAGTGGAAATGCTCCCATTGTCTTCAGTGGAAGATGGATCATGGTCTTGAAAAGGAACAAAGGAGGTGAAAATACCAAGTGGGGCTTCGTGGGGCTAAATAATGTTGTTATCAAATCAGAACTCCTCAGCTTCCTGACTGAGCATTTCACTCTGTGACCTTTAACGTTAAATTATTGCCAAAACAGGAAGAAGAAATTAAGGCTTGATAAGGGTTGAGATGGTCACAGATTTTACCAGCCTCACTGATGGAATGTGACAATTTCTTCAATGGGAATGAGTTGGGCGTGAATTGTTCATCAGTCGTTTTGATTTATTCAACCTTTCAGCCCCACAGTTTGCAGCGGCAGGGATTACTAGAAACTCAGCACAAGAAATTCTTTCTCCCACTTAGTTTATAACCTCTGCAGGTGCATGAAGAGTTACAGAGAAAGGATTAGGTATTACAAAATGGCTCCATTTACTTCATTGATGAGATAACCCAGAATTGGCTGCGTGGATTCCATGTGAGAATCTATTGCAAAAGCTTTTTTGGCATTGAAATATCTCTCTCCTTTTCTAGATCAAAATCTTTCCCCCAAACCTTTCTGCACAGCAATTAGTTACAGCTGTGTTTTGCAAAGCCACCTAGGGAATTTGGATGTCCAGTTCCCATAAAGTTTAATATGAATTAGGTTTCCAAGCAGCTTTGAAAGTTCAGCTGAGTTAGGACTGGAACCTCTTGGTTTTGATACAGTTCTGTACATGGAACCCCCTACACCTCTGGATGAAAAAAAAAAAAGGATATTTTGAGTTTTTGTCATCACCTTGCAGAGCCCAGGCCGCAGTGAAACAGCTGCGTTGGAGCTTGCACGACCTGCAAAAGCTACACTTAGTGTCAAAAGAAGCAGAAGTAACTTTTCCAGAGTTCTTCATGATTGTTAAGACCAGATTTCCCAGAGAGTCCATCTTTGCAACAAAATACATGCCAGGTTTCCAAAGGATCCTTTTATGAAACCGCAGATGTTGCATCTCAGTGCACTGAGTTCTCCTGAAAATCTGGTCAAGGATGAAGGGTTGCAGAAGACTCTGTACTCAGGATTACCTGGCAAGTTGCAGGCCAGAACAAGCTGTAGGGTGCATTTTCCTGGAGAAATTATCAGTGAATGTGTGAACCTTGCCAACTGTGGCCACCCCCAGAATTTCCAGTTCTTCCTCTTGTCAATTAGGAGGTTCCTGTCTGATCTGTGAAGTACAAGTACAGGCAGACAGCCTGTCACATCTACTGCTTGAAGAAAAAATATACAGGGAGTAACAAATAGAAGATCCAAGTGAAACAGCTCCAGAACTGCAAGGGCGAAAGTTTGACTTGCACTGCGCACCACATTCTCCTTGCTACCAACACCTACAGAGGTGATACCTTCTCTATCACCAAATTATGTCTTAAGAGGATGGAGGTGGGGAGGAGGGAAACAAGAGAGAAGCCACTTTAGTGCAACTAGCTGGTGCAGAAGCCTCATGGAAAGAGACTGGTTATTTAAGCTGCAGACTTCTCAGAAAAGGAACACTTTAGAAATATTTCCTGTAGCTACACCAGGGGTCTACAGATCTTAGCCAACAATCTGGAGCCACACTGGTAAACAAACATGTACTGAAAAAAAAGAAACAAACCAACCCAACATATTTTGAGAAATAGGTCCAAGGCAACTTGGATGACTAGCTTTCCAGTGCTAGTACTCAGTGGCCACAAGAGCAATAAACCAAAAAGATTCCCCTCTTAGTTAAAACCAGAAGCAGCTGTTTATGATCAGTCCTGTTTGGAGCCTCCAACACTGTAAAACTAAACCTGCAGTGACCTGAGTGAATGTAAAGATTTTACGGCCACAAAGTATATGCATGTTTCCAGTGCTGTAATAGAGAGGAGAAGCCAAACTGGAGGATTTGAGCCAGTCTCCCCACATCTTCTGTTTAAAAGTTAAACTGCACATTAGCCTTCAAAGAACAGGAACAGAATGCTGCATTTTTTGAACTCTTGTCCTACCGTTTGCAATATTTGTCTGCCAGGCTTTTTACTTTGCTGTATCCCTACCCCTTGAGCTCTGGAGAGTTCATGGAGTTCCTTGGCTGCCATGAAATCAGCAGGTACTGAAGGAAATGGTGTTGGGTACTCAGGGATGGCTTTCTACCCAGGCATGACCTGAATAAAAGGATTTATAGGTGCTGTTTGGTCAGATGGAGTACACCAGAGAAAGCAGAATACTTGGACGCCCATTCTTGATGACACCAAGCTGTCATCTACTGATACTTTAAAGGGAAGGGATGCCCTCCAGAGATATCTTGACAGATTAGAGACGTGGGCTTATGTGAACCTTATGAAGCTCAGCAAGACCAAGCATAAGATTCTGCATCTGGGTCAGGGCAATTCCAGACATGCAGGCCAGGTAATGTGTGGATGTGAGCAGCCCTGCAGAGAAGGACTCAGGGGTGCTGGTGAATGAAAAACTGGACATGAGCCGGCCATTTGCGCTTCCAGCCAAGAAAGGCAACGGCATCCTGGGCTACATTAAAAGAAGTGTGGCCAGCAGGTCAGGGGAGGTTATTCCCCTCTCTACTCCGCTCTCATGAGACCCCAGCTGAAGTATTGTGTTCAGCTCTGGGGTCCCCAGTGTAAGAAAGACATGGACCTGTCGGAGTGAGTCCAGAGGAGGAAATGAAGACGACCAGAGGGCTGGTGCCCCTCTCCTCTGATGACAGGTTGAGAGAGTTGGGGTTATTTAGCCTGGAGAAGGAAAGATAAGCCTCTGGGGAAACTTCATAGCAACCTTCCAACACCAAAAGGAGATCTACAGGAAAGATGGGGAGAAACTCTTTACCAGGGAGCATTATGAAGGGTAAAGGCTTTAAACTGAAAGAGAGTAGATTTAAATCAGATATTAGGAAGAAATTCTTTACAATGAGGGTGGTGAGGCATGGGAACAGGTTGACCACAGAAGCTGTGCACGCCCTATCCCTGGAAGTGTTGAAGGCCAGGCTGCATAGGACTTACAGCAACCTGGTTTAGTGGAAGGTGTCCTTGTTCATGGCAGAGGGTTTGGAACTAGATGATCTTTAAGCTCCCTAATCCAAACAGTTCCATGATTTTGATGGCCTTCACATAAATAATGATGGTTAGGTGCTGTCGGCCAAATCCTACTTGGTCACTTGTGTTATCAAACATAGTCTTACCCTTTAGCTCTGAAGAATGCTTTATTTGTCCCCTGCAATGTTATTTTAATTTTTCCAAAATTCAAATTTTTTCCCAAAACCTTTTCAGAAAGTTGGGGGTTTTTGTTTTGTTTTGTTTTTTTTCCAGAGTGCTGCTTAATGTGATCTGGAGGTTGTTGGGTGGGTTCAAATCCTTGTAAGCCTTAACCTACTGTGGGAGAAAAGATAAGTGTGTCTTAGGTAAACACGTGTGTCTTAGGTAAACACGTGTGTCTAGCTGAGGGATGTGGTGCTTGATGGCTTTTTGTTTAGCTTTCCTCAACTAGGAAAAGTCCTTAAGTCCTTAGAAAGCTAGGATGGAGTAAAGCAACTGAAGTGGTGTAAGGAAAAGGTGCTCACTTCATGAAGGTGAAGCTCAGTACAGCGTAGCGCAGAGGTGAGACGCGGCTTTGTTTGCCATGCAGCCCTTTTCCTCTGCACGAAACAAAAGTTCCCTCTCCCCATCCCCCTTTACATTGTTTCCTCTCTTCTCTTTTTTTCTCTTCCTGTCAAATATTTAAGCAGATATTTCCTTTCTGGTGGTGTGCCAGGGAGCATTCCAGCTCTGCCCCCTCTGAAAATAAAAAGGCTGACCCCCATTTCCATAACCAAGGAAGGGACAGGTAGCCTTTGTTTGTGTTCCAGAGCATGACTGTTTTTCTTAGATTTGCACCAGAAGAAGAGAAACGATGCTGTTATTCAGAGGAGGAATTGGTCAGTGACCCCAGCAAATGCACTAGCAACGGCAGCAAAATGGGTGGTATGAGCTGAACGCTTTTTGGCGATGAACCTTTGGTTTTGGCCAATTCCTTCTCTTGCCCTCTTCCTCTCCTCTCCTTTCTGTCTCTCTCCAAGATTTCCCTATTTTCTTGTGTTTAAGGCACGTCAAACCCTGGAATAGCCCTCACAGGCATTAGTCACCAGTGATTAAAATAGCCACTAAGCAGGCAAGAGCCTGCAATGATTTGTGCTAAATTGGGTGTATCACTGTTTGTAGCAAGGGTTGCTAATTTGCAAACCTCCCTTGTTATTATCGTTTTTATTAATAGCGCCGAGGGGCTCCAGCTGACATTAAAATGCCATTTCATCCTCTGCTGTACAAAAGTAGGGAATAGAAGAGTTTGTCACCTTGATGGGCACTGTGAAAATCAGGAGAAATAAAGGACTAGCTGGTCCGTACAGCTGAAGAACAGAGGTCCAGTTGGAAGAGGGGGAGAGGGAAATGGCAGACCTGAGAAATGGGCTTAGGTGCCCCTGGCTCTGAGCAGGTTCTCAGCTGGGTGACTGCTCACCAGCTTCCTGCTGGCAGCAAGGGGCTTGGTGGCCTGGTGGTCAGAGGGAGCTGCTGCCAGAAATGGGTGCTGTGCTGGGCGTGAAGGAGGTACTTCTGAAAAGCCACAGAGTATGCAAAGATGGAAAGAATTCAGAAACACCAAGCAAAAAGGCCACTTTTTTGGGGATTTGTGACAATAAACTCAGTTGAAAGGCTGGAAATTTCACCTTGGTCCAGAGAAATATATCCAGAACTGTAGCTGCAGTTGTGTACTTGCATTTCCTCACCTATAGAATGACGACAGTAGTGCAACCTCACAGGGACTGTGTGTGGTTTAAGGGTCCAATTTGATACATGTGCATGATCTTGGGCTGCTCCCGGTGACCTGAGTGCAAAGTCCATTTGCTAATAAGGATGACTAATGTAGTATAGTGACTGAACCTATTCATTAAATACATCAGGTTCCCCTATAGTCAAAAGTATTGTTAGTGGTTAAGGTTTTCACTTCTAGCACCTAGAGGAAGCTGTAAGGATTTACCCCAGTTTGGAGCCCTTTAACTCCAATAGCAAAAAAACCCCAGCCCTGTGGTTTTTATTGCTCGAAGTCTTGGGTTCTGTCCCTGCCAATGGCTCATGGATAATACATGTCTTTGATGCAGAACATAAATTGGAAATCTTGTAAGAACGACTTGGGTCAGGCTGTGAGTATATCAGAAGGGTTTTTCCCTTTGCGTATCTGCTTCCAGCTGAGAGGAAGTAACAAAGAATGTGTTTAAAATCAATGGAATTAGACAAACTTCTTTGACGCATAATAAAGATTTGGATTTTTTGAGTTTTTAAGTGAAGTTTTGGCAATGATTTTGTTTTGTCTGCAGTAGTCACATATCTCTAGCTGTATAATAAACTACAGGATCTAAGCAGGATTGCTAGATGTCCGTGTTGCTCTGCAGCGAGCAACGCTCCAGCTGCCCGCGCTGACAGTAACAGTGGTGGCTTTACAGACAGGGCACCTTTTAAGTATGGGTTGTTAACTTGTGTGTTAATGTGTGGTGAGTTGAGTTCAGCGGAGAAATCAACCTGCAGTCAGTTTTAATACAGCAGTACATAATTTGAGGCAGCTGTCACCAGATTAAAACCGTGAGCATTTTGCTCACAGCGAAGGGGATCCCTGGTTTGGGAAAACTGCTAATGAAGCATTGAATGCTGTGATGTGATTAGTCTCCTTGTCATTGACAAGGCCTGAGCACTGAACTTCAAGTGAAGTATGTTTCTGGAGTGTGGGGAGAGTGTGTGGGAAATGTTGTACCAAGCCGTGAGTGTGGAAAGTCAAGGAAGTTGAGTGATGAGATTTAGGAAGGCTTCAAAGTGGCTGTGGATGGATGTGCAGCGGAAGGATGAAGTGAGGGTGAGCTATGAAAATTACTCTCAAACATCTCTTGTCTTCAGCCAATTTATTTTGGTTTTCCTGAGAAAATGTTGTGGAGATAGAGAAAGGACATTTGGCTGCTGAATTCTCCAGCAAGGAGTGTGGGGGTTTGGTAACTCCAGGGAGCCAAAGGTGAAGTGGAACTGGTGGGGCTGGCTCGTCCCAGCTGCAGGATCTGGGGGGCAGTGCTTTCCGAGGCACTACCCTAATGTGCCGACACTCTTGCCAGTTCGTGCTATTGTATCTTGGACTGTCCCTTTGGGGTTTTATCCTGCTTGGTGGTTTTAGCTCTCACTCGATTACTGAGAGGAAAGGATGCAAAGAATCTGTGAAGCAGCAAAGCTACCTTTCGTTTTCAGTTCCAAAGAGACAACCTCAAAATATTCTGAGAATCTGCCCTGGGGGAAGGAAATCTCCAAACCTCCTGTTCAGATACCACCACAGCACCTCATCTTATCGAGCTAAGAGCTCTCATTAAATCCTTCCTAAGCCACGTCTGAGCTACAGGCTCTGTTCCTCAGATACTCTAAATGGAGGGGAGAGGGGGGAAAAAAGAAAAACCCAGCCCAAGTCACTTTCCGAATGCCATTCAGTCTGCACTGATTATATAACATGATTGATAAAGTTGAGGAGTGAGCTGAGGTCAGAGCCCCAGGACGCCAGCTCCTCATTCCATGAAGGAGCTTTTTGTGTGTACGTGTATGTGCACGGAGGACGAAGGCTGTGTTTGTTTCTTGAAAAACCCTCAGACACTCTCCGAAGAATTCCAAATTTAAAGCAATGTAAAATGCTCCATCAAACATGTTTTACAGTCTTGACATTGCTGCCTGTGAAATCTACTCCAGTGACTGTTTCTGAGACTTTTTGAATAATCTCTTGATTGTGCTTTGCTTGCTGTTGGGCAGAGTCATCATGGAAAACGGGACAGTTGTTTTATAGTCCTGTCTGGATGGGGAAACCTTGGAGGAAGACTGTTTCACCCAAGGTCACTCAAAGCATGTGAAATATATTCTTCCTCCAAAAATAAACAAGATAGATACATATGGCTGGGCTAGGGGATGAAGTGGGAGTTAATGAGGCCTCTGGGGCTGAGGACTTGTTCTCAAACTGAACAGAGATCACAGCGCAGTGGTCAGAGATGTTTTCCTGATGCTTTTCTTGTTTCTCCATAGTGCCCAAGGGGGGGACCAGTCACAGTGGAAGCCAAAAGGGAGATTTCTGTAGATCAGATGGGAAATCACTGGATGCCCTCAGAACTGGTGAGTTCCTAGAGTCAGTAACCATTCTGTTAACTTAGAGCTACTGCACCCCGGCCCCTTGCCAATTGTCTGCTCTTCATGTCGTAAAGGGACTCTCTGGTGGCCCATTAATGGCAGTTCCATTGTATTTCAAACTTTTTTTCACCTACTTTGGATCTTGTATGAAATACCCAAGACCAGGACTTTCAAACCTGCCCAAAATACTAGAGAGCTGTACTGCCACTGGTTGATTTGGTCTAGGTGTGGTACTGGTGTAGAAGAGATGAAATGCACTCTGATAGAACATGATCTCATCATCACTGTGCCCAACAGGAAAATAAACATTTTGTCTCTGTCTCACTATTTGTTCCAGTAATATCTTGACTCTGGCTTAGCCTTTATGGAGCAGCACAAACCCATTATTCTGTGGCATTTCTTCCTTTCTACAAATAAACAGAATGGAAGGGAGAGGAAGTATGGCCAAGCACTATAATGTTGGGAGCAATAAGACAAAATTAGACATGGCAAAATCGCAGTTCAGTCTGAAGGAAGAAGAGTTGTGATGTGTAACACCTCACCCGTGCCTAGACTTGACTGTACTGGGGCTGTGCTCATAGAGAGAGTTCCTGTCTTGAATCATTTAGAGCCCAGAGAGATGACAAGTGAGATATGACAAGCAATCCTTTCTTTTCAGAGGAAGAATTTGGTTACACAGGGTTAATTGTTTTCCTTTGTAAGTCAGCAGGATCTTTGCTGCAGCCAAGAGCAGAGTTTCACTGTAAGTTGTTTGGCCAAAATGTGCATGGCAGGTTTGTCTCGGTGCCTTACCCAACCTTCTGCAGTCCGGTTTTCACCTCTCAAATGTGCTTGATCATTGCGAAGTAAAGATACCTCTAAAACGAGGTAACCCGGGTTTTAGTGTTGTGTCTGATCTTGTGGATTCCTATGTTGTCTCTCCTCCCTTTGTGTACTCAAGCACAGTCATACACATGGCACTGCAGGCAAAAGCCTGTGGATGTGCTATAGCTGGCAGCAGATTGTCATTCCAGGGTGGAGACACCCTAAGGCACCCTCAACTCTCATGAGCAGGACATGCTCTGGAAAAGCCTGTGAAGTATGGGTGCAGAAGTGTGCAGGATGGCTCTCACCTTCGGGGCCAATTCGACCCTTATGAGGAGTGATTATGGTCAAGTCCTGACGCCAGGGAGCAAGCTCTGAGCAGTGCAGCTGTTATCCGAATAGTTTGGGACATTTTCGTAGAGAAGTGTCTGGTGGGAGTATGGAAACTCGGATCTTGTCTTTCAGCACTAATGCTCGCTCCCGGGCTGGCTGGCTTGAGGCTGGAGCCAGACTGCATTCGCCCAAGTTATTTCTGCAATGAGGAATATATGCAGAGTCAAGCAGAAAGCATCTCGGAAGAAATGAATTACCAGCCAAATATAGATTATTTCATTTCGAGGGCCGTCATCCAA
Organism: Lycocorax pyrrhopterus obiensis; assembly: GCA_014706295.1. Lineage (NCBI taxonomy): Eukaryota > Metazoa > Chordata > Aves > Passeriformes > Paradisaeidae > Lycocorax > Lycocorax pyrrhopterus. The sequence goes on along the minus strand of JACSVZ010000007.1, from coordinate 14,006,425 downwards.
TCTACTCAGCTTCTCAGTCATTCAGCAACTTTTAATGTCTATTAATGCCTATATTTATTATAATCATGCATACTAAAAGCCCAGCCTGTATTACATCTTTATTGCTCATTCCTGGCATATAATATTAGACAGGGCAATGCCTTTTCTTTTTTCTTTGAGGCACTGAGTGCACAGACTCCTCATGCATACGTATTTCCCAACAGATTTTACCTCCTCTTTGTGTAGCAATTGGCTAGGAGAGGGTAGAGACACTGGGGTAATTTTTCAAAGGGGGCTAGTTTCTTTTAAATGCATTTTCTGGCACTGATTCAGCAAACTGTACACGTATTTATTTATGATAGCTTTGATGGGGTTTAAGCATCTGCTTGAACTTAAAGGTAAGCTTTGTATTTTGCAGAATAATTGTCCCAATACCCCATTTGAGGGTGCAACAGTCAAATGGCACAATTGTGCACTCTCTTGGGCCAGAGTGGTATGGAAGAAAAAGGCAGCCAAACTCAACTAATTACAAGCCCTGCGTAAGTACAGCAAAATTCACAGGCTCCATAATAAACTTCTTAGAAATCTTGTTGAAAATTGGTAGTCGCCAAGTGATAAAATACGGGAACTTTTTCTCTGATAAAGTTAAAATGTGGTGATTTTTCTTCTGAAATGCTCTTGCAGAAGCACTAATGAGATAAATGTATTTATGTCGTGAATAAAATGCCTGATGAAAACCAATCCGAGAGATGGAGTAAGTGATTGAAGAGGGCCAGGATTGTCCCCATCTGCTTTGCATCATTGAGCTGGGCAAAACATCAGAGCATATTGGTGAATCTGGCAGACGTCATGTTATTTTTATGTCATCCTTATTCTTCCAAGGCCCGATCCAAGCCTCACTGAAATCCATAGAAATGAGTGGACTTTCCTTTACATCAGCGAGCTTTGAATTGGTTCCTTCCTCGCTCACTGGTAACGTCAGGAGCCTGTGATGGGTCTTGGAGGCATTTTGGCAGAGCAGTTGGACACAACTGTGCTTTCCTTTTTAATCCTGCCTTCTGACGATCTTGTTATTGATGTATGGTGATGGCTGGAGTCCCGAGATAAAATGAAATGGGGAGCATAACAAACTGGAAAATGCATACTGATTTAGAAGTTAATGAGACCATTCCCAGAAGTGCTGAAATTCAATGGGATTTAGAATCCCAAGGACCCTATTATTTTGGAAAATGGACCACATGCTTTCAAGACATTTGGGCAGCTCTGAAAACTTCATCCATCACTTCTATGGAGAGCAGTGTAGACCTTATGTAATATCACAGGCAATAGCTAGAACTGTTGAGAGTAAAACCCACAAAATGGCCTGATCTTTTATTGTTTCTTAAGGTGTGAATTCCTCTTTTCCTGATGTTAAGTAACTATTGGGTGTTGTCCTTTTCTGTTAAAAGAGGAGTCTGCTGTATATTGCAAAAAGATGTTTATAAATTCCCTCACATGCCTGTCAATCCGGACATCCCTCCTTATTCCTGTTATGTTTATTTATGTAGACACATAAAAAACTAACAATCTTACACTTATTAATCAAGGTGATTCAGCCATGCCTCCCACTGTCTTTCTCTGATTCCAATCTTATTCCAAAATACAGCCCTAAATATCACTGGGGTTACTCATAAAACACAGTGCTGCTCTGCATGAGTAAGACTATTTGAATCTGGCCTGGAGTAAAGTTACTAATTCTCAGTGAGAAGCAGAGCTAGACAAAGATTGCAAAATATTGTCCACTAATCTGTTCTTGAATTTTTAAACATATTTTTTTGGTCTCTGTTCACTCGTGGATCTCTGAGCTAATGAACTTGCTGACAGGAATGTTCACCATAACAACCCATTTACAGCAAATATTGCAAGATCTTTGCACTCTTTCCTTCATTCAAAATAATACCAGTCTCCCTCCCCAAGAAATGACCTTCCTGTTTCAGAGTTTTGTCATTAATTGTGAATATTCACATTGGTAAGATGCTTTGTTTGTTTTACTGAATTCTCTTCCAGCAAGAAAACAGAATTAAAGCAATTGAAGTAGAGTTGAACAAAGAAAGAGGTCTGAGCTCCGATGCCAAGAGAAAGGATGGTCCCGAAGCTGGAGCTGCAGGGAGATGTGGAGGTCAGTCCTCAGTCCATCAAGGGCTGTGCTGCTCTCTACCTTGCAGCACACTGAAATGTGAACAGCTTCCAGGACCTCAGATACACTGGAGTGTGCATGAAGGATGCATAATACTGACAAATCATCTGCTTGTGACCCAGCTATAAAAAAAAAAGGTGTAGAAATGATTTAGTTACAAATTCTTTACCTAAAGATGTCCTTTCATCTGCTGGTGGATATTTTCTTCGAGGAGATTATTCATGGAGCAAGGTTCTAAAATAAAAATTGAGGAGGATGGAGCAAAGCTGGGCTTTGGTGAATACATCTAAACCCTAGACACATTGCAAATAAACTGAGCTTGTTCCCAGGCAACTCCCAAGTAGAAAATAGGCACAACTGTTCCAAATGATTTTCTCTACAATTTGTTTACCTAGCTGTAGGGTCTTCTTCAGAGTCAGGCAAAATCAAAGGAGAGACAGTTATTGACCTCAGCTTGCTTTGAATCTGGCTTGTAATGAGAGCTATACCCACACCAAGTTTCAAATTCCAAGCAGCTTGATGTGGCCTTTTACAGAGAAAAAAAATGTTAGAATTTTTATTACAATAAGAAAATGCAATTTTTCATTCTCTCCTCATTTCAGAAGGTCTGAAGGGATTTTACTGAACTTCCTCTTCTACCTTCAGGCAGAGACAAAATCTGAGAAATTGCAGCCCAATTTTGGAAAGTTCTCAGGATGTGAAAATCAGGGGCTCATGATGGGAAGCTGCTGTTCGATGCACTTTGTTGTCATGTGTGCTTCTGGGAATCCACTGCAGACCAGGTGCCCCCTTCAGCCTCACTTTGTCCTGTTTTATATCCTTCCACCATTAGATCAGAATGGTTTAAAAACAAAAAAGTGTCTGATCAGAACAATAGGATGTTTTGCCCTGTCGGGACCGAGGCTGCTAGAAGGTAGTCAAGATCTGGCCTTGCAGAGGCTGGGAATTATCTAGCAGCTTCTAGAGTGTGACATCCAGCAGAAAACCATAAATCTTTACACTGCCTGAAACTCGGCAAGGTCAAATGCAGTCTTGCTGTTACTCTGGCACTGAATTTAGCAGCCCCAGACAAAACTGCAGGGGCAGCTCAGGGAGGAGGAGAGAAATGACAGCTAAATTCAGGGGTTCTTCCTTTAGGCAAAGTCCTGAAGCTATTGTCCAGGCTTTTGATGATGCAAGGTGTAATAGAGTTAGTATTGATCTGCTTTTGCAATGTTCAGTGTTTCGAAGAGTGTGGTGTGCCCTTATCAAGAGCAAATGTGAGCCTTATAAATATCTGAATGCAGCTGGTATTATTTTCAAGCCCAATTTAGGCACCCTTTTTAGACATTTTGGCAAAATTCATCAGCAGTATGGAAAAGAGTCCACAGAACTGGAAAATTTTGCTGTAAATTCGCTGTTGTTACATCCACCAATTTGGAAAGTCAGCGCAAAGGCACAATCCTTAAAATAAATAAAAGAAAATGTCTCATAGCTGCCGGCAGGCACTGGAGCTCCCCAGCAGAGGCTGCCTGGGAGCAGCACGAACTGTGCACAACTCCTCAGCCCCAGTAAACAGCGGCTCGGTGTTCTCCCTCCCTGGGAGAGATGTGCTCTTTGCCATTGGTGTAGGTTGCTGATGCTTCGATCTCTTCCCTGGCTATAGACACCTACTCCTAATTTGCAATCCTGCGCTACTCCAGGAAGAGTTGGAGGAGACAGAAGGTGTGAATGGACAGCCAAGACCGAGCAGAGCCAAGGGACTGGCTTGGCTCTGGAAGGCAAAATGCAAGCTGAGCCATTGGAGCCGGCTGTACACAGATGAGAAGGAAAATGCACAAGTGATAAATAACTTTGCTCGGGCTGCCAGGAAGGGCTGCCAGAACATTCTCGCTTGGCTATGCTCTGACTTGGCTTGCCTGCTGCCGCCAGCCCCCCTCCTGCACAGACGAAATGCCGGGCCAGAGCCACGCATGCATCTCAGGGCCGGCTCACCCCATCCACCCACTGGCCAGCCGGCCCCTCGGGCAGCCACCTCTGCCCATGCCTCTCCCATTCGGAGCCCACCCTCTGCCTGCACGGACACCCCAGAGGTGCACCTGGCAGGAGGGCACAGAGAGAGAAAATCGTGAGGTGTGCCGTTAGCTTGGGTTGTTTTTGGAAGAGCCACCTCTCCCATTGCCTCTCCAACAATCTGGATGGCATCTGCCTCTGGCATCATCCTATGTTGCAGCAAAACCGCTCTTTCTCCAAGGGTCAGCTCCACACCCTTTCCTTCCAAATGCAAGTAGCACACACAGGCGATACGGATGGTTTCATCAGAGGTGATCAGACACCTGCATGTTCCCCCCTGAGTACCTGGCAGTTCGCAGAGCAGCCTCAGATGAAGGGCTGGAGTCACAGCAGGGGATGTGCAGAACAGAGATGAACTGCCAGCACCATGCACGGCAGCACACAAATCGAAGCAACACGTCCTCCAGTGCTGTGTGGTGCTACCAACTTCATGCCTCATTGGAGTGGAAGGAGAGATGGATATTTTAGAGGATTTATCAGGCAAAAAGAAGTGTCGGCATTTCTCAGTTTCAACTGGCAGCTCCAGCTTGAGGAAAGCTATTGTTGCAGGATTTCCAACGTCTCGTTGCCTTTCTGATCTGTGGTGCACATTGAACATATGTCTCTGTTTAGTTGCCCATTATTTAACCTAGATTTTTTTCCCCCTTGAGAGATTACTGTGAATTCAGGGCACATGAATGGTGTAATTTATCATTTTCCAATATAGACTGTCATGCATTTATGTATAGTGAAAATAATTTGTTGTCAAGTTATCCAGTTACCACCTCATTTTATATGCTTCATAATAAGCTATTTGTAATGATCCATGCTCGTCAGAAGTCTAAATAACCAAAATATTGCCATCTCACTACAGATAACTATTAAATATTTCCAGCAGCACTGAATCATCCTGATCCCTGGGAGAGCTATGTCCACATTTTCACAGAAACAGTTTGCTACCAGAAAGTCCCTTTTCAAGAGTGTCCGCTTTTCTCTTGAAACCCTATAGACTTTGGAAAAATTCATTTTGAGGGGAAAATGCTATTTTATTGGAATTTTTTTTAGCTTGTTCCAAAGTTACATTTATTTTCCTATTTTTCTCTTACTGCCATGTATTCCTTTCACAAAGGGTATGTCTTTCTGTGTGACCCTGCTCATAGCACTAGCACCTTGAAGGTTGTGGGCATGCCCTTGTGGTACATGCAAGCTATTTTTCTAAAATACTAGAATGCCTAGAGTACTCTGATTAGTACCCATTCACCCTGCGTGCCACAAAATGCCCAAGGATCCTTACAGTCGCTGAAAAGACAGAGTTGCTCTTAGAAAGTGGTTCATCCTGCTCTGGGATCCAGGTGACCCTTGGCTGTACCCGTCTCACCTCCTGACACCTAAGGCTAAGGTGTATTAGCCTCCTGCTTAGAAGAGGCCCTCAGCTGGTGCATAAAATGGCTTAGGCTGAACCTGGCTCAAACGCTTCTTTTGTTCCTCTGTTGTTTGGTGTTAAACCACTTCCCTCCCGTGCAAGCCAGAGACCCCAGCACCGTTCCTCGCGCTTTAGCGTCTGTGTTCTGATCCGCCAGCCTGACGGGGTAGCTGCCCTCAGGGATTCAAAACGTAAGTTCCTTCTACTGTTGTTTTATGGCATGACTTGGCATGGTGTGACATCCCTGTTTGGCTTGAACAGGGACCAGTGGCTTGGACTGCCTGACAGACTCTAGTCAGAGACTAATGACTGCCTGCATACTGCTAGGAAGAACCCCCTGGGGCAGCAGGGGGACCGCTGCCAGCTCTGCTCTGAATTAACATCTTCACTAAGGAGCAGGCAGGGAGATTAGGCAGCCGAGGAAGGAAGGACAAGTAACACCAACCCCTCCCCCCCGCCGGTGTTCTAGCTGCCTTTTGAAAATATCGCGTGTAGGTTGTTCAGGTCGATCAAACAGATAAATAATCAAGAACCCACACTGCTCCCCAGGGGGTTTTAATGTTTCAGATGGATGTAAACATGGCAAGTTATCAGAGAAATTGCAGTAGCTGAAACTGGGCTGAAACTGTTTGTACACAGAAATGATCTCTAGAGCATACAGTTAGGATGTTTATAAAGTGATGAGCTGCTAGCTGCAATTTCTATGGCTTCCTAAACAAAATGATGGGCTTAGGTAGAAAAATCACTGCCCTGCGTATTCTCAAGCTGCTAAAACAAGGCTGCAGAATAACACAGTAGTGGAGAAAAAAATGGGGGGTTTTGAGAGCTTCTTTGAAGCAGCTCTCTGGAGGAGGAACGCATCAGAAAAAAACCCAGGTGACAAAAGAGCAAAAAATTAACACAAGATAAACTCTAAACTTGAATCTTTCTGGTTTTCTAGCTGTTCTTTTGCAACTGTATTTCAAATCTTGTAATAAAAAAAAAAAAGCTTTGTTCCATTAGAATAACATTGTTTTTCTTCTTTAACCTTGAGTGGGCTTTTGAAGGAATTCAGATAACTCTGGAAAGCAACAGGAACACTGTTTTTTTTAAAATATTTCTGAAATCAGAAACAGTTTAAAGGGTTTGTCTTTGCAGAATACATCATTATTCAATTTTCTGAAAAAATGGGTCTTTTGAACTCTTTTGAACTTGTTGTTGTTTGTTATTGGTTTTTTTTTGGTTGGCTGGCTGGGTTTTTTTGCTTTCTTGGTCAGAGAAGGCCCAGATATTACAGTCAAATTATGTAACTTGACACTGGAGGGGGACACATGGCCCCCCAAAGGTTTGCTTTGGGAAACCTGGTGTACATTTTTGAAGAGTAATGAATGGAAATATAAATTAACATAGGAGATAAACCAGGAATCTCCTGTTGTTTGATCAGCTGTGCAGCACTGGCACAAAACACCAGCTCAGGAGTGTTGTAGCTGTCTTGGGCGTCAGTGCCATTAGACAGGAAAACAAACTTTGATTGGAAACATCTTCAATAAGTGCCATGTAGAAGCCTTTTGGATTTGATGTCTTGCTGATAGTACATAGGAGATCATGCTAGGCCTCCAGCAAATCAATGCTGAGCCTTTGCTATATGGGTTCCTGGAAACCTGGGCTCTTTTTGTCATTTTGCTTCCAGTTTTTTCTCTGTCCATGGTCCAGATACTCCATCAGCTATGGGTGTGTCCTTTCTTTGGATTGTCTGACTGGGAACTATTCCTAAACTAAGTGTTCAGGGCTGGCAGTGTTTTGTAACTTCTTCAAATTATGCACATCAAATTATGATACTTACGAAGCTGATGGTTTTTTTACAGGTGGTAGTCAGGCTGCTGCTCCCAATTTTGTCAGATATCATTCTCACTGACTGCTCACACATCATGCCTTCGCCCAATCCAGCCCTCCTTGCAGGGTACATGAGAGGTGTGGGGTTAGGGATGCTGTAGCCCCCACCTTTTTCCCAAAACCTTCCTCAGGAAGATGTGTACTGTAGGTAAGATAAAGGAGAGATGCCACACAGCTGTCCTGCACCTATGAACCCTAGTCAGTCTCTGTGTATTTATTTTTGAACTGTAGCATTGTTTTAGCTTGAGTTGTCTTCGTTTTCAGGCAGAAGTGCAGTTAACATGACCTCTGTTAAAATGAATGTGGCTGTTATTCATGTATCAAATTGCACTCAATTAATGAAATCACTATGAAATAATGTCTTGAGTGATAATGGTATGAACTGGGGTAGCCCCAAAGTGATGTGAAATAACCATAGCAATAGTTAAGAATTCTGTGCTGTTGCCGTGGCTACTAGCCTATTTGACTTACCATTGCAGTGGAAGAATATTAGCCAGGAGACAACTTATTTCTGAGACTCCCACATGACAATAATACTTTCTGCCAAACCTCCCTCCCCCCCACCCCGCTGGATTGAAACAAGACAGACATCAAACTGTTACTATTGTTGATTCTTGCAACGTGTTCCAAAGGGGAAACTAGATTTTCAAATGTCATTAGAAGGGGTATTTGGAGAGATATTTGAAAGTTTTCACATAGGTTGCTCTTTTCTTAAAAAAAAAAAAAAAGTTTTTAAATAAATAGATCAGTTGTATATAAGAGAGAAATTGTTAGCTTTCTACAGAAATTCTTTATATTTTCAAAAATATAAACTATCCCAAACGGAAGTATTTTAACCCAAAACCTTAGTGTATGTTCTACAAAACAGCACTGTGGTGCCCTTTTGAAATTCGGTCTGAACGTTCCCCTTATCTCTCAGGCATCTGAACAGGTGATCCGAGGAGCTCTCCCAAAGTGCACTGGGATCCAGCAGTTCTTTAGTCCCACTGCTAACTGGTTCCTGTTAAATTACACCCTAGAAAAATGTCCAGTCTGCTCTAGTAGTTCAGAAATCCTTGTGGTTCTGGTGGCTTTTTCCACTCTTGGTTCAAGATGCCTAGGAGGAAAGCTGTTAGCAGAAAGGCACCCAGCATAATCTGAAAATAATGTCCTTTGGATGTGTAATAGGGAACCCACTCAAACCACTACCTGCTCTTGAAAACCTGGACCAGGATGTTTTCTTGTCTGTCTGAAAGGACTTTTCTTTCACGAACAAGTCACCAGTGCTTTGGACAGCAGCTACGAGGATTTCCTCACATGACATTTGTAGAGACGACGTTGAATATATGTAGTTGAATATATGTAGTTAATTTTTTTTGGCATAAGACCATGTGCATCGCTATAGCTATAAAGCCTCACAAAACTGCTGGGCTGAAGTTCCAACAGCAGCATTTTAGGGATGTGAAAGGAAGAATGAGAATAGCAACGTGTCCCAGTATCCCAAAATTTTTACCACAGATAAGTGTTGTGCTTTGGATGTTTTGCTTGGCCCAGTTTGTGAGATACAGGTACACAGCTGTAGAGTCCTCCATCCCAGCAGTCAGAGGGCTGGAGTGTGTGTAGAAATGCCTCCAGCTCCTGGGCATCTGCAAGGCAGCTATTGGAAAAGACAGCAGTCTTCAGCTCTCCCCTTTCTGACTGCTCCTGCTATGGAGACCTGTAGCTGAGGTGTTCTTTGGTCTGAGTGAGGCTGACGCAGGTGTCTGGTGTGGAGGCAGCAGCAGAAGACCTGCAAAAAACCTCCTCGATTAGCTGCTCGACATATCTAGTGCAACTTCTCAGGATGCCCCGATTGAGAGCCTAAGGACAGCGAGTACATTTGGATGACTCACTGAGGTGGGACAGGGTGGAGAGGCTAATCCCTGTCTACTCCTAAACAGTACAAAAAGGAAGATCCAAAACAAGCAAATCATCACCAACCTCCAAGGAGTCAAGGAGACGTGCTGGTGGATGGCTGTTGTCTCTCCTCTCTCGTATCCTCGCAAGGGATCCTGGACTGGGCACTTGGAACACACATCTCAATGCCTGCTGATGGCCTGGCTGCTTGGACATGGTGAGTATACAAGTGTGGGGAAATAATTTTTACTTTAAAATGCAATCATTTCCCCCTCCTTCAAGATCCTGCAGTGAACTTTGCTGCACTGTTGCAACACTATTTCCTACATTTGTTCAAAGAGGAAAAGATAGTTCAGGACCCTGCTTTAACCCTAACGTGAGTCAGTCCAGTGTGCAACATCGGTCACATCCAGTGGTGAATCCAGACCAGCACTCGGGGAACTTGAAGGAGGGGAGTAGTTCAGGAGGGAGCTGAGAAGAGAGGATCTGATAGGAGGAGGATAAAGCTGCTCCCAGCCCTTGAAGTGCCTGCAAGGAGGTGTGAAGGTGAGAGATGCTTAAAAGCCGGCAGTCAGGTCTCTGTCCCAATGATGGCTTGAGAAAACTGGGGTGCCAGGGGTGGTCTCTACTACAGCAAAAGAGCATGTCTGGAGCCTGCTGAGGAGGAAAGGCAACTTGCATGTAGATTTGTGTTGTTGTTGTTGTATAGCTGAATGAAAGCATAAAGCCGCTGTCCCCTCACCCTGCCTCCCCTCCTCTTTCTCTGTCCCTTAATACATAAGAATAAGGATCCTTTATGTGAATAAAAGTAGAAGGCGCCTCCCGTCAGCATGTTTTAAAAAAGCCAAAAATAGTCCCAAAGTCTCAACCAAAAGCGAACATAGCCAGAATTTCTGTGGAAAATGTCTGTAGCTGAAGTGGAGTGTGGGGGGGAGGAATTCAAATTCTAGCATGGGCTGCCTGTGCAGCTGGGCATTTCTCCTTGCCCTCAGCCCGGCTGCCTGCCCTACGCCCTGCCCTGCCGCGGGGGGGGCTGACCCAGCGCGGAGCCGGGACTGGGTCCTGGCCGGGCGGGCGGACCCCGGGAGGCAGCAGAGCCTCCTCTGTGGGCTTCCCTGTCCTTCCTCTGACAGTTCTTGGCAGCTCTGGCGCAACGTGTTGTTAACAGCAGTCCTAATTAATGGGGAACATGTGTGTGTCGCAGAAATCTTTTTTTTCCTCTTCTTCTGTTTGGTGGAAATACCGTAAAACTGTTTATATCCACTATAAAAGGGGCGGGGGAGGGGTTTACTATCTTCCTATCCCAAAGGTTTCCTTTACCTCAGATCAACCCATTTTGGGAACAGGCACTTCTCTAATCCCTGGGTGCCTTCTCCTAAATGCTTTCACACATCTGCACCCCTCTGTCCTGCATTCCTGCCATACCATCATCTTGTCCTAATGAAAAATAGCAGAATTCAACCCTGCCAAGTCCCTCTTTTTTTTTTTTAGAAGACAAAATCCTGTTTATCAAAAAGAATTTCAGAAGTTTGTTGATTTTTTCCGTTCATTAACTTAAATTTTTGAAAAAAAAAATGAAGAAACTTTTGCTTTCCCAACTGTTTTCCCTTCTTGAGTAATACAAAAACAAATGTTTATATACCAGCTGCCACCAGCATGTTCCACAGATGATCTGGCAGACTCATGTCTTCAGTTCACCCCTAGCTCAAAAATAAGGGTCCCCTGTCATAGGTGACTTGCTCTCCAGCACAAAGAGTGTTTTGGTTGGCTTAGGAATAAACACAGGAAGAGGAAAGCAAAGCGAAGCGTAGATCTGTCCTCAGCTGGTGCTGAACACTGAGAGGCAACTGAGCCCAGTGCAATGCAGAATTTCTCTAGTGCCCTGTGAGTGTTGTAGGGCTCAGGGGACAGAGGTACAGTGGGGCAGGGCTGGGCTGAGATAATGTGCCCTGAGTAAGCTGGACCTTGGAGCCCTTTGTGGTGCCCTGTTATGCAGAGCACGCAGACCCACACAGTTTATTGCAGCCAGGCCTGGAGCAAGGACCACTTCTAGACCTCCCCAGGGTACACAGTGATGCTATAGGACACACCTGTAAAGCTGTGCGTGGCCCTTCCTTGGTGCTCAATCTATAGTGACACCTGTAGGAATCCTTTCACAGGGGGTGAGTAAAACCTAAGACATGGAAAGAGAGCCCTAATGAATCTGATCTTCTTAAGGGAGGCAGATATTCCTGCTCCCATTTTATAAATGTTGAAGAAGGAGAGAGGGACAAAAAGAAGCCCAGCTGGTGGAAGTTGGTGGAGAAATCCATAATGTACACCCATCTTTTGAAGTTTCCTACTGCCAGGATGAGGAGAAGCAGCTGATAATATTCTGGATTTCCCCAGGATCTGTAGAGGCTTTCACAGCTTCAGTAGTAGAGTGTCATCCTTGGGTGGGTTCTCCTGCAGCTGGACAGATGAGGTGGGCTGCAGGCTCAACAAACAGCACAAGGGCTGTGGAGTTGTCCTTTGGACTTCAAGTTGTGTGCATGTACTGGTAACTTGGAAAAAACCTGTCATATCCTGACGAGTCTGGAAGGAAATGTTATCCTAGACTGTAACCAGGTTCCTGAATGTGTTTGCCGAAGGTCCTGGGAGACTGGATATCAACAAAGAACAGCTGTCCAGTCTCTTCTGGAGAAGGACATTTCTGAACAGAGATGTGGGGAATACCTGTTTTGGAAAGAGTGGCTTCATCCAGCTACTCCTTGACCTTTGATTGCCGTGGTAAGATTTTTGAGATGTATAGAGTACATAGGAGGGGAGCAGAATTATGAATAGCAATCAGTATGCAATTTTGGCTTAGGGCAAAGTTAAATCTTACATTTTCCAGGAGAATGTTATTTCTGGTGGTTTTGGTGTTTTGCGTTAAAGAACAAGTTCTGAAATTCCATAGATAACACTTTTTCCTACATTTGCCCCAAAAGGGGGAAAAAGGAGAAGGCCATTCGTAAAGCCTTGCCCTTTGTTTCTTGTGGAAGACAGCAGAAAATTTGAGACCAAAGCATCAAATGTTTCACTTCTCATCAAACCCATGGAAATGTCATATTTTCCAGGTTTACCAGAGCCACAAATATGTTCACATAAGCTGATACTACCAGTACAGCTAATGGGCAGGTCCACAGCCAGCATTAGTTGGCACTGCCCTGGGGTATACTTGTTACCTTAGCAGCCTGCCAACCAGGGTATCATTTTCCAGATGATTTGCATGGATCTATGACAATTTGTATCCACTGAGGATCTGGCCAACTTGAGTGATACCCACCCAGCAGGACTCGCGTTTGCAGAGCTTTGCCCTTGTCTTCTAAACCAACCTGCTTGACGTGACTCACCTTTCTGTCAGGTCCTCAGCTGACCTGACATTTCCTCCACGAAATTATGTATTTGTATACACGACATTTCCTCCATGGCAATGCGTTGTGTGACTTTGTGACGTATCTGGCAAAGCTCCACCAGGAGGGTCCAGTCTTGGTGAAACTCCAGCAAAGGAACATGGCAGTGGTATTTTGTTTCGCAGGATGAACAGAAAAAAAAAAGGAAGAAAAGCAAGCAAGTGGATGAAACTAGTGGAATCCTAAGATGAAAGAAGAGATGGGGTCATTGCTGAATGACTATAACAGACCTCGTCTGAGGTTACTGATCTGTGACAACCTTGAAATCTTATAGATACTCTGTTTTTTCCTCACAGTCTGCCAAGACCTTGCTGACACATTCAGCATAAAAAAAGAACCAGCATATGCTGGTTTCTGGATAATCCTCCTCTAACATATTTAATGCCTTAGCATGCAGAAAGAGAAGGCTCCATCTTTTTGTCTTTTATGAGAAGCCAGTTAGTCGTTCTCATCCCCTTTGGGTCCACAGACTGAACCTATCCAGTTCCTGTCCTTTGTGCCTTCAGGCAAGGGGAGCTTTTTTAAGTGTGCTGTTTGTGATGCCTTCAGGGCTCATCCCACCTCTGTTTAGGGATTTCTTACCTAGTAAAGACAAGTCTCAATGTTTTCCTCCATTTCTTTAATACTTTCTCATGAAGAGCATGACAAACATTTGGTCCTTCAGCAAACACTCCCTTCCCCTGTCCAATTTATACTTTCATATGTACTTTCATAGTCTGTATACAGCTTCCAAAGAAATATCCTTGACCAGCACAACCCATTGTTTTCTGGACACTGATGTCTAAGCAAATAGTGTTGCCAACTTCAGGTAGCATAAACTGCATTTGCTTTTAGAAGAGCAAGGCAGGAAAAGCTGCTGTAAAGTTGGAAGTACCACTGGTGGGCTGAGAAAGCCACAGCATGCTAGCCCTCAAAAATGTCCACAGCCAAGCCTAGGTTCATCTCAAAGAGGGTAAAAATCCAAAATAGGTGGATCTGGGGAGGTGTACTGGAGAGGAGAACAAACCCACCCATTCTGGGTTTTCCCAAGATTGAGAGTGTCAAACCATGTGCATGCAGAGTTGGCTTCTCATCACCATCCCACCCAAGCCTGCCTGTTTCCCCTGGTGCTTCCCTCCTCCGTCAAGGTACCTCTGCTGTGGCTGAGGAGAAGCTCAGTGGAGTGAGGGAGCTGCTGTTCACAGTGCCATGCACACCAGGGGTTGTGCTGTAGCATCTTCCCACCGAGTCTGGCTTGTTTCAGCTGTGCTTGTAGCTGTACATACCTTTTTTTTTTTTTTTGCTGGACACTGACTTTGAACTCCACATTATTTTTCTACTTCAGTTCTCTTTGACAAATGACTGTTCAATCTAGGCCTCCCCGCATCCCCTCTCTGTTTCTCTTTCTCTTGGATCTCAGCCATTATTGGGGTTTTAACCAGGGTCTTTGACAGACATCTTCAAAGCAACCTGTTCCCATATTCAGCTTGAGATCAGTTGGAAGTTATTCTGTGGCCAGCCTTTTTTATGCAATCTCTGCTTTAGAGCATATTGCTTATATGTTTCTTCTTTGTGGGTAGAGAAAAAGGCATTCCTGTGATTTCTAGCCTGTGGTATCAGAGCTTGATTTCTCCCTGCCAAGCACCTCAGGACTAGCAGCTGTCAGACATAACTTATGTCAGACATAAGGTTGCCAGTCTGACTCGTCCCACAGGGATCCTATAGCTTTCTAGGTACAGCATGGAGTACTATAAAAACTTCCCATATTTTTAGTATTTCAGCCTTGGTAAAACATCCAACTACTTTGTGCAGCCACCAGCTATTGCTTTTTATTTTTTTCCTTATTCCGGTGTTCAGCGACCACCTAGCACTTCCATGGTCTTTGGACCATAAACCTGTCTCAGCTACATCTCCTCCAAAAAAACAGCAACAGACCTTGCAAGGGCAGCTCCCTCTTTGAAAAGAGAGGTGCAGGGCCCCTTTGAGAGCGTGGCACATCCCATCTGGACCTGATTAGGGTGGTGGGAAGGGGTGGCACCTGGCATTAATACAAGGTGAAAGAAGCACTGAGCAGGGTTTTTGGATGCCTGCGTGATCTCCTGTGAAGGAGGGTGCTAGGAATGGAGTAGAGGAAGAAAGCAAAGGAAGGTCTTTGCTGGCAAAAGGATGAGGGGTGGTGCTGTGGGAGAGGTGTTTCTCTGAAAGCTTCCATGAATCAGGGCTGAAGAAGACTATAGTCAGTAGAAATATTAGTATGTTGTCTTCCTAAATTCATATAGGCAGGTGAGAAAAGGAAGGGAGGAGATCTCCAGAAAGATGCCTCTCTGTCTTCCTCTACCATGAGAGAAAATATATAGGGAGACTGGATGATATAAAGAACTAAAAATAAGGAGGGGCTCTTCCATTATGTCTTTTATGCAAGTCCACAAGGTGAAGGCCCTGCAGGCTGAGCCACAGAAGGCAATCTCTAGGCAAAGTACTTCAGGAAACTGTTGTAGGGGAGAGCTGAAGAGGCTGATGGCACAAGAGACTGCAGATGAATTTGGGAGGTAACAGGAGATGTGAGATAAGTCAGATGTGTATCTTAATGCACACCAATTGAGAGTTAAGGCACACAGGATACTGAAGTACCATGTTGCTGGATGTGGGCTGTCAGCGCTCCTCTGCAGCCCAGGGGTAAATCAACCTCCCTGATTTCCTGTGCTTAGAGGGAAACTTGGGACAGATGGGCAGGAGGGGTAAGAATTGGAGCAATTCCAGCAGCTTTGAAAATCAGGTGACCTAGGAGAAATTGAGAGAAGGCAAATTTCTAACCTCTAAAAACCTATGTGATTGCTGATTTTCCTTCACAAGTCTGATTCAAACCTGCTCGAATTGTGTTAGCTCTTGTTATTTGTAGTCTGTAGCTTGACTTACCAAAAAAAAAAAAAAGGAAGAAAAACAAACCCTGAGGAGAAGAGGAACAGACCCAAATCCACAACACATCAAGTGGCTGTGTAATAGCACATTGCAAATGGGTTCACCATGGGCTTGCAGATGACTTAATCGTATATAACGGCCCACAATGCTCCAGTGACTCATTGCATTTGCTATATCTGTTCAAACTCACCATACTGAGCAAGAGAGATCTGCCTTCAAAAAACCTCTAATAAATTCTGGTGCCTTGAAATATCCCTGGTGCTTTCGAGAGAATCATGGTGTATCTCGTGCTCTGAGAACACCCCAGCCCACTCTGTGGGGCTCTGGTAGGACATGCAGGCAGTCCAGCCTCCTTCAAGACAGATTAAAACACATGTTGAGCTGAAAGGGACTTGAGAGAGTTCCCCACAATCTTCCCAAGGTGAGCAAAATAGATGATTTGGGATAGGAACATAGCTGAGGTGAATTTCTCATCTCCTCCTGCTGGCCAGGGGATGGGAGACTTGTTGATTCTGGGCACTGAGCAAGGGGCTGTAGAGCAGTCCCATGCCAAAGATGCCCCCATTCCTTGCGTGTGTTAACCATCACCAACATCCAGCCTGTTCCCCTGCAGGGCTTCCCACTGCATTGCTTGTGCTTGATTTCGTTGGACTTTGACTTTAGTAGGGTTGTATTGGTACAGCCTAGTGCAAGCTAAGGTCCTAAATGCCCTACCTTCCTCTCTGCCTCATAAATCTATTTACATGTATTTATTGGATGTATAGCAGCAACTTAGTGCTGTCAATAAAATAACTGCACTGGTAGCATTAGTGGAAAGAGCACAAATCATGTCAGTCCCACTGTGCATGGTGCTACAGACTCATGCCCAAGAGGTAGGATGCCCTGATCTACAAGATCTTGGCTGTGGAAACAAACTTCCTAAAATCACTTTCAAATGGAATGTTTTATTTTTACAGCTCAGCCCAGACTCTCTTCTGCCAGCTTGCTTTTTTCCCAGTGAGCTCTTTAGATGCTCAGCTGAATTAATTATCGCAGCTTACCTCAGGTTCTTAGTTTTTACTAATTACCAAAATTGGCAATTTCCCTCTGATGTCAGCATTCCTTTGCCTGTGGAAGGACTAAATGAGGCACTCAGGGTACAGTGCTCCACAGGGTTTAGGAGAGGGGGTTTTTTATGTTGGTTCAGTGAGGGTGTGTGAGAGGGTTTGATAGAAAGCTTTCTAGCTCAGCTCTCTTTGGTTACTTTTTCCATGAAAGGTAACAGATGGTCATTGTGACGTGAACGTTATTCCAATATCCACAGAGGAGGAAAAAGGACCAGCGTGATCCAAACTTACAGGTTAGTTTATTTTAAGTTATTTTGTGACGTTAATAGGCAGTGATATATATAGCAAAATATTTTTCCTCCTTACTGCAGGGCCTTTAAAAGGATATCTTTGTTGTCTTAGTTGCCATAGCAGTGACGAACGTGGATATATATCCATATGCATATGTATACATGTGAGGAGGGATTCCCCAACCCTGGGGTTGATTGTGTTGGCTCCTGTGCTTGTATTTCCTTTTTCTTCCCCTGCTTGAGGTGCTCCAAGGCACTAAGACAGCTTGTGAAACGGCCCCAAGTTGGAAAATGAGTATTTTCAGTCAACCATCTTGAAGCGTGGGCCTTATCATGTTTTGCAGGGCTGTGTTATTTAGCGCTTATCTCCAAAAACAGGTAGCAAAGGCTGGGCAGAGCAGAGCTCCCGCACCCTCCTCTGGTGCCAGGTGATTGGTGTGTGAAGGAGATGACAGAGATTTGTGGTGTGATGGGGCTCCATAAATAAATTAGGAGGCTATTAGTAGTAAATGCGCTGTTTACTATTTTGGTGGGTCCCCATGAGCCCACATTGTGCTGAAAGGCCTTTCTCGTATTTAGCTCATCCTCACCTTGGAATAGATTTTTATCTCTGTGCTCATGTTTCAAAACTGTTCCTCCCTTTCAGCAACCTACTAACATACTCCAGAGATATTCCCTCAGTGGTGTCTGTTGCTGTTCTTCCCTGCGTTTTCCCTGCCCTGAGCTCTGCATCCTTTAAACAGTGGGACTGTGATCCAGACTTGGAATGGTCTCTGAGTGCAGCCCTTGGGAAGTGAAACACTTGCAGAAAGTTTCTTGGTCTCCTTCAGACCAAGTTCAGTTGTCACCTAACTAGAGACCCCCCTGTGTTGGTGAAGGGAAAGCATTAATACACAACACCACCTCAGAGAGCAGAAATATTGGAACCTGGAAACATGAATCAGCCTATTTTCTGGTTTTAAACTCTTGCTTGCTAATGTTTTTATTTCCCCAGTGATTTTCATATTAGGGCTTTTTCGCTTTACCTATCCAAACCTACGCTTCCGCATGCCCACAGCCAGCCAAAAATCAGCTTTTCTCTTTTTGCCTGTTGTTACCAACAAGTAAGATGCTGGAATGAGAACTTGGCTGGCCATTGTGTTGATGACAAATGAAAGAGAAGCAAACACAGCTTGCTTGTCTGCAGCTACAGTGGTTCAGCAGGGCTGGCAGTAGTAAAGACACATTATTTGTTGATAAAACACCCAGCACCAAGCTCTGAGAAGGAGCCGAGATAGTATCTCAGTGCAATCCTCTGCCTGTCCTGCCTGCACCTTTGGAAATCCCAGCTTCTTGTGCTGGCTCAGCCTGGAGAAGTCACAATGGGGCACAGTTCCTGCCGGGTCAGGTCAGGAGGGACGCTCCATGAGGGCTGTGCTACCTCACAGGTAGCACAGGGCAAATAACAGCGTGCCACTTGCAGCAGTTATGTGGATGCATATGCATGTTCAGGCTTTGTCAACGCAGCTGCTGTGTCTGCATCCACCTTTACACATACATATGTTTAACATACACGTATATATGTGTAACACACACATAAGTGTGCGTATGTCCACGTGCGTGCCTGGAAGTGCCATGCAAGGAGTGAAGGCGCCGCGTGCCCCGGTGTGCAGGGCAGCTAGCTGGGGCTCTCTGAGTTTTAATCCCAGCTTTGCCAGCTCTCTTCAGGGTGATCTCACTAACGCAGTTTAATCTCCTCCCCTTTGTGTCACTTCACCGCTGAGGCTGCGAAGTCTTCATGCTGTCCTTCCGTGTGTGTGTATGCCCAGTGCCCAGCATGGGAGGCCTTGCCCAGAGGTAAGTTAACAGCTCCTGAGGATGCTGCTGCCTGAAGGAATTTGAGGAGCAGCCTCTAACAAGATTTTGGAGCAGAAGCAGGACCTGTGCTCTCAGTGGTGCAGTGACTCCTGGAGTTAAGGATCCTTAGAGCAAAACAGGGAAGAAAAATGTCACATACTCTGTAAAAGTCCTGCCTCTGGCACAGCAGAGGTTTAGCCCCTGTAAAAAAAAAAAAAAAGACGTGCTAGTGTCACACTCAGACATTCTCTTGATGCTTTGGGCTACACTGGTCATAAAGGACCCTGTGACTGCGTGCAGTGAAGTACTGCTTGCAAAAAGGTGCATGCATGTCAGGCTACAAAGTCAGGGGATTGCCAGAAAGCTCAACAGCCCTGTGAGGTCAGGGATAAACCCTCATCTTACTCGAGCAGTCATGACAAATGCATGCAGGGGCAGAGGTGCACCTCGGGGCAAAACCCTCACATTTCTTGTGCTTCAAGAACACACCTTTGCATTGTCACTGCTTAACAGTGCCTCCCTGGGTCGTAGTCCCTCTGGGGCTGGATGTTAGGGTGCTTCTGGTGGGTGATGGGGGCAGATTGTGCTTCACAGTGCATGTATGTCCCAGGAAGGGATGGTGGAATCTGTCATGGTGTCTAATGAAGCTCTGTGGGAAGGGGTGCTGGAATGCAGCATGTATCAAATTCTCATAATTATGGTAGGAGGCAGACTTGGACCATAAAGCTGGCAGCCTGAATAGCCAAGAGGCTCAGGATGGCAAGGAATGTGGAACCATGGAGGGGAAACGTGACTTTCCAAGGTTACACGGTGGGGTGGTGGGATAGCCAAGAAGAGTGGCCTGACTCCTAGGCCACTATCTTTGCAACATGACCACATTCCCCTCAGTAATAAGAGCCACGCTGAACCTTTGCCAAGAACCATCTTTGCCCTGCTTTGAATGGTCACCATTTTTGAGGGTTTTTGTGGGGGGAATGGAGTTGAACAGTAAATAAACCCACTCTTTTCTACTTCTAGAGGTATTAAAAGCAGTAGTGTTGGAAACCAGCAGTATTATTGGTTTTCTTCATTGCTCCAAACCTTCTGGGAGGCAGAAAATCTTCTCCTCTGCTGGTGTTTCTTCTAAAGCTGCTGTTGCTGCTTTGAAGCATCCCAGTTGCTGGGTGCTTCTATAAGACATCTTTTTGCTTTTTGGTTTGCTTACTAGACTCAGTGGTGGAAAACAGGACCGTAACAAACCTGGCTCCTCACCAGTTTAAATAGTCGCTTTATAAGTCAAAGCCCTCCATTATGCAGCAGTAAGTAGTCCTCATCCCATCCACCCATCCACCCACCCACCCAACCATCCACCCATCCATCCATCCATCCATCCATCCATCCAATTTTACTGACTTGATAATACACAGCAACGACCTCTACCTTGAAAATAAAGCCTCAGGCCCTCAGTTACTTTTACATGAAGATAAATAGATTGGTGTGGAGTTTATGGATGTTAGGGACACTGGTCCAGGCTCTGAACAACAGAGCCCTTTTAATTTCAAGAGCTGAGTCTACACAAAATGTTCACAATAAAGCCCCAAACTAGGTGCAATAAACCTGACACCAGCCAAGTTTGCAAACCCAAGCTGAATTGCAGGGAAGCCCAGGGCCAGGTTTCCAGTCAGCTTTGAAGCCACAGTTTTAAAGAGGCTCCTGATCAGGATTTTGATCTTCTCACAGGCTGTGCTTCAAGCGATTTCCACCAGCCAGGGTTTGAGCTCACTGCTGCCAAATCCCAAACCTGCTTGGGATGGAGCAGTGGCAGTGTCCAGAGGCGAGTTTCAGCCATTCCTAGCACGCACTTCGGCGTAGGACTGGTGCCCCAGGGAAGGTGCTCTCAGTCCAGCCAGCAGCGTGGGCAGGGCTGAGTGGCAGGCAGCTTCCCCTATAGATTGCAATGGTTTCATTTTCACCGGGTTTCAGCACTTGGCATTTTGGGCTGAATTTCACGCCAAGTTTTAAAATCCAAGAGGCCCACAGGTCTTGTGGACATGCAAAACCACCAATGTAATGAAAATTGGTTTAAAATTGATTTAGTTAAAAAAAAAAGAAAAAGAAAAAGGAAAAAAAATTCAAGCCACCATGTGGAAACATTTATAAGAGTCAGTTATGAAGTTTAACCAAATGGAAGTAAATGCCTCTGAATGTGTCCATACCAAGCACTGGCACTGGAGAAAGTAAATCTATTTACCATGAATTTTAATTAAAACAGTTGAGCTCTTGTTTAATAAGCGGTATTGAGCAAAATTTAGCAAAACACTGATACCCCTGCTTAGACTTCCAGAAATGCATCAGTCTCCCAGTCACCTTTGTAAACTTTTCCAGACACTTTACATAATTTTTTGGGGGGAGTGGGCATTGGTATTTCAGTCCAGGTCCTTGAACATACTTACTAAAATGTCTAAGCACCACTGATTTCTGAGAGGATCTAATGCCTTTGAGGATCTTGGCTCGCAGACCTCATGTTGGTTAATCTGAGGAAAGGTTTCTGCCCTTCTTGGTCAGCTGAAAAACTGTCACTGGACTGCAGGATCCTAAATGACTTAATGGTAGCAATTTATTCTGTCTTTAAGGTTTTGAGGCTATGAAGGACTGTAATCAAAACACAAAGGGCAGGGAGATGCTCTGTAATCCCAAGCTCTCCAGCCTCTCATGGGCTTATGGAAATCATCTCCAGGCTTGGCACTTAGTGGTCCTTGCTTGATGTCAAACCCCTTTGGTCAATGCAGACAATCAGGCTGAGTGAATATCTTTATTTTGGATTGTTTCTGTGTTTCTGTGCAGACTGGGTAATTTCCCATTGAATAAAGAGCACTCAGCAGTCCCTGTACTAGGTCTCAACACAGCAAAGAGCCAGCTTCAAGTTTCCAGGTAGGTTGTCCTGACAGCGGCATGGAAGAGATTTGTGGCTGACGTTGCTGAGCTCTCACAGCAGTGCCAGTGATCTTTGTCCTGCAGTTGTTTTGTTCTCTGTGTTGTGGATCCTTGTTGGGTTTTCTCCCTTGCCGGTGTTGTCCTGCAAACCCTACCTGCAGTGCCACAAGCGCAGGGTGCTTCTGCTCCCCGTATTTCCCTTCAGCATCTGCCCATGTGCACAGCTCTGCACGTAAACACAGCAGTCTCAGAAGGGATGTGATCAAAAGGCTTCAGAAGGGCTCTACATGTTATGAAATGTTTTGAGGCTCAGAGCCCAAAGAGGGAACTCCATCATGAATTCCCCATGTATAACTAATTTGGGAAAACGGATTAAAATGGGACAGAGCTTTTTCTCCTTCTTGCTTTTTCTCCCCCCTCCTTGATGGCCCCTTTCAGAAAATTAGGGGGCCCCTCTCCAAGGAGAAACTGTTGAAAATTGCGCACTGCTTTCCCTTCCCCTTCCTCCTGAACATAGCCAGAACAGCAATATACATTTCTGAGGTTTGGCAGCAGCATCTGAAAGCATGTTTTTTTGCCAGAGAGGACTGGCTGATGGGGGCCAAAGTGCATGTGAGTTGGGGGACACTTGGGGAAGAGAAGGGAAGGCACCTGTACCCTCTCTTCCTGCCACTGCTATTACAGATCTTATTCCCACCATTTCCCAATTGGTACCTGATGATCATGTTTATTCTCTGGATTGTATCATTGGCTGCTGGAATGAGACCCATCAGGCGAGATTTGTGCCTGAACTTCAGTTTCATAACAAAAGCAGAGACAGTTGTTCTTGCGACAGACCTCTCCTGGACTGAACAAAAACATGTACGACCCATGTGCGGTCCATACAACCGATAAATATGTTAGCTAAGCTAGTCCAGAGCTAGTGAGTGATGATCCTGTTTTATGTTAAGCTTTCCCCTGCTGTAACATCACTGCCTTCCTCCTCCCAGCCCCATCTCTGTCCTCTTCCTGCATGAGGCAGCACCAGCCCCAGCAGCTCGCTGAGAGCCCCCTTGGTCTGCTTTGGTCCTGGTTGCTGCGATGTCTAGACTGGTATCTGGTGCTGCAGTACACACACATGTTTTTAGCACCATGCTGAAGTCTAATGATGTCATCTCTTATGGCTCAGAGGAAGAAATTTCCATTTCATTTCAAATTTTTTATGGAAAGATTTGAAAAGATTGGAAAGGGGGTGTGTGGAAATTTTGATGCTCAATGAATCTGAAACTTGAAGTGTTTTCATGGCTCACAAGCTCAAAAGCTCTTCCTGCGCTTCCTCCTCTGCACCTTTCTTTTCTTTAAAAGGAGAAGGGAGAGGAAAAACAGAAGAAGACAATAAAAGAATCTCTCCCCCCTCCTGAACAGGGCTTTCAAAATATCATAAATGAAACTTTCTCTGAGCATTTTGTTAGTGTTAAAAACAAAAGGGATATTTAGTTAGAAAGAAGTCTTTATTTGACAAAAAGTCCAGACTATTTCCCATTATTAATACTCATTTATGAGCACAAACCTGTCTTTTTTTGTGCACGTTTGATGTGGGGGGCCTAGGGCATGCCCAAAACCCGTGCAGCAGCAATGTGAGCTTACAAATATTTCCTTATTGTCTGTCATCATAATTAAGAAAATAAATACATACATTTAGCTTGTCACCTTCCTCATCTTGGGACGGGAGGAGGCATTCATGCTCCAGTGATCTCTTGCCCCATGGTTAAACTCTGCTAAACTTCCTCTGCCAGTCCACAGCAGCAGGGTAGATGGAGCTATCCCTGCTGCCCCCAAAGTTCAAGCCCCCATCAGAGGAGCTGCAGCCATCAGCGTGGGAGAGGAGAGAGGGGCTGCTGTTATTCATGTTTTTACATGGCTGGGTTCCACTTTGGCAGACGGGAGAGACTGCAGTCTGAAAGCCGTGGGCTGATAAGTGGTTTTTGAGAGATAAGATATGAAAGACTCAGTAATTCTGGAAGAGAGTGTTGAGTAGTTCGTATGTGTAAGTCCAGATGTTCAGTAGAAGGAGCTGTTCCAACCCTTCAGCTGAGAATGTCTGCTTGCACGTGTATGGTCTGATGTGCTCATGGCACTGGCCAAGCAATGTGGTCCCCAGGAGCAGCAAATGGAGCACTGAGTTCCCTGTGGAACCTAGGGAAACCACAGGGTTAATACTCAGGTAGTGTCCCATTTCCATTTTGCTTTGACAGATGTTTTCCACTGGTGAGAAGATGAGGATGCTTTCTGATCGCAGAAGCTGCACACCTCTTGGTCTCAGGGGCTGCCTTGCTGGTCCCACAGGACACTAATTTACTACTGGCCCATTAAATGCTACCCATGCACGGCTGGTGTGGATGCCTAAGTCTTCCAGAACACAGAGAGGCTCAGTTATAGACTCCCTGATTTCTCCCCTGAGTAATGAGCAAGGTATCAAGTAGCTCTCCACTCACATCTGATGGAGCTAAGGTGACAGTGGCCGCTGCAAGGCAGGAAGAGGGTTTGTCCCTGTCTCTAGAGTCAGGCTTCGGAGCACAGTTCTGGTATTCAGGTATATAGCGTGCTTACCAGCAAAGCTGTGTGCGTACACCTATTCCAGGAAGCGCTTTTCCTGCAGAGGGAAGGCTTGTGTCCAGAACAGCTGCACCAGTTAACTGCTCTTGAATGTGAATCATTGCTGAAGGAGGGCTGCATTCAACTAGAAGCATATCTTATCAGCAGCCCATGTCTCAAACGTGCAGTCACAGGGTAAAGGCTGTTTGAGTCAGAGAGAAACTCAGGGCCAGGTTCCCAGGAGCTGTCAACTGGGGATAGCTTCCCTAAAATGGATGTAGCTGTATTGATTTAAATAGGGTGGGAATTTAGCCCTGAATATTCTGCAAGTACATGAACTGTCATTGGCCACGATTTTTCCAAGGAGGCACATCGTTTTTTATCGTGAGCAAGATCATTGTGGACAGGGAAACAGATAAGCAGTTGGATTTTCCTTTGGGTCACGATTTTTGGAATAGATGCATCGGTTCATCTAACGTGGGCTTGCTTAGTTGGTGCTTGAATAGAAACGCAAAACGTCCGTACTTAATGAAGCCTCTTCAGAACCAAACTCCTATAATTTATCTATTTGTCTCTAAGAGGAAATTATATGTGGGGCCCTTGAATATTTTGATTGGTAAGCATCGCCAGGTTTTTCATGTGTGCTCAAGGGCAGGTTATCATTCACCTGGAGGATTTAAGTGAGGCGGTGGGGATCCCTCTCTTCTCTGCAGGGTTGGATATCCCCCAAGGAGGCCTTTCCAAGTTTTGCCTGCTGCTTGCATGCACAGCCTGCTGACTCTGCTGTCCCCACTGGCAGGATGGTGACCCTGGCAGGGTGTGTGGTTGGCAGTGGGGGGGGGGTGATGGCCTCTTGAGCATGCACTGTTTTTGTGTTGGTCAGTCACATGTTGGTAGTGGCTACTCTTTACCCCTGGGGATGCCCTGCTGAGAGCCAAGCAAAGCATGGTAAGTTCATGTGGGAAAGAGATGTGTCTGCAGGAGCTAAGGCAGGAATGGTTAAAATGGGGTGGGGAAAGACCCTTGGCCTGAGAGTGACCTGGTTGTTGGCAGTATGAGCAGCTCGTGGTGCTGCGTCATTGTGTCCCTGTACAGCGGTACTCTACCTACCTCCTAAAATCCTCCTCGCCTGCCACAGGCCTTCAGGCACCACCAGCAGCTCCTGCAAGCTGCAGCCACAGAGAAGCATGACCACAGCACTCTTCTGTTCCACATTACAGCCCGGGATCCACCTCTGTTGCCATTAGCGTGCATTCCTCTCTCTGATTCACAGTGGCATCTCTCTCTGCTTCTTATTCATTACCCAAACATCTTGGCGAGCAGCAGCCTGTTAGTGGCTTTGGTCGCTTGGCACAGGCATTGGAATCTCATGGTAAACCCAGAGACACTTTATGGAGGTGTAATATCTTGGTTTTGGTTCCCATTGCATTTTTCTAGCACAGAGGCCAAAAACACATCAAAGAAGCGAGTCTGGCAGCGAGCACCAACCCTAAATTCATTACACTCCAATTAGGCTGTTAAGAAGAGATAAAAGAAGCAGCAAAACTGAGTGTCCTCCTCAATTTCTGTTTTCTGAGGTTACTTCTCTCTTTTGTGGTCTGGGTCCCTGGGTATCTTAGTCCAGCAGCACCAGTGGTGGTGTGTGCTTAGGGACAGCTGAGGCATCCTTCTCATTAAAGCCATGATTGGCTCAAAGTGCTTTAGACAGTCCCCGAGGAAGAGGCAAAGGTTTCTCTTTTTGTGCCTCCCTTTGGGACTAACAGATTTTTCACTATTTCACCTCATTGTCCTGGTCCCCTTCTCGCTGCAGTTTGATAGAGGTGGATTCCTTGCTGCAAAGCATGAAGGCCAAGACTTTGGGCAGCTGGGGTAATGGGCATTGTCTCTGCAGCATCCTTTGCTTGGATGGAGTGTCTACAGCTGTCTCTTGGTCAGGGCCATTCCTCTGAGAACAGGAACAAAGCAACAGTTACTAAGCTATAGAAATCAAGAAAGAAAATCAGTAGCTTGGTTGCAGCTTGGGGATTTGGGTGATGAAATATTGCATTCCAGTATCCCCTCTCAACGGCTTATTAAATTGGCAGATCTCTCTCAATTGTTTATCACTGCTTCCCATGCCACCAAGTACAGGAGCAACCAGGGCTTGAGTGGCAACAGCACCCATGGCAAAGGCTGCCTTTGCAGTTAGCTCTTGGCAGAATTAGTTGCAAATAAAGTAATCTTTTTTCTATTTACCAATATTTTATTTATGATCTAGATGCCTAAATAATGGTAAAGCCTTCTAGAGAGAATTAAAAAAAGTTTTACAAACAAACAAAATTGCATCTTTTAATGAACACTGATTTTTGCTGTTGAAAGTAGTGGAAGTTTTTCTCCACGCCTTGAAATGTGAAAACTCCCTGTAGTCAGACAGAAAAATGAGGATGTCCAAAAACATTCACGAGTGATTCGTCCAGTTCAGAAAACCTGATAAAACCTGTGAAAATTTCTTGACAGCCTTATGGATAACACCGAGTCTGTCCTAAAATGTCTTTGAGGGGTAAAGAATATTTCTGCTTGTTAATGTGTGCTAAAACTGCCTTTTTATGAAAAGTGGAAAACATCACAGTAGGGCCACGGTGTCTCTGTGGGACCATCTGGGATGCCCAGAACTTGACTAGGACAGTGAGGTAAGGTCATCAGTGGTCCTCAAGAAACTCCTGCATGTAAATGGTACATCCAGATAAGTCTCTCTTGACTAGAGGGTGTGTGACTGTGCCTCAGCTCCCTGACTTTTTGTCAGGACACAAGCCATCTTCTTCTGCACATGTTCTAGTCGTCATGGGAAGGAAACCTGTGCATATGGGCTAGTCTTCAATCATGCCCTCTCTCCTGGATGTCTCTGGTGGCAATGACCTAAGGCAACACCATGGCATGAGTCTCCCATGCAGTTTAGTTATAGCCTCAATATACCCATGTCTGAGTCAAGGAACAGTCTGTTATTTCTGAATACTCTGTGACAAAGAGGTCAGTGCATCAAAAAGATCCAGTGCATGAAACATTTTGGGTAACAGTTTCCTTAATGGCTGGGACAACTGTCAGTTTGTCAGCTCTTATTAAACAAAGAAAATGAACGATCCTTCTCTCTTTTTCTTTCTCATCCCTTCCTTTACTGTAGACTCGATGACAAGAGCTGGCTTTGTCTTCACTGGGAGAAAATGGGGAGGCACATGCTAAACTTGTGCTGAGTAACAGGTGAAACCAAACCAAAGCTGTAATTCCAGAGAAGTCATAGGACTTGTATTTTTTGCCTCATTTTTCAGATCAGGAAGCTGTCTTTGGGCTGGCCTTTTAGCTCATCTGAAAATGTGTAAACCATCTTGTCTTTCCAAGGCATTTACTTGGTCTCAACCACACTATTGTGTTTTCATTAATCTTAGCTGATGCTCTTTATTCCCAGTAAAGATCAGTGTCTTTTGTCCTTCTGGCTGGAGACCACAGACAGAGGCACCACCGGTGCCAGCAGGCATGCAGGTGCTCCTTCTCCCTGCAGCCACAAGCAGCTCTTTCCTCTGCACCACAGGAGGTTTGTAGAGAACCTGGGGTTAGACTCTGGTGCCCAAGAAGTGGGGAGACCTGTGCTCCCAAATAATAGAAAGCAGTTGCTATCTTTGGGGAAGCCAGCATCAGCAGTTTCCTCTTAGCTGGCTGACAAGGGAGGAAAAGGCTGCAGGAAGCCAGGAAGCCTCAAAGGGATCCCTCAGCACAGCTCAACAGGGATTTCCTAAGCTCACCGCAAAGCCACGGGGGAGGACAACCATTCAGATGCTTTTGATTCAGCACACTGTGGTCCAAATCCCACTCCTGACATGTGCTTTTTCCGGAGGAGCACTGAGCTCCACAGTGTGTAGAGCCTCCTCTGCCAGGACTGGCATCTGTGGCAGCGTCAAGGCTGGAGGAAGGGGGCTTTGGGGTGCCTTTCTCCTCACTGAGGAGGGAGCAGGGTTCAGAAATGGGACTGAACACTCCCTTAGATGGCTTGTGATATGGCAAGTATCTCAGGTAGGACAGGAGCTGCTGACTAGCTGATAAAGGAGAGAGGAGGGAGAAAACTTACTGCTACTCTTTGTGCCTAGGGCCCCATGACGAGCTAGTATCTAAAGGCACACTTTTCTCCCTCATGCCCTCTTTGCTGTGCAGAGAAAGGATAACTGCTGTGAAGAGGCACCAGAATATGTTCTGGGTGTCTGGGGGCCCTGGACCCTCATGTGGGCAGGGGCATTTCCCCATCATTCAATTTATTTCTGGCTCTCTGAAAGTCTGCAAGATAGGAAAAAACTTCTCTCTTCCACCCCATGATCTTTTTGTCTTTGAAGCTTTCAGCTTTGTTGTTGTTGTTGTTGTTTGTAAAACTGGTCTCTGAAGGATGTCCCCTCCACATTTACACACAAGATCAATAAAGACTTCCAGAAGAAATTTGGGTTTGGCTGGAAATTGCATTCAAAACCTCTCCCTATGGGGGAAGATGAAACAATTCTTACAGAAGGTTGTCACCTCTTCTGCCAGGAACTGTAGTTCTTTGGATTCACTTGAGTGACCCATCAACTTCCCGTACTCCCTGCTCAATCCATGTCACTGTTTTCCAGCTAACAGGCATCCAGTGCTCCAAGAAAGAGTTGTCATCTGGGTTACAGCAATGTCAGGGACTAAGGACAACCCCTTATTGGTAAGGCATTTCAAAATCTGTGCCTCATATGTTGGTAGTCAGCAGCTTCCTGATAGGCCCCTGAGGCAACTCTTCTTCCACTGCACGTGCCTTGACATAGCTGTGCCCACAGCTGGGGAAAGAGGTACCAGGGCCAGCAGCAGCCAGTTTTAGCCTCAGCAATGAAATCATTAAGCAGGTGGAAGCCTTGCTTCTTCCCGTTTGTAATGTCTATGCTAGAATACTTCATTAATGAAATCACTGATGTTTATTACCTACTAAATGATCTCTCTCTCCAACAATCTCTGAGGGTTATTACCACAAAGACTTGCACAACAGATGTTAAAAGCCATCAGTTTAAATCAACATATACTTTTATTAAAAACAAAACCAAATGGTTTTTTTTTTTCTAATCCCTGCATTCCAGTCACTAAAGCTGAGATAATCTTCTGGAGAAGCTAATGGATATTGTTAATATCTGGATTGAATTTATAAAGAGCTAGGAGAGAACAAACAGGAGAGCAGAGACAACCTTCAGGAGCAGCAGCAATGAAGACAATCTGCTGTGCTTTGCTAGCAGAGCTTTACTTGTGCCAGCTGTTTCGTCCATTCAGGATGATGCACAAGATGAAGTCAGGTATCTGTAATTATGCCTTGCACTTCTTTTTTTCCTGACTCAGGATCCCAGATTTAAGGAGTTAAGCAACTGTAATGTTAAGAGTGCGTATTTGTTGTCAGCCATTTTTCATTCCTTGTGGTTTGCTACAGAAATCTAGACAGGCTGTTTTTTGTGGTCAGGTTTAATGCAATGTGAAACTTTTGTAAAGGTGACTAAAGGTCTGACATCTCCAGTTGAAGCTTATTTTTTTTCCCCTGCTCATGAATGGAGCCAAGCCCAAGCAAGAACAGCCTAGGTTCAAGTCTTTCTAATGTACTGGTGACTGCTGAGGATGAAGGATTTGCTTAGTTGCAGGAGTGACACGAGGAGCAGATGAAAAGCTTTCGGTCCTGATTGCATTGAGTGGACATCTTTGCTAGTGAGCTCTGAAAAAACCAGCAATACCTCACGAAATTGGAACAGTTGCACTTTACAGTGCCAGTGGTGGTGTATAATCCATGCTAATGTGAACGGGGATACAAGATAAGCAGGGCAACATGAGTGATGGTCCAGGTGTCGTCTTGCTTTCCAATTTCTGTAAAAATAAGGTTTCCACTTCAGACTTATTTATGTAGGGGACTTTCTCAAAGGATCTCCTGTGAATTGACACGTTTCCAGTTGATCTAAACTCAGAAATCAAGTCTAGCATGTAGACTTCAGTGGAAAATTTTGTAATAAAACACATCTTGTGACATTTCATCAGGTACTGGAGAAGAACTTTCTCCAAGAGACTATTTCCCTGATGGTTTTTTTTCCTCACTTTGGGTAATTTTGTTTTAAGACCTGCCGTGAGTCATGTCCATCGTAGTGGATTAGGAATGGTGCCTTTGGCATGTTTCAGAGTACTCGGTTTGGAAATAACGTTATGGTTTCTGCAAACAGTGTAAACTGAAGATGTGCAGAGCACTCATTCCTAGAGCTTCAGAGTGCCCCAAGGGATGGCAGGACTGGCAAACATGCCTCCCTGATTTCAAAAGAGAGAGGAGGCAATCTAAACCCAGGGTGCTCTTCCCACCACACTATCCATCCAAAATCATCTCCCAGTCTGACTGCCCACCATTTGCAATAGCCATCCAGTCTGCCTCTCAAGGACCTCCTTCACCGTCTTTACCTTTCTTAGATTAAATAATAAGTGGGGAACGCTGCTTTTCCCTTTTTGTCTTCTTTTCTTTTCTTTTTTTCCCTCCTCTCTCGTCTCCATTCCTTAGCACTGCAGAGCCTGATGTCACTCTCTCAACAGATATGTGGGAGGTTCGCGCTGGGATTTTCCTCCCTGGGATAACGCACAGTGTTTACTGTCTGTTGCCTTTCCGGTGGTCTCCCAGCCTCCAGCAATGGGAGTCACGAGGTCCTTTCCCCCCCGTCCCATGGTCTGTGGTATCTGTTGTTTTCCGAGCGCTGGAATCTTTGTCCCCGTTACGTAGCCCCAAACCTGACCTTGTCGGAGACCACACACGGGTGTCTCTGGATGAGAGAGGAATGTATGGAATGTTTTTCAATGAGCAGTTTATGAAATTCCTTTCCTATATGTTTCAGAAATTCTTTAAGTTAAAGAGAGCAAACATTTCTCCAAGGAAACTAGAGTTCACAGGAGCTCAAATGCAGGCACTTGTTTTTAAAAACGTTCTTTATTAAGAAGGGGGGAAAAAAGGAGGGGGTGAAAGAGAAAAGGGAAGATGTAAACAAGAAAGCCTAATTCCCCTCTCTGTATATGCACAGGCACGAATAACAGCACAGTGGGGCTGCATGACTCTGAGGCCTGAGAGCAGGCTGTGTCCTCCTACCAAGTGACAGAGAGCTGAACCAACCCTGTGTGTGCCATAGGGTGCAAGGGGTGAGACCCACAGAGCCTCATCCTGACCCACAAAATGTGGGGAAAGAGGAAACAGGCCAGTCCTGATTGTGGAGATGCCCAAGATAGGCAAAGGCAATGCTGAGGGCAAGGGGATGTCTTAAATTCAAGAGACTCTCTTGAAGAGAAAGCAAATGGCTTTTAGGCATGTTTTCCTCAGACAGCGCTTTAAATATTCACACATTGGAAATAGCAAGATCAGATATTCATACAAAACTTGACAGAGGAAACCAGGGCCAAGATATTTTTTTTTTTGCATGCAACTGAAGTGCAGGAGGAAGAAGAGGGAGGGCTCTGGCCAGGGCACCCTCTGCGGTGCAGGGCTGAGTCCTCGTGGGCTGAGGGAAACCACCTCTGCCTTGGGTGTGTGCTCCAAGCGCTGAGCCATTGTATGATAAGGTGGTACCACCTCTTCCTCTGTTTGTGTTTTGGGAGAAAGTGGAGTTGTTGTTGCATGTTTGAAGGGCCCTGGCACTGGTGGCCATGCTCCAGGAGATCCTGGGGAGGTATGGCTGAAGGTGAAGAGGGGAGGTGGGCAAGGAGCTGCATGTCGAAGCTGAGGTGCTTTCGGGCATTCTCCAAAGCAGAATTACTAATTCTGAAAACTCACTGGTTTCTAGGGACTGAGGAGGACCTTTGTCTGGGCCTCGCATACCTCAGTCCCACTTTAAGTACCTAGGTCCCTTTTTGGATCTGGGCCTAATCTGCTAATTCAAATCCAGCTTGCATGCGTCAGAACTGTAAGCCAATATAGAGTTGGCAGGAAATGGCTTTCCTATCCTGTGAACATTTTCAGGATTTTTTTAAACCAAACCTGGGTTTAAAACTT
Source organism: Lycocorax pyrrhopterus obiensis (assembly GCA_014706295.1). Classification (NCBI taxonomy): domain Eukaryota; kingdom Metazoa; phylum Chordata; class Aves; order Passeriformes; family Paradisaeidae; genus Lycocorax; species Lycocorax pyrrhopterus. The sequence goes on along the minus strand of JACSVZ010000007.1, from coordinate 13,974,055 downwards.
GGGCCAACAGCCAGAATTTTAAAAATTTTTGCAAAATGAAAACCCAAGTTTTGAATCCTTTTCCTTTAACATCAGCTAAAACATTTGATTTCAATATTGACTTCTTCTTTGTGTTTTATTCTTTTATAACCAGCAGTTTAATTTTAAAAACAAAAGTGGAATTTAAAACTGGAGGGAGATGGTTGAACTCTCTCGCCCCATCAAAAGTCTTGGGTTTGACGGATTGGCATATTCTGATTTGAAAAGCACTTCATCAGAAATGACCTAGGCTGATGAGCTGCAGCTGTTGGCATCTGATGGCAGTGGTCTGTAATATATAAGTATGTCAGTGTAGTAGAACAGATGAAAACATAGCAGCTGGTGTACACTGGCCATCTCAGCAGAGACACCATGTCATAGACACAGGAGATGATTTCCCTTCTTATGAGGCATAGTTTCTTATCTCCTGGTTGAGGAACATGTGCTGTGACTTGTAGTATCACTGTATGAATCATGGTGTGGTGGACAAGGTTTGGATCTGGGACATTTCACCACTGTAGGCCATTTAAGCAACAGATCCACAACAGTATCTTTTAGCAATTTGCAGTATGGCTAGGACTTCTCCTGCTGTATATAAATTTGAATTTTATTTTCTGTGCCTTCTTTTATGTTACCCTCTATGCCTGGTGCCAATTCTTCCCCTCTTGGTTCTGATCCAAAGACCATTGGAATCAACCTAAGTCCTTCCAGCAGCTTCAGTGGCCTTTGGAGCAAATCCTTTGCATGCTAAACAACCTTCATCTCATCTTTCAGAATCACAGAACATTCTGAGTTGGAAGGGACCCACAAGGATCATGGAGTCCAGCTCTTAAGTGAATGGCCCACATGGGGATCGAACCTACAAGCTTGGCATCATTAACACCACGCTCTCACCAACCAAGCTGATCTCAGGCACTTCCTGGAAAACACCCTTCTTTCACAAAGCTTTTAAGCACAGCTGATCTCATGTAACTTTTGCATTACTTTGCAATAGACTTTCAGCCAGTGAACTGTATGTGGGTCAAGTGAAGGAAAACCAGGATTCACTGGTCAGGGTTGCTCTGTCTTTGCTCTGTCAGAGCACACAAGCAAGAAAATAGGTTGTTTATTAGTACTGAGGATGAGTTTAAAAGTGTGATAAGTGCCATCTAGAAACAGGTCTTGTGTCATAACTCTTTCACTGTCATACAATATTCTTGAAGAGATTTGCAGTTTCTTTCCACATAATTATGAGAGACTTTTGGAACTAGAGTATGGAAATGTAATGAAAATGTGTGGGTGTGGGGTGGCTCACTACAGTGTCTCCTTGATTCCAGTGGCCAATAAATAAGACATATCTTGCAGTTTAAAAAATCCTGTGTGCAGTGAAAGCCAGAGAGGTGTCAGATCTGTGGTCTTTCATCATACCAGGTGTTGTCTTTCCTTGGAGGGCAGGGAATGCTGTTGGCTTGCCATACAGCAGCTCTTATCTGTCTCTGTATGACATTGTGCAAACAGACCCGTTCAGGCTGTGCTGAGAGTTTTCCACCATGTCTTTCCCATTATTCTCCACCCTTGTCTGTTCTTAATCCTGCAGACACTCACTATACATGCCATTATTTTTCCCTCTCCTGCTCTCCATCCCTTCTGTCTCCATAATGAGTGCTAGTCCTAAAATGACATGTACTGACCCAGAACTGCCTTTTAGGTAGCACAGATGGCATGCAAACACAAAATAATAGACAACCCTTGCCCTGAAAAGACTAGAAAGCTGGAGAAGATACATCGGATTCAGAAAGGTGCTTGTTCAGGACTGAATGTCAGGTTGAAGAGAGAAGCCACGGTGTGTTGAGACTAGATATGAAGCTGATATTCCTGCCTTGAGTAGCTGGTGATCTCATCAGGTGAACCACAGATACTGGCGTGGGGTGCAGAGCGGCCTCCAAGAGCAGGAAAGAGCAGGCAGCTGTCGGTGGTGTTATGGATGGTTAGGGTTAATTGCCCCTTCAACCAAAATTGTGGGGATCTGTAGAGGAGGAGGAGGAGGTCAAGGGAAGGTGTGGAGAAAGTTGTTTATTCAGAGTTTCCATAAGAAATAGAGCTGTTAGGAGGACTTTTAAGGAGGAGGCCATGAAGAGGGTAAGGAGCCTGACCAACCATATGGAAGTAATGGAAGGGGCAGAGAACTGAGACTGACAGTGTCTGGGACCCTGGTGAGTTTAAGTTCCAAGACCAAAGCAGAACATCCTGGAATTATTGAAAAAAAAAAGTATAGTAACTGATCTAACTAGATTTGCTGGCTTGAAAAATGTTTGGAGGTTTAAAAATTCTCTCTTCTACATGGCAGGAAGTGGGGGGGAGGGGGTGAAGAGGGTGGGGGTTGAAGGGGGTGTTAAGAGAAATCAGAGATACTGTAAAAAACCCACAACCCACTGACCTCAGAGAATAGCATCATTTTTGGGGACAACAGAAGTCTTTGTTCTCACTGACCTCCTACCATACAACAGTTCAGCTTGTGGGCATTGCAAGAGCAGGAAAGGCAATTGAAAAAGCCCTGTCCAGGCTTGCCTCTCCTCTCTGTCCCAATTTGCTTTCAGATCTAGCCAGTTCTATCCTCAGTACATCCTATGTCACTGCAGTGGGTTTTTTGCTGTACAGTGAAGTTGTGAACCTGAAGAACAGCGACTTCCATGCAGTTGTCTCTGCAGTTTTCCAACCAAAAAAGAACAAACAGAATGAGACCATCAGCCTATCTAAGAGTAGTGAACACAACTTCACTTTTAAAGCCATCTGTCAAACAGCTGGCTTCAGAAGAAAAATTTACCAAGCAGGAGTGTGGAGGAACTCATGGTTGTTGTTTTGTTTGTTCCCTTCCTTTCATCTGGCTAGGATTAAGTATTTTGTTTTTCTCTTCTACATGCATCAACATGCCACCATGGGACTGTATTACTTCATACACAGATGAACAAAAGTAAGAAAAAAAGAGTTACCATTGCTGAACATCAGCTGGGTTGAGGTAGAAATTGCTCAGGGCTGAAGCAGAGGTGTGAGAAGCACAGCATTGTCTCCTGGCGGGGGGAGTGAAGTCAGCAGCTTTCTCTGCTTGTTGGGGGAGAATGTGAAATTTCAGGTCACTCCAGAAGCACGAGGGTGAATTTAGAGAAGTGTTAGAGAATAAGGAAGGGAAATTTTGCTAGCTGATTCAAGGTTGGCTTATTACAAAATCATGGGAATCAGGGCTAGAAAAGAAAACATGTTCTATTAAGTCATTCTATCCGGTCCCTGCAACCAACCAGTGTGTGCTTCCTCCCATGGGCTTTCCAGGCAAGGTTAACCCTTAGAGAATAATGAATGATCATTACTGAAGTACAAAAGGAAATTGGCTTCTGGATTTCTTCCCCCTCACTCCTCCAGAAAGGTATCCTTTCCTCTTTCTGATTCACATCTCCTCTGCCCTTCCCACCCTGCTGAGAGCCCTCAGACAGTTATCTTCTCCCAGCTCAAAAAAACAGGTCAAGAAAGACTGGTATCAGAAAAAACAAAGATTTAGGAGACGACTCCAAAGATGGATTGTCAGAGAAGTTCTTAATCCCTTAAGAGAGATGTTTCTTTCTTTTCCTACTCTAAAGAAAGTTCCTTCCTGCCCCCCTACCTGCCTTTGCAAACACTTAGCAAAGATGATGATTTACCAGTTGTTATCTAACTTGGAGCTGTCGGTTTCCTGAGGACGAATGCCCAGTGCACAATACAACAACAAGGTCTTACATTTAACTGCAAAGTCCCTTGACACTGCAGCATTCCAGCACAGCAGGCTGGAAAATGTGTTGCAGCTCTGTATAAATTGAAGGCGGGGGGGGGGGGGGGAAGAAGAAGAAGAAATGTAATGAATTAAATATGGAAATGAATAATACACTCAAGTACAATCTCCTCTGTGTCATCTTGGTATTCAATTCCATTTATTTTATGTTGTCCCTGCATGATGGACTTGCACAGATTTATGTGTAGTGAATGTGGAACTGTTTTGTTGAGATTATCCGAAATAAAGCTGGAGGCTCAGCCATGGAGGAAGAGAATAGGAAGGGTTTGTAGGGCTTGGGGGGGGGGCTTAAGAAGCAGCCCAAGAACAGAAGGAAGCATGTAATACTGGCATTTGTTGCTAGGGTAATTGTAAGGACGTACCAACTGCCATTGAAATACATGCCTTTAGGTTTTGCTAGACCACTGGTTCAAACAAAGGAGAGATCCCATCCTTCAGAGTTGCTTCTTCAGGCTGACATTATTTTAGTGTTTATGAGGATATCTAAATCACAAAATGAAGTTCGAGGTTTTCAGAAGAATGTAGAGCTTCTGTGGTGCAGAAGACTGAGCCTGGAGTAATGGAGCTGTCCACCCTCATCCTCCATATGTGACTTTTACTCCTTTGACATAAAGATGTGGAGCTTGGTTTTTCTCCTCTTCTTAATATCCCATTATTTCTAGTGTAGGCTTCTTTTTCTTTGATCCCTAGGTAAGAACAGAATGTGGTGAAACTCTGTATTTTTCCTCTCAGGTACAGTTAGGTTGCAAAATGTTTTTATAGGAGTTGCTGTGGAGTGAATGTTTTATGAAGTATATTGATCCAAGAACAGGTTAACTTTAGCTGATGAGTTACCATGCATCAGCTGCTCTGCAGTAACTGTCCAAGCACATGCTTTTAAACCTAAGCACTCCCATGTAATCATGTGTGCCAAAGTGCTAAAATGTCAATTTGTGTCTGACAAACTCCAAATGTTTTGTGATTTCATTACATGTTTAGTATTAACTACCCACACAGTGAGGAAATCGTATCCTGCTTCACAGTTGCGTTTGTTTAACATCAGCCTGAATTCTCTCTGAATCTTTTTGTGTCTATTGGTGAAGGAGTTGAAAAGTCTGTAAGGAGTCTTTTCCATGCAAAAGTACCTACACCTAAAAATATCAAGTCACATTTTGACTAATTGAGGCAGATTAAAGGCTTATACTCATAGCATTGCAGGACTTGTTTTCTCTTGCAAGGTCATTTTTGTGGCTTTACTTGAACGCTACGATGTCCATATCCTTCCTGAACTGGGGATGCCAAGACTGAAGATAAAATTCTTCTAATGAGTTTAATAGTGTCCAGCTGGGGGATAAAACCACTTCCCTGTTTCTACTTGGTAAAGCCTTTTTTTTTACACCCAAGTATCATATTAGTCATCAAACACTGCACTGCGATCTCATGCTGAGGTGGTTAATTTTGATGTTCTTTATGCACAGATTTTCAAGACAGATTTTTCACCCTGAACACAGGGCCTTGGCTTCAGCCCTTCAAACTTCAGTCAGATTTCCCTGCTGGAGGTGCCATCTTTTCTTCATTGACTGTAGAGGAAGACTAGGCCAACTATGCTCTTACTTCAAATGCCTTTTAGGGGCAGGAGATGGGTAGAGTTGAATCTCCTCCTTTATTGCCAGGTGTGATTAGTTTCATTTGCCTCTAATAAAATGCCCATATTGCATTGTGATAATTTAAGCAGGTACTTCTTGTACCCCGCTCCCCAGTCCAGCCTGTTCTCTTTCTTCTTTACTATCTCAGTAATTTGTATGCTATTTGCAAATCTCACTGTCAGAGGTTTTGTGTCATCTAGGTTATTCCTGAAAATGCTAAACCTTATTGGACTAATAACCAGTTTTTGAAAGCATCTTGCTAATAATGCTCCCATTTACAATAATGCCTCAGATATTAACATCTTTTAATATGTTGAAATCTGTCACTGAAACACATGTTGGTAGGTCTAGTACATGCCTTACTATTTCCATACGCTGCAAAGTATTTGTGTCTTAACTAAGATCTCGTGAGATATCAAATTACACGCTTTGGAGCAAAACAAATATACTCTACTAATGCCATTGCCTTTACCAAGATAAACCTTTGTTCAAAGAAAGGTGACAATCTGAGCTTCTCATGAGTACCAGAGCAATTCCACGCCTCTATAGGTCTGTTTCTAAGAGACATTGAATTTGCTGGCAACAGGGGTTTAGCAAAAGTCCCATGGCAAACCTCTGGAACTCAAATTTACTGCCTTAATTCCCCTCAGGACATGTTGGCATTCATGTCCTGTTGTTGTTGGCCAACATCTCCTTAGTTGTCCATATCTTGCATTTCAAAGAATGTGACCCTTTCTTTGAGGAGGTATCATATTTCCTTGAAATCAAAGACTGTTCCTCTCTCAAGGTCTTGAAAAGTTCAGCCCACACTTCAGATACTTGTGTGATCTACCACAATTCCCAAAGCTGAGGGATTTTCTTACTTACTTACAGATACTCAGTGCGGGATGTGTTGGCAGAAGACAACCTGGGAGGGCAGCTTGCTCCGGCTAATCAGTGCTGGATGTATTTTACCTCATGCAGAGCCCTTACAGTCCTTCAAATTGATGCACAGGCAATAAGGAGTTATCTATGTGTCACTTGTCATATGTTATTGCTCTGGGAACCCATCTTCTCAGGGTCTGCCTGCCTCTCTCTGTCATGTTTAATTCTTCTTGCTAAGGGCCTTGGGACAAGGACCTGTGATTATTTTTTTTCTCATTGTAATTGTAAGGGCCCATAAAATTGCAGACCTCCTCTAGTACTGAGTTACTAATAAACAATGCTAATTCTTTTCACTCAAAAACTCAGTCTGCAGATTCTTAAGAGGGAGAATAGTGTCAATGCAATCGCAAAAGCGCACATCATCACCAGATGGAAATCAATGCATGGCATCACTGTGAGAGTCCACATGGTAGCATTTGTCAGTAATTCTCTTCCAGTCTGTCAACACAGTACTCCATCACACAAACAGGAGGAGCATGTTGTGGGTTTATGTATTTGAACCTCTCTGGGGACACCACTAATATAAAAAGCATTGCCACCAGAGGCTTCTTCTGCACTTAATGAAAGGAAATACATTTTCCTTTATTCTCTCCTTGAGCTTGTGGGGGCTTGGTCTCACAGAGCATAGCTATACTCTTCTTCTGTGGATAGCAGCACTGTAAGAGTTACTGGCAACTGTGATAACAGCCTCCTACCCCTGCAGGCTGAGCTAGGACCAGACTCTCAGTTCACATTGGCACCATCTATACAAAACCTTAATACCAAGCCTGCAAACCCAGGCACTGGAGCAATGGGATGATGTTGCCCATGCATAGGACCTCCAGGCCTTGCATGGAGCTCCCGTGCTTCACCCCTTGGAGGAGAAATAACAGCAACATGTAGTGGCCCATTCGGTCACAGCAAGGACACAAGTGCTTAGCCAGCCAGGGGCACACAGCAACGGGGAGACGTTCTGGCAGCCCGCAACTTATTAGTCAGCCATCTTTCTCCATTGATCTCCAGTGGGAGCTCTCCACAAGGTGGCAATGTAACACCACACATCCCACCATTCCTCTGGCACATGACTCCTGGTTGACGTTTGCCTCATCCCAAGAGTGGTGCCCTTGGTTCTGTGCACCCATTGCGGCATGAAGGCAAGCCCAGCTCAGACTGAGGTGAGTACAGGTGGTCTTCCTGACGGTTCTCTGCCAGGTCTTCAGGGACAGAGAGCCAAGTCTAACTTTGTGGCTTTGACACTACTTGTTGGCCATGGGAAAAGACAAGGAATGAGCCTATGGAGTCACCAGGCTTGGAGAACTATGGTCGTGCTCTTTGGGCAAAATGGCAGACTTTTAAGAGACCAAATCTGGTATCTTTGCCTTACTAAATTGTACTTAATTGAAAAAGTGATCCTGCTGTGATATGTAGGATATCTATGATGCACAAGATGACCTTGCCATGAATGAGCAAGCCAAAAAATGTCTGTCCTTGCTTATACCTGCTTCCTATTCGTTTAAAAGCAGCCAGGAAACATGTTAGCTGAAAATGAGATGTGATCATTGTTAGGTTGCGTATATCTGCTTAAATCCAGCAGCAGAAACAAAAGAAATACAAATGATAGATACATAACACTAGCTTCCTTCTACACCACACAGGCCAGGATTTTGTGAATTATCCCCAGATTTCAGTACCTCCCCTCTAGCTTCTGTTCTGTCTCTTACAATAAAGATTTGCTTGCCAATTTCTTTGAACAGGGGAAGTGAGCCAAGCCAGTCCTGGAAGGGGTTGAGCTGTGTTTGTTGTGCTATGTTTTGGGAAGCCCTTTTTTGATATGTGCCAATGTACTTTGTCCCCCTTAAGTCTCTTTATCCTTGTGGAGGGTCCCTGTCCTTTAGCTGATGCCTTGAGAAATCCTCTCAGAAAATCTGGGGCAGTTCAGGGTGGAAGTGGGAAGGATGCTTTGTCAGCTCCTCATAGGGAAAGGACTCTGTCTAAAGCTGAAGTGTCCTGTAGCTACTGTGCAGTTGTGTTGTCTTCTGAAGCACCAGATATTGGTCATGGATGGCAAGAGGAGAGCAGGTTAGATGGATCCAATGAACTCATCTGGTATGGCAGGCTTTAAGCAGTTTGAAGCCTACAAGGGCATTTCCATTTCCAAACCACAAATTATTTCCAGAAACTGGGAAACAAGAGGAGGGAAACAAGAGGAAGGAAAGCTTGCACATGGCAAGCTCAACAGAGAAGAAAAATCCTTTGCAATGAAGTCATTGGACAGAAAGTAAACTGCCCACAAGCCCTTTTACCAGAAGAGTTTGGATCAAGAGTCCAGTGAATAGGAGAATTATACGTAACATGCAGTATATGAAGTGTCTGGACAATAAAGAAGTATTGTCCATGGGTTGGTCTCAAAACTTCCACTGAAGCCTTTAATGCATGAGTCAGTCCCAGAGAAGATTGGTATATATTACCAGAACTAGGTTAGAGGAAAGGTGGAACTTTTCACAGAAAATAGTTAACGCTTTGCTTAATCAGGCTTGCTAAACTTTGCTTAACTTGTGCAATGATTTCTGGCTCCTCCATATGGCCTTCACCTTTGAGTACTATTGATTAACTAATACCTAGTTTACCATATGATCTGAGTTCCTCTTAAACACCTTTCTCCTCTTTATTCAATGGAGTTTGTTATTTTAACCCTTTGACTGGGAATTTACTCACTCAGTAGGTGGCTGGTACCTCTTCTGAAAAGCTTTGTGTTAAGGAAGCAAGTGAGAGAGACTGAAGATCCTGTCAATGAGAGCCAAACTCTTTTGAACTGTTTAGGCTCCAAACTCTTTGTGTTGTGGTAGGATCTGGTAGGAATTCTTCAGCTAGGAGAGGGGGGGCGTGCTCTGAGATACAGGACCAGCACGAAATGAGTGGGCTGCTCCTGCTCTAAAGAACTGCAGCCTGAATAGAAAACACAAAGAATGGGAGGAAAACTAGAGGCACAAAGAAAAGGGATTACTTGGACAAGATTGAACAGTAAATCAGTGGCAAAACTTCGAAGAGTTCCCTTGAGTCCTAATCTGGTGACCTTTCCAGTGGGGCAGGCTGCCTCTGGCTTTTCACTGAAGTGTGCAAAGTGTTGGCTTTTGATTTGCAAATAGATTAGAGCATACAGCACCTTATGCCAAAAAACTTCAGCACAAAGTTAACATTGCCTAATGGAGTCTCATATTGTTCCAGAATGCATGGAGGATTAATCTTCAGCACAATATGAAAAATTAATGCAAATCTAAAATTCTGAAAAGTAGGAAATATTAGTACACTGTCAAAATGACCTTAACTCTTCCCTCTTTGAGAATTGCTGCTATATTTGCTCATACAGACTGATTCTCAGGGAAAATTCAATAAACAAGGCACATGAAAGCATCCAGTACAGATTAATATTGTCTTTGTCAGAGCATAACCCATCATGAGAGATGGAACAGGCAGCAAAGAGTTCTCTTAAATTTCTTCATAGCCACTTCCTTTGAGTTAATAGACTTTAAAGCTGGGAAGACCTCCCTAGAATGTCTGACCTTATCTATAACAACTTTCAGACTCCTTTTAATTCCTCTGTATTGAGCCAAACATACTGAGATTGTCCACAACATCTTCAACAAAGGCACATGTTCAGGTCTTGAGTGCCGAAGTAGTTTCAGACAGAGAACCTATTATCTGGGGGCCTTGGCTCGAGTCCTCCCCTGCACAGTTACCACAAGGTTGGCTTGCTAAGCTTGGCATGCTCAGCAGAGAGGATGCATTTTGGGATGTTGAGGCATGCTGGTTTGGGAGTGCTTAGAATAGCCCACCTAAAACCGGAAAGTGATGCTTGGTTTTATCTATAGCAGAGATGGAATTCCTCTAATACCTGGATGAATTTAACCTAGTGCCCCTTTTCCTTTTGGGGAAAAAGGGGTCTAGCAGTGACGCAAATAGGTTGCAGTTTAGAAAAGGGTTTGGCTCTTCAGGCCTTACGGTCCCTCCCCACCTATCAGCAAGGTGCTAACAGCTCAGCTTCCAACATCAAGAGCAAATCAACACACTTATTTAGTCAGGATGCTTTCCCCAAGAGGGAAAGGGCTAGTAGGGGTCTGTAGGTCCAGCAGCCCCTGCAGAGATGCTCTCGGTATAAGGCTGCGGGGGACCCGATGCTGGTAGGGTGGTCAGTGCTCCCATCATGGCAGTGAGGGACTGGGTGTGGGACCCCCAAATCTCCCTTGGACCTTGCTGCAAGCACTGAAGCCCCATGTATGCTTCAGCTCCTCACTTAGCATCACTTCTCCCTTCGCCTGTCATACTTATTCAGCTTATAAGCAATTTGGGCAGAGCCTGGTGCTCACTCCATGTGCTCTGGGTGTTACATTTAAGTGTAAGATGCTCAAGTCTGGTACGCTGTGTGTATAAACCCTGGTTTTATTGAGCTGGGAGGAAGAAAAATCCTCTTTTCTCATCTGCAGTACACCTAACTCTTGTTACCCAGTAAGAGCTGGGTAGGGAGAGCTCAGACTCTTGTGCTATTTAATCACGTTTGATGTTACAGCCCAGTGAAATGTTTATGGGGAGCCATTTATTAGATGCCTTTTCCCTCTACGTGCTCAGGTGCTTTGAGGAACTTCCTGAATTTGCCCCTGTGCAACACTCAGTTGAATCATTCCTCCAGACAAGTTTCAGCCCCAGATTAATAACAACTTGAATCCAAACATGATTCACTCTTTTGACTGGATGCTGAAAGTCTGGTATTCTCTTGCCTGGACAAGGGCAGCTGTTTTTATCTTTCTTAAAAAGAAGAAATAGTGGGTAAGGGAAAGGAAATAATGTACAGTGGATGGCAGTCAGGAGTTATTTGTGTAATGAAAAATGTCTTTGCAATGCTTCCACGACACGGGGACTAAAATCCAGACGCCAAAGGGAAAGTGGCTGAAAGGGGATGCCCGTACAGCCTACCCATCTGGAGTGGTCCCATCTGGTCCTCATCCCTCACACCTCAGGACTTGTTAGTTATGACATGGTTTCATTTTCTCCATCCTGCAGTGGTGCAACATCCCTATGTCATGATGGGAGCTGAGGCACAGGCTAGATGAAATGTCTTGCCCCGTGGTTAGTGGGAGGCAGACTCCTAGTCATTTATAATGTTTTCTTCACTTCCACTGGGCACATTTCCCCAGTGACTTTTTTTTTTTTTCCAGGGTAGAAGGAGGTTCCCTAATGTGCCCTGGTATCTCTAAGGGACACGGACACCCACTTCTTCTTGGTCTCTATACTGCTATTTTCTAGAGGCTAAATATCTGTCCATGCCCTGTTCTTTACATTCTTCCCTGAATACCTGTTACCAGTTACTGTCACATCCAAAATACTGCACTGCTTGGACATTTGGTCTTATGTACTGTGGCATTCATGTTCTTAATAGGTTTGGGCACTTCCCTGTTTTTCATTGTGGTCTCCACTGAGCAGGTAATACACAAAATGACCCCAAAAATTTGGTGTCAATGTCTCTTGGACATTTTCTTTTCCATGCAGTCCTGCCTCCAGTGGGGTTGGCAGTTAACTGAGTTCTCTACCACTCCCCCAAAAGGTCTTTACCAGGTATATATTGTGTGTTCAACAAAGAACAACTTTTCCCAGTAGTGTAAATAGGAGTTGTGCAAGCAAAGCATGTGAGACCCTGGAATCCTGATTATTTTTAACGGCCAAAGGAGCTGCTACCATCACAGAACCTGAACTTTCAAACTAGCCTGAAAAAGTCTTACCCTAATTATTGCTTTGATCCCAGTTGCTTTTGGTTGTGGTTGAGAAGGCACGCGGATGCCTCCTGAGCAGTGGCCAGGAGATGGGATAGGTGTCTGGCACGGGAGAGGGCAGTGGAAAGGAGCAGAGCCACATTGCAGAGCCAAGATGGTACAGCAATGGCCTTTTGACAGGGATGTGGTTTCCAGAATGTCTCTCTATTTCTGGCAGAAGATGTCAGGGCCAATGAATCCTGGAAGCTCTCAAGTGCAAGTCTGGATGTGTTCTGTCTCCGTGTGCCAGCTCTGCTGAAGGAAAAATGACTGCCACACCACTGTCCCATCCCTCAGAAGCTATTTGGCGACCTCACCCCTGCATCAACACAGCAGCTGGCTTGCCTGCTATCTGCTGACCCTTTTCTTTTCCTCAACCCTTATGCCCTGAATGGATCAATTTTTAGAATTTACAGAGAGTCAGATGTACAGCTGAGAACTGAATGCGGATTAAAAATTACTGGAAAAATGGGTGGAAGTTGCTAGAAAGCAGCGTTATTTATCCGCCACGGCCAGCATCAGGTCCAGTAGCACCTCTCCTGGTTCCCTTGCAGTCCTTTGAGCCCCTGCTGAATGTGATGCTTGTTCAAGGTCACCTGGCCACTTTTGGCTCCTGGCTCTGTGCCTCAGCCCCTCGCTGAGGGGTGTGTTCTGCAGCATGATCAGCCACAAAAGAAGGGGCAAACCTCGCTTGCTGGCACAAGTATTTTTGTTCAGTTCAGACCCTCTCTCTTTCCCCCATCAACACTCTTTGAGCCACCAGTTTCTTTGACAACGTCCTTGGCTCCAAGCAGTTTCAGGGGCTGGCAAAGTCAGAATTCTGTTTTGGTGCATCTCTCACCTTGAAAAGTTTTACAAAAACATGAAGTCACTGCTAGAAAGGGTTGGAAATTTTATTTCACATGGTTTTTTTCTGTCACAAAATATATTCAAACTGCAATTGTTTGTGGTAAATGGGAAGGTTTTAACAAATTTTCCGGCTTACAAAATTGTTACAAGTCTTCTAAACCAATTTTTTTCCTTTTTTTTCATGATTAGAGGTTTGAAGGTTTTCTACACTAGAATAATATTTCCTTTTTAAATTTAATTCATAGTAGAAGAAAGACATTAAATAGCAAGGAAAAGTCCAAGTCAAATAGTTGAAAATTATTTTTATCTGTACCAATTTTTGTTTTGCTTTGTTTGTTTTAGTTGGTTGGTTTGGTTTTTTTTCGCTCATGGCCTGTGAACCATTCTGAGATTTCCTTCCAGTTTTCTTTCTGATGTGGAGAGGAACATCAACTGAAGTTTTGAAAACTCTTGTAAGAAAGGGAAAGTCTTCCCTGCCAAGCTCTAGCTACAGCTTGGATGTGTCTGAAAACACTGACTGTCAAAAGCTGTGATCTGATTTTACCAGGAAGGGTTTTCTTATGTTGTCACACCCCTGTGTAGCCTCTGAAGAGTGAGTAACAGGGAGCTATTCCTGACAGTTTCCACCTGCGTGAGCTCTTAAACTTTTCTAAAATAGAGTATATCATGTTTTGGAGATGGAGATGTGTTAAGGAGCTTGGAGACAGCCAGAAGGATTTGTAAACAGAATTATGTGAGACAGGAGTCAATGAATAAGAATAGTGACATGTAGGAAAGGATTGGGAAATAAGTTAGGGATGACTCAGTGTGAAGGTACACAGCAAACAATCGCCCATCACTGACAGAAAATGCACGGGGGAGCTTTGAAGCAGAAGATTATCTCCAGTGGAGACTCCAACCTCTAGAGGTTTGCAGCTCAGGGACTCCTTGAGCCAGGAACTTCATCTCTTTGTTTAAAGGTCTGGCTAGGACATCTTGAAATAGAGTGTGAATACAGATAAAAATCTAATAATTATGACTTCTCCAAAGATGAGTGGAACTGCTCACTGGAGCCAATGGAAAAGATCCTGTGGCACCTTGTTTGTTAGAGCATCTTTCTTTCCCCCACGTTTCATTTATCCATGGTTTGATTTCCAGAACAATCATGCCAGTCCTGTGGTTTTGACTTTTACATTTGCCTGAAAAATATTTTGGGGCTTTTTTTATAGTAAGCCTTCACCCTTTCTTCCAATGAAGTTTCAATTAAAGAAAAGTCAAACTGCAATTTAAATCTTTTATTCCGCCCCACTTTTAACCTTATCTCTCTCCCTAGCAGAGTAGTTAATTGGAGAGATGAAGCGCTGGGTGGCTTTGACCCTGAAGAGCATCATCTGCTCTTTCTTCTCCTGCACATAAATCTCACTGGTGCACCTTGCCCTTTGCAGCATGATAAGGCTGAGTGACCAGCACACACTCAGCAGAGGAGATGAGGAGGGTGTAAGTACGGACAGTTTCCAAATGACCCCAGAGAAGTGTACGAATTATGTTGCTAACAACCATACTCTACATGGCAGGGATCCAGGGCCCTGTAATTAGATGTGAATATTACAGTTGGCTTCAAAACACTATAGAAATAAGAAATTGCTGTCTTTTGGGGAATTAGAGCATCTTTTTATTGGATGGAGGGAGAGCAGATTGGTGGCAGGCTCGTTTCATGTTTTTGTATTCCGGGCAGTTTGCCCGCTCAAGAGGAAGCTATTTATTGATCTCTGACTGCGAGGGTTAATAAATCTCTGTTCAGACTGGTTCAAACTCTGGCCAGGTCAGTCTGAGGCGGATGATAACTGCTTCTTAACCAGAGGCACTCTCTGAAGCTGCCCTGGTCTGGTCTGCAATAAGAAACCGGGGGTTGCTTGATCTTCCCTCAAGCCTCTAGCATTCAGGTAGTTCAGGTTTAATTCACATGGAGTTATTTTTTTATTGTATGGCATTGAGGCCAACAGCATTTTTTCCCATCCCTATTCCATTATACATCCATGCCACCTTCGATGGGGGTGAGTGTCTGCTTGGCAGACAGGCTGGTTTCATTACCCCGTCTCCTCCCCTCGCCTCCTGAAGGACATCTTCATTAGGAATCTCTGTGTGTGGAAATCAGCTCCTGCTCCACACAGTATGCAAAAGCCTCCTGGAAGGATTTTATGAGAGGTCACACGCTCGAGCCTGCCTGTCACTGCCCACCCGGGGGTGGCCACCCCACCCTGCCGCCTCCCCGGGACTTGCCCTTTGATTCCTCACCCTGAGTGGCGAATGCCTCCTCTTCAATAGACGTAATTTCCAATTGTCTCCATGCGCTTTGGAAGTCTCTCTATCACACCCCGAACAAATATGCCTTTTTTTTTCTCTCTCTTTTTTATTTGTTCTTCTGAACTCTCTGCTGAATAATCGGTTCTTTCCCCACTTCCATGTTTCTGCTCTAATCAAGGACAGACTCTTGTGAAAATAGATTGGTCTTCCCACCCCACAATGTGTGTATGTCTTTTTTTTTTTTTTAATAATTTCCTAGAACTGGTAGATTTGGCTGGCCCTCGGGTCTCTTCTGCTGCAGGAGGGTTAAAGGGAGAGCTGGGTGGCCTGTTTGCTTTCAACTTTAACCATTTCATCATTTTCAGAGAAAACCCTTCCCCCTACTCCTCGTCATCAATCTCATATGGTGTAGGAACCTCCACTGAAACTGTGTCAGCAGCTTTGGGCTCAGGTAATGCCTCCAAACAGCTGTGTTGAGCAGTCCTGAACTATGGGTTGATCCTGAGAGGTGCTGGATGCCTGTTGGATGCTGACTACCCTTGGCTCCCACTGGAGATGCCAGGACTCAAGGCAGGGACCCTTTTCTCCAGAGCTGTAAGCACACACTGAAGTATGGAAGCTCTTGATGTTGAGTTTCATAATTGAGGATATTGCATTCCCTGGACTTCTCCATTTCCCTGGCCTCCCACTGAGTGTGGAAAGCACCAATTCTCACCTTCCCTGAAGGGTTCTGGATGCCTGGCAGCAGGACAGCAGGGCCAGATGCGGTCTCACGTCTACAGGAAGGTGAGCCTCGCATCCAGAGGAAGGTGAACTTCTGCAAAACCTGAGGAGGGCACTAGAGAAGTGCAGAAATGTCAAGACGGGGACTCAGCCAGCCAGTGCATGTGGCTGCCATCTGCAGAGCCCACCGCCTCTTCTGCTGGGCTCTTCCTGGGAGGGTGAGGTGAAGAGGTGGGGGGGAAAAGCGTTCTCAGACTATTTTTTGTGTTGTGGAGCAGTTAAGGTCTTATCAACACTTTCCTCCCCGTCTGATCTGTGATTACTGAGCCTTCACGTGTACACACTGGTTGTGTGTGCGTATAAAAATATATGGCTGTATAATTAGAACCAGCCAAGAATATTTGGCTGAAATGGAGGTGAAGGAGTGCGGGGGGGTGAATCAGGGGGTGTCCAAATATACCGATTCGTTGGAGCCAGAACTCTTCATGGGAAGTGTCAGGTTTGATGAATTTCCCATTCAAAAAAAAAAAAAAAAGAAAGAAGGAAAAGGTTTTGACATATTTTAAACATTCCAATGCAGCGTTTTTAAACCATCACCTCCCAGCCTCATTTTTTTTCCTGCTTGCAGAGGTTTTTGAGATCATTCTGAGTCAGGCAGAACAGGGATTTGAAGTGTGGCCAATGTCCTAAACACTAGCTAAACAGCATCAGTCAGTCTCTTTCTCTCCTTTTCACCAAGAAAAGCTTCCTTTTAAAACTGATTGAAGCTGAAATGGTCCACAGGGATATGTCAACTTTAGCCAAATAATATATTTGACTAGATGAGGTGATAGCCACCTCTAATTAAAATGTTTCCATTGTCTGTATTTTAGTGACTCTTCCCACCTCCAAGACGCACCTACCATCCTAGCTTATAGCAGCTTCTTGACTGAGTCCCTTAACTGAGCTGGTTTTTCCTTACTCTCCTCATTTGCCCGTATCTTTCCATCTTCCCAGAAAGGCTCCCTGCTCCCTCGCTAGTGCTGCACAACCTCAGCCTTGCCATAGGAACAGGAGGTCAAGGGGATGGCAGAGCTGGCAAAGGCAGAGACTACCACACATCAAGACTGTGTGTGAAACCCACGCAGTCCAGAGAGGCTCTGAGGAACTGGGACCCACTCATTGAGGATCTAAGACATTATTAGAACCACATCCATCAGGGGAGTTGGCCTGAGGGCCACGTGGCAGGTACTTTTGCCCAAACTATTATTCATGCTCATCTAGGTAGAAAGTCCTTGCGCTGGAGCCCAGATCCTCAAAGGTTTGGCTTGACTGGAGAATCAAATACCTAAATACCTTTGAGGATTGCAGCTTTAGTCACTGCATCCACAGCCAGTTTTAAATCCACTCTGGAGAACTTATAAATACTCCTTTATAAGCTTTTCAAGCTGTACTCTGACGCCGACTGGCTTTGTCCTGGCGATACTGAGCACCTCAGCTCACCTCCTTGCTCTCCCTTCCCCAGGCAGCCATTTCTCTGGGGCCATGGTCCCAGCTCTTCCCTGCCTCCAAGCCCTTGAGCAAAGCAGTCACCTGAGCCACTGTTTCAGTGGGTCGCTGTGGGGTGGGCTAAACAGGGGTTGGCAGTGTGAGCCACAGCTAAACAAAAAGGTAATGTAAACTTACATGTCTGTTCACATTTAAATAATACATAGATAGCCCTATGTGTTTATATCTATTTAAGTATATATATTATTCTCATGCTGGTGTTCCATTATCTTGAACTAGTTCAAAGCTGGGCTGAAGCGCTGGGGAGAAAGGATCCATTCCCAATGTTCCTCCCACAGTGTTTTGTGATGAATGCCACCCCCATGGATAACAGCAGCTTGTCAGTGTACCGACACCTGCATTTGGGAGCAGTGGGAGGGACACACAACATCACTGTTTCCTTCCTTGGGACACTGGAAAAGACTTTCTCCTGTGGGTCACATAGGAGCTGCCATCTGCAAGGTTTTGTGCACTTTCCTTGTCACAATCAAGTACAAGCTACAGAACTTCCCATTTAATTCAGCTTGAATATATATTATTGTCCTTTTCTTTTTCCTGTACCATCCTTGTCACCCTCAAAGGCTATTTATCTTCCCACGTTCTTTTATACTGTTACAAAGGGCAATCTTGTTAGATATGGTGATAAATAGCAGCAGAAAATAATGCAAGCAAGCAATGATGAACTGTTCAAAGGGAATTACACTGTAAAGTATTCAAATGTTAATGGAATACTCATAAGTGTTGACAACACTTTGCAATCTTGGAGGTATTTGAGATCAAAGTTTGAAATTATGTATTTTAAATTGTGGCAAACTCAAATCTAAACCCAGCCAGAGGTCAGAGGATTGAGCTGGTGCCATCTGAAATGAGAGCAAATCAAAGTGCTGCCATGCTGGGAAGCATTCCCATGGGGGTGCCTGACTGAACCCAGAAGAGCAGAGCTTACCCCACTGATGTGCAGACAGTGGTGATGCTTCCAGGGGAGCCTGACCACCAAACCTCTGCTGGTCCCACAGCCCAAATAAGCTCAGCACTGTAATGCCAGCTAAGTGTACTCCATACAGGAGCTGGACTCAATGGTCCATGTGGGTCCCTTTCTCGCTCAGAATATTCTGTGTTTCTGTGATACATCCCCCAAAACACCATCAGTCTCTGACCTACTTTTGTCTCCAACAAAACCTTATCTATTCTTATTTTTCCTGCTCTTTGCCCTGGTTTTCAGCTTGCTTTCCATGCCATGTCTCTGCATGTACATTGGAGGCTTATACAGCTTTTATTGACATTTTCTTGTAAATATGGGTTTGGGCTGCAACCCACCCACTACACATTGAAAGGGTGCTTGATTGACAAGTCTCTCCAAGTCAACAGGAAAATCAGCTGCACGCTCCTCTTCTATTTTCTTCTCCAGAGATCTGCTTGGAATCCCTCCTGTGCTGTGCCAAGGCTCAGGCCTGCCTGCTCCCCACGGACATTTAGGGGAGCTTTAAGGCTTCCCTGCATTGATTTTAGGGGAGCTTTAAGGCTTCTCTGCATTGATTTTAACGTCCCAGGAGCTGTGTGAAGCAGAGGGCTGTCAAAGAGCATTGCACCTTACAGTGGGGATGCACAGGGCTGCCCTGGAGCTCTCCTGCGAGATCTGTGGAGAAACTGGCCATGCCAGGGGCTGTGCATCCCTGCTGTTGGCATGCATGCAACCACACCAAAGAAAACACTGCAGCCAGCTCTGTCTGCAGAGCAGGAGAGCATCCCCTAAACCAGCAGAGGCAGCAGCTCACATCTGTTCAGGCGGCCACACGAGCTGCACAGCCTTAACACTGCTGCTTCTCATTTATTCACCTGCCTTTTTTTCCTTTTCCCCCCTCCACCCTCTTGCAGACGGATTTCCCTCAGACAGGACCTCCCCGCGGCCGTCTCTGCGCATGTTGTTCCCTCTGCTGAGTTCTAGGCACTGCGTAGGGGTGGGCTGGGGGCTGAGTTTGCCCGAAGGGCATTGCTTTGTACCTACCAGATGTGCTGAATTTCTCACTCTGGCTCCCTCTGAGCAGCCCCCTGCTTCCTATTGACCTTGCTGTAATTTAGATTCTCAGCCTTTTGCCAGTCCCTGCAGCTGATTTGTTCTCCTGGTGTTTAATGTTGGATTTGCCTCTTTGGGGAAAGGTTATGACCACCTTGGAAATACTTGAAGAGCAGACCTTCTCTCTTTTGTTATTTTTTTTTTTTCTGACTCTTTGAGAGCAAGCTCCTGTTACGGTATGTGGTAGCCTGCAGCTCCCCCGCTAGCAAATTCTCTGCTGGTCAGGTCTCTATGTGAGCATTTGCGTTCTGTCATTAAGTCTTTAGAGATCTTGCCAGCCACTGGTTTGGCATCCAGTCACTCTCAGCAGGACTGGTTGCCTGTATCCTGTCTTTAGCTAATGCTCTGTCAACCACAGGGGAAGCTCAGCCAACAAGATCTCTATCAGCCTTTCAAGGACCAGCCGTTCTGCCATGTGAACTGAAGTCTTGCCCTCTGGCCTGATCTATTTATTAAAGAGCTCTGCCAATCAGCAGACCTTGTCAAAAATAATGTTTCCCCTTATCCTCTCCCTCCTTCCTGGAAAATGCTGATGTGAGTGACAAAATGTTTGTTTTCATTGAGTTATTCCATGGAAATTTACAGGTTCTGTTGGAAAAGGAAAGATACATTTTCAGCTGCTGAAGATCTTTCACTTTAAGGCTTTTCAGATTTCCAATAAAAGAAAAATAATTGAAAATTTTCAAGGAAACGAACTAATCACTGTTAACACATGGATTTAACTGAATCTCAGCTTTCCATCAGGACTGCTCTTTGCTTAGGTTCCCTAGTGATTGAATGGTTTTCCTGTCACAGAGATGCTCCTGCAGGACGGTGCTGAGGTTTGCTGTGGGACACATTGCCACCTGCTTTTCTGGGCAGTGTTGGCTACCTCTTACCAGCCCTTTAGGACACATTGTTGTCCTGCATTGCTCGTTGACTTGACACATACAAAAATGGTCTTTTTTCTTGATGGAGTCTGCTTGCTGTCTGATCGTCTAGATGGCCTTCAAGCACAGTTTCAGAAGGAGTGGTTCTTGTTTGGAAGACAGGTGTAATTGAGTGGCTTGAATTCTTCTTTGTGTGGCAAAGATCTTGACCTAGTTACCATTTCTTTCTTCCTGTGTGGACAAGCTGTAGTCATAATAGCCATAAGGAGTCTTCTTCACTCCTTTTTGTTTGGGAGACCATGTCTGAATGGAGGGGGAGTTCTCCTGGACACTTCTGGCCCGAGACAGGGGGTTTCACTTCGCTTATTCTTGAGACGTGTAGAAATCTGTGACAAAGCCAGGCAGTTCACCCAGGCCTCTTGCATTTTGATGACAACATGATCCTTTCTTGCTCATCTCAACACATCTGGTCCTGCCTTCCCCTCCCATCACATCTTTACCTACTGTTACCCTTCCAGCCCTAAACACACACACACAGGATCACGTCTTTGTTTCTATCCAGGCCATGGGCTTCCTACTTTTTGGACCAGAAATTGAGGCATTGCATCAATAGGCTCTGCTCTGTTGTACAAGCATGAGGGAAGGTGGAGAGGGTTGACCGAATAAAGCCTGGAACTGCTCCATTAGTGAGATGTGCTCACAAAGCCACTGTGATCACTGGAATTAAGCTTTAAAGTACTCTGAGCAAATGCTGAACTAGCCCAGCTCTGAGAATTGCTGTGTGTACACGTGTGTGTGTGTGCGTGTGTGCATGCACACGTGTGTGTTTCAGCCAGACGCTCTGGCTGAGCCTCCTTGAGCTTGGCAGAGGCTTCTTTCCAGAAACCTGGACTTGTGACTTCAATGCCTAGTGGATTCCTCTGAGCTGGCCTCCAGTTTGTCTGGCA
Source organism: Lycocorax pyrrhopterus obiensis (assembly GCA_014706295.1). Classification (NCBI taxonomy): domain Eukaryota; kingdom Metazoa; phylum Chordata; class Aves; order Passeriformes; family Paradisaeidae; genus Lycocorax; species Lycocorax pyrrhopterus. Next base: position 13,952,640 of record JACSVZ010000007.1, on the reverse strand, counting down.
GATACCAGCCAGCCACTTAACCACAGCTGGATTGGTAGGAGAAAGCTTTGGAAACCAAAGAGCCTGGCCCATCCTTGTTGGCTGGGGGAGATGAATCTCTCCCTCTTGCCTGCCCAGCTCTGGAGGTGCTGTCACTCCGACACCTCAGTTGTACCTCATACAAAATCACCAAACAGCTGGTAGGGCAAACACAGGAAGAGAGGGTTTTCCTTTGGAGAATGCAGCTCTGTCAGTACTCCAAATATAATGGAATATTTTTAGTATGAAAAGTGCTATTTTTAAAATCCTGAAACAACTTTTTAAAATGTGATGCAATAAGTAATATGAAATATAAAGTAAGTCCAACTAGTCTTGTCCAGATTTTAAAGAAAAAAAATTTGGTTTTTTTTTTTCATAGAGAATTTACTCATATTCAGGTTTTATCCTGGCTTTGAAGAGAAAACCTTTCTGATCTTGAGTGAGTCCAAATTAGAGCACCTCACTTTTTTGGTAAAACAAAATACTAGTTCACAGCAAAGCTTAATGGGAAGATTTTCTTTAGGATCAAACCCTATTTATGCTGCACATCCGTGTCATTCAGTTGGAGTTCTCTTACAAAAGCCTCAGTCCCTCACCTGGAAAACAGGAAAAGCCCCATGTAGTTAATGTGACCGATCATGAAACACGCACATTGAGTCAAGCGTGATATCAATGAGGAAAAAGAACAACCCTGTGGGTTGGGCAGTGGTCTAGGACATGAGATCCGGGTTCCCTGTTCCCTGTAAGTGGTCTCTGTGGCCGTGGCCCCATCGCCTGAGATCATCCTTGTTAGATAGCGATTATGGCTTTGGCAGTGGCTCTCAATGTGCCATTAGTACCAATCAAGTGCACCCTGTACGCAAAATCCCAGCCTGATGACGAAGGTGGCCCGAGGTGATGAAGGTGACTTGGTACCAGGTATCAGCTCCTTGATTATAAGGAAACATGCAAACCTTTTTCCTCTTGGCTCCTACTGCATTACATTTTCCTCTTGGCTCCTTGAGGGGAGCCAGAAAAATCCCACAGTTAGAAGCCTGCTGGAAGCTCACCAGTCGAGGGGCTGGTGGCACACAAGACCTGACAGACTTGAGAGTGAATAGGAGTAAACCCAGCAAGGGTTAGGTGAGGCCAGCGAGCTTTATTTTTGAAGCGGCACAGAGAGAGAGAGAGGGAAGAAAGGAAGGAGGAAACAGCTGTAAGGACATTTTTGTTGCTGACTGGTCCAAAGGAATGTGTATAAACAGCTTTAGATGTATTTTCCTGAGCATGCTAAGTGTATTTACTCCCTGCTCTAATTGGTCCTGCCTCAAGTTAGCCAGGACTAAGAGCTCCCATGGGAAGTACGCCTCACTGACTCAAGCGGTCTGCAGACTGACTGGTGCTCACAGTGCAACCTGTGTTTATGGTGGCTCCCGAGCTGTCCTTTCTCACAGCCTCCTGCCGGAGTGCCCAGGGCCAGTGCAGATTTGGCCCTGCCCAAGGGCCCACAGGCCAGGTGGCTTTACTGAGGGCAGCAGCAGGGCCTGGCTGGCAGCAATGCTGGATCTGGCAGCACAGGAGTAAAGGGCTGCGTCTCCCTCCTGGGAAGGCTGGTCCGCATGGCTGAGGCAGAGGATGCTTGAATTTATTTCATGAGCTGGCCGCAGCTCAATTCTTCACTCAATCCAAGCAAGTTGCAGGCGAAGGCTCCATGAGCAGGAATGTTTTCCTGGTATGTGCATTGCCATGCAGGCACCAACAACCAAAGGCATTTTTGCACGTGCAGATGCCCCTGGATGCACACAAAGTGTTTGTTCCCAGTAAAACCCAGGCGGAGACTTTTTCTGAAGAAAGTGCAAGCAGTCAGCAAAAAAAGGGGGGAAGCATAAACCAGTTTCTCGTTGCAAAATGTCATTTTGATGGAACTGACATTTTTAGCAAAGCCAGTATAAATTTCAATGTTTTGTTTTGTTTGTTTTAAAAAAACAAACACAGAAAATGTCCAAATATGTAATATTGACATTTTCAGAACCAAATGTTTTCCTATTCCATCCTAGCACAGTTCTTAAAATTTGAGTTAACTTTTTCTTAAAAATACTAAAAAGAGACCAAAGGAAAAAGAAGGTTTAAGTTCTTCTGAAGTATGTGGGCTTCCCACAAATATTATCTTTTCATTCTGACTCAACACTTGAGCCCATCCATCAAAGTGAAAACGAGATGCCCTGTTTTGGGAAATGCATGTTTTACTCCACTATCTAAGCCAGTTAGTTGTGAAAATCTTTCCAAAGAGCCCTGCCCATGACTGGTGATCTTTTGGGCTGCTGGCATCCTCCAGCCAGCAGACACCTGTAAAATGCATCCTTGGCAGGGTACCAGCACAATTCCCTTACTGGTGCAGGGAGCGTCAAGGCAGGGGCAGGTTACAACCCAGGCTATCACCTTGTCCAAATGAAAGATAAACCAAAAATTTCATCCAGCTGCTGGATTTATAAAAATTGCTTTCTCTGAAGGTGCTTGAGGGCAAGAGATGTTGAGGAAGGGAGATATTTGAAGGGGGGGTTCCTGGATGCAGAATAATACATAAGCATGATGTGGGAGCTGCCACTGCCTTGCTGGTTGCCAAGCCGTGGAGCCAGCAGAAGTTGTTGATAGGAAGGGAAGCACTGGTTCCGACAGTTTTTAAGCACTGTGTAAACACCAGTGATAAGGATTGATTATGATTGCAATTCTCCTTCATCCATTATATTGCTTTGGATCTATGAAGAGAACCCAGAGTGAGTGAAAAACTGAGCAGTGGGTGTGAGTTTGGTGGCCTTGGATGATGAATTGGGCTCAGGATCTCCAGCAAGGTTTGTTTCATAAACATGATGAGCCTCTGGTTTCCCTTCTCTTTCACTTCCGCCTTTCCTCCAAAGCTCTCTTTCCTTCAGCGTTTCCCAAATCCCACCAGCCTCTGATGTGTTGGACACAGCTCTCAGGACCTGGCAGCAGAGCCTCCCCATGTGCCCAGGAGGTGATGCCAGTCACACCTCTCATTCAGGAGAAAATATTGCCCACAAATTTACCAGGACCACTGGAGGGAAACAGTAGCAAAGGAGAGGTGGAAAAATCAGCCTCCAGAAGAGACCAGATTGCTTCCACCAGGAAAGTTGACCTTCAAGGGGTACGGTGTGTAAAGCACCAACAACACGCGGTGCCATGCATGATACACGTGCCAGCTCTCCAGGAGTTTTCCAGGAGGATTTCCAGTTTCCAGGAGGTTTTCCAGTTTTTATCTCACCTAGAAGTTGATGCTCTGAGCCCCAAAGACCTCCTATTCAGTCCCTCAGGACAGCATTAGCAGGGCTTGCTGCCCGTGGCCCAAAAATTGTCAGATTTTACAGCTGGCTGGAGGGGTTATGAAAGCCTGGAATAAGTCCATTCTGCTTTTGATTTCTTTTTCCTTGAGCTGGCTTTTTCCATGGCTCTTTTTTTATCTTTCTATCCATCCCATGACATCTCTCTCTCCCCCTTCTCCTGTGGCCCCTTACCAGCACCAACTCCACCCTTCCCTGAGTGTCCCAGTTAGGAAGCGAAGAGGTAGCTACGTGCCAGCTAGTACCTTCTTATCTAGTCACAGTATGTTCCCCTAAGGGAATTTTTGGCCTGGGATTGTGTGTGTGTGTATGTGTGTGTTTTATATGCTTTATTTTTATCACAGAAAGGATAGACAGTACATTGTGTCTTCAGTCCAGGAGGTTACACACTAGATAAGAGACAGACAGATATACTACAACTGCTGCAGCCCGTGGAGTTGTGTTCCTGAGATAGCACTGGGAATGTAGCAGGTAAACTGCTTCCAACCCCCCCACATTCGGGCACTGGATTTTGTGTCAACAAATCCAGATCCAAGCAGAGATTTCAATGTTGATGTTCCCGCAGACAGAGAATAAAGTCCACAGTGCTTCCTCCATTTCTGCCACACTTGTAGCTTCTCATAAGCCCCAGTCTGTCATCTCCCCCATCCTATCCACTCCTCCTCTGGCTTCATTCTCACCTCCTCTGTCCATCTCCAATTTGGATGTGTTGTGTGGTTCAGTGATCCCCTTGGGCTCCTCCAAGAACACATCCATATTCAAAAGGAAATGGGGGATGTGTGTGTTTAGGCAACCGTGGTGTCAACAACCTCATAGTAGCACCTGTTAACCAAAGCTGGGAAAGGAAATTTAAAAAAAATAAAAGATACTTTGGTATTAAGAGCTAGAATCAGAGATGGTTTATCTGTGCCTACTTTTTGCATCTTTCTTGAACCATCTGGGCTAATTATAATGCTGGAGGCTGTATACTCATTTTTAAAGCACTAAGAGTGAGCCACAATAGTGGGTGATCCCCACTGCAGTGGTCGCCCCAAAAGGGTGGTCCTTTTTTTCCCTGTCATTTCAATACCAGTGTCCTTGCCACTGAGCCACAGCTGTGGCAGGCTCCAGTGAGCATGCAGGGTCTGATTCACCAGCATCATCACCCCTCACAAAGCTCAGGGGCACACAGCCACCCCCATGAAGCTGTCTCTAGTTCAGCAAGGGAGCTGTTGCAGAGCCTTTGAGTCATCCCACAAACTCCTGCCCTCCTTCACCTCCCCACCCAGAGCCTTTGTCTTGTGCTGTGAAGGTTAACAGCATGTTGCAGCATCACAGTGCTGCTTTGGGGATGGTGATGCTGGGTTTATTTTCTCAGGAGAAACAGATAAAGGTGGCACCAGCTACTACCCAACACTAAAGCTAAATTAGTAAATTTATTGTTCTTTCAAACCTGAGGGACGTGACAGGGACTGGTTTGGATTTGATCCAAAGCTTAGCAAAGCTGTGACCTTTGTATCGGCCTGACAATGAGGAATTGCGGCCGTGCTGCCCCAGCATCCATCAAATGCAATGATTTAGTGGCTTGACTGGCATAGCAGAGATAAAAGTCACTGTAACTAAACATTGTCACAAGATGGATGTGTCCCACTTAGAAAATATTGTCTTAACTTAGGCTTTTGTTTCTGGGTGTTTCTGTGAGGGTCTCATCCCAGTGTCTGCATCCTTTACAAATATTACCCAGACTTCAATAAATGTGTCTTTGTGGCTTACCTGTGAGATAAGAGCAAACCATCATCCTAATTTCAGAGTGAGAGAAATAAGGCACCAAGAGACTATCAGTGAAGTGCAACCACTCCTTGTGTTACCTACCGTGAGCCATATAAATTTCAATTTTCCTTATTAGCTTTTTTGTAGCTCTTTATGCATATTCAGCGTGGCTCTGGCTGGCCCCAGGTCCAGTCCCAAAGGCTGACAACCTCTGCTCATCCAATCTCTCATGCCTTGCACTTGGCAACTTGAAATGAGAGATATGCAACACACATCTCAAGTCTCTAATTTCCTAACCTGTGAGCACTCGACATTGCCTTCTTGGTGTCCTGATGCTTCTGTTCATGCCGTAGATATTCAGTATATGCTTAAGTTTAAAGTAAAGCTGACATCACCCCTGCAGTGTTATTTTCAAAGACTCCTCTGGTAAGGCTATTACACATACCTTGCAATTGGGCCATTACACATACCTTGCAAGATTTGTAATCACTGGCTATATCAAACAAATAGATCAAACAAATATCAGATTAAGTTGTACTTATGTCTCCTTCCCCTTTCACAGAACTCCACACTGATTGTTCCAGTGCTACTCATGCAACGCAACGGTGGGGCAATGTGTTTTCTTGAGTTTTTAGATGAGGAAAAGCAGAGCTGCTGGAGCCCAAGTCAGCAAAATCCGTGGAGTTCTTACAGCCTTCTCCATCCGCATGTGTCCTCAGTCTCAGCCATCTGCTGGGAGTTTGCAGGTTGAGGAGATGAGACAGGAAGATGGTCCCTGCCTCATCACACTGCTGGGTCCAGTTTGAACATCTCTGCAATAGCTACACTTCTACTTGAGCCCTTTGACAGCTTCTCACCTCCACCTCGGGGAGACATGGGCAGAAGGGACAGATTTGGTTTTGATTTTTTCTTCCTACCAAAGTCCCCCTTTCTGGTTCAGCTTTTGGCACAGCTTCTCGCTGGCTGATGATCAGCTCGGACACCAGAACACTTTCAAGGTACAAATGAGATTCTGAGTAATGACTTCTGCCACTCTTAATGCCTGGCAACTAGTCAGAAGCTTCTCCCAGGTCCCCCAGCCTCCCAAAGACCCTCCTCACCCACTGTGAGGTTCCCTGTGGCCGGCTCTCACCATGTGGCAGGGCTTTGCTAGGGCAGCACCATGGAGCTGGCAAACCCACAGCCCAGGTAAGCCTTTACTCCTCCAGCACTTTACAGCTCTGGGACAGTTAAACTTTGCACATTCCTGAGGCTGAGCATCCCACAGTGGTTTTGGGAACAGGTTATTTTTCCTGCCTCTAGCTTGCTTTTACATTTCCAGGTCTCCCAGCTGCTCTGCATGGCCAGTAGGAGGGCTGGGGTCTGCTTACTCCAGTGTGCGTGGTAGGATTGGGTGCCTGCTGTACCATACAAGCAATAATTTATTGCTCTCCTTGGTGAGGAGAGACTGGCTGTGTGCCTGGGCAGTGGGGCTGGGGCCCAGTGGGTGCTCATGCCAGCCAGGGTGTCAGGCAGGGTAGCAGAAATGCTTTCGTTCCAGCTAAGTGGTGTTGGAAATGTGTTTTCTTTTCATCCTCTTTCTAATTTTGGGCCCTGAAGTCAGTGCCCAAAGCACACATACACGCGAGTCTGAAGTCCAGCAGGCCAAGATAGATGTGTCATTATGGGGACTGTACAAACAGGAGCAGGAGAGGAGGGAAGAGGAGCCAAACAATGGAGTCTCCCTTCTTTCTGCCCAATATTTATTGTGATTTTCATGTGTCCGTCCCTGGCTACCCTCAGGCATGTCCATGGCAGGTAGGGCTGAGCTTCACTTTCCTTGTTTAAGCCAGACCTCCTCTATCCACTCTATTTGACTGTTTTTCCCCTTTTTCAATTCATTTGTCAGATTTTCCATGATGGAAGACAACCCAAGGAGCATCACTGTGGCTGCAACACAGCACACCTCTGACTGTTTCCAGGCTAATGTCACTACACCTCCCATCATCTGTGCAGCACAAAAACAGGACCAGAAGCACAAAAACAGGACCAGAGTCCTCCATGGGGATGGGATGAGGAAACAGCCTGCCCATCCACAAACTCAGCCATCCCTGCCTGAAGGATGCAGCCCCAGGACAGGATGCAACCAGGCAAGTAAAAAGCCAACAACTGATGAATATTTTGCAGACAGACCTGAAGGCATTTTTAAGTTCTAATGGAAAATAGTATTTGATACTTTGCAAGTTAGTAATAACATATTTTATCTGTATGACTTTTTCTGCAAGGCCGGCAATGATATCACATTATTGATGGTATTCTTTGTGCTCTGTCCAATGTCCTTATTTGCATAATTTCCCATCTCTTATTCCAGTCACTGATGAACTACCCACCCATTCACCCACATATTTAAATGGACAAGAATACAGATCAGTTGAAAATCAAGGGGCTTGTATTTAATGTATTTTCACCCGTGAAGCAAGACAGTGATATTTGCTGAAAGTGGATGCTTCCACAGGGAATGTCCTCTCTCACACTTCCCCGAAGAAGAGACCCCTACCCACCACCTTTCACCACCTTGTGTGTCTGCACAGGAGCTGGGTACTGAACAGAGGTTGTGCTTGCACCGGTGCACAAAATATTATGTTCAGTGCACAAAATATTATATTCAGCACACACACAAAAAAATTTTAAAAATTATCACGTCCTGAGAAGTTCCCTAAACATTCTTAAAATAGATTTTTCCATCATTTAGGGTCTCATGCAGAACCCTGGCTGATGAGGTCTGGGAATCTGCTGTTAATTTGCTCATTAGGAGGTGTTTTTACAGCAGCTTTCAGCACTCGTGAGTTTTGTGCTCTTTCTAAAACGCTCACTAAACTTCCAATAGCAAACTGCACGAGGAGTCTGCTGCCCTCCTCGTAGATCCCATAGATCCCCTAAAATCAGCACTAAATCCAGACTCCCCCGTGGTCTCCTTCCGTCAATACGGTGCCAAGGCAAGAAGCAAACACGTCCGTGTCCCCAGATACGCCCTGACGGAGAAGTCCTGGGTTCAGAATAGATCTGAACGCGCTTTCACCTGTCTGTCCCAGGAATGCATCCCGCCGCCCCTGCCAGCCTGTGAGCCCCGGGCCGTGACGTACGCGGAGGAGCAAAGCGGCCGCGAGCGTGGTGGGGAATGCCGAGGATGCCACAACAGGAAGCACGGAGACATAACATGTCCAAGTGGGGTAACTGAGGCAGACGGAGCAGGAATGCGATTCCCCGGGGGATTTGGCTGGGACGCCAGGGCGTGCTGAGCTCATTCCTCCGTCAGAGGGAGGAAGAGAGTGGAGCAGGTCTTGCTGTTTGTGTTTTATCAGATGGAACCAAACGGCATCAGCAAACATTGTGGTTTGGGGAAAGATGGATTTCAGCACATTCCCCAGCCGCTGCTCTGTGTCCCGAAGTACAGCTAGCGGAGGGAGAGGGAGCAAGTGAAAGTTTCCAGGGGCACACTGGTGTAGGAGAGGGAGCCACCTGCAAAGGCTTGCCAGGAAGCCAGCAGACGCCAGAGGGTCAGGCTAATTCAGGGTGCAGGCTACAGGGCCCTTTAATGAGCTCATTCTTCAAAGTGATCAGGAGTTTTCCGTTGAAAGAGTTTCAGGTTTTTAACTTGAAAATACCACTTTCTCCAAAGCAAAACTATCTGTGGGGAAAAAAATTGTTTCAGTGTCAGCAAATACAAATAGTCTCTTGTCAGTGGTTTCAGCTCTGGGGAATCCTGCACCAAAAGTATTTTAGGCTCAGTATTATGAATATAGAGAATGTGGAGTAAAAAGACCTCGAGACCCTTTTCTGTATGAATAAATCCTATGAGTGTTCTTTTCTAGGTTTTGCAGGTAGCTTATACGTTTTATGTGAGGCTCTGAGAAAACAAAACTACCAGCCCATTGATGTAATGTGGCTTGCTCATTCTTCTTCTTTCTCAGCCCAGTTTAGGATTATTCCCATCAGCCCCTTTGCATTTTATGCAAACTCCCCAAGTTCCATCACTTCATTAGGAAACAGCCATGTCCAGCAACACTGGCAAGAGTAGGAGCAGATCTGAGGCGCTCACAGAAAAGCTGGGAACAAAATTTTCAAAAGTTTGGAAAACAATTCTCATAGCAACTGGTTTGGGCCAGTACCTGAAGCATCCCTCCTGGCAGATCAGAATCAATGAAGGGGATCTCATCAAACCTACTTTGCCTCCCAGACATATTTCCTTTGAATAACTCCTTACCAGGCAATACTGCAAGTCTCACATGGGTATCTGAGCAAGAAGTGAGATTGCTTCCAGTCTTCTACGCAATTCAGAAGTCAGGATGTTTATTTAAGTTTCTAAACTATATGGACCATGTCAGAGCTCTGAACTCTACTGGAATTTCTGAAATGATCGATTATGGGTTTCAGTTCACATTGGAGAGGAGGATTCAGGTGACTCTTGGTCCATTTGGTGCATTCATATTCCTGTCCTTGTCCTTCCTGCTTTTAAACTGTCACCTACCAAAAACATGCTGAGGTCAGGATTCAGCTGGTGGCCTGGCTGGTGGGAGAAGCTAAAACTGGCCTGAACTTCCCTCTTTTAGCTTTGCATGAGCTTGGGAGTGCTGACTTTAGTGAAAACTTGTTTTTATCAGTCTTCAAAGCTGCTTGCTTGTTAGTCGAGGGGCAGAGACAGTAGACTCCAGCTGGTTAAAGTCACTTCTCTGACCACAAACTTTGACCCCTCCTCAAAATGCTAATTTCTAGTGCCAACCCAAAAAGGGTTGCTCAGCCCCTCTTCCCCTATCCCTACCCCTGCTCTTTGACAAATGTAGATATTGTAACTCTTTTTCTTTATTTTTTTTTAATCTATTTGTCCAACAGTCTTCTCTTGTTGTTACGTAGCTATCAGCACACATACAATCCAGAAACACCTCAGAGTACCTTATTTATTTTTCTGTTACTACCAGGCTGAGGTTCCTAAACAGATGGCTGAAGAACAAACCCAGGCTCCAGGGTTTGGTGCCGAGTTTTGCTATATGGACACTGGGATGTTTCTGTACTGGTTTCTTTGAGAAACGAGGGAAGTCCCAGGGATGGTTCTGCTGTGAATCTCTGCTGGCTGTCCTCCTTCCCATGCAGCCACAGGATCAGCTGTGAGTACTCAGCTGAGAGTCCTTTTCCCAGGAGGGACTGACCCAGGTGAAGGTGAAGGATGGCAGGTGAGGCTGCAATGTGCCTGTGTCCCCAGTAGCCCTCAGCTGAGTTCAGCTGTGCAGCCAGATGTGCATTACAGTAGCCCTGAAATGTCTGTTTCTGCTGACAGCTGAAGCCGATGGTGCATTGGGTCAGACATTGCCTTTGCCCAAACACCAGTCGGTGTGGCCAAGATCTAAGGCAGGCTCTTCCTTGAGGCCAGGCTGAGAGGAGAGGCAGGATTGTGGCCAAGATCTAAGGCAGGCTGTTCCTTGAGGCTAGGCTGAGAGGAGAGGCAGGGCTGTGCCCAGCTGTGCAGCCCTTCAGCAGAGCCAGCATTTACAACCCCGACCACAGCCATGCTCCTGCACACAATAGCCAAGAAAACCTGCGAGAACCATAGGCTTGAAACATGCCCATGGGGAAGATGATTCTCCTCTGCCTCATTAACTCCTGAAAAGACTTTAACCAGGGCCAACTTGCAAAAAAAACCCCAACCCAAGCTCAATAACACAGAGACAAGAAGACAGCCAGTTAGCTATAACTAGTGTATTTAGCTACTTCCCTAACCATTGTCCACCCTTGTTAATGGTTAAACACTCTCTGTGTCATTGTTTGCTGTTTCTGGCCAATTCAAACTCTTTCAAGTGGGAGGAAGAGTGAAGAATGGAGGGAAACCAACACCAAAGACCTGCTTGTGTTTTACAAGACACCTAATTAAATGGCACCTCAGGTTACCTATAAATGTCATTTGCTTTCCTGTTAAGGGACATTTATTAGAATTCAGAAGTGCATGAATGAGCAGAGTTCTTAACCTTGTCTTGAGACTGGTGAATGTGTACTGTGCCTAGCTCCCATCCTTATGTGGCAGCTTTCCCTTATCTCCACAGTATCACAGAGCTTCAGTTTTTTCCTTATCTCCATGGCGTCCTGAGGACTTCTTAAAAGAATGAGATCTAACTAACTTGCCCGAAGTCACGCAAGAAACTGGTGGCAGCACAGAGGATTGAGTTGAGGATTTGTTGGCATGGCAGGTGGGTCACCATGAAATCCTTCTAGAGCACCTCCAATGTCACAGCAGCCCTTTGGCCTTGGGCCCCTGCCCTCCTTGCATGGCAGGGGTTGAAGCTGTGCTGGTCTCTGGCCCTCGTGGGGCTGGGTGCTCTGCCCATGACCCATACCCAGCCTTCGCCTCAGACTTAAACCAAACTTTACTTGACTCTTCTGTTGAATTTGAAAAGTTCTGTCAACATTTTTTTTGACTTTCACATTCCTCTGCCCTCTTTGGGGTTTGACGGGAGGCAGACGCACCAAGATACCCTGAGAAATGCTGTCTTACAGTAATTTCTGGCCCTGCTGATTAACCAGTCTTTCTGATTCTGGTTAACTCTGCTCATTTACAGGCTAAAAATCCACTTGGGCAAGATTCAAACAAACATCCAGGCCAGCAGCTTCAAGTACTCTCATTCACAAGCGATCAGTCAGAAATCTCTCTGCTGAGTTTGGTGGCACCGACATCAAAGGTACAGCGTTTTCTATTGCATGACCACACTGACGTCACCATTGCAAAGCCCAATGTGGGATGGAATGAGCAGATCCTGCCAGTTTTCACTGCCTGGATTTGGCAGCACGCAGAGATTTTGCTATGAGCTCTACCGGAGGTGAGGTGATGTTGGACAGCTGTGACAACCCCTCAGTCAGATGTGGCACTCAATAACCTGACCTCAGGGACAACACTGAGACTTTCTGGGAGTCCATTGCTAAACTGCCATGCTGCTTAAACAGCTTTATGCTTTTTTTTTTTTTTTTTCTTCTTCTTGCTCTTTTATCTGACAAGCAGTCTGGTTCACAGGACCCTATGCTGGGAAGATGGGCTGATATGAGCGCTTTTCCATGCAAAGACATCCAATATTGTCCCTTGGGCTGTCTTTCCTGTTCCAGTGCTGATCTAATACTATATGCTCCTGCAGATGCTGCTATGGTCCTTGTCTTGCCCTGAGAATTGCCTGAGCCTTGGAGGGGCTGAGGGAGGTATGAGGGCATCAGGACCCCCTAGTGCATGGGTGGCACGTGTCCTTACAGCACTCAAGCATTAGAGCAACAAAATATTATGCAGGAGATAATGAACCTTTTGCAGGCAATAAAAAAATCAGCCAGCCAGGATGGCTTGAGCAGCTTCCACCTGCCTAACCCTGCCATTGAGATAAGAACCTCCTTGCACTGCAAGAAAATTAAGTGAGGGGCAAGAGGGAAGTGGCGGGGAACATCCTTATGTTTAACATCTGTTAATGAAAGACTGTTGGGGTGCACTATGTGCTGGAAGAGAGATAGGCCCTGAGGGCCGGAGAGAGAGCCTCTTTCCTGGACCCAGAGGTGACCCTGGGAGTGCATCCAGGTCACCAGGGATGGGCTGAGAGACGATTGTGGGTTTCTGGACAGTGCTGGGCCTATGAGATGTGATAATTGTAGTTTGTGGCCTTATAGGGTGTTGTTTACCTGTTACCATAATAGGCAATGTCTATGCCCTATCCCAGGTGATTGGGGGACACTGAGGTGAACATCTTTCCTGTTTATATGATGTGATATCCTGTTAGGTGCTGGTATTTAAAGAGTATTCACTGCACAATAAACACTTGCACTTTTCCATCTTGTGTGCGGAGCCATGCCCTTGCGTGAATACTGCAAAAGATCATTTAATCAACTGCAAAAGCAAGAATGGTCACTGCTTCGGCTTCCCAAACACATGATGCCACAGCACTTCTCTGGACTGTGCTCCCTATAGGAGGACACTGCCAGGATGAAAGGGCAGTTTAGTTTCAAGCAGATTATTGCTTCATAGCACAGGGGATACAAAGACTTCAGGGCTTGAGTCTGAGCTTGACAGCCCCCCATACACATCAGGTGTCCTAGTGCAGCCCCCAGCCCTCCCTCCCTACCACAACAGTATAAGAACAAACCAGCCAGACTTGTTGCTTAAAGGAAGAGCTGGCTGATACCATTTTGATGGTGAAGTACATGCCTCTGGATGGATGCTGTGTACAGCAGGACCCTCTGGTTTCCTCAGAAAGAGATGAAAGATCAGTTATGGAGCATGAAAGCAGTGATGCCTCCAGTGGCACTGAGAGAGCACTAGATTCCACAGCTCTGCCTCAGGCAAAGAACAGGCAAGTCCTTAAGGAGGCTGCTTTGCTTCCTTGTTGTTTTTTTTCCTACTTCTCAGGGCAGAGAGGGTGAGGTGAGTCCCAAGATTATCGTCTCCCTGCAAGCAGCAGCTGCATCACCTCCACCATGCTCTGAAACCAGATGAAGATTCCAGGTCCATTGCCTGGTTGCCCTCACAGAAGATGTCTCATAGAAGCCTCATCAGCTTCTTCATCTCTGTCCGTAGGAAAATCATGATGGAGCACAGCTGTTTCCTTATCTCAACTGACTTCTCTTTCTCGCTTCTCCCTCCCTGCAGCTGCCCAGGTTGTTTGTTGACACCTCCACCATAGTGTCAGTACCAGTATGCAGCAGAAGGGGAATCTCATCTCTGAACCGTGAGAGGTGGGAGTCAGCACCATTAGGAGGTGGGAGTCAGCACTTTCCTTCCAGCAGGTACCATCCAACCTTGATTTCCACCATCCAGATCTGCAGGTCAGTGCCCTGAAGCAACGTTCTTCCTTGACTCTGATACTTCTACCCAGATGATCATTTTAGCTGGTAAAGAATTTTTCTAACATGAAGAAACATATGAAGAAACAAAGACCTAGCAAACCAAAATATAACTAGTGCCCAGCTGCCTCTTTATCTGGCTGTGCTTTATTTGCACAAGCTGAAGAACTTCATGGTGCCAGGAGGGATGTGATAGAAGTTCTTTGTCTCATAAATTATTTTGGCCCAGTCTTCCCCCAGGAGTTAGGACTTGAGAGCAAGAGCTGGCAGCATGGGTTCTGCTCCCAGCTTTGGCACTGACCTGCTGTGTGACCTTGGACAACTCACTTCACCTCCCCTGAGCTTCTGTTTCCCCTCCTCTCCTTTGTCTGCCTTGTTTATTTGGACTGTCAACTCCTAGAGAAAGGAATTCAGCCTCCCTGGCTGCTTGAAGATTGCATAGCATGACGGGAGCCCAATCAGACTTGCTTCTGGGAGGTACTACAGTAAAAAAGTTCATGATGATGACTAAAAACTAGCATTTGCTAAACAATTGTATGGGAGTTTTTGCTTATTAAGTGGCATACATGAACTAGCAGAACACCTCTGGCAGTTCAGAGAGCTTGTCCAGGGGCAACAACTGTTTTTGTTCCTTTTCCATGGCCACACTGAAGACCATATCTACCAGCCCCATAAATATTGACATCTTCCCTCTGTCGCAGCTGCACAGTGGGAGGAGTGGGAAGCATCTGCCAAAGAAAAGGGAATGTTTGTTAGAGGTAATGAAGAAGGCTCCTCCTGGAATCCTCCCCCTCATAAACATCTGGACAGATAATAGTTCTTGTGAGAAAGGTTGAGAGAGCCAGGGAGGCCTCCTGGAAAGGGCAGGGAAACACTCCACTTTGGAGCTAGGTTAGCACCAAGGGTGGAGAGAAAGGTGAGAAAAATGGAGAAAGGTGGAGAGAGGCTGCAGGGGCTAACGCAGGCCCTGTCACCCAGAAGTCAGGGATGAAACAGACAAAACCAAGGCCACCAAAAGCCTATGGGGCAGATAATCTTTAGGTGAAACCACAAGAGCCTTGCTTCCAGAATACACCTCTTTCAGGCAAGTGCTGCAGCTTTGAAGTCCATTTAGCCCTATGGATGGTATCAAAAGGTGTAATGAAGGATTTGCCATTGCATTCGTGGCCCTTGAGGAGACTCCATGCTCACCCGCTGGCTTCTACTCCACGCAGAGTCCCCCTGGCAGTGGCACTGCTGTCCCTCAGCCAAGAGGGTGCCCTTCTTTTCCTGCTAAGTGACCCACAGCTGGTACACAAGGACATCATGATATGGCAAGAATCACATCGTTTGTGCTACACGCCACTCCACAGATATAGCTGAGAGCAAATTGTTTCTCTAACATGCCAAGGATGCTTTCAGAAAAGCTCTTACCCCACTACCCCTTCGGCAGCAGCCCTGCAGCCTGACAAACTCCACTGGAACGCTCGTCTGCTTTCAAAATGTCTTGAATGTATTGCATGTATTGGCCTGTCATTGGTTTTCTCAAGCCCCAGCAATACAGAGGGGTCTGCTGGGAGCAGTGTGGAAAGCAGCTCCTTAAGTGATGCTTTCCAGTTGACAGGACTGGAGGGCAGGCACTACCTGCTGTTAGGGAAGAAAGCCAATCCAGTTGTTAATCCATCAACCAGAGGCCAATGCAGAATTGTGCCCCCCAGTGCTGTTTTCCAGTGCTTTGTCCATTTCTGTCTGTGTTGGTGAAGGTCCTTCTCCTGCCTGCCTGCCCACGCAGGAGCATCCTTGTGGGGTGAGTTCTTCCTAACCTGGCAATGCCTGGGAGTGCACAGAGGCTTTTTCTGTCTCCAAATGTAACAGGTGGCATAAAGAAGGCACAAACATAGGAAGGATGACCTAAAAGAATAAACTCCACATGGCCTTAATTCCCTACTCCCCACTGCAACAGGAGCTTTGGAAATGCAAAAGACAGATGAGCACACATGGAAGAGCGATGCTCATGGAGTGAGGATCTCCCTGTGCATTGCCACTGATGGTGTTCACAGATCTGTGTTCTGCCACTGCATCCAGCTTGCTGCACAGCCCGAGGCCATCACCACATGAAACAGGTGAAGGGCAGTGGCTGCATATTTAAAGGAAAGATAATAAAAGAAGAAAAAATAGTCTGTTTTTCACAGCTTGCAGGTTGCTGTTAAGTAGTTGCTCCTTTCCATGGCAGTCGCTGGGGCTCAGAGACCACCACAGACATGCAGTTGCCAGGGTCTGAAGGGCGAAATTCCTGTGTCTCAGTCTCCAAATTCCTCAAATAGTCCCTCCAATTTTTATGTTTTCATAAAGGCATGGCCTGCTGCCGGGTGACCTGGAAGAGGCATTGCAGTGCTTTGTCAGCACACTTGCCTCACTGCAGAAGCTAAGGACCAAGTTGTCTTATTAATAATTTAAAAAGTGGGGAGGAAAAAAAAATAAAAGGCACAGTTCTGGCTAATTGTAGGGGGGGAAAAATGAGGTCAGAGTTCATTTTTTTCTCTGCTGTCGCTTCACAGTTCACTGGCTGACAAGGAAAGCAAGATAAGAAGAGACTGGAGATAGTTCAGGGAGCAACCTCCCTCTCCCAAGGAGAAGTGGGGGAGTTCAGGTTTCTGATATGGATGGAGAGGCGACTGTGCTGGATGTTGAGCCACAGGGCTTGGCAGAGGTGATGCCATAAGCTACTCCAAGAGGAAGCAGGGGGGTTTGGCATGGTGCACGTGGAGCGAGCATGTCTCGTTCTTTGCCACCCCACAAACGCATGGTGCTGCTCACAGGGAAGTTGGTGCTGCTCGCAGGGAAGTCTGAACTGAGAGGAATTGGGAGCCTCCTGCCACCAGCAGCAGGATTTCAAGCGGATACATTCGATTCAATCTACACCTCAAGGTTTATCCACTCTCCACTTTTTTTATTTCTTTTTAATCTGACATCTATGCAAAAGTATAGACTGGAGAGGAGAGCAGAGCCCTAGTGCTTCTTCCTGCTCTGACACTGGGCTGATGACACAGCGAAGCCTGCCAAACCACCCTTCCCTCCTTCTGTCCCCTATGGTCGCTCCCGCTACGAGCGGCAACTGCTGGAGTAACCGAGACCTCCTCAGGAGCGTGAGATCCAGAATCATTCATTTTATGGGGCCCTCCTGCGAGAGCAAGGGATTTTTTACCCTGATTCCTGCTGGGGAAGCACTCCCACAGCCACAATGTGAAACACAATACAGCACGGACTCTGACATTCAAGCTGGGTTATTTGAGGCTAGTTTGTTACACGGGGCCTATGCAGCACGATCCCAGCAGTAATTATCCAGGCTCCTTCCACCATTCTGGCCAGTTAAATGCTAACTTTGGCCTGAAATTGCAAAGTCACTGGGAAAAGCTGATGTGCCGTGCTTGGGTTTAGGGGTATAGAGGGAGGAAGAGGGTCAGGAGAAGGAACCTCCTTCTCCTGACCACAGTGGGTGGCTGTTTAGTGAAGACCCCAGTGCTGGGGACATGCTCTAGGGATGGGATGTTTGCCTCTGTGAGCATGAGCAGTGGACTGTGGCAGGTGGCTTGGGACTTTCTTCGGCAGTGGCACTCATGGAAATTCCAGGGCTGTTGCTAGAGGTAAGCTTTCTGTTACAGAAATTGAAGTGATGCCTAAAACTCCTTAGGTCAGGCCAGGGGATCACAACAGCCTGTGAATCTCTGTCCCAGGGCTATTTAGCCTAGGGAGAGTTATCTACAAGGTGTTGCCTTAACGTAGGATCAGAACTCAGGTCCTGAACGTTTTTCTTTCCTCAACTGAGCACATGCAGAGCAGGCAGGGATTGCAGGGGAAGTGTGAGGTGAGAAAGATGTTGTCAAACTCCTGTGAGAGGTTAACCTGGCTCCTGAAGTTTGCACAAGCACCCACCAGCAACACTGGTGGTGTGGCAGAGCTGAAGGCTGAGCAGGTAAAAGGCAGGTGGGCCATTTGTGCTAGACCCCAGACAAACATGAATAACCTCCAGCACAGCCGGTTCCACCATGCTCTGAAATAGAAAACAACTTCTGAAAAACCTTGGAATGCTAAGACATGTGAGAAGGAATAGTGGATAAAAAGGGCTGAACAGAGGACTATAAACATCTCCAAAGACATGTTCCCGAGCCCCTCCAGACAGGCTGCCCATCCCTTTCCTTCCCAGCCCTATTTTCCACTAATGCAGAATAATTCCTAATTGCTTTTGCTATGGAAGTAATGACATGTCAGAGTATTTTCCTTTTTTTTTTTTTTCCTGTCAGGGACAGAAATCAGGACCCTTCTGCATTTAGACATGAAGGAAGGGAAGGAAAACAGTCTTGTTTTTCAATAAGACAGGGTCTCTTCCTCCGTTGCTCAACTGCCCTTTTGCACAAGGCTTTCTGGCCCCGTAGTAGCCTGCTTCCCTGGAGAGTACAGTCAACATGGGGAGGCAAGGCAGTGTTGGAAGGTAGCCTGAGGATAACAGGCGTTATAAAGAGGAATTTTTTTCCCTGCTGTTTTTGTTTGTTTTACCACAGAGGCTCAGAGGAGCTGGCCAAGAGCCTCACACAGCAGGTGCTGCCTGGGAATGCAAGGGGAGCAAAATTCCTACTAAATGGAAGCATTATTTGACACCACTGCCTTTCGCAATCTCTTTCTTTTGTTTCAGACAAACTCCAAGGCCTCCTGGGCTTTGCGGTCAAAGCTGAGTTGGACTCTTCTGCAGGGGAGGAAAGGGAAGTAGTAAGGGTGTCCCCAAACATGCCAAACACTTGGGTGACAGAGACCAAGCCTTCTGGAAACAATACTGCTGGGTTCCCACAGAAGTAGCAAGAGGGCCAAGAAAAAAAGAAAAATCACCTTTGGCTCCCTCACAGCAGTGTTATACCTTTCTTCTTTTTTCCTTTTCTTTTACTTTTTTTTTTCCCTTTTTTCTTTTTTCTTTTTTTTTTTTTTTTTTATGAAGGAGAGGCTGAGCCTGCACACCCACACCAAAATGCTTTTGACATTTGGAGATCTACAGCAGTGGGTCGCTACTCTGCCCAGCTTGGCTATTGTCTACCATTGCTGTTGCAAGACTGGAAGAGAGAGTAAGAGTGGCTAAAGGAAAGCAGGATAACTCCTACGTTTACCAGAGGCTTCCCCTGTGGCTCAGTCCTTCAGCTCCTCTAATTTTCTTTTGGATTCAGCTCCTTCCCAGTAAAACTGGCAGAAGCCACGTGAGGGTCATATATCAGTAGCATGGGATGTGTAGCTATTTCATAAGTGATGGGTCAGTGTTAAAATACAGAAAGAAGGAAGTCAGAATCTTCCAGAATTGACAGGCTTTGCCACAGACTTTACATCCTTCTATTTTTTTACAAGCAGACAGGCTGCCTCTGTCCAAACGCTCTCCTCCTACCAGCAAAAATGTTTTCTCAGATAGACTCACTTTTCATAGCCTTTTGGATACCCTCAGTTGCCAAAATGACCCCACGGAAGGGTCTGGTGATAGCTCATTTCCAGAAGCCTTCAAAAGATGCAGTAGCTGGCGATGCCTGTCTGTTCAGGTACGTCTGTCTCATGGTTGTGCTCGAGCAAAGGGACAGTGTTCTGGTTTGCTCCACGCCTTGCATGCTGGCATTGTACTCACTGATGGAGCCCTGGGGTGCTGCTCCAAGGCTGGTGCTGTTAATATTAATGATTTTCTCCCCCTTCTACACCCTGTGGTCCCTGGGAGGCCAACAACCCCAGCCTGGATGCTTTTAAACAGCGCTGTGTGAGACACAGCCACATTCCTTAGCTGTAAGTCTTTGGAATCACCCACAGCTCTCCAAAACGAGTTCAGAGCACGACTTGCATCTCACACAGATGATATGGCTCTCCAGGCCCAGAGGTAAAACCTACAATATTAGCAACACAGTGGATAGGTGGTACCCACATTCCTGCCATTAACGTCACCGGCATTTCTCCCTGCCAGCATCCAGCTATTGCATTCCTCAGCCCAAACAGCAGCTTTCTTGAATTTCATGTACTGCAAGAGATGGAGAAATCCATGTGAGACAAGTATCTGATTCTTCCCAGCTCTTCCACTGCTATTTATTGAGTACATTAAAATTAATGAAAACCAAAGACATTTGAATGGAAGGCAGAAAGTCATAAAGTTCGGAAAATGAAAATTTAAATAAGCCTTTTTTCAGAAGGCCATTTGTGTATCATTAAAATTTCTGCCCACTCAGAAAGGGGAAGGAAGGATAATACTAAGCAAAACCTAAAAGCTTCTGGTGTAAATTTGCAATGGCAAGAAAAGTATGTCCTTGACAGATAGCCAGAAGGACAAACTACTGCCATGATCAAGCTCTTCAGGATCAGGAGTTCCAGTGAACGGTATAGCTACTGAAAATCAGAAAGGATGTAGAATAAGTCTGCACAAATAGTTTCAAGGATGGAAAATGTGCCTTGATGGTGTGAGACACAGAACTATCTCCATCTCCATGTCAAAAGGGGACGGGGAGAGAGTAATACTGTACAACGCATCTGTGCAGAGAGATGGGTGAGGTGTTCAGAAGTCCTCTGGCAAGGCTGGTCAGAGCCCTTGTTTCAGCAAGAAATGTTGGTCTGGCTTTTACATCAGCAAGTTCAATTTCTGTTCACTTTTCTAAATGAAAGTATTTTGAAAAAAAAATTTTAAACATCCCAAGTGATTTTTCTCTGTATTAGTTAAGGACAAATGATAATGCAGACAACAGCACAAAAAGTTTTTAAATAGCTAAAACTGCAGTAAAGTTGACTCACAAATACTTCTGATTTATCAGCTTTTTGTCCAGGTGCCAGGATTAAAAAAAACCCAACTCCAAAGTTTGAAGAATGTAGCGTGCCAGGCAATGCCGCTCAGTTATGAAGAGGAGAAAAGCGTAAAACTCATGGCTACGTGTGAAGCCAAACGAAAGTGGATTAGAAATGAGGCACACTTTTAAATTAATATGAGCTTTGAAATCAAGTAATTTGATGAGTCTCCAGCTTCTGATGTGTTCATATTCCCGTATATTGGTATGTCCGGAGCTGGATGTTTTTCTGGAAGATGCAGCAAAGCTACTGGGCTAATTGACTGCAACTGAATGGCTTTGAAATATAGGAAGTCATACCAGATGTTCTCATGGTTCCTTCTGGCCTTAAATCCTGTGAATCTATGAACGAGTTTCTGAATCTGCGAAATCTGAAGTCCTGAGAATACAAACATATGAGTAGAGTTATACTTCTGGCCTCCACATCAGAAGAAAGATATTGAATGTGCATTGTTGCGATAAATCAAAGAAGCAGCTAGATCAGAGCTGTAATAAAAGTCAACTGCAGATCTTTGTGCAGAAATTGGTCATATGTCATGTGAGGACAAGGTTTGGAGATGGGATTTCTCAACATCTGAAATGACTTTTTCTGGGAGCAGCCCCTTCCAAGCACGGTGGTGGAGATCCTCCTCCGGACTTGGTCTTCTGTGCCACACAGGAGCTTGTTTGACAAGTGACGATCAATGAGGCACTGAACGCTGCTGACCACAGTGTAATTGAGACGAGCATCCCTGCCATGAAAACCAGCAGTGAGACATTCAAGTCAAGAGAAAGGGGTTTTGTTTTGCTGGGCTTCCTTAAGGGGAAGCATGTCAAAACTGAGGAAACTGAAATCCATAGTCAGCAAGAAATCTTACTCAGCCATGGTCTAAGCACAGTCACACCAACCATGTATCCACCCACTCCCCTGCTCTGAAAAAGGAAGAAAAGCAGCAACAACAACAAAAAATCCCAGAAGAATTAGGATACTTCTGTGTCATTTAATAACACATTTAAGTAATCTGATTCATTCTGGGAGGAAATCCTCTGTATGCCCCATAACTGGATTCAGATGACATGAGTGTGAGCCTCACCACTGAAACTCCTTCTTACCAGGTGCTGAGCATCTCAAGTTTCCTGCCCTCACCATCTCTCTTGGCTGTGCCTCTGGCTCTGGCTGGAGAAGGCATCAGAGCGGGTAGGACCCACCTGGGACCCCACATGCCTCATCAGCACAACATGGGGTGGTTCCTAAGACGCATGGTTGGCCACTGTGATGCACATCTCCCTCCTTGATGCACGGAGGGTGCTGGAGCCTTGCACCATGGGCCCATTGCTTTAAAGAAAACCTTCGAGAAACAGACGCTTGGTTTGAATGAAATGCTCAGAAAAAGAGCATGTTCTGCCAAAATTCTCCAGTGAAGCGCCCTTATTATATAATACCAAGCTACCTGTGTCGTGCAAAGTGCTGTCTGTCATTTGCAGAGGGCCCGTTGATACTCTAACGTCACCACCAATGTCACGCAACACTGGGTGAAGCAATGAGCACGGCGATGTCACCAGGAAATACATAATGCCAATGACAGTGGAACTAATGTAGAGGCGATTATCCTTACATTATTCAACACTTCCAATTGCTCTCTGTTTTAAGTGGCTATATGATGTAATAATATATAAATACTGTAATGAAGGGTTTATTTATAGCCATCCTCAGTGTTACTGGTGAAAGTATTAATGCATTTTTCCCACGCTATGTTCATTGACCGCAGCTGAGCAACCCATTTTCAAGGGACTATGTCAAAAGAGTGTTTAAGCCATTCCTCAATCACAGGAACAGGTGAACAGCTAATGCAGCAAGGGAAGTAATCAGCTTTAACTATGGGAATGAAAAAAAAAACCAAAAACAAAGCAAAGAAGTGTAGGTGAAGGGGGGACATACCTCAAAAGGAAAAAGAGGGTTAAAATGTCTCTAAAGTTGGCAACTACTTTTCAACCTGGGGACCAATGGACTCCATGGAGCAAAAAACACTTGCACCTAGCTCTCATTTAGGACATGAGAACTGATGGAGGGAGTAGGGGGAGTGATCAGACCTTGGACCAAAAGCAGCTTCAAGTCTTAGAAATATGGAGTGATGCCATTCACGCTGCCAGAGTTGCTCTCGATTTCAAACAGTGTTGGCCTTAACTGAGCTTGCATTCCTGTATAATCCTCCACATCCTTCAACTTTCCAAACCACCCTGGAGCCACCAGTAGCTTCCAGATGTTTTTTCCTCCTCGCTGAGGATGGTATGGAGAGAAAAACAGCAGGTCTTGAATGGTTGAAGGTGCAGGGATTCAGAAGGACTATGTGGCTTTTGCAGAGACACACAGCTCTCCCATTCCTACGCTCCATCTGCAAAGAGACTTCCCTTTCACTGTAAACACAGTAAAAATGGGAAAAAGCGGAAAGAAAAATTTTTCCTTGTGGGAGAAATGTGTGATTTCATCATTGCGAGTGTGGGTTTCTTGGGGTGTGTAGGAGAATCCACAATTACCTGGAGAGACAAAGTGGTGGAGATGGGCCTTCTGGCTCTCTGGCCTGCCTTCCTCCTGTGCTGCGCCAGGTCCTGACCCACTCCTGAGCCCCTCCTGTTACTACAGCTTCCTTGCTGACCTAGGAAGAGATGCTTTTCAGAAATCCACCTGCTACCTGCATTTTCCCTCTTTAGAGAGAAGCTTTCCCTGTCTTTGACTTGGCTCATCATTCCTTGCAGGTTGTACCATGTATTTCCTTTAATGGCTCTTTCAGTGGTGAAAACAGGGCCAGACTTGTAGAAAAAATGTCAAAATTTCTCCACCCAAATTAGGACATCCCCATTCATCTTTCTTAAAATTTGCCATTCCCAGAGCATGAAAATCCTTTGTATCCATGTGGGCTTTTAGTGCAAAGCAGAGGAAGAAATGGGGCAAGAAATGGAGTGACAGCAGGAGGGGATGTATCTTCCTCCACTGCATCGGCATGCTGCCAGCAAGTGCAAGAATCTGCCTTTTTTTCCCTGTTTCACAACAGATCTGCACTGTAAACAGCATTCATCACACAGGGAGTTCCACTTAGAAATGGGTGAATGCTAGAAAAATACTATTTACAAGTCCTCCCTCAAATAAAAACCATGAGTTTATTTTGGCACCGACAGTGATTCTCCTAGTGATTGCTTCTGGCAAGCGCTCAGGCAGGTACAACAACACTTGCTGAAATATTCAGAGGATGGGGACGTTGCAGATACTTGTGTAAATGTGAACTGCTGGGCAAACCCTCGTGCAAATCTGTGCAGTGAGGAGTTTGCATAACTGGTTTTGATTGCTGCTTGCGGATCCCAGACTCCTCGAATCAAAGCGGAAAAGCTGTGCCACATGACGGAGGTAAACAGGGACACACGCAGAAACTCACCAAGAAGAGCACAAATGAAAATTAACAAAAAAAAAGGCAGCAACAAATAGTTGAACTGCAGTCAGGCTGCATAGTTTACAAGCAGCCCAAAGACTGAGAAACGGCCAAAGAAACCATTCACGTAATAACAGCGTGTCAAACACATCTGTAAAGTTCCTGTAGCATTTGCAAACAGCGGCCTAAGTTCAACAGGATTTACTTGGAGCAGTTCATAAGATTGAAATCAGGCGAGCATGCAAATATCTTACTGGAACAGGGCCAGTAGACGGGACTACAGTTGCATGGTTAATTGAGTTTGGCAAGCAGTCGCCCAGCTATATTTCCTTCGGGATCGACATGTGGGGTGGATCGATTGATACTGGAAGAATGAAGGATGGGGATTGCAGAAAAAGGAAGAGCTGACTGGGTGGGCTTGCCAAGGTGGGCAGATGGGCTAATGTTCAATAGGTGGCACCTACGAGCATGGATCCAAGGCTGGTGTCACCTTGAATTGCCCCCCAGCTCCCAAATTCTTCTCCTGATGCAGACGGAGATTTAACCGTATGCTGGCTGTAACTGGTGTGTCCGCATGTGAAAGCAATTGCAAGGCTGGAAGGGCTTGGGTTCTGTTTTGTTTGCATTGTTCATTATCTACAAATGCAATTACCAAGGGATAAATTAAATTAGGTTGTAGCATTATTTTGAACATCTTTTCTGGTTTGCTTTACTTCAAATTTTCTGAGAGGCCAGTGTTTGCAGTTAAAAGTACAACTTGGCAGAAGTACAATCAGGAGTGAGCAAGACATACCACAAACAAAACCATTAAAACCATTTAGAAAATTTTTGCAAAAGACAATCAAGTGTTACGGGACTAATTTCCCACTTGGTCACCATGATTTTATGTCAACATTAACACCATTGATTTCAGCTGAGCCCTACAGGCACAAAGCTTGTGTGATGGGGTGGGAAACTGTCCCAGTTTAGGATTATGTATATCGTATTATTTAAAAGACAAAGAAACAAATCCCAGGAGTGTGTAAGTATGCTGAAGTCTCTGAATGTAGACTTTTCCCACTGAAATCAAAAGCAGAGCATCTGTGTACTGGGAGGAGTGGAATCAGGTGTCCTCTACCTGCCATTGGGTACAATGCACTTTTTGGGGCTGGATGTAGAGTATAGGACAGGATGGATGCTCTGGAAAATAGAGAGATGACTAAAGAGAAAGGTGTGTCTTCCTCCCTGAGAACCTCCTCTCCCAGCCCCAAATACCTTCTTATTTCTCATTACTTCATACACTAGGATCTATTTTTAATGCTCCTCAAATCACTGATATTCCTTTTTTTCTGTATGTGTATGAATATAGAGATACGTAAATCCAAAGAAAGACAGAAGGTATTTTTTTACCTGGTTGATCATTGTTTTGGTTTTTTTCATTTTTAGGTCTTTTGGAAGTGCAATTATATTAGACATGTTGGGCTGGCCACTAGGATGAGTAAAACAGTTTGGGAGAAGAAAAGGTTTGTAAATATTTCAGGATAATTACTAACAGTTAGTCCCAGAACCAGAAAAAAAATATAAAAAAGAAGGAAAAAAAAAAGCAAAGAAAAAGAGAGAAGAGCTTTCGCCTGTTACTGATTTCCTTTTTGGTTACAGGGGCCATTGTTTGTTTTAATGACAGGAAAAGAGAGCTGTCAGAAGATATTTGCATAGTGCAAATAGGGTCACAAATCAGAGGGGCTGTGGAGATCATGTAGCAGCGAGCCGGCACCCATTGATGTGCAGCTACGAGGACGAAGTTGTTTTCTGTAGTAATGGGGAAAAGCTGATAGTTTTTCCACATGCAGTTGAGGGCTCAAGCAAATTTGGGGGAGAAAAGCTTCCTGCTTGCAGCAGGGTCCGCCGGGCTCTCATGAAGGCGTTGCTGTTTGTTTATTTTCCTAGCTGTGTGCTTAAGATGCATTCTTTGAAAATTTAGCTGATGGGTCTGTTTGTATAGACTGCACTGCTGGTGAGTTAGACCAGGGGTTTGTGTTCATTTGGGAAAAGAGAAAGAATCCTGGCCATCAGAAATGTTTACTATATCAGGAAATGAATTCACTACTTGAGGGTTCCAATGGATATAAAACAAAAATTAAAACAAGAACCTTGTATAAACCCACTTTGTATTGTCTCCTCCATAAACAGCCCCATACGTGAAAAAGCTTGGAGTGAGAGAGGTAGTTTTATTGGGGCATGTGGAAGCGAGTTAATTGCTGTTGTTTTTTGATTTTTTTTTTGCACATGTTGGTGAGTTTGAAGTGAAATCTGGTTGTCTTTTCTTTCTCCCATTCCAGGGAGAGCTGAGCCTTTGCTGAGAAATAACACTAGGCAAAATGACTTCAAGCTGTCACCATTACACAACCTAAACTTTATTTCTTCATTAATGCATTACAGAGCAAAAAAACAATGAGAGCATTCCTCTGGAATGTGTGTTTACTGAGCACAAAATGATATGTTTACTGAAATAGCAGTTGCTGCCGGGTTACCCAGTGGGAGAGAGCTTTCTCTTACCACACCGGTCCGAGATCCCGGTGTCGCTCTGCTCCGCGGCCTCCGACGCCAGTGATTTCCCCCTTGCCAAGAGGGTCCTGTGGGAGCAAGCAGTGGTGGTGCTGGCCAGAGCTGAGGCTCGGCATCATCCAGTGGCACCTTTCCGGGGGCTCCAGCAAGCCCTGGAGGAAAGGAGAAAAAGGAGGGGGATTTCAAGGCATCCCTTTCTGGAAAAAGCATGAGTCAGAGGAGAAGGGGCTAAACCCAGGACTTCAGGGAGGGTGTTAAACCCAGACTTCAGCGCCTCTCTTGGTGTGGGAGCAGGAGAAATGCTTGGGGCAGAGGACAGGTGCTGGTGCTGTGTGGATGAAGACTCCCTCCCCAAAGCATGGGCAGAAGTGGTGGCTGGGGACTGGCAAAGCAGCTCCTGGGTGCAGCAGCCCTGAGGGGATGTGCTGCAGGAGGGATGGTGGGAGGGCAGGCAATGTCCTTTGTGGTCTCAGTGAGGAAAACATCATTCCTGATGGCCAGGATGAGATGGGCATGTTGGAAATGCCCCAAACAAAAATAGCCAGGGAAGGGAAGAAAGGGAGTCAGACAAAGGCAAACAAAATCAGTGATGGAGCTTTCTTCTTTATCCCAAGAGTCAAAGCAATCCCTGTGTGTATTAGTACGTGTGTACCTATGCAGGTGCACACACATGCACACCCTCCTATGCACCCAGTCTCATAAATTCAAAGGTAGTTTGTTCTTTTCTCTTTATTCCACTAGGTTTCAGACAGCAAAAAACCAATAATTAAGGAGCTTTTGCTCAGTACAACTGCCAAGCAGACATCAGGTTGGCTGCAGCAGTGTTTGGTGTGGATATGGCTCTCCAGTGATTCATAACCAGCCCAATCGGAACAGGGTTCATCAGTGCCCCAACCAACAAAAACACAACTGCAATGTTTTCAGTTCTTCCCCTTCTCCTTTAAAGAGAAATACACACACACACATGCAGAAGGAAAACAGAACTAGAGAGTGCTTTCTAACCTGGTATGGCATATTACACTAATTAAAGGATGCTGTTACTCATGCATCATTCATGACCCTGCCAAAACTGGGAACAAACAGTCCCTACAATCTTGATAGGACTGTCTGAGCTGAACTTTGCAGAGTTTTCCAGTCTGAAAAAGCCCAAATAGGAAACATCCTTCCTCACTGCTAATTCCTGCAACTGGCAGCATACCAGGCAGTGTCCTTACCCTGATCTGCTTCTTTATTGATAATTTTGTCCAGCAGTGGCTGCAGGGCAGGTGAAGGAGTCTGCAAATGTCGTGTGCTGTCATCTTTCCACTGAGTTGCAGCAGAGACCTCAGAAGTTCCATGTTGAGTCAGCTTCCCCCATGGTGGCAAAGTCCCTGGAAACAAGGAGGAGCTTGAACCCGGACATCGCCTCTGCCCTGGAGGTAAAAGCATCTCCTTGCTGAGATGGCCTTTGTTCTGGTTACTGTGGTGTTCATACTTTTTGGTGTCTTGTTTGACACCACAAGGGCAGGGGGTACTGCTGCTGGGAGAGCCAGAGGCATCGTACCTCCCCCCCAACCCTTCTTGGAGAGGTGTGAAGGAGAACTGGAGAAATCATAGAATTGTTAAGGTTGGAAAAGACCTTTAAGATCATCAAATCCAACTATCAAGTCCTTCAAGGTGTCTCCAGCCGTGGCTGAGAGGGGCCAGGAAAGTGTGCTATTTGTATACGTGCCTTGAATGCATCTCGGCACCACACTGAGAAGGATTGACAGGAGCTGCAGAAAGGCTGAGTAAAATTTTCCGAAATACCTAAGTGATGTGGAAGCCTCCTGTCCTATTTTTAAAATGTGACTGAAGCACGTGAGACTCGGAGCCTTAAAGGTACCTCTGCAGATAACTCCTGTGGAGCTGGGCACATAAAAGAGCACCTCCGTCCCACTGCCCTGGTGATCCATCCTGCCCAGTCTGGGGTCCTCTCCCCTCTCAGTCACATCATTTCAGACCCTCACACCCAACAGAAGGTCACCTCTTCTGCAAGTCCTGCAGCGACCTGCACAGACCTCTCTGCCTGTCCCACAGCAGAGATCTCCTCTCTTTCCTTCCACTAGTCCCACCAGAGATGCATTGTACTCGGGTTTTGCTTCCAGCCATGCTGCCCTTGATTTTTTTTCCCTCCTTCTTTCCTTTGCTTTTCCAGAAGCCCCTGGCGGGTGGTAATTCCTCTCCAGCCCAGCCAACTTCCAGCTGGGACCTGACCCTCCCAGCTGCTGTGTGCCGGTACATTGCTCACAGCAGAACTTGTAACTCCACGATAAGCAGCAAGGTGACTTTAGCTGTGTCTTTTCCTGCTGGCCGGTGGGGTCTGTGAGCTCCAGCCCGGATGGCTTGGCCCAAAATATCTCAGGCTGCTTCCTCAGCAATGAAATGTCTCCTATTTATTGCTGCTGATTATCGCTAATGACAAAGGCAGGTGGCTGGGGACGGCGAAGGGAGAATGGCAAGGCTCAGAGAGATGGGAGAAGATAAAAAGGTCAAAAAGCAGTTATTTTAGCTGCTGGCTTTGTGCAATTTTGGAAGCAGAGGACTGTTTGCATTAGATGTAGAAAGCACAGGTTTTAGCTGCAACAGCACACTCTTCCCACTCCGTGTTTTTGCAAAACTTTCTGCCTATTTGTAGCACCTCCTGCTGTATTGCTCACACCAGCCCTCCTTGCTCAAGAAATATACTGGAGCCATACGTCGGAGCCGTATGTCTCATCGGCATAGTGAGACTTGAGCAGAATCTATTGCCAGAGGCAGAAATACTCTCATGGATGCAGCCAGTAGAATAGGTGGAAATTTTCCAAATTTCTTTTTGCAGAGGGAACATTTATCCCCATGAAAAATGTGGAAGGACTGAAGGGAAGGCTTAATAATGACTTTTATGACATGTCCTTTCCCATTTCTATCTTCTTTTAATTGTCTTTTCTATCTTACAATGCCCTTGTGGAGCCCCTGCTCTCTCACTGATGTCAAGGCAGGAACAGTGAGGAAAGAAATATTGTCACCCAAGCTGCGGTGCTGAAAGCTCCTTCTTGTCAGCACTGATACAAATAACCATATAGATACCAGGACGTGCTCCTAAAGTTTCTGCCATTGCGCAAGGGCCCTTCTGGCCTCTCAGCTGCTGCTGCAGTGCAGTGCCCCTGACTTTTCCCGTGTCTCTCCCGAGAAAATCCTTTCCCTATGGACCAGGAGATGGCATGGAGGCTTCATAATGGTGCTGCCGTCGGTGAGGATTGAGTGAGAGGTAGGTGGGAGAAGATGAGGGTTTGCAGAACACCAGCAAAAGGCAGGCTGGGTGCTGGGAGCCTGGACACTTCAGCTGGCACTCAGCAGGAGTGCCCTCCAAACACAATCTCTACAGTGTGAATTCACCTAACTTTTAAATGACAGAATTTCTATTTTGCTTTACCTTGAAGCTGCATGATGCTGGGAGAGCCATTGATGATTCGAGTTGGTTTCTCTGCACCCAGTCACCTGCTGAACCCTGGAGACCACCGCACACCCTTCAGGAACCATCAGCTACATCCCTTCTGGTGTGACACAGCACTGGCCCTCACACCAGGGAGCTGTGGCCATGTGGAAGCCACGACTGCTCAGATGAAGGCCTCTGATAAATATCCACCCTCCCACTTCCCTGCTGCATGGACCAGATAGCTGCAAGCCAAGGCCATTACTCAGCGTATCATCAGGTGTGTAGCTGTGTCCTGAGCACTCCAAATTGGCAGGGAGATGACTATTGGAAGGAAGCTGAAGCCAAAAGGGCTGTGGAATCTGGCCAAATCTGCTGTCGATTTTAAAGCTGATTCCGCTGTTCCTCCCATGGAGCAAAACAACCGTATTTTTCATTTTGCAAAGGACAAAGCTCAACAGGGCTTTATTTTTTTTTTCTTTTTTTGGCTTTTTTTTGGTTGTGCTTGCTAGGAATTTATTGAATGCTGTTACATTATTCTTCTTGCTGTCAGGAAACAGGCTGACTGCCCTCCCAAAGTTTGGCTACTGAGCGACTAGGCTGCATGGGGCTTTTTGGCCACTGGTGAGGCTACTGTCTTAGATGGTGGCCTATGAATGTCCTTCAAACCCTTGGCATTGAAGAGCTTTGCCGTCAGCCTCTGGAAGTTCCCCTATCAGTGCGAGGTGAGTGGGTAGCACAGCTTTTGGGCCCGAAGAGAGCAAAAGCCTACTGCCATAAAATCTGTAACGCAGCATCTGGTTTGGTTCATATTCTGTGTGCTGCATTTCAGCCTCAGAGACTGGCCTTGAGCTGCTTGGGATGTCTGCTGCATGGGCCAGGGCTGTTGGGGAAGGTGCCCCATTCCCCAGCATCTGCAGCTTGTCCCACAGGCTGAGAAATGCGTAGTCCTTTGGCGGGAAATTTTTTAAGCTGAACCCTCCTTCCCTATTCCTTCAGTGGAAAGTATGGGAGGAAGAAGCCAGCAGTATTTTCTTGGGATGGGGATGAGCAGGAGAAACAGGTTGCGAGAAGGGACAGTAGCACAAACAAGAGCAGCAAATTGCATTCTTATACTCCCTCCTCCTAGTTATCCATCATGGTTTTGCACCTGACCCACCCACCTCCATATACAACAAAAATTTGGTGCTTGGCCACCTGCCAGCCATCCTCTTTCTGTGCTGGAGTGGGTCTCATTCAGGGGAAAATTCCCCTGCCCTGCAGAAACCGGAACGAGAAGCAGTTTCCCTGGGTTTGTTCCATTATTCATTGTTATCCTCCCCTCGGGCCACCCTGAACAATTTCCTTCCCCTCCCCTCCATATACACCCTTCAAATGGTTTTAGAATATGGCACTGAAAAATAATGTTTAAAAAAAACCACCAAATACCCAAGGCATTGAAAACATTCAAATATATTGCTCAGCTCTTTCCTCCCTGCACCATTGTCTTAGGAGGGCTGGCACGGGACCAGACTTCTTTCTTATTACCAATCTTAACTATTCCACTGGGCATCGAAAAATAAAGCCCTATAAAAGTCACTAATTAAATAAGTTCTCCCATCTGACCTAATACAAGCAACATGGGAGGTTGCATGATTTTTTTTTTTTTTTTAGTCTTTTTTTTTTTCTTTTTCTCTCCTTTTTGTAGAGCCCACTTTTCTGACGGGGAGTCGTTGTTTTTCTGGTAGGGGAGAGGGATTTCAAGGTCACGGAATGAATAAACGATGATGATGCCTGGCCGTGGGGAGACCAAAGCACAGTGAGCGCGCGACAAGGACGGCAGCAGCCGAGGTGCTTCCTGCCTGCCCGGTCCCTTCTAGCTAGGACAGGGCTGCAGTTGTCCCTCCCTGTGGCTGCTGAGTGTGTGCTTGGCCTCCCTGCTTTTGTTTGCCGTGGTGGCTGCTTGTTTTTTCAATTATCATTATTATTTTCTTCTCTCACGACTCAAGAGTGGATGATTATCTCATCTGAGTGTCCCCCACCCCAAGGCTCTGTGGGGCTCCTTGGCTCTGGGCCTTGCGGGATGCGAGCTTGCCCCAAAGCAAGCGAAACAGAAAATTAACAGTGGTATTTCCTGTTATTCTTGGGAATTTTAGATGGATTCGTGAAGATAAATACTCGCCACGGTCAGCCGTGGTGGTTCCAGCGCTGTGTGCCCATGCTCGCTCTTTCTCTCTGCACTTTGGGCATGAGCCCACGAGTGGGATGAGTTGGGCAGCTCCAGCTCGCTGCCCACTGCCAGGGCTGCATGGGGCAGTGCTCTTCCCTTTTCTCCTGACTCACTTGCTAATGAGCTCTCCTCTTGTGAGAGCATCCTGAGGTTTTCTAATAACAGGAAGTGGCGCGCTGCCTGCCCCGGGGTCCAGCCGCATGCGGGAAGAGGTGTGGCTGCCTCCAGTTTCGAGGAACACCAGTGTCATGACCTGCCCCAATCTCAGCGTGCTTTCCCCTTCGGCATCCGCCTTGCTGCCTCCCAGCACTATTACCCTTTGTTTCACTTACTACCTGAGTAACCCAAGGGATTGCAACCAGGATCAGCCCTGCAGAAACAGATATCTTGGGGGACAGGGTTGCCGCTGATGAAAAGTGGCAGGCAGGGATAGGGATGCAGAGTCCAGGGAAATGTACAAATGTACATTTCTGCTGTGGCTGCCCTGGTTCAGGTTGCCAAAGGTCCTGAAGTCTTCAGTGAAATGGGTTCTTAGGGGTTTGAAGATCATCAGAGGATTTCCCCAAATCTCTTTCCCTTTTTTAATGCAGGATCTATGGCACTGTAGGGTCTTGTCCTTTAATGAAGTGATGGATGGGATCTGCCCAGCAAGACAAGCTCTTCATCTGGAGAGCCAGGCAGCGCAGATCCCTGGGGACGCCTCCCAACAGTCCTGATTTAGCTTATTCTAGGCCATGCAGAGAATTATTAGCTGCAGGAGTCTGCCTCTCTCCTCTCCTCGTTGAGACTACTTTTCCTATTTTAGCTTGGTGCTTTGCTTTCCCCCCACACGAGCTATTTATTCTATAGCTTTTACACTATAAAATCTAGGAAAAATAAACAGCAGCTGAGAGGGAGCTGTGGCTATCAGGGAGGGCAGGGATGTGTGCATGAAGCTGGGAGATGGTGGTGGGAGGCTTCCCTAATGCTACCTCATGGAGTATGATCCCTGAGCCAGGGCCGTGGGGAAGCCATGTGGCATCTGCCCAGCTTTATTCCTGTGGCTGTCATGGTTAATCACAGCTGTTCGCTTTGAGCCCAAGGTAGCAAAACAAACCAGACCCACCTCATGGAGCCAGCAGGCTCATTGCTTAATCCATGGAAACACTTCACATAATTTTTCTGTGACCAGTCACTTCAAATCTTCCGTGAAATGCCCCCTGGCCATTAACGTTACGCGAATATTCCTGTGTACTCATTTATTAATGAGAGGCCCGTGGAAATGACAAACCCTAAACAAATGCAGGAGGCTGTTCATAGAACAATTATATTTGGTTTGCACCAGCTTGCGGCCTGGAACGAACATCCCTGAATTTGGATCATGCCAATCTAGTCATGAGACGAATATGTTGTGTGACTTGGCTTAAGTGCTGGGGCTCTCCACTGGCTTTCTGAGGGCTGATGATCGCTTTTGGGACTCAGCAAGTTCCAGTTCAGTTGACACTTCACACAAGTTGCATTATTTTTCTATGTACCATCTGTAATCTCAAAAGGCTTCCTCCCTCATGGGTCTTGTGCTGAATATGTGGTGGAAAAGTATCAAAGATACCTGCCCAGGCCTCTTAGGAGATGATTTCCAGAAACGAAAAGCAAATAAGCTGCAAACCTAATGCCAGGATAAGGACAGCATGGAGCAAGCTCATTGCCAAGCTTAGTAAGACACACTGCTGAAGGCATTAGAAGGATTTACTTGGTGTCTTACCCTGCGACTCAAGGGGGAAACCCTTCAAATTTCCATGTTCTTCTCTATGAAGAACATGAGACACATGCACTGCCACCAATTTGTTGCCTCAGGAAAGTTGATTAGGAGAGAGGGCAAGCCTTGAGTACAGAGAGGAGCAGTCCTCCATCAATAGCAATGATCACTGAATATTTAATATGATGTCCAGCATCATAGCACACCTCAAGTGGAAAGATCTGTGGACTTGGCCTTCTCTCTGGTGACTTTCTCTGGACAGCTGAGGACTCTTGTTGCCATCTTATGTTGTGAAGTTCCCTTGCAATACCTGTGTTCCTTCAGGCTACCCAGAGGGGATGACTTTTATTTTTCCATGGGTTAAGACTGACAGCAAGGATGCTTTAGAGGCTGTTTAGAGAAGTTTAGAGGCTATTCTGGGAAAAGGAGGAGTCAAGTCACCTTGCTTCTCTGGCCAAGAAAGGCCATGGATAAAAGATAATAATTTACTCTTCTGCAGGTGCTTGCTTTGGGAGGCACTGCCTGTCTCCTGCAAGTTCTTGTGCTTCATGGTCAGTGCAGTTCAAGCTGAAAGCTTTTTTGGTGGGAGAACCTAGCACTGGGTGGGGTGGTAGGAATTAAGTGTTCTGCAGGGCAGGAGAGGGCTGCAGGGCTTTTGGTAAGTAAATAAACCATCTGTTATTGAGCAGTAAAGAAAATTATAACTGCCACAAAGCTTTTTCTGCAGGAAAACGTTGTCAGCTCATGATGGACGGCCAGGTTTAAGGCGACAGAGAAACTAAGTGGATCATAAATATATTCTAGCTTACCCTCCAACAACAAACCTCCAGAAACAGCTTTTGGGTGGTTGGTGCTTAGGGACTTTAAAAGACAAAATAACTGAGATGTCTCCTACAGAAGGCATGCAAATGAATCAAACTATATTACAGTTGTGTTTAAAGACCTCCACAGAGAGTACAGAATATGGGGTACTGTCTGGTATTCATGCATAGCTTAAATACATCAGTTCAACTGTGTATTTGCAACCAAGTAAACCTATAATCAAAGGCTTGGTAAAAAGGGCTTGTCTTTCTTCTTTTTTTTTTTTTTTGGTAGTGCTTCAATGGAAATACCCCCATATTTCTAGCTTGTTAGGACACAGTCAAGAAGGGAATAACCCATTACACACTTCATTATTTTCCAGATAGCAGAGGAAATCTCCTAGGAATATTTGAAATGTAAAGGGTTGTGTAATATCTAAAATCAAATTACATGAATTTTGATAAAGTGTCAGCATTTGCAACTGGTAATGCTAATGCTGATTTTTGGGGAGCCATTACTCAATCTGCATCTCAGTAGCAAATGAGATGAGGATTGCCTCACAAGCAACTGCTCTGTTCATTTTCTAAACAATTCTACAAAATATGGTATAGATTGATACTTCTTTTTTACCTTTCCTTATTTGCAAATCAAAGCTTCAGAATTATCCGTGATATTTTGCAACATCAGCCTCTGAGATACAGAAATGTTGAAGCAAATCCCTACATGCAAGCAGCATTTGATGGGCTAAAATATTCTTTATGATAGTCTTAAAACCAGAATTACCCAGTCCAGTACATGCTGAAATTTACAGTGGTGCATTAAAGCTACGACAAACAACCTCTGACAAATAATTTGGTCGTAACTCTTGTTTCAGTACACATCATGGTGAAGCCGTGCAAGTGGAAAAGGATGCTGCTGGGCAGCAGTGGACACGAGTTTTCAATGCCAGACTCCAGATTTCAACTTCGACAAGCAAAATGATCTTAACCTACTTTATGCTTTTTTTTTCCGAAAAAAAAAAAAGAAAAAAGTCCTGTTCATTTTTTTTTCAGAAACTCTCTATTTTATAATACGTTTGAAACTTGAGAAGAGACTGGATTTGCTTTGTCTCCATGAGAACTACTTCATTCTGATAGATTTAGTGGAGAATGTGTCTGTGCTCCATGAATCTTCCCCTAAGAAATAGCTGAATGTATTGTTTCCAAACACTAATTCTCTCAACTTCTTAAAATCCCTTGGCACTTATTATATTCATTCCTCGCAAGCAGTAGTGAAAACAAATGTTCTTTGTGTAAACAGATTTTGACAGAATGTGGGAAACTTAAATAAATATGGTTATAATATGGTATAAAAATCAACTTCAAATTTGAAGCAAACTGAAAGTGCATGGGTAAAGAGTCTTGTCACTCATCTTCAAAAAATATCCAAACTCAAATATATCCCAAGATGTATTAAAACAGGTAAATATCAGCTCTGAGGCTCCCAACTGCGTCATATGTTTGAAGACACGAGAACTGTGTAAATATACAATGTTAAGTAAAACAGTTGCTCCAAAATGTCCTTTCACGTAGAACATGCTCTTGTATGTGTTATTCTGCTCCAAGAAAAATGAGCATCCTACCAATGGTGTTTTCCTCAGCTGGCCAGAGGTGTGGGGCGTAGCTCTTCCTTTGGGGTGGGCAATGATGTCATAGGACTGATGGAAACTAAGGATATTTTGAAACATTTACATGGCTTATTTAAGTTAGGAGGAAAAAAAAGAAAAAGGTACCTACTCCAGAAAGCACACTGGCCACAAAGACTTTCTATGAGATTGGATACCCTGGGTGGTTTTCTGAGGCATGAGGCCAAAGGCCAAAAGAGCAAAGCCACCCAAAAAGCGTCATAATTACCCTTTGGGGCAATGGCTGCGTGAAGTGGAACTTATGAATAAAGACAAGGAAAACCCATTAAGTAATATTATTGACGTGTCTGACATCGCCAATAGCCAATCAGCGCTTGCCACTTGTGCTCTGGATTTCTGAAATAATTTCTTAATGGAATAAGGGGGTTTCAATTCATAATGTCTTTCTACAGATGCTAGTGGATGCAGGTTTGACAGCTATTCACGTTCCCAGCCTGCATGCTGTTAATAAATTCAAAGTTTCGTTGAAGCAGAGTAGTAGTCCTCCTCTGTTCTATCAGTATTGCAAACAGGTTTCAGCTTCGTGCAATAACATGAAATCGCCATATATCAGCATTTCCTAAGCACCTGTCCCTGACAGTGCCAAGCCACTCTGAGAATTACAGGGGGAAGAAATGAGAGACCATTTTCCATGCGAGATGTAGTGCTGCGGCGACAAATATACCTTTTGATTACATAGTGCAAACAGGCTTCAGTGCCAATTTCAGAGGCAAAATGAAGGAAAATAGGGTTCAGACGATGCTACAAGCCTGAAAAATGTGTCTGGACCACATAAGAAAGGCATAAATGGAAGATTTGTGACTCCTGAGGTTTTTAAGCTTTAGGGTCCAAACGGCTGCTTTACTTCCATGTTTAATAGCAAAGCACTTTTAAGAACTGAAATCAGAGCTAAAGGAGGATCAGCTGCGTAATGCAGTTGTAGAACCAAAGCTGGATACTCATTTGCTGGGGGTGATGTGGGGGTCATGAAGAGGGGGATAGTCCTGAAACCAGGCAATATTTCCCCTCCAAAAGCCCTTTTGCTCACCTGCATCATGGCATGGACACAGATTCTGCTGGGCTGGATGTAGAGAAAACATTTCTGTAGAGGACAGCATGTAAGCAAATTATGCTCCCACTGCCTGGGCTCAGGGAGGAATTGGACTCCTCTCTCTTTGTTTGTACAGTGAGGTGGGAAGATGCTGATGGCTCTAGAGAGTTGATCCTTTTATATGAATTTTTTTTTTCTGCAACACTGGAACTCTGCACCTTTAAAAGTACTTCTTTTCAGTGCTCAGAGCAAATCTGCATTTGCTCGATTTAAGGAAGTTGACCCTGCTTTTGAGAAGCAATATAGTATTAGTAACTCCAAAATTCAGATATTAATCACAGCTAAAAGTGACACTTCAGAAAGTGCGTGACTGTTAATCTTTCGGAGGTGTTTTGGATGTGTGTCTGCTGGGTGAGTTGTACTTTACAACTTGAGTTGGGATGGCCAGTGAATCACAGGTGCTATTTCTGAGACTTTCACTTACCCTTCTTTATACATGTGTTGTATCCATCTCAGTACATATCCTGATGGCTTTACTGTGTCCTTTTGATCACTGAATCAGGCTGCGTGATCTGATGATGTGTTATGCACCAGGAGCAGCTCAAGCACAACCTTTCTGTCTTGCCTACACAGTTGTGGTTGGTGAGATGGCTGCAGATGGAGTTGGATGAGATCTGGCATTCTTTGTGGGAGTTTCTGCTTTTCCCCATGTGCCAAGTAAGACAAGCTAAGGTCTCCTTCATGTAGTCAGGCACGCAAGGCACCAAGGAAGGACACAGCCCTGCAGAGCAAAGTGCATGTGGGCATGAGACCTTCCCATTTCCTCCACAAGGATGCCCGAGCAGACAGGGACCCCAGATTTTCATGCCAAGACCCTTCTCTACCTTGCAGGGGTTACACAGTGAAGGGTGGCAGCTGCTCGCCCGGCAGTACCCCAAATCCATCCTTCCACAGGGTTTCATGGAAGGGAAGGGTCCCTTGAGGGAGAAGGCTAGGGCTGCCTGGCAAGGTGAGGAAAGCCAGCTCTCAGACCACCTCATGGTGGGAGGTGGACTTGTTTATCAAGAGCTTGCCTGGTGCCACCCCTTTTCGTTTTGGACTGAGTCAACCCCCCAGACACCAATGAATGTGCTCTTGTAAACAAACACCATGGGTTGTTCAGTTTTTGTTGTTGTTGCTGCTGCTGCTGTTAAATGTTTTTCTTCCTTTTCCAGATAAAACTGCTTTGCCTTCAGAAAACAGGGCAACAATAACCTTTGCAGACACTTGAGCAACTTTTAGATATTCTCGGTTGGGA
Organism: Lycocorax pyrrhopterus obiensis; assembly: GCA_014706295.1. NCBI lineage: Eukaryota > Metazoa > Chordata > Aves > Passeriformes > Paradisaeidae > Lycocorax > Lycocorax pyrrhopterus. The sequence continues at coordinate 13,913,745 of JACSVZ010000007.1, read as the reverse complement.
TGGGAGCCTTTGCTTTCCTGGTGAAAGAGGCATGACCATGGGCAGTAAATAGCTGTGGGGCAATGGAGAGGACACAGTGAAAGTGCATTAAAAATACAAAGAGAGACTCAAAACTCTTCCTTGACCTCACCACATTTGGTGGCATGTGAGAAGAGGTGCAACAGGGGTGTCTAGTGGAGTCCACAATGTCTTGTCTGTCTCTTTCATGTTTCCTCTCTATTTTCCTCCTTGTTAAGTGATTTTTTTTATTATTATTCTGCTCTTCCCATGCTTGTGTAGCCCTGGTCACACTGGTAGCTTCCCTTTGCCCGTGGCTGAGCATTAGTGGTTAACAGCACAGCATGTCCCACCAGCTGGTGTATGGTTGGCCCTGGAACTGATGGTTTTTGAGGGATGTAGTGTCCCCTTTGCTGTCACCAGAGTGGATAGGATGCCTCTGGCAGCAACACTAATACAAGTCTTTGGTTTTCCCATTTTGTCTTTCCTGTTCCCTCTGTCAGATCTGGTGGCCCAGGAGAAGCTGTGTCTCGCTCAGATGCTGGATGCTGCTCTGCATGGGGAAGAACTTAGCTCTTTTTCCCAAAATTCCTGTGCATGTCCTTTGTTTGCTTGGCCACAGCAGCAAATTGGAAGTGGTGGGGCCATCTTAAAAATAAGAGGGGATTTTGCCTTTGCACATCAAAGTTTGGAGGTTGAGGGTTATGAAACTGCAGATGACTAAACTGATCTCATGGGATATTTCCTTAGGATGCTGCCTTCCTATGGGTGAACATGCTCCCAAGGGTTTGTTTCATTCATGCATTAAATTGAGTCTCTTCACTGTTGTTAACTGCAAAATACAAATTTTTCTGTGCCTACTACAATAGCTCAGCCACATGCTGGGAGTTTTGGTAAAGAAGAAATTACACTTCACTTTAGGGTCAGCCAGAAAAGCTTCTTTGCCACCAGCTTTCCTCTTTTTCTTTTTCCAGTTTTTCCCCTTGAAGCCACTGAAGACCAGGAACCCCAGTTCACACTATGCTTTTGGCATCAGTGGACTCCTCCTTGCCACGCATCGAGCAACCCTGCAGCAGCATGGCAGCTCTGCATCCTGACACAATCAAGCGTGGAGGTGTAGGGACATCAAGAAAAGCAAGCTGCATGTTCCTCCCCCTTGGCTCGCCTCTGCTAGTACTGTGAGACACAGAAGTTTAAAGTCAAGCTTTTGAGTTACCAGCAATTTCCACTTTGGTGCATTATTGACTTTGCTGCAGCGCTTTTATAAGCCTGTTTATAAGACAATAGACAATGGGAGAAGTTGCTGAGGCTCCCAGTGGACACATGTTGACAATAAACCCCTGTGACAGAGGTCAAATGTGTGTTCCCAGAATAGCAGAGGGTAAGTTGCTGCCTGAGGAGCGTCACACTGCAAACGAACTGATACAGAAGAGAAGTCTGATTGTTTGAGCCACTGAGTCAGCTTGGCCCAAGAAGACTAATTTTCCAGAAGATCTGATCTCTATACTTACTGCAAGGATGTGACAACATGTCTCTTCCATTGGTAATGCTTATGTGTATGCAAAGGTCCCCGTAGTCATAGATATAAAGCTGTTTGAAATTATTTGAAGTGTAAAGAGGCAACACCGCCCTGAATGTCATGTTCTTGACCAGGTGCCCCCGCTGGTGGAAAGCCTCTCTCCAAGTGAGACACGAGAGTGAATCAGACAGCAGTTTCATGTGGGTGGGGTAGCTCTGCACAGTAATGGGGGAGTGAAGAAAATATAAAATGCTGTGTCCTGTTTTTAAGAAGTTGTAACTTAGCTTTACTTTTCCCTCGTATGAAGTCTCCTTGGGCGGGAAAGCATTTTTGACACATGGTTTGCAAAAATTAAAAAAAAAAACTGACTGACCTAGTGGAGATTTCATCTTTTGCTGGCCGTTCCAGCTCTTTGCAGTTGCCAAAAAGAATTCAGAGCTTCTTTTTTCTGTGGCTGCAGATACACTGATTGTGCTCGAATAGCCAGAGGATGGTAGGATGGCTGACCGAATAGGACAACCCATAGTCATTTGTGTCAAAGACTAATTGCTGGCAGGCAGGCTGCTCAGGTTGGGTTTCATGTGCGGGAGCCTGTCACACCAAGCTCTCCCTGGTGCTACGGGAGCTGTGTTGTCTGTACGGTTGTCTGCAATGTGAGCATGTATGTGAGCACTGAGGGGGACAGGAAGGTCCACATGGGCTCCAGAAGCATTTTGGCAAGCAGAAATTCTCTCCTTGAAAAACACATGAGTGTCAATCTACGGAAAATACCTCCATCTACAAAGTGATCCAAAACTGGCTCTGGGACAGTCCATGTCTCCTCCATGTGCCATCTCCACAGCAGCAGGGAAGTGAAGTTGCTAACATGCAATGACAACAATTGTCCTATGTTTAATGCCTATTTTTACTCTTCTTGCCTCAATTTTTCCTGGCACACAAATGGCTGAAAGCAAAGGCACCACACCCTGGCGTGGTGAGGGATATTACAGTGGGAACACATGCTAAGGTTACAATTAGATTCTGGGTCTCCCTTGATTGGCATCACAACAATTTCATGACAAACTTTGTCTTATGAACACGCAAGAGACAGGTGTTGGTTTCTTTTCATTCTAGAGCCTTTTAGTGAGCAGCAAGCAGTGGAGATTGGAAGCAGCTGCCCTGTAAAGGTCGTGTTGGTGGGCTAAATACATTTTCTTTTGCAGAATATCATGTTGCTAAAGCCAGTGGAGTCACTTAAAGACCCTGAGACATGTAAAAAAGGACCACATGGCCAAGCTAGCAGAGGACGCTGCATCCTGACCAATCTGTTATGCTGTTGCACAGCTAAGCTCCATTCAGCTTGCAAACTGGGCCTCCAGTTCAAATGGGCATGGACTGGGGTGTGGAGAGTGACAGGGTTAATGGTACCTAGCAGGAAAACTGGACGAACAGTGTTTCCAACCAAACCAGTGACTTCAATATTTCCCAACCAAAATATTGATTCTTCTTGGTTATTGAATTTCTGCAGCCAAATTCACAGCTCACTACATTAATGTCCTCACAGCAACTGGCTCATTTTGAGCAAAGTTCCTTCAGGGTTTGTTTTTTATTATTTTCAACTGTCTGGCCTAGAATATGTAAGTGGTAAAATAATTAATGCATCCCTGGAAAGACTTATTTGCTCCTGGAATTCCTCTTCTAGCTTCATGAATTCCACTGCTGGTGGTTAAGTTTTGCCTAAAAGAAGGAAGCTAGCAGTGACAATCATGACCTGGACACCCCTTTGCTGGTATAGTAACACCCTGAAGGTCTTGCTGAAGGAACAATTTATTTAGCTCTTTTAAATTATCTGCATGTCTGTTTGATGGGGGCATTCACTTTCTTGAAGTTTTCGCTGCCCAGCCACATAACACACTTCTCCACTACATGCAATCCTTGGGAGAGGAAAACCTTTACGAAGCCATGCAGCCCAGTTATAGCAGGTACCAGACGAGTCTTCACACCCTCCTTAGTTTTTATGTCAAATCCTTCACATAAAATGCTAAAAATCTAGGAGGAATGGGAAAAGTACCTGTTAGAAGGTCAAACAAAGCAAGCAAATTAGCATAAAAGGTAAATACAATCCGAAGACCCAGCTAAAACACTGTCCTGAAAAGGGGTTACCCATCTTCCTCTTGTCTGAGTTGGAAATAATATTGAGATATTTCTTCTCCATTCTCTAGTACACAGGTAGCAATGAAAATGTTTTGCAGGTATTTAGACATTAATAACCTAAGGGACAATAGAATCATAGAATGGTTTGGGTTGGAAAAGACCTTAAAGACCATCTGGTTCCAACTGCCGTGCTGTGGACAGGGACTCCTTCCACTAGACCAGGTTGCTCAGAACCCATCACACCTGGTCTTGACCACTTCTAGAGATGGGGCTGGAAGCAAAGCCCCATCAACCACTTCTCCACAACTTCTCTGTGCAATCTGTTCCAGCGTCTCACCATCCTCCAAGTAAACAATTTTTTGCTAATATCTAATGTAAAACTACTCTCTTTCAGTTTGAAGCCATTCCCCCTTGTTCTGTCGCTACATGCTCTTGTAAAAAAGTCCCTCTCCATCTTTCCTGTAGGCTTCCTTCAGGTCCTGGAAGGCTGCAATTAGTTCAATCTGAAGCCTTCTCTTTTCCAGGCTGAACAACCCAAATTTTCTCAGCCTTTCCTCATAGGAGAGGTGCTCCATCCTGCTAATAAACTTGGTGGCCCTCCTTTGGACTTGTTCCAATAAGTCCGTACCTTTCCTGTGCGAGGGACCCCAGAGCTGGATGCAGCACTCCAGGGGGGGTCTCACCAGAGCGGAGTAGAGGGGAAGAATCACCTACCTCAACCTCCTGGCCACGATTCTCTTGATGCAGCCCAAAACACGATCCCTTCACCTGTGTCATTAATGAGGATATTAAATAACACTGGTGCTCATACAGACCCCTGAGGGACATTACTTGTCACTACGTCCATTGGGACTCTGACCAATTGATGTGACCATACAACCATCTTCTTGTCCATCTAACAGTGCACTCATCAAATCCATCCCTCTCCAGTTTAAGGAGAAGCATGTTGTGGGGGACCATGTCAAAGGATTTACAGAAGTCCAAATAAAAGACACCTGTATCCCTTCCCTTGTCCACCGCTGTAGTCACTCCACCATAGAAGGCCACTATATTGGTCAGGACTTGCCCGTGGTGAAGCTGTACTGGCTGTCTTGAATTGCGTCCCTGCTCTCCATGCGCTTTATCATTTTCAGCAAGGAGTTTGGCATTTCTTTGCAACCATCTTGGAGGGGAGAGGTGAGTGAAGGAAAAGAAATCAGTAAAGTCAGCATTTTATCATCATCTTTAGCCACAAGCATTACGCTCGCAGATGTCTCTTCTCACATCCAAAATGGACTCCACAGATATTTTTGTTTCTGGGGCACTGCTATGGGCAGCAGGTGTCCCACCAAAGCCAGTGATTCAGTTGCCTCGTTGGCTGAGCTGTCCTGTAAATGAGAAAAGCAAAATCTTCCTCAACCCCACCAATGCTTTACAAAGTTGCTCAGGAAAATTTGAAATGCATGAGGCAGCAGCAGTCTCATGTTAACTCACAGACTCCAGATATTATGCAACCTGAAGCTTTCTTAATTTTGCTGTCCTCAATAATTCCTGCCTACACTCACACATCCAAACACTGTTGCACATGTGTGCAAAATCCAGGGTGACTTAACCTTTATTTTATCAAAATGGAATATTTGATTTGCAGTCAGCCAGGAAAAAAGTAATTGCTCCTGACTGTAGCAATTCCTTCATACCCAGATCACGGGACTTTGATATTCAGCCTCTTGGAGAAGAGGCACAGGGGCCTGGTGTTGGTGGATGCCTTGCTGAAAATCAGCTTTGTCCACCACTGATCAAGACTCAATGTAAGGATGCCACTCAGCAGTGACCAGTGACCTCACCTTCAGATATTTGAATTTTGTTTATGAAAACACAATCCTCGGCTTGCTCATCTTAGATGCTCCATTACTTTTAATGTAAATTAGCTGATTTGCACCCATCTATGGCATATTATTGTCTAAAAGCCTCTGTAGCTGGTCATGATGAGGTGGCTGGTCATTATAAGGCGATCCCCCCGACTGATCAGACCATGCTGTTCCTCTTTTCTTGTCCTCCATTAGTAGTGGAGAAAGTGAGGAAGAGGATGGGTAAGGCTTTCTTGCACTTATCAAGAGAACATGAAATATTATTTCTTGAGGAGTTTCGCAGTTGCTTTGAACCTCCTAAGTTCTGACCTAAGCTGGTCCTGCATTGCCTGTCATGGGAGTAGCTAAACCTTGGTTAAAGCAGATTCTCCTTCCAGGAAACTGAGCTGTCAGCAAGGTTTCCACAGATGGAAACTGTAATGCTTCATGGTCCATGAGCCATGAGATATTTGGGTGAACTGGTTCCTACTGGTTCTTTTGCTGCTGTCTCAAAATCATCTAGTTGCCTGCTGTGTAACTCACTGTTTGGCTGAAGGCATCAGCACCTCTATTCTGTCCTCACCTGCATCTTACCGTTGCCTGTTGGAAGTTATTATCTGTTTTGGTGTCTGAACTGCCTGGGCGGTTGCTTTCTGAGCTACTTGCAGTTCCTTGCCAACCAATCTGAAGGGGCAGCATCCTGCAGCAGGAGAGTGGTTCAAGATAGTAAGTTGTCCAGCTGGCTCAGTTGCTTTTGGAAGATGTGTGATCATGCTGTAAATAGAACCATTTCCTGTGCTTTTCTTCCCAGACTTTATCTTGTTTATTCATGTGAAAGGTACCTGGGGAATAGCTGCGCCTGGCCTTGGTTTTAATTTGTCTGTATTTCAGCAGCGTCATGTCATTACATTGGTGCAACATCAGATTTGGAGGAAATTCATGTGGGTGACCTATTCTTGATAGCCCTTTAACTGTGGCCAGATGGAGTGTGACCTGCTGGTGGCCACCCATTGCACAGTGAGGAGCACATGTGCATGGCCGGGAATATATCAGAACTCTCATCACAGCTTGCTTAATAGATGGTTTTGCTCCAGGAAGCGTAAGACAGAGCAACCAGCTAAAAAGCTGTAGGGTGTTTCTTGGGGGTCTCTGGTGCGCTGATCAAGTGAGGAGCTGCTCACGGCCTCCTTTCTTCCAGAGGTGTTTGGGAAGCCTTAGGTTAAGCAGATGAGCTGCAAGAATGACCCTCTATGGCAGCATCTGCAGTGTGACTGTATGTTCATGGGATTTCTGCTCTGCTCTCTTGTCCCCAGTCATTGTGGCTTTGGAAAACTGCATTTCACTGTGCCAGTTCCCCATGTGTCACCATGTAGCACTTGGAGCATGAAGTAGCCTTGCATAGCCATGTCTAAGGCACCCACTTTATTTGCATCTTCCCTGCAAGGATCTCAAAACACTTAATACGGGGAAATTTTCTCCGGTTTTACCAAAGGGCTACCTAGAGCCAAAGGACAAAATGATCTTTGCAGGAACACTTTCAAACCAAGCTTCCTGAATGCTTTTCCAGGACCTGTTAAGGACCTGTTAAGTGCTTGCATCCATCAGTCTCATCTAGTTCTGGTTCTTGTGGCCACTAAATATTTTTTAAGTGTGTGACTGAGAACCCTCCACTTTAGGACTCAGGAGAGCACTTAACTCATGACTGCTGCCATATCACCGTGTATCACCATTAATTTAAGGCAGTACAGGAAGAAAATGTTCTGAGCCACTCAGATGGTGAGTGGGAAGCTTCACCAAATATTTAACTGGGGCAATCCAAAGAGCCAAAGGATGGCCACCATCTGCTTTGGGAGGCAGCAGTGGGGTGGTGAAATGCTCAGAGCTGCTGAAGTGTGCGCCAGTATCGAGGCAGTCAGGAATGCCTTCATCTTCACCCAAAATTAGAGGCTCAGGGTTAGAAGCAAGCTGGTTTATGGTAGTGGTCCTTGTGAGCATGAGGCACGAGATAGCCTTGGATCACTGTTTCCCATTTCATTACAACCTCATATAAAATGTTTTTAGAGAAAACCTTGGTTTCTCACATTTAATAAAGCTGTAGAAAGGAAGATAGAGTCCTGAAGCGTGTTGGGGAGATGGGATTAGCTGATATTCAGCCACTCCAGCAATGCACTTGGCTCAACACCCCACAGCCTTTCACGATTTCCAGGGCCTGAAGATCTCCTGCAGCTGGACCTATCACAGTGGTTTGTCCCAGGTGATCGCAGCAAAACACAACTTCACTTTCTAGGATTAAACTCCAGGATTTCCTTACTCTTAATCAAGTTGCAGCTCTCTGGGGTCGGCAGCAACTCGGCCAGATCCTGCTTTCAATTGCATACAGATGTAAAATGCAGGGTAACGTGGTGCTCTGCTATTCCCCCTGGGCTGAGCTGCTCTGCTGGATGCTGTACCTTTCCCCCCCCCCCGTTGGGAGGCCGGACAGAGCCCCTCAAAACAGCACAGCGACCCACTCCCCAGAGTTGCACTGGGACGTTGTGCGCCTCCATGCTGTCTGGCTCCTCCACGGCTGGGAAAGGCTTTGGATGGAATTCATTCATTGCAATCAAAACCCAACAAGTACTGGAAGAAAGTTCAAATGTATGTGAAATAGCTTGTCCGAAAAGCTGGCAAAGGCAGCTTATTTTTCCTGTCTTACAAGAAGTTATGCAATCAAGTGATTAATTACCCGTGGCACAGTCTGAGGGGTGAAAGATTAATATTCCTGGAGACTGCTGCTGTTGACCTTGTGTTATACCCAGGATGGGAATAGCCTGAGCTTCCCAGCAGAATAAACCTTGCCCAATGGTGAGATTGTCTTCTCACTATAGTTGAGTGAAGAGGTTAAAGTTTTATTTTTCTTCTAAATTCTGTCCATCCAGCAGGAAATAGTACCATCAAAACTCTCCCGCCCATCTCCTGGAGAAAAAATAAAGCTCAAGTCTTTTATAATTCCAGGGCTGTGCCTCAGCCAGCCGCGGCAGTGGAGTGGGAGCCCAGCCTTGGACATGGGCGCTGTTGGAAAATGTTGTAGCAGCGTTGTATGTGTTAACCAATTTCCAGACAACACTGGGAACCATCACAACTGGTTGCAGTTAGTCCTGGGGGCATGAACCTCAAATTCAGTCACAATTGTAAACGTTGGTTCTTGCCTGCACAGAATGCTCATTAATGCACATTGTAATATTATTTCTTTCCTGGGGGAAGAAATCCTGGGATGTGGCAGAAGTTAATTCTGCGTGCGGTTGCAGCACTCATTCATTCATGCTGCTCGTCATGTGCAGCCCAAGGGTGCCACGTTTCTGTGGCGTAGGAGGACGTGCCTTCTCCAGCACATTGCTCATCCCACCTTTCTTTCTCTATGCAAGCCCATGTGCAGCAATCACTTTCTGCTGGAAATCCTGCACTGGCTTGCTGTCAGCAATCTTAGCTTACACCAAAAGTTATCGGGTACTTTTCTTAAAAGGTTGCTTTTCAGTAGCTTTTAACTTTGCCAGACTAAGTGTTCACTTCAAGATGAAGTTATTTACCCAGGGAAGGATGCAGCAAATTGTCAGGCATTTTAGTCACTTGATGTGCAAGGAATAAAGTGTAGCTTTCCCTATATATAAAACCTTGTCCACTTTGTCATTAAGTGTTTTCAACACCATTCTTTGGAGTATATCTTATCATATCCTGCCTCTCATGGCTGAATTTGCAGTGCTAAATACTCTTCTAAGAAAACAAATGCTCATTATTCAATTTTAAGCTATACTCAATATGGAAAGAGGGAGTAGAAGAAAGAGCATGTACAATTTTTCTTTCTCAGGTAGTGGTTTTTATCAAAGCAACTTGGCATGTGAAAGCTCCTAGTGAAGGAGAGAACCAAACATAAGAAAGGAAACCAGAAAAAACAGTGTAGGGGGCAAGGGGTTACTTCATGTGCATTAAATAAAACCTCCCATAATCTTTGGTCTTGTGAAAAGATCTATAGTGCTGGTGCCAAATAATTCCTCCCAGCAGCAAGACTGGACAGCAGAGAGGCTTCTGGGGCCAGTGGGTGCCTCTCAGCTAAAACAAATGGAAGGAATGAGGCCAAAACAGTGGGATGGTGAATGGGGGCTGGGTGGAGGGCTTGGAAATGGACAGTGTTAACAGCCTCCAAAAATGCTGTAACAGACCTGACTTGGTTCAAGGCGGAGCTCACAGCTCCTCACGTAGTCAAGGATGGCACTGGTAGTATGACTTGTGTCTCACTGCCAGTCTAGAAGAGTTTGTGCCCATGTCCTCTTATCCTGCCACTGGGCATCACTGGAAGAATCTGTCTCCATCTTTCCTCTCCCATCATATATTTATACACACTGATAAGATTCTCCTGTAGCCTTCTCTTCTCTGGGCTCAGCAGTCACAGCACTCTCAGTCCCTCCCTGCATGATAGATGTTGCAATCCCTTAATCATCTTTAGGGCTCTTTGCTCGGCTTGTTCCAGCACATCCATGTTTTGTACTGGGACACCCAGAACTGGACACAGCTCTCCAGGGTTGGATGACCTCCCTGGACCTGTGGGCAATGCTCTTCATAATGCAGCCCAGGATGTTTTTGGCATTTTTGGCATGAGGCCACATTGCTGGTTGACGGTCAGCTTGTTGTGCACCAGGACATTAAGGCCTTTTTCTGCAGAGCTGTTTTCCAGCTGGCTGATCATCTCCCAGTTTGTACTGCTGTCTGAGGTTATCCCTCTCCATGTTCAGGACGTCACATTCTCCTTTAAACATTGTGAGATTCCTGTTGACCCATACCTCCGGCCTCCTGAAGTCCCTCTGAATGGCACCACAGCCATGTGCTCTGTTTCTGTAACTTGTCAAGGGTGTCCTCAGATCCATCATCCAGGTCATTAATGAGGAAGTTAAACAGTGCTGGCCTCAATATCAGCCCCCGGGGTGCACCACTAGTGACTGGCCTCCAGGTGGGCTACATGCCACTGACTGCAGGCCTTTGATCCCAGCACTTCAGCCAGATTTCAAGCCACCTCACTGTCCATTTATGTCATCCATATTCCATCAGTTTGTCTATAAGGATGTTATAGGAGACAGTGTCGAAAACCTTGTTAAAATTGGCATAAATAACGTTCATTGCACACTGAGCCACTCATCTCATTGTGGAAGGCTATCACGATGGCCAGGAATGATTTCAGCATATCAAATTCACCAGAGCGTGAGGTTTTGAGAAACTAGAGAAAGGGAACCGCACCTCATCTCCCTCTGGCCTTGGTTTTCATAATAGTTGGAGGGAAATTGGTGTTTTAGCTTTTGTTGTAACTGTCTGTCTCCCTTCTGGGGAGTTATGTAGGAAAGGCAGAATTTACTGTAAAAGCTTAGTTATGTGTGCTAGAATTTTAGTCTCTGCTTTGGCATGGATTTAGAAAAATAATAATCATTTAAAAATAAACCTAGCTATTGTATTTAACCTTGGCCCGTGCAGCCAGTGATATTTTGTAAGACGTTCCAGCTATCCAAAGATTCTTTTCACCGAAGCTTCCCTTCAGGAAACAAAATAAATTAATGATACAAACAGGAAGCAGCTGTCTTTTCCTAAATAATAATTAAAATGGGGTCCCCTTAGCAGAGAGAGGAATAAATGGGAGGGGAAAGACCTGAAGTATTGTCGGTTTAATTTTGACCAGCCTTCAGAGGATAGGCTTAGAATAATGACACAACCTGTGAGGCTGGAAGGATTTATTTTCTTATGAGCCATTTTTGGATTTGAAAAACAGATAAAGGTCTTCACAAGGGGCAGATGAGCAAGACAGAGGAATGTTGCTCTCTCAAGGCACACAATCTGTCCTCTTTCGGCAGTATTCACATGGAAAGAAACATTAATCATCGTAATCATCGATGCTGTTCTTCAGCGGCTTTCATCTGCTATCAGCAATCACTAGGAAATTCCAGGGTGTTCCTGATATGCTTTTTTTTGTTGTTTTTTTTTTGTCTTTGTCCCAGACTGTTGACTTGACACAGTTCCTTAAAATTCCACTTTAAGAAGGAAGAAGGACAAGAGAGCTGGAAATTCTTGTCTCCTTCCAGCTGGCTGGGAGGAGGAGGTGGCGGCAAAGAGTGCGGTGGCTCCTGCTGTAGCCCTAGAGCTTGGTCTGGTCAGGACTTCCAGATGTGGAGGGCCCTTGCCCCTGTGGGCTTAGCAGCTGAGCCTGTGGGTGACCGCAGAAACATATTGGCCAGAGGCGAGGAAACCATGGGAGAAAACTACAGCCAGCAAAAGCCACAAGCAGCACAAGAGCTGCCACTTTTTATCTGTCATTATCATCGGGTGAAGCAGTACATTGATACAACATGGCAGTGCTGGGGAAGGTGCATTTCTTAACAAGGTGAAATCACACTTTATTAAAAATTAGGTTTGAGTTTGCTGCATCTCAGGAAATAATGTCAGTGTGTAACCATACAACACGGCCCTGAGAGGCGACTTGGGATGCGCCTGCAGTTGGTGTTCTGCCATTTGCTTGAGTAGGTGGGACTGGGTGACAAGTGGCACTGGTTATAAAAGGAGCAGCTTAATGGCAGTTTTTATGACTGCAACGAGAAAATCAATGCAGAAAACCTGTGCCATAAACCAAGTGAGTTAGCCAGTGCCACCTCCGAAAATACAGAGTGGCTGGAATAAACAAGGCCTAAGATTTATTTGTAAGATTTCAAGAAAAGAGCCCTCTGTCCACCCCCAAACATATCACAGAGTTACTGGATGTGGCAGGGATTTACAGGTGAAAAAGAAGATGGCAGAAAAAGGGGTGACATGCCTTGTGACTCCTTCTGATATTTGGGGGTACCACCAGACTATCTCAGATCTTTAGAGGCGTGGAAACTCCAGAAAGGCCTCATGGCAGAGGTTTTTGTCCATGAATCAGAGTTGGCACCAATTTTGACTTAAAATTTTTTAAAGCTGTTTGCTTGTAAGATGGGAAGGCAATAAGGCATCTGGATTTGAAGAAGATTTTGACATGGTCTGTTTACTCTGAACTCAGCAACCCTAATATCTGTACAACCTTTCTTCCATCTTTTTCTCATTGTATCTTGTCCTAAAAGCTGGTGTTCTCTGAGTGAAGTGAGCAGTAATATATGTTCATTTTTAACTGGGCACAGCAGTCTCCTGCCAGTCACATATCTTTAACACTAGGGGACAGAGCTAATCTTGTGGCAAAACTGCAAACACTTCTTTTAGCAGCACAGAACTTAAAAGTGTAAGAAAGTTCAGCCAGGACTGTCTGAGACACTTAACAGCTTTCACTAGGTCACAGGGAAAACTTTTCCATGGAAAAATTTATCTTGAGTTACATTCAGATAAAGATGGTGTACTCACAGTCGCTAGGGAAATTCCCATCGATGTTCCCTCTGTGAGAAGGGAAACCTGTTATGGGCCTCTGAAGGAAAACATCATATTTCAGCGTGAGGTTTTTGAGATTGTCTACTGGAAGTACAGTTCTGTCCCTGCTGTAATATCCCGTAGCAGTTAAGATACAGAACCTACATCTTTCCTGCCATGAGGCACACTGGATAACATGAGCCAGGGATTCTCCTTCAGATGCTCAGAAGGAAGGCAGGTGAGCTGATGTGTTATGGGCAAGCACAGCTGTTAAGACAGAAAGCTTCAAGGACAACGAAAGGAGTTAGGAGTTAACATTTCCCCATGGTATGGAAGTGCCTCCACAGGGTCCCAAGAAACTGAGCAGATGGCAACGTGATCACCTTTGGTTTTGCAGATGCTCGCACACAACACTTGCACAAGTGAGGTTCCTAGTAGTGGTAAACTTCTAAAATTTGGGAGCAATTTTCAAGAAAACACATTTTAATCAATGTTTAGGTTCACGGAGCACACACACCAAAAAAAGAAAAGTATTAAAAGGGAGACATATGTCATTTGAGTCCTCTTGACTCCCGACAGTACGTGTGCCCTCATTTTGAGTTTAAACTAAATTAATCTATTAAGGTACAGGAAACCTAATTTCACATCTGACTCTTCTCAGGCAGACACTGGAATACCAAAAAAGGCAGCTAGGTCTTTATTACAATGTACAATTCAAGGGAAGTGAGAGGTATTATTCATGTGGGTGTGACCCGATGGCCATGCTGATTCACTCTTCCACTCCAAAGCCCTCCCTGTCCTTCCTAAGCCTTGCAGGTTTTGGCGCCTGCCCTTACAAGGGCCTTTATTTGGTGAAGAGGGCTACATGTTTTGGCCTACTCTCTTGCCTCCCTGCTCCAAGTTATTGTTGTGGAAATGGCTCAAAGGGGTGGGGTTTTGTGTTTTGTGGGGTTTTTTTTCTTAAACATTAGGATCCAAGCTGCTAAGAATAGCTTCTGCCATTATTTGAGCAGCAGCAAAAAGTAATAAGAGGATCAATAATGTGAATGTCACCTGAGGCAAAAATCCCACTACACCCATTGTGACAGTAGTCCACTTTTGGAGATCTCCGAGTGGTGCTTGGCTAATTTTGAAACTTCCTCAGTGGGGATCCACAGTTGGTGTGACAAAAGGGATAGCAAAGTTAGGACCATAATTCTGCATCAAGTAACCCCTGCAGTGCTGCAAACATGCTGATACTTGGACATCATTGACCCCAGCAAGTTTTGAACTGCAACAGAGCTAGGGTTTTTGTTTCCACAACAGATGGCTTGCTATGAAATCTCCAAAATCTTGAACTGATACATTCATCTCAGAAGATAGTTCTTGCTGTAGTCATGCATGCTTCTGCCTCTAACTGTCTGGGAGAGAGAAGAGGGTCAGCAAGCTCCAGGTATACGTATTTTTTTACATTTCTTATTTTCTTTTATGCTTTTTCATTTTTTTCCAGACCATTATTTCCTAATTCCCCCTCAGAGGTCACTGCTGTTCGGATTCCTTTTCGTTTACAGCAGTTTCTCAAAGCCACAGTGAGAGACCAGGACAGGAGAGCAGCTGAGAAGAGGTGAAGGGAAGGCTAACAAGGCCACTTGCTTGTTATTCAAAGACTCATCTTTCAAACGCTGTTTTTCAGGGAAGAGAGGGGTGAGAAAGTCTCTGACTGTTATCGCTACAAATAAAGACTTTAAAACATATCCCAAGTAGGATGAATAAAGTCCCAAAGCACTTCATCTGAGATATGTGCAGATTTACACGTCTTGGCAGCTTCAGCAATTTTTAACACAGATGTCAATAAGAACTCAATTTCCATAGCCAAACTCGGTACCAAGTGGTGACCAGAGCAGAATTATAATTCACTGCAAACAAACAGTTGGGTTCAGAGTAGTTTTGACACTGTTTGCTAAGATGGGAACAAATAGGGCATCAAGGAGGTGAGGGGGGTAGCGGTGACCGACAGTGATATTATTGCCAAACACTGGATAGAATCAAACCTCAAGAGTGAGTGTATTTCAGGCATCACAAACCTTAAGTTGTTCAACAAATCTGTCTGCCAGCAGTCAGGATCTTCAGCTGCTCAGGCAAATGCAACCTGGAAAAAGGTGTGCACGGTGCCTGAGCTGTGGTGAGCAGCGGGTGAGGGTGCTTGAGGGTGGTGAGCTTTGGGAAGGAACCATGCAAGAACCCATCTCGTCTGTATGTGAAGGTACGTAAGGACATAAAAACAGCTCCACTGGGTCAGACTAAAGGTCTGTCTAACCTAACATGCAGACCCAAACTGAGACCGTGAGTGGAAGCCTAGGGAGAGTAAGAACAAGGGCAAGCATATACAATACTTCCCCTCAGTGTTCTCCCAGACTCCAACTATTTTCAGCTCAGGAACTTCCTGAGCCAGATACAGCTTCTATGTATTTAGTAACTCTCAGAGGATTTCTCTTCCGCAAACTCTCCTTGAATCCATGCAAGCTTCTCATATCCACCACATCCTTTGGTAAGAAGATTCACAGATCTACTGCCTGCTGCATGAAGAACCATCTCCTTCTGTTTGTTTTTCAGCCTGTCTCCTACTAACTCCATGTAATGCTGCCTGCTCTTGTACAGAAGAGACAGAAAAGCCTGACTCCTGACATCCCTGCTCCCAGGCCACTCACAAGCTCAGAAACCTCTCTCATATACCCCTCAGCCATTTCTTTTCCAACCTGAAGATTCCTGGCTGAGTTGGGAAGGACGCTAAACTGTAAGGTGGAACTTGTGAAGGACTTGGGCTGTTTTATTGTCCAGCCTCATTTGCCTTCAGACTCCAAAGGGTCTTGTTGCATCTCGCAGATGTGAATGACAGCCTCCAGCTTGCTCAGGGCATGAGTTCTAGCTCTAATGCTGCAAGCACCATGCATTGGCAGAGCTTTGAGAATATAAATAATAGCCTGCACTCAAATTCCAGGCAGGAACAGCTCCTAACCATGCCGTACACATGCACAAGCCATTCCTGGAAGCTTTCCATGATCCCATCCTCCCTTACACCTCCCCAGCTTTGCCAGCAACCCATACTCCAGCTTCTCTTCCTGGGGTCTTGTGAGGTTATTCATGTCTACAAGCTGCACTTTGTAGACAAAATCATGGCGTTTCTGGCAGTGACCAGCAACTTATCCTTTTCTGTCATTGTGCTGGCATGTAAATCCGTGGTGAGTGCCCAGGGAAACCAAGAGCCTGCCACCTGCATAAACATTACAGAGTACCTACCAAAAGCACAGCGTGCTCTCCCCTCTGTGTGTGTGTGTCACAGTGACCTCTGAGAACGCCATCTAAAATAACTCCCTGCATGGAACCAAGAATAGAAAGAAAGGAAGGATGCATTTTATGTAAATGTAGTCAGAAAGTCTGCAAGACAAATTGGTTGAAGTGGTTTGAAAGGTGAAGAAATATGACTCACTTCCAGAAGAAACCATTTTTGCTGGCCTGGACGGAGAGTAGCATTGTGTCTCAGGCATCTACATGGTTGCCATTAGGGCTTTACTGACATCCACAGGGATGGGTTGGACACCCAGGAAACTGTGCGATGGGCATGCAGAGCAGGTGTGCTTCATGAACACTGAGGGAGCTCTGCAAGCAGAGGATGCACCTGTTTATCTGCAGTGCAGATTTACACATAATATTTGCAACCAGTGGTACTAACATAAGGATTCTCGTCGTGCTCTTGACAGAAAAAATTCTGCAAAGCACCTTTGTCTAGGCAAGCAGAAACCGCCTGAATGGCTCAGAGCAGTGCTGTATTTAATTAAACACTGTAGAGGATGAGGTAAAAGTGTTCAGAGACTAACAAGATGCTAGCAGAAGTCTTCTCTGCCCCCCAGGTTATCATCACTTAGCTCCCCCGAAGCATGAGGGTTTAGTGTTGTTTATCAACACTTCCCCTGCAAAACACAGCTCTGTGTACCCTTATTTGTCACACAGGCAGCAATCTCTTCCCAGTGTTTTTCTTTCACTAACTCCTTGCAGCAACGAGCGATTTCACTGAATTAATCTGTGGCTGTTGACGACATCGGGTATTTTATTTCAGACCATCTTTCCTCTCCATGCGTCACTGCCTGCTGAAACCAGGGTTGCTGTTGCATGTAGGAGAGCTGAGAGATACTCTTCATGTGCAGCTCCATGGCATGTCTCTGCCCCACCGTGCCAAGGGGACAGCAGGCGCAGGTCCTTCCTCCCTGGCCAGGCATGCAGTTCTGGCAGCATAGCCCCACTGGAAGCCTGTTTTGGCCCAGGTGTGTGCCTGAGCAGGATCCAGCTATCATTAACTGCCGGCTGCTTTGAAACAGACCAGAGTCTGAATTTTCCGTAGCCCTGCTTCCATCCACATCCACTGAGGACAGGAATGCAAGTTCACCTGGAAACTGCCTTTCCCTTTTAAGTGAGCGCATTTCTGAGCGGGTTAGGTATTTCCCATCTCTAGATGCCACATTTTTTCCACTGACTCTGCAGGCAGCGCCAGGAGTTTCAGCGAAAGCCTAAATCCATCAGCGCACCAGGAAGTGCAGGAAGCCAAGCACCGAAGCTTCTCATCCCATTTTCAGCAGAGGGGTCAGAGCTGTCTCTGCCCTGTGGCGCGACGACCGATTTACCGTCATCCCGTCAGTGGCGGGACAGGAAGGCGCTCGCAGACGGGCTCCATCCCCGGCGCCCCCAGCCCTCGCAGGGATCCCCGCCCTGGCGCGGGCACAGCCACCGAGCTGCGGGCGCTGCCTCTCTCAACACGGGGGTTTCTCCTTTCCCTCTTCCCTCTGCCGCCTCTGAAGATGATGGGTGAGCCAGGGTCTCCCGCACATGCCGGGGCCGGTGGCAGGGTGGCACAAAGCCGGCATTGTGCACGCTCGCCGCCCTGAGAGGAGAGCTAATTGTCTTTCCCAGCTTGGAGCAACAATTTGCTGGCAGCCAGACTTGTGTCATTATATAACTGGAGATAGTCCGACTTGTAAACGGATCTCCAGAACATGTCTCTCCTTCCTTATTTTGGAAAAACAATAAACTCGGGGCTGGCTGACACCTTGCTGCTGCTTGCAAGGTCTCTCCCTTAAAGGAAGAAATTCGTCCAGAGTATCACCTCCTCTCATCCGAGGCAATGGGAAGTCAGCAGCGGAATCCCAGGAAAGGCAGGAGCTTTAACAATAAACCTGGAGACCTGCAGGGCTCCTTCATCGTCACCTCCTGCAACGCAGCAGGCTTTCCTCCGACCGGGAGAGGAGCTGTGCAGGGAAGGCTTTCGATAATAAACCTGGAGGAGTCCAGAGAGTTAAAGAGGAGGAATTTGATTTCCACTCTCACTTTCCCTCCTCCCCCTGCCCAGCTCTATCCTATGCTAACCGGCTGGCCACAAGCAGGTGAGAGAAAGACAAAAGCCATCCTCACCTACTTCTATTTGCATTTCCATGCACGACTTCCGGGATGGTGAGAGATGCCCAAAGGCATCTTCTCCCAGTGATTGCCAGAGTTGAAGCTGAAGGGCATCATGTTGTCATGGTCACTTGTGCTCCTTAGGCCCCTTTTTCTCTCCCCACTGTGGTTGCTCCGAACTGGTGCCTGTATCCTCCTTGGGAAAGAAAAGAAACTACTCTCCCTTTCTGAGTTTCATCTTTCTATGCTTCCACACATGGTAATATCGGTGGAAAAATTTATACTCTGAAAAACTGTTTCTTACTGACTGCAGGAAACAACATAATTGTCAAGTCAACTTCAGTGCTGGGCTCCCCAAACAGCTGTTTTGCTGACTGAGCTGAAACAGGGAAGGAGGATGGGGCATCATTATTTATTAGGCTGGAAACTCTGAATTTTCTGTGTAAAGACTGAAAAGGCTGAGAGGAAAGGGCTGCTAGAGCCTGGTCAGAGCCTGTCTGAAAGCAGGTGTCTGCATAAGGACCGCACCTGAGTATTCCAGCACCAGAAATGAGCTATATACCTTGTAATGATTCCTCCTTGTCACACCTTTCCTCTGCTCTTCATGCTGAGCCTGTCTCCACTGTTTCTCTCTTCTGCCTCGCTTTCCCTGGGCCTCCAAAGCTCTGATCATTGCATCCCTCCCCCAGAAAGAGGATAGAAAAATACTGGGAGACAGCTGCTCTATTATAACTTGGCAGCTGCTAGCTTTGCCAGTCCATCTTCCTCCACTCCTCTCTCCCCCACTGTTTGATTCGATTTCATAAATAAATACCCTGCGTATTGACGTCAGCGTAGGCCTTGAGAAATAATACTCCTGCCGCTTTCTCTGCTACACACGGGGAACAGAGAGGAGAGGGAGGAGGAACAGAAGCAACAACGTCTTGGAAGATGAAGTCTTAATATTCTCTTAATTGCCTTCCTCCCTTTTGAGCTATACCCCAGCTGTGAAGAAAACAAAGATTACCATTATCAGTGTGCCCTTCTGGCTTGAGACAGGACAATCAAGTGTCCAAAATTCCTGTCACTGGTGATTTTTTTTTTAGTGAGGGGAGATAATGGGGAGAAATCTGTCCTAGAAGCTGGAGGGGCGAACACCATAGGTCTCTGTGCTCCTGTCTTAGGTTACAATGTAAGGTGTAACCAAAAGTATGTATTCTATCCCCATCTGTTAAAACCAGGTGGGGCAGGGCTCTTTATCTCTTCCATGACACATCCCTGATAACTCCCTCCAGAGAGATATCTTCTGCTAATGAGCCATCCAGCCTCGCTGCCTGACTCATAAAATTACATCATCCCACTGTGAAATGCTCCGCCCAGGGGGAGGAACCAAGCATTCCTACCTGGATATAATCTGAGGTTTGGAACACCACAGTCAGCCCTTACCTACTGGGTTCCCAGAGGACAAGAGCTACATAACCACCACCGGACCTTCGGAGGAAGACCAGACCCTTCTACGGGATCACCACTCTGACAGAAGTGTATCTACTACTTCAAAGAGGATTGCAGCCACCCCTTAATGGGACTGCTGCCACCACCCTGACCGACAGGGTGTCAGGTTGCATCCTGGCTCTGTCAAGTTAAGGCAGTGTTTCTGTATCATTGCCTTGTTATACATACACTAGTAAAGAACTGCTATTCCCATTTCTCATATCTTTGCCTGAAAGCCCCTTCATTTCAAGATTATAATAATTTGGAGGGAAGGGGTTACGTTTTCCATTCCAAGGGAGGCTCCTGCCTTCCTTAGCAGACACCTGTCTTTCAAAACCAAGACAGATCCTCACATGGAGCTGAAGAAAAGTGTGCCCAAAATGCTATCATCTTGGTGAAATGAAGGAGCTGGTCCCTCCATCCAGGGAGAGAAGACAAAACATAGGGTTGCCATTGGAATAGGTGTGATCATAGGTGGCTTCATCTGGTATTTAGGAAGTGGTTTCTAGCCACCAGAAGTGATAAGTCACCATTGGCCTGCCAGTAGAGGCAATGAGACAAGAAACTTGGATACTTTGGGGAAAGATATCAAGTAATAATTTATTTTTTATAATATTTGTTTGCAGTGACAAGCTTTATAATAAGCTCCGTGGCTCTTGACTGCCTTTCTAAATCAGTTCCTTTCAAGTTTGACACAGCTGAAGGATGTGGTCCTGTATAGAAGGAGCACGACCTTCATTTAAACAAGCTGGTGAGAGGACAGGGAGGTAAAGAGACTGTGCCACTACTTCTCCCATGGAAAAGCAAACAAATACATTGTTTCCCATTGTAATAATTGGTATTATTTCACCTCACGGACTTAAAATTGTGAGCTATGCTCTCTCTAAAGCTGGCCAACAAAGAAGCACAAGCATGTTCAAGAACAGGATGTGAGAGCAATGAAAAGTCAGCCTCAGCTGAATTAATTCCGAGTAATTTTGAAAAGTGAAACAGGTATTTTGTTGCTGGTGACAGGGTGCAAGTTCTGCACTTGTCTCTGCTGCTCTACCTGTGAGTTAGTCGAGTATTTGAATAGTGTCTTTTTCCGTCTAAAAGTGTGATATGCTTAGTAATTCCTGGTCAAAGCTGTGTGTCATGTTGCCCTTTGCAGAACATGCATGAAGATAGATGTTCTACCATGGGGCTCTCCTCTGATCACTGTGGCCTGCTGTGCCTGTCCTGGAAACACAAACCCAGAGCTGCAAGCAGCCAGATGAAGACCAGAGCAGCCCATTTTGCATGTCAAGTTTGACCTTCCATGCTGCCCAAGCCAAAAAAACACCCTAGTTCAGAAATGTCCTGCCTTCAGGCTATTGCTGGTCCCTGAGCCAGAGCCTGGCAGGTTGGAAACCTCAGCTTTCAGTCTGCTGTTGGCAGGTACAAGAAGAAGTCAGGGAAAGAGGCTCTCGCAGGGCTCTCTGCAAACTCTGACATGATTTTAATGAGCAAGTGCATTCCTTGGGTTGTGCACAGCTGGGAGCACAGCAGCAAAGCAGGCCAAGATTCCTGTGAGGACTTGTGCCTTTCCAGCAGGTTGAAGTCATGTCTGCCACTGCACGCTGCCTGCTGACAGCCAGAGCATCCTTCAGGAAGCTGGGTGGGGAGAGAGCCAATGCTGGCACCTTGGTGGCAATGACAGACCCCTCCTAGGACGTGGGGTCTATTTATCTTTGAAAATCAGGCTTCCCCCTGTGTCTGCACTGGGAGCATTGGAATTGCTGTGCTACCCCAGCCTCGGGGGTATGACTCACCTGCTCTTTAGAAAATAAAATGAAGGGGGAAAAGTTATCAGCTGCCAGGAGCTTGTTAGAAGTGCTTTGCTTTATTGATGCTGCATTACAACTGAAAAGCACAAAAAGTGCAGAAAGTGTCTGACTCTTGCCTACTGCTGAGTGCACATGAGTGAAATAATCCATGGTACAACAGGATCTTTCTCAGCTCTCCCCACAGCCACGTAAAAAATCAGTGGACAATACCAAATGCAACAAGGAAATCAGGTGATTTTAAAAAACAACAAACATGGTTCTTCCCTTCACCTGGTGCAGCTAGTTCCTTCATTTAGTGCAGCAAGGTACATCACTGAAAGACTTCTGAGAGCAGGCAGGATTAAAGGGATGAAGCTGCTCTGAGATACAGAGCAAGCAGTTTGGAGGCTCAGTCCATTGAGATGGCACTAGTACAACTCACTGAAAACTAGGTAACAGCTCAACTGCATTCTGGATTAAAAAAAAAAAAAAGCTAAGAAATAATGTAAAATGGGGGGGGAGGGGGGTGGGCAGGAAGGAAAAGTAACTGTTGGTTAGTGGGGTTTTTTTCCCTGTCTCCTATCCAGACAAATCCAGAGACACTGATTTCTATACCTTGAACATACTGTGGCCACTTCCACACAGCAAGCTGGACCTTCCCTCTTTCCCAGTATCTGTGTATCACCTGGGAAAATGCCCTCCAAAGAGATGTTTTATGCGAGAAAACATTTGCCCTTTGCTGCCTCCAGAGCTACATGATAATGCTGAGACTCAGGGGCCCGAGCTGGGGCTGGGCTGGGATGCCGGATTAGCTTTCCCAGTTGTTCCTGGGTCTCTAAGCAGCATTTAGGACTTCTCTGCTGAAACTATCCTTTGCCTCCCCACCCTCTTGCATGTCAGCAGAGCAGAGGGTGGAGGTCCCTGGACCAGCTGGGCTGGACGTGGAGGTGGCGCACTGGGAGCTCAGACGTGCCAGTTGTACCTCCCCAGGGATCACTGCCAGTCACTGCTGCAGCCTCCCATGCTCCTGCAATCCAGCAGCTAAGCACTCGGAGCTGTGCCTGCGTGTAGAGGCACCATTACAAAAGTCAGAGCCAATTCTGCCCATCCCTCTGAGAAAACACTGCAGTCTTGGGTTTGTTCTCAAGCCTGCTGTCTGAGATTTCCCGGCTAAGACCATGACTTACCTGCCACCTTGCAAAGAGCCTTTGCAGGCAACAGAAGATACTTGAGACAAAGCAAAGGTCCAGTTTCATCCAGACTCCCACCCTCTGGCCAGGATGATGCTCAGAGGCAGCTTCTCTCTCTCCTTGCAAGTAAAGGCAGTCCTTGACAAGCCAAAAGGCAAGATGGCACATTTTGAACAGTTCCTTGATATCCAGAGAAATAAGCTGTTCTGGTCTGGCCCCATGGTGACTCTTGACAGGATAAAGCAGAAAAGACGGTTTAAGAAAAGCCGTGCTTGGAAACATCACCATCACCCTTATGGTGCTTCCAGCTTTGCTGCTTTGCTTCATGGGGAAAGCAGCAAGAGACTTGGCTGAAGTTTTCCTTGCTTTTTAATCATCTCTAAATGCCCCCCCATGACAGTGGCTTACACAGCAAAGAGCAGAAAAGGACCAAAGCTCCCAAATGCGAAGTTTCCAGCAGTGACAACCAGAAGGCGCAATGAAATCAGTCCTTGCTCTTCACAGGGACACATTTTGATGCAAAGGAAACCTGTGCCAGGTCTTGGAACGTGGTCAGGAAGGCAGAGATATCCTTTCTCCACCTGCAATAAAGTACATGTCCAGAGGAAGCAGTCAGCCCTGCATCTGTACAAAACCCTCCCTGACCAACCACAAAAATCACAAGAGAAAAAACTGTGAAAAAAAAATTTTTTTTTTGCTTATTGCAGGTTTTAAAAAGAAACTGGTTTAAAACATGTATTTCCAAGGGTCCAAATCAGCAATTCCAATTCTGAGATGGAAAATCTTTTCCAGCCCAAATCATCTGGGGCAGGAGGTTGGGCTTGGCAAGGTTCTTGCCCCACAGCACGACAGAGGCCTTGGCCATGCCAATGGGGCTGCAGTCATTGTGGTGTCAGACTCATTTGCCACTTTAGGGATGCTTGGGCACTGTTTTACCCACAGTTGCTCTACTACCAAACTGGAACTGCAGTGTTTTGCCTCCTATTTGCAATGGTGCATGACGGTTATACGTGATGAAAAGCAGCTCTTTGGGATTCCTAAAAAACTTAAAGAGAAGCTGTATGTACCCCGAGAAACCAGAGGAACACCATCCAGCAGGAAACCTAACCTAGACACAACATCTCTTTGTTCTTTTTTGCCATCTTCAGTTCCCATCCAGCTTTCAGGTCTCTGGGAACAGCTCAAACTGGTAAAAGCTCAGCAAATCCCCACAGCTGCTGGGAAACACCTCCAGATCTCACCAAGAATCACTGGGCAGATGACTGGGGGTCTCAGGGGAGGCACCTGTCACAGGACTGAGGTTTCATGGTTGTGTTTAAGGGTACCGCATGCTCTTTTGCAATTTTGAGCTCCAAAAGAGGAGCTGCAGCACACTCTGTCCCTCCACAGGGAGTGGCTCTTGGCGTGGCCTTCTTCCCACCCAACTCTCACCCCAGGAGCAAAAATAAATGAAAAGTAAAAGAAAAAGTCAGGCTTCATATTCTGGATGGATATTTATTTGCTTAACAGATTTTCCTTTTTTTTTTTTTTTAATTTTTTCTTTTTTGGTACAAAGCATCCAGGAAAGCTTTTACTTCTCTTTTTAAAAAATAAAAACTAAGTTTCTTTTAAAAAAAGACACATGAAAAGGAAAAAAAAAAGTCAATTATTTGCAATTTCTCTGTTTTTATTCTGCCTTCCCACCCCACCCACTTCCCTTCCCCCCCCCCCCCAAATTTGGACTGATTTTCATTCTTTTCCATATATATTTAATAAAATAAATAAAGGATTTTCTTTGTCGTGTATTGCAGTGCCATTTTTTTTAAACAAAGGCTTCATGGCTCAACATTGCAAGGTAATAACAAACAAAAGGATTATACATTAAAATCCTCCCCCTCTCAAGACTGCCCCTAGCCCTCCCCTCCAAACCATGAAATAGAATACAATTCAAGTAGTCTTTTTTTTTTATGTTTTAAATGTATGGATATATAAGACAAAGCAAGTACAGAACTGGTTAACAGAGTGTCCCCATTTTATTAGCAAGTGAGAGTATATTAGGGAGATGTAATTGATTCCCCCCCCTTTACGGTTCCTAGACAGATAATATATATTATTTTAAACCCAACCTATTTTACAGCCCTCTGCCCACCTCTCAAACCCATCCGCTCACTGAGTCCCGAGCCTCAAGCCAAAGACTTGCCTTTCCCCCCCATCCCATGCAGCGGTCCCAGCCCTGCGGCCACCCTGGGGCAGGTGCGGCCCCTCGTCCTGCGCGGCCCCCGGGAGGGCAGCGAGGGGAGGAAGGCAGGGGGTGCGGGGCAGGGACGGGAGGGTCCGGCGAGAAGGACGCAAAGGGCAAGAGAAGGAAAAGGAGATGGCAGGGCGTGGAACTGCTGCTTCTGCAAGGGCTTGGTGTGAGGGCTGCGCGCGCGCCTGCTCGCCGGGCCGTCGGCACTCGAGCACTGGTGGGGAAGAGCAAGATGCCCCGTGGCTCAGGAAGCCAAGCTCGGCCAGGGGGTCCGTGCAGAAGCAGGGCCTTGAGTTCTAACTGGCAACACCTTCACCATTCAAAACAGTTTTTCTCCAGAACAGTTCCCTTTTAGTCTAAGTTGCGGTGGTTGTGTTGTTTTGTTTTTTTAAAACAAAAAAAAGGATGCGTGTCGATGTATTTCTGTGTGTGCGTGCATCTGTGTACATGAGTAACAGCCAACTAGCTCATATGGTCATGACCAAGCTATATTTCAGAAGAGAAAAGAAACACATTTATCACACTTTTCCTAAAACGAAAAGCTAAAATTTCAAGTTCAGTATTCGCTATCTTGTCCTTCCCTCCCCACCCTCCCTTGCTATTTCTGGGATTTTTCCCTTCCAACTTACTTTAGCACCATAACACATTTTAAACATTACAATCCCTCTTCAGATACTACACAAAATGTCCCATAAAAATAGTGCTTTTTTGCCAAAAAAGTTATATAATATATTATATATATAAATCAACTAAATCCGTGGCAAATGTGCAATGCAGACGCCTCCTCCATTTAAAGTGAGCATCAGCTCACTTTTTTCTTTTTTTTCTTCTTTCCCCTTTCCTTTTCCCTCTCTCTTTCTTGCTTTCTCTCTCCTCTTCCTCTCTTTCTCCCGTCATCGGTGATTTCAAAAAGGTGCAAGTCGATTTGGAATCTTGTAATGAAGCACACACACAAAAACGCAGATGGGGGCTCCTCCGAACTTCTTCTCAGGTACATTTTTCTTTTAAAGGTGCAAAAGAAAGTTATAAAAATAAGAAAAACCAAAAGAAAAAAAACAAAAAAGAAGAAAAAAAGTGGGGTGGGAATGAGGCAAAAAAATGTTATTCCTCAATGTTTCTCCCCGTTCTATTGTTTTTTTCACTTTATTGTCAAGAAAGACACGGAATGGACTCTTCTCGAGAAAAAAAAGATTAAAAAAAGAATTTAACTTCATATCCTTTTTCCCTCTTGCTCTTTCTTTTGTCTTCTGGCGTTGGCACCGGGGATGTCACGCGGCACCCAGCAGCAAAAAGTTCAAGTGCCAAACTGTCCCTTTGCAAGTACAGGTTTGGAAATACTGGGGGCGCGGGGGAATGAAACAGGTGTGGGAAACGAAACAACCCTCCCCCCCACCCCAAAAGGAAGATGCCGTGGGAGCGGTGCTGCTCGCCACCGCCGCCGCCATCCCCTCCTTGCTGTGTCAGTTGTTTGGTTGGGGCCGGAGCGGCGTGAGGGTGCCCCGCCGCCCCGCTCCTCGGCTCAGCGGCCCCGGGGACGGAGGGGCTTGGGGGTCGGGAATCGCCAGTCCTCCCGCCCTCCCCCAGGAGATCAAAAATCGAGACAGCTGGTCAGGGTTCATTTCTGGGGGCCAGCCGTTTCCGGGGAGGCTTGCGCCGCTGGGGGCCTCTGGCTGGGCAGGGAGATGAGGGGACGGTGCAGCGCCTTGGCTTCCTCGGCCGCTTGCAGCCCCTCCGCCTGCCACCGGTACTGGCGAGCCCGCAGGAAGTTGGGTACGTCCCGCTGCTGCCGCTGCGAGCTCTTCTTCTGCCACACGTCGTACTTGGAGTACTTGACGTGCGAGGGCTTCTGGAAGCTCTCCTGCAAGGAGAGGGACAGCAATATCAGCCTCCACTCAAGCCTGCCCGCTCTCCAGATGGGGACTCCCTTCTTGGACCTCCATCCCTCCCACGGAAATACTGCCTCATCCCTGGAAACAGTCACAGAAAGGCTGGACAGGGCTCTGAGCAACCTGATCCGGTTGATGCTTATTGCAGGGCAGTTGCACTAGATGACCTTTAAAGGTCACTTCCAATCCAAACCATTTCATGACTCTGTGACCCAGCCCACCTCTGGTTCCCCACCTTACTAAGAGCTGACTCTTGGCAAGCTATTTGGCATGACTTGCCAATGGTGGCTGTCTCTCAAAAGCTCTGCAGAAACATCAGACCTTGAAGCTGGGGTTTGTCCTCTCCACCCACAGCCTTCCTGTCTTTTCTCTCTCTGTTTATTTCGGAGGAGGGGCACTATCCCTGCGCAGCCTCCTCACCTTGCTGAGCGCTGGCAGGCCCGACAGGGAGGTGGCAGAGAGGTCACGCTCCGACTTGACGGACTTGGCGCAGTATGTTTCCAGCAGAGCCAGGTCGCAGCTCCGGAAGCAGCACTCCTCCACGATCCCCCGGTTGATCCGCCGGTTATTTCGTCCCACCGGTCTACCTGCAACAGCAGAGATCCTGGCGTTAGCCACCAACCTGGGCTGGACCCTCTCGCCAGCACCTGCTCCACCTCCAGCCACCAGAGACTGGTGGGCTCCACATGCTTCAAAACCAGCAGCGCTTCTCCCATACCAGCTGACATGCGCCCGCAAACCAGCCAGGTCTCACGTTAAGACTTTCCCAGACAAACGCTATTGGATGCCAACACGTGCCTCCAGCAGCAGTCTAAAGGCACTTTAAATGATGGGGTTTATCTCCCGCCTGTATCTCTGGCATGAGTGGCCCTCTCGGGCACAGCTGAGGCGAGGAAGCTCAGGCCCAGCCTGACCGCCGGCTGCGCCGATTACTGCGACCGTCTCTGATGTTGATCCTGGCAAGCGAATTTTATTAGAAAGAAGCAGCACAGCGTTGCGGCTGCCAACCTCCCTCCGCCGGATCAACACTCAGGCAGGTGAAGCGAACCAAGGCGGCTAAATTTTACCAGATGGGACAGCTCTGAGACAGCTGCAGAAAGAATACCGGCTCCCACACCCGCCAAGAATAGCTATTAAACTTAATCTTTTAATAAGGGTTCCTCTCCCATTTCTGCCTGCAGAAGGATGCAAAAGCCCATGTCTGGTGCAGCAATGACCGAGTGCATTTCATATCACTGCTTAATGATGGCCAAAGCGCTCCAGAGGAAAAGCTTACATCAGTTTTACCGTGTTTCCTCCCCCTCTTGAAGTAAAAGAGACGGGTAAAGTTGAATTTCTGTTGTGAAGCAAATTTGCTTGGGAACTGTGACTTCCAAAATGTAAACTGGCCCAAAACAAAAGGATTTTCTCCATGCTTTTGCATGTAACATGTTATGCTCATGTGCTGTTTGTGGGATTTGCAGCCAGGCTCCTGCACACCGCCATGAGCACCTCTTCCCAGCGCAAGGTACTCCGAAGGAGGGAAACAGAGGCCAGCAACAGTGAGGCTTGCAAACAGGATCCGGTACCACATCCTACCCAGGAGATTCTGGGCATGGGAAAAACCGAGAGCAAGTGGTGTAAGTGCAATGCCTAACAATGCTCACCATAGTGTGCCAAGCCCTCACCTCCCAGCTGGCCCGCAGGAACACACATGACTGTCCACATTGGTCCTGTGCATGACCCATGATCCCCACCCCTTACACTCCTGATGAAGCAAGCACTCAAGTATTAGGCCTCAGTGAAGATCTAAGGCTGGCTTACATGGAGCTGACCACTTTCCCTGGAGGGTATCCCACCCTGGATGCCCATCCAAAGTGCCTTGGGACAAAGTGCAAAGCACAGGTCTCTATGCATACAGTGCAACCCCACACGTGAGATGCAGTCCCAGATGTGCAGTACAGGTATGCATGTGGAAAGCGGTCCTGTGTGTTCAATGCAGCCCCACACGTGCAATGCAGGCATGGAAAACACCATAACAGTGCCTCGCTGCTGGCTCTGGAATAGCCCTGGCAGCAGGGCACCTGCTCTCTTTTAAAATCAGTCACGTTCCCATAGGCCAGGAGCCCTCTGGTCCATGCTGGTGCACTTCCACCATGCTCAGAGGTCACACAGACACAGCATCAGGGTGCTGGGTGATCCATACCATGAGATCCACCTTTGGGAGTAATTTCAAATGCTTTGTTTTCCACATTCGTCCCCCTTGTGCCACCACCTTCCTTTTCTTTTTCTCTAGAAGAATTTCAGGCACAACCTTTAACCAGCCCCGCAGGGAGGTGAGAAGGATGGTTCCCCCTTGGCAAAGGTTCATCAAAGGGAACACTGTTAAGAGTTTTACTTTCTCTCATGTGGTCAACAAACACACTGAATTGGGCTCTCCCCTGAAAGGCAAGACAGGTGTGTTGGGTGCCCACAGCTCAAGCAATGCCAGAGTAGGCAGCCAGAGTGGTGATGGCCAAAGGCGATGGGGACAGGAGCCAGCTTGGGGCCAGCTGCATGTATTCTCTGTGCATGAAATGCCCAGTAAGATCCGCGGGAGAGGTGCACTGCCACCAACATCCTGCACTGCACATGGCCCCTGCTCAGCTCCTATCAATCCCAGTGCCCAACTCGATCCATGGCAGGCTGCTGAAGCATTCAGCTGCTCCACAAAGGCATCCTGACAGGGGCAGAAGGAGAGTTTAGAAGGGAAAGAGAAAAAATTCAAGTCATCCCCTCTTGCTAGCATATCCCCTAAGGGCTACATTCACACTCCCGCTGAACAGAAGGTTGCACAAGTGATGACACACATGGTTTGAGGAGAAGTTGAGGTTTTCAAAGGTAACATATCTCCTCTCAAAAACAGAAGTTTCCCACTTGCAGTTATGTGTTTGTTTGGAAAGAAGATGGGAGGAAAAAAACGAACGAGGAAAGCGGGACTATATTCACCGCCGTGCCATCAAGGGCAATTTCTGGCGTGGGTACGCACGGGAAGATCATGTCAGCGCGTGTTTGCAAATGCCCAGGTGTGGCACCGCCAGGGTGAGTTCCCAGCAGGGACCACCACTGTGGTATGGCCTCCTCCTCCCTGATTGCTGCCCCTGCCTGCCCGTCAGGCACACGTGCGGCCCCCAGCCCCAGCGTGCTGCCCTTTCTCTCCCACATAAAGCTGCTGCAAGCCGTTCCCCTTGCCGGCACCACTGCCAGCTCCACCGCGACTCTCCGATAGGGCACGTTTCCCATTACATAATGGTCCGTACGGACCTCGCCAAATGCCACTACAATCCTCCAGGGCAGAGTTACTTTAGGAAAAAAAATAAGCCAACATAACAAACAGGGATTTAGTCACAGAAAGTACCTGGAGACAACAGGACATTGATGGCTAACAGCAATATTGCCGCTGACCTGGATTGGGAAGAGTGTTTGTTCCGTAACACGATTTACACAGGGACTAAAGGCTGAATTTCCTGGCTTTTGCCCATGGGTGGCATCTCACTTCGCTGCCACTGCCAAACCCAGGGAGGGTTTTGCCACTCTGTCCCTTGCCCGCAGGGGAGAACTGTGTGGGCAGCAGGCTGCGGCATCGCCGGGGCACGCGAACCACTTCCCATCACAGCCACGACTGCTTCCTCCTGAGGAAACGCGCTTCCTCTCGGCCTTCAATGAATGGCTAGGCTCCCTTTTCCCCAAAACTGCACTTCACCAAAACCTTCTACAGCACTGCTGAGGGAACAAGCCCTGAGATGCAAAGTCCAGGGATGCAAAGCCCAGCAGTGTGAAGCCCTCCAGCTGCCTGGGGTTATTCCTGTCCAGGTACAGGCTATCCTGACAGAGCATCCCAGAAGCGGCACAAAGCCAAACCCATTCCTGGGAGAACCCAGAGGCCACATACCTGCAGCTCAGCTATGCCACTGTGCCAGAGGCAGTGGCACTGCCACAGCCATGGGGGACAGGAGAGTCCCTTTCCTAGCATAAACACCCCGCTGCTCCTGGCTCCCCACTCTCACCGGGACCGAACAGATGCTGCGGGGAGGGGTGCACGGTGCTGGTGCCACCCTGGCTGGGTCCCCTCTCCTCCGGTCAATCAGGCGGTCAGCCGAGTGGAAGGGGACTTTGGGTGTAAACAGTCCCCGTGCCCCTGTCGCAGGAATGTTGGGAGCAACAAGGGGGCCTTTGTGCAGCACCGGGCCCCGTCCCAGTGCCCCCGGCCTGGCCCTCCCCCACCCCGGCACCGCACTTTCCCCCCTGCTTTTTCCTAGTATTATTCGGAGGAGCGGCGGGTGCGCAAGAATGTGCCCTGTCAGCACAAGCGGCTGCAAAGAGCTAAATTCTTATCAGCTGTTGGAAAGGAGGAAACAGGAGCTGTTGTTTACAGAGAAGTCGGCCGCCTCTCCCCTTGCAGCCCCTTCTCCCTCCCTGCCAGCGCTGCATGACAGCAACTTCAGGGCCGAGGCTTCCTCTCGACCTGCCCGGCTTTTCACTCCAGGCTGGACTCAGCATCCCTGCGTGGGCTGTGCCGCTGTCCCTGGGTGGGTGCTGGGGAGCAGGGGTCCCAACCCTGCCACAGAGCCATGGCAGGAAGCCGCCACCTTGACAGCAGCTGCTGGCCAAGCCAAAAGCCTTAAAGGTCACAGAGAGGAGGCATCACCGGTGCACAGCAAAGTGTGCTCAGATTCAGCTGTAGCCTGCCCAGGCATGCCTGGGACACGATACAGGGCTGGCATCACCATTTCCACTGTGCCCCATGGCTGGGTAATCTCAGTGCTGCCTGCCCCTGCCCCTCTTAGTGCAGCTCTTCTGCAGCCCCAGCGCTTGGAGGCAGCTTCAACATTCTCAGCCCTAAGCACCTGCGATGCCTCCCAGGACACCATCCATACAGGCATCCCCCTTGCACTGATGCAAAGAGCACTGTATTTCACAGCCATCTTCGCTAGCAATGTGCTGTCTTGCAAGAATGCAGAGCATCACAAGTTCTTAAATAATGGCTTCAGCAAAAAAATAATAACGGATTTTCATACCATTTTTGTTTTTTCCAATATTACCAGTCAGACACTTCAACAACCCTCATCCAGCAAGCAGGGCCCTCGGGTACGCACAGGACAAGGCTGCCCAAGTCATTTGTTTCCTGTGTGAACAGCTGCTTTAGCACAGGCTGCTCATCAGGTCACACACCCCATGCTGTGAGGTGCTCAAGACAAACCTAGGCCTGGTTTTAAGACATAAACCCACAACTGTGCAACATAACTGTGCCCTATTGCATCTACATGGTGACAACCGTGTAGCCATGTGGGTTTAGGAGTGAAGATGAACATGGTCAGAAATAATCACTTATAAGGCCAACTGATGGAGGTAGAGAGGGGAAAAATTAAGTGAAATGGGGATATCCAAAAGCTTCATCAAGTAGAGGCATCGCCCAAACATCTTCAGCCCTGCATGGCACAGGCTGGTCAGATGCTGAAAGGGTTAAAATATTGGACTACACTTCCTCCCCAGTACCTGGGCTCACCAGAAATATTCAAAAAGGTGAAGCGGGGAAGGGGGACGGGAGAGGACAAAAAGAAATAAAGCAAGAACCCCCTTGCAAGCACCAGACTGGCCACTTGGCACCAAGAGACTTGTCTGCCTTCAAAAGTGTTTTTATTTTGGCCTGGGCAGCTGGGTTATTTGAGGTGAAAGGAGGTCAGTTTGACCTTAAAACAAAAGCCCCATTCCCTTTCATCCCCAGAGAGAGGGAGGAGGGAAGAGAAAGCAGGGAGGGAGACAGATGCTCTTCTACATATAGAGGGAGAGGAAGAGCTGTGAGAGCGGGAGAAGCACTTGCCTCCTTGCCAGTAAGGGAAGGGGGAGATGAAAAGAGGAAGGGCAGCTGACACGCAAACCCTCGCTGCTTGGCTCCATCACAGCAAGGAAGGGCACCCAGAGCACCCCAAAAGTGCTGCCTGCCCACAATGCCCAGGGAGCCATGAGAAGATCCTGCTGCTCAGCTGGGATGGGGCAGGGTGATCGCCCCCCAGAGAACTGCAAAGCCACCTGCAGCCCGACCACCTGCCCAAAACTACACAGCCGGAACCCTGCTGTGGCTGCGTGTGGGATCCCTGTCCCTCTCTCTGCCCAACCTCAGCAGGCAGCACCAGATAAGTCTGGCAAAGCATCCAGGTTGGGAAGGGACATCCAGGTTGGAAAAGGACATCCAAAGTCGTTTCCTAACTTTGCAGCACCCCATTGTTCCCTGCACAGGCAGACTGGAACAAGAGGTAGGCTGGGTCTCAACTCCACTACTCCAAAACAACACCCTGTTTACTTGAAAGTGACTTTTTAATTCCTTTTCCCAAGGCAGAGACAAGACTGCCAAATGCATGGCACCATGTGCAGCTGGTATCTCCATCCTCTTCCCTCCCACATTTGGCTTTGCATCTTTCCTGTAGTCAGTCACTCTGTGGTTCAGTCCTCAGTGGGGAGCAAGACATGGTGTCTTCCCACTCCCAAGCAGAGCAAACACCAAAACAAGGTATCACACTCGAGGCACCTTTGCCCATAGGTCACTGAGCATCCATTGTCACTGGTTTACTCCTCATCCTCCCTTGTTTACCAGCTAATCCATTGCACTGCCAATGGTCCAAACACCCAAAGCATCCTGGCGGAAAGCCCGCTACAGCCAGCTGGTCTGAAGCCATCTGCACGCTGCACACAAAAGCAATGCTGCATTTTTTTGCATTAGCTGCACTGCAAAAGGGTAAGACATCACTCCTCAGCAACAAGTTCACCAGCAGGCAGCTGGGAGGTCATGAAGTTTTGGGAGCAGCCTAGACAGTGCTGCTATACCCAAGCAAAGCCTGCCTGGGAAGGGAGAGCGCTCAGCTTCCTTCCTGCTGTCAGGATGCAATGTTTAGGCAGCAAAGTTTCAAAATAAGCCAGGACCCAAGCTCAGCAGAGTGGTGGCTGCAGACATCCTCGTTATTGTAACGAGTTGCCCTCATCCCTGGTGAACCAGTCACATACAGTACCCCAGAGACATTTGACTTTCCCGAGCATCATAGGTGGGACTCAGCTTCCCCATGGTACCAGATGGTCCCCCAAACCAGTGCCAAGTGGATGCATGTCACCCTGAGCATGTCCATTTTCTTGTTCCTCTCCTGGCCTACTGCCATATACAAGGAAATCATGAAAAGCACCAGGCTGGGAAACCCCTCCTTTCCCTCCCGGCCCGGCTCCGCTGAGGCAAGGCGTGGGGTGGGGGCAGCATCCTGCCCGCTGCTGGCAGCTGCCCAGCACTTACTGAAGTAGAAGCCCCTGTCCCCGCAGACGAACTGCAGCGTGTCCACCAGCTCCCCGCCGCAGAGGGTCTCCGCCGTGCCGTAGGCGGCGGCCGAATCCAGCGCGTAGGCCAGGAAAGCCAGGAGCAGCAGCAGCATCCGCCTCGCCGCGCACATCCTCTGCACCTGGGGACAGAGGCACAGCATTAGCACCGCGGGACAGACCCCTCTCTGCCACCTCCCCCGGGCCGTGCCCCCCCACCCACAGCACGCCCCAGACATGTCGGGATGCTGCTGCTGCAGGCAAGGAAGGACCGGCAGCGCTGCGACAGCCGCTGGGGTGAGGCCAGCTCCCCGCGCTCGGCCCGCCGGGCAGCAGCTCCGGGCAGACAAGGTTTGCATTGAAGCGGTTTTTCCATTGGAAAATCCCACTCCAGCCTACCTCCAAAAGGCTTTTATTTCCCCTGCTCTTTCAACAGTGGGATTTTATTATTTTTTCCCCCCTTTTAAAAGGGAATTCATTCAAATTATTATCAGTAGGTATTTTTTTTTCCTGTTCTGATGACAGGTTTTCATGCTCTGTCTGAAAACATGTCCATCCAAACCGAAAACAAGCAAAGCTTCAACCTGTCCTGGAGCTGCTTTTGAGGAAAGCTGGGAAGAACAGCTTTTGTCCTGGGCATGTGAGAGAGATGAGGCTCAGGCAATCAAGAGGCTGATTGCACAAGCTGTGTTTGCTGACAACAGTTGGGACTGAGAAGACATCCCTCAGGAACAATGTGGTCCCATGGGAAACACACCTGAGCCATCACTAGGGAGGGCCAAGACAGTGTCAGACAGCACAGAGCATTAAAAAAGAAACTCCCTGGATATTTGCTAACTAGCCCAAAGACTTCCCCTGACTCGGCTCCAGCAAACAGCTTTACCTCTGTGTCAGCTTCTGCAAGTGTAAAGCAAGGGTGCTACTGCCCCACTGATGGGGCAAAACCCATGGATGGTTCAAGGCATTATAGTCCCTCAGTGATGAGCCTCACAGTGCACATACAGCCAAGTAACGCTGGGTTCTGACCAGACAGGTACGCTCAAAATGAAGAGAAGCATGTCAAAAGAGCAGACGGTGTGTGGCAACCCTAATCTCAAGCAGAGCTTCCCCTCTCCTTGCTAATATTCAAGCAAGACAGTAGGTTTCACATCCAGCTTTCATCACCATAGTATCTGAGCAACTCGAGAATAATATCAGTTAATGAATATTACCTCACCCCCCCGGGATGCTCGGAGATGGAGCCGAAGCCCAGGATAGATTAAATGACTCGCCCAAGGTCACAGGGGAAGTCTGCAGCGCAGCCAGGAAATTAGCCCAGCTCCCCCGAGGCCCCGCTACGGTCCTGCCAGCAATAAAGACACCCTTGCTCCCGAATTTTTAGTAGCACGTAGCTCAAATTGTCACTGCTAGAAATGCATCATGCTTACAAGTCATGAGCTCTACTGAGCACCGGGAGGACAGGGATCAGCAGCAGGAAAAGCCAAAACAGAGGTTTCAAGGTCTGGGTGGGCTGTGGGGGGCATTCCTCCTGCTCAAGTTTTGATGCCCATAGTATTGCTCAGCTTGTGCTGGCAGAAATCAGCAAGACTGGAAAAAGGACTCCAGAGCTCTGGACAAGAGAGGCAGCAGCCCTGGGAACAAACTGGTCTCCAATTGGCAAGTGATGGGACCAGGACCAGCTCTTCCAGTAGCAGTGGTCCCTTCAGCACACCGCAGAGGTTTTGTTCTATGTTACAGTAGGAGCAGAGAGATGGCACCAGGCGGTGGCACCATGCTGCCAAGCTGCAGTGTTTTATCACCAGCACCTTTCCACCTCATTTTTTTTCATCAAGTGGCCAACAGGTGTTTACTGGGGCTCCCCAACATGAACACAGCATCACCTTCACTGCTGGAGTCATGCTCCTGGTGCTGCAGCATCGGCAGCCAGATCTCCAGCTGACAACAGAACAACCACCCTGCTCCTGTCCCTTTTTCAGCCCTTTTTTTTACATGCAGATCCCGATTGCTGGTGTCCCCAGGTCTCAGATAGTGCCAGCGCTCATTGCCAGGGTGATGGATTTGTCACCAGCCAGTGCTGCCATCGAAGGCACTGATGTGGGACTTCAGGACACCCACATAATCCCCTGTCCCCAGTTAGGCTCATGCTGGCTGTGACCACTGTGGCTAATGAGCAGGCTGCATGTTGCCCTCCCCCAAGCCAGAGCCAGCCCTGGCAAGAAGGGGTTGCTTGGTGGCACATGTGACAAACACCATTTTTCCTCCACATTCAGTCTAAAGAAAAGGGTGAGATGCTCTGAAGCAAGGGGAGAGGGAGATTTTGTCAGTGGGCGATATTTGATGCTGGGGAGACCTGATACCTTCTGTGGAAAAACACTTGTGCTCCTTGGAAAATACCCGCTCCTGCACAAGCCGCACTGCAAGCCCCTGGCAGCCTTCCCTGCCTCCACTGCAAGCTCTTTCCAGGTGCCCACACACCCTGTAACTCGGGCCAGGAAACGCCCCTGAAACAGCAGGAACAGGGAGAGCCCCAGTGCTGTCGTCCAGAGCACGGCTAACATGGAGGTGTGAAAGGCAACTGAGTCCACCTTTGCCCACGCACCAGCCACCAGCCCTTCCCTCTGCTGTCACCTTGGCGTCTCCCTGCTCCTTCCAGCAGCTGTGTAATGAGAAACCAGGCAGCAAAGCAAAGAGCATCTTTATTTACTACCCAGAGCTGCAGTTTCTCTCCAGCTTGACGGAGCTGCAACCCAACCCAACCCCATAAGCCCTTCCCTCTCCCTTTGGCCCTACTGACTCTGCTGAGGAAAAGCCCCCAACCTTCACACAAAGGCTACAGAGGCGCCCAGGGTGCCATCACCGGCTCAACATGTCCCGATAACCTTTCAATTGATCCTTCCCTCCCTCACATGCAGGGATGAGCAGACCCATGCAGGAGAGCTGGCACCTGCCTCGCCACGGCTGCCAGAGCAGGTGCTGCTCCCCCAAAACAGGGTGTCATGGCACAGCTGGGTACCTGCAGCCCACGACCTGGTTGCTGCAAGCACCATGCCAGCTGCACAGGTTGCATGGCTCAATGGCTGCTCAGCATGATCAGTCTAAGCCCTGTGAATACCTCCAAGACTTCATTCTCCACTGGAAACATGGGACAGCACAGCTTTCGGTTTCTAGTCCAAGCATTAGGGCAGGGATGGTCTCCTCAGCTGTGGAACAGGAGTAAATTCACACCAACAGTTGGAAGAACCTTCATATTTTATTAGAAAGCCTTTCTTACATGAAATGGAACAAGAATAAGGCAGCGAGAGGGAAGTGGGCCACTTCCCTAAAGGACAAGGTCCTGTCTGTGCTAGGAGAGAGGCTGCAGCTACCACCATTCCATTCTTGCCAAAGCAGGGTCAACTAGACCTGCTGGCTGCCATTCTTCCTCATGCGCCCAGGGAGAGCCCAAAGGCTTTAGGATGCAGAGGGAATGGCAGCGCCAGATGCCCAACAACCTGAGTGCTGAATTCCCCCTAAGGAGGGCTTGGACCCCACACAGTGTGCAAGAGGGTGATGCAAGAGGAATTTCTTGGTTGCACATCTGACCTGCACCATCCTGGGAATCACAACTGAAGTGCCTCTGAATAACCCACATCTGAAGCAGCATTATCAGTGCAGAACTCAGATAAGGTATCAGCACACACTGCTGGCCCCTCCCTCCCTGGAGAGGGTCAGCTTTGCTCTCCATCCTTCATGTCCCTCTTCTGCCTTTCCTGGCATCACCAGCACCCCACACAAAGCCAGGCTGCCACTGGAACCAGCTCAGTTGCAAGCTGCCATGTGCAGGATGCTGCCACTGCCTTGGAACTCCTGTGTATTCCTGCCTCACAGCACACATCGCTGCACCCTTGGCCAGAGACCCCCAAACACCTCTTGGCAGCCCCCAGCCACCAGAGGTCCAACAGAGAGGGTCCTCTCTGAGCGGCTGTCGTGTGCTGGGAGGGAGCCTGAGGGCAGGTCTGCAGTGCAGTCACCCTCCCACCCGAGGGCTGCTAATGGATTCTTTCAGGATCTGCTGCTGAATCAGCTGGATCAACAGTTTCTGTCCAGCTGCTGGGGAGTTGGGGGCCAAGACGCCACAATGCACTAAAAGGCCCAGTTGCCAAGTCTCAGAGTACAGCTCAGGCATCCCTTGCATCCAGGCTTGCGCTGAGCAAACCGAACCATAGTGCCTCTTGGGCAACAAACATCTCCCCAAAAACAGAGACAAAACCTCCTGTCTGACCTAATTCCTTCTTCAGTCTGGCCTTCATTGCAATTTAATATGAACAGAACAACGTAGGAGGGAATTGACAGATGGCCCAGTCTGTAAAATTTGGATTTGGACAGCAAAAAGAAAAAAAATCTTGCTTCTTTGTGGAGCAGTGCAGCGTTTAAAAGGAAGTATGGTGAAAGAAAAGTCGTCAGCCCAAACCCAGTGGCACGTGCCAGAGGGGAAAATCCCAGTTTGCGCATCCCAGCATCCCTCACAAGGCACCCTTTCAAAAACAAATGGGCAGACTGATGTTTCTCTACTCTGACGATTGTCTGTGAGAGCTGCTGAACATCTGCCTCTCTGCATTACTCCTGTCCGTGAACAGCCCCAGGAGAGTGGGGAGCTGACCTGGTTCTGAGCGTGGCAATCCCGAAGGAGCAGGATGTGGGCGTGTGCCAACCTCTCAAGTGCCAAGTGAATGCCGCCCCTGCCCAATGGGCAACCCAACCTCACACAGGGCGCCGGGCCATGACACCCTGAGGTGCCAAGGAGCAAAGTGAGAGGCAGGTGCCTTGGCAGCTGAAAACCACCCAGGAGCTGCATCTTGGGCAGAGGCACAGGGATGAGGTGCCCAGCAGTACCTGAAGGCAGAAGAGCCACCTCATGCTGTGCCACAGAAGAGCCTCTCTTTTCATCTGGAAGAGAGAGGAGATTTCCAACCACCCACAGCTTGGAGGAAGCAAGCTTCAAAACACAAAACTTTTGACCATTGAGATGTCAGGCGAATAAAACTGACTCAGGAGGACGAGGGGTTTTGCTGTTTTGCTCAGGCTTGAAAAAAATAAAACACCTCTTGATTCTTGGCACCTGGCTCACATGACATTCATATGGCTGAGGCTGGCAATACTGCTGCTATTTTTAGCCCTCACTTTTTTTGTCTTCACTGCTTGTCCCCATCAGCAGCCCACTCTGCCCCACACCGGGCATCACCTTTCTGCCTCCCATGCTGTGAGCCCAGAGAGGCACCTGCCTCCTCTGCCTGTGGGACAGGGGCTGAGGCAGGCAGGGAAGCACTGCCCGCTCCCCATGTCTGTATGTGCTGCAGGAGAACTACTGTGCCTGTGGAAAAATCAAGCTGAAAAAGGTGAATGGGGTAT
Organism: Lycocorax pyrrhopterus obiensis; assembly: GCA_014706295.1. Lineage (NCBI taxonomy): Eukaryota > Metazoa > Chordata > Aves > Passeriformes > Paradisaeidae > Lycocorax > Lycocorax pyrrhopterus. The sequence goes on along the minus strand of JACSVZ010000007.1, from coordinate 13,874,201 downwards.
TCAGTACCATTTACTCACCCCGCTGGGGAGTAAGAGTGTATTGCATAAATTTTGGTATGAGGCCCAGAAATATTTGATTTATTGTATTAAAAAAAAAAAAGGAAATGCAATCTTGCTTAACTCTTCTAAAGACAGCTGGCAGGACCCAGTGAAGGGATTTAAGTCCATTTTAGTAGCCTCACTTAACTCCTTTCTTTATTGTTCCTCTCTCCTTTCTGCATTCCCTTCCAAAACCTGGAGTATATCAGGGAAAGTTAACAGCAAACTAAGCTGTTAAATCAGGAACTGTGGTGACTGGAGTCTACTGGCAAGTGATATTCCCACAACACGTTGAACTTGCTTTATGTCTTGGCAGAGCAACTTTAACCCTTTCAGAGCCAGGCTGTAACGCCAAGGCAGACTTCCTCCCCTGGTGCCCCCCACCTCTCCTGACCCCCCACACAACCGTGCCGAGGGAGGCCGATATCTCTTTGCCCCGCTAAGACACTCATCAGCTTTTAAAAGCAAAGACAATCCAAAGAAGGATCGGAGAGGTCAGTCCCAGGACACGAGCCGGGAGAGGGTGGGCCACTTACAGTGCTCGTATGCACTGCTGGAAACACACCAACTCCTCGGTCCCTCTAAAAATAAGACCTCACCTGCTGTGTTTGCTTTATTTAAAAAAAGAAAAGTACAGAAACGCTTTTCTCTGGTGCTCCATGAGGCAAGCTGGGCTCGTGCTGAAGCCTAGAGGAATCAAGGGGAAGACATGCACTGACAACTCTGGGTTGAGTGGTCAAAGCAGCAGCCCTCCAGCCAGGCTGAAAAAAAGATCACCTGTCAGAAAGAGCGCTGGGACACACACGCAGACACATTTTGGCTCTCAAATTTCACGCAGCGGTGGGAGGGGACCCGCGGTGTCAAATCTTTTATCCCTTAATGAATTTTCACAGGAGCTGGGATAGCCCCTTTGAAAGGCTGAGTGAACTTGTGTGGGTGTCAACAACACGGAGCAAGATTTACAGCTCTGACCCATTCACCCCCACCAAAATTGTCAAGTTGGGTCCAAAACAGCACAGTGGAACTCAAAACAGAAGTGTCAGTCAGTTTTATACCTCCAGATGTCCTTAGCACAAAGTCATCCTTAACAAAACCCCACGACCCAGGCTCCTCAACTCCACTCTAAATCAAGGCAAGAGGAGGAATAAAAAACCCAACATGCTGAACCCTGCAAAGTAAAAGGAAAAAAACCAAAAACCACCCACATACACACACAACCTGACAATAAACAAACCCAAAGAAAAACAGGCCTCCGTCTCCCAAGCACATCCCAGCATTTGGAAGAAAACTACAGACTTTGTATAGGAAGCCTGGGTTGAAAGCAGCAGCTCTCCCGAGGTGTCTGTTTAAAACCACCCACACAAACCTTGTTTTTACACTTGATTGCTCCACACCACCCTAGCGAGACCTGGCGTATCAGCAACCCTGCTGAAGTACCCCTGGCTGGAGGCGAGGCAGCCACATCTGCTGGTACAGTTACGCTAAATCCGAGTTCCCTCATGTGCCCCAATTCCCTACTGCTCAACAGAGCGCTAAAGCCTTTCCAAGTTGCGCTCTTAAAACAATTACTGTAGGGAAAAGCAATTGGGAAGGAAGAAGAAAAAAAACATTTAAAAAAATCACAGAAAGTCGAAGGCTGCACGCCAACCATTAACTCTCACTCCATGTTGGCTCCGCTTTCTTGTTTTTCCTCTCTGTATTTTTATCCCTCCCGAGACCGAGCACACCGCAGTGTTTTGCAGAAGAGAGTTTAATAATCTCCCCGGCCTCCGGAGCCGGAGAGCCGCCGGTGCCCTCCCCGCGCGTCTCCCCGCTCCCGCAGCCGCCCCGCGCGGAGGGAGCACGGCGGGCAGCCGGGGGCCGCGCAGCCCTGCGTGACCTCGCATAGCCCCGGCCCGGCCCCCGCACGGCCGCGGCCGCCCGCACACGCGCGCTGCCGCCCCTCCGCCGCTCCCCACGCGGGACCGCGCCGGCTCCGCGCCGCCGCCCGCCCGGCCGGCCCCATCCCCGCCGGCAGCATCCCCGCCGCCGGGCGCGGGCGGCGGGAGGGACCCCCGGGATACCCCGCGCACCCCATCGCGGCGGGGCCGCCCCGCCGGCCGCGGCTGGGCCGGCGCTCGGGGTCCCTCTAGTGACACGCGTGGGGACGGCGGGCAGCGGGGCCGGCGCGGCTCTGCCCGGTGCGGCTCGGGATGGCTCAGCGGTGCCCGGGGCGGCGCGGCTCGGCGTGGCACGGCACGGTTCTGCACGGCACGGCTCTACCCGGCACGGCGCGGGCGATCCCACCGTGCTCTGCCCGCGGAGGGCAGCGCGGAGCGGCGCTTACCTTGGCACTGCCGCTGCTACTCTCAACTTCTTGCGGCGGCGGCGGCGGGCCGGGGAGGAAGGCGGGCTGCCGGCAGCGCTCATCCGTGTGTGCCCCGGCGCTTGACATGCTGCTCTCCTGCCCTGGCAGCGATCGCAGCTTTGGCTTGCCTTCCCCGCGCCCTGGCACGTTCTCCTCGCCTTGCCTTTTTGGTATGTCAAGTCCCTGCTGGATTTTGTCTGAAGGATGTTATTTTGTTACGATCAGGTATTTTGTTATTCTAGAGAAAGAGCGAGCGAGCGCTTTCCTTTCCTCTCCTTTTCCTTTTTTCTTTTTTTTTTTCTGGGTTGTTTTTCACCCTTTTTTTTCTTCCCTTCTCTTTCTCTCCTCCTGCTTTGGCTGCCCCTTGGGTGGCTCTCACTTTTGTGTTTACTGAGTGCGTCCCTTTGGTCGGGGCGAAGGGGCCGGCTGCCTCACTGCCCGCTGCTCCCGGCTGGCTGCCCCACGAGCGAGGAGACAAGCAGGGCGCTCCGGCTTTTATACCTTTTATACCCCCCCAATGGGCATGCTCTCCCGGCGAGCACCAGCCCGGCCACGGCAGCCAATAATGTTGCAGAGCGGTCTAACCCCCTCTTTTCCCTCCCTCCCTTCCTTTCTTCCCTCCTTCTCCCTCGTAACCCTCCGGAGTCCAGCTCGGGAGGGAAGAGGGGACAGAAAGTTTCTGCCGCACTGTTTCTTTGCGTGCTGCTACCCGAGGTGGGGGCTTTACCCCCTCTGCCGGCCCCGGGTGGGAGGGGGGCTACGTGCATCCCCCGCCGCCCCGCAGGTGAGGGGAAGAGCTGTGGATCCGCACCCCGACCCCTTGCCCAGAATGCTGGGGGACACCCCTTGAGCGCCCCTCGCTGCGAGGTGGCGAGCCCCGAGTCCCGGCGGGGTGGGAGAGGGGAGGTCGCCCAGCCCGTCCTCTCGGGGGTCCCTGTCTAGGTGCACACGGGCACAGGTGTCCGCGCCGGCCGCCGAACTGCTCGGCAGAGCTCCCCGGTAAAGGCACGGGCATTCCCGCCCGGCCGTGCCTGCCCCGCTGCGGGCAGCGAGCCCCCGCCTGGGCGGCAGCGAGCCCCCGCGGCCACCCCTGCGTGTCCGTGCGGACAACATGGACGCTGCCCCTCCGCACGCGGATCTTGCACCTCGCAGAGCACCTTCCCGCAGCGCTTCCCGCTCGCTGGGTCGCCTCTGCTTCCCGCCGGCTCCTGCAGGCGAGCACTGCTGCCTCTAAGCCAAAGGGACTTTTCCCAGGCTTCGCCGTGCGTGTGCAGCAGCGCGGGCAGAACGCGCTCCCGCCGCTCCGCGCTGCTGCGTGGCAGGCACACCGCGCTGCATCGGCCGGCACTCGCCCGCTCCCGAGGACCTGCCCTCCAAGTCTGCCCCGGGGAAGGAACACCGCTGGCTTTCAAAGGCAGCCCCCAGGCAGCCCCCGGTGCCCGCACCCTCACCGCTGCCCCGGAGGATGCCCCTCTGCGGGGGCACGCGTATCAGGCTGTGCCACAGGCGCGGACCCTTCTTGGAGCAGAGGGGAGCAGGGCTACCTGAGACCTGAGCGGCAGGTTGGCCCACCTCAGGTAGCGCTTGCCATAGCTGGTGGTGCGAAAGAGCAAGGATGCAGCAGTCCTCACCCCAGCATGCAATAAAAACCCCTTATTTCTTTGCCTTTTTCAAGTTTGTACTTTTTTTTTTCCCCGAGGATTGGAAGCTTGGTGCATCTCTCAGCAGTCAGAATTGCCCTAAACGTGCCCAAGAAAATGTGGGCAGGATTATCCTTTCTCACTAGGCTTTGGGCATCCTTTCCTTTCCTCCCTAGCATCCTTCTGTTCGCTGAGCTGTCCTCTGGGATGTGTCGCTGCACAGCACACCCAGCAGTTCTGGTGTCAGGGCTGTGGGCTGCAACCGAAACATCGGCACATCTGGGAGAGGGTGGTGATGCTGAGGAAGCAGTTCCGTGCACATCAGACTCAACCACAGGCATCAGTTCTCAGCTCCTACACTGATATTTAAACATGTAAAGAAGTGACCTGGCCATCAACGAGACTGAGCATCTGCCAGCGTGCGCCAGGGCTCCAGATTTCTCCTTACCTTGGGCTTTTGGAGTTTTTCCTGAATGCCCAGGACTTAGTAAATCCCAGTTGTGGGTCCTTGCAAACCGCTCAGCAGAGGTGGTCTTAACAAAGAGCAAACCACCTTTCCTCCCTGCAAAAGCAGAAACCCATCAAAGAAAAGGACGCAACCTTGGCAGGGGGGTCAGCAGGGCTGTAAGCTACTGTTAATAGCTGAAGGAGCCCAGCTCCCTTCCCCCAGCTCACCACAAGGACCTCCTGAGAGTAGACAAAAGAAAGCTTGGAGGGTTAATCTCCCTGAGAAAAACAAGTGATTTTCCAGTAAACAACTGCAATAGCCAAACAATGGGGGTGAAAAATAGTGATCATAAAAAAGTCGGTTTGGAGGAAGAGGCGACCCACTAAGAGAGGTGTCCTTTGGCTGGGGAAAAACACGGCAGCAGTTTGGTGAAGATTCAGCAGCAGCAGCAGCAGCCACAGCAAAATAAACCTCACAAGTTGCCACTGGATCTACTTGTGTTTGTGCCTTTTGATCTTTTAATTGCTTCTTAGTTATCCTTCAGTGCAAATAAATAGTGCATTGTGTCAAGAAAGAGGAGGGGGGCGGGGAAGGGAAGAAAGAGACACAAAAGAAAGAGCTGTCGCCCAGAAGAGAAAAGGAACAGGTTCTTTCCCCCCACCTTTAAAGGAGTGAATATATCTGTATTGGGGGGGAGGAAGGGGATAGGATTAGAAATCAAAGCGAAATTGGAGAGAAGCACATTAAGCCTCGGGCATCCTTACAGTAGGAAGAAAAGAGGGAGGTGGTAAAACCCTTTGGGAGTTTATTCGGTGAGTTATGAGAGGATCCACGAGTCTAATATTGTTAAAGGTCAGCCGAAACCTAATTTAAACTAGGGATGTGTGACCTCCGCCCTTCATTTAATACAGTCATAAGGAACATTACACTGCAGATAGCTGGAACAATAGCTGCCTCCACCCCAAATTCCAGCCCTTGGCATTGCTTGCGAGGAGGGCCTGCAAAGGAGAGCAGAAGGACCAGTAAAGCCAAGGACGCAGCAAACCTGAAGACAGGGAGGCAGAAAGAAAGAGATATAGGAAGGCCTCTGGAGCACAGCACTGACCACCAAGGGTCTTGCAAAAACACAGCATCCCAGGAAGCATTTTGGTTTGAAAGTGGATGGGGCTGCAGCAGAGCATCACCTGAAAATGTTGAAAATACAATAAAAATAAACCACTGCCTCTTGCATTTGTCTGACCTCTGTGGTCATCGGTGCAGTTCAGGAGAGAAATCACGGTTGTGGGTTCCCATTAAATTTGCAAGGAACGAGGACAGTGTTCGCAAAGCAAAGTCAAGCAAAGTGAGCTGAAACTAAGTGAAGCTAAAGTGGGAGCTGAAATAAAAGCAATATCTGAAAGGTGCCCTGAAAGGACCAGGGGATGTCAGGGACTCAGAGGGAAAGCCTCTGCTGCTGCAGCAGCTCGGAAGAGTTGGGGCAGACTGCAAAGCCTCCTGGCGGCACTGCCCATCGGAGCTGATCAAAGCATCTCGTGGGTGGCCACCAACACGTGGCGTTGGGCCGGAAAGCTTTCCAGGGAAAGGGGGAAGAACAGGAAAACTTGGGCCAGCCTGGACCTTGCAGGCAGGGATGTGAGCTTCAGCAAAGGCAGAGGAATGTAAATAACTGCAGAAATGCAGTGGTCCTGGGCCAGGGTGGATGTTAGAGATGCTGCTAGAGAGGTGAGCCAAGCAGATACCTTCAGGGAAGGGGACGTTTACATGACTTTCCCCTTCCTCTCCCACCTGAAATCCCAAGAGAGGAGAAGTCACCTAATCCCAGCCCGACCAATACACCCTGTTATGCTCATTTGGTTTATTTCACAATTACAGCACAAATGACAAGGTGGGCAGAGCAGGGATTTGCGGTGCATGGTTCAGGTGGTGTGCCTGCAGCACCACAAAGGTATCCCAGTTTGTGTTCTCATATGTCCCCCTAAAATCTTGTATGTCAAGAGTGAGGACAGGCAGGAGAAACCAGACTGCTTTGCTGACATGCCCCACAGATCTGGGCTGACATGTCCAAGATGAGCCAAAAGGAAGGTGAGGGCAGGCTGTGGGTCACTGAGGACTAGAAGTCATCCGTAGTGAGACTGGAGAGGGATGAGCCAGAGTCCTGTACACAGCTTTTTAATGGCTGAGGAATAACCATACTTGGCCCAGAGCATCTCTCAGTGGCTTTAAGAAAGCGATACCTTTTGCTTTGTACAACCCAGGAACCTGACAATAACACCGTGTCCTTGCATGCTGAGATATATTGATCCTGGGGCACACTAAACTGTTGGAACGGGAAAGATTCACTGGTGAAGGGAGATGTGATATATGGAAGGTCCCTGCAAAAATACTGAAGTCAGAGAACTAAGAGTGAGAGAAATAATTCACCTGGGGCCCCTGGTCAACAAGGAACAAACAAGAGCAGGAGCCGTGCAGGTCTGTTTAGGACTCCTGGCACCCCTGGGTAGAGAGAGCATTTTGAGGCCATGCTCCCAGCCCAGAGGGTTTTTGCTGCAGGATTGTTATATGGGCAGGGAAAAAGCCAGATGCCCTTAGACATCAGCAGGGCACCTTTTTTTGGCATGTTCAGAGAGAAAGAGGGACTCTTATATCAACTCCTGCCCAGATCTACCAATGCCTTGGAGCACTTACTGGACTTAGGTGTTCGGGAGAGGTGTTGGCAGTTGCTTCCTGAGGACCTGGAGGTTGCTGAGCAAAGCAAAAATGAAGTTATTCCACAGTAAGTTATTGCACTGTGCCAGAGGAATTTGTGACAGCAGTAAAAGGCACTGTCAGTGAAAACAGTGTAGTGTTTTCACCCCTGTTTATATGGAGGACAAACTATGCATTTTTTTTATGGGCTGGACAGACTTGATATTCCGGTAATGTCTTTTAAAATTCAATGTCCCCAGTGACTGGAGAAAAGCTCCAGTGTGAGCAGCCTCACATGGCTCAAGAGGCTGCAGGAAGGAGCATGTGGGATAGAGAGGTGTCCCTGTGGCCAAGTGTGAGGAAGGAACAGAAAAAGCCTAAATGATGTTCAGCGAGTGAAGCTCGGTGGGTCTGCTTGTTGGGATGCTGTCTGCAGCGTGGCCCAAAAAAGGGAGGTCACGGGGTCCCAGGGTCAGATGATGCCAGAAAGGGAGAAAAGTGTCTCCTTTCTCCCCATCATCTGTGGAACAGCAAACATCTCTTGGTCATCCTTGGTTGCCAAGGAGGACTCCAGCTCAGCTAACGAATCCCTGAAAGGAATTTCCAAGAAGGGTGGAATAGAGTAAAAAAGGAGAAATGCGTGCCCTCTCCCCAGCTTGTTTTCATTGCAGAGGGAGCCCAGAGGGCTCCAAGTTTTGTCTGATTATTTGTGTCAAAAATGTGCAACAAGCAGAGTAGCAGAGAAGTAAGATGTGTCTGTGCCTATATTAACAGCTAAGCACATCACTATTTCCTGTTTTCCTTTTTTTTTAAGCATTTCCATCAAAATACCCACTGGAATGTCATGGGGAAGAAGTGGTCCAAAATTGTTTAATGACCAGTAAAAGCTCCAGCAGGTACAATTAGTTCTTCCAAGCACCGGGAGATGAAGTTGGCTCTTTACAGCATTGTACAAATATGGGTCTGTCTACAGAGCGAGCTCTGAGTCAAAACATCCTGCAAATGAAATGTTGCAGGAGACGGCAGGAAACCCTTTGCACTAGGAGTTCTTCGGGGTGAAGACTGTGACCCATTGCTGTGTCCCTGCAGGGATGGCCTGATGAGGATGCTCCGGGAAGGCAGCACTAGTAGCAGGCATCCCTGTGTCTCCCAGGGAGGAGCTGAGCAGTGGGAAGCTGGTGGGCAGGGATGCCACTTGCCTCTGAGCAGGAGCACACCATGTCCACTAAGGGTGTCTGTGTCTCATCCTCCAGCAAGGCACCCTCATGAACACCACTTTGCTCTGTCTGCACTTGGAAAACTCAGGGATCGCCCTTAAAAATGTTTTATCCTGCTCACAGGAGTATCAGTATGAACTGGTCTGTCTGGCTGCATACTGCTGGATTCATGAGAGGAAGCCCATGAGCTTTTAGTAAGTTCTTCTTTCCCAAAAATCGAGACATAGCAGCTGTTTCTGAGATCCTCTCCAGCAGCTTCAACAGAACAGCCGTCACTGGGTGGCCAGTGGCAATGCCAGTGATGGGCTATGCCAGAGGTGATTGCAGTCCTTATATCCACCAGTATACCCTTGGTGCAACTTCTTGGACACCTTCCCCTTGGCCTTGTTGTGCAATCAGCTCAGAAAAGCTGCCCAGGTGACCAGGGTGGTATTTCCAACCCTCTGCCCCTACAGATGCAGCTCATGCATTTCAGATGCACCTTTTGGAGGTGCATGGTTTGAGCACCCTTTTGATACTCTGCAGAAAATCAGACACAAGAGCCAGCTGCACATACCACCATGGGATGGGTTATTTTTCCAAGTGCCCAAGGGAGCTGATGGCATGGAGCACAGAGGGTGATGCATTTTAGACAATGTATGTGGGGCCCTTATTTGCCGTAGAGAGGTGGAGTGGTGCAGATATGTCTCTGTTGTGTAATTAATGGCTTTGAAAAAAAACCCCGAGCCTGTTGGCTAAGCCCGAATACCTCTGAGGGGTTCTGGAATCCCAGCAATGTATCTTTCAGGCGTTTCTTCCTCTTTTTTTTTTTTCCCTTTCTTTTTGCATTGCTGCTGTGCTTCAGTGCTGGTCTTTGTTTGCAGCTCTCATTGTCTTCGGTCAGAGGGTTGGGTGGCAGCATCTCCTCCAGGCCAGGGCTTCACACCTTGTCAGGGATCTCTTCTTCAGGCTGGGGCTTTTTGGGAAGGACAAATGTGCTGCCAGGCCTAGCAACTGATGCCCTCATGTCTTAGCTGAGCAGTGAAGACCCCACAGTACAATGTGGGGCTGGGGTCCCATGGGCAGGGGACTGTGGGCATGGGGACACGCAGAGCCTTCCTGTGCCACTGCACCCACACATCACCTTGGGCAAGCCACTTAATTTGCCTCTGGTTTTCATCCCCATGTACTAGCTCATGACAGGGATAAGTCTGTCTCCTGTTGCCTTGTTGCCTTTGAGGCTGGGACTTGCAGCGCCTACAGCTGGCAGGAGCTGTACAGGAGTTTGCAATAACTTACACCCTCACCCCATTCCCATTCCTGATGTGGGTGACACAGGGCCATCCTGTGCCCACCCATGCTGCCAGCGTCCCCTCCAGACCACACTGCCCTTGCCATGGGTGATGGATGCCCAGTGGGGAGGAAAGAGGTGTGGACAATTTGTTTTCTCGCTTAAACAAAACTCTGTCTCATAATCACAGCAAAGGAGGGGAGGCAACAGCTCTTGGCAAAGCAACTCACTCTAAGTGCACTTCACTAGAAATGTTTATATTCTGCTGCTGAAAAATTCACTGAGCGTGGCAATCATGTGGCGTGGTGCTGGCAGAGCCAAGCTGGGTATTGTGCCCTGAGCCAGGTCCCAGCCAGGGTGGGCCTGGGGATGTCACCAGCTCATAGCTCTTTCACCTTCAAGGACAGGTGTATAGCTGGGGCTGGCATCTCCAAGTAGTGTCACTGGGCAAGTAGGTATGACACAATCCTGTGTGATGGGGAGGAGGGTTTTTTATGCTGCCAGCTGTGTTTCAGAACGGCTCTGGTGAGAGAAGCAAGGATTTTGTAGAGATCCCAGCCCTTCTGGAGCAGGAGACCTCACACAGGGTAGGACCCTTGAGACTGCTCAGCTAATTACTAATTGCTTGGAAGGTAACCCTCCCCAAAAACCCGTGCATGTAAGCTTTTCAAAACAGCAGGTGGTATGCTTGCGTAGCACGTGCAGGCGTGTGTGTGTGTGTGTCCAAATGTATTTTTGGGCTGAGGGGGAAGCGAGTGCTTGTCTAAGTAGGTAGAGCCAAATGGCAGGTGATTCAGATGCTACCCCCTATTTCCGGCACCACTCTGCTGGTGCCACTTGAGTCCCCGTCTCTTCATCATCCAGAGATAATGGGCTCCAGAGAGGCCCTCTGTGAAGTCAACAGGCAAAGGGTTAACTGAATTCCCAAGGCAGGTGGGAGCTCAACTCAGACTGGGTGATATCGCAGACATGTTATTTGAAAAGCTAAGAAATTGTGGAATTCCTCACCTAATCCAACTTCCCCACAGTTTAAAGAAAGCTGCAGTGAAAGATATCACCACAGCCAAGGGAGACCCCCCACGAACGCTTCCCTGCATGATCCATGTGTGGATAGGGGCACCGTCAGCCACCTCCCGTGGCACTGGGATTCTAACCTCGGTGCGTGTGTTCCCAGTGGGGCTCCTGGGATGCACACCCTCAGTGCCCTGACCTGTATGAGCTGGAGGTGACTCCTGCATCCCTGTGACGTTGCATGTGTGCCCTCCCTAACCCCGCAACAGCCCCTCTGCCTTCACCTGAGCCGATCGCAAGGACGTGCTGCTGAGGCAGTGGCAGCCAGAGAGTAATTAAAACACATGAACAAATGTTCAGTGAGACAATGCAAAACTTACTGGAAACAGTGCATTTGACTTCAGCTGGTCCCAGTTTAGGGCATCCCTAATTATGAGAGGTGGCTGTAGTGTGCCCTTGTAGCTATGCAAGTACCTGGACATGTCTAATGATCAGCAAGTGGAATGACAGTGATGGAAATCGCATTGCTATTTCAAATCTGCCCACCTCTCCTCCCTTCATTTCTCCAGGTGGGTCTCTTGCTGAGCCATCTCAGTCCACCAGGTTGATCTTCGTGCTGAAGGAATTTTTGTTTTGCCTGAAAGTAAGTTGCAGAGATTTTTGTTTGGATTTTTTTTGCATTAAAGGCAACCATTTCAAATATGTAGAGATCACATGGGTGTTTTTTAGTCAAAACAAGCACAGTAACCACAAGAGGTGCCAGACTGGAACAATCTCTTCTCCACGAACCTTATCCAAAGTGAAAAAAAAATAAAATATGTTTTCCAGAGATAGAATGAATTCCTTTGTCTCTACATGTGATACAAGGAGAGAGAAAAATCCTGCGATGGATAGCAGGCATCCCCTTTCCTTTTAGAGGAAAGTTGCTCTCCCTCCAGGAAACCTCAGTGTCCGAGGTGGGGAGTTATTTCAGGCCAGACCTGCTGGGTGCTGCTCCAGGGCTCCTGTCATTGGAGATGATGAGTGCCTGCAACTGCTGATTCACATGAGCTGCTTCGATATCCCATTCTGGGGGAACCTCACCGTTTCCAGTGAGTCAGCCCAGGGGCTTCGGGCTCATTTGGGCAGGCTGAGTACTACCCTCGCTCACTAATTAACTTACATGAGCATCATCTCATATTTGTCTGAGTCACTGGGGTGTTTCTAGAGCTCCCATCCCAGTCCCTGGAGACCCCACTCGCGTAGGGCAGCAGGTCCTGCCTGCCGTATGTCAGACCTGTCTAGGGGAGGGTGATATTCCTGGGGATGCCTCATTGATCCCCCCACATGCAGTTGGGGTGCAAACCCGCTCCGGTGGCTGATGCTTCGTGGCCGCTTTCTCCCACCCACGGCCGCCCTCGCCGTTCCCAGAGACCCACATGGGAGCAGTAATAGCACTGTTGGGGTATACAAAGTAAAAGATGACTCACTGCTAAGCCTTTGCTCCCACCTTCGGGAGGCAACCAGATAGGGAGTAATCTCCTGGGGAAGGGGGGTGGAATTTAAGTCAGACTGATTTTTTTCCTGAAAACCTTTCATTTAGTCTAAACAAACAGCTTGGGATGTTGGCACTTGGCTTTTAAATTAAGCATGCTTTTCTGGGCACGGTTCTGCCAGGATAGTGATGACTGGAGCCAGGTTCTGGTCATCAGAGTGGAAACAGCCCCAGATCCCTGCAGTAAAATGGGGAAACAGCCCTTGAGCTCCAGTAACTGCTTTGAAGGGTCTGCCCTGGCTGGTGGGTAACGCATGGGGGGTGAGATCCAGGGAATGGTGCTAGTTTGCGAGTGGGCTACGTGACCTGCACGAGACCACCGAGAAAGCTGGGGCTGAGGAAGCCACTTCCACCATGCTTGGAGGGTTTTGGTGGTGGTTCCCATCTTCTGGGCTGCTCTTCTCCCTGCCACCACCGCATGGCCTCTGGTTACCAAACGTGCCGGCCTCTGTGACCTCTCTCTGCCCACTGGTTTCCAGCACCAGGGTTGATCCTGTGGTGCTTTTGCAAGACCGTCTGATGGGGGCAAGAACCTCCTGAGGTCTTAAGCTCAGATGGTGGATGGAACTCCCTTGCAGGCAGCAGCATCTCTGCATCCCAAATCCAGCTGTTCCAGGCACAGAATTAGCTGTGGGGCGGGAGGTGGAGGTACATGAGGCTGCGAGAGCCACTCAGACCAAACAGTGGGGCAGGTTGCAGGGGCAGGGTGTGTCAGGCAAGGGGAATGGCACCACACCAGAGCTCCCACCACCCTGCAGGATGGAGTTCTGTCCTGCTTCTGCTCCAGCCATCAGGTGTTGTCAAAACAGGGATTTGCAGGAGCACATGTGGAGGATATTACAGACTAAGACTGATTTTAGAAGGCTGCTCATATCTAAAATGGATTTGCAGACAGCTTGGTTGTTCTTGCTGATTTCGAGTTAATCATAATAAAAGTCCAAATGAATCACTGCTTGAGCCATTTTGCATTGCCTTTTTCTCCCTATTCCTTCATTGAACCTGTCACAGGATTTGCCCTTCCATCTTCGTGAAGGCTTTGCAGCCCCAGTTTACTGTGAATGAGACAGGCTCAGCTTTTGGAGGAGTCACCCATGTCACAAGCAAGCGCTGTCTTTCCTCTCAGATTTATTTTGAGTAACTATAAGCTGGGAATACCAGGCTGTCTTGGGTCGAGGCATCTCCACCTAAAAGCTGGGAGCAAATAACAGCACATGACAGAGCTGGTGGGACAGACAGTGTCTTCTGTTGCAGGGCTGCATGAGATCTCTCCTGACCAGGGAGGAAGATTTAATTGGAAAGCAACTGCAGGTAGGAGGGAACATTTCCTTCCTATGGATTTATTCTCCTCATTTGATCCTGGCTTTGGGAAGGGAATAGCAAAATCAACAGGCTGCCTGGGCTGGTGGCAGGGTTCACTGCCACATGTCAGCTGTAATGGGGTATAGCTGCAAAAGGGGGGGTTTAAGCAGAGACCTTCTCTGGCCTTGGCTCTGTTCTACTGAACATGTGTCATCTTCCACTGATTCAAACCCTACAAATCTTTTCTGCTGACAGCTGGACTATTCCTCTGAGTAGCTGGCTCTTGACCACCAAACACAAAACACCACTCCAGGCCTGATGGGCTTAACTTCACCTTCTACACATTAAATCTCAGAAGGCATTTGGCCACTGTGCACAATCCAGACTCTTCTCACAACCACCGTCTTGGTTGCCACCAAGTCTCTCTCAACTTTTTTTTCAGATATGTAGAGTCAGCTTCATTGCTGTCTAGTAGAAAAGCACGTTTCAGGCAGGTCAGGTCATTCCTGCTGCTCTTTTCTGCTACTTCCCCCAGCTCCCTTTCATCCCTGATGTATTTAGTGGTGAAAATGTGTCCCATTGTCTTTTATCAGGCTTGCAATAGGGTTTGCATGCGGTGTTAATCAGCCTGCGGTGGTGCTCACCATGCACAACACCTTCCTAACACTCAGTGCTATGCTTTCCCCACTTAAACCTCACCCTGCAAGTGATTTAATGGCATTTATCTCATCCTCATCAGAATCCTCTCATGGGCTTGTCCTAACACAATCCAGAGACACCTGACTTTGTTACATAGCTTTTAGTTATTGATCTGCTTAGAGACGAGTTGCAAAATTGCCCATTGGTGCTTGAAGCGCCTTCATTTAAAAATCTGTGGAATCCACACGGTTAGGAGAGGACCAGGCATGAGTCTTTGATGGTGTGCATTTGGAAAACTAATTACATTTCTAATATTGTGAGTGGAGAGCCCCCACCACCACTGAGGCATTTCATGGAGAATAATTTAGACCCTTTCCCTAACACAAGAGACTTTTACAGATATTGCCACATACTAAGTCTTTATTTCACTAAAGTAATACAAATTGCTCTGTGTGGCCTAAACTCAAATGAAGATCTGCTTAAAATGCTCATTTAGTGGGCAGAGGCGAGCCTGAGCTTCCCAAAACTCCCAGCCCACAGACTGCCTCCTGATTCCAGCACCTGTGTGAGGCACAAGGACAATTGCTTTGGAAAGAAAATGCTACAGGAGTGATTCCTTACTAATTGAGATGCAGCAATGACTTCACTTGGAAAGCCCAAAGCCCAAAGTTAGGAGCAGAAAGCCAGAACTGAATGAATGGGGGGATCTCACTTGGCAGCTTAGAAGAGGCTCTGCAAAATTCCCCAAGCCTAAGAGGCTCAAGTGTGTCTCTTACTGTGGATCCTCATCTCTGGCTCATCCCATATCTGAGGTCTCCAGGACAGTTCATGGCAGATCCCTTTCCCCATCCTCTCACAGCTGAGCATCACCAGGCTGGCAGCTGAGCCAGGGAGAACCTTTGTTTCAGCATCCTATCGCTCCCACCTTGGGTTTAGTACATTTTCTCGGCGCTTCCCAAGCTGTCCCTGTGCATCCTGAAGCTCTGAGCACTCCCTCTGCTGGCTGTAGCATCATTTCATGACCCTCGTTAGGGCCTCATCCCCGGTGAGGAGGTGCTGGCTGGGGTGATGGCTGTCCCCAACAGCAGAATAGCTGGTCAAAGTTGTGTCATGGCCAAGGAGGAGGACCACGATCCCATAAAATGTGGTGTGTGGGAGTGAGGATTTGAGTACCTGCCCCGTGGCAAAGCTGGGTGGGGAGGTGTCCGGGTTTTGACACGTTAATGTTTCCATTCAGGACATATATCTGTGCTCTGGCAGCCCTTCAGCGCCAGGGCGAGCCACAAGAGCCCAGGGTGTTGCTGCACAGCACAGGCTCTTTGCAGCTGGAGGTTATTGCAGACCTAAACCTTGGTCTGCTCAAAAAGGTGACTTGTGACTTGAAAACACAGGCCCATGCGACCCACAACAGGTCAGAGGTCCCTGCTGCATCAGAGGAAATACTGGGCAGAGCCCACAGAAAGGAGGTGGACTGCAGGGTGACAATGAGCTGGTGCTGAGGGTGCCCTGGGCTGTCAGAGCCAGTCTGGCAGCCCCAGCTTCAAGAGCCAGGAGGTTCAGAAAGGCAACCAAGGTCTTCCTTGAAGAAATACCACCTTTAAGCAAAGAGAAGAGCAAGAGCAGCATCAGCAACCCCACTCATCCACCACTGCAGGTCTCCGGCCATGCCAGGAGCGGCCTGTGGGTTGACAGGCAGTTTGTTTTCATTGCTCCAGCCGCCTCCTTGCTGCCTCAGCTCTGCTGGTCCCATGGCCCTGGTGCAAAGTCTTACTCCAGCATGACATCTTCGGGGAGTTTTTCTCCAACACCGTCTGTATTTATCAGTTTTTCTCCCCTATTTCTGCGGGTCCCCGGTGGCCGTGCCGCCGTGCCACCGTGCCCTGCCCTAGACGGTGCTGCCAGGCAGCTGCAGGCAGGGGTGAGGGATCCAGCTGTGGGCTGACCTGCGCTCCATCCCCTGGCAGCAGCTGGGACTGCAGGAGAAGGGGAAGCCGTCGCAGGAATCTGGCTTTAACAGATTCCCAGCATTTTTGTGTTGCCCTATTTCAGTGACAGCGCCACGGATAATTGCTTTGCTCTGAACAGATATGTGAAACCTCGGGATCTTTTCCAGGCTGTGAGGACTGTGAAGCCCAACAGGAGAGGATGAATTCCTCAGGAAAGGTTCCGGAAACTAAAACTGCACACAGGCTAAAGGGGGAAATTGGGATGTTAAAGCCTTTTCGGAGATGAAGAAGGCAGTGATGTGAGGTTAGCGAGGTACAAGGCAACTGGCTTGAAAGTTGCTCCCAGTCCTGTGTTCTTAAATGGGATGCACAGAGAAACGGGGCAGTCAAAGCAACAGCTCCACAGGGTGAGGAAGGGCAAGCATCTTGAGAATGATATCTGGGCTCTGTAGTCAAAACCATAAAGGAAAAATGGGCATGATGTCAGTGCTCAGTGCTGCTCAACTGT
The DNA here is from genome assembly GCA_014706295.1 of Lycocorax pyrrhopterus obiensis. Classification (NCBI taxonomy): domain Eukaryota; kingdom Metazoa; phylum Chordata; class Aves; order Passeriformes; family Paradisaeidae; genus Lycocorax; species Lycocorax pyrrhopterus. The sequence continues at coordinate 13,857,618 of JACSVZ010000007.1, read as the reverse complement.
TCCTGGGGTGAGGTCAGGGATCTGGCAGGGCAAAGGAGCTGATGCTGGAGCACTGCTTAACAAGAGGGACTTCAGCCTTTGGTGGTCCTCCCACAGGCTTAAGGCATAAGCCAGGCTGAGCCAGATGACCCCCCTGCACCCTGGATGCATGGGTTGAAGGGTGACCTTGTCCCCTCCCTGTCCCTGTTTCCACACCTGAGAGAAGCACCCGTGGTTTGGTGAGCCAAAATGCTGTGGGAGCACAGGTCTGCACATTGGATACCTGCCTCAGAACACCTGCACCAGGACTAGGACTGAAAAATAACCTGTCCACATTTCATCAGAATTTCATGGGATCAGTTTTTTTTCCTTATTTGGGGTTGAAATCCATTATTTCAGGAGAAGGTGCCAGCTTTTGGAAAAAATGGGGCGAGGTTTAAGCTGCAGACATACTGAAAAAACAATTTCAGAAGCAGGAGAGGAGCAGGCTGTGGTGTGCAACCTGGGTGTGCTTTGACTAGGTCTTGGTCTTTTTCACTGTGATTTCTTTTTCTTGCCACTAAAACCAGTAGAAGCCCAGGGGCCAAGAGACCATTTATTTGTGATAAGTATTTTAAATCCACCCAAATACACAGGAAAAGCTTGAAACTTGGGTGTGCAAGACCTGCTGGCAGGCAAGTCTGCAGAGCCAGGACCCTGCTGGGTCTCAGTCTCCAAAGTGGAGGAGGTTTCTGATAAGGGGAAAAAAGGGTAGAATTTTTTCCATTGAAACTTCCACAGAATGGTTTCTCGTCAGTGTAGGGTGGGTGGTGTCATTTATATTTGATTTTCCGTTTTCTGATTAGAAAAGAGGAAGCTGCATTATTTTCTGACAAAAAGTTACATTTCAGATGTTGGCAGTTATGTAAAACACCCCCACTGCCAAAATCCAGCATTACAAAGCCCAAACGACAACAACCTGGAAATCAAAATCTAAATTTATTTCTGTTATCCATTTTCTTCCAAAGTCTGAAAACATTTGTGGGAAATTTTAATGTAAACAACCACATGCATTCTGGAGATCCTGGCAATCCTGGGATGTACCAGGCATGAAAAATAAATAAATGAACAAACAAACAAACAAACAAATTAAAAAAAAAAGTGGTGTTTTGGCTGTCTTTTTCAGCAACAGAAAGGAGGCTGGAGGAGCTCAGGTGATTTGTCCACCTTTTCTTGACGGTCCTGAAGACGACTGGGAATGGAGGGAAAGGATTGAGGGATGGAGGGAAATGATTGAGGCTCAGACCATTTCCTTGTGCGCTCCTACGGGCTTGCTTTGCTTCCTGTTATTGTCCTGCATCTGCTCCTGCCTGCTCTGCCCGACAGGACTGGGGGGCATGTGAGAGCCAGCCTGGCACTGGGCTTGGAAAAAAACCAGCCTCCTTCCTCCCCACAGCATGCAGGAATAATTCAGCCAGAGACAATGCGCTGGCAGTGACTTTCCAGATCAATTTATAGCCTGACCTAAAGTTTTCTTCCTGCCCAGAGTGAAAGGAGAAGGAAGAAAGACTATTTTTTGTTCAAGATAGGTGTCTTTGGTGAGGTTGGTCTAAATCAGAGTGAATTTGAGATCTCAGCACTGAATCTGCTTGGTGCATGCTTTCCAACTCAAGTCATTGCTTCAAGTCTGTTATTAGGGATTCACTCTGCAGTTAAGGAGAGAGGCTGTAAGCAGGTTTAAAATTTCCTAAAATGCTAATAAGACGGTTAAAAAGAAATAAATCCCAGGGTATAGTCTGACTGTTTCTTAAAGTGAATCTTTTAAGTTCCCAGAGTAATAGAGAGCTCTCTGTCTGTGGTTTCCCAGAAAGGAAATAATACAGTCGGATTAGCTCCGGGAAAGTGGCAGCCTTCCCTTCCTCTCCAGATAAGCTGGAGCAGCGCAGCCCATCCAGCAACCTGGAGGACACAATCTGCCACCCTGTCACCAGGGACCCCAATGGTCAGTGCCCTGCAGAGGCTCCCCTCCATCCCCACTTCTCTGCACATCATTGCCCGTTCCTCGAAACCGTAGCGCTGCCCTTTCGAATGAGGGCTCATGCACGTGGCAGACAGGGGCAACTTTGGTCCTTTCTTTTCTGGGCAGTGTTAACAACTCAGCAGCCCAAAGAATTTGCCTTGCAATCCCCTCTGCGGCTCAGCTTTCTATTCTCCATTCAAGCAGCATGAATGAACCGAAGCCTTTATTTGCATTCTCTTCAAATTGCCCTCCACCACGAGCATGAGACCTTTGGAAGTTTGTTGCAAGAGTAGCGGAGCCAAGATATTTTAGTCAGGCATGATGCCCCACCGCTACCGCAAAAATCACTTCAGAGCAACTGCTGAGTCAGAATAAAGGGGACTGGATGCATTTGCTTCCCAAAGATCACAATGCAAAGCCTGGCAAGAGGAGGAGCAGGGAGGGAGGTCAATGGATGCGGCATTCCCTGTCCTTGAGTCATTTCTCCTGCAGGAATTCATAAGATCTGGCATCTCCCAAGCATGTCTGAGAACAGGGAATGGCCTGGGCAAGGGCACAAGGATTTGAGAGAGGCTTTATAAAGAAATTCCATCCTGCACCACTGTTAAAGATGTTGGTAAGGACCTTAAGGACACTCATTCTTGGGTTTGGGTGGGGTAGGGGGCTAAAGCTGCCTGCCCTGCCACAGCACAGGGTCAGCAAGCCAGCAGCATCACGTTTGCAAGCCAGGGAGCCACGTGCTCCAGTGTGGAAAATCAGAGGGTTGCCTTCAGGCTTCCTTCCCCGGAGTTCCAGAAAAAGGGGAAGAAGCACCTTTGTTCTCCTTTGGCCTTCACCTTACTGCAGCTTTTAAAAAGTGAAGTGCTGGCCCTTTATGTTATTTTCAGTTCTGGAAAGCAAGGTGTAGAACTTTTATTTTTTAGGCTTCCTACAGTTTTAAAATGGATGCAGTATTTTCTCCTGCACCTCCTGGAGAGCAGCGTAGCTCACTGTAGGCCACTCATCTCCAGGACAGCTCTTGCTTTGGGGAAGAAGGGAGCAACAGCACCTGCACGTGCTCTGCAGAGAGCTCAGACAGCTTGGGTCCCTAAAGCGGACATGGCGCCATCCGTCCCTCCCTGATCTTGGTGTCACCTTCTGGAATCTTTCAGCAGAAGCAAAAGTGTCCACCCTTGGGTAGCCCAGAGCCTGGTGGTTGGCTTGGGGTCTTGGGCAATTGGATGCAGAGGATGAAGAGCAGGCACCTGAACCTTCTATGTCCCTTCATCCCTTCAAATCCTGCCTTGCTAAAACCAGTCCGGTCCTGCGGGGAGTGCTGACTTTGATGAATCAACATTTTCCAGCAGAAAAAGTGGCATTTGCAATTTCCCAACACATCCTAATTGAGAGCATTCAGAAAAAGCAAACAAACAAAGGATCAGACCAAACAATGGCAGAGGGCAGGAAATGAGCTGGGCATCTCTGAAGAGCTGTCCTCACCCGAGCAGAGCATCACTGCCAGGGCAGGAGTGCCAACAGATAAACAGGGCTCTGCCAGATGGAGGAACCACCGTGGCTGGATGTCCTTTCCCTCCAGGACATGCAAGCAGACCCAAACATCTGCCTTTTGGATCAGGGTGGTGTCTCCTGCATGGATGGGATTGCTTGTGCTTGGCTGCATGCCTGAATATGTTGGTGGCCTTACCATGAGCAATAGCTCTGCTATTTTGCTGGGTTTTTTTCTTTTTTTTTTTTTGCAGTAACACTTGTCCTGATCTCGTGGTTCACCAGGAGAGGTAGGAGAATTGCTTCTAGGGAGTCCCCTCTAGAAACCACTGGAGTTACACACTGTGAGGTTTGGTGGGAGCCAAGTAGCTCAGAAACAGAATATATATTGCCATGCTTTCATAACCACAAGATTTTGGCCCGAAGCTGCTTGTCACAGTTGAAAGCTCTGCTACCGGGAATATTCAGTGGGGCCCGGCAGAAAGGGTGATGGAGAGGGATGGAAGGGTGGTCAGGGGGAGCAGGACTGGCTGAGCAGTGCTGGTGTGGCACCTGCAGGAGGAGGGCCCTGTCTTGGGCTTTTGGATGCACCAAGGGAATTTGTATGCAAGGTCACCACAGGGAATCATGAGAGCTTTCTGATTTCATTTTTTATGTCTGTGTCTTCTTTTCAGCAGCTCCTCCAGATGCTCTTCCAGCCTTTCAGTTTGTAGTGGTTTGGCCAATTTTGTGCTCGTGATAGGATCAGGAGTAATGCATCCAGGCAGGGATGAGATGGCAGCTTCCATCTGTGCAGCTCCACTGGAGGCAGTCGGAACTGGTTTGGGAAATGAGGCTGTTAAAACCACAGGCTCCTCTCAGACCAGCTTTCAAAATCTGTCACGAGCAAAATGCAGCCCTGGCTGCTGCTGTCACCTCTGCCAGGCTGAGCCCATCCTGCAGAGCCCCTCTGCATGGCTTTTTGCAGTAGACTGCCACGAGAGTCCCTCGTCAGAGGGAACACAGCCCTTCCCTGCACGCTGGGACACTCCGGCTAGCTGGAATTGCTGTGGCAGCTTTTCCTCACAGAAAGTGGCAATTTTGGGGCCAGATACTTGAAAGAGGTTTGCAGCACCAGGAGCAGGGATACTGCCCAGCACATGGCCAATAGATTCAAAACTCCTTCTGGATTAAATCCACTTTCAGTACATGGCTTGTCATATCCTTGTGAACAACAAGCACATCCCACAGCAGGGACTCTCCCTGGGCCTCCCACAAGCAGAAGTGGGAACTAGACACACTTTCTAAATTGGCCATGGTGGTCATCCATGATTTTTCTGAGTACAATGAATAGGTGACATAATTCTTTGCTTAATCTTTACTGTTTCCATTATGTAGCTGAGGAAGTTCGGTCTCCAGCTGCCTGGCTATATTTGGGCTGTGAACTGCAGGAAGTTGATCAGCATGACATTGTTACAGATATTCCCCTGTAATGTTTCCCTAGCGAGAGAAGTCTTGTTCAAACCTCTCTGCCTTCTCCTGCTCATTCTCCAAGCACTGGGGGTGCCGGATGCTCCATATACCTGCTCCAAAGCTGTGTAATACCCGCGCCCTCCCTCGCTCCCATGGAGTTCATTTGTGTGGCAGAAGGATAATGTGAAGTGATGGCTGAAAACTGCCTTAGCCAAGCATGTACACTGACACTCTAAAGCAGACAAAAAGATGTGGACACAGGAACCAGCACAGTCCTTCCAATAGATCCACAACATTTATTCAATTGCTTTGAAGGTGCAGTAGCATAAGTGCGTGTTTCTGCCCGCGGCCCGTGAGCTCCCCGGCGCCGGCCCTGCTGCTAATCGCAGTAGTTTTCCAGCTGGTAGAGGGAGCAGGTGTTGTGGCAGCATTGCTCAACGATCCCTCGCTTCACTTTCTCAAACTCCTCCTGCTGGAAGGGCAGCTCTCCCACCTCACCGTGCAAGGGACCGCTCACTGCCAGGGAAGAAGAAGTGAAGTTGTGGGACATCACACAGCATCAGCCCTGGCTCTTGAGCCCTGCAGACACCCCCTTAGCAGACACCAAGTTTTTAATCCAGAGTTGGTTGGAAAACGGAAAGGAAGTTGCACAGGTTTCCCCAGGCTGATGCTGCTTGCAGCACCTGCAGGCTCCCTGTTTCCTCTCCCAAAATAATCCTGTGGTGTTCAGAAGATGCCAAGTTGAGCGGCTATCGGCAGAGTGAGGGACAAAGAGATACAGGGGCTTTATTGGGGAAGATGTGTGGAGAAGAGAAACTCTGCACCCTCCATGGGGTGAGTAACTAGTAAGTAAGATGGTAAAATGGGATCGTCTGCTCTAGAGAGAAGAGTTTGGGATTGCAGTGCCCTTTAGGCAGTTACCCACTCTTCTGGGAGCCTGGGCAGACAACTGGGATGTCCATGGGATTTCAGGGACAGTCCAGTTCTGAGGCTGGGTGCATTTCCCAGCTGTTTCTGAACAGCCTGATTCAGTTGGCTGCCTGCATATAGCCCCAAGCTGACAGCAAAAGCATTTGTGTGGGTCTGTGTTCACAGCTGGGGGCAAGTTTTTAGAAGGAATGATAAATTAGGGTATTTGGACACAGACAAAACTCAACAGAATGTCTTATTTGCTGGTGAGAACTTGAAAACTTGTGCACAGATCTGTTCAGGTCTTAGTTGCCCAATGAAAATATGGAAAATGGCAAATAAATCAGTGATTTTTTCTTGCAGGAAAAAATCCCTAACAACAAATAGAAAATGCCTGGAAAGTGAGAATGAGATGTGGTTTCTAGGGCAATACAAGTACAGTACAAGATGCAAAATCCCCAAGCCCCCAAAGCGTGAGGCAATGAACAAGGCACAAGAGTAACACAAAATCATTATGCTAGTGTGCTAGAAGGGAAATTTGGGAAAAATTTGGTCCAACGTTAAGTAGAAGAGGAAATAGCTAGTCAATGCTTTGTGATTTACTTGTCTTCATCCTTCGAGCCAGCTGTGAGCAGACTGTAAACATAACCAGATTGTGTGACAAAGAGGTGCTGGCTCAGGCAAAAGTCCTGAAAGAAGAGGTAGAAAATCCTCAAATACTTGCATTCTGTTTGGCACGATGAAATTCTCTGTACAGTATTTAGGTAATTTGGCTGATGAAACCTCCAACCCATTTGTGGTGGTCTCCAGAAATTAATAATCAGAGAATGGAGCAAATGACATCCCGAACAAACCATGGCAAACCCTCTGCTATGGCATAATCTTGTTTCACCTTACAAAGACCCCTAAGGCTATTTTGCAGGATGGTTACATGCACAGGAGAAGGAATTGGACATGAATGAAGACAGTATGTGATGGGAAGAGGAATGGTGGGAGAGATGTATAGTAGTCAGGGGAGGTTAAGTAAAAGTCGATCTTGAAACAAGAGGATTGAGATGGATGTGATTTGGGCAGGGGTCTCTTCTGCATCTATTCACAGTCTTGATTAGAAGCTTGGAAGGCAGAATGTTCAGTGTGCTTCTCAAGCCTCACCAGTCAGCAAGGATGTGGACAAATGCAGAACAACTTGCATGTTTAGACATCTAGAAAATATGACCTAAGAAGGTAGTACGGTTGTGTAGCTGAGGAGAGCTTAAAACTAGACATGGGAACAGTATTCAAACATTTTGAAAAGCAGTCATAAAGGTGAAAGGACTAGGCTCTTCCCCATGTCCACTATTGAGAAGACAAGAAATAATTTACAGCAAGGGATGTTCAGGTTAGATATTGGGAAGAAACACTCAAGAAGAAGGTCAGTTAAACTCAGGAATGGGCAGCTCCAGAAGGCAGAAGAAGCTTTCTCTCTGGAGGTTTTTATGAATGTACCAGAAAAACATGGCTAAGAAATGGAATGGGGACAACTGATCCTGTCTTGGGGCAGAAGGAAGTTCCTCCCACTTTTATTTTCTTTGAATACTCCCAGGCTGGTGTAACAGCCGCACAAAGAACTAGACGAGTTTGAGCTTTCAGGCACAATTCCTTTTGCCTCATAAATCCTCTCTCCCTGCCTGCCCTCTCATCTGCCTTTTGAACCTGAAGAGCTTTTCACTGGCAATGTGACGCTGTTGGTATGCCAGAGGTATTCCTGGCATTCCCCGTGAAGGACATTCCTGGTGTCACTGTCAAAGACAGGCGGTTGTTGCATCTCGCACATCGCATAGCACGCGGCTGCTTTCACGGCCAGCCCGCCTTACCTAGAGGCTGCTCAACATCCCGCCGGGCTTTGGGTTGGTAGAAGAAGCCCCGCTCCCCACACACCAGGTACAGAGCCTCCACCAAGTGGGAGCCGCAGAGGTGCTGGCTGACAGCCGCGTGGCTGCTCCCGGGGCCGGAAAGGGCGAGGAGGGCCAGGAGAGGCAGCGATCGGATCCAGAGAGCCATGGTGGGCAGGGTGAGGCCTAGGGTTAAGAGGCAGAGGAGATACAGGGGAGTCTAGGAGGTAAAAATAGGTTGTAATCAAGCATTTTACGACTTTCAGCTCCTCAGGCAAGGAAATCAGACCAAAGTAGGAGATGGACCTTCTAGTTCGAGAAGGAAGGAGAGCTTTCTGCATCAGGCTTTACAAGTGACAGTAAATGGCTACTGACTATAACCATAAGTCCATCTCCATCTCCACACTTCATCAGTCTCAGGCTCCCTGCTGTCTTGCCTCAAAAGGCTGGAAGAACCATCCCGCCACGCCCTATAGTGTACATGCCCTTGAGAGCCAAGGTCAGCAGACCCCTTCAGAGGAAAAACCCTCTCTGCCCAGTCAGAAGAGGCTGTAATGTGTGATGATGGCCCAAAACCAGCACAATGTGCTCAAAGACCTGAGGAGGATTCATTTTTTCTCGGGCCAATGAGCCACACTTGTCACCACCTGCTACATCAACTTAAGAAGACAGGTCTGCAAAACAGGTAGAAGGTGAAAGGGAGGCAGTCTGACTTACCCAAGAAGTGGCAGCAAGAGGTGGAGAGAAGTTCACTCTGAGGGATGAAGATGGTTGGTAGTAATGTCCCCATTCTCTCCTTCCCGTATTTATATGCTTTACGTTAGCCCAAGTGACACAAGAGCTACCACGAGCCCCACCTCCTTGATGACACTCTAGCCAAAATTTTTGCTACCTGTGCAAATTAATTTCCCTCTGCGTAGCATCCACAGGTCTTTGTGCAAGTTAAGACAGAAGCAACTGTTTGCAGTTTCCATCTCATTTAGTCCGCTCTTTTCACTTCCCCAAGCTCTGTCCTGAGCCATCAGTGACCCTTTTAGCAGGAGATAATGGTGCTGTTGCAGCTGCAATGATTACTAATGACACTAATGCTGGCAATAGACACTGTTGGCATTGAGGTGGTTCAACAGCTGTTTCTAAAATGTAAAATTAAAAGCAAACATGTTAATCTGTTTGATTTATAACACCTTGGAAAGTATGCAGCAATGGGACCAAGTGGTTGGTGAAATCATGCTACTGTCAGGTGTTAGGAGAAGGAAAACACATTATTGTGCGGAGGCTCACTGGCCACGTGGTGCACAGCGAGAGACACGCGTCCACAGCTTGGGCAGGGGGAGGAATAACATCTGCATTTTCCAGGAGACCTTGGGTGGTCGTTTTGGCTCAGCACAGGACCAGAGTTTGAGCATTTGAAATTGTGTATGTGAAAAAAAAAATAAGCCTTTTCCCCTTCTCCCACTGAAAGGCAGGTTCCCTCTTTCGCCTGACCCTCCAAATTCCTGTTTGGGATTAAGCAGAGTAAAGGCTCAGTCTCTGCCATTTGCAGCTGGGAGCTCTGAATATCTCAGCTCTTCTGTCTGGGGCTCTGTCCAAAATGGTGTTTTCCCCACCAAGAAATGTTTCTGGTAAATCCCAGTGAAAACGAAGAGATATCTGATTATCTACATTCTGGCTGGTAAGTTTGCTTTTAAAAGGAGATGGTGGGTCAGGAGTGGTCCACTGGCTGTTATGGGTCTTATTTTGGCAAGAGATCTAGCTCTTGCTCTTTTTCACAGCATTATCCAATTTTTGAGTACCTTTGTGCTCAACTTTTCTGCCACCAATAGCGAGTTTGTACTTTTTTCTGCTTAAAGTATACTTCCTTTCTCTTTTCTCCTTTTATTTTTTTTTCTGCCTGAAAAGGCCCATTTAAAATGCTGGGGATGAGATCATCTTCAAACTTCCCATTGCTCCGACTTTAGAGACTGCAAGTGCTGAGCACCACTGAGTAGGAGACATTTTCATCTGTTCAAACTCTCTTGCTTGTTTAACTTAGAATAAGCCTGATTCTCCACACACAGGATAAATCAGAAGGAAGTTCACCGAAATCAACGCAGTGCCTTGAGATTCGAACCAGGCCTTTGATTCCTTGAATAGTCACAGCAATTCCATCCATCAACATTTAGGAGGTAGGAAGTGCCATATGCCCCTGTCACGGCTTTGAGTGTGAAGTATCAAATGTTTGCTAAATGACTGTGATTGCAAAAAGGCTCGTGAGAAGCGCTAAATCTCTGATGAGCGCACAGGGATGGGACCCATTCGCTCAAACGGATGCAAGACAAGGTTATCAGTTACATCCCCTGCCATGTAGGTCTTTCAGCCCCCTGCTAATAAATCCAAGTTGTGATGCTCAACTACAGTTAATAGCATTTCTGCACAATGTGTAACACTATCTCTGCCTCTCTTCCCCTCAAAAAAGATACTGGATGTACTTGAATGACCTAGTGGTATACCCATGAAGAGGGGCTCAGGTTTCAGCAAGACAGGAGTTCAGGAAATTCACTCACTTACTGCTGGGTAAAGATGGGGAGTTAGCAGCTACATAGGATAAAACCTGCCATTTTACCCCAGCCAAAGTAGGTTGCCAAAGCCAGGAGGAGAAGTCTTGTGTGACTCATGCTTCCTCCACAGCAGGGACCTCGCACCTGGAACCTCACACAAAGAGTACAACCCGCAGAATTGCCTTCCAGATCCCCTTGGCAATCATTTGCCTGCAGTCATCACACTGCTGGAGGTTCAACGGACCTGGGTCAAGTGATTGCCTTGGAAAGGCTCCTGAGCAGGGTGTTCCCCAGGTTAATCATATGCTGAGATTTGCCATTTAGGGCTTTCCTGCTTGCACTTCTTAATGTTACCTGAGCTCACCTGAACCCATGTTTTATTGACAGAGGGACTTTGTAAGGAGGCTCCTCCATCCACCATTGTCTCCCTTCTAGGCAGCTTCCCTGCCGGACTCTCCCCTTCACTGAGGCTTACACCAATGGTGTAGCAAAAAAAGCTGCTTTATTTTGCTTTGAAAGTGCCATGTTCTTAGCCTATTGCTTCTCTTACTCTTGGCTAACCAAATCCTGGAGGTAGCTTCAAAAAGCTCATGGCATTCCTGCAGCATGCCGCAGCAGGGGAAGGGCTGACTGTACCCGAGCGTTCAGGAATTCCTCTTGGCTCGCTGTAGTTTGGGTACAGAAATAAGCCAGAAGATTTATTGGAAGGAAAAAAGATATCATGCTGGCTCAATGCTCAGCACAGGCCAATTTTTTTTTGCAAAAGTTTCCTACTACGATTTTTTTCCCCTTCCAAAATATGATCACTTTGATTATTTATTGGAAAACGTATTTTCTTACCATAAATGGTCCTTTGGAATATGAAAAACGCTAGCAGTCATATAAATGGATATAAAACGGATACAAACTGCGGAAAGTTTTGTCTTAGAGGGAAAACTCCCATGTCAGCAGCGAACTGAGAGAGGGGGCCAACAGGGGAGCCCATTTCTAGATGGAAAGTCTTTTTCTACAGAAAAATCTCCGCTTACTCCTTCCAGGCTGGGCTTCCCCATGATTTTCATGTCATTAGGCAGTGATGAGCCAAGCACTAATCCATTGTTTCAGCTATGCATGACTCCTGTGATCCCTCCAGATCCTCAGGCCCACATTGGGCTCACTTGGCTGAAGGGTGGGAGCGGCTGGGTGGGAGGGGGCTGCTCCTGCCCTTCGTGCTAAAGCACCTCCATACGTGACTCAAAACCACCTCCCTTCCTCACATCCCCCCCAAGCCTGAGCGGTTGCATCAGTGGAAACAAGGTTTAGGCAATCCCCGGTGTCATGTAATCGAGTTTTACAGTCCGCTGCCAGCACAATAAAATCTTTACTACTGTAGATGTCTCGCATTTTCAAACCCTGTCCTGAGAAAATAACAAGCCTGCTACAGGGGAACTAGTTAAAAATGACAAGCTTGTGCAAGTTTTAGTGACAGCAAAGGTCAGGGCTGGAGGCAAACGAGTTCTCAGCACCCAGGGACCCCAAAATGCCACCCACATCTCCCTTGCTGCTCTGATGCCCTGTGGTGGCGGCTACTGTCCTTCCCATGCCTGCGTGTGCATTGTTCCAGAGGAGTAGCAGGGATCCACACAGCAGTGATCACACGGCTCCTGTTCCCTCTGGGGTGAATTCAGTGGCTTGTGAAGCAAAGAGCCCCAGTGCCCATCTGTGTTGTGCCAACAGCCTGCTGAAACACAGCCCCAATCACCCTGAGGGGTCTGCATTCCCAAGAGCAGGTTTTGGGGGTGACCAGCATCCTTGGTGCTCCCTGTTTCCATGTGGTTTCCAGTGGCTCTGCTCCCATTAATGTGCCCAAGCCCATGTGCAGTTACAGTGGTGTGATGCGAAGGGCAGGGAGGTGAACCTGGCACTGAGGAGGGGCAGTAATCCTGGGAATACCTGCAGAGATGCCTGCAAAGGTACATGGCCTTGGGGAGAGAAGCGGCTGCTACAGCAAAGGGTGAGGCTTTGGCTTATCTGCAGCCACACAATGAGAGATGCCCTTGCTTCAAAGGGGGCATTGTGCAAGCAGGGCAGGGGGATGCTCACTCGGATACAAGTAATCTCAGCTGCTTCCATAAACTAATCCGGGTGGCCACCTGGCTGCGGGGCATGTGAGCCACCCCCATTGCCCCACCAGCCACCAGGCTCAAGCGAGGTGCTCCTGCAGGACTGTGGACTTCACAATTTTCCAGGCTCTCCCAGGCCAGGGACGTTATCCTGCTGCTTAGAGCACAAAGGATGGGTTTATAAAACAGCAGGGCTATCCCAAAGCCCAGTGTAACCATCCAGGTCTGACCCATCAGCTCCCATCAGCTCTGGGTTAGCTGTGAGGAGCAGAGAGGGCTGTGAGTACAGGCGCACCCCTGGAGATGCAGCTCACTGGCAGAAGATGCTCCAGGGAGCAATTCCGAAGAGCCAGCAGCTTTCCTTAGAGAACAAGGGAGATTCCTAGGTGTGCTGCAGCTCTGAGAACAGCCTCCTGCAGCTCAAACGCTCTGGCCATCCCTCCTGAGTACATAAAGCCTCTCATAGGGAAATGGTGACCTTTGGCAAGCCCAGCTCGCCAGGGACCACAGAATCTGCAAATTAGTTTGGCTGCACCTTGTTCAAGCCCCCCCTGGCCTCTGCAGGCTCAAACGTCTCCACAAGTACAGCTACCCAAGTGAGCTAGACCAAATTTAATGATCTCTAGAGTAAAGCTCCCAAAATCTTTCCCATCCACTTTGAGAAGAGCATATGCAAGGTTATAAATAGAGATGGAAAAACAGCTATGCTCCTTTTAACCCTATGAAAATATTGCCAGACGCATATTTTTTGAGAAGGTAAAGAAGAAAATAGCACCTAAGAGCTGTTATTAGTTCCTAGACACAGCTATTAGCAGACGCAGCAGAACAAATTAGTTTGTTTATCAATGAGGAGAAGATTAAATCTGTGGCTATTAATGGCCCAAAAGTAATCCTTGGTGGAGATGGAGAAACATTAGAAGAGGTGATGACACCCTGCCAGAGGACAAGTACTGAGAAACAAAAGTAACAAATAACTTCCACTGAGTGGAGAAGCACTGGAAAAGCAGCCTGATCAGCACCAGTCTAAAAATACCCATTTTCAGCACTGATACCATGTCTGTCCTTCGTGTCGTCGAGTCCACGACAACAAACAGAGAGGATCTTGACCCAGTCCTCAGGAAACAGCCATGAGAGGGGCCATTGAGCTCATCAGGGAGTTTTCTCCAGTGTCCAAAATTGTAGGCACTAAAGTTTCATAGTGCCACCACCATGGTTTCCACAGCAGGTGGGATCACAGGTACCCCTTGGGACCTGGAGAAGCCTTTGGTAAAACAGAGGAGAGGATGACCTGGTCCTTGGTTTCGATGCTGGAAAGGACAGGCAGGCCACCAGAGACCAGCAGACACAGCAAAAAGTGCTGGGTGCTGTAGCGGGGTGCTATAAGCAGCCGAGGCAGGGAAATGCCAAAAAATGAAGGAATGTTTTTTGCTGGCTCAGACTGGATTTGTCCCAGCTGTAAAGTGGTCTCATGGATTGAAAATCAATTACTGTGTCACATACTTCTGTGTTTTTTGCCACTGCCCATCTCTGCAGCTGGGCATCTGCACACTGACCTAAAACCCCACTTTTCTCCAGGACTTCTGAAGGTGCTGCTTTCTCCTTCACCTTTGCAGGGTATGCTTTGAGCTTCAGCACTTCAGGTTCCTCCAGCTGGGTTGGGACCTCAGACAGGAGCTGTGACTTTTTTCCTCCTTCCCCCTAACTCGTACAGCATCATCCGCATGGCGTTTGGTGTTTTGCTGACTGGCACCTTTCCTAACACTGCATCTGCCAGTGAAAAAACCCACCCCACCACTGATCTTAGGAGCTGTGGTTGCTCCCAGGCATCCATCTTCCTGGCATTGTCATTCCTCACTCCCAGGATGCCCCACTGGGGCCAGGACGTGCCGAGGACTGGCAGAAGGGCTGCCCCTTTTCCTGCTTGTGGTCGGCAGGACCCCACTGTAGAGCGTTCTGATCTCCCCTGCCAGGGAACGGGAACTCCCAGGTCTGATACCATTAATTACCGCCGGGTAAGTGGATTGTTTTGAGCACTTAAAGCTACTTTAAGGATTTGGATGCACATCGGTAACTAGTCCATAGGCTTTCCTATGGGTTCCTAGACAAGGAGGTGTAAATCCTGCTGATAAGGCTTGTTAGTGATAGGGGGCTGGGGAGGGGAGGAAGGGGGGGTGTTCGGAGCCAGGCACAGGGATCTCCGGGGCCGGGAGGGTTAAGCCCACTGCTGCAGCCCCCTCCTGCTGCCGGAGAGCCCCTGGCTGGAGGGAGGCACTGGGGTGCTGCGGGCAGTCGGGGTCAGGCTGATTTACAGCAGCAGAGGAACCGGGGCTGTTAATTCAAAGTTGCCGCTTATCGGTGTTTAGAAAGCAAGCTCCGATCTGTTGGTTAGCGATTTGGCCTTTGCTGTAAATAGAGGGGCCCCGTGCTTCGCTCTGACATTTTTGTCTTATTATCTTGTCTCAGCCTCCGAGGGAGGTGGGAGAGTTATTTAAGGCTGACCTTAGTGGAAGGAAAATGAACAACTCCCTTACCCCACCCTGTTTTTCTCTCACAGTCCTGGGTAACAACTGTTGCATTGAAGTATCTGTGCAAGACACTTAATCCTCCACCATCCCTGAAAATATTTTGTAGATCAATTCACCCTGCTGTGCCCAGAGAAAATAATCACAAAGAGACCAAGTAGAACTAATGTCAGGAGTAAAAAAAAAAAAAAAAAAAAAAAAAAAAAGTATTTTCCATCATTATTCCTCCAGAAAAATCAATGAGGTGGGCCTTGAATCCATCAGAGACTGGAGTTCACCATTTAACCTGTTCAGTCTTGCATTGCTGTAGTCCAGGTTTAACCCAAATCTTTGTATCGTGAGTTTGAAAAGCAGTTGCTTCATCCCAAGCAACTAAAGATAAACCTCTGGACATCATACACAGAAACACATACGCAGTGGCTGGTTGGAGCTGGAGAGAGTATTTTGGATCTGGGGAAATTTAGGTTGAGACTCAAACCCTCTACAGCTCTGGAGTAGAGTGTTGAGGGAATGCACAAGGAGTCTCTGTGGGTCCCATCCAACCCTGTTGGGATGTGCATGGGTTTTGGGAGGTTTGCTCTGTGCAGAAGTCAACATGTGCATGTGCTACAGCTGCCCCTGAGTGATTTGCACCTTATACAAGATATGCAAAGCGAGTTGGTTAAAGAGACAGAAGAAATCCTTGTCCATTTGGAGCACAGCACTTGCTAGACTGAAAAACATCTAATCTCCAAATGCTTGTTTTATTGACCTGTCACCGCCAACCCCACCAGCTGCACAATGAGACTGCAAGGCTACAGTAGCACATCTGGGGCGCAGACATGTGGGGTTTTTCAATCCCTTACCTAATCTTTGCAAACCTCTCTATTCAGTTAAAAACAACAACAAAACCTGAACAAAACAAGCAAAAAAAACACCTCACCACCAGAAAAAAACCCTCCTGATCAGTTTCAAGGCATTTCAGATACTTTCTGCTTTCAGCTGTGCCAGAAAAATGCCAAAAGATCATCTTCCCCCCTAGAAAACCTAGTGTGCTTCCAAACACTGTAATGAACAAGTGTCAGAAAACTGAAAACAAATTCCTTGCAGTGGAAAGTGCAGTACCCACTCTGGTCCCTGGGGAAAAAGCCAAGTCTGATTTGAGCTGGATTAGCAGTACGAGTGACAGCTCAGGTCAGCCGCAGCCTTATCCGAATCAACTCCCCTCTCCGGGGAGGCGGTGCGTGTGTGTGCGCATACCTGCGGCTACAGGATTTGTAAATAATTGAGTTCTTCTGATCCCTACCACCACAGCACAAGAAGAAAGATTTGGTCCTGAGGGGGCTGACAGAGGTTCAAGCCCCAGATCTGCCACTTAGACGCTTCTTCCCAAAGCTGTTTAGGCATGTAATTACTTTTCCGGCTCTGTGCCTGGTCTGAGTTTCTGATTCTCTGCCTCCTTTTATCTGTCAGCTTTTTACAGGGACAAGAGAACTCCTCTACCTCCCAAGCATGTAATGAAGATGAATTCATTACAGCTGTAACACTTTAACGAGCACTGTGAAGATACAGGGTATCCTTAGGAGTCCTACATTAGGAAACTCCCTCTCAGAGTGTGCTGGGGTGCCTGGATGCCCGGCCCAGATCTGTGCTGGCAGTACATTAATCCACCTCTGTCCATGATTCTGGAAGGGATTTTAACATGAGAAAGGGTCTGGCTTTCATGTAAAAGCCAGGCTTGCAGTAGTGACTGGAATTAGTTTCTTTAACATGAGGATAACTCTGGAGTAGGAAACTCTTATGTGATTGGGCATATCTTCTGGTCTCTGGACGTGCATCCCAATTCCTGGGCATCCTGTACCCCATCCACTTGGATGCAGCAGACACAGAAATAGTGAAAAATGCTGGGAGAAAATGTATTTAGTGAAGGCAAGTCCCCTGGTGTTTTACTGTTTAAAAGAGACCTCCCAACTACTGTTTCGTGCATAATTGTGCAATTGGTAATATCCTGCCAAAGAAAGGCTTAGATCATCTTGTCTGCAAAGCATTTTCCACCTCCAAATAAACATTTTGCACGAGCGCAAGTTGCAGGTCTTCCACCATAACGTCCCCCAGGCTGGATTTTGCATACTGCCTGCAGGCAAGGCAGCCGACCTGAATATGGACAGCAGAAGGATGCGAGAGTCAAACTCAGGATGCTAGACCAGAAATATATTTTTTTATTCTTAATATCATGTGAGCAGCAGCACGATTCCAAAATGAAAAATAATTCTGTTTGATATTTCTTTACACAGAGAGACAGACAGACAGACAGACAGATCCACCCACAGCAGCAGCAGCAGCGACAACAGCGAGACCGCTCAGCGAGGCACTGAGACAGGCACACACCAGAGGGGGTGGTGGGGCCTGGCTCTGAGGAAGGCTTTTCCCCTTTCTTCCTCCCTGGCCAGCCCATGCTCTGTCCAGGGGAGGGTTTAACCTGGGCTGACCCATCACTTTGGTTTTCCCCAGTCACTTTTTGTAGAACTTTCATTTGGTGAGGTCTGGGGGAATGGTATGAAGGAATCCTATGACCCACCCAAAGGACATGAGCTCGTGCTTAGCTCTAAGCAGCCACATAATCCTGCAAATCTGCTCCCCGGTTAGGAAAAGGGCATTCATAACATCTTTTGGTGAAGGGTGTGACTGGGTAGATCCTCAAAGGCTTTTTCTCTGAGTGATCTCGAGGCCAAGCGTTGTGCAGCTCTGAGTAACCTGGTCTAGTGGAAGGTTCCCTGCCCGTGGCAGGGGGTTGGAACCCAAACCGTTCTATGATTCTATGATCTCCTTCAAGGCAACTCTACAAACCTAACAGCCCTGTGCACAATACTTGAGGGATACCTTAAGACAAAATTGAAAGCATGGGAAAAATCCAAGACAACTCAGGAAAAAGCCTAAAACCAGGAATACTGGAGGGCTGCAGGAAATCCCAACAATATCAGAGATTACAGCAGGGGCTGTGGGCGCCTCTCCAGCCCACAGGAAGCCGATGGGTGATAGAGACCAAATGTTTACCGATATGGGAGAGTGGATGAAAAGAGACTCAAGGATTCACTGCCTCTATTTGTGGGACTGTTACGGGAAACAGCAATAATCTATACCAAGGCAACAGCATAACATCAGCTGCTTCAATGGGAAAATTGTGTTTTAAAAGGGTCTATCCAGTGACTTGAAATAAGTTTGTCTTTAGAAAAGGAATACCATCTAGTGGCCCAAAAAGGCAATAAGGATGTGCAATGGCAATTAGAGAATCAGATGAATTTAGAAAAAGAGAAGGAAAAACTACAGAAGTAAGGAGAGTGATTAACATATATAGTGCAGTGGTTTGCCCTGGAGCAAGGGAGAGCTCAAAAGGGACCTGATCATAGTAAATGCAAAGCTAAAATTAGACACTTGCAAAAGCAGATTGGGATGCAAAAATTAAAAATAACTGCTGGAGTTCCAGAAAGTGGTGTAGAGAACTGGATCGGGAGCCATCACAGGAAGATGATCTCAAGGATGATATGGGCAAATGGGAAAAGAAAGAGAAGTTGAGAATAGCAGCCTATCCCACAAAGACTCCAAATGCTGTCCTGGGGTAGATGGGTATGGCAGATCAAACTGCTGTAGCTGTTAAAATGAAAAAAAATTATCCCAAGGCAGGTAGCTGCAGATATGAAGCCACTGAAAGGAAGCACAACAGTAGAGAAACTGCTTATATTTAGAATTAAATGGGGATTAAGTGGTAAATTGATTAGAGTGTGTGCTCCACCAGCTTTTATCCATTGTACGTCGGGCACCTGCTTGATAAACCTTTAATCTTGCCACCATGGGCATTTAATCAAGTTGCCCAGCAGGATGGTAAAACAAGGATCCAATTGGCACAATCACTACCAGTCCATAGGCTCGAGGGAGATGGAGAGTCTTTAATAAACTGATAGGGAGCTGCTTGAGTGTCATGGACCTGAGCAGCAGGACATGACACCATGTACCAGCCACCCACTCCCAGTGCAGCACAGGTATCTCTGTGGTCCCTGGCAGCCCTGGGGCTGAGACAGGCTCCTTGGGCAGCAGATGAATTAGGAGAGGTGGTGGCACAAATGCACCCCCACGATTCACACTAAGCTTCCATATGGCAGAATGCAGGGGAAGAAGCAATTGACAGAGTTGCTTTCACATTAAGAGACAAACAATATACCTTTACTTGCATCCCACAGGGCCGAGCACCTGCCCTGCTGCATATGCTTGTGTGAGCAAAGTGTTTGAGTGATGTGTGCGGGGGACAAAGAAAAGAGATTGCCTTACGTGATGATATTTGGGGAACAGCAGCTGCAGAAGAAGAGGTACAAGAGAGATGTAGTTGAGTTTTAAAATTAATAGACCAAATGGGATTTAATGTCAACTCGAATATGGCACAATTAAAACAACCTCAAGTTAAATGCCCGGACTCTGAAACTGGTGAAACAAGACGATGGATAAATGCTAGAAAGGTTGAGCGTTCTGTGAAATAAAGACTCCCAGTAATCAATCCCAACTCTGAAGAGTTTAGGAGAATTTAATTTCTTATGGCAGCATATCTATAGCTGTGCTAGTATCTTATGGCAGTGTATCCATCTTTGCTAATAGCAGCAGAGCGTCATGGAAATGACAGGAAAAGAATCAGGCAGGGAGCTGGAGCAAAGATCAAGACAGTGCTTTATCTGACATGAAAGAAGCTGCTTGAAAAGCTTCTGCACTAAAATTTCCAGTTAAAGGAAAATTATTCATAACAAGAATTTCAACACGAGCTGATACTGTGGGAGCAGTGCTGCTACAGAGAAACAGGGGAGGAAAATGGATACCAGTAGCATGTGAGTCCTCTCCAGTGGCTGGACAGAATTTCCCTGGCCATGAGAAAACCTGGTTAGAGGCAGTCTGGGCTGTGATGGAGTTCAAGGCTTTTACCCTCCATAGTGCAGTTGAACCCCAGTCTGCTCACACTCTGCTCTTACTCACAAAGAGAAGAAATGGAGATTAATGGGGATGTCCTTTTATTGGAAACCAGGAATGAACCAAAGGTACTGCACACTCATGGGAGTGCTGCATTTGAACACAGAGGAAGAATAACCCAACACACTCCTAGCAGTGGAATGAGGGAACAAATAATGGGCAAACTAGAGAAAGGATCATGCCAAGGGGCTTACAGGCTGTCAGTAGAAGACAAAGCCCTCTACACGACATCTCTCTACAGATAGCTACTATCTGGTCATAGAACAAAATATCGGATGCCTGTTGGGGAGAAAGGCAATGGCAAGCACATAATGGGACACCTATGAAGAAATCAGGAGTTCTATTTTACAAGCTTAGGGGGAGAGTGGGAATAAAATATATGTAAAGGATGTTCAAGTAATGTGAAGACTGCAAGCAATATTGAGTTTTTATGTGAGAAATAATTTATTGAGCAAGTAGATAAAATAACTCCTGGTTTTGTTTACTGCAGCCCCAACCAGGTGTCAGCCAAAAAAATGAAAATGGGATGGATACAGTGGCCAGTTGAATAAGAGCAAGTTATCTTAGACTGTAATAATGAGCTACATAAAGAAGTGTAGGGTACTCTGAAGAGAGTGCAAAGAGTTAATATTTGGCCCCAAATGAAGCAAGAAACAGAGGACATAAATAAAAATTGCTTAAGGTGTGCAAAAGTGGATCAGTAAAAGAAAGCTGCCAACTCTACTGCATTGGCTAAACCGAGGACTGTGACAAATACTGCAAAGGGATCACCCCGATAAACTGTTGCAAACTAAAGAAGGGTGTCAGTATCTCTTTGCCACAACGAATGCCTTTCCTGGACAGGCTGAGGTTCTCCCACCTGAAAGGAATACAACTGCTGGAACTGTAACAACGCTGTTACGGGAAATTGTTCATAGGTGTGGAACAGCACCTGAGACAGGGTGAGATGAACAGTGGGGAGGGTGGGAAGGGGGAGGTTGTAAGTGAAGAATTCAAGTCTTAGTAGCTAGCACAACAGGGGATTAAGCAAGGACTGTATATACCCTACCACCTGCAATCACCCAGACTGGTAGAAAGAAAGGAGTTGTATTATTAATAGTAGAAAATTCTAGGACAATATCCAAAATAATGGTCTGAAACCTCGCTATCAGCAGCTTTAAAAGCAGTGATAGATTAGGGATTGGTTTACAACTCTACCATATTTTGTTTGGATAGCCTGTCCCTTAATGGCCCTATGTCCAAGGCCCTAAAATATTATGGCAAGATAAAGAAGACAACAATGCTCTGGTAGAAGAAGCAACATGAGAAAAATGGGTAAAAGGAGAAAGCAAGGATCCAATTCATACATGGCTTATGAAATAAGGAGCCAAGTAATGTATTTGAAAACAGATTAAAAGGAACAAGCCTTAGAGACAAAATGAAAGGGGATCTATTAAGTTACTAATAAGATAAATCCTCTAAGATATTAAATAGGTGAGGGCAATAGTAAATACAAACGGGTTCATGTTTCTCAGATGTCCCCCTAAGGGGCCAAAAAATTCTGGAATCTGTCACAGATTTGTCAAGAACACAGACACCGAAAATGGCCCAAAGAGGGACCTCTGGCGCCTGTGCAGCCTGAGCCCCCGCCCTCAGAGCCCGTCCCAGCTCAGCCTCATGTCCCAAAAGCAAGGGGGTGCAGCCCTCCTGGTGCTCACCTTCCTCCTGGCTGCAGCACAGCTCTTTGTGTGCTTGCATACTAACGGTGCTGGGTTATGCTGCAAGTTCTGCTTATTTTCTATTTTCGCAGGACTGCAGATTTTACTACAGCTCCTCCAAAATGCAGCAGCTGACAGAGTCAGGGAGCAGCAATGCAAACTCCAAGGCCAGGCAGAGGATCTGAGGTCCCCTGCAGTTGCAAGGATTTCTAAATTGGCTGTTCACTCCATATTAATGAATTTGGTCTTTTTACTAATTGCATTAATTGCAGATATTTAAGAAGGCAGATAATGGCTGTGAAGTGCTTTGAGGACCTAGAGATATCCACCTTCAGACCTTCACAGTTCTGGAGGCCAGACCAGAAAGTGAATGCCTCCACAGAGATTCCCTGCCCGGTCCTGATCAAGAGCCTGGTGTTGCTGCAGGTTTGGAGCATCCTTGCTGCTCTCATGGGCAGCAGCCCAGGAGCTGGACACTGCCAAAGGAGAGGAGAAACAGCAACCTGCACACCAGTAAAGTGGCACTGCTCTTGTTAACAAGGTCATAACCCGTGCATTAACTACACAGACTTAATTGTTACATCTTGCCTGTTTCTTTTCTTTTTTGTTTTTTTGTTTGTTTGTTTGTTTGTTTTAGTCTGTTTTACTGAAGTCACCAGTAAGATTTTCATGGGTAGATAGCTAAACTATGGCCTAGCCTGCCTTAGTCTTGCATAGTTTCCTCCAGCTATTTAATCTAATAGTAATATCTGAAGAACCCAAATGAAAAATTGTTACAGCTCTTAAGGGAGCCTTGAGAGTTACAGCTCATGATCTGGATCCACCCAGATTGGGAAATCATAGCTGCAGCTTTGGAAAAAGTTCTCTGAAATGACAATAACTGAATGAACTCAGTAGTTTTATCAGTTTACAGGAAAATCCGACGAGAAGGAACAACTTGAGGAAAAGCAGCTAGCCCTGGTGTCAAACTGCTGATTTCAGTAATGGCCTTTTAAGCAATTTAGGAGGAATTTAGGAGGAAGGGTCAAATAAGAAAAGAAACAGAAAGGAGAGATTGAAGCAGGCAGGAGACTAAGTGCTGTCAGTAGCTAAGGAGTTAAAATTTGAGAGAACTGGGGGTTAAGCATATATATGTGGAGGTCTGAAATGGGATAAAGAGTAATGGATTGTAAACTATTATGACTGAGCCACAGTAGAAGTAACACTGGAGAACAATGTTAGCCGTGTTAATAGCCAAAGCTTCACTGCCAAGTCTTGCAGTTCTTTAAAGAGGAAACTATGAAAATCATATATCGTGGATAAGGATGGCAAAAGTCGACACAGAAATGTTGTAAGTGATCATGCAAACAACTCTGTGTAATTCTCCCCTTTGCTGTCCCCCACAGCTGTTTAGCAGCCTCCACACATCCCAAGCCCGGCTCTGATACTGCACAGCTGCATAACCTTGGGCCAAACTTCTGAGCAAACCGCTAAGTTATGAGACAGCCTGCAAGAAGATAAGAAGGGCAAAAGCAGGGGGAGGAAAACTGAGAGCTTTGGGTCAGATCAAGCCATTAATATCTACACTGAAAACTGCATGAAACTGGGTTTGAGCATCCAAACCAGATGTTTACCTTCCTCAGAAATGGCCAGCAATAGATTTATTCACACACCTGAGCTACATCAGGTGATAGCGATATTAGAATAACTAAGAACAAGACTCATGAAGTTGCTATAAGAGTTGCTTTGGGGATAAAAAAATACCCAGATTAAATTTTTCTCTCAAATTGCAATTTAAAAAAATTATCTTGTCTTTTTTTTCTTTTTAAATGAAGTAGATTTTCTCCTCTTCCTTGCACCCAGGAGCCTAGCACACAGCTCTTGACTTCTACTTTTTAGCTTGGCCATGCTTTTTGTCTCTGCTAAGCCTCTTCCAGCAGTCAATAGAGGAGCTACCCAAAAAAACAGCAGGCCTTGGGTGCGTCCCACTCCCTTCCTCCGAGCTGGCCCTACATACAAAAGTGGGAAGCTGTTGGGGTCGCGTGGTGACAGGCAGCAGTGCCAATGTTTGGAGAAGACAGGTAGGAATTACCCGCTGGGAGCTAGGCGGGGGCAGAGCGGGCACGTCGGGGGCTGAGAGGGAAGAGGGGACGGAAATCGCTCAGTTCTTGTATTAACTGATGACATTGAGCGCGTTAATCAGCGAGTGAAGCTCATCCCTTACGCTCTCCAGGGAGTGACAGATCATCTGAGGGCTGTCCAGGAGCTCGATGCTGTGGGTGTAGGGCTCGTATTTCACCGAGAAGGGCCGCTTGATGTGCGCCGCGTAGCTCCTGCAAGGGAAGGGTGCAGAAGGCTGGGTGTGAGAGATGAGTCCTGAGGCTCCCTCCTACCCATTTCCATTTACCCAGGAAGATCACAACACGTTAATTCCTCCTTTAGGCAGAGTTACCACCTTTCCAGCTCCACAGGGTCATAGCAGTAGTTGAGATCCCTTCTGTTTGTTACAGAAAACCATGAGTTTGACTGTGGCTTTCTGTGGGCTGTACCAAACTGGAGGGTACATCAAACTGGTCACCTCCATGGCCATTGCCAGGCATCCTCTGCTGCAATTCCTTTTTCAAAAAGTGCCGAGGAGATTTAGAAGCTAATTGCAGGGAAAGCCTGTGGTATTATCGTATTATATTACTAAATCCTTTCTGACATGCATTTATTGACTAATCTCTGCTCGGGGAGGGTGAAACTAGCTGTGTGGCATGTTAAGGGCAGACTTGACAGGCAGTGGCTCAGACCTGAGCTAGAGGATGAGAATAACATCGCCAGAACAAAGCTGCACTGCTGCTCCCAAAGCCAAATGCAGCCTGGATCTCAGTGATGAGAGACTTTACCTGGTATCTCCCAAGAGCAAGAGCTTGTTGCTGCTTTTCTAATGGAGAAGTATGTGGTCAAGTGAAAGCAAATCAAGGGTGGAGTTTCCCCAAAGCTGCCCACATTCATTTCCAGCACTAAGATTTGTATACTTGACAAGGTAGGGTTTTTTCGTTTGGGGGCTGTGTGAATATGGAGCTGAAAATCTGTATTTAGGTACTTATGGCTGCAGTCTCATGCTGGAAAGGCTTGGGAGCACGAGGGGACAAACAGCGCTAACAACAGGCATGCTCCTCGCCCCTGCTGAGGCTTCACCCTTTCGCTCCTGAATTGCTTAGCTTAGGCTACCCTCTTGTGGCTACCGCGGGTCTGCTCTGGCGCAGGGCTCGGGGAAGCGCAGCCCTTTCCCAGATGGAGACAGATGTTCCTCTAGCTGGTACTTCATGCCGAGGCCAGAATTGGAGGGATCTGGGGGAAAACACAGCACAGAGGGCCAAAGGGGAACACGGTCCAAGGCGCAGGCTGGCCCTGGCAGGGAGCTGCCATGCCATTGCAGGAAAACAACAAAAAGAAGTGCAAACAAAGGGGGTTTCTGCATACTCACATTGTCCTCCTCCTAAAAGATGTGGTTGCTCTCAGTTCTACCAGGCAAGGTCCAGCTCACCTCCCTTGTTAGTGCCATCAGACACAGCGGTGGCTCATAGCACAGCTGCTAATGGCTAGAAACCTGCCCTCCAAACGGCTGTGCTCACTTGACACCTTTTGAAGCATATAGATACGGCATGGCTGCTTGGAAGGGCACGGGGGGAGTGTGTCCTTTCTGAGGAAAGAGGATTTTCTCGAGGCGTAACACAGTCAGTCAGGACCGTGGTGGCAGCTGCCAGTAATGCAAAAGACAACGATGCTTTTATGTTTTCACCTCATAGAGTAGCATCTGTGTGGTCTCCGAGCTCTTTAAAGAGAATCATTTACAGTGCTTGTCACAGTCAAGACCCTCTAGCCTAATCTTGGCTGTGTATGTGGTGTATTTTCCCTTTTTAAATGCAAGGAAATGACTCATTAGGCAGCAGTTGGGGTTTTTTTAAAGCTGCCTATGTGTGTGAGGACGGGCTCCCTGGGTGCTTGCTTTTGAGCAGCTGGACTCCAGGTTGTATGAACAGCTCAAGTGAGGGTAATAAAAGCAGAAGTTGAAATATAGCAGTCCTCATTCATTATTTGTATTAAATATCCCTCTTACAGGAACTGTAAAGTCGTGTACGTCATGTTCACCCCATCCTGTCTCTTTCCTAAGCGAAGATAAAAATGATATAGGCAAAGTTTTCCTCTGTCAATCAAAGCAATCCAAGGACTGAGCTTTCCTCCTGTGGGCAGCTCTGGGTATGACCAAGAAAATGCTCTTCTGAACAGATGTCTGTGGGTAGAGCTGCCCCATACCATCCTGTTTGCAGTCCCATGGGATGGGGAAACCCAATTAACCTGGTGGGATGGTGTCTGGGGTCCACTAACCCGTGTTAAGCAGCCTAGGAGGCAAAAGTTCATTTCTTCCCCTGGACAAATCCGTTCATGTCAAGCATGTTCCCTGTAGCAACTGGAGAACTGCTTTACTTTGAAAGACCTGACCAAAATTTTCAGAGCTCTTCTGAGAACTTGAACTGAAAGCAGCCATAATGTCAAGACCTATTTCAAGATACAACATCTTAACAACCTTCTCTTTGGGTCTTTCTGACTGCCCAGTCCTACCTCAATTTATTTTTGGCATCACTGAAGCTCTCAGACACAAAATAAACAGGCTGGTAGTTCTGGTCCTGGTAGGGCTGAACAGCTGCAGCATCAGGGTCGAAGTCCCGCACCTCTGGTTCGTCTGACAAGGAGTGCTACAGACACAGCAGAAAAATTCCAGCATGAAACTAAGGGGATTGGAGAGCACATGTGGGGGAGGCAAAGGTGGAGAACAGATTGAGGAAAGTCATTGCGCAGAAGCAGAAGGTGTTTTTCAGTACAGGGTCTAGAGCAGAGGCAAGTTATGCTGGGACTTACTATGAGCTCCCCGTACGAAGAGAGGAGCCCAGCTCCGTAGGCTTTGACTATTCCGTTCTGTCTGCAGAGCCCAAACTCCACTGTAAACCAGTAAAGCTGTGAAAAGAAAAAGAAAAATTCCTGGGGGACACAGCCCCTCATCTTCATCTCCCTGTCACTTCTGAGCCCTTGCATTGTGGCCAGGGCCTGGGGTTGTTTAAAGGAACAGGCACCTGCCTCTTTGTCCCCTCTCCACGCTGCTTTCAGAGAAAAGTACTAAACTAAGTTGCTGCTACAGCAGAACAGACAGAGTCTGTATCCCTGGGCTTCTTCCCTCTGCACCCAGCTGCTGGGAGGTGCTGTTGTTTGGTGTCCTTGGAGCAGGACAGGTCACCTAGCTGAGGGAGAGCCAAAGGAAGCGGATGTCATTTAATCCCATCCCAAAGAGTCCCAGCAGGGCTGCTGTTGGAAATACGATGCTTGATGATACTACTGGTGCCCGAGAAAATTGGGTTAATGTGCAAGCAAGCTCTGCTCTTTAACTGATCTCTGCTCTGCACAGTCATCATGAAAAGAGCAGGGCAGCTTGGGTGGGAGCTCTGAACCTGCCAGTCTTGGAATACCAGGCTGGACCAGTCCCCTTGATACCACAGAAGCGCTGCTGGAGGGTTTGTGCCCCCCATCCAGCAAGGAGGAAAACTTACCGTTGCTAGTTTCTCAATTTCTTCATCAGTTGCTCCCAGAGACGCCAACCCAATGTCCTAGGAAGAGAAGGGAAGGGGCAAACATCAGGACAGGTTTCGTCTGTGGGCCTTACACATTGATTGCTCTGTTTTATTGCCTCGAGACCACAGAAATTGCTGCCCCACAGTGCCAGGCATCTGCTGGGACTTCATGCTCAGACTAAATCTGCTTTGTTGCAGAGTCAGTATTAGGGTCTTGGTCCATCACTGGAACTTTGCAACATCGTGGTTAATAGGAGCAAGAAGGGTTTAGGCGGCAACACTGGGGTTTGGATTCCAACCCCTCAAGGGGGAGAAAGCAGATAACCACCTTACCTGAGAGAACTGGGCAAATGTCTTATCAGCCAGCATCGGGACGTGCCCCAGCAGCTCGTGACAGCAATCCCTGCCGACAGGAGGGGAGGAAGGAGGAAAACACAGTCAGCAGCAGACAGAGCGTGTCTTTTGGGGAGAAAGGGTAACTGCTGGCCAGGTGGAATACTCTGGGCAGGGAGGCCATGGGGCCGGGCGATACTCACGGCTCGGGGGAGTGCATGGGTGAGGACGCGTGGCGGATGTACTGTGTGCACTGGAAGACGCGGAAGGCCAGGCTGGCCAGGAAGTCCCGTGCCGACAGCAGGCCAGCCACCGGCCGCAGCTGGAAGCCGGTCCTCTCTGAAACGGCACACACGTCTGTGCCAGGCACACGGCCCACAGGCTGTGCCGCTGCTCCCAGCACTGGAAACTTTGGGAAGGGCTTCTGCTAGGCCAGGCCTAATCTATCTGCTCCTACCAGGGAGCAACACCTGCTCTTTAGGTGCTCAGTGGGATCATTTGACTACGGGCTTGCTCTTCAGTCGCAGCCCGCTGTGTTTAGCTGCAGTCCCCATCACTTTAGGCTCTAACTCCGTCTTCTGTGGGCAGTGCACAAGCCACCAGCTCTTCTCCCAAATTTCGGCTCACAAACTACTCCTTTGGGTTCAGGCTTCCCATCTGTAGCTGCCCCCACCAGCAGACCCTGAACCAGGGTCCCCCAGGCTCGTACCCACCTTTCAGGAAGCGGGAAACCTCCTCCAGCTGAGGGATGTTGTTCTCATTGTAGCCACAGAATTTCTCCAGTAGACTGAAAGCTTCAAGGTACTCCTTGCAGGCATGGGTGGGGTACAAGCTCTTCAGGGTGCTGTACACCTCCTTCCTTCAGGAGGAGAGGTGGCAGACGTTCAGTGGTTAATGTGGCTAGTCCTCTCTATGCACTATCAGGGACTCATGTCTTTAGGCTCCGTGTCCTTTCGCCTTTCTCCACCTAAGTCTATGTCTCTGCACATTGACAGAGGTATGTAAACATACAGACACACATTCAAATGAACCTGCAAAGGCAGCAGCTGTGCCTGCACAGACCTATCGCTGACTTCAAGGTCAGAAGACTGTATAAAAGGTATTAACTGGAATTAAGATATTCCCAGTAGGTTAACTCCTGAAGCTGTACTGTGAAGACAGTCAATAGAACCAGGAGATGACCTTGTTGAGAAGCCTGTGTACTCAGCTCATATGAGCTGGCCTTGTTTTCAGAAACACTCCTGCAGCAACACTCCTGGAAGAAATCATGTTCAAAGGGAGTGTTTTCCTTAGTGAGGCCCGTGAGGTACCACACAGATATTCACCATGGGCCTCATACTTCTTCCTGAAGCTATGACAACTGCTCTTTGTTTGGAGGCTGCTACTAAGTCAGGATCCTTAGAGCAGTGGGACTCCAAGTTATCTACCTTGCTCTCTGGGGAGGCTCCTTCAGAGGAAATTCCTGGGGCTGCAGTGTGAATGCGTTTTTTAAAACAGGCCATTAAGTAAGATGCTTGCATTCCTGATACATTTTCCAAGAGGTCACGCCCTGAATGTTTGGGTTTTGATTCCCAGTTTTTAGTGGTGAAGCATCAATAATGAAATCAGCACCAATTATGAAATCAGCACTCACCAGGTAGCTGTCTCCTCTGCCGTGTACTCCACATGAGGGATCGGGTCCCCACTGCAAGGCAAAGGCACCATTACTGAGCAGAGCCCCAGCCAGGCTCCTCTTCCCTCTGAGAAGGAAGCACTTTGGAGAAGCTCTGCATGATGTTCATCAATCTTCTTTAAAATCCAAACAAGGGGGTGACAGGAAAGACAAAACCTTAGTACTGGGTCATTTGTACAGGTGCAATAAATACATAGACACAAAGAAAAGCATGAGTCTTGTCAGAGATTATAAATGAACAAGGGATGAGCAAGAGTTTAGCAGGTGTAATATTTACCAGAAAAAAAAATGGTTTTCACTGGAAAAAATTGAAACTGTGAAAATAAATTCATTTCATGTGTCTGAACTTCAGGGAGCTGATGGCTCCAAGAATAAACCAGTGGCTGGGAAATAAAAGGAGCTAGTAAGGAAAACTAAATGCATTTGAACTGCAGAAAAATGTATTGTCAGTAAGATTAAGGACAGCAGGAAAAGAAAATCTCAACATTGATATAAATGGGCATTGATGAAAGAAGATTGACAATTACGCTTTTTCTCGTCATCGTTAGCAACTCTATATCCTAAATCTTTCTTTTCTGTATTTGGACAAACGAGATATTCATGTATTCTAAAGTACAGTTCCTGAAGGGATGCCTAAAGGGATGCTGCACAGTGGCTCATAAATGCTAACCTGCAGGTGAGATGTTAGAGAAGACATCTTAAACTGGTGCCTCATCTTAGGACAGTATTTATCCCTGTGTCGCTTGGGACTCCTCCTCTGGCACTGTGACTTTCTGTGCATTTACTATTTGTACAGGATAAAAAACATCAGTGTCCATATTCCGGGCTTCAAACTGGCAAAGTACATGAAAACCAACAGCAGAAACCCTTGCTGGGATCACACCAGTTGCAGGGGTAGCTCAAGAAGGTGACCCATATAATTCCTGTAGTCTGGTTTCAGCCCTTAAAGTCCTGCTCAGAGGGAGAGAATGCTACAGTGAAAGGCAGTGTCACTGAATAGGATCTAGGGAATATTTTACAAACCTAACTGAGTATTAGAGCTCTGTTTGATGTTGTAGTGAACAGGCTGAGTGCTATCACTGCATATATCAGAATAGAAGTATTGAGTAGGAGTACAAGACATAGTCTTAAATCTATATAAGACAATGATGAGAACATTACTGGAATCTATTTAATTTAGCAGACAGAGTTAGGAGGCAGATCATTTAGCCTATAAATACCCTCATAGCAAAAAAAAAAATTCTGATAGCAGTATTTCATCTAGCAGATGAAAGGCATGTATGATCCATTGGGTAAAAGCTAAAGCTATTGAACTCCAGCTTAGAAATAAAACCCACATTTTTCCACAACTAGGATAATGAAGCCTTGGAACAAATTTTCTGGGCATGGGGTATCTTTTTCAGTACTTGAATCACTGAAGTCAAAACTAGATGCCATTCCAAAAGAGATGCTATATTTCCAAACGAAGTTTGAGGCCTGATGGATTTCTCTCTGGCTTTTGTTATGCAGGAGGTTTATTCTTACTATACCCTTACAATGTATGAATTAATGACAACAGATTTTTTTAATTAAAGAGAGACTGGAATGCAAAGAGAGAAGAGAGACACAAAAGGAGCTGGAAAAGCTGAAAGGGGAGACAAAACATAAAGGAAGAGAAGTGCCATACAGGTAGCACAATGACTTCCCAATAGGTTCATTGACATGTCATTATCCCTGCATGGATGTTAGGAAGGAGACTTACTGCTTGTAGTGAAAAGCAATCTCTGCTATTGATTTCCTTCTCTGGCGATATACTTGGTCAGAGTAGCCCTGTGGTGACAAATAGGAACAGAGACAGGACTTTTAATCAGTTACTAAAATTTCTCACCCAGGAAAGCTCATCACTGGCTGGAGAGATGTCTCTCAAGGTGGCAATCACACTCCAGTTCCCTGATCAGATGCACTAATAGGTGTTCTTAGCTCCCTGCTTCTGTGGGACGGCTCAGGAGTTCAGCGTGAGGGGTGCACACACAGACTGACTCACCGGGTGATCCAGATCCAAGTCAGGGTCAAACTTGGTGACCAAATGGTGGCACTTGTCCAATTCACAGATTTTTCTGGGAAACCAGTGAACTGTGGGGAGAGAGAAAGTGACTATCTGTGGAAGTGAAGATCCCCTAATGAGAAGGGGCTGTGAGGCTGAATGAGATACACCCTATCTGGTGTACGAAATGCACACATACAACAAGCAGCACATGGCACAGCTACTTCCAGGCAGTAGTTTTGCAATCTCAACGCTCTTGTCCTAGAGTCATGTCTAATGCCATGATCTGCACTTCACGACTTCCTTGCCCATCTCTCAGCAGAGTATTTTGTGACAAAATTAAAGAAGAAGATGAAAATTAGGTTTTACTGAAAGATTCACATTAAAAAAAAACACCCAGAGGTCCTGCTGGTCATAGATCTCTAGGGATCTCTAGGGATATTTTACAATAATCATCCTATCTTCAGAACAGGATGGCACGGGAAGTGTCTTGTAGATCAGTGCTGGAATCTGTACAGAGGTCCTGACATGTAGGTAGGAAACTACTTTGCATTTTTAATATAAAATGCTGGAGTAGGGATGGAGAGCTCATTAGGAGGGATGTGAGCAAAGCATGAAATTCAGTCTCTTATTTCTATTTTTTCAATCAGTTACCAGAAGAATGGGCTATGTCTGCTGAGAAAAGGACAAGGAGGGAAATTACTTTCAGGATTCAGGTGTCCCAGAGGCAGTCCTTTCTGGTTTGCTCAAATTCAGCATAGAGCAGCCCTTTCCCTTCCCTGGGAATAACAAAGTCTCCACCCTGTTTCTACAGGGAGAGCTCAGCTTCTCTGCACAAGTGAAAATGTTTGTAAGCTCCTTACATTTGTCTTCCTTGGTGGTCCTCACATCTTCTGCTACCCTCTTGATGGAGCTAATGAAAGTGTTGAGGTCAGAGCTGTGCACCTCACAGCGCACAAAGTATTCCAGTTCAGAGGTCCCTTCACGGGGCTTTCGGCTAAGCCTGGTCTCTAGGTGGTGAATTTTAGCTTCAAATGTCTTTTGAGACATGGAAAGGAAGAAAAAACACAATAAGCAACGTTTGAAAAACCTTCTGATACCACCCAAAGATGCCCATATGGACACATGGAATCACAGAATGGTTTGGGTTGGGAGGGATCTTAAACATCATCTTGTTCCAACCTCCCTGCTATGGACAGGGACAACTTTCACTAGACCAGCTTGCTCAGAGCTCCATCCAGCCTGATCTTTTTAGCACTTCCACTGATGGGGCATTCACAGCTTCTCTGGGCAACCTGTTCCAGTGCCTCATCACTCTCACAGTAAAGAAGTTCTTCCTAATATCTGACCTAAACCTACTCTCAGTTTGAATCCATCCCCCCTTGTCCTGTCACTACATGCTCTTGTAAGAAGTCCCTCTCCCATCTTTCCCCTCGACCCCCTTCAGTTGCTAGAAGGCCCCAGTTAGGTCACCCTGAAGCCTTCTCTTTTCCAGGCTGAACAATCCCAGTTTGGGATGGATTCCCTCTTGTCGTTTTCTTCGTGCCCCCACCTGCCTCCTGTATAAACACACTTACCCATTAATTCCACACTTTTTCCTTCTGCCCAAACACCGGGGCTGTTCAATGACTACCAACACAAGACTTCCACCGCGGCAAAGAAGACCGTATCAAGAGAGGCGGTTGATGGGGCAGAGCGCCACATCTCGTGGCGCCCTTTCCTTTCCCGTCCCAGCCACTCCCGAGGCGTGTGTTGGCGGGGGCTGCGGTGGGTGGGCTGCGGGGCTGGCGGGGTGCCGGGGGCCGGCGGGGTCCCGCGGGGTCCCGCGGGGCGGGCGCTGCCCGGGCGGGCCGGCGGCGCGGCGCTGGCCGTGGTGCTGAACGCCGGGGCCGCCACGGCCCTCCCGCACCAGCGCTGCTCTGGGTTCACTACCGGCCCTGCTGTCACTTGGGCTCGCTATCGGAACTGACATCCCCCGAGGAATAAGGAGACAAAATGATGTCTGTAGTCTTCCAAAGGGCCCTGCTGGATTTGTGGGCTTTTTCTTTAGCTCAATGAAAACTGGCAGTACAAGCCCAAGGCCCTAGGCAATGACCCAACCTTCCCAAAGTTCCCGCAAGACCTTTGATAGAGGAAGGGACATGATTTCTTTTGTTAATCGGGGGCAAAAAGATGAGAACGAACA
Source organism: Lycocorax pyrrhopterus obiensis (assembly GCA_014706295.1). Lineage (NCBI taxonomy): Eukaryota > Metazoa > Chordata > Aves > Passeriformes > Paradisaeidae > Lycocorax > Lycocorax pyrrhopterus. Next base: position 13,824,278 of record JACSVZ010000007.1, on the reverse strand, counting down.
GATGCAATGCCACAGGTAAATTAAATTTAGCATGGTGTTTTTTAATGTACCTACCAACTTCACTATTACATCGTCCCCTCAACAATCGATACCTTTGCATTAATCTGACAGCCGTGATTGCATTACCTATGCTTCAGCTTCATGTAACACATACAGAAGAGTGAAACCAGCTTCCCTGAAGCCTGGTTCATGATGAGGCAAATGTCATTATGCCCGTCTGCTTTCATATCTTGTACCTGCATTGCCAGAGGGATCTGGGAAATGAATCTTCCTCTGTTGGGACTTGACATGCTTGTCTTTTTATTATATTTAAAGCTCTCTCTGTGACAAGCTCAAAGAGCTTTTTTGCTCCAGGAAGAAACAAACAATATTTGAACATAAGCTGCTGGCAGCTTCTCGCTTGATGTTTTGAGAATTGTTTAAATTACAGAGTTTAAATGCAGTGTAACATAAAATCTACCGAGTACATGAGCTTACACATCTGTTTCATACCCACTGAGCAGCCTGTTGAATGTTACGCTGATGGATTTTTCATGCTTTATCTGGCATCTGTGCGCTTCTGGGAAGGAAACCCCAGTCATGGCAACACATGGGTTTTGTCTGAAAAGTTTGTCATAGAGGTTCTTTTAGTCTTGAGACAGGAACCATACATTGCCCAGAAACCAGCTTTTCTTGCAACAGTCCTCTTAGAGGAGACTCAAGATGTTTTGTAATTGCTGAAGATCTAAATGTTTTTCATAAGATTATCAGAGGTAATACTAAATGGGAAATGAATAACTAGAATGCCCTACAATTTCAGGGAAATACTTATCCCCCAAGCACACTTTTTGTAAGTTTACAGTTTTTAAGTAGTGGGTTTACTGTATAGTGTACATAGCCCCAAACCACCTGCTGTGACTAGACCTGCTCTGAGCAGGAGGTTAAACTAGAGACCTCCAGAGGCCCCTTACAAGCCACGTGACTGATTAATAGGAACAAATTGTCCTCTCCTCTCACTGCTGAAGTCAATGAAATTAAACTACCATAGATAAAACGCATCTCAGAACCTCAGTTTGCAAAACACTTTTGAATCATTCTGGATGAAAACACACTACATGAATGCAAGCTGTCATGCTTGGATTACTGTTTAAATAGGCAGCACTTATCTCAGCCTTTCCATTCATGGCACCAAGATCCTATATAATGCAACATTACATTGCTGGCTAGGAGGAAAAAAGCTCAGTTACCAGTTTTCCTTGGTATTGAAGGCATATCCAGGATGCATCTCTGAAGGGAACCAACAGAACCTTTAATATGTGAATCAGAATAATCCTTGAAGCAGAGAGGTAATTTTGAAATCAATATACCAATTTTACACTCAGGGGAAGTTGTTTCCCTAACTGTTTGACCAAGGACCAGTGTGGTAATGACCCACAAGTGAGGTGAGTTTGGTCTGTAGACAGGCAGGGCACACAGCTTGCTTTGAATGTGGGATCAGAGCCCTGCACCTGAAGTTGAAGTGCTGAGCAGTGGGGAGTGCTGTCAGAGTACGCTACAAGCCATAAGGGTGTGGACTGGAGTGTGAAACTGAAAATAATTAGGCAGAATTAATCCCAGATCTTAACAGTATTGCAAGACAGAGGTACACCTGCTTCTTAGTGATGGCAAGTGAGGGCACTCTGGGGCATGAGCAAAGCACAACTTCAGGGATATCAGACAATTAACTGGTAATTTGGAGTAGGCAGACCTAGTCTGAGTCTTCTTTATTACACTCAAGTGATGCTTCTCACAGCACAGTCATGAAACCTGAAGTGTGTTCCTTGAGTACCACACAACAGGTTGGGTACTCACCTCAAATACCTTAAGGACACGGGACAGCGGTGAAGTCTTGGCTCCCTTGAGCATGAAGAAGAGATTCAGCATGGCTCTCCCATCCTTCTCCTCGAATACAATGGTCTCTGTAGACTCTGCAGCATCAGTGGCTGCAGCTGCAGCCTCTCTTTCCTTCCTGGCATCTTCAATGAGGCTTTGACGTCTTCCAATGAACCGTGGAGACTGAAGGCAGAACAGAAATAAGTAACACTACTCACAGTGATGTAGGAGATCAGAGGCATTCCAGTAGCAGGATGAGATGTGACTGATAGGTCTCAGCAGAGGAAGCAGGGAAAAGCTGGACTGACTTGCCTGGCTTTGTAGAGGAAGATCTGCTCATGAGGATGAAGTTTTAGAACTGAACTTCTAGAAATGTGGGGCTTTAGGAAGAAACCTGTGTAAAATATCTTTTTAACATGACTGGAGAGTGGGCTTCTCCCCTCACCTCTCCTAGCAACAGTTTTCAATAGCCTCCAAAAAACCAAAAATCAGAAACAATCTTACATGGTTTTCAATTGTCTGATGAACTCAAGTGGAGAGACATCAGATAAACCTGAAGTCATCTGAGAAAAGATACTTTTTGAGGGACAGCTGAAGCCCACAGCTGTGGCCTGGCCAGAAAACATGAACTGTTTGCAGGTGTATTAGCGGGGCAGCTTAGCAAAACTGCTCCCAGGATCCAATATGACATTTACTTTTGACATTAAGTGGATGCTTATCCATTGAAGTGTAATTGGAATCACAACCATATACCTCAGAAAATAAATTCCTCCCACTCATCTGTAGATTTGTTTTGTCTCAACAAACTCCTGCAGATTTCTGTTACTTGGAATTGAACCTAAAATGCAACTCTGCCTGAGGTCATGTTAGGACACCTGTTTATATTTATGGTGAACTACAACCTATTTCAATCACTGCTGTTTCTTTTGTTATACGAATAGCTCATATACCAACTTATTTGTTCTTGGTCTTTTTACAACCAGTTTTCTATTTAGAGGCAAAGCATCTGGTTCCAGTTTTCTGTGTTCAAGACCCAAACCAGATGACAAACCCCCAGAACTTGCTACAAGAAACCTGGCGCAGCACTGAAGAAGGACACAGAGTGGGACTGGCTGCGGTTTTGCCTGTGATTACATTGAAAAGATTTAGAAAAGCGATACATGCTAACTAAGCTATGCTTTCCCTACCTTGCAAAAATTAAGAGTGTTCTCCTTTTAAAAGACAGTCTGATTGACTACTAAGTTTATTTTCTCTCTGATTTTCAAAGCCTGCTATCAATAACTTATGTTTCCTGGGAGAATTCTCTTGGAAGTTTTAGCGGTGCAAAGCTGACATTTTAAACGCAGCCTCAAAAACTCAGCACATCGAGGCACCAGCCCACGCACCTCTATCTGGTCCCGTTTCAGTAAAGATACCGCTCTGAAATTACATTTGCTGACCCACCCTTTATTCCTCAGGGCGCAGAAGAACACCTTCTAAGAAATAAGTGTATACTGCTGCTTGTCTAAAGTGGTGGTATTGGTGCCCAAAGAGAGCAGACATCTAACAAGTGCCCTCAGCCGCAACTTTAAAAATCTTGTGAGCATGTGCTCGGCTTTAGACGTGTGTTTTCCATCACTATAGTGTTTTAAGCTAAGCTGGTGTTTACTTTAAAGTGTCTGCAATAAGCAGGGCAAACAGCCCTGTGCCAGACACAGAAAATAAGTTCCACAGCCGTCCCAAGCCACGCAATGCTTTACCTAAAGGTGCTTTGTCACACTGTGCCCCGAGGCACAGAGATGCAGCAGGATTTTACTTCTGGGTTGGAGAAGGGGAGAGGAGGGAAATTAGACCCCCATATTTAGGCTGTAAATCAGGTTAAAATCCAGCTGGGTGGGGTTTAAAAGGCCAGAGTTGGGTGACTGGAAAGCTGCACCAGGAGAGGCTGACTCAAGCAGTCAAATGTGTGCTGGGACTGGGTGGCCCCTGGCAGGCAGGACTGGGGGCTTTGGTCCCTGTTCAGGGGTTCTGTAAGTTCCTTAGCTCCATGATAGCATGGTTTAGGTGGGTAAATTAAAAAAAAAAATCAAAACAAAGCAGAAAAAGGCTGAATTTTGCTTGGGAGAAGAGGGCTGGGAGGGGTCTGCCTGCCTGCTACCTCCTGTGTCAGGTAGAGGCTGCCTGGCTGCACATTCCCCATCTCATTGTCCTCAACTCTGCCCCTCACATTTACGCTCACTGGGGTATTATCTCCTTTTGCTGGAAACGAGGAATGTGGCATATATAACAGCCAAACTGATCTCATGATAAATGCCTTCCTTTCCTCCAAAGGCGCATTATATGGTATTTCTGAATTGCTTTGCAGACTCGCTCCCTGAGTGCATATCTGGCTACAGTGAGAACTGTAATTTGATTTTACGAAGCATTTATTTGCCTAACCGGGGCCTGACTCATTCACCTCTTCTGAAGGTTAATTTGCACCTCTTATGAAGGGTTTGTTCATTTTTCCTTCTTTGAATTTGCAGCAAGTCAGAGTGCCCAGTCTGAGTATTGTCATTAAAAATACTGTGTTCTGAGCTATTTCGTTGCTTTTTTTCCCCGGCTCATTATTTGCAGCAATCAGGAAGGATTGTAAAGACTGGGGACAGTAATGTCCCACCCCTGTTTCCCTGGGCGCTCTCTCCTGCTGGTTTGGCTCCAATGGCTGTCTGCTGCCTGGCTCTGTAACCAAACCCTGCCCCAGCTACAGTCCCAGGGTCTCTTGCAAAAACTATTGGCAGCAGAAAAACTTAATACGTAACCAAAGATCCTTCCACCGAGTTTGATGTTTGGCCGGCCCAGATGACAAGTAAAATACCTGCTGGTGTAGATGAGTTCTGGGATTGCAAAGGTCTGGATTTCCCCCCCAGACTGAGATTTTCCCTGGCAAGGGAACACCTCAGACTTGCTGGAGGTGGTGCGATGGTGGGCAAGGGCTGTGTGGCGGATAAGCCACGGTCACAGTGACAACACGAGGGCCAGGGACACGCGATGTCAGGTACAAATGCAGAGTCATGCCTCTTGCCTGGTAGAAGCCAGCAAAATGAGTGACAGGTTTGTGGAGCTCTCCTGTGCTAAGTGAGAGCAAAGAGAAAAGCTTTTCATGCATCCAACTCTCAGAGCGATCCTCACAGGGCAAAGTTTTAATTTTAGTGGTTTTCCTTTTTCTGGAAATTTTCATTCAAAGAAGGAAGACAAACACAGGCTAAGGTTTTATGTATCCTCCAGGCTGGAGGAGCCACTCATACCAAGCAGGTTGCCTCAGTCTTGTCAGCCCACCTGTTGAACCTGAACTCTTTTGGCCCCTATGTTCAGTGGCCCATTTTTTCATAAAACACAGAGCAGCACCCCAGAGGGTGTAATAGCCAAACACTCTTCACTTCTCCAGACAGCAAGCATCTCAAATACTGATTTTACAAGTTGCCTGGAAAATATCAGGTTTTCAAGGGCCACTCAAGTGTTCATTATTTTGCCGGAATGAAAAGGACGGTGTGAGAGGGAAGCCTTCCCTGATTTCCATTTATTAGAGAAAACAAGCTTACCTCCTTGCTTCCTAAATGTTTCCCTTCCTTTCCAGCAAACTCCACTCTCCAAAACACCTTTCTGCCAATGTAGAAGTTGATTTTAGTGAGGCAGACGGTTAAGAGGAGAGTGGGTGAAAAAGACAGCAGGCAAAAGGGAGGGAAATGGGGAGCTCTAAAAGTGACCTGCTGGAGTCATGCTGAAGATGTCTGCCAAACACATCTGCTACCTAACCCATCCTATTCCTAAGTTTCCTCCTGCCCAGCATCCCAAGAGGGTCCCCTCCTGGTGCACCCATTGCCACTGGCTGCTCTGGCTCCTGCATTGTCACCTGCAGCCTGTCCACATCGTTGCCCCACAGGACCATCCAATACTGGGAGTATTCAGGCTCCTCCTGCCTGCCAAGGCTTTGAGGTTAGGAGGTGAAATGTCCCTGTCCCTACAGCCAGTCCAGTGGATTGGCCAGGCTTGGCTTTCTAAAGACACTTGACAGCTCAGGGGGAAGTTTTCCTCTCCCTTCTCTGACACATTCAGATTGGGTGTGTGCAGAAGCTTCCCCTGGGCTAAACACAGGGCTGAGAACACATCAAGGGGGATTGGGAACAGAAATGGGGGAAGGATGTTCTGGGAGATAAACTGGATACAGCAGCCATGAACAAACTAGTTAAACTGCCTGTGCCTTGTGTGCTGTCTGAAATGACAGCCCCACTTTTTTATTACACAGGTGAAATCTCTGCAGTTTAATGCATTGAAACCTGGAAATCATTAAGATCTTCAAATTGCCTTTCACAGGGGGATTTCTTGCTATTCTTGCCTTAGGTCTGTGGGTTATTCTCCTTACTTTTGGTTGAGGTGGTTTCATTATTTCAAGTTTTCACCCCCTTAAATGTTTTCATTTCACATGTATCAGTATGTAGAGAGAACTGTTGGAGTAATTTCCCTTTGCCAGCCTAGAGCCTGGATGTGCCCATGTCGGGGAAGTCCCACAAACGCAGTGTTGGTCCATCTATCCCTGTCTGCCTCTGCCTACAGCTACAGAAGAGGCTGTGGTTTTTGGAGGGGGAGGGAAAGAAGTGGGGTAGGGTTGTCTTACCATGATGGCCTCGGCTTGCTTGGAGTCCAGCTCTGACACCGCCCTGCGGAAGCCTTTGGCTGCAGAGGTGGAGATGTTCGGGGTTGGCATCTTTGCTCTTCCACGAGCTCTGCTGTCTGCTTTCCAGCTCCTTGCCAGCTTTTTATAGGGCAGGGCTGACGTCAAAGACTCTTTCAAATCTTCTCTTCCCCTGCCACCTCCCCATCACCACCTCCCTCCTTTCTCCCCCTCGGGCTGAGAGGAGGAGGGGATGTGAAGGAGAGAAACGTGTCTGTCCCATTAAATCTAATCGCTACAAAGATTGCAGACACCCTGCCTTCGCAGACCAGACAATCCCCCACCTGTTTGCCTGCATCCAAAAGATTTCTACTCTAATTTACCCCTTGTCTCCTTTCCCCCCCCCCCACTTCTGGATGGAGTTCATTCTCATTACATGTTTCAGTCTGACACGTTTGCTTCCCCAGCTTGGGAGTTGCATGAAACGATTTTGATATGTGAAAGGATGAAATAAAAGGAAGGGAGAGATTTAGCCCTCTCCAGCCTTTTTTTCCCCTTGTTTGCCTTGTCATGGTGTCAGTAAAGTAATAGGAAAATAACACTGATTCCCCCAAGGCAGCTGCGGGACTGGATGCTGTTCTCATGTATGCACCTCCTGGTGCCCGGCTACTGACAATGCTGTGCCTTTCAGGGCTCCCCCACCACCTCAGTGCTTGATTTGGCCATGTCACTCTGACAGCAGGAGGGCAGAATCTGAGTCCTCAGAAACGAAAAAGGCTTTACAGGAAATAACCTGGAAAAACCCTCTCGGTCCTGCTTTCCCATGGGCTTTGCTCCTCTTGCAGTAACTCCTAAGAGACTGAATGCCTGAGTACAGCTGGAGCTGTGACAGTGAGTGACAGGCCAGACCCATCCCAGGGTCTCTGCTTTGCTGTGAGTAAAACTGGCGTTTTTCTCTGATTCAATTTGCAGCAGCTGTCCCACCCAAACAAGGGCTGCAGGGATGCATGGCCATGATGCATACATGCATTTATGTGAGCCACCACCACACTGGTGACAGGCCACTGACTGGCACAAATCCCTGTGGCAGGGAAGCTGGTGGCCTTTCAACAGGTGACTGCCCGAGAGCTCACCCGCAACCTTGCTGACCACAGCACTGACATCTGGTTTGGGTTGGTGGCTCATCCTTCACACAGCAGGACAGCTGAGTTCGTCCCAGCCTGCTGATGACTTTTGCAGCGCCAAAAGCTCTGGAGGACCAACAACGCACTGACCTCCTTGAGGGTGCAAAGTTGTTAATGCTTGCCAAACACCAGGGAGCAGGCAGCGTGACCAACACTGCCAGCCCCACCAAGGCTGCTTGGGAAGCTCATTGGTAGGAGCTGAAGCTGAAGTAAGCAGCTGGCAGCAGCTAAAGATTGGTGCAGTAGTGAGACAAAATTGATTTTAAGTCGTGTGGAGCATCTTCTCTTATTGCAGGTGCTGAGGGCACTCCAGCTGCTCAGTACGGTAGACACCAGAGGAAGGAGTTAAGCAGCCATCAGGGCTCATCTATCCCCAGCCTCTGTGTCCTCCCATGTGGTATCACCTCACACACTGAGAACAGCCCTTGCTTTTGCTTTAATTTCATCCTTAATCCCCTCTGAGTCTCCTAAACTGTCTATTTGCTCTCTGCTAAACCCTGGATGCTCAAAACACAAGACAAAACCCCACCAAGATGGTGGAGGGTAATGCTGCCTGGTGTTGCAAGATTTTCTCAGAAAACATTTTGGGGGCAGGTTCCAAGACACTCCACTGCCCAGAAGCCGGTCAAGGAGCAGCATTGCAGGCTCAGTCACCTCCTGTCTTCTGGGGTGGCTTTGGGAACCCTCTTACTGGGGGACACAATTAGCACAGTGCTATGCTTCATTTATTTCTCTGTCGCTGGCTGAGGTGAACCGTGGTTGCTGGACAGGCTGGGATGCCAGGAACATGGCTCTGAAGACTGCAAGGAAAAAAGAATCCACTCCAAAAGAGGACACAAAAATAAAGCTCACGTATCTTTCATGGTAGGCACCAGCGAAGAGATCTCAGTGGGGATTCTGTAATTCCATTAACGCCAGTAAAGCTGACACACAAAGAGGGCAAAGGACAGGGCTCTTGCTCACAGTCTAGGATGAAGCTGCAAAGGTATGAAGGATGAAAAGGCATAGTTAGGCTAAGTACTCCAGAAATGTTTAGTTAAAACTATTTAGAGACTTTGATAGTGCAATATGCCGTTAAAAATAAGATTGTCAATGAAGGGCCTTGCCAAGACTGGGCCAGCTTCACTGGGATTTCATTCAGAAAGGAAAAAGGGACTTGGGTAGGAGGAGAGTTACAAGAATTGCATTTGAGTATATTTACCAAATCAAGTTTAACAGTGGATGAATTATTCTGGCTTGCACTTCCTTTAAAACAGCACATAGAATATGGAATTACAACATTTTTTGTTTGAGGTTTTCAGTTCAATTTAAGAACAAAGACAAAATTCAAATTAATTGGTTAATTTAATCCTTTTTCCTTCATGCTGTTTTCTTACCTTAAATTCAGAAAGAGAAATCATTTTGCTAGACCTATTATTTTTGGAAACTGACTTCATTTAAAGGTCTCTTTAGAGAAGTATTTGCCAGTGATGATAAACCTAAAATCAGCCATCACAGCAAGTTCCAGTTATCCAAATCTGTAATAAATTTGCTAAGAGGATAGCCTTAAAATGTCAGTTCATGTAAAGAATTGAGAATATTGGCAAAATAATAAATATGGGAACAGAACAAGCCACTCAGCCTTCCTGCAGGCTGTAACCTATTCAGAGATCACATATGAAACATCTTCTGACAAGCAGAGGCTTTAAAATGTGCCAATAACATCAGACAAGTTTTCAAGATTATTGTATGACTAGGTGGAATTTCTTTGAATATATTTTCTGTTTTCCTTTTGTCTCATTACGTGTTGTTACTTCCCTCGTGAAATCCAGTACTTTATTTAAGATCATCAGTCCTTCTACTTAGTTATCTCATCCCAAAGCCCTTGATTTTTAATCCCTTGTCTTCCTACTGTTGGCAAATTAGGCATACAACTCTTTTCTTCTTTAAGCCCTGCTAATCTGCCACCCCCATCCCTGTCTGGTGATGAGAGTCCTGCATTGTATGGAAATGCTGTCCAGCATGGAGCCAAAGTTCTGCTTTCCGTGCAACCGAGGGCAAAACGCCCAGATTGCCATGAGAGATAGTAAGAATTTCACTCTCTGATAAAAGTGGGAAATCAGGTTGGTTCTCCTGTCCTGGAAGAGCTGACAGAGGAGGGGAGCTGGGAGAAACCATGTGGCAGCAGGTCCTCCTTTTGGGCAGCAGGGTGGGTGGATGTCCTTCAGAGCAATTATAGCTGCAAAAGGACAGGCATTACTTTTCCCCAAAAAGTCCAGTGCAAAGCTGTTCAACTTATTTTCCACCCGTGTCCTTCACAGGCAAATTCCCATCTTTTTGGAAACCACCCACGGCTTGGAATTTTTCATCTCTTCGTGTGTCTACCTTTCTATAAACCACCTGTCTGGGTTCATGTTTAAGTTATGCTGATATCAGGCATGACTTTCGGTGGGGGGTGGGGTGTGAGCCTATTTGGTTAAACCAAGACAGGCTGTGTCATCTTTTGTCATGTTTGACTAATTACCAGATTTGCTAACAGGGAAGAGGAGCCTTTACGAAGATTTACAAAGGAAATACGACAGATGAATGGCTCTTCATCGCTGCTTTGTTTTGCATGCTCCAACCACGACCATCTTTGAATGTGTGTGGGTGCCATGTGTATCCAGCTGTGTGTTTTAAGGGATTAATCTGACATAAAGCAGCCACAGCAAACACAGCTAGACGCTGTTCCATTGCACTAGTCCCCAGACAGAAAAGTCCATAAACTGGGATGCTCTGACTGTGCTTCCCTCAAGGGTGAAGCAGACCCAAAAAGAATCCAGGAATGGCATTAAGGTGCAAAGTACTGCTGGTCCTATGGAGGATCGTTTCACCTGCCACTGGATGCAGGATTGGTGGTGCAGAGATGAAAACAAGATATTTATATCAGTGGCAGGATCCATGTGGCTGGTTTGTGCATCCTCAAGCATTGTTTACAATAATCACCATTTCTGGGCACTTCAGGTATGGGGACCAAGGGGAAACCCCACCTGCCAAACATCCATCCCTAATTGTGGGGAGCTGGAGAGGTGTCCATGAACCAGCCTGTACTCTTGATGCAAGTCCCAGGGAGAACCTGTGGCGAAGGCACTTTGCAAGGGTGGGGGTCTCTCTGGTGGGCCAGGGAGCTGCAGGGGCAGGGTTTGTGCTGCGACAGTGACCCAGTAAGGCCCAAAGAAAGGGATGGTGTACTCTGATGTGAGAGCGAGCTGCCATCTCCCATCACAACCCAGGCAACCCTGATAGCCATGAGGGGTACCCAGGCCCCCTTGCTGCTCTTTTTTCCACCCACCCGCTCTCTCTCCCTCTTTCCCTCCACAGCGTGAGTAATTACAGTCTGCCGTAATTTTGAAGCAATTATAGGGGGGCGAGCCAGCTCCATCAAGAGATGTTTTTTCCTCTTCTCCCTTCACAGCTCCATTCAACATCCCCAAGCACCACAAAGGAGTTTAATAACCCATAATGACACCTCAAGCCTCCACATCACTGCATCCTCCCTAAGACTGGGCCAGCATCAGGAGGAAAAAAAAAAAGAGATAATTAAAATCCTCACCTCCCTCTTAACTTCGCAGCCTCTTATTATCTAGAAAACACAGACTTCTGTGCTCACGCTCTCCCATGATGGATGAGCCCTGGGGAAGGGAGGCTGCAAGCAGCAGAGATGTGCTAACTCTCCAGTCGGGGCAGAGGGATGCTTTGTGCCACCCTGGGAGAAAAGCTCTGCTGTTCCCTCCACTGCAGAGGCAGCCTCTGGGACATGATGGGTCTCCATGCAGAGCTTGTTCTTCCAAGGCAAAATCAAAACAGCCAACTACGTTACAAAAAAACAATAAAGCAAAACATGCACTTTCCTAGAGATGATGGAGTAGGGCTATGCAACCTCCTCCAATGGCTTTTTGCCTCAGTGTGTGCCAGTACATTTTCACAATGTAGTGTACAGGCGAGATCTGCTCCACAGATGCGAAACAATGGCTTAAGGACCAAGGCCAATACCCGCAGCAGCTGAATGCAAACATCTGTGTCAGAGAATTCGCATTTCAGAAGGCCAGATTAGCCTTTAGGTAAACCTGAGAATATTCCTGTAACTCACACAAAATGTCTTTCTGCCCTCAATTTTGAATGCATGGGGCTGGCTAGTCTCTGTTTTCATCTCCACATTCAGATACAAAATTCTGTACTCATATTGCTCAAATCTTGTCTCAAAACCCATTGAATTTCCACTCACTGGACAACAATGAAAATAGAATTCCAGGGAGGTTTTTGCAGCGATCAACTTTTCCAAGGAAAATAACCCGATTTCCAGCAAAACAGTGAAATGTTTAGGGAAAGGGTTTTCAAAGGGAATGGAGGCTACCTGGATGGAGGGAGGAAACAGCATCTTCCCAGGAACTGAGAATTTAGCCCTGAGTTTTCAGAAGTAAAACCAGCTCTCTCTTTCAGCAAATGGACCTGGAAAAGGTGAGTCAAAATTCAGAAATACTGTATTGATGATTCACCTGCCGCTGCAGAATCCAAAACAACCATCTTGTCTCAGATCTATGGGGAAGCACTTAGCAGCAATTTTCTCTTCAGAAATTTGGGCAGCAAGCAGAGAGTCAGGAGCAGGTGGCGGAATATAATGCACATTTCTTGGAACATGCCATTTTGTGGTGTTGTAAAACTAATTGATGACACCTCTGGCCCACTGTGTTTCAACTTGTGGACAGTTTCTTTAACAAGATCATCAGGGAATGTCATCTTTGTGCAGGAAGGTAATTTATGTGTATTGCAACACATTTTCTGCACTACCAATACTTCTGTTTTTATATAAGTCTGTGACACCAAATATTTTACTCCCAGTTCCTGGAGTTGGCTTTCCTTAAAAAAAATAAAATAATTAAATGCAGCCCTTTTGAGAAGTGAGGAAAGATTGAAGAGGACTCTAAGAGCTGCCAGGGAGATGGAAAGACCTTCGAAAAATAGTAATTCTGAAATGGAGGTCTGGCACAGAATTTTTGAACATTGAGTTTGACAGTGAATCTGCTTTTTTCTGAAAAGAAAAAAAAAAAGGTTGTGCAGGTAACGAACAGCCAGAAAACATCCAAAACCTTATGACAAGAAGAATCAAATGCGCACCGCTAATTCTATTGCCAACAATGAACACAGAAAACAGGGACTGCCTTTCTGATGGCTCAGCTCATGGCCGTGGGCAAGTCATTTGACTCACTGCTTCGTTTCCTGCCTTCTGCCACCAGGCTGGTAATTGCTGTGACCTTCAGCTGTGAAGAACCAGTTAACGGTGGGCAAGAGATGCAGAAATCAATAGAAATATTTGGCTGTCACCTCCTCTCATTCCTTTCACCTGATGTCTGATTGTCCATCAGGTCTTTGCATTGCTGAATACACGTGGAAAAGGGAGTCATGCTATTGCTTATTTTTGCTCCAGACCCTTGGAAGTCCCAGGCCTATGAGATTTGCAGTGGCCTCAATCTTCCAAATCTTTCTGTAGATGAAAAAAGAAAGTTAAGGACATGTCCCCATTTTATTGCCAAGTTCATTAAGTCCCAGTCCTGCTGTATTCGCTCCTGAAAGCTGGCTTTGGGGAACTCAGTCTCTTCACAGCTGGTGACCATGGTGTCTGGCATGTTTAACCCTCTTGCTCATTCACCCACGCCACGGAGTAAGATAGAATTTATGTAACTCCAAGCAGCATCAGAAAGGAGAAAGACAAGTCTTGGTGAGGTACCCAAAGCAAGTTCCCACTGCCTTTTCAGGAGGAAACCCTTCACTGTGTGTTGGACCGGTCTGAGCGTGGCCAAAGCTGATGACATGGGACCAGAATGGATTTTGGCCCATGGTCACGTGTGACTTAGAACCTGCACTGCAAGGCTGCACAGCGTGGCTGGGATGGGTCTTGGCCCCATATCTGCTCTTGGTCCCTTCCTCTGAGTGTTGTTTTCTCTGAAGTTTCCTGCCCACCCACCCCTGCTGCTCCAGCTGCGGAAGCAAACGATGCTAGAAGACAAGGGTTTTCCATCACCGCTTTGTCAGTGTTTGCCCAAGACACTCCACTTTCATGAACAGATAACTTCTTTGACATAGATACATCTTCCTCTTCCTCCTCCTACCCCTTTTCTCATCTTCTGTAACAACAGCTCCAGGTCAGCAAGGTGGACCAGCAAAATGCAGCTCAGTGCAACTTCTGTATGAACAGCAAACCATCCACTTCTTACCCTGTCAGTTCCCTCTCTCCTGAGGCACTGGAAGACAAAAACCATCCACCTGTCAAACAAAAGGTCTGATGTGATTTCAGCATTATGTGTCACACAAAGGGTCTCGACCTATGAAAAGGTCACCATATTGACTTCATACAAACATTTATTCATTGTTCTGTTTATACACAGAAAGACATTTTGCATTCAGAATAGAATGGATGAGATTTATTACGAAGACACAACCAGTTCTCTACTAGAAATTATCACCATCATTTCACAGTGAAGTCAGTGCTTTCCTACTGATTCACATCTGCTCAAGATCTCATCTGTTATTCCTAACAGGTAGTCATCAAGTAAATAAATACATGGAACAGAGCAGGAGAAAATATTTTCCTCTCCTTTTCAGAGGATGAATGCAAATGTATCACCCATGGCAAGGTTCATTCCACCCAGCAGGCTTAAGAGGATGACTCATCAAAGCCCTGTGCTTCTTTCCTGGATCTTCAAGGTGTATCAACAATGTTTTATTGATTCACAGTCATGGAAAGTAAAGAAAGAAAAGAGTCTGGGATCTCTACTGGAACAATATGCCTGACTTCAGTACTTCTGCCATTAAGCTGCTGGGATGACGCCATGGAAAAGCACATCTGAGATTATTTTTCCTATCCTCCCAAATGCTGGGACTGTCGGTTACGCTTACGGATCCCTATGGATTTTTAGATCTTAGTGGAGAAGAGAACAAAAAGATCAATAGCTGAAAGTTAGGCAAAGAAGAAAAGTTCAAGTCAGCAGTAGGACATACATTTTTAATAGTGATGGCAAGCCAGCCAAATGGGCATTGGGAATGCCGTGTTCCCTTTGCCTGAGGTGTCCTAACCAGAACAGGTACCTCACTTGAAGGCTATGTCCGAGACAGGACAGGGTAAGACTAATGGGGATGGACGTGCTGTACAGGAGGAGACCCGGCTGTGATGACCCAGAGGCACCTACTGTCCCCAGGCAGGAAGCCCCAGGAAGGCAAGGTAGACCCCTCCCAAGACCCACCAGCATTGCATGGCTGATGCCCTTCCACCTTGCACCTAGCCAAGATTGGTCTCGGAAACCTCGCATTTTTCATGAGAAAAGACAGGTAAGAACACATCATCCCTGCAAAGGAAGTCTTTGGCCTTTCCCTGCATACCAGCTAGGAAAATTCACCTCTCTGCATCACTTAATGTGTTAGAAATTACGTGGTTTGAGTGCTCATCCTTTCCCCTTTCCCTATTGGTGCTGGCAGTGCCTGCATCAGGAGGTTTAATAGTACTTTCACTTATTTAATTTACATCAGGGACGTGCTGGATGGCAACGAGTTGGGATGGTCCAGGAGGAAAAGCACTGCAGAGAAGAGGCTAAAAACTCCCCGGATCTTCATTGTTCTGTCTCCCTTCTCGTTCCTACTTCCGAAACATCACCAGCAGCAAATAAATACCGTTATAGGGGGAGGCAGGATGTGATTTTCTCCTCTTTCTCATATTGCTTCCCTGCCTCTCCTGTGGGTTTGCCTTCCCCCACCTCCCTCTCCCTTCCTCCCTACCTACGTCTGACCTGAACAGCAGCAGAAGCCTGACCATAGCCTGAAGGGATTTGCCTTGTGCCTTTAGTGGGATGGAGTTTGGTTTTCCTTATCTGTCCCCGGCAGGGCCATGTGTTTTTTCTCTGCTCCCCCTCCCTGCAGATGCGTGTTGAGGGCAACGAGAGACAAGGGGTCCTTGTAAGTGCCTTATGATAATTGCAGAGCAGCGACTGCTCTGAAAATCTAAATTCCTCCCTGACATTTCCAGTCTAAAGCTCCCACTGACTCAGCTGCTGCTTGTGATATTTAAACAAGGATTAGCTCCTTTTTTATTCTTTTCTTTTTGATAATGGGGTGGAAGAAGGTTAGTTTAACACTTTCCTGTGGTTAGTTTGGCTGTTACAGATCCCATGCTCTTCAGAACTGTAACCAAACCTCTGCTTCCCAAGTCACCCATTTGGCATAACTGGGAGGGTCAAAGCTCCTGTCATAAAAAACAAGGATCTTTCCCTGGATTGTCATCTTTTCCAGATTTTTCTTCAGCATGAGCTTCAGCGTACCTGAAAATTTACTGCTTTGGGTGTAAAAGGACTCATCCCATTGGCTTCAGCACAACTGCACCTAACATCCCTCTGGGTCCCCAAGCATTCCATCTTACAGCAGTTTTTGTCCACTAGAATAGATTTAATTTCATAGGGATGCTGAGAAGCATCTCCACAAAGGAACCTCAAAGAACTCTAAGGGCACTTTTTGGCCCCCGAGAGACACAAGTGCAGCGTCACTAGGGGAACAACGAGGAGAGCTCTCCATCTGTTCAGGAATTACCTGGCAGGCAATGGACAGCACAGCAAGTAAGTAATACCACATCCAGCCCCCCATTCCCATGCTTCAAAAAGGCATCCAAAATGCAGAAAGTCGGTCGCCTTCACGACAGCACAAAAGAGACACCCAGCCCCAACTCTTCCAAGAGTCCCCATCATCCCAAGAAAGCTCTCCATGTCCTAAAGCGTGCTCTGGGGTACATAGGCTCCAGAGGGCTGTCATGGGGATCGTTCTCTTGGAGTTGCAGGAGAGGTGTAGCCTCCTCTCCAGCGCTTAGAAATGGGAGCAGGATCAATGTGGCTGGTAACCTGTTATTATGACATTCACTGAGTCAGAGCAGCCCTTCTGATGCCCTGCCATTAGCCAGAAGTTTATTCCTGACAGTGGCCAAGAAACTGGTGAGGATGGGGTGAAGAGGAACAAAGGGGAGAACAGAGGGGGTCTAGACTGGGATGCAATCCCGGCACCACATGCAGGACCAGCTTCCTTCCCTTGTACTGGGGTTTTGCAAATAACTGAGCAAAATACGAGAGGTCCTTTATTCTTTTCAAGGAGACTAAGGAGTTCGGAGGTGGGGAGGAGGCTTTCCCCTATCCTGTTGTGGAGGTTAGGGTGGGGTGGACTGGACAAATTTAAGCAGTGAAGATGTGCTTGAAAGCATGGATGAGCTGGGCACATGGCCATGGGCTGGACCCAGTGAGGCTGAGGATGGGAGCGAGGGTCTGCCTTCGCATACGCTGTCCATAGCACTGACAGTGGCAGTGGGGAGTGGCAGGGGCCCTGATGTCTCACCACGTTCCCTATCGCACTGCCACAGTCAGGCAGAGCAAACATCCCTAAATGGAGCTGTTCCCACTGCACCGCAGATAAGCAGCGCGGGCCAGGAGCAGGGACAGCTGCCTGTTTTTCCCCATGTTTCATGACGGAGGGCTGCTTTTCATCCCTGGCAGTTCCTGGAGAAGGCCTCTGTTAAGCTCCTGTTTGATCACGACCAGGACTGTTTGGAATGCATCCCTGCTGGAGGAGGATGACACCTTGGGGCATCTTAAAAGAGCAAATGGTGCAGAGCTGGTGTGGCTCCACTGTCCTTTTTGGGTCACCATCCCACCCTCGTCATCCCCTCCCAGTGCCAGACCTTTCTCACATGGACTCAGGGATATCATCCAGGGCAGGGGCAATATACAGGTCATGCCACACCTCAGATGGGCAGAGCACCTGGTCTTCTTGTGGTCCTCCCCAGCTTAAGCATCTGTTTCCACCCAGGGGGGGTGTCAATTTGCAGCTGCCAGGCAGTGGAGATCAAGGCTGAAATGAAATGCTGCTCCCTGATTTACTCCTTGAGGATCAAACTCCAGAGAAGGAGTGCTTTTCTCTTCCAGCACAGCTTGGGGAGCCAGCAGTGGGTATTGCTGTGCACTGGCTGTGCACAAGGCCTCCTCTCCTGGCACTATTCTCCCACATAGAGAGCAGCAGGCAGCCACCAAACCACTGTCAAAGCAGTGAATCCTAGGCACAAAGAGAAAAGGGGGGCCTGAGTTCAAGGCTGAGACCGGTTATCCTTAGATTATCCTTCCTAGCTTCTTGTTTTCAAAAATCAGCGTCTCCATCTGGTCCAGATCTATTTGAAAGGCCTTCTGTTCACACAGCTCTTAGAGCATGTTCGGGGCTAGTCAGGTGAGAAGGTGTTTAGAACTTCTCTGTCAGGGAAATCCATGCTCCAAGATGGAAAACACGTTGTGGGTAGTTCCCACTCATCTCTTTTTGGTCACCTCTACAGACCCAAAAAGGACCTGGAGGACTCCTCATGCCCAGGAAGGGCTTAAAAACTAGAATCAAAATGAGGTTATCCTCCATTCCCCAGGTGACACGTGACACACTGGATGGCCAGATGGCCATGGTGCCCTTCCAAAGGACCTTCGCGGGCTGAAGAAGTGGTCGGCTCCAGCAAGTGACCGTGCAAAGTCCTGCCCCTGCAGGGGAATAATCCCACGCACCAGCACATACTGGGAGCCAACTGGCTGGAAAGCAGCTCTGCACAAAAGGCCCGTAGGGGTACTGGTGGGCCCAGCTGAACTCAGTCCCACTGAGCTGCTCTGCCTAAGCAGGGAACTGGACCAGTTCATCTTGAGATCCCTTCCAACTTCAACAACTCTGCCATTCTGGGTTCATCAGTGGAGAGAATATGAAAGAAAAGAAATATAGCAGTGCTTGAAAAAAGCTCTCTTCAAAAGCCCACCTGAAACAATCCCTCCCCCCAAAAAATTAAAAAAACTCAAAAGCAAACAAAATAAAATAATGAAAAAAGTCTCCTTCCCTCCAGCTGGTCAACACACTTTTCAGTTTGCTAGGAAAATTTTTATATAAGGACCACTTAGTGTCCTTGTTAATAATGTGACACCTCACCAGCTTTTTCTGATTGCCATGACACGTTGCAGTTACTGCCAGACGAACCACAGGGCTCTGTGCTCAGTCCCATCGGGTCCCTGATGCCTGTGGAGCAGGCGTGAGCTCTGGAGGAGGACTCTGGGCAGGGCCAAGCAAGCACAGGAACAGGTTGTGACGTGCCTGCTGGCCTGTCACCTCCACTGGCACAGAGTGACTCAGTGCTCCAGGCTGGCCCCACGCTGAGTCACAGCCAGGGAGCCTTCCCCCGCATCCTCCAGCCATTGTTAGCACAGGTGGACCGGGACAAATGGTGGCTCACGTGATCCTTCAGAAGGTGGCTGCTGTTCATCCATCACTGCAAGGGCTTTGGAGTGCCTAAAACAGGAAGGTGCTGCATTTCTGTTCAACTGTAGTGTGAAAAGTCATATTCACCTCCTTTCTAAGGCTATTCTGTAATCGTGACACCACGCACTGCTCCCCTCCCTGTCTCCCATAATGGTTGTTCCATCAGGGCTCCAACACAGGGTAGGTAAAACAGGCTGAGTTTCCCAGTGGTGCCTCACCAGCTCTCATGATCTCTCTGTTATTCTCGTGTCTCACTGTAGGTGGTAGGATTGACCATGGGTAGGTCAGTCCCTGGGCTTCTACTCTTGCTAGCAAGGCCTGAAAAGCAGACCAGCTTCTCCCAGAGTCCACAGCTGTGCAGGACATACATTTCTGCCCACAACTCCATGTACACAGCTGAAAGAAACTCCATTTTTATGTTTCTTGAGAACTGGTGGCCTGGAAAAGTCTGCAAGATGGTCCTGAACCTGAAATCTCCTTCTGAGGGCCAGCTTGCCTTAAAATAGGAGGTAAAGCTGGTGTAGAAACTTACTCTGGTTATTTTGTATGCAAATCAGATATAAAGTCCCATGGCCATCTCCACCCTGCCTTTTGGTCAGTGCTATCAAAACTCTGTTAGGTCTCAAAGAGCTGTAATCAGAGACGCATCCAGGGAGAAGTGAAGTCCAAACCATCCTCTCAGCTCCCCTGACTCACCATCCACAAAAGGAATTGGTCAGAAACCTTCCTGACGCTGCAAGTTTCTCCTCACCCTTTCTCTGAAGCCTTCCCTCTGCCCCAGGTTGCTGGTGGTCAGCCAGGGGTTGCACTGGGAGGCAGAAGGCCGGGGCTGCTCCCAGGGACCCTCATGCCAGACAAGGCAGACAAGCTCTGCCTTGATGGGGGGACACATCAAAGGAAGATTGCAAAACTTTGGCAGCACTCAGGCCTGCTCCTGTCCTCCTTTCCACTGACAGATGCTTCTTACGAACCAGAAGATGTCCCTAAAGAGGTGGTTTCCTGAAACAAGAGGGACTTGGAGCAGCTTTCTGCCTTTCAGTAAACATCCATTTGTTTAATGGGTGGAGATGGGCATGAGGGAGCCTGAAATCTCATTCCCCTGTTGAATTTCCAGGAAGCCAAGCATGCTGAGTCCAGCTGGACACACAGCTCCAGCCCACAGAAACCTCCTGTCCCTCGTCTGCTCATGACAGCATGTTTGCTTACCCTCTTTCACCCTCGTTTTCACCCTTTCGATGGGACCCTGCTTCACTTCAGGGCGACTGTCAATAATCTCTGGGAACGGGCATCTGCCTCTCCCTCCCCATGAGCCCCACCTGCAGCCCAGGGATATATCCTGACAGCAGACAGAGAACAGCTCCAAAGATGAGCATGTCCCATGGCAGGGCAGGGCTTGCCACTGCCCCTCTCTTCACACTCAAAACCCAGGCCACCCAAGCAGGTTTCAGTTCAGACACCTGTATTGAGGTGACTGCTCTGGGCCTGATTTTTGGAAAATCTGGACACTTAGGTAACTTCTGAAAAATTATCTGTCTGCTGTGAAAAATAGGGCCACAGGCTTCTTCTGAAACTGTTTCTAAAAGGTCTTGAAGCCCGTGTTCCTTGTAATGTATTTTTTAAACCTCCTTTTTCCTTTTTTTCTCTGTTGTTACCACTTTCCTTATAACCGGAGGCATGGGTCAGTTTTGCTTCACTGCATTTCTTTCCAGCATTAAATAGTGACCTGCTGAAGAGGCTCAGGGATGTGCTGGCATTTTGCAGCCTTTTATTAGGCAGCAGTCCACTTGTGGATGCTGAAGAGGTCTTAACCACCGCTGTTGTCAGGAGGCAGGGAGAGGCGAGGGAAGGGTAATTGAGGGTTTAGACAGCGCTTGGCTCTGCGAGACACCTACCATCAAACCCAGGCAGGGCTATTGATTGGCCTCTCAAGTGGTCTGCCTCTCCTATTAGCACTGTCCTCGGCAAGGCACAGGGTATTGAAGAAGCATCGATTTTTGGTTGTGCTTTGTAGCGACACCGGAGGCAGGTGGAATTGGGAGGCACAAGAAAATAGCAGGACGTGATCTCTTTATGGGGAGAAAGACAGGGTTGTTGCCCCAGAGCAAAGGTAGGTCTTGGTGGGACCATCACCTTGGGGGTAGCAGTGCATCCAAGCTGGTCTGGGACAGTTCCATGATAAATCCCTCTCAAATAATGCAGTCTTAATTGAAAGCACCCCAAATTACAGACTGAAAGCCTTTCTGTTTAGGGAGATGAGCAGCTAAAATGCAAAGAGGAGTTAGTTGTGCAGTTTAAAACCACAGAAGACTAACCCTAAAGAAAGCACACTTGGTAAAAGAGAGGTGGCATCCTCTCTGGCCAAGGCTGTTTGATACCCTAACCATGGGTCTGAAAGAAAATGGTGGTGGCTGATAAACTTTAGAGATAGAAATGACCTCGTGGTGCAGTGAATGCTGAGAAATCTGCAGTTTTCTGTGTAGTGTTTTAAGGTGGAAAACAGATGGAAGAGATGACCTGTGCAAGATAGGGACTATCTGAGGCTATCAGGATGGTGTGGGCTGTGACGAACAAGTGACTTCCTCTCAGGGTGCACCGTGAGGGCTGCAAGGTGCAGGAGGAGGAGCCGGGGTTGGAAGGTGCCACCCCAGCAGTGAGGAGACCCTCACTGAAACAGTCTTGCTCCTGCGAACTGCTTCCCTGGGCGGGTATCCCCGGTGCTGTGAGGACAAGGAGGCTGTGCGAGTAGTCCGTGATCTGCTCCGGGGCTCCTCACACGCTTTGCCAGGTGATGCTGGACAAAATCGGGGGCACGCTAGTGACAGACGGGGCACGGCGGGAGCTGTGCCTCCACGTCCCCACGGCAAGGAGGGCCCTGCTGCTCTGCTGCTGCTTCACCTTGGGGAAGGCGAAGGAGGCGCCGGAGTTTCGGGAGGTGCGATCCCGGGAGGTGTCGGTGCTCGGCGGGGCGGTGCCGTGCCGGTGCCTGGCGGTGCCGTGCCGTGCCGTGCCGTGCCGGTGCCGTGCCGTGCCGGTGCCGGTGCCGTGCCGTGCCGTGCCGTGCCGTGCCGGTGCCGTGCCGGGCCAGGCCGTGCCGTGCCGTGCCGTGCCGTGCCGTGCCGTGCCGTGCCGGTGCCGTGCCGTGCCGTGCCGTGCCGTGCCGGGCCAGGCCGTGCCGTGCCGGGCCGGGCGGTGCCGTGCCGTGCCGGGCCGTGCCGTGCCGTGCCGGGCCGTGCCGTGCCGTGCCATGCCTGCCGTGCCTGGCGGTGCCGTGCCGTGCCGTGCCTGGCGGTGCCGTGCCGTGCCGGGCCGGGCCGTGCCGTGCCGTGCCGTGCCGTGCCTGCCGTGCCGTGCCGGTGCCGTGCCGTGCCGGTGCCGTGCCGGGCTGTGCCGTGCCGTGCCGTGCCTGCCGTGCCGGGCCTGCCGTGCCGTGCCGTGCCGCGCCGGGCCGTGCCGGGCCGGAGCAGCAGCGCAGTGCGGCGGTAGCGCACCGGGCGGCGCTGCGGGTCCGCCGGCAGCCGCGGCATCCTGCCCTCGCACCCCTCCCTGCTCCCCGGCATCCCGCCCCTGGATAAGAGGAAGCTCCAGGGCTCTAGAGCAGCCCGCTAGTCCCCAAAAGCAGCCTACAAGAAGGCTGGAGAGGGACTTTTTACAAGGGCATGTAGTGAGAGGTCAAGAAGGGAAATGGCTTTAAACTGAAAGAGAGTAGGTTTAGATTAGTTATTAGGAAAAAATTGTTTACTGCGAGAGTGGTGAGGCACTGGCACAGGTTGCCCAGAGAAGTTGTGGACTTCCCATCCCTTTAAGTGTTCAAGGCCGAGTTGGATGGGGCTTCAAGCAACCTGATCTAGTGCGAGGTGTCCCTGCCCATGGCAGGGGGGTTGGAACTAGTTGATCTTGAAGACCCCTTCCAACCCAAACTGTTATATGATTCTATGAAATGCCCTAGAGCACGGCTTGCACTTGCAGTAGTATTTTTGCAGGGGAAATAACCTAAGGAATGAGCTTCTTACTTGAGGAGTGACAGACTTCTAAAATAAAATGCAAAGCTTTGTTAGTTCTATGGCAGACTCCTGAGGTTGAAGTGATTTTAATTTTGTGACAATCTGCCTTAAAATCTCTGAGGAATTTTAATCTGAATTCATTTTAACCAAAATTTCTACAAAATTTGGTTCTTTCCTTTCTGCTCCCCGTCCAGCCTGCCCAAGCACCCCATGCCATTGCTGGGCTCTGGTTGTTTCTGATCAATGGAGACCAGCAGAGACCCAGGAGCACACAGGTGGCAAGATGTTCAAGAAGACATTTGGGCAATGATTTGCAGCAGTCCCTCCCCTGGGTGCTCGGTGACCCCTCCATTAGCCTTGAAATGGGAGATGGGACTTTTTGCACTGAACAGATCTCCTTGGCTCCCTCCTCCCTCCTGGGGCAGGTGGCTTTGAGGGATTGAGCCATGACAGCAGTGCAGGCTTTTAGGCGGTGGGCACCCACGGCCACATCTCAGACACCCCTCACCCCTGAGTAAAGCTGCTGTTGCTGCTGTTTTGACACTGGTTGAGCACTGCCCTGAGGAGGACCTTATCCTTGACTGGCCACAGGAGAGCATTCCTGATCAGGGCACATCCCCAAATGACTTGCTAGTGACAGCCATGAGCCATTCCCATGCTACCTCTCTCCTCTCTTGATGCTTCCAGCCCTTTGCAACCCACTCTTCCACCCTCTGAATCCCAAGAAAAAGAAGTCTTTTCCTGGGACATGGATATTCATGGTTTTACTCTCTTTGGGACTTTATGGCTGCAGGAGCTCCCTCTGCCAGCACAGAGGAACTGTATGATGCTTTCTAAGCCTGCTGAGCAGATGCACCTGCCCAAGAGGGCACCTTTACTGCCATGATGCTGGCTTCAAAGATTTTGGGGTTTTTAAAGGTCCTTAAAAGTTTTCAAGGCTGTCTTAAGGGTTTGGATTTCAACTCCAGCAGTCAGATCTAGCCACATACCCAGTCTATCTCACACCATTGTTAGCAGTGCAGGATTAGAACTTTTCTCACTCTCTGATGCATTTCTCAGCCTTTGTTACTGTGCCATGCACTCCTGTTCCTTGCTGGTTGCAGTGTTTTCCAGTTTCAGCCGAAGTGCTTGAAGGATTGCAGGAATCTCACCAAGCTGTGGCAGGCACAGGCTGCTTCTCTGTCTCTGCATTTCTGCTGCTGAGCTATGGCAGGAATGCAGCCCCTCTCCTGAGAAGTGACTTGCAGGTAGGTGAGGTGGGAGGGAAGGAGGGGAATCAAGAAAGGGAAAACTACGTCAAGTTTGCCGCAAATGAGGTGTCACAGTCTTTTCTGCCAAGCAGAAAAGCCTGTGGGTCCCTTGTCACACACCCAGGAGAGGGGACAAATGTTTCCCCCTGGCATCAGCTCCAGTTGATGAAAGTGCATCTCCTCGGGGAGGAGTGGCTGAGGGTCTCCGCCACACCATCACCCCCCTCTCCTCCTGCCCCTGCACCCACTCCTTTCTTTTACCTTTTCTATGGGGAGCAAAGAGAATTCATTTTAACCAAAATGGATGTTTAGTTAAAATGAATTCTCTTTCCAGCACTGAAAAAGAGGAGGCTGAGGTATAAAGACAGTCATTGCCCTTGCTCTGCTCATGCTGTATGGGTTTGCACATAGAGTACCTCCATCCCAGCAGTGCTTCCCAGGCATGACCAGGAAGAGATCAGAATAAACAGGTTTGGAAACTGTCAGGCAAACATTAACAAGGTCATCTTATCTGTGACTTATTCAGGGAAATGGGAAACAGAATCTGAAAGGAGGAACATGTTCATTAAGCTGTGCTCAGCAACTGTCTTGCCAAACTGGCACCTGTAATCAATCAGAATGGCACATTTCCAAGTCAGGGAAGATGCACACCACTGGCTATCAAGCCTGTAGGGTAGGGCCTATCCTGGCCCACATGTTTAGCTATCATCTCCTTTAATACATCCCTCAGAGGCAGATTCTAGGTAGCCCTTAATAATAGGAATAGGATTGATTATGAAAATGAAGAATAAACAGTTCACTTCAGAGTTGGAGGGGCAGGTAAAGTTTCCGGGTTCACAGAGGAGATGTGGGGTATGACTAAGAGAAGTGGGAAGGCAGCAGAGGCTGCAGCGATGCTCCATGGTAGAGGACTCTGTGGCAATTAGGGGGTCCAGGCATTCATCCCAGCCCTGCTGCTGACCCAAGCATGGATGAGATCCAGCTACATTTTACACAGCTGTGCATCTTGCAGAGCTGGAGGCTGGGATCTGCCATGGGGCAAATTCCTGTCCCATGAGGGACAACATCATTAATCTAACTATCAGCCTTGCAAACTCACCCTGGATCTCACAGGAGTTTTTACAGGCAATTGCTTGTAGCAGGTCTCCCGCAGCGCCCGCACACCACCTTTCTTATCACCTCCTGCTGCTGTTTATACCTGAGCAACATGCTCATCCTCACCATCTGTCCCTGCCCACAGTAATGTAAGCCCACTGCTCGATCCATGTGGTGGACTGAATCCCAAAGGTGTTGTTTTTGCAGGGCTGGGGAGCATTAAATGTCACTGCTACCACGGCGAGTGAAGGGGACTTTGACAGCCAGGTGCAGCAAGACCTCTTGTTTTGGTGATGCCTTAAGAGGCCTCCTAGAAACAGAGACTAGGCAGAATAAGGGAATAAAGGTAGGTATTTATTTGAAAGGCCTTCAAAGGTACACCCTGGGGAGCCAGAGGCTACTGCCAAATGGACCTCAAAATGGACAACAGGTCACGAGTTCTTCACACTTTTATAGGTTTGGTTCATTTGCATATCAGGGTTAATTCTCCAGTTAAAGCTTCAGTTAATTCCCCTCAGCTTACCCCCCCCCTCAGAGGCTCTTCGGTTTATACTTTTTGGGCCTAGGACGGTCTGGGTGTCCTTGAAGAGCAGCCTGGAGAGGCTTTGTTATGTCTACCTAGCACGAGAGAGCAGAAATTAACAGACTACAAGAAACTTCAGAGTTACACACTAAGCAGTACAGAATTTGAAAAGTATAAAAGTTAAAACCTAAGGCATCATCAGAGGTGTCCCTTAGGCAGAGACCACTCTGCAGAGGAGACCCACAGCTGAACGAAGGGTAGGGTGAGAGCAGGGGGAAGGTGAGGGAGGTACAAATCCCACCAAAACCCTCCCAGGCACTGCAGCAGCTCCCTTAAAGTCCCTGAGAGCCCTCTTTCTGCAGCATATAAATGGTGACCGTGGGCATCGCTGATGTTGGAAGCTCTGCTTTCCACCAGCTCCAGATGTGCTTTTCCTGCTTCCATTCAGACACAAGGGTCCCTGTGGATATACAAAGCAGTGGGTTCAGAGGTCCTCTGATGCCCTGCCAGCCACTTACTTGCACAAATAAGAGGGCAGCAGGGCTACCTCCTTACCTGCTTTCCATCTGTAAAGTGGCAATTCTTCCTCCGTTTAAAAATATCTCTTTGGTGGATTTTCCCTGGCACTTGCAAAGTTGCCAGGGAAGCTGAGTGCCACTTCTGGAGATTGCTCAAGCCGATGCTGTGTCTGTAAAAGTGTCTTCTGGGTTAAAAGAGCATCCTGCTTCCTTGCCTCCAGGCTTGTTGGGAAGGGCTCAGGCTTCCAGATGATCTGGCAGACATTTGGGCTTCAAGAATTTCTGCTGGCAACGTGCAAGCTTGCACCAGAGCAAACCCAGCCAGAGGAGCACAGGGATACCAGGGGCTGGGTACCTCTTCTCAGGGCTCCTGGTAGGTGCTGCCCGCCAAACAGAAAATTGCATTACTGAATCCATATTAGCTTTCTCCACAGCCCCCTTCAGAGAGCTGCTGTGAACAGCAAATAGTTAAGAATATTTAGTTTTCACTTCCCTTGGACCTAGACCTGAGCTGAACCAGGAGTCACAAGGGGGTTTCCTTGAGGACTGCCATTCTTTTCTTCTCCAAAGGCTCTCCCTGCTCCTTCGCAGGGATCGTACTCTAAATGAACTGCAACTGTAGCAGCAGCTCCAGCAGCTGCTGAAAGGAAGGTGATAGCGGGGATGGATTCATCCTCGAGAAAGGAGAAAAACATCTCTGCATGTCTTTCAGGCTGTAAATGGTTAAGTGTTGGGAGAGCTAGGAAGCAGCTCGAAGACTCGCCTAGAGAGCAGCACAGGCACAAAATACGATTAAAAGAGCAAAATGACAGCTTGTCACTGGAGGGCTTCACAAGCTAGAAGAAATTATTTTTTGAAAAAATTAGTATATGGATCCACGAGGAAGTTCCCACAATGGCTGGGAGTGAAACCTTGACCCTCTGGCAGATGGGGGGGGTTCCCGACTGTTTTCATCTTCATTCCGCTGCCTCCCCCTGTTTTTCTCCCTCCTGCTGGATGCAGCGACTGCAGCGGGTGCCCTCCAAAGCACCGCCGGGGACAGAGAGCGTGCCTGTGCTGGGAAATGACACTTGGAGACAGAAGGAGAAGGGGAAATGTCAGTGTGTCACTCTCCCAGGGTCTGGGGACCCGTCAGCCACGGGGGAGCACAGGCAGTGGGGGGAGCTCAAGCGACGTGGAGCCTTCTCTCTGTTTGCCCTTTCCGCTGCGGCGGTCGAAGAGCAGCTGGGATGCTCAGCCACTGCATCCCTCACACAAGGATGGCCGAGGGACACCCACATACAGCACCTCCCTCTCTGCCACACCATCTCTTAGTCAGGAAAGAGCATAGAACGGGACTTCATGGAGTGTGCTGGAACTGGGAGGGAGCCCAGGCCAGTGGTCAAACTCTGGAGCTCCTGTTAGGAGTCTCTGAGGGGTTTCCTACTCATCTCCCCATGCCCTGAGCACCGAACAGCCCTGGGACCAGGCACACCAGTTACTTTCCTGATGCCATCCACCTTTGCACTGTAAGTGGATGGACAAATCTTGTTCTCTTGGAAAATTGTATATCGAGTCCCGTGGGAGGGCTCCTGGCAGTTTTAAGGAAACAAAGGACAGTGCGGATGCTGCTGGAGTGGAACAAATATTTCTTGTGCACAGTTAGTGGTTACTCCTGTCCCAAAAAGCTGCTTTTTCTGCTTCTCCCTCGCAGGCAGCACAGGCAGTTCCCGAGCCCCAGGACCTGTGCTAACACCAGCTGGCTTCTTGGACACCACTATTCCTGGTGTGACCCTTAGAGGGTGTTTTGGACCCCAAAGAGGTCCTTCCCACTACAGCAACTTTAAGGTACGTTGCCCAGCCTGCGGTTCAGTTAATAGCTCACAAGCAGCTTTTCCAAGTCCTCCAAGGTTTTTCTCATCTTTTGGCAAGAATTTGCTTCTTTTGCAGTTTGTTCTGGGGCTGCTGGGGTAGGCACAGTGATGGACCCTGCACAGAGGTGCTTTGACACCCAACTTCTGCTTGCTGACCCTGCCAGGGCAGCTCTGCACCGTGATGGTGGGTGCTGCAGCCTAATGTTCAAGCTTCAGCACCCACAGTGAGGAGGCAAGGGCACAACACAGGGAGTCCCCAGGCCATGGGGCAGCCAAAATGGAGTTTTTTTCTTTTTACCCTCCATATACTGCTGGTTGTGCAGGGAACCCAGGGCATGGCAGGGAAGAGATCCTATGCCCCGGGAAAAGAGCTTTCCTCCCTGCCTCCCAGGGCAAGCTTTCCCCTTGATCCTGGTAAAATCCGGCATCTCACAGTCCTATGGGTTGCCCCCAGCATTGCCATGCCAATATGCCAGTTAGAGTAGTAAACCCAAGACCCACTTGTGTCTTTTTTTTTCCATCCTCAATTCCACCACGGTGGTGGGAATGGGACAGAAGCCTCACCAGCAGCATCTCCACAGGCTCTGGGTTTGAGGCTACTGATCCTTGGGTATGGCTGGGCTGTTTCAGATTGGTGTTTAGGCAGGGGAGTGCAGTATTCCCCTTCAGCTGGTTGGCAGCTGGATGCTCAGGAGTTCTCCAGCCAGTGCATGGATCCTGGCCCTGGGCTGCTCTGATCAGGGTGAGATACAGCCTTGCCTGGGGCAATGTGTTCTTTCGAGCCTCCGCCTGCCAAGGTACAGGCTTCACAGAGCTGCTTGAGGAGAGACGTGGGAGGGGAGAGTGAGCTTGGTTTTCTTCTGAGCCAGCTCCAATTTTGGAAAAGTTGTGTCTGCATTTCAAGCCTGAAAGCACTCCCTCCCCTTCTCCAGGGGCCTCGAGTGCCCCTGCATTAACCTCTCCCATGTGAGGTAGCCCCCTAGGTTTTGAAACTTTAATGTCATAACCTGTTTGTCCTGTTTAAAGCACAGGGTAGGGCTGGGGAGCTGACAGATCCTGAGCAAGCTGTGCCTCCAGCTACCCTGCATCCTCATGGCTCAGCAGGGCAGAAAGAGGGGGAAATAACTCTTAGAGCCTCTACATTTTTCTGTCTCAGGGTGGGTTTTCACCCTTCAAAAATAGCACCAAGATGGCATTTGGATGCAGGTCTCAGCTCTGAGAGGGCTCAGTGGTGTGCTTAGCAGTGTGTTCATCTGAGGGCTTTGCCCCCAGATCTCAGCCCATGTGTGAAGGCTGCTCACAGTGATCCCTGAGATGAAAAGGCTCTTTCCCTGTCTCCAGAATAAGGCTGGCATCTGTCATCCTGACCCATGTCAGCAACTTGTGCGCGCAAAGCTGCAGAGTTGCAAGTGCTCCGGCGTAGCTGCAGCCCAGCTGCTCGGCACCAGCACACCTGGCTGGGCACAGGCACAGGCCAGCAGCCAGGGCTGGGTATCAAAAACGCCCTTCTTGCTTCATCTTCTGTCTTTGCATGCCCCTGCCACCGCTCACCCTCAGGCAGACCCCAACGAAGACCTTACAGCAGACGGCCATCGATGGCAACACAGCAGGTGCATGCACATTGTTTCTTTGCTGGAAGGGTGCTGAGCATTGCTGTTCATCCAAACATACCCTGGAAACACTCACTGTGTCCATAAACCCTGTATTTACACCTCGATGCAGTCGTGGCATGGCTAATGAGGGAGGTGGGATACGATTCTCTTGGCATCCATAAGATAAACAAAAGAGAAATAAATCACATTTTTCATGTCAGCACTGCCATGTCCAGAACATGTCTTTTCTGGGATTTCTGTTACTCAGGATCTCCAAGATGTTTGATGCAACTTGTCACTTGACAAAAGGATGGGGCTTCAAAACTTTCTTAATAGAACAGAATTTTCATCTTGACATAGTCACAATTACTTTCAAATACTTCAGGTCCTATGTATTTGTAATACATTTGCAGGAATAGGGGATTTATGTTTGGTCTGTTCCTTAATGATGAAGATAGTGGCTGTGTATTGGCTTGTGCCTGAAAGTGATTAAGCCTGTGCCAGGCTCTGAGACTAATGCAGTCGGGAATGGGCCAGCACTGAACCCCTGGATGGTGTCCGGACTCCCAGGCCGCAGGATTTGGTAAGGCCACAGGTGAGGTCAGGTGTAATTCTCTGCCTGTTTGCTGGTCAAGACCGGACCCGAACCTGGTATGAGTAAGATGTCTGAGCAGTTGGCCAGAAAATACTTTAAAACCCACTTGAAGTGGCAGTGGGCAGTTACCCATTACCACACCTTGTTTTCTTCAGCGAGTCCCTATGACTCCTTTTGGAAATGTGCTTTTAGCCCAAGAACAGATATGAAAGTCCTTTGGCACAGACGCAGGCACGTAGAGACGTGAAGCCCTCGGACCTGGCACCTCCTGGGGAGGCAGCATGTAAGGCTTGGTAGCTCAACATGTGCTCCAAATGGTGCCAAGCGCCTTCGCCTTTTGGAAGTGACAAACAGAAAGCCGAGCACCGTGGCCACCTGACAGGAAACATCTGCAATCAGTGAATCATAAAGCAAGCCGGTCATGTTTTATCCCTTTTCTTTTTTCTTTCTTTTTATGACAAAAATAAAGTGATAAGTTCACTTTGAAACTCGCTCTTGACTTTAGTGCCTAGGAACTTAAAACAAACTGGTTTATGCCCTCCCCCCCCACTCTGATATCTCTGCTTGCAGGTGGCAGAGGCAGGCTCAGCCTGATAAGATTACTGATAGGGGGGGCAATTCGGCACAGAGCAAATGTGCTCATTAAGCAGGAATCTTAAGAAGCCGGGGATATTTGCCTAATGCCCTCCTCCTCCTCCCCATTGTCTGGGGGCCAGGCAGTGGCTGGTGGCACAAGAGGGGGGAGCAGAGCGGCCGGGGGCAGAGCCAGGCTGCCCAGGCGTGGCCAAAACTCAAGCAAGCACGAAGGGTAGCAGGATTCAACACGTCCCTTGCCATCGGCATTGCAGCCCAGGTTGGACGTGGGTCCCTAAA
Source organism: Lycocorax pyrrhopterus obiensis (assembly GCA_014706295.1). Classification (NCBI taxonomy): domain Eukaryota; kingdom Metazoa; phylum Chordata; class Aves; order Passeriformes; family Paradisaeidae; genus Lycocorax; species Lycocorax pyrrhopterus. Next base: position 13,792,997 of record JACSVZ010000007.1, on the reverse strand, counting down.
GGTGCTCAGGGCCATCTGGTGAGCCTGAGCTGAGCAGCTACACCAGGCTGGCTTTGGCACAGCACGTCTGAAGACACCACTGCAGAACAGCTCCAGATTTAGTGTCATCGTTGCTTCTGCAGCGCAATAACTTGTCCTGGTTTAGCATGTGATAAACGTCTTCGTCATGGGCAGCAAAGATAGGGAACAGGCCTGCAACAAGCACAGCTCTGTTCCACCTTTATTTGAAGACCAATTGTTAAGCAACCCATTTTTGTTGGCCTTTTTAGTGGTTTAGCGGTTACACCAGACATGTTTCACTCTTGCCTTTTTCTTTTCAGGAGAGGATAAAACTGTCACGGTGAAAGGAAATAAGTTCCCCAAATGGATTTCTCTGTTTTCTGCATTTTGGCCAAGCATTTCCATATGCCTGAATTCAGAACTTCCTTCATCCTCATTTATTGTTAATTAAAATAAAAGCAACAGCTGTTTGCCATGGTGGAAATAAGAGGGGGAGGCACAAAATGATGCCCATCATGGATGGGGTGTCCTATCCCTCCTTGCTCTGCTCCTTCCCTCCCCTGATGGAGCAGGTGAGACAGCCAGGGACACCAGGGCTCAGGGGCTGCTCCACCTACTTCAGTTTGAAGTTTTACATATCATTGGTGACATATAGCCCTAAAGAGCATAAATGTGGAATGTTTCAGCCAAGCTCAAAGGATGACAGGGAGAAGAACACCATGTTAGAAAGGGCACAGATTTGGGAAACTCAGAGTCACTCATGTCTACATGAGTATTTGCTACTCAGCAGCAGTAACACCACCAAGAAAGAAATACCTGGAAACTCAAAGTGGGATTGCTATAGTTTGGTATATTTATGCCTTGGTTTGATTACACTTCTCAGCCTGACTCTAAACTTCCTTTGGGTACTTACCAAGAGGTGAGGATACGTCCCAATCTCCATGGCCTCACCCCTCTCCATGCAGTGTGTCCTCTCTCTGGCACAGCCCTCTCTCACCACATCTCATCCGTCAGCTCTAGGGCAATTACTTAGGGCAAAAGATAACATGCAAACACCTAATTAGTATTCAAAGTGCCCTGAATATCAGCTCATGTAAACACTATATAACAAAGCACAGAGACCACAGATCACAGCCCATTGCCCAGTGCTGTGACTTGCCCAGGGAAGCGATGCCAGATGTAAACACGAAAGCTGCACAATCTCTTTTGCATGTTAACCGTACAGCCGTGCAGCCTGGGCAATCACGGACACAGGAACACTGCCTTGGTTTCACTGAGCCTCCTGATTTGCTCCTGTGGCCCATACTAGGAGATGTTTCACCTCTGTCTCCTCCAGGCTTATCCTTACAGTGGTTCAGGTACTTCTCCTTCACCTGCACAATCAAAACTACCAAGGTTTTCCCCATCACTGATCCCTCACTGAAATGCACTGCTTGGTGCTTTGCAAAACCCACCTCCAGCAGCAAGACATGGCCTGAGTGGACAGGAGGGGGATTTCACAGACCTCGTACCAAGAAAAGAGCAGCACCTCTTTATATGCCATGCTGAGGGCTGCACAGCTGAGTTGCAAGGTAAAAAGGAAAGGTGTCATGTAACACGATAAAGCACAACCCTGCAAAGATATGAAGGAAACACGGAGGGATGTATGGCAATAGAGAGCACAACTGAAGGATGGGAAAAGGGGTTGGTGTGGCCTGGAGAGATGAAGGACAGGACTGAGGGGGGCAGGGAAGCACAGGGCACAGGAAGTTCGGGGAGGGATGAATGGCACAGACTGACTCCTTCCCTTGTTAGAACCTTGCTTTCTGCATTCGCACACCCGGGCTGGTGAGGGAAGTGGTGCATCTCCTGCAGCAGCACAGATGTGGCAAAGAGCTCTGCAGAAGCAGACCCTTTTTGCTTAAAAGAGCACAGTGTGCTCGGCATAAACAGGGTATCAGTCTGGCCCTTCTAGAAAACAAACAAAAAACCACCCCAAGTGAAACTCACTGACATTCCAGAAATAACAAATCTGCATCCCTCAGTGTCTAAATCACACAGGCGGGAGCTCAAGCTGAAACACGCTGGCTGGTTTCTGCCCCGTGCCGCGTTTAGCCAACTCTCCAAAGCAAACTGAAAGCCTCGGCTCCTCCTCCCGGGGAGCTGAACAGCCAGCAATAAAGAAAGACACCCTAAATTACTGCAAGCAGAAGAAGTCTTGCTCAAGGCTGTGCGGTGCCTCAGCGGGGATCCATGTAAAGCAGCCGGCGTGAGAGGACGTGACACGACCTGCCGCAGGAATTGTACTGAAACTCGGAGCATGTCGGAGCAGGAGAGCATCGGGGCAATGACTGATGAAGATTAGCCTAGATAGCGAGGAGGAATGGTATGTCAAAGAAGGAGGGGGGGAAACGATATGGCTACAGGGAAGGGAAGGCAGGGTGGAGCCAGCGATTCGAGCTGGTGCCCTGCCAAGGTACATATATGTTAATTGAGCAATCCTGTTCCTCCGCTTCCCTGGCAGGCAACAAAAGGCATGCACACCTCTGTGGAAAGGGTGCATGAGGAATGCTCCACCGGCAGCACGGAGCTGGTCCCCAGCAAAGCCCTCACCAGACAGGTGCCCCCTGCCCTAGGATGGGCCAGGGTTCACTGCAAGTGCTACCAAATCATAGGAGAGCAGCATAAATAAAATAAAATAAAAATAAAAATAAAATAAATAAAATAAAATAAAATAAAATAAAATAAAATAAAATAAAATAAAGCCAAAAAAGGCTGGTAAGCCAATGGCAGGTGTATACGAGAAGGATTCTCAACCAGTTATGGCAAGGCAGAGGTGGAAGGGCCCACAGGGGTTTTGGGGTTGCTGAGGATAAGGAAGCTAGCCAAAAACTCCTGCTGCAGCAAAGAGAAGCTGGCTGCTGCCTCAGCAAGGGCCACTGCTTCACCCAGATGCCTTTACACCCATGAGGGCAGAGCTGTGTGACCACTGTCCCCATCACTACTGTGCAGTAGAACCCTGCCATCCTCGTCCCTGGTGGCCTTCAGCCCTGGGACTGCTGCCTCTGCTTATTAGTTTTGGCTCCCCAGTCCAATGTCTGCACCAAGCAATGGGTATAACTGGGATTTCCTGGCACAGAAGAGGAACTCAGGGTCCTGCCCTCTCCAAAGAGCTGTGCTCTGCTGCACCAGCAGGCATAAGGAATATTGCCACTCCATTGCAGCTTAGCTCACCAGGCTGCAGTGCTCATCTTTTGTACCCTTCTCTGTAGATTTGCTGCTGACATGTAGGAGTAAAGAAAAGCTGCTTGAATAGCCAAGGAAAGGAAACAAAAGGAAAAGACATGAGGAAGAAGTTTACTGTGTGGGTGACTGCACACTGGAACAGATTACCCCCAGAATTTGTGGAGTCTCCCACACTGGAGATATTTGAGAACTGTCTGGACACAATCCTGTGCCGTGTGCTCTGGGATGGCCCTGCTTGAACAGGGAGATTGGATCAGATGACCCCCTGTCATCCCTTCCACTCTGACCTGTCCTGTGATTCTGTGAAGGCCTAGGCAAGGACAGAGACTCATGGTCTAAAGTTAGTGATTTATCAAGACCAGCAGCAGCCACTGCAATCACTGATGTACTCCCCCTACAAACCATCTCAACAGCCACCCAGACTCATAAGCCAGAACATAAAAGATAGTGAAGGAACCATTTCTTGCCTTCATAACTTCTGTGTCCTTCCACGTACTCAACTCTTTCTTTGAAGGTCTTTTTTCCTAACTGTCATGGCTTGAGCAGGTCTTTGCATGGCCACTAAAGGTGCTGAGTGCCTGGCAGGAGGGTTTCAGAGCAGCCCAGCACCTCTCTATCACAAAGCTGCAGTGCTGGTGCCCTTTGGTACCCAGGCTGTCCTCCCAGAAGGAGGGCCATGAATGTCCCCGGAGATGGTTGAGGTCTAGAGCTGTCCTTGAGAGGTGTCATAACACATGAGCCTCGTTGTTGGGTCTCCTTTATGTGTGCACTGGCTTTTGTTGCTGTTGGTATTATTAGTTTTGTTTTCTTGTAGCAAATCCTGATGGCACGATTTGGATGGCAGGAAACTCTCCCTTCTCCGAGCCAGTGAAGAAAAGGGTACTTAATTTCTGTGTTGCCTGCCCGCAGCTCACACATCACAGATGATCCTTTCTGATGGAAACCCAGGACTGGGGGCCATGGAGCAACCCGGGGCAAGACCTTCTGTCGAGAAGCAGTGCTGCCCGCAGGAGGAGTGGGGCTGGGGCCAGCCAGTGGGTTGGTTAGCACAGGATTAATCCCTGGGGCCACTGCTGCTCCGTCAGGGAAACATGCTGCAAAGCACGAATTAATCCCAAGTAGAAGGGGTTTGGGTGGCAGCTCCCTTTCCATCCTCCCAGGGATTTCTGCTGGTGTCTGCAAGCTGTAAACAGCTCTTAAGAGCACTTACCAAACAGGAAGCACTTGTACCTCTCCACGCAAGTGTATATTCCAGACAAGAGGTGCGCAGGGCTCCGGGAGCCTTGCTGCATTTCCGTGCTGCTGGGAAGCACTTGGGACAGCTTTCAAGGAGAGAGGCTGCGTCAGGCTCAGTTCCAGCTCTGTTGTTCGCCCTTGCCTAAGGAGGGCTAAAATACAAATAGGGCACCCAGAAATAAGGCATCTGTAGGTTTACACTCCTCCATTCCTAGAAACAGTGCCAATCTTTGCTGCTGCCTGGCACTTGGAAGGTGAAATGCATAACGAATGGCAGCTATCTGAGAGCTATCTGAGACAAAGGGTCTCCTGAGCTGGAAGCCCTCTGACTGCAGTGAGAGTGATGGGTCTCTAGCCCTATCTCTCTAGCTGGACGATACATGACCAACCAGTATGTGACACTGCTGGGTATCGAGCACAGGCTCCACAGGGCCACTGGCCCCTTCTCAGCTAGCCCAGGTCCACCCAGAGCAATGTCAGCCACAACTCACATCCAGGACTCTCATTGTCCTTTCATCAAAGCACTGAGATCTGTGACATCCAGGCAATCCAAAAGACACCTTTTGCACATCCATTGCAATTTTTGGGGCTGTCAGCAGGTCATCTGTAGGTTACAACAGACAGGTGCTGTCACGGGTTTCAGTGAACACTACCTCGTCCTTCTCTGAAACAGCCACCATCAGACATCGCTGACACCCAGCATTTGCATGGATTTGGTTATGTGGCAGAGTAGACTGGAGCCTTTCTGTTAAGAAGCCGGGGGCAGAACCTCTCATTTGCCTCTCCTCTCATTCACTTCCTGCCTATGTGCAAACTAAATTTGAGTGATGGTGCAGCAAAAGACACCCTTGGCAAAGCATAGTCAGGGAAATCACAGGTTTACCATTTTTTCACTGCAGTGTGCTGTGTTCAGGCTCCTTGGTGGGGTGTGCAAGGCAGCAGGCAGGCCAGGTTCACAGGATCTCTGCCCAGCCACCAGCACTTCTACACCCTCCTGACCCAAAAGCAAAATGGTAGTGATGACTTGCCAAGAAATAATTGCATGAATTTTCATGAGCCCCGTTTTCTTTCCTCTCTCGCCTATGTCCACTGTTTGACCCTTGGGGAAAAGGCATAAATGAAGATCCCTCAGACAGTTCTGTCACACTGATGGATCTATTTTGCCATTTGAATGCACAAGGGAATTGATGCTTTCACATTAGTGGGGTGAAATATGCTCTGTTCCTTGAAGTCTGAGGCAAGAGCAGAGCCTCTGAGCTTTCTCCTTTCAATGGCACAAAATGCCAAGAGAAAGTGGAACTGACTCTCGATGCAAATTATGTGATACTCATAAAACAGGAACACTTCCACCAGAAAGGTTTTAGCTCTAAGCAGCACAGAGGCTTGTTTGCTGTGAGGAAAGCATGAATATGAGAAATCAGGTGTAGTGCTTAGGGCTCTGCTGTGGTTTGACACCAGCTCTGCTCTCACTGAACCTCTGATTCCACACACACACACGTCTTTTCTCACTCTTTTGTGTTCAGCTGAGATGAACAGCAACAAATGGTCATAAACCAGCAAGATAGGAAGGGAGAGGGAGGGAGGGAGGACATGCACACTCCTGGTGGTGAAACAGTGTTAGCATGAAAGAAGGTGCAAACCTGATAAGAGGGAGCTCACATGCTGGGACCTGTTTAGGCTTAGAGAGTTGTTTGTAGCATCCGTGTCATTATTAGCCCCACATGTCCCATAAACAGAGGAACAGCCTGGAGTAGAATGCTAGCAGGTCACAATTGCAGGGTTCCAGGGAATGCAGCAGGACAAATGACAATCACCCTCATCCAGGCACCAAACACACAAGTCATGCACACAGCAAGTGCAGAGGAGACAGATGCAGTGAGTGAGCCATTGGATTCCTCAGTAAAGTAAAATTCAGCAAAACTATACAAAGCTGGACTTCGAAGGATAGCTTTAAGTGGCATCAGACTTGGGTAGTTGAAGCATGTGCTGTTCAAGAAACAGGGGTAGTGTGTGCACAGGGCCCAGTGCTTGCTGCACAGCTCTCCTTAGGGATGTGCATGTTTTGAGCCCACATCTGAGGCACCTGTTTCTGAAGACATAGCCCCAGGGCTTTATTTTATAGCTACCTTCAGTGATAAACAGTACTTCCAACCAGTCGAAGAATGCAGTTACACACGTGGCCAGCTGCAAGCAGAGCAATAGCTCATGAAATCTTTCATACTTTGCAAACAGAGACCAACCTTATCATCTCTGTTGGTATATAAAAAAAAAAAAAAAGCCAAGGCAGGGCAAGGTGGATTGAAGTTCCACAGGCTGTGCAGAAATCAGTGGTGTGCAGTGGCACCCTGGCTGCAGCCTTTGGGTACTCCAGTGACTTGTGCACAAAAGAGGTCTCAGGAGCCACCCAGAGGACTGGATTTTTTCCCTGGGCACCTGTTGTGGTTTAACCTCGGCTGGGATATGAGCACTACAGAGCTGTTTGCTTACTCCCCCACCCAGTGGGATGGGAGAAAGAGAACTGAAAGGGTAAAGTGAGAAAACTCGTGGGTTAGAATAAGAACAGTTTAATAACAGAGCCAAAATCTAAGAATAATAATAGTGAATTGTAATAAAAGGAAAATAATTATAATAGCAAGAAATAAATCAAGCATTGATGGGTGCCTAAAGACACAAACAAGTCAGTATCTAAAATTGCAGACTCTAATCTAGAGTGCTTCTAAAAAGCTCAGTAGGTGCTTAGGTGCCTCATGGGCCTGAATCATCTACAAACGCCAGCCCTCAGCCAGCATTGCTAATACATTCTTGGCCAATATAACATGTCTGAAGAAACAGTTTCATGCACGTTACACTCAGTAAAATGTTACAGCACCAGTGTAGCTCCTTTGAAGAGATCATTTAAGGACACAAGTAGCATGGGAAGCAGAAAACGTACCTGCTACTGCAGGAAAAGATTATTGCAGAAGAAAAAAATGACATTATTGTTACCAGTCCTCTGCTGTGACAATGAACTGCAGTTGGGGGTGACAATTTTTCTCTTCCTGGGTCACATTTGCAAAGATCTCAAATCAGAGAAACAAAACCTCAGCCCACGGTGAGCTTCCTCCTGTTTCCTTGATTTGCTTTATTCACACAACCTTTCACAATCAAAACTTCCAACTTCTGCTCAGCAATGCTCTGAAGAGGTGGGCAGGGAGAGCTGTGTGCTCTGCTTTCCAGTGTTTCTTGTGACAAAGCTTCATCCACTTTGGCAGTGGGGTGAAAATCATGCTAATTCTGGTCTTGGTGTAGTTTAAACTGAATAATAATTTCACAGAGCAGCTATTAGGATAAATTTATAAATGCAGTGAACAGAGGTGTTTTGAATGAGTAGATTATGATGTGTGCTGTCAGTAGGGCTTTCCTCTTCTATTTCCAAAGAAAGCCCCCAAAAGAGGTCAAGGTCTGGGCATTTTGAGGATTCAGCCTTTGTCCCTTCTTGCAGAGGTTGGCACCAGGCTTGCACTAAGCCACGTTTGTCAGCAAATGACAAATATCTTTGCTGACAATTGGTGGGACCGTGGTGGTCCAGCATCACTCCAGCAGGACAAGGCTGAAGGAAGGAAGACCACTGGGATGGCAGGACAGGGTTTAGCCTTCCCACTACGAAGTGGAGTCCATTATGTGGCTCAGGGGGGACAAGTGGCACATCCCCAAGGGACAGCTTCCACTACCACGTGCCAACATTGCGACCCATCCACAGAAGGAAACTCAGGGGAGCGGTAAGAGACACAGGCACACCAAAGGCCACATCCCCCTTGCCTGGGCCAGAGAGGATGAATGGCTGGAAGGGTCGGTGGTCGGGCGGGCCACTCAAATAGGTTAAAACCACACATGCTCTCTCCAGCCTGACTCTTGTTTCCTGGAAGAAGTTTTATTGCCACTGAAATGCTTCATGCTCTGTGAAGCCCTTGCCAGCTGGAATCGTCTCTTTGCACCTGTCTTTTTGTTTACACAAATCCCTTCTCTAATAGAGCTAATCACTCCGCTTTGATAAATCTGCCAGGCCCCCGATATGAGCTCCCCCCATGCTAAACAAACAGACCATTGTCTCGGCAGGGCCAGCCAGCCTGTTAATGGCTAAACTGGGAGAGGGCAGGATGGGGGGAAAGAGGCATTGGCCACGGGCAGCCTCTTTCTTTTTCTTCCCCTCAAATCTGCAGGTTTCCCCATCCTTTGTGGGGGTTTGAAACTCTGCATGGGTCCCTGATGTCAGCTGGGGACACCGAGCATGGTCTGACTGCTTGGGGGTGTGCAATTCGCTGGGAGCATCCAGAGCCAGGATCTGAGGTAGGATGGACATCCCCAAAAGAGGAGTGATGGGGCAGAGAGAGGCACTTTTAGGGTGTACCGAGGAGGACATTAGGCAGGACAGAAAAAAGTTAAGTCAGTCTGAAGCCAACACAGTGAGGTTTAAGAGTGTCCCAAGTAAGGATGGTTGACTATCAAGAGGAGAAAGCTGGAGATAGAAAAATGAAAGCCTGGGCACCAAATAACAAAACCTAGTTAACAGCAAGGAACAGGAGATACTTGACTTCACTGATGCTTTCCTCCAGCAGATCTCCTCCAGCTGTGGAGACCTGATCAATGTCAAAACCTTGGAGTAATGCAGCACCAACAGAACACCACATTGTTCCCAGTGCTCTGCTGCACCCACATAACCCTCATTTAAAGTGGGTAATGCTACGAAAAACACAACTTTGCTGCAGATTTCTCTCCCTTGAAGAAGCATTATAAGAACTGCTCCCCATCACAGAGCCTTGGCTGGTCGTTTTCCAGCTTGTGTTGCTGAACTGGACAGTCACCTCCCATGACACTGCTATCCAGACTCTTCTGCATGCATAAGGTGAGCAAATGCAGAAGTTTTGACATGCTGTTTCATGGTAATTGAGCAATGCCTGCAAAATTTGGTCGTGCTGTCTAGCTCCAAGGCACAGCAACAAACAAACATTAGCCATCACTCCTTTGCTGATATTAGCTGCATCTGTAGGAAGATCTTTGAATGCAACAGCCAGGAAAGCTCTTTAGCAAGTTGTAATCAGCCTTGCGGTGTTCAGCTGAAACCAGTATACCCTTTACACCAGCTAACAAATCCATCAGCACCGGTGGATGATTTCTGGATTGCTTTGCTTGGGCCTGCTGTGTGCCTCAGGCAAGCGTTATTTGTTTAAGCAGGGAGACAGGAGGTGCCCCGGAGGCAGCTCTGGCAGCCTCAGTTACACTCCAAGCACCAAACAAGGACTCAGCCTTGTGTCCCATCTGCATTTGCATCGTGTCCAGCCCACCCACATCCCCACCACCATCGAATAGCCCTGTGTGTCTCGATGTCCTTCAGGGCTGTAAGGGAAGAAGCAGCTCCCAGGTTATTGTTGTTTGGGGACGCTGTGCATAACGGGTGCCCTCAGAATCTCAACCTAAAATATGTGTACTGGTGCGTCAACGCTTTAGGTCCTTGGAGCCATGCTCACGAGAGGCAGAGAGCTCTCCAGCCAAAGCTGGCACAGGTTGCAGGCTGGAAAGGGATCGAGGGAAATGGCAGCAGAGTTGCCACAGCATCATCCTCCCCGGAGCCCCTGCAAGCACTGCTGCTGCTTGCCGGAGGTGCCACACACTTGAGACCGGGAGATTAAGTCCCTGCTGGGAGGGGTGAGGTGGCTTACCAGGAGATTGCCAAACTGTACGATTAGGAACTTGTTCGTGCACGGTCTAATCCTCCTCCACTGCTTGTGTGGGTGCAGGAGCCTTCCAGCTCCTTTATACCCACCCCCAGAACAGGACAAAACTTGCGCCTGAGGAGCTCGGCGATGCAGGGGAGCTGCGAGGTCAGAGCCTGGCAGTGCCCGGCAAGGGATTACACACGGTACAGGGAGAGAAAACAATAGCAGGAAACAAGGGTGATATAAGACACTAAGAGGTTTAAACCACCAAGAGCTTTAGCAAGCATTCGGATCCTCAGGCATCACCCAGGAATGAAGCGGTAGAGGGAGGCAGAGCAGCTGCGGGGCAGGCACCCGACAGGTTTGGGTGCAAGAGCTGGCTTTGCTGCAGCACCCACCACTGCCAGGCATCACCCACGGCCAGGCAGCACCCACGGCTTCCCCAGCCATTGGGCACGGGCACACAACGAGCACACGCGCGGCAAGACGAGGGGGTTTTTTCCCCCTTCTTCCCCAAACAATTAATGTCAATGCGGAGAGGCAGGTGCTCCTGGCGCCCTGCCCTCCGTTCTGTTTACAGAACACTCCTTGAAGATTATTTGCCTTGAAATCTTTCAGCTTTTCTCTCTCTCCGTCTCTTTTTTCCCCCTCCCCCCACCGTGTTAGCATTCTTCCAGCCAGTTTTCGTGCCCCCCGGGCCCTGGGCGAGCAGCCCGGCTGCGCCCGAGTGGCGGCGGAAGCCCCGGCAGGGCCGCCCCTCGCTCTGCCCCGGGCCGGGGGGAGCGGAGCGGGGCTCCCCCGGCAGCGTCCTCCCGCTTCTTTGTGCCCGCGGGGAGCGGAGCGAAGGGGGCCATTGTCCGAGGGCTGCTGCTGACCCCGCCATTTCCATCTCAAAAGCCGCTTTCAAGGGAAAGGGGCAGCTCCCATCCCCTCGCCTCGCCGCGAACCCCCTCCTTCCTCCTTCCTCCTCTCCCTCGCGGTGCGCTCAGGCGGCCTGTTCCCTCCTCGCCCTTCCTGTCCTTCCTCCTCTCCTCTTCTTCCTGCTCTCCCTCACCCTGTGCCCAGCATCCTGATTCTCTCCCCCTTCTCCTCCAGCCCGGGGAGCACCCGTGCAGGTTGTCCCGGGTGAAAGAGAGGGGAAAGAGGTGGGAACAATTGCGGCAGCTCTAGCCAAAGCCCTCGGTGGGATGCAAGATGCTCGTCTCTCCTTGGAGCATGAAAAATCCCAGCTGTGGCTCTGCAGAGCCTTTTGTTACCCATCTCAGCCATAGAAATCCTTCAGCCATGTTTATAAAGAGATAGCACGGGGTCAATGGAATAAGCACGGCCTCTTTTCTTCCAGCCCTCTTGAAAGCATGCCTTTTTAATGGTAAAATGCATGAAAAATTAGATAGCTGGCTGTATCACCTTCCTGAGGGATAGGTTTAGCAAACTCAGGGATTTACAAAGACTCTCACAAGTTCCTGCATTAAACGTCTTTATTGCCTTTCAAATCCCCTCACTTGGGTGCACATTTGTACTCACCACTCCCACCAGGCTCCAGGCAGATGGAGGTGATGCTTCAGCAGCACCCCACGCTCCCATTCACCCCTGGCTGGTCCTCACTCTAAACCCCACTCAGGGAGCACAGAGCCACCGTCATGGACCTGTGGCATCTTGGAGTGAGTCACCCCGGTGAGACAGACAGGCTACAGGGAGCTTTATGGTCGTCTTCTCACCAATTCAAAACAGAAAGCAGCTGGAACAGGTTTGAGGCAGCTTTTGAAGGTTGCAAAAGATTGAGACAAAAGACAAAAGTGCACTCTTTTTTTTTCTTTTTAAAGGAAAACTGGCACTGAAATCTGTCATAAAAATTCCCATTGATTTCATCCCCATCAAAATTTTTCTCCACATGCTGGGGATTGCTCTGCTCAGCAGTAGCCTGGGATACTCCCTGCAGTGCAGAGGGGTGCTTCCAGCAGCTCCCCATCTGAAGGAGTCCATCACTAAACGCTGAGTGAGCATCCCTAACATTCACTCAGAGGAAGAAGGTGACCTTGAATGGCATCTGCATCCACTCAGCACCTCCTTTGGGCTCCCAAGCAGCAGTGGTTGGGCTGAACTCTTGTTCTACCCAGTCACCGAATTTTGGTAAACAATGATGAATGCTCTGGGTAAACTGTTGCAGCAGTATAGCTTGGCCAAATACTTCTCTGCCTGTAAAATAAGTAAACAACTAACCATTTAAGTTGATTGGTGGCAGGAAAAAATGGCATATTGCAGAATAAACTCCCGAGGCATTAAGAAACCATGTGGAGAAACTGTCCAGCACAAAATGAGACATGCAAGCTTTTATGCTTTGCAGTGTACAGCCAACACATGAGTGGGACAGATGAGTGTAGTGTCAGGAGAGAAGAGATTTAATCCAGACTGGTGTAATATTTCCAGATGGTTCCCTAGTAAGAGAGATGTTTAAATCTTCATCTTGCAGTGACAGGCCAAATGACTTTCTGTCACTTCGTTATCATCATGTTGTTTTCTCTGCTGCTGCTGCTGCTGCTGCTGGTCCTCACACAGCAGTCAGCATTTCTGATGACAAAAATAGGTCTAACTCTGTTGATTTTGACAGTTCTTTTGTCCCATTCATCCTACTGAACTGGGATCAAAATCTCTGGCAGATTTATCATGGCGTAGATACTCCAGTGAGCCAGGCAGTGAGGGCAAATGCCCCACGAGCCCCAAATGTCCCATGGCAGCTGCCAAGCAGCCAATGCAGCCAGTAAAGAGCTGCCCAGGAAACTGCAAAGGGCTCCTCTGCTTGGCTGCGGCTCTCAGCTGGGCTTGCAGGCAGTGAAGGAGCTCCAAAGCCACCATCAGGTTCCTGGAGCTACAGTTCTTCCCTGCCAACACCAACGGCACCTGAACGTGCAATTTCACAGATCAGATTATTTTCTTTATTTTTAGCTTTAAGTTTCATTTCTTACCCGTCCTGGAGCACTGCAGGCTGTGCCTTTGTGAGGGATTGCTGCACAGCTCAGATGCTCCAAGTCACCCCCTCCAGACAGCCCGGTGCCCCCGAAGGTCCCCGTGGCAGAGCCAAGTCCCCGGCAGCAGCATGCTGCTTGTCAGGTCGTGTTGCTCACACGAAGCACCCAGAGCTTGTCCCCACTGCCACCACATTTCCCCTGGCAGGAAGAGCATCGTTCCAGCACACTGTGCACAGGCACAGCATCCCTCCCTGTGCCAGAGCCAGTGTTGTCCACACACACACAGAGGAAAATGAGACTCGGCCTCCTCCACACCCTGTGTGACAGTGCAACAGCGACAGGGACCCTGCCCACAACATGGGATCTGCCGTCCTGCATCTTCTTCAGGCATCTCCATGCCTGTGTCAGGATGGGGCAAGAGAGGTGCCCATTACAAGGCTCTCCACGATGAGGCAAGCAACTGAAGTGTTCCAAAAGCGGCTTCCTTTTGAAACCAGAATAAAAGCCAGTGAGCAGTTTCAGCTAATCCTTTCCTCATCGTGTATGTTGTTTGTGTACACGGCTGGTTGGCTCTCCACGTGCGCACAGGGCAATGTTAAACCCCCCCCAAAAAAGAAGAAAGCAGGTCAGAAAACCAATCCCCCAAGGAGCACTGGAAATCAGTGAATGGGTTTGAGCTGTGCATTTTGTTACCCAAGAAAGGCGGCTTTGCAAAAGGACTTTCTAACTCATCGTCTGGGCCCAAGACTTCCTTGTAAAAGGCTGTTGGGCTTGTTGCAACACATTCCAGGTGTGTAAGTGATGCCCTGCCTTGTGCCTTTCACAGTGCAGAGCCTGGGGCCTTGAAGTGAGCAGGGAGGAGAAGGGAGGGAGAGGTGCGTGTGTTCAAATTAAATGAAGCAGAAAGAGAAAGCTGGAACCCACAGCGCCTGGGGCACCACTAATTGAACAGGTTGAACCTGATAGCAGTGCAAAGGAGGCAGCAGGAGGGATCCTTGAGCTCCTGGCTGGTGGTGTAGAGCCAGAGCCAGCCGTGGTTCAGGAAGCCATGCTTGGAAAGCTCAGGTGGTGGGAGAGGGGGGACAAGGTGATGAGGCAGCTTATTTAGGGCAGGAGGAGGGAGACTTCAAAAGAAAAAACTAATTCTTCATAAGCACGACAAAGGGAGGCAAATGAAAGAGAGGACACACATACTCTTACTCTTACTCTGCGTGTTCCCGGGGTCCCCAGCTGCAGATCTCAGTGGGTGCCCCTCTCTGGGATCAGCTCTGCCCCACAGGGGCACACGGGGATGCAGAGATGTGCAATGAATGAGCACAGAGCTGCTCAGCAGCCCTGTGCCAGGGAACCTGGGGGCTCCTGCCTGGCCTCCTCCTCTAGAGATCCCAGATAACATTATATGCAGCATCCATTCCATCCTCAGCAGTGCCCCAGTTGCAGGGATGTTGTCCAAAAGCCAGGGCACAGGGACACCTGTATTCTCCTTCCTAATCTCAGAAGAAACAAAAAGCATCAAAACCCAGGAGAATTCCCATTTTCAGGCTTTTTTTTCAAGACAGCCTCACTAGACAGCTGCCCAAGGCTTGCCAGCTCAAGATGCAGGTTGGTAACATTTTCCTTTAAAGAGTCAGTTGAAGGGGGTGGAGAGACCCTGTGGAACAGAGAGGTCCTGGGGCAGGAGGGCTTGCCCTGGGAGAGAGGGGGAAGGTGGCAAGCATCCAAGGCAGCCCCCCAGGGAGGGCAAAGGCAGCAGGACTTGCAGGTGCCTGCACAGCCCCAGTGCTGTGGCCGTTGCTCTCCGTGTCCCTCCACTGTCCTGAGCACACCACGAAGGCTGTGGTCTGCCTTTCAAATAGTGGCAGCTCATTGGGAAGCTGTGAGGCATGTGAAGAGGTGATTAGAAAGGCAGGAGCTTTACAGCTCTCCACCACTGCTCAAGGGTCCCAGACATGGGCTTGCCTTCCTCTGCAGCAGTGATGGATGGCAGCTGGAGGAAACACCCCTTCTTTAATCAGTGATGCCCAGGAAGTTAGAGAGCAGCAGGAGCTTTGGCCTCTGCCACTTCCCAAGCTCTGGGATTGCTATTCAACGCCCAGAGACTGCAGGAGCCATCACCTGCTGACACTGCCCAGGTTGTGGGGCTCCCCTTGCTGCCTCCTACCCTGCAATGGACCCACATCACCACTTGGTCACCTGTGAGTACTCCCTGGCACTCTGTCCCGCGTGGGAACCAGGGGTGATGGGGCGTTGCAGAGGACTGTGCTCACACTGCTGTGATGCCCTCACATCCATTCTCACTTTCTATTCCTGTCCTGGCCCTGTTTGGAAAGAGAAAAGGATCCCCTGGTAGGAGAGAACTGGCTCCAGGAGTGTGCAATGATTTCGGGGCCTAGAAGATCGATCCTTCCTTCCTTCCTTCCTTCCTTCCTTCCTTCCTTCCTTCCTTCCCTCCTTCCCTCCCTCCTTCCTTCCCTCCATGACAGAACAATGAAAAATAGCCTGCAGGGAGAAAACATTGCACTGAGGAGACCTCTGCTACTGACTGCAACAAAAACAGGTGATATGGCAACCCAGTGTCCTTTCTGGACCGGGTTCCCAGCCACTCCGTGAGCTCCGCAGGTCTCCCCACTGGTGGCCATGTGGCAGAAGTGGTCCAGCGTGGTCCTCAGGACACGCCTCTGATCCCTGCTGCTTAAAACAGCGCAGTTCAGTGCCCCTCAAGGACAAAAGGACAGTTTTGTTGGGATGAAAAGCTAGCTTGAGCTCCTGCTGTTTTTGTGGGTAAGCTGTCAGGGCCTGGCCTCTGCCCACCTGGATGCTTGCTCTCGGGACAGTAGTGACTCCAGGCTGCTAATTCAGACCTGTAGGCATCACTGCAATATAAACTGCAAATAGTCATAATAATAATTAATAAACATGTTGAAACAAAAACATTCTCTGTTTAATTAACATCAGTCTTCAGCAGCTTTATCTTGGGGTGAGTGGCTACTTTGTTGGCACTCTGCCCTCACATTGTGCCTTGCCCTCTGTGGCTGGGGCAGGCAAGTCTTCACTGTGCAAATGGGAAACTTTCTTTTTTGCTCAAGCTCCTACCAACTAACTCTGAACTAGCATCTTGCAGAGTGCCTCTCACCTGAAAGTAAGGCTACAGCCAAAGAAATAGCAGCCAGGGAAGCCCAGTAGCTATTTTTACCTTGCTGTGAATAGTCTGAGTACATCCAGGGACAAGCATTACAGCCAAATGAAAACAAGGAGTGGAAAGGTTTTGAGTGGTCAGGCTCATAAAATAATACATGGCTTGAGGTAAGGAGCTGGCAGCCCCCTGGGACAAGGGACAATGTGCCCTGAAGGAGCACAGCACCACAGGTTCAGGAGCAGGGCTGCAGAGCCTCCTCAGAATAGACCAGGCATTGGCTGCCAACATCCAAACAACTTCAGGTACAGCTGGGGAGCCACAAGCAATAGGTGCTGAGTACCCACCTGTGTCCCCTAGGTGACAGCCAGCTTTCAGAAGGGTGCTGAGCAGCACTTGAGTAAAGTCTCTGGAGCAGGAGCTCCATGACTCAGCCAACCCATGCCCGTGTATTCCCAGCCAGGGCCATGGCACTGGCCACACTGAATGCCAAGCTGAGGCAGCTGGAAGCTGGCAACGAGTTCCAACCTTGCTCATGGCTCCCTCCCACCCCACTCATCGTGGGGGCTGAAGGCTCAGCCCTTGACCTCTCCCAGGCAGATGGGGAGGAAAGGCATCCCCACAGGCTCCCATGGCCCTGGTAGGAGCAGGGTGGGCATTCGCCCGTCCCACACTCCGGTGTCTGTTGCTTTGAAGAAGCGTATCTGTAATCTTTATGAGGCCTTGGAGACAGGAGCATTCCGGGTGCATGTTAAACCACACAGGCCATCTGCTGCCCTCTCTCTCTGCTTTACCCCAAATCCCTCCCCAATGAACCCAATCCGAGCTGCAGCCATTGCTGTCTCAGTGAAGATTTTTAGGGGTGTACCTGCCAACAGTAAGCCAGGTAAATTCAAGGTCCTGGGCTCCTCCCTAAGGCAATTGGGAAGGAGGTAAAGGAGGGGAGAACAGTGGAGGGATGCCCGTGCTGGGAGCCTGGGCAGCATCTGCAGCCAAAAGGATGGCAGGACAAACAGATGAGCAAGGGTGGCACTCAGGTGCCTCCTGCATGGCTTCGATCTGCCACCATCCTAATGCTTTGTGCCTCCAAGAAATGCCCTGCTCTGCTGCAGGGATTTTGGGGAAAAGTGGACCAGAGAGGCCATCAGAGCTGGTACCTGGATCGGGGTGAGTGTGTAATTTCAGGGCTCTTGTTGCTGCCGGTTCTGAAATAGATGTGAAACACACAGAGCACACATCATGGAGGGCAAAACTGGGAGTAAAAGGGAAAACTGAGGGCTCTCGACATCTGAGCTGCCTGGCCTCACTGGGCTCTTGGTCCAAGCTGGACACTGGTGGCTGCAGAGTCATGTTCCAGCAGAACTCAACCTGGGCAGCACAAAGGATTTGGGCTTGCCAAAACAGGGCCAGGACAGGGGTGCTGTGGCAGCCTGGTGTGGGCAGCCTCCACCGTGGGCCAGCCATGCCCTCTCCCTCCGTTGAGATGCAGGAGATAGGGCTGCTCCTGCCAGTGCACACCAGGGATGAAGAACTACAAGCAGGCTCTTGCAGGATCAGGCTTCCTGATGGGGATCTGCTGTCCTCCTGGCTTTTTAATGAGCACTCCTTGTAGTCAGCCCTGTAAAACTCAGGGTGGGGAGCTGTTACTGATTAACGTCTGTTGTCTCCAGGGAGAGTGGAGAAGGGGATTTGCTGGCAAAATCAGCGTCAAATGAGCGGCAGCACAGCATAGTATGGCAGACGTACACACCCCACACATGTATGTACCCACACACGTCCTCTGGCTGGCTGGTGTGAGGTGCCATCACCAGCCCACCTCTGCCACCATGTCCTTCGGTCTCTGTGGGTTCTCAAAGTTCTCTGTAGCCGCCTGCAAAGCGAGAATGATAGCAGAGGTGCAAAAGTCCTTTCTGGTGATTAATACATCATGTGTACAAAGAAGGTCTGTGGTAAACGGAGGCTGGAGCCGGGATTAATTGCATACCTTGAAGTGGAGAGATTTATGTAAGGAAACAGACTTGGCGGGCTGCCCTGCTCTGGGCTGTGTTTACCTGCCTGTGCCTCCACACCTGTTGTGCTGCAGCAGCAAAACATTATTTAATAACATTTGAAGGGAGATCTTAACAGTCATGTGCCCTCCCTGCCTCGCCCCACCTCCCCGAGTGCTGTGGTGAAGCTTGGCCTTGCTTTGTCGGGCTCCTGGGCAGCCAGTCAGTCCACTCCCCACCAGAGCTCTCCTGCAAGGGGCAGCCCCATGGCACCCTTCAAGCACCCACAGTCTGAGGTGAGGAGGGATGGCATGGCTGGAGAAGCAGCATGAAACAGGCTAATGCTGGAGGTCAGCCCCTGAACTGATGCCAACCCAAGTAGCTCCCTCCCAGTCCATGAGCAAAGCAGGGTTTCTTCCTCCTGAGCTTGAAAACACTGGCTGGGCACACAAACATTTGCATGCACGCAGGACTGCGTGTACATAAATGTATGAACAACAGAGTTCAAAATGTTCATAATATCCATTCAAATAAGAGACAAACATTGGGTAAAACCCTGTTCAGAAATGCCTGATTATGAGGCTGTTTCTTTAAAGGGATTTGGCTATTAATTGAAGTTCGTTTGTTAATTTGCATCCTTATCTGCAAGGAACAAGACTAAAAAGGACCCCATGGGCCTCTAAATGGGAGCACATGCAGCTTTATTTCTTACCAACAAAGCCTCTTGGTGATCATAAGCAAATGAGGGAGCACTAAGGACTTTTGGAGGAGCGAAAGCAGAAATGTATCCCACCTGCTGGAGAATGACCTCACTCACCAGAGCTTCTCTCCTGGGTTGGTCTCTAGTTTTCTCTACTGAAGGTGCTGGCTGCTTCACCTCCTCCCCTGCTGTCACAGCTGGTGTGTGACCCATGGGATACTCACCCTGAGGTGACAGCATTGCCTGCCTGAGAAATGCCAACCTCAGCAATGAGCCACCACCACGAGCGAGCAAACCCTCTCACCCAGAGGTGTAAACTTTGGCCTTGTACACCTCCAAATCAAAAACACCAGCGCCAACACACACCATGGCAGCGTGTTAAGTGCAGGTGTAGTTCAGGTGGTGTCATTGGCTTTTCCTCCTCAGCCTTCTGCAGCGTGCCAAACCTCAGCACGAGGTGCACCCTGCTGCGCTGGGGCGAGCCACACTGGTGTTTGCAAGGATGTCGGTCTGGTCCAGCCAAACAACCCCAAATATAAGCACTCGGCACAGGCAGAAATGGGACATCTTCCCTTTCCACCCTCCTCCAGTGGCAGGGATGAACAATCTGAATCTCAGCTGAGGCTTTTAAAAGGCATTATAAGAAACCAAGAAATCATTGCCCTCACTTCTTGAAAGCAAGGACTATACTCCATCCCCAGCGGGTACAGCACTGGCAAAGCCAGGGTTTGCTACGCAGACAGGAGAGAAAATAGGGGGAGGTCAAGTGAAACGCTGTCCCCTGTGGGTAACTGCCCCATGGTTTTACACTTTCTCTTCTCCCACAAGGCAGGCGAACCAACTTCTTTTGGCATCACTGTTGTCACTTTCCCTGGCTGTCCCAATCCTTGTTCCCCTCTGCATTATTGAAGGAAAACTCTGGGGTTTGGGTTTCTTTTTACCCCTTCGAACAAAGTTCAAAGGAGAGATTGAGACCTCTCCATTTCAATATGAAAAGAGAAGGGGACCTGTTCTCCAGGGCCCACCCTCCCCCCGGTACATACGCATCCCGCCTCATTTCACCCGATAATCTCCGTGGGGGGCTCTGGAGGGGGATGGCCGGGGACAGGGGGACAAGGTTCTCCAAGGTTAATCGCAAACTGCTGCCGCATTCATCGCAGCCGTGCCTGATTGATGGGCACCATTAATCACTGCCCAGAGAGGCTGGAGGTAAGGCAGAAAGGGCGGGGGGGGGGGAAGGGGAGGGGGGAAGAAGGGGGGGTGGCAGAGCTGTGGGGACGGGAAGCTGTGCCAGGACAGGAGCAGTGACACCAGAGCAACACGGGTTGGGAGACACAGAATGGCCACATCTGTTCACCCACAGAAAGTACACATGGTAGGGCTTCTTTCAAGGAACAGAAGTGTATCTGCCCCCTCACTTGCCGTGTCACACACACATGCCCTCTTGCAGAGCAAAGGGCAGGAGCGGAGGCAGAGAGAAGATCCCTCCAGCCTTTAAAAGTGCCCGTGGCTTTCAGTGGGGGATCAGGATTGGGGATTCTGGCAAGGAGGAGGGCTCGGGGCAAGGTAGGGGTGGGCTTGTCTTGCAGCCATAAGGCAATTAATAGATTTTCCGTCTTCTTTATGGACTGAAATGCCTCTGAGGTTTTTATAGGAACAATGAAGGCAGTAAAAGCCACCCAAGTGAGGTCAGATGAGGAGCTTGTGTGGGCGAGTGACTCCATTTAGAGACAAGATACTGGCATATGCATTTTCTGTCGTTCCTGACAATTTAATATACTCTTGCTTTCATACTGACCCAAGCTGTGGCTCACATTTCTAGGCAGGCTGAGGCTCTGTCTGTAGCAATGAAATTTGCAGCAGTGTTACCTACCTGGCTGCAAATGATAGCTGGGACTGGCAGCAGGGCTTGACACACTGCAGTGGGACCTGTTGCATTACAGAAGCTTCTTGTGCTTTCCACTGCAGACGTATGAGCCTGGCTTGGGCAGCTGTGCCAGGAGGCTTAGGATGATTTGCTTATCCCACTGCAATTGCTTCTGACATGGAATAACTATTAAACAACTCATGTTACTAAACAATGTGACATTTCTATGTTATCCTCTTCATCCCACTTTCTGCTGCCTCCTGCTTTGAACACAGGAGCCAGTGACTCGAGAACATGTGCACACACCAGTCCTTCTCCTAAACCTCTTGTCCAAAGCAACAAGAAGGAAAGTGTGGTTTCTAACAGGAATATCCTGCAAATATACTTTTTTAATTGTTTCCCTTTAAACAGCTGGTGTGACATTTTCAATTTTGCTCTTGCAATGTCAAAGGCAGCGTAACATTTGAAACTCATATGACTGCTATGACACGAGAAATATATCACCCAGATTTTTTTGGATGCATTTACTGTCATTTCAAGATGAAGGGCTGATGCCCAGTGCACGAGCCCAGTGTGGGCTTTTTTTCAGTCTGTCTTTCATGCTGTAGATAGGTGTGGTGACCACCAGCAGGGAACTGGGGTCTCTTTCTGGTACTGCCTTAGAGGGTACAGATGCGATGCAAAGGCCACTGCAAGCTACAGCAACCTGGATTTCAGTGAACTTTGGGGCGAACAGGTGTTATTTCAGAGATGGCTTAGGGGTTGGGGGAAGTGCTTCAGCCTCCATGAGCACCCAGGTATATAGGGCAAGAGGCAACTCCTCTACCCGTGACCACCTAAAGCTCCGACTGACGCATCTCCTCACCACAGACCCACTGATGGATGTAGGGAGGGCCAGGCATCAGCCAGGGGCGGCTGATCCTATGTCAAACAGTCATCCTACAGCCAGCAGAATGAATTGCTCTCAGAAAATGCCTCTGTCTTCGTGGGCTGCTAAAGTAGATGAGTAGTCAAATGACTAACTTAAAGTAGACACCACGCTCCTAGATGGCCGAAGGGAGATATTTGGGCTGGATTTTTATCCTCTCCCATTATATCCAAGACCGCCTCTTTCACCAGAGGCTGTTGACTTTCAAACAGAGTTTCTGCAATATCTACCGACAAATAAGAAGAAATCGTCAGAAAATGTGGTTTTATTTGATTGTACATTATTCTTTCCATAACTGAGGCTGTCAGGCCTGTGGACAGGGTCGTTTTTTTTAAAGTATGGCCACCTCTGATCCTCCAGCAGAGCTCTGTAAATCTGGGATTATGCTGAATTAATTTACTCTCTGACAGCTATCTCCTCCCAGCAGCACATCTTCCTTTCTCTGCTGCTGGCCATGACTGCATTTAGTTCTTTCACAAAGAGCACCTCTCAGCATAAGAGTTTCCCCCCAGAGAGTTAATCATGGATAGCTACATTACTTTAAACGTTTATTTTAATCTGAATTACATTCTCTGTGTTGACCAGCATTCCAAGAGATGTAAATCCCAGTTAAAGTAAGAGCCATCATTTCTCAGTTGCAGCGATTCTGGGCACTTCCAGTAGGGTCCACAGCTCTTGAGGACCTACCGAAAAATTCAGCTCCATCAGGAACCTGCACTTAGGTAGCCTGTGTGAATACACATCCCTCGTCATCTCCACCCAACTTTTACTTTGGGATCTTACTGCTGCCTAATGGAACCTGCCTGTTGAACTGCATAAACAGGGATGAGGGTGTGCTGGGCATCTCGGAACGGGCGGCTTCTTTGTGTGAAGGAAGGCACGGTCCTTGGGTCTGGAAACACCTTTAAGTTGTTTTGCCATCCTTGGTGCATGTTTCAACGGCAACATTATTGTAAAACAGCTTTGTGTTTACTTTGTGTACAGAAAAGATAAAATCAGCATTTATATGCAAACATGAACCAACAAGGAATTTCAAAATCTTGCCATTTCACTCCTCTGAGAAGAAGAGCCAGAGTTATTGTGTAACCAGAAACATCTGAAAGCTGGGGATTTTCTAGGTCTAAATTCAATTTAGATTATAAGGGACTAATTTAGGATCTGACTGTATCACCTTGGGCAGCCAAAATAGGTTCTGAAACACATGGAGACTGGGGCTTTGGGATGGAGGGTTCTCCATTTCGGACAACCTGGGGCACAGCGAGGATGGATCTGAGCTCTCCCTTTAAAATAAAGCTGGTGAAGTAACACAAGCCAAATTCTCAGCCAGGGTGAGCCACCTGAGCCCACTCTGATATCCCTGCCTGCCCCAGGGATTAGGGGGTGTTCATGTGTCCATCTGAGTTCTTCCAGGGTGCACAGCTGGAGCAGAACTCAGCATGGGCATATCTGCTTGAACGTCAAGGCCTGAAAGCATCAGACATGCAGAATAAAGGCTTTTACTGGGATTTCATAGCTGGAGCAGTGCATCGAGCCTCAGTGCATTTATGATTGCTCGGGAACCTGTGCCAGGCTGGGGGCACTTGAAAATATGGCATTCACAGCAGAGAGCTGCTCATGGTTTTCGAAAAGAAAATGTCCACTGCAAAAACTTCAGGGCACAGGTGTTTTCCTTCTCCTGGAGGTCTTGATTCCTGTGATATATCCCTGCCTCGCTGGGGCTAGTGGGGCTGCAAAACGAAGCACCTGCCCCAGGGCCAGCGCTCTCCCTCCCAGCTTCTGCCCAACCCTCGCCTTGGGGTTTATGTACCCGGGGGCGCAGGGACAAATGGGGATAAGAAGGTGGAAAAGGTCGTCTGGGTGGTGGCCACAAAGGGGGACATTGTGCCTCCAGAGAGGGGGTGGAAACGCCCGAGGAGTCGGAGACACGGGGGCACTTTGATGCAGTCTGGATGAAAGCGGGGAGGGGAGGGGAGGGAAGAGAGGAGGGGGAGCAAAACAGGGGGAGGAGACGACACCAAAACCCAAAAGGCAACAAAACTCTCCCAGCTGGGACACAAGTCAGGATGGTCCCTTTATTTAGATGGATAGAGCCAAGCACAATGTGGGGCAGCCGGGCGCCACCCTGCCCCTGTCCCTCACCAGCCCTTTCAAGCCTTTCCTCCCCGCGCCTCCCCTCCCTCCTCGGCTTCTCACTTTCTTCCATATTTTCCATTTTCTTGTTTTCCTTTGCTCCTTGTGCTCCACCTCCCACTTCCAGCTTTCTCCCACGATGAAAGCACTGAGAAAGAAAGTGGGGTGATGTCTGATGCAAAGTTAATTTTAAGTAGAGATGAGGAGGGGCAGACCAAAGGCACTGGAGAAAAATGGACTTGGGGAGGACCCTGTGAGGAGAGCCTCTCCCGACACACAAGCCATGACGTCTGTGTCTCAGCAGGTTTCTGGTCCCCGAGCTGTGTGCTGCAAATCCTACAGCAGGGCTGAATCTCGGGCAGAGAGCGCTCAGCGTTGTTAATACCACACAGATCCTGCCCTCTGAGAGGTTTTAGGAGCATATTTTGAACATCAAGGCTGGAGGAGTTTGGGGATAAGCTGTCACACACATCCGTACCTCTGTTTTTTCCAACCTGCTGTTTTCCAGCTGACCACCTGACTTTTTCTCATGCAGATTTTCTATCACTTCGCTAAGGAAGAAGCAGAGCCCAGAATTTTTCTGGTAGCTCAAATGTCATCACTGTACTTTGATGTATCTAGGTACCTCAAAATTTCCAGTAAAATGAAATTTTAACCTAAGCTGACCCAGAGTGAAGTCTTTTCTTCAGCAAACTGTCTGCTGTAGATCTTGACCACTAAGAACTTCGGCACTCTCAAGAAAAGGTTCAACATTTTGGAATGAAAAATCATTGTGTTCGACAACTCCCAGAATGGACCATTTTGTAATGCAAATGCTCAACTTCTAAAATCCTTCTTATTCACTGCATCTACTTTTTTACAAAAAAAAAAAGCTATATGGAAAAAAAAATCTCAATTCAGACAATAAATTATCAGGGGAAAGAAACCAGAAAAAAATCCTCCTCTTAATTTATTTTCAATAAATGACTTCATCAGTGCTGGCAAAATAGTATCTTCTGTAATGCTCAGCTCAGAACTTATTTGAAATATGTTACTTGCTTAGCAAGCAACGCTTCAAGGGAATTATTTTAACTCCACAACAGAAGTTTCAACTCACGTCTCTTATTAGAATAGAACACGACAAATCTAAACGGGCACAAATAAATTAACACAGGAAATTCACTTTGGACTTAACTCTTCTGGATGTTAACAATTTGCTAGAGAAGAGCTGTACAGCTGTTCAGATTGCTGCAGTGGCTGAAGGCAGCAGCTGCAAGTCCTGGATATTCTATCCTGCACAAGGATGCAACGATGCAGCATGCAGTGCACCATGCGGTGAGGATGCCACTTCATGGGGTCAAGGCTGACAGTGGGGAGAAAGCTGGGACAATGTGGGTGGCTGTCCAGTTTACTCACAAAGAATGGTCCCAAATCGTGTCCCCTCAAACACAGCAGAAGAAAACATCTTGTGGGCAGCCTGTGTGGCCTCCTGCCCCAGTCTGTGCCCTCAGAAGCCCTCTTCCTCTGTGCCCTCTCCAGCTTGCTGCTCCCTTCCCTGCATGATTACTGCAACGTGCACACTAAATGCAGCCTGTGTCCAATATCCCACCAAGGAACATGACACTGCCCTTGCTTTCTCCAGCAGGTTTTACTGCACGTAGTGGGTTGGTTATGATTTGTGCTAGGCCTGAAAGAGTGCCCAGAGGTCCCTTTAACAAGTTGTGTGCTTCTCTTCAACAGCAAGACTTGCCTGCCGGCAACCATTAGCTGTCTTCAGCATCATAAACAGTCAAATTCAGCTTACACCACGTCTGAACTTGGCTTAGGCACTAGTTTTTCTGCCAGTACATCACTGTTTTCAACTCCAGTCAGCACTGTTTTGAAGTTATTACTGTCTGGTGGCTGGGGTTTTTTTGGTGGTGTATGCATCCTAAATGAGCTTTGTGGTCTCCCCTCTTCAAAAGCTTCTCTGCTCTCACCTCCCTTTACTGGCTGTCCTCTAGCAAGACCAAAGACCAAAGGGTATAAACTATCTCAGCAGCGCTCCAGGTCCATGCAGCGTGCAGGGATGCAGCCTGCGGGACAGTCCTGGGGGCTGCTGGAGAGAGGGCTCGGGGGAATCAGGCAAGGAGACGGTGCAGAGCTGTGCCGGGGTGCACCCAGACCTGGTCCCCATCCTTGCCTCCATTCAAATCAGGCCCAAATACAGCTTGCACTGCAAACTTCAAGCTGCTTGAAGCACATCTCACCCTCTCCATTGCCCAGTTTGCTCAGGTGTCTCCTGGGCGAGGAGAAGGAGACACAGAAGCACCCTTGGCACTGAATCAGGTGCAGGTGTTTCACTGAGGAGACCAGTTGCTTCCACTGACACCAGCTGGCTTCCTTTTGATAAAGACAAGCCCATGGTGAAGGTGGGCTGGGGCCAGGAAAATGGGAGTCAGCAGTCTGTGCAGAGGGCTTTGCAGGTACTCTGCTGGTAAGGGGATGATGGTATTTACTAATACTTCTAAGCTAGGCTTTTATTTACCCAGTGGGTTTCACCTGCTTTTTCTGTGGCTGGTTCTGCTAAAGTGACTGTGGCTCCTTTGTGGAGCCTTGAAGGAATTGTATGTGGGAAACGGAGTGAAAGGGAAAATGTGTTATAGTATTGCAACACTTCCTACTGGTATTTAACATCCTGACAAAATTCATCTTTTCTACAAAAAAAAAAATCTTGAAGTGCTTCATTCAAGGGAAAGATATTTGCTGTGTTATAAAAGTGTCAACATTTCACTTACAAATTGGTCATTCTTTTGGCAGTGATTTTAACAGAAAATTCCCCTTGGGGCTATCATGCCTCTTTGTTGGTTTTTCTTCCCTTAAGAAAAGAAAAAAGCCAAAACCAAACAACTTAAAAAGCAAGCACAATTTACTGGGTCTGGTGACTGGATAACTGTTGTACTGCAGGCTCTAAGTGCTGGGGCTGAGGCCAGGAGATGAAAGGAGAGAACTGAGGCTTCTCCAGCAGCAAAGTGGATGCTCGCAGGTCAAAGCCTGAAGCACTGCCCTGGTCCTGGCAGCCAAACAATTGCCTTACCACAAGTTTCTCCTTTTCTGATGTTTATGTTTCTGCTGTTATTAACATCTACCCATAAACAAAAGCATTTATGGAAGGGGAGGGAAGGGTGTCACAGACCAATACTTGAAATCGTTTCTCTGTGCTTCTTGCTCTGATTTAATGCATTATGCTTTCCACTGCTGACCACTTTCTTACACTTGCTTCTCCTTCCCATTTCTGTGTTTCTCTATGTGACTGTTTATTTCTCCTCTCTTGTACAACAGTGCTGATGGTTTTGGCAGATTACAAATGTCTGTCTAGTCTTGGGTTTTTCCTGCTCACCATGTGTGGATGCTGATGTTGGAGCCTACCACCTGGCTGGAGTTCCTCTGAGGATCTCTCTCCCGCCTCACCTGTAGCAGAGCCGTGATAGGACTTGTGGGTGCCACTTCATGTATTCTTTTGCCACCTTGTTGTGCTTGGGGACAGAAGAGAGGTGACAGCAGGAGTAAGGAGGCAGCCAGTGATCTGCAGAAAAGGAAGATTTAGTCATCCTGATCTGAACAATGATCTCTGTCTCATTGTAGGCTCTCAAGAACAAGAGAGACGCTCAATTTAAATTACAGCAGAAATCTCAGTCTCTGATGTTTTTGCAACGCTTTCCCTAAGCTAAGGATGCTGATGCTCTCCTTCAAATTTCTCTTCTTGAAGATGGTGACAGCAGAGGTGCAAACCAGCCCATCTTACTGGGAAGTGCCTTAACCATGCCACCTCTCTCTTTTTTGTACTAGCTTTACCATTATTCCGAGTAGACCTTTATTATGGGAGAATAATGGGTGGAAGAATATAATATACTCAGATATAATAAAAAGACTGAGAATCTGTAAGTGTAAAACCCCTCCATATTCTCGGAGTCAGCCACAGGAGCATCCACTCACTTCTCCAAAGAGCAAGCCCCAGGGACCAGCTTAAGAAGACCTGCAGTGAGTGCCAGGGGTGCTCTGAAAGCACCTGGCAGAGCTCCTCTGTTCCTCTGTGCCAGAGTGTGCACAAAGCTCCAAAGGAGCTGGGCGTTGATGGTGTCCCCGCAATTCTAAGCCATTTGTTACACTGCCTGATAACCTCCTTGGGGCGTGACATTAACCTGTGATTACGCTTGGTGCTGCTTTAATATTGTTAGTCCCATTATTCCCAGGTATGCCTGTGGCCAGTGCTTTGTTGACGGCAGTTTCTGGGAAGCAAATCGAACCCTCGTTGGCCAATGCCCAAGCTGGGCAAAGCCAGGCCAGCTCTGCCTGCTGTCAGCTGTGCAAGGGGCTGCCTTTCACTCCTAATTCCGCCCCCTTCCAGGCTCCTGGCCCGCATCCAATCCAGATAAGAAATGACTGAAAATTGTTGCTGTTAGCCAGCTATTCTGTGACCTGCATGAAAAGAGTGAAATGACCTCGGGACTAGTCCCGGCACACAGCCGTCTGCCCACAAGCCGTGGCAGCCGAAAAGCCTCGGTACGAAGACCAAAGGCTGGCAGGACAAGTATTTTCTTGGCGGCTGCTCCTCACAGATAGGAGGGGAAGCAGCAATAAGCTGATTCGCAGGAGCTCGCCTCGCTGCCTGCTGTCCGTAACAAGACCTTTATGAGGTGTTAATGTAGTTGTGAGTTGTTTTACATTGAAACCAACCGTGGGCTATTTTCTGCACGATGATCTGTGGCGAAGAGGGTATTTGCTGGTGATGTCTTGTGGTGGTAGGAACAGGAGAAAGCCCTTTTCCTCTGGACTCTTATCTCCTAATGTTCTCTCCTGAAGTCCCCTGTGGTGCTGGCGCTCTGCTGAAGCCGCTCTCCCTACATGGAGGAACAGAAATGCCATTCGGCCGTGGAGATGCTGCAGGGCATCCTCCTCCCTGCTGCCTAGCTCTTCTTGGGGTGTACAAGCCTTCAAGCAGGCCTTTCCTTCAAAATTATTTTTAGTAGTATGTGAAGAAATTTGGAAGGAGTGTAGCCATGGAACTGAAGCTGAGGTTGCCCATGAGGGACAACATCATCATTTAAACACTACTGAGCAATAACGCATGGAACTATTTTTACCATGTGTTGGGCTTCAAGTGCTTTGGGTAACAAGCAAAGCTTCAGTCCGAGCAACAAAAAAGTGCCAAGGAGGGGACCGTGGTTGAAAACTGAAGGGTTCTTTCAGCCTGGGGATGGGGGCAGCTAATCCTGACACCAGCCTGCAACTTGTTTCTGCTTCATTAGGCATTAATGTGTCATTAGACATTTCTGTGACCTGTGAAATGCTGCTTAGGAAAACGGGCACCCATCGGTGGATGGAGATATGAGAGGTTTACAGAAGTGTGCTTTGTATCTGCACATTGACCAGTGTGTGCCCCCTGGAGTCGTCAGCCTTTTTTTTTCTTAGTTCTCAGAATTCCTTAGCTTATTTTCTTCTGCCCGAATCTATCTGACTCTCCTGCAGCCCTGTACCTTAAGGCTGGGTTTGTGTCTTGCTGGGAGCTGGGGTTTCCATTTTAGGCACTGAGTTTCTAGTTATACATGTAAAGAGTAATGATGTACTCATCAGAGGCATTCCCCATCCTGGCCACAAGCATTCCGTGTAGCAGTTTAGGCAGGCACTCAGGCTTCCTGGAACCCCTCATGGCAGCTCTTGGTTGACAGCAGCTAACCCAGACACTGAGGGTCTCATCATCCAGTGTAGCTGGCTCCTGCAGGCAGGGGAAGTACCTGGCTGAGAAGACAGGTCTGCTGTAACTCTTGCTGCTGACAGGTGACTCTCATGGTCGGAGTGCTTTCATCTTCAAGTCTTTGAACTGGCACTATTTTGCATAAATGGAGCAGAGAGTTCTAGGGCTGGGTTTTTAGGGTCAGAAGTCTTCTCAACAGGGTCCAAGCAGTCTTCAGGTGGTGCTGAAGATGAGTGAGCTTGGCTGGCTAAAGGTACCCGCTACAACTGCCAAAGAACCTACCTTGCATCCTCCCTAATGCTTTCTTTAAAGTGTGCAATGATTCAGCTCCCTTCTCTCTGGTGTAGCAGAGCTCTCTTCAGCAGCTTGATCTTAGAGTCTGCCATGACCATGGTTGGGGAAAGGAGTCTCTCTGTCCATCCTGTGTTTCTAAAACACATGTACATCCTTTTCCCTGCACCTTCTTCTCCCTCAACTGTTTGGAAGACTCATGACCACTGTGGGGTTTTTTAAAGTAAATTGTACGTTCCTGATTTCCCTCTAGTTTCGACTGAAACTCTGACTGACAGCATTAAGGTAATTTGTGATGCTGACTAAGCTCTTTTTTCCCCCCTAATATTAATATTGCTTAAGTGAAAACTCCTTACAGCTAATTTCTTGCCAATAGTTACAGTTGATACTGCTTCAAAGTTGCTGCAGAAGTATCTTGGGTGATCAGATGAACGTGGTAACAATGCTGGGAGTTACATGACTGAGAGCCAAATATTGCTTTTGGAAATACTAAAATGATCAGTGCACCTAAGGAAGGAAAACAAACACGCTGCCAAGCAGTGGTAACATGCTTTAAACAAATGCACTCTGCCATAATGGGACATTTGTGCAGACCAATGCAGCAGTCCCAATTTCTAAACTGCTTGGAAAAGATGACATGATGTTGGTTTAGGCTGAGAATAAATATATGTGAGTCTCTATGAGTTTATGTCTGGCTAAATTTTTGGAGGTCATCTGTGAGGATGAAGCCTTTAAACCCTCTCTGGGGAAAGGTACCACATTACTCCCCCCTCTCCACCAGCCCTCCCTGCGCTGCCAAGCACAGCTGATCACTTAACACCCAGGTCAGCTCACAGCTCTGGCTCCTACCTGGGGGACTGTTCAAGAGCCATAAAGGGTAAAACCTTTGCAAGACATTTAGTAATTTGAATTCCCTGTGCCTTTCAAAGGGACTGTTTATTACAGCAGCTTTGATGAGGGACTGAACTTGAAGCAAAATAACTGTTGCTCTTGATTGCAGGCTCCTAAATGCTGCTTGCTGTTAAGGGCCTTCATTTTCCCATGACTCGTTTTGGGGATTTTTTTTCCTCTCCAAATGGAATCATGTATGTGGGATACTCTTACAGATCTGGACGACAGAGCATCCACTGCAATTACTGAATCTGGAATTGCTGAGTGACACTCCTGAAAAATTTTACCTTCCCAGTACTAAGGCAGCAGAGATTATACACACGGTTCCTGTAAAGTAGGTCAATTTTAATAACCATTTCTGCTTTGTGTTCATTCAGCATATTCCACAGGCCAGCCCATTTTGCTCCATTCAACTCCTAACATTCACCAGAGCTCTTTAAGGGAATTAACGGTCTCTGCCATAGTTTTTTGTGCCATCAGCCCTATGTTTTGTTTCACAGCAGCCTTACCTTAAAGACACACAGTTTTTACCTCTGGCTCACCTCCCTTGAAGCAGGTCTTCAGCATGAGCCCAAAAGTAATGGACAGAGCTTATTAATATCTGACTATAGTTTCCAAGGAGCAATTCACATTTGCTTATTGCCTTTAGATAAAGACTATGTACATGCAGGACAAGGTGGGACACTGTGGGTTATACGTGGTTTTTAAAGGACAACACTGTTCTCAGAGGTGCTGCTCCCCTGAATAAAGGCACCCCAACCTACCTCCTGAGAGCTGCTGCCAGGAAAAACAAACTTGAGATACCTACTTCCTCTTTACCTTCCCATGACTCTCCCATCATCCCAGGCTGGGGCAACACAGCCTCCTGCAGCTGCACCTTCAGGAAAGGGGTTACCAGCACCGAACCTGCCTTGTCTCCTACACACAACTGCAGCTCCCCACACATCACCCCTGCAGTACCTGCTCCAAGTGCTGAATTTACAAAACTTGAATGGCTGAAAAAAAGTAAGCCTGGAGATTATGCTATGCTGCTCTTTATCCCGTTCTGCACGTGAAACTTGGTCCAAGGAGAGCTGCCTCGCTGCTGTATTACTCGTTACTCCCCTCTCCCACCCCTTCAGGCAATAGTTAAGTTACCTTGGGCATTTCTGGCAAATATACATATCTTACAGCCCTGAAGCCATTTATAAATAGATTTTTATTTATAAAGTCAATTTACATAAAATATGATACTCTCTTAAAAACGGCATATGTACAACTTAAGAAATCCTAGCAAGTGCATACAAAAATGCCTTCAATACATCTTTTTTTTAATAAAACTTCAGTTTTCAGAGAGGTGGACCTTCACACCAGGCAGACTCAGACACCACGTTAAAACACCACATAACTTTACAGTCTTTTACTGAAGTGTTTGGAGAGAATAATTCAAAAAAACCCAAACGAACACCTTTTCATCTATACCGTGTACGTTCCCAAAACATTCCAGCTGGTAGTGTTCAAGAACAAGTGGATAGGACCTGCTAAAAATAGAACCATCTCATCCCTTTTCTCTAAGGTTTCTTGTACAAAAATAAGTCTTCATACACCAGTGTCCCTATAGGCAGTTCAAGTTACATATAAAATAGAATCTGACATGATAAAAAATTCCCTCCCCCTCCAGAAACAAGGAAGCATCAAGTGTTTTTAATTTTTTTTTTTTCCCTTTCCACCCCTCCAAAGCAACACCAGACAGCAGCGGCGGGGGGAAGCAGGTTCGCTCGGGCATCCTCTCCGTGGGTCGGCAGCTCCCGGCGGGCAGGCAGAGCCGCTGGCCCCGCGCAAGGAGCGGGACCCCGCAGTCAGCTACATCATTGCACTTTCCACAGCCAGAAGACGACGGCTGAACCCGGTGAGAAAAGCAGCCAGCGGGGCCCCGCCGGGGTGGAGGTCCGTACTTTCGGGGGGATGCTGCTGCAGCCGAGACCGCGGGCGCCGACGTGCTGCGGGCTGAGCGCGGCTGCGGAGAGACGTGAGGAGAGTCCCGGTGGGTTCGTGCCCCGCTCCCCCGAGCGCCGGGGGGCAAGCGGCGCCCCCTCCCCTCCGGCTGCCCCCTCACCTCCCGCCGGGTCAGTAGCTCCCCAGCCAGCTGGTGAAGTCCAGCAGCTCCCGCTCCTCGGGGCTGAGCGCCGCGTCGTAGCCGCTCTCCTCGGAGGAGCACGGCGAGCCGGGCGCGGAGGAGGCGAAGGAGGGCGAAGCGGAGGAGTAGCCGCCGCCAACTTCCCCGACAGCCACCCGCCCGCGGCCGTCGGGGAAAGAGGCGGCGGCGTCGTGCTCGTCGAGGAGCCGCTGCAGGGCGCGGATGTACTCGACGGCGGAGCGGAGGGTCTCCACCTTGCTCATCTTCTTGCTGGCGGCGCCGTGGGGGACGTGCTGGCGGAGGGCGGCGAAGCCCAGGTTGACGAGCCGCACGCGGTTGCGCTCCCGCTCGTTCCGACGGGCCACGGCGGCCGCCGCCGCCGCCCCGGTGCCCGGCAGGGCGGCGAAGGCCAGGCGGCGCTTGCAGCGCAGCAGCTCGGGGGAAGCGGGCCGCCGGCGGCCGCGGGGTGCGGCGGGGGGTAGCGGCGGCAGAGCCCCGCCGTTCATCGCCGGGCGGCCACGGCGGCGGAAAAAAAAAACCAAAACAACCAAAAACTAAAAAAAAAAAAAAAAAGTCAAAACTAAATTTAAAGCGAGACAAAGGAGGCGGGGGTGGGCAGCGCGGGGCAGTTTATCCCCATGCCCGTGCTCTCCCGCCGCCGCTCCGCGCCTCTGCGGCGGGTCCCGCCGCCGGCCGGCCCCTTATCAACGCGCGGCGGCTCGCGAGCCCCCGCCGGCCGCACGCGCCGCGCACGCCGCGCCACGCGCGCCCGCCGCCGCCGCGCCCCCGCCCGCGCCCTCCCCCGCGCGCGCCCCCGCCCCCGCGCGCGCCCGGCGCGTGGCGCCGCCGGCCCCGGCAACCGCCCCCCCCCTCCCCTCACACACACCCCGCACACCCCGCCGGCCGCGTCCCTGCCCTGCCCCTGCCCCTGCCCCCCCCCCTGCCCCCCCGCCCCAACCCTTGCCTCAAATCACCGCCTCTGCCCTGGCAATTTTTAACGTTTTAGTGTAATTTAGTTTTTATTATTACTCGGGGGAGGGGCCCCCCTCTCGCTCCGCCTCCTCCGCACGTCAGAGCGGGCACGCACGAGCAGCCGGGGCTCCCTGCTGCCCTCGGTGAGGTGGGAGCCGTGGGTTCTGTCCCTTCAGATGTGCCACCAGCCCGGCCCCTGCCAAAACCGGGTACCTCGCGGGGGACGGTGTGGGGAAAGCGGGGGCCCGGCAGCGCGGCTGCTCCCAGGGCTTTCCCTGCGGAGCGGGGAGTGCCGGCACCTGGCTGCCGGTCGGTGCTTGCCTGGCAGAGAGACGGGACGCACCGGGGCTCTGCTTTGTTACATCCACCAAAAGAGTATAATAACAAAGATTTATGGTAGTGGCGTGAGTCATGTTACCAACGCCGGCTTTTTGGGCTTCAATGGGAGATTCAGGGATAAAGGCATGGAGACGAGAAGGAAAATGCAAAGATTTTGTAGCTCGGGGGTTGCAGCCCGGCTTCCTTCTGCCATGCCAAGCAATGCTCCTTGGCTCGCCTCCGGTGGGAAGAGCAGCAGGGTAAGGTGCATTCAGATAGCTGGATGGAGTGGGGAGAACAAACGAGCTTCCTCCTGTAGTCCCGGGAACTTATGGGGAGAAATAACTTGCATGGTGTTTTGCTAAATAAACAGGATGGATGGAGGGGGAGCTACATGAACGCAGTGTCCTGGGGCTGTGTCCGCTCTCGGCTTCAGCACAGCTTCAGGATGTGCTGTCCTCGGGGCTTCGCTCCTACCCAGCCTTTAAAAAAAAATAATCCAGCTGTGTGAGGAAGTTCAGTTACAGGGCTTCGCTTTTTGGGGGGGGGGAACATAACCCCATCTCAGGAAAGTGCTCCAAGTTGGTGTCTTTGGCACCAACTTGGTGGTGGGGATGTGTCGTCATGTGGACAGGTGCCAGCAAGGCTCTGCAGCACTATTTGGATATCAAAGGGTCTGTATTCCCCTGGCTGCCCTGAACCACTTTGGTGCTGGTCCTTGGGTATATCTAAGCCAAAATGGTAGTTCAAAGGGCTATCCATGACTCCTTGATGTGACATAGAGGGGCCTTTCCTAGGTTCTGTGTGGGGTATTTAGGGAGCAGCAAGGCTCCATTATGTTGAGAAATATTTTCCCGGGAGAGAAATATTTTCCCAGGAGGTCGGTTGCAATGGCAGTGGCTTGAAGGAACCCGCGCCACTGCAGTGTCCCAGGCAGCCGAGCTGAAATTCCTGACAGTATGGAGCCTGCGAGCACTTTGATTTTCTGGTAATCAAGCACGCAGAAGGCTTAGCACCCAAATTCAGCGGCTCCTGAGACATTCTTGGCTATGCTGTAGACCTGGGGGCAAACCAATGAGCAGCCCTGCAACTTCTCTGAAGGACTTGACCCCAAAGGAGCAGCTCGTGGCATGCGGCACAGGCAGAGCATTTTTCCTGGTCGGTTCCAGGCAGTGCCGGAGAGCTGCTTGTGCCTTGAACATGTTTGGGAGTGCACACACTGCTTGCTCAGCTCAGGCCATGTCATGCACTTGTCTCCAGCATCTGCAAAGCTGCCCTGGCTGGTACAGGGGGCTTCTCTTGTGCTCACTATCAGGTGTAGCTTAGTCAGTAGGGGCATTACTGCAGTGGAGTAATATTGATGTTCTTTTATTACCTCGTCTCTAATTTCTGCTGAAAACCTTTTTCACAGGAAAGGGGAAGCTGCTGCCCTTGAAACTTTTCAAGAGAAAGCCTTCTGTATCGAAGTGCCACACTCAAGAGTAATAACTGGATTTTTATCATACAAAAATAGCTACAGGGAATTTTTTCATTAATAACGCACATCCGTAAACCCGGCCTCAAGGGAGAGCACGCAGCCTCCAGCCACAGAGATTCCACGCTCAGCTCAGGGATGAACTTGACTTGTCCGAATTGGCTTCAGGGCTGCTGCTCACAACGTGTGTTTCCAGACAGATGTGGCCATCGGGTCTGATGCACAACACACAGCAAGTGCTTACACTTTCCTAGCAGTGCAGCTGGCTTCCCAACAGTCTGCAGGAAGGTAGGTAGGTACATCTTGTACTCAGAGAAATGCAATCTCACTCGAAATCTCTTTATAAAGTTAATGACTATGTAAGATCCAGTAGAACAAGACATCATTAAACACTGTCTGTGTTCATAATCAACTTCCTGATCATAATCTGGGGAGAGAGAGCATCCAGCAATGTGCTACCTATCCCCAGAGAGTAGGGAGAAGAAATTCTCCTCTCCGGGAGCAGGTAAGGCAAAAATGATAACTGTGTGCTTGATGTGGACACCTTGCAGCCCCATGTGGCTTTGGCCAGTGTGCTGCAAGGTGGCCAAACGATGCTCAGGGAGAAGGAAAAAGGGCCTCTGGAAAGGGCCTCTGACACTACATTTAGTTCTTGCACCTGCCAAAGTTGAGAGCAAAGTGCTGCCCCTGACTTGGCACATGTGTCAGCAGGAAGGGTGGGGTGCTGGGTCAGTCCTGGTGTCACCCATGCATTACAGGCAGCTGACATGGACTTTTTAGGGTATTTTACCAAAACCTTCTGGACTCCAGCAGAAAGCAATAGAGGTCCTGTTGCAATAAAGCTTGAGAGGATGTACGTCAGAAATAAAAAGTGATGGGCAGTTGAGCAGCCCTGTTCATGGTGAGCCCACTTGCCAGACTGGGCTGTGCTCACACTGGTTTTACCAGGAGCAGGGCTAGATGGAGCAGGGCTTGCATTGTGTCTTCAGGTCTATCACCTGCACAGCTGGCTCCTGGGCAGTTATGGTTTGCAATTAGATAGCATGTGAAAAAGAAAAAATAATTTTGTTTGAGTAGGGCAGTGTGCTTTAGAGCTATGAGTACGGTTCTTTCAGTGGAGAAAGACGTTCATTTGGGTTTATTCTTTGAAGGGAACTCCCTGTCTTCAGCTTATGCTCTTTTCCAATGTAATCTTTCTCTGGCTTGATGAACTATTTTTAATAACTCTTCTGACATTTTATTTGCTCACCTATAATAATTTCAAATTGCCTGGGAATCACTAGAGGATTTCTGAGACACACGTTGAAAATAATAATAAGTAAAAAAGTGCTTTGGAGATATTATGATTTCTCTCTGGTTTTGTGTCTTCCAAGGCAGCCTCCAGCCAGCCTTGTTTCCATTCACAGTGGAGTTGTATGGTGCATCTGAAGCTTGGCAAAGCCCAGCACCTCCCCCTTTTCTCCTCTCTTTCCTGTCTTGAAAAGAGATGGCCCCGGGTTTAAAAGTTGATTTTTAGCTTTGATTGTGTGTATGTGCTATATGAATGCTAAGCAGCCTTTACAATGCATCCTTGTGATGTGCCTGGGAAGGCAGACGCAGGCTCTGAGGTCTCCCCGGCTTCCCATCACCCCTATGGCTGCGGTGTGGTTTGATATGGACATGTTTTATTTACGAGCGAGCTTTAGGGTGAATCCAGCCGTGTTACGGGCAGTAGCTGAAGGACTGAATGAGCTGAGCCACTGACACTTGTAAATCTGACACATTTGGAGCTGCTTTCTGCTGTGGAGGAGAGGTATTTTCCCTAATGGTGCTGTGGGCTGGAAAAGGAGGAGGCTCCTGAGAGGCAGCAGGGACCTGGCACAGGAGTATCCTGCCTGCCTGGATGATGCGTGTATTTTTGGCTCCTGGGTGACATCCTCTTTCTTGCTTCCAGCCCATCCTTTCTCAGGAGCAGGAGTAGCAGTGCCCCAAAGCCAAGGAGGAAGTTTCTCTTCTCTGCTGCATCGACAGAGTTCAAGCAGCTGAGGCTGGGGTGCTGCTGTTCCATCACTGATGGCTGCATTGATGGAGTGAGAGCCAGAAAACTGGACGCTGAGAAGGCACGAGCCTAAATTCAGCCTCTTCTTCTCCATTTGTGTTTAGTGTCTCAAGTTCACCCCATGCAGAATTAACACACCAAATCCCCCAGCTCTTTTAGAACATCCCTCTGACAGAGTGGGCATTGTTTCCCTCCAGCTCAGAAGAGTGTTGAGAGTTTATAGCTTTGCAAAAAAATATGATCTGGCTTTGTTCCCTTTTTAAAACCAATCCTTCCCTTCTGGATGAGGTGGCACATCCTTCTGAGACCCGTGCAGCTGGGGATGCTGGTGTATATTTTCATAACAGACATCTGCAAGCTGCCACAAGGCTAGAAAGAGAGCATCTGTGCTCCCTGGGATATTTGCAGACTCACTACCATCTTTCCATGCTCCAACTGATAACCAGAGATAAGGGAGGAAGCCACAGGCAGGAGCTGTGGTCACTTGTGGTTTTTACACCGCTTTTGGGAGTGATAAGTTGTGCTCTTGCAAAGGGGACCAATCGATAAAACCTGCCAGAGTGGGCAGGAGGCCGAGTCTTGCTGGAAAAGCCATGCTGCCATCCAGCCCACATGCTGGCTGTGGGGGTGGTTCCCTGGCATGCCACCAGCCCTGCCTCTCTTGCCACTGGGATGAGGTTGAGGGGACACCCTGCTTCTCACCAGTGCTTCCTGGGCAGAGAGGTAGGTGTGTGCCTGCTGAGGCAGGTGTGTGCCAACAACAGGGCACCCAGGGGAAGTTTAATCCCATAGAAAGTAAAGTGTTGCACAGATTGCCTTTTTGATGGGCACAGGTAAGATGAGCACACAGACTCCTCCTGTGCCCCCTTCAGCAGTGCCCTTCCATGTGCTAAATTTGCCTCCTTCAATCACAGCCCAACCTCTTAATATCCCAGCTCTACTCTACTGCTTTCTTTTGGGTGAGGCAGTGACTTTCTTTTGGCTTTGTTTTTTTTTTTTTTGGAGGGGGGGGAGGGAGCAACTTCTTTTGCTCTTGTTATTTTTCTGATGTTAGAAATCCACATATGCTCTGTCCCAAACATGAACCTTTCAAGGCATACCTGTATGGGATAGAGGGTAAGAGAGAGGAAAGAGAAATAGCAAAAAATCCCTCCACCCCTGAGCCCAGCAGGCAGAGCAGTTAGTAGAGGGAATGGGTACTAAGGAAGAGCACCAAGCACTACAGGTGGGAGAATCATTAGAAGACACGGGCAAGCTACTCAGAAACTGGCATTTTCTACCAAAACAGAGGAAGCAGCTGTTTAAACCCAGGTGTTTAAAGTTACAGACCTGCTTTCAGAGCTCCGTGAGTCAGTGAAGGTACCCGTTTTTATAGCTGGAGACAAAAGGAGGTAGAACATATTTTGTGGGAAGACCAGGAGCCCATGCAAGGTGGGTAGATGGCGATTTTGGGAGCTCTCAGGTGGACCTGAGGTGAGGTACGAGGCTCCTGCAGAAACTGAGGAGACCTTTAGAGAACTGGGGTGGGAATTGCCCTTCAGAAAGCCCACGTCGATCATCCCGCCCTTCGGGAAAGGGTTCTGCTGGCCTGTGGGGACCTCTAGTGTGAGACTTGGCTTCTCGCAGGTCTCTCTGCGGTGGCAGTCGTTTAGGACCGGGGAAGGAACTGGGGTCTAGGGGGAAACGAAGATGGGTTCCATGTTTTTTTCCCTGTCCGTCGCTGTGAAACAGGTTCTGGGTGTGCTCAGGGCAGGTGACACGTCTTGGTGACTGTCGCTCGTGGCTGGGCTGACGTGGCTTGGTGTTACACACAGAGCTGTGCTTATGCCTTCTTGCAGCCCTTCCAGATTTAAGCTGTAACTCCACGGGTGGACCAGCTCTGCTGCCTTTGTGCCAGGGATCCTTCACCTTGGAAATGCAGGTGACAACACCTCCGTCTGTCCTCTAGTACCAGAAGAAATGATGGGTGCCCACAGTTCTGCATTCAGATGCAATCCTAACTCTGACAGTGTCTTACAAGGCATTTTCCCTGTCTGGTCTGTTCCCGGGCATCCTGCTCCTGAACGTGGGTGGCTTGGCATCAGCTGCCTCACCAGCCTGTTGTCCTCTCCCCACTGCCCTCCTGCCCTGTTGTCTATCCCTTGCTTTTCCTCAGATGGTCTCCAGCTGGTGGCCAGAGGAGGAAGGTCTCTGTCTGCACATGGGTATATCAGTGTCTCCTCCTGGGCATCAGGGCAGGGACCTGTGAGCCATGGGGACACCTGTTTTTGGCACTGGCTGTGGCAGTTCTCTCTTGTGTCTTGGAAGACTGCAACCAAGATGATCTGCAGGAAAGCTTGCAAGAAAGCTAGTGATGTAGTCAGAAAATCATGACATGCTTTTTCCTGTGCTCATGGCTTTGTGCAACTCGCTTTCTCTTCTCTTTGCTTTACAAAATGCATCTTCCTTCCTTTTTTCACTCCTCTCCTCCTCCTTCTTTGCCATCTTCCTGTAACTGCAGTTACTGTTGTGGGATAGTTTTACTTTTTTACTCCCTTTGTTTGCCACCTGGGGGGAGTGCAATTATTTTTCATTACTCTGTTTCACCTGTTCTTCACCAGTCTGGTTCCAAAACTAAGGATGATTAAGGCACTCAGTTGTTCAGGCTCACTTTGGCCAGATCATTCTTGAGGCTGCTTTGCGATTTACTTTTGAGAAATACATG
This sequence comes from Lycocorax pyrrhopterus obiensis, assembly GCA_014706295.1. NCBI lineage: Eukaryota > Metazoa > Chordata > Aves > Passeriformes > Paradisaeidae > Lycocorax > Lycocorax pyrrhopterus. The sequence continues at coordinate 13,752,614 of JACSVZ010000007.1, read as the reverse complement.
TCCTGGAGACAGCTGATTTTGAAGACCAGAAATCTGCAGCTGTGGGTCCATGGAGCCTTCAGTGCTAGGAGAGGGGAAAGGATAGAGTTAAAATGTCCACGGACAGTGAGTGTCTCCTGGGCAGGGGGTTATATTTCCATATAGCCATTTTCCTGAATAAAATACTACCAAGATGTGTTTTTTTCCCTTATCTGCAAATGCAAGTTCTAATAGAGACTCAGCCAAAGGTTATTGCCATGTGGTGGTTTCACATGGGGAGAGAAGACTCTTACGCAGATCTGTTTGGGGGGGTTTAATCTCTTCTTTAAACAAGAGGTTATTTTTTTTTTAAATGAAGTTTTCCTAGACTTTTCCCCAAAATACTATTAATGCAGATTATTAAAAAAATGTTACTGACAATGTTCACTAAGCAAAACTGCATTCCAGTGAAAGTCAAAGCAGGATATTTTGACACTGACTCTTCTTTGTACAGTTTAAAATTTTTTTTAAAGGAGCTTTGCTCCAAACTCCATGAAAGGTTGTTTTTCTGTGTGCCCTTCCTTCTTTCCCAGCTGGCTGCGTGTGGGAGCGGACAGGAGCTGACTGAGAGCCTGTTCAGAAGGTGACTGCCCTAAGCAGGATTTAGTAATCAGGCAGGAGGAGGTGCATCGGCACGTGGTGGGGACTCCACTTCCTGAGAGGCCCCGCTGTGGCCATGCCTCCCTTTGGTGGAAACCCAGGCTTTATCAAGAGCTGGAGGGACCAACTGCCAGCTCTCTCTGGGGACAAGCTGCCATGGGACTGAGGTGCGGGATGAGGACCACCAAGTGCCAGCTGCTGGTGACCAGCCTCTGTGTCATGGTGAGCAGGCAGGTTTGGGGGGATCTCTGCAGAACCGAGGTGAACCGTTGCCTTTGCTATTCCCGCTCCGAGAGGGGATGGTTTTCCCACGTTCTGTTTTTGGCGGGCGGAGGGCAAGCACAGCCAACTGCCCGAGTTATCATTGCACCATGGGCGGTTATCGCTGGCCACCAGCATCGCCCCCCTCCTCTGATAGACTTCTGGTTTCTCAGGGCTGTCACACCACTGCAGCTCTTTCACAACTCAGCAGCTGCCTCCAAGGAGAAAGAAAAGGTTGCTGCTGGCAGAATGGGTGGTTCTCAGCAAAAAGATATTTGCTCCTGTCTCCTTGGAGCAAAAGAGAGAGGACAGACCTGCTGCAGTCACACTTGCTGCTGGGAGGGTGGTTGACTGCAGGTGGGATCAGTGAGGATGTGAAACCACAAGGCTTTGGTGGAAGTGTGTGTGAGAAACCTGTGGATCAGCACCGCAAAGCGAAAGCAATTCCAGGGACTCTTTTCATCAGCTTTTGAAGCAAATTCAAGGGGAGTTTCTGGATATCTGCTGTTAGAGCTGATGGGAAATGGTGGAAACTGGAGAACACTGCTCCTGGATGCTTTGACTTGTATGTTCTTGTTGCCTTTTCGCTTCATCAAAACTTGCCAGCTTAATAATAATAACAATAGCAACAACAATAATAATAATCTGTATTTAGTTCAAAGAGGGTTGGTGGCTTTTTAAGAGTGTAATTAAAAGGTAATACCTTATTTTGGGCCACAAATGAAGTTTGTAGTTTTTCCAAATTTCAACATTCCAAGACTGCAGTGGCTGTAAGATGGTTCTCTCTTCCAAATAACAGAATATGCCATTTGGAGGAAATGAAAGGAGGATTGGTACCAAGCATGTTTAAAGGAAGCATTAAGGCACAGCCGCTGTGGATGGTTAGAATCACGTTATTGCTGTTGGAAGGATTTTAGACTGGTGTTTCTCAAAAATCTGACCTTACTGGTGTTGCACTTAATATTTTGCTGGGCGTGGGTCAAGATACACAGTAATGCACAGTCTGAAGGATCTGAAGGTGCCACAAATTAGGTTAGACAAAATGCTACGGTTTGGACGGATTTAGTCTCTGAGACCATAAGCCTCCAGTAAGAGCTATTAGAAAATGTCACACAGTGAGGATTATGTTGAGAGCATACTGTCACATTTGGCACAGGTATAGCTGCCTTGTTTTTCTGTATTGTAAAGGCACAAAGTGATGAAGCCTTATCTTCAGAGCTAGGAGTGGCCTTACATTTTACATTTTCCAGGTTCATTACATTAGATTTGGACCTGGTTTTGCTGTTGGTGCTTTTGTCCCAGCTCTGCCACCAGTCATTCTGCAAGGAGCCCTGCCCTAGAGCCATCTCCCACAGGTGCCATCAGAAATGTTCTTTCTCCATCACCTGGACTCACTCTGGGCAACATGGAGGATGATGTGCAAGTAGTTACCCTGTGCCTCAGGCATACGAGTGCTCTCAGGGCTGGGACAGAAACAGGCCAGCAACACCTTGCAGAGACAGAAACCAGCACAGACAACTTAGAGTAGTACAGGACTCAGCTCTTTGCCCTCTACCGTAGGAAACAGAGCCAACAGCAGGCAGTGGGACTGGCATTGCAAAGAGCAAACCAGAGAACATCACCCCTGCCCAAAACGGCTCTTGAAGCTGACAGCCCTCACAGCCACACATGTGCAGTCTGCAGAGTGGGGTGGCACTGCACAGGTGTGCTGCAAGGGCATCAATCCTCTCAGTTTTCTTCATGTGGTGGGAATTTAATCCATGGGCACCAGCCAAGAGACTGTGGCCTGCACAGTGTCACATGCACTTATTATGCAGGAGAGAAGAACAGCTTTAGTATTTTTAAGTGTCTGGGGTTTGTCCTTTTATGTGCATTTTGGGGCACATATGGTGGTCTCTGGATGATCAGGCTGTCTGCATTAGCAGGGGGCTCAGGAGTATCCAGATACACCCCAAACCTTTGTGTGCACCCAGCAAGAGCTGCTGCCTTGTAAATCCCTTCCTGAAACCCTTCTTTTCCAGCTCCTGGGGCTATCCATTGCCACGCTGAGCACAGTCACCCACTACGGGCTCCGTTTCACCCTCATCAGCAACGTCTCCCTGGACAGCAACTCCTACAGGGTCATCCACCACAGAGGTACATTGCGGTCACATCCCAGTGAGAACTTTGGTGATACCAGGAGCTGCAAAATTCCCTAAAGCAGTTGAAGGAAATATCTCAAGAGGAGGAAGGAGCTGGGTTTTGGAGGATGCATTAGAACTAACACAGTCCCACAGGCACTTACTTTCCCCATATCAGACCCGCCTGCCTGTAACCAAAGGATGCTGTGGGAGCACGGGGTGCTCAGGTGCTTCCGTGTTTGCACCTGTTCTTCTGTTCACCATGTCCCCATCCTGCCCCTGCGCTGCGGTAAGAGATCAGGAGGAGCTCCTCAGTCACTAAGAGAGCAATGGGGCTGGCAGGAGACTGGGAGCACAGGGAGAGGAGCTACAGGAGTTGAAGCAGAACATAGAAAATTGAGGCTGGGAGGAGAAATGCATGGCAACACCTAGAGTTTGTTTTAGGAAATGTGGGGTATTTTCACTTTCACAAGGGAGGTCTCAGGTACAAGGCTAGAGCAAAGATAGCCCAGGTACTAAAATACCCTGCTTGCCTCTGCTGCACTTGCATCTGCTGCTTCTCCCAAGCTATACTCTGGGCTTAAACACGCTCATATCCTTTTGAGATCCTGGTTCTCAATTTCAGTTTAAAAAGGCAGGTGTAAAAACTATGTTAGTCCAAAGCTAAGGTACATTCCTTCCCTGTTCCTACACATATAGGGGTTATATATTGGTGCTGACTGCAGCCTTGTGGGCTCTCCCACCCCAGCCACCCCTCTCCAGCAAGGCTTCCACTTGCCTTGTTTGCAGGCATTACCTCAGCATGGTTAGGGTAGCAAAGCCCTTTGCTGCGCTGTGGTCCCTGAGCCCTGCCCTGGGGTACCAGCTGTGATCCTGCCTGAGCCAGGAGGAAACCAGAGGGTGAGTGTTGCACCAGATTAGCAGTGCCTGGAGTCCCGATAGGGGCTGTGGGACAGCTGCTGCACACCAGCACCCCCCATTTGGGGGGATCCTTATCAGAATGCTGAAATAATTGGTAGCTTGTGGTCTGTTGGGTAGACCGACACCGTTTTAGGCTGCTTCACTCTGCTGGAGCCATGGGAACCACTCAGAGGTTTACAGCCCTGCCAGACATACACAGCAAAGCATACACAAATAGAGGGTATTGAATAAATTACAGAAAAAAATCAGTTCTGCAACCTGGACATTTGGGGCCAGCTCCCCAAAATGCACTTTTTGGCCCCCCTCTGGATAAAAGCATCAGACTAGGCCTCTGGCATCTGACCACAACTCCCATGTCTGACTTCCTTCCAGCTTTCTACTTCGGGATCTGCCTGAGCATGACCCTGATCGTGGCAGCCCTGCTGAGCTCCGCCGCCACAGTGCGGGAATCGCAGTGTCTCACCGCCATGGTGCGTACCCTTACCCACAGGGACTGGCTGGGAGGGGCTTTTTGTCACCTGGGGCTGGCCCCCTAAACGTGTGGTGCTGGGAGCTGTGTTGCCTTATGCCTGGAAGCACATATTCCTGGGGAAGGAGGTCCTGTTGTTCCACCTTGTGCTGCAAGGGGACATGTTTGTAGAAGCGTGACCTTGCAGAGCTCTTCAGGCTGAGGACTGCATCCTTCTGTACCTAGTTCCTTTTGCCAAGGTCCTATGTATGCAGCTCTCAGAGGGAAGGTGCTTATCTGCCAAGGAACTACGGTGATGACAATTCCCAGGGTAATTTTTTTTCCTCATCATGTGAACACATGGTTTGTGTGGGGAAACCTTAGCAATGTGATTTTGAGTCTCACATGCTTCCTCTGACTTGTAGCAGCAAACTAGCCACAATTTTTCACCCCATTACTGCAAACATCCACCACAGTGGTGGTGTGAGGCATACAAACCATGGAAGAAGGCATGGGGGATTTGGGCTGGACCCTGAGTTTTGGTCTACAAGGAGAGGTAGCATAAAAGCTGAAATTCCCCCTTTCTCCTCTCCATCATCCATGGCGAAGTGCCTGTTTGGGCCTGGACCATGTTGACAGTAGTAAACTGGACTGTGAGCTAAGCTCCATTTAAAAACAGAGTCTGCATGTGGGGTTTAGTCTGCACAGAGCAGCTTCCAGCCTTGGGGCTGGAGGGATGAGTGGGGAAAACATGCAGTGAGCAGTACTTTACATGTGAAGGGCGGGAGTCAACAGGTAGGTTGTTGAGCATGAAATTGTGTTTAATATAAAATAATTGCATTGCTGTCATACACTAACTTTAAAGAGATTTATCTAATGTGTGTAATTGGGGGAAATTATACTGATGGCAGAAATGAGAGGCTGACACCTTAAAATTCAGTGCAAAGCAGCCCCTGAAATTAATGTTTTCACCTTCTCAATATGCCATCTTCCTTTCTCTATTTGAGATGCCCAAAGGGGCCTAAGTTCTCATGAATACCTCTAACAGAATATGTGTAACTCCCCTCTCTTTTGCTGAAGTGTTTTTAACGTGTGCCTGCAATTACCACATCTAAACCAATGGGTATGTACAGATTAGTGGAGAGAGTAATGGCTGCCTTAAGATGCAGCCAAACTTCTCTATAATTTTTTATTTGTTGCCTTACTCTCTGGTATAGTTTGGGGCATGCCACTCCATAGAACAGGCTGTTAGAATCACAGCCATTTCCTGAAGCGATAGTTAAAGACGGCCAACACATACTGAGCGAACTCCAGAGCTGCTGTCCAAAGAGTACTGCCCTTGTGCCACACCGTGCTGCTCTCCCTTCCCATTGTAACGGGTGATCCTTTCCTCCAGACACCCATCATCTCCGTCAGCCCAGCTGGTTTGAGCTATCACAGCCAAGCTCTGCCCACCAAAGAAACCTCTGGCTGGCAGAACTCTCAAAGTGGCTATTTATTTTTGTGGCTCCTAGTGCATCCTGTTGGCTTGTCTTTAGCTTCCACAGTTTTTTTTTTTTTTTTTTTTTTGGGGGGGGAGTGGGTGGGGGATGTGGCCGCCTTCATTTTGGACCCCTGATGGCACCTTTGCAGGGAAGTCACGGTCTCGCTGCCTGGCGGGAAGCAGAGGAAGAGTTCGAGATGCCTTCCCCGCAGCTGTGCAGACGAGGCGTCATGCCACTCTGCTCTCAGAGAGCAGGGATAACGGGATGCCTCTTGGCTGCCCTTAAGCCCTGCTTCCGCCGCCTCCGTGCCGAGCCATGGGGCAGGAGGCGAGAAGGCCGCTGGCAGCCGGGCGGGGCCGGTCCAGCGCCGCGCTCCGCCGCTGGAGGGGGCCGCGGGCCCGCCAGCCGCCCGCGGCCGCTCCCTGCCCGCGGCTGCTCCCCGCGCGCTCCGGGAGATGCTGCGGAACGCGCCGGGAACGGGAGCAGCCCCCGTGACCCCTGCGGGCTGGTGGCACGTCCCCAGCCCTCAGGAATTAACGGGAACCCTGGGAGACACCCAAGAGCTGGCAACCAGCAACAGTATTCTCGGTTCCAAGTGGTTCAAGGAGCTCACCGGCATCTTAAATCACACGGGGGGGGGGGGGGGGGGGCTGTGCCTTTTCCTATAAATCGCTCCCTCCCCTCCCAACCGTATCTTCCACCAAAGCCCAGCTCGCTGCTTGTTTTTACCCCAGTTCCCACTCCCAGGGCACACATATAATCTCTGATCTGCCAGCAAGAAGCAAAGGCAGGGAGAGCCAGCCCTGACGGCTGCAGCGAGGTGTAATCGCAGGCAGGAGTGGGGTTTGGCCCTGTGGGGCTCCAAAATTTGTCAGTGTGTTGTCCAGCTCTGCTGATCCCTGCTGGGCTGTAGCTCACAGCAGCGATCAGCCCTGCTGCTTGGAGCTTTTTTCCTCCTTCTGCAATAGAGAGAATCTTTCATCTTCCCCTACTATTGATTTTAAAGGACTTTTCCTCCCTGCAAAGGGTGTGTCTTATTTAGAAGACCATTTAATTCACTCTTTAATCGAAGAGGGAAGACATCAGACTATTTGCCTGACATCTGTGGCTGTCCAGGAAACTGAGCCCTGCTTGGGGGATGTCTGCGTCAATGTGGCTAATCCACCACAATGCCACTTGGTAAACCAGCCACTCTGGGGAAAAGCTGACCAGGATGCAGACGGGCTTACAGGAGCATTTTTTTGTCTGTTATGATTATATATGCTCATGCTGCCTGGCTATCTGGAGGTTTGTGTGCCTACAGAGGAGGGGTCTCTGGTCTTTGTAGGCCTTACTGGTGCTGTTCTAATAACAGTAGTGGGTGCACAGTGCTTAGAAACCAGAACAGGTCAAACTGGTTTAGGCATACAGGTCCCAGGAGATTGTCTTGTAGCTGCATTAGCAGCATCATGAGACCAGACAGATGCTACTGTGCATCCACTGCTGCTTGTGAGGAAGCTGGTTCCAAGAAAGTAATTGAGAACTTAAGGATAACAAGTTATGTCCTAAATTCTAGGAATATTATCCCTGAAGCTCCTCTTAAACAGGGAGAATATCAGCAGGCTTTTTGACTGCCCTCCAGCTGAGGCAAGCCCTGCTTTCTGGTGATCCATGGCCCATCACAAATGTTTATATCCTGCAGCTCTCACAGCCCCTGGAGGTTGTGTCGCTATTGAAGGGGAGGAAAAGGAAGGAAAACAGCAGTTTTCCTAGTGCTGTTTGTACAAAGGAAAGACTCCAGCACCAGTGAGGTTTAAAGCATCATGTGTTGTTACCTGGTCAGACAGAGAAAGGGAAAGAAAGGAAAAAACAGGGAGCAACATTCCAACTGTAATATCCCAGCTGAAATTCTTACAGCGTAAAACCTGACTTGTACAGAGGAAAATTTGTGTTCAGGATGGAGCAGATGTTCCAAAAAAAATGCAGTGGAAAAAGCCTCAGTGAATGCCCGGTATAACCCAGTTTTTCATCAAGATTGATGAGCTAGTAGGGCCAGCACACAGCACAGGCTGTTTGCTTTATTACACCCAGGTGTAGGCCAGTGTGTAGAGGGTCCTTAATATCACTGCAGCACACTTCAGCATCTTTCTTTCTAATTTAATCTGCTTCCTGTGCTCTCCCTCATGAAGCAACACTTCTGAGTGAGGCATCTGCGTGCCAGTGGCAGAGCTGGTGCTGAGGACAGATTCCTCTTTTGGATTGATGTCACTGACTCGTGTTTGCTCTGTGCAAGGGCAAAAACACTGCGTGCTTTTAGATGAACTCGGTCGGGCAGGGAGAGACACAACCTGATGGATGCAATCTGAAGTTTGCTCCCCCTTTCCCTGCCCCCGGGCTCTGCAGTCTGGCAGAGAGCTGGCGCTTGCAATGACCACAGCAGCACCAAAAAGCAGCTGGAGCAGAGCAGGGCAGAGGTCGGCTCCTTCCCTGGAAGTGTGGGAGTTTGGCAGAGCTACTGAACCCAGTCTGAGTAAAGGATCCCTCCCTCATCCAAAGCTGACCCCCTTCACCAAAGGGGAAGCATCAGAAAGGTGAATTAAAAGAAACACCAGCCTACAGACAGGGTGCTGTTCCTGCGGATTCTGCTAAGTCTGTGGAAGAGAAATTGTTCCTTGCAGCAAGGGTGGAAACAAGGTCATTCATAAAAGAGTAACTGATGTCTGCCTGGTGACAGCCTTCCACAGGGCTGATGTGGCTGTCTCTCGCAAAGGGAGCAGGCAGCAGCCTGTGGCTGGCTCCGAGGAACTCCAAGGGTCTGGGAGATGGTGAACCAGCCTCGACCCTTCCACATTTTGTATGCAAACTGCACGTTGCCTTTTTATTTTTTCCTCCAAATGTCTTCTAATGTAATTAGAAAGTTGCTCTTCCAAAAGCCTTTTGGCTGGGGAGGGAAAAAGCAGGCTATAATTCATTTATAAGATGTTCTTGGAGCTGTGTAATTTCTGTGCACCAGCTGGATGGATGGGGAGCTTCCCAAGGGGCTGCGTCTTGGTGTTCCCCGAGAAACAGACAGAAATAAAGGGAGAGTTGATGCTGAACGTGGGGTGGAGATGAGGAAGGGAAGATGAAAAGGAAGATTTTAATCTGCTGGGGGTTCTGGCCCCAGAGAGATGTTGTGAGTGCTGGAGCTGGTGGGGGAAGGAAGGAAGAGCACAGAGGAAGAAATCTGGGTTGTCACTGGCACCCTGTTGTTCACACTCTCCAGGTTCATGGTGTGTCCCCGCAATTGTAACTTTGATGGAATGATATGCAGAAGAGTGCTAACATTGCTCTCAGTGCTCATTTTTCCATCTGACTAATTTTCTTTTTTTTAAATTTTCCTGTCTTTGAACTTGATTTTGGTGAAAATGCTATTTGTTTGGTGGGGAAGTTGCTGGAGGCAGTGCAAAATGCAGGGTCTGGTCCTACGGAAGAACAACCTGACATGCCTATGTAACCTCACCTCCTCCCTCCAGTCTGTGCTGTACCTGCAGGAGTTGAACCCCCCCCACTCCAGCTGGGTTTTGGTCTGTGATATCTTGCCCTGCGAGCCCTTCCACATCTTCATGGCTTGTAACCCCCTTGTCATGTCGGTGTTTGATCAGACTTTTCCTCTCATCTCCTTTAGGGTCCTCTGTAATCTCATTTCAGCTCCTAGCAAGGCAACGAGTGATCTCATCAGCTATATGGCCAGGCAGCTGCCAAAAAAATAAATGAAAGGAGAGACTGGGCATACATAATTTAATATTTTTCATAAGAGCTGTACCAGGGTTTTCCCCAGTGTCCAATGCAGAGCCTGAAACAAGACAGCCCCAAAAAAGTGGTGAAATACCAATGGCAGTCTTGTTCAGTCTTGTTCCAGGAGCACAGTCCCCGGAAAGGGTAGAGAAACAGAGCAGATGGACAAGAGCCAGCAAAAGGAGTTTACTGGCACGTTCGCTTTCATTTCCAGGATTTGAAGTAACACATTTTCCTTTCTTGCTGCTTATGCATGCGTTTGGAGCTTTTTTTTTAACTATATCTTTTAAGCAAATTTTTTTGTGAAGCAGAATTGGTAGAAGCAATGTTCTTCTTCCTCTCTTAAGCTTGAGTTTGGTAAAATTTCATGAAAGATTTAAACTTTTTCAAGTTATTTCAGCTATATCATACAACACAGTCATAAAATAGTCAAAGAAAAAAATTAGAAATCAAAATAAGGTGCAGTCAGCTGGCTAAGTTTCCCACATACTGTTGTGTTGAAAGAGGCACAGTTTCATGGAAAAACTTGTGAGGGCATTAATTTTCAACTAATGCTTATTCATCATCTTTTGTCATTCCAAGACTAAGCTGTGGATTCATATTTGACGAGCCCATTTAGCCTTCAAACACTTTACAGGCACTTTTTCCTTCCTTTTTTTTTTTTTTCAATGTGAACAAGATCATTTGGTCCAGCTGTCACAGCAGGCGAGTGCTTTTTATATCAGGGTGTGTGGGTTTTTTGGTCCAGATTTGTTCAAATAAAAACAAAAGCATGTAACTTCCAGCTCTGCAAGCCTAGGGAAGAAGACAAAAGTCAAGCCACCTCCTGCATAGTTGCTGTTATTGTTTAGACACTTCAGGGTCAGTTTCTGGCCTTGATTGTATTTCTGTCATCCTGTTGTCTAACTAGGATGGTGCAGATCTCAGGAAGGCAGCTTGGCCGTGCAGCTGCCACCTTGCTCACAGAGTAAGTCCAGCTCCTCTTCCAGAGCAGGTTGATTTCTCTCTATCCCAGTTATTTGCTTCTTTATGGACTATTAGTGTGGGTTTTATCCTCTTTGAAGCCGATAGCCAAGTTTTAAATGCAGGGGATTGAATTCCATGAGTAAGGAGATGCTATTCTGGAGCACAGTCCTGGAGCAGAAGGGGAGCATACTGTAAATATCATGTTTTTATACCTTCTTTTCTTTGTCCAGTAGGAATTTGAGCAGAATAGTATAACTGCTCTACAGGAAGCTGCCTGTTTTTTCGGTCAAACTCTTCAATTTGCCACAGTGTAATTAGAGGACTCCTGATGGAGAACCACATTATTGTCCATCTAATTTCTTTTAAGTAACTGACATTATGAGGGATATTAAAAGAAGGTGATGCTTAAACTTTAATGAAACTTGCTCAAACAAGCATATTAAATATGTCCTGATTGCATTTGCAAATGGTTATTTTTCTCCCCAGGTTGTAACTGTTGGTATTTTTCCTCTTTATCCTCAGGGATTTTTCTGTTTTGCTCTGGCCTTTTGTGGATTGATCCCAGCTGCCTGCTGGAGATACACACACAGCATGGAGGTAAGTGTTGGCTGCTAGAAAATACCACCAGCATCTCGTCAGAGGGTTTTTTTTGTAGCAACTATTTCTCCCATAAAAGGGACATCTGGTGTTAATTAAGCCATCCATATTGAGGTCTATCAGATCCATGCTCTGTTTCATCCGTCCTTTGGAAGAACAGGGTCACCTTCATCAGCTGCCTCTTCAATGGGATCATCTGAAGGTCTGAAGGGAGAAGCCATGGAAAACCTCTTGCAGGGCAAATGCTTTGTGCTGAAGGCAAAACAAAATGCAAGTCTCGTTAGCTTTGGGATTTTTTTTTTTTTTTTGCAGGGGATGTTTTCTTTGCTGTGTTTTGTTTTAAATGAGATGCTTGACTTTTGAAAAGTCATTTCCAGCTGGTTCTAATTCCTGCTAACGTCAATTGGGAGCCTCTATTTGAAGGCAGTGGCAGGTTGTTCAGGTTGTCTCTGGCAGTGGCCAGGAGAAACACCCAGGAGATGTGTTTATTAACATGCAGCAGTGGTACAGGAAAAACACAAGAGTGAAAAATGGTGGTTTGGGTCACTATCATGCTGGACCAGAAAGAGAAGATTGTAGGAGGTTGAATTTGGAAGAAAGTTGGGTTTTGAATTGTTAACCCAGAGATTGCTGGTGCTGTGGTAGATGGGTGGTGTGGGAGATGCAAGGTGCTGGGGAAGTTGGTCTTTATTCCCCTTTTTGCATCCCTGCACTCAAAAAATACAAAATTTAAGAGACTCAGAAGCGTAAAAAGATCATGACATCTTTCTTTTGAAAGAAGAACACTGGTATTTTAGGCAAGTACCTAAATAATTCAGAGAAGTGCTTGGGACTTTGATAGATGTTTTGTGCAGTGGCTCAGTCCCTGTCTCTATTTTTCTCCTCCCCAGCCCCAGGCACGTGCCATAACCTGCAATGTTCTGGGCAGCTAGGAGGACCTGAATAACGTGAAACATCATCCCAGTGGATTAGGGATTGATGCTGCCAGCTCATCATTTTAGGGTTACAGATATCATGGGGGATCAAAGACCAGTGTGTCAGAAGGCTGGCCTTGAGATTTCCTTCTGTGATGGAGGAGCACAGCTCCAACAAAATCCCAGAGACTCAGTCCATACTAGGACTGTGGCAATTGCTTTTGCTGGGCACAAGGAGCCCTGTCCCCAAATGGTTCAGTGTCCTGCGCATAAATTAAAACCCAGTCCTTCTGAAAGTAGAAGTCAAGGTTAAGGTGAGGGATAAGGTCCTGCTTCTCTAGAAAGTTTTCCCAGAGCTGGCCAGTGCCCACAGTAGTTGAAAATCCTTTGAAATGTGCAGGTGGCTACACTGGACTAGGCTAAAGTTGTTGGCCAAGGAGATTTTTGGCTGACCTGCTGTTGGCCAAGGTAACACTATAAAAACCCAGCAAGCACAAAGCAATGCTTTTTCAGGTGCCAGCAGCTTGTGGCCCAGGTGTCTGCTGGTGGCACCTGCCGGTACCTTTGCCTTTATTGTTCTCCCTAGGTTTTTCTCTGTGAATTTGCCCAACTGCTTTGGAAACATTAGGGTTGAGTGCTGATGGCACAACAGCATCTTTTATCTGTACACTTAACTAGCTGAAGTGGATTCAATCACGGCTGAGACATCCATGAAAAAATGTCTTTCCACAGCCTCTTTATTTTTTTTTTCTCATTGTTTCAGGCAAAGCTATCAACATTTATTACATTCACACTAACAATGTAATATGGAAATAATTTTTTTTTCTCATGACCAACACAGAAGGGAGCACACTTTCCTCCTTCTTCTGCAGAATTTAAATTGTAGATTGAAGCAAAGGCCGTGCCAGTAAAGGAGAAATGGCACCAGAAACCATGTCTGGTTGACATTGTGAAAACTGTGTTTTCCAAATAGACTATTTAGTTTTACTTTTAATCCACATACATGGTGTAGGGCATAAAAAGAGCACAAGAAAAATTTTATATGTTGGGTTAATACAGGGATGTGCCATTCAAAAAATATTTTGCTGAAAAATTTTAAAGGAGAATTACTTTGTATACCTCTTAATCCCTACATCTGTTTTTACTTCAAATTATTTTCATGGATTTTTTTTTGCTCTGAGTACCCTGCCCACAAATGCACCCATGGTTATGGTTAGCTTTAGTAATTGGTTGGGTTTCTGTAAGCAAAACAGCTTCCACTAGGCAAAGTTACAGGCTTTTGTAAAAGGTTTACTTTCTGGGCAAAGAAAACCAGCAGTGTTTCTGACAACAGAAAAAAAAATACCATTAGAGACCATCTTGTGTTTCTCTGCTTCCTAAAATGCAAGGAGAAGCAGGGAATATAAATGAGGAAGATTTAATTAGAAGTGTCACTTATAGAACACATGGAAATTTAGTTTGGACTGAAAAGTAACCTGTCTCACTAGAGAGAGAAATGCAGATGTGAGAGAGAAATGTGGGTGACAGAAAGAAATGCAGATGTGTCTGCCCCTCCAGGACAGGAGCACAGTGATATAGAAAATTGAATGAAGCAAGGGGAAGTCTTCTGAAGTCTCATTATAGAGCTGTTTGTTTGCTTGACTTTCTCAAAATAAAGAACCAAATTCAAGCAGGTGTCCTCTGCTGCCTACTGCATGTCAGTACTCTCAAAAATAGTTAATTGTGGTAATCTGGGGGGGAAAAACTCAAACCCAGCCAAGTGGGTGGGTGTCTTGTAAGCCTGATGGGATGTACATAGCTATCAAGAAAGGAAGGGAACTGAGGATGTAAAACTGAACATGGATGAATATGGCCATTACACGTGCCTGAATCACTAAGAGCACCGAGGGGATACTGCCCCCATGTTCATGGCTAGGACAAAAATTTCAATTTTACCCATGAAAATTACATTGACTTTCCAGTGGAATGCCAGACAGAAAATTAGGCTGTTCATTTTGGAAATGCCAGCTGGGAGCTGGTGTCGGTAGTTCCTGTCCTCTCCCTCCCTACTGGCAAGGTGCCGAACACAGGCAGCACTGAAAACAGAGTCCTCCCCTCCCTTTTCAAGCTGGGAGTGGGAGGTCTCCCCTGCACTAATCCATGGCAGATGCTTCAGTGGTTTACTCCTGTTGGTAAAAAAAAGATTAAAAAAAAAAATCTACATTTTCTTCAGAAAGCAGACCCCTCTTACAGAAAATCATCTGAAACAGTAAAGCCCAATAGTTGAAAAATTGTTCTGATGGTTATTATCAAGAGACAATAGATAGAAATGTTGTTTGAACATGATGAAAGCGAGGTGCCCTTTTTGCCTATGTGGCTCTTCCAGAGCCTTGTTTACAGTACTTCCTACAGAGAAGCTGGCCAGGGAGAAAGAAAGAGTTATTTGTACATATTTGATATTCTCAGACCTGGGCACTGTAAACAAAATGGATCTTCTCATTTCCCATTCTTTTCTGCTTTCATGACCTTCTGTAGCTTCTGGATGAATACTTTCAGACAGATGTCGAATATTTTAATTTCAAGTTATCCGCATTCCAGGATGGACTCGACGTCACCATAGTCTGTTTTCTTAAAGTGATGTATGCCAGACATGCAGCAGTCATGAACCTGAGATTTATTGTGCTTTATCCTCAAAGGTTGGATCCAAATTTTTCCTCCTCGGTCTTGGTAGGGAAGTGTTGCAAACTTGTCTGAGGAAGGACAGTGGCGCAATCAAAGCGAACAAGAGACCGACGTGCATGGGAGGGCAGAGGCGATGGGATGACCTCTACGCAAGCATCTTTGCTGGAACTGCTGTGGTAACCACAGAAATCATGAGGTTTTCGGATGGTTTTCAGTCACATTAGGAAGTCCTGGTTCCTGAAGCTGAAGAGCTGAATCTTGTTTTCCAAAGTTATTTTTATGGCAGTTCGTTTCCCACAAACTGCTGTCTGTTTCAGTGAGGTCCCTCTGTGTCATTCACAGCATGGCCAAAAAGAGCAGGGATGTGGAACACAGAGAGGGATGTAGGAGAGACATGCCACACCTAGCACAGCTGGTGGGGAGGACTGCTGCTTCCTCCTCCTCCTCCCCAGCTTCCCTTCTCTCCTCACCCAGTAACTGCTGCTTTACAAACCTGTCTGCAGAGGCTGGAGCAAAGCTGTACTTGCAGCTGCCATATAGAATACTTGGTAGCCTTACTAATCAACACAAAAATAGAATCATAGAATCATAAAGGTTGGAAAAGACCTTCAAGATCATCGAGTCCAGCCTTTAAATGATCAACTAGACCTTGTCAACTAGACCAGAGCACCAAGTGCCACGTCCAGTTATTTCTTGAACACTTCCAGGGATGGTGACTCCACCACCTCCCTGGGCAGCCCATTCCAATGCCTGACCACTCCTTCAGTGAAGAAATTCTTTCTGATGTCCAACCTGAAACTGGAACAGCTTGAGGCTCTTGTCCTGTCACTTGTTGCCTAAGAGATGAGACCAACCCCCACCTGGCTACAAGCTCCTTTCAGGTAGTCGCAGAGAGCAATAAGGTGTCCCCTGAGCTTCCTTTTCTCCAGGCTAAACACCCCAGCTCCCTCTCACTGGATTTCCTCTCCAGACCCTTCACCAGCTCCATTGTCCTTCTCTGGACACGCCCCAGCACCTCAATGTCTTTCTTGTAGTGATGGGCCCAGAACTGGACACAGGAATCGAGGTGTGGCCTCACCAGTGCCCAGTACAGAGGGAGAATCAGTGCCCTGGTCCTGCTGGCCAAACTATTTTTGATACAAGCTGGGATGCCCTTGGCCTTCTTGGCTACTTGGGCACACGCTGGCTCATTGTCAGCTCTTACCCAGCACCCCCAGGTCGTTTTCCACTGGGCCCCTTTCCAGGCACTGTTACCCAAGCCTGTGGCACTGCATGAGGTTGTTGACCTCACTTGACCAAAGTGCAGATCCCGGCAGTTCACCTTGTTGAACCTGAGGTTTGGGGTTATGTTCTGGGCCCTGCTGTGGAAGAGGCCAGAGGAGTTTCTATTCCACATCACCTTCTGCTGTTCCCTTTCTCTGCAGCAGCTGAGCCGGTCCTTCCAGCAACCCTGTGGCCCTGGCCCCATAAGCCAGGACGGTAGGGTGGGTCAGTGACACTAAAATTGCTGCAACATAAAAGGAGTTTTGCAACAGAATGAGCATTTTAATTACAGAGATTGGTTCACAGGTGAAAGCATAAAATGGATTAAATTACAATTTCCCAACTCAGGAATTTGAAACTGGTGCAAATAGTTGTCCATATTTCTGTAAAGGCCTGATTCCCCATGGCCTCTGAATAAAGAGGTTGCTTGGATTTGCACTGACTGCAATGATATGGTGATCTCTTCATTATCAAGGGATTTCTCAGGTTGCTGGGTGATTTCAAAACGGGTTTCACCTGTGGCTTTTGGCTCCACAGGAGTGCAAAGGCATTAGCCCCTCTGTGCTGCACTGCTTGTACGTGAAGAATAAATGTGAGGATTTAGCTTTTTATGGGCAGGGAATACAAGTCATTTGTCCACACCCTGATTCTCCTGCAGCCTTGCTCTGCTTTCTCCAGAGGAACATGTCTGCTCTCCCCTCCTCATGCTGGGAAGTGGAAATGGAGTCTTCCATGCTTTGTTAGCAAGCAAGGTGGTACCTTTTGAAATGGTGATTTTCTAACAGGACCTGGCATACACGGCTGGAATTAACAGTTGCAGCTGTTAAATAACAAACATTGGTTGTTGACACCGAGACCTGGGTCTTGTTCTTGAGCAAAGCAGCTTCTCTCCTCCCTTCCCTGCATATGGAATGAGTGCTTCTGTCTGTGGGTGTCCCTCCCAAGCAGCACCTTTGCAAAACCAGAGGCAGCATTGCCTGGGTCTCCAGGAGGGAAATCTTCTCTTAGTGTCCATAAAACCAGCACATGCATCTTTTTCCTGCAGGTATATAAGGAACAACCCAGCACTTCCCAGTTAATTTCTTAAGTGGGACTGTAGAGGTCCTTCCTCTGTGGATTTCCTAGGATGTATTTGTGTCTGGTGTGGGTTGGGGCAAAGTCTTGCAGGGTCTGGTTGGTCTCATCTGTGGGCAATGCTTAAATGCAGGCTGAAATCCTAGAGATTTTAATGGGACTTAAACACAAGCTGAAGGTGTGCTCAGGTGCCTTCTGAAGCCAGACCTGAAGCATACAGAGTTTCCTTTTGGATTTTGATTCAGTGGGTCTGGATCAGGATTGTAGCCCCTCACAGGGTCTCCTCCAAGTGCATTTACAAAAATCACTGATGTGAACACTGTGAACAACCTGACGTGCTCCTTGGTCTTGATGTTAATCTAGCAGGCACAATCACTTTAATAGCACCAAGCTTTTCCAAGTCTCTGAGCTCCATGGGAAAAACAAAAAAGGGGGGAAACCCCTCCCTCTTCCTTAGTGTTTTTAAATATTGTGCCTCTTTCCCAGTGTTTATGTTCTCACCACCCAGCGACGGCCCACTCCCCCCAGCAAGACACTGCTCTCCTTTGTCTGAGCCTCCACACACTTGCATTCATGGGTTCTATAATTTATGGCTGACCCAGCGCTGAACCCACATGGCCCCGTTTCTGCCGCTTTCTGTGGCAGAGCCGGAGCTGGAGCTCCCGTGTCCAGCAGTGTCAGCCGTGGCACCTGAGGCCACTCGGATGGTTGCCATCGCTGCGGCACCTCCAGCCTTCATGCACCTGTAGGATGCTCACCACAGCAAGACAGCCACCACCCAGTCAGAGGTGACAGGGCTGCCCTGGGGCTGGCTCTATTGCTGATACCACTGGTTTTTAAGCTAAAACTCTTTTCAGTGTTGTTCAGTGCTTTCTGTTGGGAAGCAGTCTTGCCTGGCACTGGTTTCAAGTGCTACAGGTGAGAGTGCAGGGATGGCTGAGATAATTTGACCACAGTTTTGGGGAGGGTGGGGGGTGGTTCATAAATTGTCGGGTTGTGTGTTTTGAAAGACAGGAACACAAAGGGTCAGTGTGGGCCCTTGGCAGCCTGTTGGCTTTGCAGTTCTGTTACAAAATGGACTGAAATTTTTAAGTTTCTTTGAAAACAAAAAAGCAGAAAAGCAAACATAAAAAAGCTAGTCCAAAAAAACCCAAGAGGACCTTGATAAACTGAGGTTGATGACACTCGCAGGTGTGCACTCCAGCCACAGAACTGGAGGATTTATGGAAAAAAATCCTTGTTGATATTGATTAAACCCAGCCTGCCTGGGTTTTCTGCACTTCCTTATAAAGCATGTGGTGCTGTCACAGACACAGAGCAATGCTGCATCTGAGTAGCACAGAGCACAGAGTAGCACAGAGGTGGCCTCTGGGTTTTATGGCTTGGCTGAGCATGAGGCTCTGATGTCCTCCTGCCCACTGGCCAAGAGGGATGTATAGCACCCACACAGTGGAATTTTGCTGTTCCTTTGGGGATGTGGAGATCGGAAATGAGGAGGAGGTGAGCGGTGTAACAGCTCAGCACTTTCTCATGTTTTAAGTGTTTTATGCAAGAACTGGATGGAAGTGCTGAGGCTGGAGAGAAAGAGGTTTTGCTTTTTCTGAGTTCTTTGTTCCACAGCAGTTTTTGGTCTGTCTCCTTCTGTGTATTTCCTCAGTGATGTTCCAAAGAATGGTCAGGGTTTGCCTGGTTCCCTGGCAATACCAGAAAGTAGAGGGAAGTCCATATGGTTTGGTTTGGGGCTTTTTAAATAGATAGATAGATAGATAGATAGATAGATAGATAGATAATCTGTATGTATATACAGATTTGGGGAAAAAAGGGTGAAAACCATTTGGCTAAAAGCCTCATCTCGATCTTCTGGCATCAGTGGTCTCCAGTGACCACTGTCAGTCCGAGGGGGAGCAGCACCTTCTTATCTTGTGCCATTTTTCCATGGGAGACCTCAAAGGCTGCTCCGGTTTGCAGCACTGGCTGGATTTCTGCATCTGGGAATGGCTGGCTGGAGGAAGGCTGGGGAGCTGACATGAAATGGAGGAAATATAAACCTTCAGCCAGCTGCAGTGACTCTGTTAGAGAGGGCTTGGTCGAGCATGGATGGGGGAAGCTTGTCTTACCATGTGCTCGATCCATGTGGTGGGAGTTGCTCTGCAGCCAGGCTAAAGCCCCCAGAGTGGTTTTCTCTTTGTTTCACTGCAGTTGCATCATTGCTTTGCCCAAACCCAAGCTGTTGCATCTGCCCCCGCCCCTGTTTCTGACATGCTGTGAACACATGCATTTCTGCACACTGGGGAGGAAAGGGAAGACAGAGACAGCAAAATGCAGAATGCAGTTTTTCTTGCTGAAGCAAGGAAGATTTTTGAGTGAGTTAACTACTTTATTCCAGTTTCACTTCTTAACTGACTGGCTTGCAGTTCATAGCTGAGTGGGAGAGTCTGCGGTAGCCACCTCTGCAGGGACGTGTCTGAGTGAGGCTGGTGAGTGCACCCTTCTTGGTGACGCTGAAAGAACATGAAGTGCTGAGGTTGCAGTTTCTTCTGAGCCTGCACTGCGTGTGCTTAGTTTGGTTCCTCAAAGGCACAAAGACCTAAGGAGACAAGGATCCTCCTCCTGCTTCCCATGCTTGTCTTCCTCCTCTGCCACGTCAAGAGTGTTCCTGTTTATCGAAAAGGAGGAAGACAGGCTTGTCTTTGAGACAATCCTGACATCTCCTTTCACTTTATTCTCCTTGAGCTTGAGCTTTGCAGTGGGATTTTTGCCCAACAGCAGTTGCAAAGATGTTGCACTAAGACTCAGACCACTGCTCTTGGTACAAGTCTACAATAGTTTCCAGCTAATTGACACTTCCAGGTTGCCTAGGCACAGGTATTCACTGGCAGCTGGATTGGGATTCGTTGGCACCTTTTGCTTGCAAAGAGATCAGGAACAAGGCAGACCTTGTCTCATCTTTCTGTTCCAAATCCAGTTACAGGTAAAAATTATCCTGATAAATAACCTAAGTAAAAAATGTCAGTTTTCCTCTTGAAGGAGGTAAGGTGGAAATTTGCTTTAGTTTCAATAGCCAAGGGCAAGAACTCTAATTGCTTGGAGTACATGTTTGCCTGCAGTCATACATTCTGCTTCTTGGGGGTAAAGGATTTAGAGGATGATAAACAATCTCCAAATTCCTTTTTTCTTTTACTTTAGATGAAAAATGGTACTTACTAAGTCAGTTGGAGTCAGCTGCATCAATTTCAGTGGTGATTTTCCATTTGTTGTATCCAGCAACCCATCAATATAATTCCTAAATGAATATTTCATTAAGGAAAGCAGACAGGAGTGGGAGGCAGCAATTATTTACCTGATTTAGAGCTGGAACATTTCACCCAGCTTCTTCCAGGAGAAGAATTACTGTAAGGTGTAACCTCCATATCACTCAGGCTGGAGATTTCTCTTAACCAGAGTCCAGCTGAGGCTTTATCTTCAGCTCTTGGTGTTTCTTACTGACAAGCGCTGCAGGCACAGTCTCCTTCCAAGGGAGAGCTTTGTCCAGCAGAACTCCTCCAGCAGTGGATCACAGCACGTCACCAGGAACAGGAAAATCCACTTGACCATAATGATGCTTGTGTGTGGGAGGAGTGTAAGACCTTTCAAAAAGCAGATGGACTTTCTCTTCTCCAGCTGTATCAGTCCATTGCGTGCTAAGTACTGTTTAAGTGATGGGGTGCAGCTCTTTATCTTAAAGCACATTATTAACAGTATCAGTGTAAGCACTCAAACTCAAAAGGCATCCTGCTGCTTAACCATGACCAAAAGCACCCTGATTATTTTTAATATTCCCCCCCCCCCAACAACTGGTGTAAGATACAGACAAAGAAAATTATCTTGAGGCAATGGACCTGAAGTTGCCCATCAACTTCAAGTTGAAGAGTGTGATGGGAATCTGTTGAGGATGGCAATTGAGTACAAAACAGTGCTGCAGTCTAGATCTTCACTGTGTTAGGAGCCGGATCAAAGGAAAATATGGGGATGAACTTCTGCTGGATGTAGCAATGTTGCAAATAAGTCATGAAACCACCTGGTGACTGTCTCACACTTTCAGGTTTTAATTTTTACATCATCAGGCATGCATGAGCGAGCATGACATTTTGGGCTGGATAGATGCTGCCGTGCATGACCGGTGTTTCAGAGCTTGGCTGCAGCTCTGAGTATAAACATAACCCCATCCCAGGCAGCAAAGTGTGATGTTTTGCTCTCCTATGTCTTCTCTTATTAAACCAGACCTCTTGTATGCTCTGTGGCACAGTCTTCCGCACAGAAGGAAACAGCGAGTGATAAATACTGAGATTTTTTACTATATATCCACCTCTGAAATATTTAAATGAGAAAGCTGTCTGCAGTAGTCTTTTAAAACAGACCACTGTGTTTTATGAAAACAGCAGTTTTCCCCTCCAAAATCAAATGATCCTAGCAAAAATCAGAAAGATGATGTGAAGGAACTACAAGCAATTCCCTCTCTAAAAAATGGATTTAGAGTTTGATATTCCCTTACTAGGATCTGAATAGCCTATTCAGATGATGTCTGGATATAAATGCTAGATATAATTGCTAGACAGAAATGCTGAGAATGACTAATCAGCAAATTGTACTCTTAGGCTTGCCCAGACACACATTCTGAAAGGAAATTATTGCTATTAAACATATTCCATTTAGTGCCTTGTGTTTTTAGCTCTCGGAGGCTGCTTGACAAAATGAAAATAAAAAAATCGGTAGGTAACTGAGAAGTCAGCTCACAAGCAAGCTCAGAAATGGTGCAGTTGAAGTCCTTAGCAGTCATTATGTACCTGGAGATTACCATCATCATCTCCATCACTGTAGCTGAGCTGGCTGTGAAATGATGACTGCTTGTGGTTTCTTCCACTATTGTTTCCAACAGCTGGAATAATTTTCAGCCATAATTTTGCTATGGGCATCTTGTTCCTTCAATTCTTTCCTATCCACTCTTATCCTTCGAACAGCTCTCCCAATATTTCCTGGCCCAGAATTCAAGAGACCTTTAGAAGTAGTTAAATTTCTGGATTGCTTTTAACCCTTGAACTCTTGTTTGAATATAGCCACTTGCTTGAACCCTTTTTTTTTTTTTTCTTTTTTAAGTCATCCAAATTGAGGTCTTTTGGGGGAAAGCTCAGCGTCCTGACCCTCATGGTAAATGTGAAAAGACAAAAAATGGCACAGGCAGCACTGTGCCCTTACCAAAACACATATGTATGTTGTCACAGCACAAAATAGTTTTTATTCCTGCATCTTAGACTGGGATCAGAATATTCAAAAGGTAATAATCTCTTACGCTAAGAAGCCTGCTGCTCTGTTGTTCCTTTCTCCACAAGAGGAGCTCAAAACATTATTCTTTTTTCATTATTCTTAATCCAATTCTTCAGTGGAAATGGACGTTCTTTTTATTGAATCCATTTATTTAATTGCTGCTTCTGGAAAGCTATTTCATGGCCCACAAGAAGTTAGAAAAGCTTGGATGTTTTCCTTTTTATTGAGTTTTAAGGTTTCCTGTGGGGAAGGTTGCTGCAGAAGTCGTCTAGAAATCTGGTCTTATTGCTGCACCCACCCCACTTTATGCACTCTGATACACCAGGGGGACAAAAGGAACATCCTCCTTCCTCACCTGTATGGGACAGCTCAGTGTCACACATTTGCTATGGAGTATTTTTTTCTTGGCCTCTAATACCTGAGCCCTGTCTGTCACTGAACACTCTTATGCCACATTGGTAGCCATGGAAAATCTTCTGGTGTGTGCCTTCAAACTCCATTCCTGGAAGCACGGAGCCAATCTAGATACAAGTAATCTTCTCAACCCCTCTCTCCCTGATTATCACCCTCTTTTTTTTGCTCGCATTTTGGACAGCTGGGCAGGACAAAGCAATATTGCAAAATAGATGTAACGACCTTGAATGAGCCTGGTTTCACCCCTATGTGGGGAGTGCTGCGGTTTTATTCCTTAGAGTAATTTCTAAGTGTGGACCCTTAGACTGAGCTGCAAAGCCTTGCTGAGAGATGGCTCTGTTCCCAGAGACTTTCCTGTGTGGCCACCCGCTCTGCCTGTCTCTCCCATCGATTTTCCCTCCTGAAAGACAAACACTGCCTGCAGGCCGACTCAGACTGGTGCTGCTGAGGAAGCAAGGGAAAATGAAAGGAAGAAATAAGGTTTTGACTCCAGGCACTGAAGGCAACTGTCATATTTTTTTTCCTCTGACACTCGAGCGGGAGTTGGCTGGGATCTGTCAAGCTTCAAGTTCTCACACATTTGGTAAATATTTAGGGTCTGACTCACCACTGAATCACTCCTGTTATTTTTTTTACTCTATTCAGAGAAATGGCTCTGCCACTCAGATAATATTAATCCTCTGAGGTCCTCTCACCTTTGTATTTTAGCATCTCAGGGTCACGTGTGCCTGTCCTCGCAGTACCGCCTTCAGAACAGGGAGATGGCATCAGCCCTGCCTGGCAGAGGGACTCAGAGGCACACTGGTCACAGGCACCCGAGTTCTTCTCTGACACTAAATCCAAAACTGGCCAAAAGCTCCAGCCATCAGCTGGTGAGACCCTGGCTCTTTAGTGTATGGTGGGTCACACACCAGCTCCTGCTGCTGCCTGGGAGTCATTTAGTAGCCACACTGCTTGTATTGCTATACTGGGAGAGCTTCTGTGGAAATCAAGAAGAGCACAATTCCCTCCAGAGACGACGGTGATCAGTGTTTTGTATGTACAGACCTCTGCTTTCATTGCAGGTGGAAGACAGCATGATGGATGTGTACGATTTCGTGTACGAGGAGGTGAGGAGGAACACCTCCAGCTTCAGGAGGCATGAGCTGACTGCCATCCATGAAGCAGTAAGTTGTCTTTCACCTGCAGCAGAAAACTTTGCCCTGGGGTATGTTCCCGAGGGTTTTGGCAGGCTGGGGCTGACACCTGGGCTCTGCCTTGTGAATGCTGCAATTCCATTTTCCCTCAAGAACCGAGTCTTCCAGCCTGCTGTGGAGTCTGCTCCTCCCTTCCTATTCTTTCTTTCCCAGGTCTGACCAACCAGATTATCAACAGGAAAAAAGGTGATGCTCTCTGAGCATCACTGTGGTGCAAGATCTACAAAGCTGCTGCACTGCATCTGCCATAATATTTTCTGTCTCAGCAGCCCCTGTGCCCTGCTCCCTGTCTGTGGTACAAGAATGTGGATATGCACCTAGTCCAGTAGAGAGGGCAGGATTTCCACATAGTCCAGCAGTAATATTTGCACATGGTTATTCCTATTTACCCTTGAGCCTGTGTCTGAGGAGTACTGGAGGCTATGTGGCCTCTTACAAAGCTGGAGACTGCTCTCAGGCTCCCAAAAACCACCACCCAGGATGCTTTTGGTATAGGGGACTTCTCTGTAGCTCAGCAGGTGGGCAAGGGTGGTTACCCAGAGCACAGGGAGGACGCTTGCACCTGAAGCCACAGGAGATGAGTGAGGATGTCCCCCACAGTGAGAAACTCCCGAGTCCCTGCTGAGTAAAGGAGATGCCATTCCCTGACGCAGCAGGGCTTGTTTGGGGAGTGAGTTCATGGCACGCAGCAAGGCTGGGTGGGAAGATCAGCTCTGCTCAGCTGTTTCCAGACACCTCCCATGCAACTCCCTGTGTCCTTCTGTGTTTTCTTAAATCGTCACAACAGGTACTTTCCAAAGTTGTTTCTATTCGTGCTTCTCAAAACACGGAAGAGGGCAAATGTTCCTCTTTGCAGTGGTGGTGGTGGTGGTGGCCCTCAGAGCCGTGGCCAGGCATGGAAGTGCTTGCTCTCAAGGTTGTGGAGCAGCACTCCCAGGGTCCCATTTGACAAGGAGAACCAGGCACAATGCCTGGCTTCACCAGTTGCTTGTTTTAGCCACTTGAATTGATGGAGAAGCAGTCCTTCTACTCCTATTTTTTTTTCCCTTCTGCTAGAGCTCCAAACTGTCCAGTGCACCACAGCTATAGGAAACCAGCTCCATGGTGGGTGTTGCTGGGGATCCCCCCAGCCCATAACAATCACTGGAAACATGAGTCTATGCATCCCTGGGTTTTCCAGAGCAGCCACAGTGAGCATTAGAATGACCACAAAGGGAGGGCTTGGCCCCAGTCCCAAGCAGCAGTCCTGGGGGAGCATGAGCAAGGTGGAGGCCAGATCCATTCACCTCCCCTGACTTTAGCCTGCATTGCTGCAGTTGTGGATTCCTGCGTGTTTTGCTCCTTGCCACCCTGGCTGGGTAGCCCTGCTTGGGGCAGCAGGGGCCCATTGCCAACAACTCCTGCTGCAGCAGCTGGTAGCAAGGGGAGAGCCCTGGCGAGCAGTTGGCAAACTTCTCCCTCTCTTCCAGTTCCTGTGCTGTGGGAAGCACTCTCCTTTTGGGGACACAACCAATGTTGAGCACAAGACGTGCCCGCCCGGCCAGGTGCATGATGAAGGGCAGGTAAGGGAAAGGTTTCTCCCACGCCGTAGTGGGCTTGTGCCTCTGCTTTCTAGCTGCCGAAACCTCACTGGTGCTAAAGTGTTAACGAGAATTGTGGCTTTTTCATGGTTTGGGGTTGAAACGGGTTGGGGTTTGTTTTGTTGGGGTTTTGTTGTTTCAATAACACTGTACACAGTATAGGAGAAGTGCATTCAGCTCTGGGGTCCAGCACAGGAAGGACATCAACCTGGTGGAGCAAGTCCAGAGGAGGCCACCAATATGAGCAGAGGGATGGAGCATCTCTCCTATGAGGAAAGGCTGAGAGGATCGTTTTTGTTCAGCCTGAAAAAGAGACTGCATGAGGGTGACCTAATTGTGTCCTTCTGGTACCTGAAGGGAGAAAGATGCAAGAAAGATGGAGAGGGACTTTTTGCAGGAGGGCATAGTGACAGGACAAGGGGGAATGTCTTGAAACTGACAGTAGTTTTAGATTAAATATTAGGAAATAATTCTTTATTGTGAGGGTGGCGAGGCACTGGAACAGGTTGCCCAGAGAACTTGTGGATGTTCCATCCCTGGCAGTGTTTAAGGCCACGCAGGATGGAGTTCTTGAGCAGCCTGGTCTAAGGAAAGATGTCCGTGCCCATGTCTGGGGGGTTGGAACTAGATAGGATCTTTAAGGTCCCTTCCAACCCAAACCATTCTATGATTCTGTGAATTAGGAGGAGGAGTCCTGGTGGATCAGCAGGACTCAGACCTATAGATGCAGTTTCCTTCAGTGCTTTAGAAAGCTTTCAAAATGCTTATGCAGCCTGTCACTTCTCTCCAGCTTCCTGTTCATCTCATGTGCATGCAGAGAGTGTGAGATATCACAGGCATGTATCAGAGCACAAAAAAACTGTTTGACTTTTCCACGTGACATGTTTCTGACACTTAAAATATGTTCCACTAACAGCAAATGTGGAATTTGATGTAATTCCTTTTTTCATGGGGCATTAAATAGGTTTTAAAATGAGGAACTCGTGAAGCAGGGTGATGATGCCCAGCAGTAGCTTCCTCAAGCATACTTCATTCCTCCTCTTTCAAGTACCTCAGTGAGGCTGCTGGAGAAGCCACCAGTATTAGACTGTTGTGCACTGAAGCTACAACTTCTTACTCTCTGAGCAAATCTATTGCATGATTATTTTTCTTCCACCAGAGTAGCTAAAGCCACCAGCATCAATATAGGGTGTTTCTAGGAAAAACAAAACCACGCTGCTACAGCACTACAAACACATCGTTGTCAGGTGAAGATGCCAAGTGCTAACAGCACCTGCGATACACAGGCACGCGTCAGCCCGCAGGGGCAGCGTTTCAAAGCACAGCCTCCAAGAATGTCACAT
The DNA here is from genome assembly GCA_014706295.1 of Lycocorax pyrrhopterus obiensis. Taxonomy (NCBI): domain Eukaryota; kingdom Metazoa; phylum Chordata; class Aves; order Passeriformes; family Paradisaeidae; genus Lycocorax; species Lycocorax pyrrhopterus. The sequence goes on along the minus strand of JACSVZ010000007.1, from coordinate 13,725,697 downwards.
CCCAGGCTCAAAGAGCAGGAAGGGAGAGCAGAACAAAGCTGGGCACCGTAGGGGCGACTCCATTCCTCCCACTTAGTGGTCTGTGTTTCCCTCGCTTGGGAGCCGGGGAAGTGGGTAGGACGATGTGCTTTGTGTAACACAGGAAACCGCAGGCTTTGGTGGCCGCGCTTCGTTCACTCCTGGCTTTCAGCGCTCTTTCCTTGCTCTGCAAATCCCTTCATCAAGGGCATGCTCTTGCGTTTCTGAAATGGCTCTCTTGGCCAACAGCTCTGGGATTTCTGTGGGGCCATTGGCATGCTTAAGGCTAATGTGTATTAATACTTGCAGCACCTCGCAAAATCGAGCTGTTCATTAGTAACCTTGGGGAATGCATTTGGCATCACGGTGTGCTCTGCTTTTCTATCTTTCCATTTCCTTCTTCCCGTTTTTCAGTGGGTGGAAAGAAAAAAGCTTTTGCGTGACCACACTTAAGCACGCATCCCCCACAATCCAAAATGCATCGCATCAATAAAATCAGAGGCGTGTCGTAGTGACAGAAAAGCTACCGCAGGTCTTTGTCTTCCCAGAAAAAGGGAGAACTGCCCAGCTGCACAATGCTGCACCCCTTTCTTGCCTCCTTTCCTCTCTGAGGCTGTGGAAGTGCTGTGCTGCAAGGGGTGTTTGTTTCTCTCCTCCCAGGACTGCCTGCAAGAGATCCAGGACTTTCTGAAGAAGCACATGGACTTTGTCTTCTCTCTCCTGGGCATCGCCATTGGCTTCACGGTAACAATGTCTGTCCTTTCACATTTTGGCTCTGAAAGGCAGGATCCAGTGAGGAAAAAGTATCCTAAATTACCCCCAGAAGCTAGGATTTTGGGTGATTCTGGAGGCTGGCAGCAGAGAAACAAGCAGTGGTGGATTCCATCATGGAAATCAGGAAAGGGTCAGGAACCTGGCCAGGCTGATAGGTGGAGGGGTTTTCCTGCAGGAATAGCCTCGCTGCACGGTTTTTGTGCCCAAGCAAGGTATGGCAGCTGGGAGCAGGATGCACCAGCACTTGCATTTCATCCACCCAGGCTTGCCTGCATGACTTCGTCTATGAGTGAGAGGTCATGTCACCTCGCTGGGGGCTTGTGGATTATGTAGGAAGCCAGCAGTAATGGTAGAAAAGGAGATGCAGTAAAGCCTCCATATTTTAGGAAACTTGCTGCCTCCTAGGTCAACCTGGGAAGTGGCTTGTGCAGCCAGAGCTGGAAGGTCCTGAAATCTACTGAGCACCAGCAGTGGAGATGGAGAGCTGTGCAGAACGGGAAGGTCTCATCCTATTAATGACCACTAATGAAGCTGATAAGGTTCATCTCGGGCAATGGGTGGGTCAATCACAGGCTCATAAGGAGCAAGCTGCAAAGGAGAGGGGAAGAGTGTGTTGTCTGAGCCCCCAGGTTCTGTCTTTGAAGGAGTAACCTGCACAGGAGGGGTGAAATTATCTTCAGAGTACGGCTTGTGTAGAAAGGCTCTGAACTTAATTTGATTCCTATTTGGGGGACAACAAAAGAAAAAATTAAATGCTGCAAGAGGAGCATGTCTTTCAGTGGTGAGGGGCTCAGGGGCTGCATGGGGACAGTCTCTTTGGAGCTGGAGAGGGCCACTAATTAAAACCAGCCTTCTTGTTTGCCCACCCACTGCTTGGCAGAGGTGTGTCACTGTAATTACCTGTACACAAGGACTCTGCACATGTGGTGATGCACACCAGAAAAGAGCATGTGCCAGGAGACTCCTTTCTCCACCATGAAGGCAGATTTGATCTGCTGTGATATCTCCATGCTGCTCCCCAGCTGGGATGACCCTTCTTGACTAAAAGTGTATTTGGAGATCATTTTATGCCTTGTGTTCACCTTGGCACAATTATGGATTAGAAGATTCTTCTCCATCTAAATAAAACCCAGAGGAATAAATGATTTGTATTTTATACTGCTAGCAGTACATTAGGAAAACCATCAGGCATTGCTATGGAGCTGTAAATGTAAAGCTATGTGTGAATACTTGGTGTCACTTTCCAATTTTTCTCAAGCACAGGGAGAATTTCACTGCAGCTATATTCAGATAGAAGCAGGAGCACTTTTATAATAGATATACTTTTTCACAGCTTGATGCTATAGCCAGATAAGGCAGCTGTCTTTGAAGCCTGTGCTAGAGGAAATCTCACCGCACGGTTCACTATTGTGATGGCAGGATGCAAGGGAAGCGCGTAAAGAGGGCTAAAAGTGCTCTGATGTCACTGTCCCTCGGCCAACAATGCACACACATCCCCAGATCAAGCTGCAAGCAAAGGCACTAGCACATTAGGGCATGCTTTAGGAAAGAGCACATTGTTACAGCCCTCATTATCCTTCCCACAGCAGCCTTACCTTGGATATGTTGCCTGTGTTAATCCTGATGTGTGATACACTGGGCAGAGTATCACAACAGAGAGGAAGCACACTGTCCTCTGCATTCATAACTGTTTGGGGTTGGTTTAGGGCTCTGTTTGTTTGTTTGTTTGTTTGTTTTGTTGGGGTTTTTACTTCAAATAATACGTGGATGTTGTGTTTTTTCTCCCTATGGTATCTTTACAAAAGGCTATTATTATGAGAGAGATATGTTTGTTTGCATAGAGGAATGTTCTGTGGTAGGAATTGAAATCTGAATTTCCTGGTTTCATCTTATTTCTTGGTATTTTTAGGGCCAGGTTTGAGCTGTGCCATGCTAATTCCAATCAGATGTTTTAAACGTGTGTTGTTTTTTTTTAACTCCCATGTCAGAAATGGTGTTCACCACTTCACTGACAACCAGCTCTCTTCAGACAAATGTGACAACAGGCAATATTTATGGCTGCTTATTTACACAGATGGAGCATCATAATCAGTTACACATTTAATTGTATGCCTGTCTCCTTTATCTCCCTTTAGGTTTATGGGATGATCCTAACTTCATTCCTCTGCTTCTCCATGCACTTCAGCAGCAACCTGTACCGGAAAGGCAAATACGTCCTGCGAGAGAGGTAGAAACCTGATGCCTGGGCATCACTACCAGGCAGAGCCAGCTCTTGACACAGGAAGATGTCTGAAGTCACCCACAAAATCCCCTGGGAAGGTATTGCGTGGGGTCAGGTGGTGGGATGTGTGTCACACATTTCCCTTTCCCGCACTACTACTCGGAGATGCAGATTCCCTCGCCGGGAGACATGTGGGCTGTGGCTCCACAAGAAGGACACAAAGAGCCCCGTACAACAAAATGGAAAGAAAAGCCCAGCAAAAATCACATGGTTAAACCAAACTTCCCTTGTGCTGTCATCTGAGCAGTTCCCTGTGACCCCCAAAGATGCAATGTTTCTAGGAAGATGGCTTTGGATCGCAACCCGGGATCAGTGTTGCGCTACCAGTAAATAAATGACAGGAAGTGTGTCACTGCTGATGCGAAATGTGCTCTCCCAGCCTGGACACTTGCAATGATTAACTTCAGGCATGTTTCTGATCATGCTGGGGTACATAGGCATCCAGCGACTGTCAGCTGGTTTTCCCGTTTTCAAACATTGCCAGATTTATAGAACTTTTGGTAGAGATCAGGACAAAAAGTCAGAAAATAGTGAATGAGCTTTGAAACAACTGAGCAACAGAAGGACATATTTCTCTGTTATTCCTCCTTGCTAATGCAATCCAACATTTTTTTTTAATTCTTAGGATTTAGTCAGCCTTCTAAATCTTGATAACACACTGGTTTGACAGGGGCTTGTTAGGCCACCCCTTGAGTGCTGTGTCCAATTCTGGGCCCCTCAATTTAGGAAGTGTGTTGAGATGCTTGAATGGATCCAGAGAAGGGCAAGAAGGCTGGTGAGGGGTCTAGAACAAGCCCTTCGAAGGGTGGCTGAGGGAGCTGGGGTTATTTAGCCTGGAAAAAAGGAGGCTCAGAGGAGACCTTATCACTCTCTACAGCTGCCTGAAAAGAGGGTGTGGCTAGGTGGGGGTCAGTCTCTTCTCCCAGGCAGCCATCAACAAGATGAGAGGACAGTCTTAAACTGTGCCAGGGGAAGTTTAGGCTAGACATTAGAGAAAAAGTCTTTACAGAAAGAGTGGTTGAGCGTTGGAATGGGCTGCCCAGGGAGGTGGTGGAGTCACCACATCTGGAGGTGTTTAAAAAAAGACTGGACGTGGCACTCAGTGCCGTGGTTTAGTTGATAAGGTGGTTTTAGGTCATAGGCTGGACTTGATGATCTCCAAGGTCTTTTCCAACCTAGCTGATTGTGTGGTTCTGTGATTCTGTAACTTCTGGCCCCAGCTCTGTGTTTATCTGGCTTCACTAACCCACTGTGCTCCTGTGGTAAAAGGACTTTGATATCATACACACAAACAGAAGTTTAAATCTCTAAGAGAACAGGACTGATCCCCAGCCAGGTCAAACAATGCAATGTCCAACTCCACGTCCTTTTTACATCACCTTATCAATAATAAACAGAATTTGTAAAAGGCTGTGTCAGTCTAGCTGAAACAACAGCTCCCTGGCGTGCTTTGCCCTCGTGGCAAGGAGGCAGAGCCACTTCTGAGCTGAAACCCATCATTGCAATGGATGTAGCACCTGCTGTAAATTATACAGCTGTGTGAAATGTCTGTTGAACCGGCAACAGCTTTCACTCCTCTCATACAGAGTGGCTTTTAGGCATGAAAAACGGTAAGTAGCAATTGTTTACTGGGATAAACATGGAAAACCCCGTGTTAATGTTCAGGACAGGTCCTGGCCCTCAGGCAGGGGCTGCTGCATGTGCACAGCAGTATATGAAGAACAAGAACAGCAGTACAGCCTACAGCACCTGGCTGGCATTTTAACATGGGCTGCAAATACCTTGCATTGGAAAGAGTTGTGTTGTGGAGGGCTCAGGGAGGGCTGTCACTTCTCATTCCACTCGCTTGGAACCAGCAGAGCTTTGCTGTTGACTTCACTGGAAGCAGGATGAAGTTCAAACTGCCCCAGTGTAATACTCAAGCTACCTTCTGGCAATCACCAACACACCTCAGTCTGGCAGGGATTTGGGTGTGATATGCACTTCCCAGCATACACGCTTTTTAGTGGTGGGGAAATATTCACTTATACGTGTATATGTATTATCACATATATTGATCTCTGGAAGGAGACAGTCTCCCTTGTGAGCTCCAGATGCTACTGTCAGGCCCCTGCTATTGTTATTCTTCAGGCTAGCTGGCAGCTCTTGTGACTCATGGTTGCTTCAATAAAGATGAATTTCTTGCAAAAGGCCACCATTCCTCCTCTTTTTTCTGCCGTGCATGAAGCTGCCTGCATTGCTCAGGGGTTTGTGTCATAGGGGGCACTCAGTAATTCTTTCAGTGCTGGGGAGAGATGTTGCCCAGGCAGCTGGTGCTTGCCTGTCCCAGCAGTGTGCTGGAGGGAGAGGATGGCATTGGTCCTTTGGAGGAAAGGGGGCAGCTCATCAGCCTCATCCCACCCTCAGCCAGCTGATAGGACAGCAGACAGGTACCTCTCAGGGAGTAATGTGAGCAGAGGCAGGAAAAACACTTAAGGACATGGTTAAGCTGTAAAGACCAGTGTATTTGTAATGAAGATCTCTCTATGGTTTCACTTTTAAAGGATTAGGTAGTCAGGTTTTGCCCACTGCTCTGCATTGGCTGGTTAACTGCTGCTATTCTGCCATATCAAAAAACATCATGGGCAAACAAATTGGTGCAGTCAATGTTATCAGTGTGGGTTACCTGCTCAAGCCTCATCAACGGGTACAAAACATCTCTGTTAAAGCATCACCACCAGAACTGCTCAAGCTTTAGGTGCTCCACCTTCCCAGGTCAGTTTTTAATGTGAAGGCATAGTTATGGACAGGAGTAGCATATACATGATGAAGGTATCTGCTTTTCTTCTCCTGAAAATTACAGAGGGATGTCATCGCAGGGCAGCAGGAGCCCCTGCTGCTACACACAACACAAGCTCTTGAAGCAGTGTGTCTAGTCACTGGCCATCTCGTGAGCTTTATTCCCATTTCACTGGCTGCTGGAGTTCCCTTGCAAGGAGCAGCACCTTCAATGAGGAGGTGACAGAGCCATGCCCAGCTGGACACGCTCTTCTCCTAGAGTTTGTGTTGTGTGTAGCAGCAGGGGCTCCTGCCACCCTGTGATAGCATCCTGCTGTGATTTTCAGAAGCAGAATAGCAGGTACCTTCAGCTCCTTGATTTTTAGAAACCTGTTACAGAAATGTGCAGTGTTAACATTTTGTTCACAGTTGTAGAAGTGGCAGCACCAAGGGATGGCTGGATGGAACCTGCGGGGTGGGTGAGTGTTGAACAGTGTTTTTACACCTCTGCCAACAAAAAATCCCTGTCCTACAATGAATGTTTTTGCACTTACTAGTCCCTGATTTTCTGCTGGCTAGGGGCAAATTACAGCTCTTGTGTGACCAGAGCAAAACCCCAGGAACTTGTTGGTAAATGGTGCCAAGATTTACAGTGTTGAGAAGAGCAAGAGAGACATTTTGTTGGGAGAAGAGCATGGAGCTGAGCATTGGGGATGCAAGCCAGCAGCCAGACTAGGAAACACCTGCAGAGCAGTGAGCCTTCCTGGGGCTTGCTGTAGAGGAAGCTGTTTGTTATAAGCATGTCAACACTCACACTCTGCTAGGAAAGAAATCCTATGTATGTAGGCACATACAGGAGAAAAAAAAATAGAATTTACAGACCGAAGGTGCAAAGTTAAATATTTAATTGTGAATTGGCTCCAGCTAATTGTCAATTAAGCTGCAGCAATTATCAGTTATTTCCACTAAGGTTGTCTGGGCACTTGCAGTTTGGCCTCTCTCTGAGCATGCGTTAGCTTGTGCTCATGAGTTACCTTTTTCCTTTTACTTTAGACAAACCCCCAGCCCTATCTGAGGACACAGGAAGTGGAAGCAACATAAGGCCAGGTTGCTCTGGCCTGTGTGGCCACTTATAAACCTTTGGGGCTACATGTAAACCTGTGGGGCTGGGGAGCATCAGCCCATAGCAGCAGCAAGTACCTTTTGTGCTGCTCTCCACCCTTCACTGCCCATGCACTGCTCAGGTACTGCTCTGCCAACAGGGACATTAAATTCCACGGAGACCCTACATGGGGCTCACCATGTGCTCGTGGCTGGACTGACCACAGCTTGCTTATGAGCCAGAGGAGTTTTCCCAGTGTCTGCTCCTGTGGCAGTGGATGATGCTCAGAGAGAGCACTTGTGGAAAGCACAGGTTAAATAATACAGTAACTCTCTACAGGGATTTGGTGGTGAGGAGAGTGAGAATCTTTCAGCCTTGTGGTGTGCTGTCTTGACTCCAAACTGGTTTGCTATTTCCTGCCCTTTTGACCGCGTGTTTGCGAGTTCCCACTGTCCTTGAAATACAACTTCCTTGTGCAGCAACCCCTTCACTATGCAGCTTGGATTCATGCCTGCAGCATGCTCCTAGAGAAGACACTGCTGAGCAAGTCCTTCCAAAGCCTTAGAAGCTGGCAAATTTGGGTGGGCCCTTACAGTGCTGGGGTGGTAAGGAAGCCATCTCCTGCCAAGGTAAAGCGGTGTTTATGAGCTGCAGACACACAAAATATTTTTGGAAGTAATAGTTGATAGACACATGTTTTTCTAACCAGGTGCAGAAGCAATGCATTTGGAAAAGCAGCTGGCTATAATCCTCCTCTAGAAATGCAGCCAGAGGTGGAAGATGCCCCACATAGACCTCTGCCAGCACAGCTGAAAGCAGGTAAGGTCAGAAGCTGCTGTGAATACACAGTTAGAACACATTTATCCTGCAACTTTCACATGAATTGTCATTGCAGCTCTCTCTGTTAGTAAAACACAATTGAGGTGAAAAGTGATTTATTTCTTAACTGTGTAGCTCCTTTTCTGGGAGAACGAGCAACTGGCAGCAAGAATTAAACCTGTGTGCTGAGAGTTGTAACAATGTGTGGGACAGTGGGGAAGAGCACTGGAGTGAAGAGGGAGAGCTCTGGAGAAGTCTTGGAGGCTGTTTTGGAAAAACACAGGCCGTGCGTGCTTTGCAGTTTTTGGCTAGAGCTGCCAAACCCATGACTGATTGCAGGCCTGCTGGTGAAGCCACTCCACTCCTCACCATGCCATGCCTCTCATACCCAGCACAAAGCTACTGCTACCTTCATCACCTGGCATGTAGGGGTCCATCAAACAGATTTATACCTGGAGGCAAATTCCCCTGCCAGGAGGGTCAAGGGGAAAAAACCCACCTCTTTATCTGGAAGGAATATATGTGGTAGTTGTTTAGCTTGCAAGGAAGTGGCACACCTTGGGAGAAATAATTTCAGATGAGGCTGGAGGTGCCCACCTAGAGCTAAAGCCCTGCTGTCTTCTAGTTGCTATTCTCTTAGACTCCAGCAAGCAAAAAAGAAAAGTTCTTCCCAGCATTTTTTGCCAGGAAGATGCATATTCCTGCATTGCTCACCCTGGAGTCACTGGCAGTCAGCTAGCTGGGTTGTTTATATCATCCCAAGACAAAATCCTCTGTCTCCCCTCAGGATCACTAAGTGCTATTGTTTAACCCCTGTGTGCAGCAGCTTGCTCACGAACGTGCTCAGTTTCTTTTTAGCCCTGTTTCATCAGCAATAAACGATACCTACTAATGAATTATACATTGATTATACAATAAGAGCTCTCTGTGTCTGTGGGCTGGGCTCTTGCTCTCCCACATGGCACCTCCCAAAGCACAGCTCAGCCCAGCTGTGGCTTGGCCCTCTCTGATGCCCTGAGAAAAATGAATGTTCACTTTCTGGGCTAATGAGCTGAGAAGAGAGAGTGTCTGATTGGATGGGAAACCCGCTCGGGTTTTTACTCTCTCAGCTGTAGCTCCAGCAGGAGCTGGTGCTGTCCTTCCTCCCCGCTTATATGACCTGACCTATCACCATAGATACATTGATATAAATATTTAAAGATGGCAGGGAGACAGCCCAGGCAGATGGGAACCATTTGTTGAGTTTATTAGAAACAGAAACTTCAGGCTCAGCTACAGGTCTCTGCTTGCTGCATCCCTCTCCCCTGAGGCTGCAAGGCAACTGCAACCCCCAGGACTGTCACGGCTTAACTTGCAGAGGTGGTCATGGGGATTTTTGGATGAGCAGGCACCAGCCACTCCTGCTGGGGCGCAGAAAAGGTATTCTGAAAATATCCCCTTAGATATGGGGATGAGATTCCTCATAATGGTTTTTTTCTACTCAAAATGAAGGCTTTGGCCGGCTCCCCAGGGGTGTCGACGGGTCTCTCCTGAGGTGACAGAGCTCCACCTTCCCATTGCCATAGGCCAGTACGTACACTGCAGTTTGCCCTTGCTCAAGTCCCTGCCTTGAAAAACAGTATTGTGCGGTGTTGGCTGCCCAGGAAGTTACCCCTGTGTGCTCTGGGACTATTAGCCTCCTACAGAAAGAATTTCTGACTTTCTTATCATGCATCTCCAGAATGTCCTATTTAAAGATCTTTGGTGATGCTGCTGTTGTTTGGTTTTTTTACTGCTAGAGGTAAATTGGAAATTCAGGCTATTTCTGTTGTATTTTGCAATAAAAATAAGAAGTAGTGGTTAAAAGCTAACTAGGACCTCACCAGCAAGATAATGTGCATGTTATTCCTATGGTTTGTCTGTCAGTTTTCTGCTGGCTGAGGAGGGCAGGGGGATTGCCATGCAAGCCCAGGGCTTGCAGCCAGAATACCGCATCAGCAGCCTTCCCGTGATCCCCAGTGGATGAGGGATTCCCATCTGCTCTCCCAAATCTCCCGGGGAGACCCTGGTCAGTAGGTGTTTAGAGCCTGCCTTGATGGTAAACAATTCACGCCCTGGTGGCCAGCTCTTCAGGCCCATGTAAGAGGAGGGGAGCATGAGTGTCTGTCCTCTCCCCTCACCCTCTGCCTTGCTTTTTATAAAACAAAAGAGGTTTTAAGGGGAAGCTGCTGGAAGGCAGGTGGGCATCTCTCTGGGATAAGCAGGCTCAAAGTCCCAGGGGCTGGGTTTGCTGAGTCCCTCTGGTAAAGGGTGTTCTGTTAAACTCGGACTGGGAGGCAGCATCTGCTGTAATGGACCCTGGTGAGTCATACCCAGAGGTGCCAAAACTCACAAGCATGACACTGACTTTTATAAACAGGTTCACAAAAAGACCCGACAACCCAAGCCCAACAGACAGAAACTAACACTGCAAGCGCCTCCACTCTCCGCTGCTTCACTCTGCCTGCAAACCCAATTGCAGAAGCACATTCAAATGGCCACTTGGGGATGGGTTTATTTTTTTTAATTTGGGGTTTGAGGGCCTTTTTAAAAAACATTTTTAGAGTTTATTTTTTTTCTTTGAGTGATGAAAGGCTTGGGGGGAGGTAGGTAGCTTCCTCACAGCCCTGCCTGCAGCTGGCTGCTCTGTGAACGACTGTGTGCCCTGAGCACTCGAACCAGCTTTTCCTCCTGAAGAGGGAAGTCATCAGCCCTATTCATAGCACTCACACTCGATACTGGCATGTGACACCCAGATACTAACTGAATTTTTGCAAATTAGCTTTACTTATTTATAAAGAGGTGGTGAAACCACTGAGAGCCTTGGGAAGGCAGTTGCGGTACTTTATGGGCTGTACAGCAAGTAATGCAGTGTGAGAAATGTGTATGAAACATGAGAAATGAGTGTACAACCGCTGAAATCACACATAGTCCTGGGAAATGGCATATGTTATCTTGTCTCTGTGCTATGGTGATGGGTTTTTTTCTTCCTGTACCTAAAGGCCAAAGTTTTCAAATGTACCCAGCTGAGCTGCTTAAAATAACAACAACAATAAAAAAAGGACAAAGCTTGAAATCCTTTTCCACTACCAACTTTTGGAGAAAACTTTGTTGGCGTGGCCAGTTTAAACCTAGTAGGCTTTAGGCTGCGACTGGGAGCTTCTTGATGTAGGAGATGGTGGGACTGTGCCCCTGCTGCCCCTGCCACGGCCACAGCTGTCCCCGAGCCACACATGCTCCAACAGAACCTGAGGGAAGATCCCAGTAACAGGACTGTGTTGGCTCCAAACCAAATTGTTGGCTAATACAATTTTTGGAGGATACGAAAAGGTTTATTTCTTGTTTTCCATTTCCTTCACTCCTAAATATAGGAGGAAAAAGGGCAGAAAGCAAGAAAAGAAAAGCAACAGTAGGGGGGGGGGGGGGGGGAACAACACAAAAAGGCAATCCTAAGCTCTCTGGAAGCAGTTTCAATGCCAACCTTGTGGCAGTGATTGCAGCTGGTGTTGCCTGCTCTCCAGTGCACAAAAGTTGATTTGAGAGTCATTTTCCTTCATAGGCGGTGGGGCTGCTGCTGCTGAAGGCCTTACTGCTGCTGGTTCCTTCCTCTCCCACTCACAGACTCTCCAAGCAGCATCTCCGAGAGTTCTTCTGGGAACAGCTGCCTAAGTGCACAAGAGGCTTCTTGGTTCATATAATCTCCTGTCTTCAACCTATACTTTTGTTCTTTTTTTCTTCTTTCTTTTTCCTTTCTTTTTTCTTTTTTTTTTTTTGGTGGGGGTGTGTTTTTGTTTTACCATTTATAGCTGTAAAGGGTGGAGGTGCAGAATAAAGGATATCGTGGGATGCTCTGATGTGGCAAATGAGCAGCTTCAGGATCCTGCCGTTATCGTTTGGAGCGATGAGCAGGAGCCACAGAGGATTACAGCTATTGCCGTAACCAGATGGGTCATGCTGATAATTCGGGACAGCAGTTACATGCATAAATAGCCTGGTGAACCTCCGGCTTTGTTGGTAAGTCTGGATGAGTGAGTGTGGCTTAGAGACAAAGGGGTTATGAATCCATGGCAAGCCCACAATTGGGGGCATACTCAGCATAAGTAATTAGGGAACGGGGCCAACTTCTATTCATTCCTGGTCCCTGCTGCCATGTAGTGCATGGGCTGTTACTGGGGGGCAAGGAAAGTTTTGACGAACATGACAAAGCCCTGGACCAACTCATCCCTGAGGGCAATGGGATGATTTTGGAGGAAGCTGACTTATTTGCAACACACGTGTGTAGGAAATGTGTGATAGCTAACAGCTCATTCCTGACTATGGGATGCATGGATGGGAAGACTCTATCAGAGTTTGAAAATACTTGGCTCTGAAGCTGCTCCCTGAAATCCTTCACTGGAGGGAAGTGCCCAGGCAGGAAGAGGGCAGGTTTCCACGTACGACGCTGCGGGCGGGTGCCAGGTTCATATTTAGCTCGGTGAGGTGCCGACCTTGGCTGGAGCTGCTCGCTGATGCCTTTTCCAGGCATCCTCTTATGCTCTGGTTGTGTGACTTACTACCCTGCCCCTGGAGAAGTGAATGAGCTTCCTGGAAGCATGACATGGGGTGAGAACGATTTATATTTCTAGGGATCGCCAAGTGGGCCAAAGTGGGTCTCCGCCAAAAGCTTGGGAAATTTCATCATGCTTCTACTGCGTAGCTTTGGGAGGGGAGGGGGTTAACTAAAATTCCCAAGCCTGTTGATATGTGTGACCCACATCTCTTTGGTGGGCAGCCCTGAAGCCCCCCTGATGCTCTTGTTACCCAGTAACCAAGGGAAAACATCCTGAGTGGTTCTACTGAACTTGATGCAATTGCTAGCAGTACCGAAGTCACAAGCTTAGACAAAAACTGTTCAGCAGAGCAGATTTAGAGATAAAATTAGAAGAGGGAATGAGGAAACGCTTCTCTGAATTTCAAACTGAGAGTATTAATGCAAAAGTCCTTTGCTTTTTTTTTTTTTCGGTGGGGGAGGGGGGATCCCCTCATGAATGCACCCTCAAACTTTCCTGTATAGAAATACAGAACCTCCTGCACCCTGCATCTATTCACAGAGGTTTCTCCCTGCACCCCAGGCTGCCTGGTGATGTTTAGGAGGAGGCAGTGAGTTTTAAGGGATGGTGGTCAGGTTTGGGAGGTAGTGTTCCTACACTCCCCCAACACCTGCCCCCGTGGTTCCTACTTGTGTGTAGAAAACTTTGTTGTGAGCTGTCCCCGGAAGGTGAGAAAAAGGGGAAAACAAAGAAACAAATGAGAGAACACATAAAGAAGGGGAAAAAAGAAAAGTGGGGGGAAGAGATGAGAAAAAAATGAGTGGAAATGAAAGAAAGAAGGGAAAAAAGAAAAAGGGACGAAAGGAAAAAAGGGAAAGGAGAGAAAGGGACAGGGAGAGAAGAGAGAAGAGAAGAGAAGAGAAGAGAAGAGAAGAGAAGAGAAGAGAAGAGAAGAGAAGAGAAGAGAAGAGAAGAGAAGAGAAGAGAAGAGAAGAGAAGAGAAGAGAAGAGAAGAGAAGAGAAGAGAAGAGAAGAGAAGAGAAGAGAAGAGAAGAGAATTCAAAAAAGGAAGAAAAAAGAAAAAATAAAAAAGGGGGATAATAGAAAAAGGGGGGGGAAGCAAAAAGGAAAAGAGGAGTTAGGGAAAAAATGTAAATTGGATAAGTGGGGAAGAAAAAGGTAAAAAAAGAAAAGAAAAAAAGAAGAAAAAAGGGGGAAACAGCAGCGGACGCCAGCTCCAGGAGGGCGAGGGGGGTGCGTGTGCCAGCCCCCCGCTCCCGGGGCGTGTCCCGGGGCGTGTCCAGGGCGTGCCCAGGGCGTGTCCAGAGGCGTTTCCGGGGCGGGGCGCGGGGCGGGTTTTCTGCGCCCGCCGCCACCGCCCCGGTCAGCCAGGCAGCACAGATTTGGGAGAGCCGTCGCCATGGGAGTGGAAGGCTGCACCAAGTGCATCAAATACCTCCTTTTCGTCTTCAACTTCATCTTCTGGGTGAGCACAGGGGCGGCGGGGAGCGGGGGCTGAGCCCTCCAGCCTTTAAATAAGGGGGCTGCAGTATGGCTCGTCTGCCTGCGCCTGGGTTTAGCCTCCTTCTTGCCCCCCAGCATTGAGACTTGCTGTCTGGGATGTGCCTTAGGGCTGCTTTTTTTTTTTTTTTTGCTTTTTTTTTTTTTTTTTTGGAGGACGGACGGGCTGATTGTCCTTTGTTTTTTTATTTTAATGCGTGCGTATGTATGTAGTTGTACGTGTATATCTATTTATGTCTATTTTTTAAACAGATGTGCAGAGGGGGAGGTAGAACCGTAGGATGGTTGGAGGTTGGAGAAGACCTTTAAGATGCTCGCGTCCAGCCGCCACAGATGTTTATGGGCGCCTTTCGGAGCGGAAGGGCGGGGGGCAGAGCCGGGGCGGGGGCGCTCCCGCAGCCCCTCTTGCCGTGGGTCTGCGCTGGGGAAAGCGGCGCTCCCCAGCCAGGGAAGGAGGGAGGGAGGGATGCAGGGATGCTGCCAGGCGGAGGGAGCGGAGGGGAGGTGCCGGCCCTGCCGCCCGCCGCGGAGGAGGGGGCGTTCAGCAAATCCGGGCGATTTGGGGCTGGCTCCGCGCCCCCCGCCCCGCAGCTGGCGGCAGAGCCGGGCCCCGGCCGCCCTGGCCCCGCGCCGCGGACCGCTGCCCCCGCCGCCCGGGAAGTTATTTTAGGATGCAAATTTTATCCAGGCTGAAGAGGCTGCCTTTCTTGAGAAAGTTTCTCGTGAAATAATCTATATAGACATGCGGCTAATTTAGCAAAAAGGCAGCGTATCCCGGTTTCCCTGCAAACCAGGTTTGTCCCGATTAGAAACAGCCTCCGGCAGCGCGAGGTTGGCTGGGAAGAGTCGCTCTCTCCCTTCTCCTGCGCTCGGGGGCAACGAGATATGCCCGAGCAGGCTGCTGGTTTCCATTCCACGAAATGCTTTTTTGTCTTGGAAGTGAGTCCAGCCCCACCCTGCCAGGCAAGGCACTGCTTGGATGCCCCTTATCTGATACCCTGTGCCCCTTGTCTGGCACCCTCCTCTGTTGCTGAGGATTTGGGATTCTTTTTTCTTCATGCTTGCTTACAGCAGCAAACGTAGCAAGGGGGGCTGGAGAGGTGGGAAGGGGACCGACGCCTTCCAGAGCAAACCCTGCTTTGGCACCTGGAGTTGCACTGCCTGGCTGGAGCCTCTGCCTGCTGACTCCTCCCTGGGAGTGCCTGGGGAAGCTCTTCGCAGGGGTCCCCCTCTCTGGGAGGTGCAGGGTTTAACCAAGTGGGTGCTCACTTCAGGCCTCTTCGCCTTGTTTTTGGGTATAACGCTGGCCAAGGGGGAGATGACAAGCTCTGATGACAACGGTGTTAATTGCCGATGTGTTGCCAGCTGCGTGAATGCAGGACAGTTCTGAGTTGGTTTTTTTTAACCTTTTCTTCCATTCTTAAAATGGCAGGATGGAGGCGGGTAGGATTGTCTGTGAAGTGTTGTTCCTTCCGAGTTATCGTGCTTATTCCAGGGTTTTTTCTTCTCTTCTGGTCCTGATTTCCTCCCATTCTTGTCGAAGAAGCTGCCGGCTGTGCTTGCGAGGGAGGAAGGGTCTCCTGGGTGGCAGGAAGGATGCTGGGGGCTCTGCACAGCCACGACTCCTCTGTGAGATCAGTTGTTCACCTCAAAGTCTTGCAAAAGAGCTGATCTTTTATAAATGGGCATTTTGCTTCCACGAGGAATAGCCAGTCTGTATAATTTCCCTGTTATGACTTCTGGAATAGGTGCCTTGCCCTACCCTATTTGAGAGTGCTCCCTCTGAGTGGGGGTATATGCTTCAGTTCCTCCCAAGGAGTGGTGCCTGTGAGCTGGGACCTACTGGTTCCCCAAAACAGCTCCCAGTACTGAACTTGCTGGTCCCCTTGCACTGTCTGCTGTGCAGATTGGAAGCCTGGACTTCATTAGAATTAACAATGCTGTCTGTGAGGCTGGCCAGCTCAGTGGTGGCTGAATACCAGATCTTGGAGTTTTCAAGCCCTTTTGTGTTGTTTTTTAAACTAGTAGTTGAGGGGAATTTTAGGTTTACCACAAAGGCAGGTTAGCTGCCAACCTTGCACCCCCCAGGTGGGGAGGGATACCTTGGTTGCCACCAAAGTGTGATGGTCCTTTTCATGGGGTGGCATTTAAGGACAGAATGCGGTGCTGAGCACCCTTGCTGCAGGCTGGCTGTGTTGGGACATCACCTCTTAACATGGAGGTGTGAGACAGGGCACCTGCAGCCCTTTAGTCCTGACAGCTGGTTATTATGCAAGGGCTGATGGGCTCCTCGTGCTTATTTGCTTATGATTTGCCTTGTGTGCAGCTGACGCTGGGTGCTGTTGATGAAAACAAGCCAGAGGCAGAGCCCAAAGTTTGGCAGGCACCATGTTGTGCTGCACAGGAGCTTGTTCCAGTGCCCAAGAGAAAGACAGGAAGCAATTCTCAGCCTTAGTTACTTTGATAACTTTTTTATGTAGCCCTGCTATCCTGCTGGAGTGTAAATAAACTGACACCCCTCTGGCTTCCTCCCCCTTCCTTCCCCAGGCAGCTCGGGGGGTATTTCACAAAGCTGCTGTGTTCAAAAAGCAAAGGGTAAAGGTGACCCTGCTGCCAGCTCCTCATTCACTGTACTTGAGATGTTTCAGTTTTATTTGATTTTGTGGGATTGCTTTTCCTTTGTGCATGTATTCTTGAGAAGAAGATGCCAAGATTGTGCTTGGTCCGAGGTGGCTCTTGAGGGACCAGCAGCTGCTGCATGGACTATGTGTACAAACGGGTGCCTGTCCCAGGAGAGAGGGTCCCCACGTATTTCACAGTGGCATCCACCTAATGAAGTGGTGCAGGAGGCCATGGTCAGCACCTGGGGGCTTCACCTGGTTAGCAAAACACGGGGCTGGAAAGACAAAAGTTTTCTGTGCTGCCAAGTTATCCTGAAACCTTGGGGTGGCTAGTGGTGAGTGGACACACTGCCCTGTGAGAGGGAGCAGTAGCTGTTACTGGGTAGTTTGGCTGGTGTGATGGGCAGCCCCGAGCAGGGCTGGGATGGGCATCTGACAGGTGGAGCTGCTTCTCCATCCCATCCCTAGAAGATGGCTGGACTTTGACTGCTCTCCTGAATTATCCAAACCCAACAGCAGAGCTCAGTGCATGGGGCTGAACTGACCACCACTGCAAAGAGTCCCTGGGGAGGCTGAAGGAAGCCAGCGAGCTATTTTAAAATATAATTAAACATAACCAAGGAGGAATTGACTTGCTTGCAGAAGGATTGCTCAACCTTATTAGCTAATACAGCCCATGGCAGCCTTCCAGGTTGAGAGCACCAATGGTTGCCCTACCAGAGAGGTGTCTAATTAAAAGGAAGAGCTTGCTCCTAATGCCATTTTCCAGGCAGTGTGTAATTCTTCTCTTCCGTGTGTTGAGGGGATGTGGTACCGTCTGGGTGCAAAGGGAAGGAAGGGCAAAATCAGAGGAAAGGTGGAAGTGAAAGTCTGTCTCGACAGGGGTGATTGAAAGGGAAGGGGTAGAGGAGCTGCCTGTTTTCTTGTGCAACACCGGAAGATCTGTCAGCTGTACCCTGGAGTCTGCAAAGCCTGCACAGAGATATTTGGTTTTGGTGATGAGAGGTGACGGTGTGGGGAGGTGGCAGCTCTCTGTGGCTGTTGTCCAGTTATAATGCTTTTGCTGAGTGGCACGTGACCCTCCCTTTTTGGTGAGGAGAGTGGCTGTGTACCACTGCTCACAGGTTTAAGTGAAGAATGGAAGATCCCTTGTTTCCTGTAGCTCTGAAACACGGGTTTGAAATAACTCTGTGGCCTAACAAAGTAGCTTGCATCTTGTTGTGGGTGCAGGCTTGGGCCGAGCACTGCTGCAGTGCTCCTGGCGGTAGTGCCTGGCTGGTTGGGCTGTTGGTCTCCCTGGGAATCGCAGAGAGCCTGGCGAGCAGCAAGGACCTGATGCTGGCCCAGCATCTTCCACAGATTTCGGGTTTGGTATCCTGGGACGATGTACAGGCAAGCTTATTTCCGTGTGTGTTTGACCCTGCAGCTACTTAACACCTGGCTTTGAAGGGCAAGGGAGAGGTTTCCTTAGCAGGCTCAGTACCTGGACTCAAGTTTTGTTGCTGATGTCTCTCTGGGATGTGTTTTAGGGCTCTCTGTCAAGTGAACGCTGTCCTTCCATCACCTCCAAAACCTCTTCTGAAGTCTCTGTGTGCAGAAGGTTTTTTGAAGAGACGGGTGCACCCTGCCCCGTGAGGGTACCTGACTGTGCTTTATGGGCTGGGCTGCAGCCAAAAGGAGGGAGCGCTGCTGGCTGGAATGGCAATTGCTCTGTTTTCCTGAGATTATTTTCCTGTCAGCCACTGTAATGCTTATCTCCTGCAAGAGCATTAACAGTGAGAAACCCTTTGATCCTGCACTGTGGAAGTGCCTTTCTCTGTGCTATTAAGAAGGGAAAGCAGTTGTATCACCATTGTAGTTAAATGCTTATGTATGGGGCCAAATTAATTTTAAAGCAATATCTCAAATTGTTTTCCTCTCTCCTGAGGGCAGTTAAACCCTGGGAAGTGCTGCTTCTGTCTGGAGCAGGGATCAGGCTGGGGCATGGTGCTCCCCATCGTAGGACCCCGCTCCTGGGTTTTGGTGCTGGATTCCCATTCTCCTCCCATCCATCAAGCTTTATTTGGCCTCTGGCATGCTGCTCCTCCGGGAGTATTCCTCTGGAGCTTGTTTTGAAAAGCTCTGCAGTGTTGTAGGGCTGGTAACTATAGGCACCAGTGGAGAATTTCGCTCCGGCTGGCAGCTCTATTAATAGCCGCTGCTGGAAGGTGTGCTGCTGGGAGCAGAGCAGGGCTGCAGGCTGCTCTCCTCCTCCTGCCTGCAGGGCACGGCGCTCTTCCCAAACGCCTTTTCTGCAATTCCTGGGCAGGCCTTGCCTGCAAACTTTCAGCCTGACGTTTGGTGGCCGTGGAGCACGATGGCTGTGAAAGGCAGCAGGAAGACCTTGCCTGTGGTGTCACAGTCCTATCTGCCACTCCTGCCTGTGAGTGCCTGTGCCAAGATAAGCTTTTGTGTTGTGTGGCTGTCCAACTGCAGCTGCGTGTCTGACTGAAGTCCCTTCCCCTGCTTACACCCTCCCAAGGGGCTCCAGGGCATCGCACAGTGCACCCCAACAAGCAGCACAGGGGTGATCTCTGGTGCTTCTCACCTTAAAACTTCAAGTGATTTTTTGGCGTTAAGACTTGACATCGTAGCATGGAGATGGTCGCGGCATCGAGCCCAAGACTTGACATCGTAGCATGGAGATGGTCGCGGCATCGAGCCCAAGTTCCCGGGTTCCTGGGCCACCATTCAGCTGTCAGCCCTTTGCTGCACCCCATGCCCTTTCAGCAGTTCCATGAGGTGCAGCTGTTGCAGTAGAAAAGAAATTCATCTGCTTTCCAGGAGGCGAGGTGCAGGCTGTGGGAAGGCGCGGTGCTACCTGGGCACATTCCATGTGTCGCTCTCTTGCCTGCTTCAGGCTGATAGTGCAGGACGTGTAAGGTGCTAGCATGGATCTTGCAAGGGCTTTTACTGCCCTTCCAAAGGTAATTTCCATCAAGTTACGAGTCTCTTGTCTCCTTGCTTTTTCCCCTGCTCCTGCTGGGTGCAGCAACAGAATGATGTTTCATTATTTACACTGCACATATTGGAGAGTATGATACCTGCTGCTTCCCCTAGAGACCCACAAATGACCTGGGAGCAAAGCGTTCAGCCCCAAATTAGGGGTTTGTTCCTGGCCGTATGAGGGGCTTCTTGCATGAAAAGATACTTCAGCCTTGGCAAGCCACTTTGTTTTTCTGCATCTTGGTTCCCTGCACCTGAAAGGAGGAGAATTCGTTGTTACTCCATCTCAGCTGCTTTACAGGTTGTGTTGGAGAGGAGCCCTAGGGAGCTCTGGCTGGGTGTCTCGGGTGGGGTCTGGGTGCTGCCCTGATGAAGGCTTTGCTTCCAGGTGGTGTAAGGGAAGCTGCAAACCTCTGCAGCATGAAAACCTGTTAAAAATCTCCAGTCATCTATCTTAATCATAAACCAGCTAAGATTCATTAAGCTTTCTTGGCAGCATCCTGCTTCTTGTTAGTAATTTGGAAATAGGTATTATTAATAGTAATTGCTATTAGTTACTAATTAATAGTAATTAGCAATAGGTGTTTCCCAGGCATGGTGGCGTGAGCTCTGCCGGCAGCATTTTTGCAGCAAGGCGAGAGCCTCTCCCGGCCCTTGGGCTCACCCAGGTTGGGAAGCACGACCTGGGGGCAGGACCACCCCTGGCTGTGGGAAGTGGCACTGCTAAAATACAGCATCATGATACTGCTGGCACCTCTGCTTCCCTCCTTCGCTGACTTGAGTCACAGGATGTCTGTCTGCTTTACTTTGGCATGCCCAGAAAGCTGCCCTGTAGCCAGAACTTCTTTCTTCTCCTCCTCCTGTCCAGGAAATCTGTTTCGGAGAAGGGTGGACGGAAGGGAGCAGGAGGAAAAAGGCTGGAGGCAGCGGAAGGGACTGGGGAGGTGATGCACATCCTGGCATATGTGAGTTTTAGGGAGCAACAGGTTAAGGTGAGGGCAGCTCAGAAGTGGGGTACACCGCATTAAAAGGGGAATGGGGTCATTCCTTGCACCCCTAATTCATAAGAATTTCCTGTGGAGAGGAGGAGCAACTAAGCTGTGAAAAATGGGCTTGTTCCCTTGCCCCACAGCTAGATCTGGAAATTTTAGGGTGAACAGCATGTCCATTGGTGAGGCTCAGTCCAGGAAGGAGCCTCACTACATGCACCATGGATTGGGCAGCAAACCAGGACTGTACGCCTTCATCTGCCTTCATCATGTTGCTCATCTGGTGATACCTCCTCTCGTGGGGTACCATCCCATCACCTCTTGGGGACATGGGCCCTGCCTTTTCCCTCCCCTAGGCAGCGTTCGATGGGGACTATCCCCGCTGTGTCAACCAGGAACAGCATTCCTGAAAAAGCAAGCCTTGGGCAGGCAGGATCCAGCTGGAAAAGTCTAGCTGTCTGTGGAAGAAGCAATAAATCTCTGGAAGCTGGAAAACAGCAGTAAAGAGGAAACGTCGGAGCCTGCAACACCACCTCTGCTGTGCCGGGAAGCTGCTCAGGGCGTGAGCTCTGGGGCCAGCTCCATCCTGGGGAACACCAGTCATGTGTGTTCCCCAGGACCACGAGTGCCATGGTGCTGGCAGGAGAACAGCAGGCTGGGGAGGTCAGCTTTTGGAAAGCAGATCAAAGTCTGACATGCTGCTGGCATTGCTGAAGTTGCAGCTTTTAGATTATTGCAGTCCCCAAAAATTGAAATGGAGAGCTGTGCAGGGCACTCGGAGTGTATCACGACAAGTGATGGCCCAGACTCTGCAACATTGCTGTCTGACGAGCTGGGAACACAAAGATCAGTGGGATAACCTGCGTGAGATTACAGATATCCACAGCAGAAAAAACCAGTGATATGTATGAGGATGTGCAGCCTAGAGATGTGTGACACTGCCATCAGTGGTTGGAGCTCTTCGGGCTCTTGTGTTGGCAAACAGCAGTTGTAGGCTGGAAGGGGAAGCAAATACCAAGCTTTCATCTGGAACGAGTTGTTCTATTAAAAATGAGATTATCCCAAGCAAGGTACAGTGGAAGGCAGAGTTACTGTGGCAAGCTGACAGTGTTTTCTCCCTCTTGTTTTCTTTGCTTTGGGAAGAAAGAGCCTTAATTCCGTTTTGGGCTTCTTGGTGGTGGGAGGATGTATGGTTTTCATGGAAAAAGTTACTCATCATAGCCCAAACCCTGCTTTCATTAGTAAGTGAATGTCATTTTCTCTTAAGAAATGCAGCTGCTATTGGATTAAAGCTTCCATTCAGAGGTCTTCCATGCTCTGTAAAAAATGCAAATGGAGTCAGGCAGCGCAGGAGGGATGTGCGATGTTCCCGGGGCACGTTCAGGATGAAACCGGGATCATCTGGAGTTAGTTCAGCTGGCTGTCTTAGGCAGACCTCACTGCTGGGGTGGGTTTGATGCATGAGAAGAGGTTCCATCCCTTTAGCTGATGTTCCCAGATGATTAAAAAGTATCTCAAGGGTAGCTCGCAGCCTGCTTTCAGCTCTCTTGGGTATTTTAAGGCAAATTTGATTGGAAAGGAGCTGCTGATGTCACCCCCGCTTCGCCATGGGTGGCAGGGTGTGCTGGGGTGGGTACTGCTGAGTGTGGAGGGCAGCATGTCCGGGCAGAGCAACGTGTCCTTGCAGGGAGAAAACCAAAACAAAAAGGGCTGCAGCCATTTTTTACCTCTTCTAGCCAGCACAGAAATCCAAACCTTCCTCAGGATCTCTTCTCTCCTAGCAGCTACCAAGAGAGCTTTACTTTGAGTGGCATGGAGTAATCTGGGGACATATTCTTTCCTCTGAGAGTAAAAACACAAACTTTGTTATGCCGTCAGACAATGAACGAGCCACGCCAGGCTGGATGTGGGTAACTTTGTGCGAAGCCACAACCTGCCTTATTTGGAGCTGGACTTGAGCACAGACCGGCTTTCGTGACTTTTCTCCATCGCCAGTGTTTGGAGAACCTCAGGCTGGCGGCAGTGCAGGAGGGACGAGGGACTGTGCCAGCGGGGAAGTTGCATTGGCTGTTGTGGGAGAAGTGTTAAAAGCTGATTACTTTGGTGGCAGACTGGGGAAAAGCAAAGATTTCCCTTCCTCTCCAGGAGCTGATGGGGATTTTCTCCGTCTGATAGTGGAAAAGCCCCAAGAGCAGCTTGCCCTGTGAGTTTGGAACCAATGGTGTGGGTTTACCCCTGCTTTGATGGAACTCCGGGAAAAATCTTGTGGCTGGGATCTGTAGAAATGAGCAAGGGGGAAACCACCACCAGAGCTCCCAAGAGGCAAAGCCAGGCTCCCATCGACAGCCTGTCTTGCAGATCCCGGTCCTCCTGTGTTCCCTGTTGTGCTTGCACAACTGGAGACTTTGCACTTTTACTGAAAAAGCCCTGCCTTTTTTTTGGTTTTGGTTTTTTTTTCAGTGTGACCTTCATGGTGCCTTACATGCCTGTAGCTGACCTGATTCAGACCCTTTTAGAAAAAGCATGTTTCCACTTCTGTGCTCTTTGGTAGTTATCTTCCCTTTTTTAAGATTAATGGCTTCAAGGATTTAGGACACTCAAAATTAAATTGGCATTTGAACAGGTGCTTTCAGCTTTTCACAGCAGTGATGTTGAATTCTTAAGGGTGTGGATTTTTTTCCAGATGTTTGTAATTTTTCCCCTCTCTCTTATGTCTTTAAATGGAAGGGGGATGTCACAGAGAACACAGTGAGTCCTGCTGGAAATGCTCTACCTCGAGTTCCTCTCAGTGATACCTTCCCTGCTGTAGTGCCCCATATCTGCTCCCATCTTCCGCTGCCATTCCCAGCCCCTCCATGAAAGAGAAAACAGTGAGGAAGTCAGTCATAAAACTTCCCATTGTTTGTACATCAATATCCCAGTGGCTGAGTTGATGTCCCATGCGCAGAACGTCTCCTCCCACATCTGGAGTGTGTTTTTGTCCCTGCCCTGGTCAGTCCTGCATCTCGGTGTGCACCCGTGTGTGTGGCTGCGCTGCTCTTCTGCTGTTTGACAGCATGGGCAAGGCAGCAGTCTTGGCCTGGAGGCCCCCAAAAGTGGTGTGGTGGTGCCTTGGTCTGAGCCCACGCCTTGCTCTGCTTCAATTCCTGTATTAGGACATTAAGGAAAGCCCTGTGTGCCAGAGGAGCACCAGGTGTGTTTGACTGGAAGCCTGACCCTGGATGGGAAGTTGTGTGCATGCAAGACTTGGGGGCAGAGAGGAAAAATTCCTGCACTTTCTGTTTGTACCTCACAGAGAAATAGAATGGGATGATAACAGCCCATTGGAAAAAGGGAGTTATTGGGGCTGATCCTGACTTCTGTTGAAAAGCTCTCCTAAAAACCTTAGTGGCACATCTCCTTCTGCTTGGGTAAGGCCGAGCCTTCCATTTAAGCAGCATAATAAAATACCTCCTGGGTAAGAAATCTCCTGCAAGAACTGGAAAGGGCTTTGCACATCCCCAGAATGAGGGGTCTTCTCATAAAGCAGGGAACATCATATGGCTCATGATCTGTGGGGCACAAAGCATGTTGCAGGAGTGGAATGATGGTTAGGAAGGATGTTCTTATGTATTTGTGGGAGGATGAAAAGCAAGTCTGCTCCCACCAGAAAACTGCCAGTCTGGGTCCAATGTGGCTGGAACGGTGGGTAACTCTTGCTTCCCTCTGTTTTCTCCCCAGCTGGCCGGAGGCATCATCCTGGGAGTGGCCCTGTGGCTCCGCCATGACTCGCAGACAACGAATATCCTGTACCTGCAGCTGGGGGACAAGCAGGCCCCCAACACCTTCTATGTTGGTGAGTAGCTGTGGGGGTGCTGGTGGTGCTGCTTGAGTGTTGTGCCCCAGGGTGGGCTGCAGTGTACCCAAAAGCAGGGCAGAAAGCTCCAGGTGAGCAACAAGGAGCTCACAATAAAAATACCTCCCACTGCCCTTGTACTCTCCAAAATATCCCCTGCTGTGCCAGCCAAAGCCTTTGATAAATGTTGGCCGTGGCCCAAGTGCAGAGTCCAAATCCACATCAGCTGAAAATGCAAAAAGACGTGTTGCGGTGTAGTGGGTTTTCTCCAGAGCACATTTGGGAAGAGGGGGGACTTCTCGGAAGCATGTCTCGTTTCCTATCCAAAGGGACGTAAAAGTAGCCGACAGAGTGCCTGGCAGTAGAAAGTGAAGCTTGGTGAGCGTGTGACTCATGTTCTCCAGGAGGGGCAGGTGGAGCCTCTGTGCACTACGGTTAAGCTTAGCATGATTTTTGTTAATTTGACAGCATGCTGGCGTGCTGGAAGCTGAAACCCCCGGTTTTCCCCCTGTTCTCCAATGATCCCTCACAGACGAGGGGGAGCAGCTTGTAGGAGGGGCTGGCTGCCAGTCAGGAGCTGGCTTGGAGCACAAGCTGACGGGGCTGGGAACATCGTCTGATCCAATGTCCTGTTCTCACCTGTAGCTAAAATTACTTTCTGGAAAGGGTTTTCCTTTGCGTTTCCCTGCTTGCCCATGAAACAGCATGCCTGAGCCCTCTCCCTGCCTGTCCCTGGTTACAGAAGGTGTTTCTGCTGTAAATAGCTGTGAGTTTTTCTGTCTTGCTGTCTCTCCTCTCCTGCCTCACACCCAGAGCTCTATTTGCAGCATTTCCCCTTTGCAGATCTCACAGGAATTTAAACTCGCTCCTTTCCAGGAACCAGTCCAAACCTCTCCTTCTTTTGGGGGGCTAACAACTGATATCTCCCTAGGTAACACTTTCTCCCTAAACCTGGGGGACCTGGAGCATGGGGCAGAGTCCTTCCCCTCCTGCCTGTTGAGCATCTTTTACTCTTCCACCCCTATTTATTTTGTCTTTGTCCTTGGCCTTCGCTGTTTAGAATGCGTTGGGGAAGGACTGCGGGTCCCACCACCACACTGGCTTTCCAACACCCGTGAGCAGCCCATGATTTGAGGCCGGCTGTCTTTTTAAAGTTATATTCAGCAACAGATTGGCCTGGATTCCTTCTGGCAGCTGTAATTTCCATGCAGTAATAGCAGCAGAGCATTTCTTTCAGTTGCTGCCTTTCCCAGCCGGACCTCTGGAGTCTGAAGGCTGGGATTTCTTTTTGCTTCCCCCCCACCCCTGCTTCCCCCCCCCCCCATTTTTCCTCTCTAATACAACTGATACTCCCTCCTTTTTGTCCTCTGGCATGCAATATACACATGCACACAATGTTCCTGCTTTTGGGAATGGGAACCTCTCTGGGCTTGGCCTCCAGAGCTCTGTTGTTTTCTTTTTCCTTTGCAAACCACTTTTTGGTGTCTGGCACAGGGCGCTGGTCCCGGGATTTGTCAGGAGGCTTTTAAAGGCCAGCCAGGCTTTGCTGCAGCGCTGCAGGAACAGGGGGAAGCAATAAACACTGTCCAAGGAGGAAAACTTCCATCATAGGGTGTGTACTGAGTGAGAAGGGGAAGTAGGAAAGCAGGGATTTGGCATCTCCTGGTTTCTTTCTGTGTCCTTTCCCCTGCCCCAAAGCTGGAGCTGTTTCTTAAAGGCTATTTTTCCAGGATGTCTGTGTGTTATGGGAGAGTAAAAATAATGGATTTGAGGGTGATGGGGAAGTGGGAGAAAGAAGCTGTGGGGAGCAGGGATGTTATAGAGTACCAGGCATGACACTTCAGGCTGCAGCAGGAGCAGGAGGAGAGGAGCAGTCCTTGTCCTCAGCTCCCAGACAGGACCATCTCAGCAGCCACCCCGGCAGCCCCCAGGGCACAGGCAGCTGTTCCCCTGCTCGCCTTTCCAGCCACAGGGAAGGGGCTCCTGTGGGCTGGGGTTTCCCACAAGCACTACCCCTCCTCCCCAGCACTTTGGCACTGCATGCTGCGAGTTGTCTTGTGGGCTGGCTTGGGAGGTTATTAAATGGGCCCTTGTTCACGGGCTTTTCCTCAGCACGGCGTGCAAACCATCTGATCCCCTAACCACTTGCTGCAGTCTTGGCTTTTGACACTTCCATTTTGGCTGTAGATCCAGTGCTCCAGCAAATGCTTTAACTGCTTCAGCACTGTAGAGCCCAAGCAGTACCAGGGATGGGGATAGCTGGAGCACCTTAGTTCCATGCTTTCATAACTGTAAAGGAAAATACTTCATCTGAGCTTGGCTTATGGTCTGATATGCACTTATTTGCTTTATTTGAAGTTCAGAAACCAAAATCCTTCTTGCTCTTGGATAACGCTGTGTCTGGAATGCTTTGTCTGTCTGGATGCTGGGATGGTGTTGGTCACAAGGCCGAAAACATCCTTCAGGATAGCTAGAGGCATTGATAAGTTGCTAACAACTGGTTAACCGCTTCTCAGACATTTACTGATCCTACATATAAAGTACCATTGAAAAAAACCCAAACAAACAACAAAACTGTGATTCAGTGTGTCAGGAGAGCCCATAGAAGAAGGCTGAGCTGGTCTGTCTCTGCAGACACCGGTACAAATTGGAGCAGTTCTGATCTCTCCACAGTAAGTTAGTGCTGTGGTGTCACTGGTTTTAAGAGCACCTGGGGATCTTGAAGAGGCAAGTGACACTGGACTTACTGGTTTTGCCCTTTCTTGGGCAGGATGACAGGGGGAGGAAAAAGCCAGGTTCCCCATCCTTCTAAGATTTGGTTATGTGATGCCTGGAGATGGCTGCTGTGGGTGAAATGCTTTGAGGAGGGCAGGAACAAAAACCTCAGCTCTTGTTTGCCTTAGACCCACACCCCAGGGTTTCACACGTCCCACTTGCTGGGCTGCCTGTGCGCTGGGAGCATCACTGGGTGCTCGTCTCTGCTGCTGCCCTTCCTGTGCTTTCCCTCAAAGCTGCCCAGCGAGGAATGGAGCACAGCAGCCGGATGGTCTCAGCTCCACTCTCTCCTGCCAGATCCAAAATAGGAAATCTGCCTCCAGCTGCTCACAGCAAGTGACAGGGCAACACGACCTGTGGCTCTAATTAGCTCGGCCCTGGGAGCAGGGCCAGCCACAATGAAGAGTGCAAAAGCGTTCTGAGCTGGGCTGTGGTTTTCCACCTAGCTTTTGGGGTGAGGAAGGGTTTCACTTTGCCTCTGTCTAGGTTTTTTGTGTTTTATTAGTAAATCCTCTGCTGGGCAGTGTCTCCTCCCTGGAGCATAGTGGCACAGGGGAGGGGTGTGAGGTTTCAGACAGGCATACAGCAGTGGGGTAAACTTGGCCACCAAGCCTGCTGCCACCGCTGCCTCTCCCTGTCATCCTGCTGGGTGTCACTGTCCCAACAGAAAGGCAAGAGAGGGTTTTTTTTGGTGGGGGAGTTCCCTAGGTAGTGTTGATCCAGCTCCCAAGCCAGTCAGGCAGCAAAGCCTGAGGGAGGCAGGTGGGGCACAGCTGAGGGCAGCAATGGCCTGGGACTAAGGTGGTGAACGTGCCTGTGAGTGCTGCTGAGGCGTGGAAGGGACACTGGCTAACGGGAACACAGGCTCTCTCAGGAGGTGAATCAGACTGTCTTCACCATCCTCCTCGGAGCAAATACAATCCAGGATAATGATTTCTGCCCTGGAAACAAGTTCAAGCTGCTTTCCACGCAGACTGGTCTAGAATAAATGGGCCAGAAAGCACAGGGAGGCTTTGAAGTCTTTCTTACAAATGAGTGCAAATCTGAGTTGAACTGCAGCTGTTCTCAAGCTTTCATGGGTGTCTTCAGGATTTTGGAAGTCCTGTCATGAGGTTTTGCTGGGCTCAGGCAAATCTGACCCTTGCAGAGAGGAGGGACTGCTAAGTGACAGTGCATAGGGTAGGGACGGGGACAGCTCTCAGAGCTTTCCCCAGGTTTGCCCACTGTCCTTACAGCACATGAGGATGCCTTGGCCACTCTTGCCCTGGATACCAGATGTAGCCAGCAGTGCAGAGCATCCCAGCCTATCACTGAGACAGACTTGTGTTGGCTAAGTGGTTGTGGAGGAGCTGTCCCTTCTATCCATAACTTAATTAGCCTTTTTAGCTAATTTAGCTTAATTAGCCTTTTCAGTGCTGTAGGCTGGAGCAGCAGAGAATGGGCCAGAAAAGCAGTGATTTCTGGGATTTCAGGGAGGTTTTCATTGCAGAGGCGGCTCAGCAGAGCTCCAGTGTGTTGCTCTAGAGGTCAGCAGTGCTACAGTGGCTGTGGACCCGCCATGAGCAATGAGGAGGTCCTGGTTTCTGTTCCCGCTCCCATCCTTGTCCCCATCCCTCTGGAAATGTTAGGCATTTTCTAGAGATGGTGCCACCTTCCATACATTGTGGGGTTAGACTCAACAGCACATCTTTTCTAAACTCTTTGTGAAAGGGCTAGAGAAGAGCCTGAGGCTCCTGGTCTGTAGGTTCTGTGATAAACATCAGGGAAAAACCACCTTCAGTTCTGGCATGAGGCACTGCAGGGATCCCTGTGGATGCACACAGCTGGTTCAGGACTGGTTTCTTCTCTCACCCATTTGTGCTCTACTTGGTCAAGACCCCGTGTGTCGGAGATTTTCCACCAGACACATGAGCTGTGGCCAGGCTTGCGTGCTTGGCAGCGGAGACCAAGGTTTGCATTTGGCCTTGAGCCACACCAAGCAAAATGGATTATTTAAAAAATAATATATGTGTGGATTTTTTAAAAATAGAATTACATGCATTTTTCTGTCTTGGAAATAAACTTACTTACAGTTGAGGACAATTTAATTATTTAGTCCCTTAAAGGAAAAAAAAATGAAAGCTGAAATTTACTTGTTCTAGATTTTCCTCTAATCACTGTCAGATCAACTCCTTCAATAACACTGGAATTCTTTTTAGAATAGTAGTTTTAAGGCAAAACACTTTTTTAGTACTTTCCTTTCTGGCTTACACCATGTATTTGACAGTACATTTTTTTTTTTGTATTCTTATCACAGAATTCAATTTCTATTAAGAAAGCAACATGCTATTTCATTGCATTTCCATTTGATTTCCATATAATTGTAATTCATTCTACCTTCGTCGTGACCAACCCCTGTGGTTCACTTACTCTGCAGACTAAAACTGGTTATGACTTTAAAGATACATTGGTACCATCGGGTTATTTTGGGTTCAGATCTATCCAACCACAACTAATGTAGTTGTTCTTCTCCTTTGTCCCCTCCCATTGGCTTTGCTGCCCTGGACCTGTGCCAGAGGTAGCTCCTTGCTCTGCAGAGCTGTTTAAACCTGTAGCTTTGGCAGTTTTCCTTAGAAAACCTGCACTGTGTTTAAAGCATGCAAAGCCTACAAGGAATCCTCCAGTGGGATTTGTGCTGTCTTAGTGAGTGAGACCCCAGGGCACACAGAAATGCCCAGAAGTGCTCTAGGCTGGGGCAGCAGAGGATGGGCCAGCATGTTCCAGCCTGGCTCTCCTGTGCTGTGCCACCTTTGTCCATCCCAGTCCTGGAGATGTGCCATAGACTTCCTCCCAGCTTTTGTAGGTATGCTGACTTTACAAAACTCAAATCTCCTTCCTGGGAGGTTTCCTGGGTAGGCAGAGAGGAAGAAATCTGACTGTGGCACCTCTGTGGAGGGGATTTGGGTACAAGTGTGTGCATGTGAGGATGTTCTTTGGGGCTCTCCCCACCACCTCTTTGTTTTTCTGACAGACAGGTGCCCATGGCTTCTTCTTGCCTTGTTCTTGCAGATGAGGGCAGCATGTCCAGGCTTTCATCTCCCCATGAGAGCTCTCCTTGCTTTTTTACCCTGTTGCTCCATCTGGAAGTCATTAGCAGCTACAGAGCAGCAATGTTTTCCTTGGGAAAGGGGGTGGAGGGGAATGGAGGGGCTTCCCACTTGTCTTCCAGCAAACCCTCTCTTTTTCCAGCCCCCCTCTCTCTCCCACTTCTCCCCCACTTTCAAGAAAGCGCTGCCAGCTCTGCTGGGCCAGTTCCACTGGGCAACTGGACAAAAATGTCTGGGAGACCCTCCTTTGCTGGCTGGCTCATGCAGCCATCTTTTTCCTGCCTCAGCCCTGCCCTGGAGGGACTTTCCACTCCCTGCCTGTATCATGCCCCCAAGCTGCAAGGAAGAACATCATGGTCATTTCTTTGGCTACGGGGAAGAGTGTTCTTCCACGATGGGTGGTGTGGGGTAGGAGGGAGTCTCCCTGCCATTGTCTGATGGTCCCACCCTTCCCTGCAGCTGCAGTGGTGATGAGCCCAGTGATGTTCAGCATCTCCAGGCCAGGAGCAATGGCAGGGTGGCACTGAAGCCTCCCTCCTTTCCTCAGAGGCTTGCAAAACTCTTGGATGTGCAGAGTCTCCCGTGGGAGCCTGTTGGGAGAATAAACATCTCTCTTTCCTCTGCTCTCAGCCCCTTTTTAAAGCCCATCCCATGGGGAGGGCAGGCACAGCTTGGAGAGCTGCCTGGCCTTCCCAGGAAGCATTGTGTCATGCTAAGGGGGGATTTCTTATTTGATTTCTTTCTTGTCTTTTGGAAATATTGCCGTGGTGACCTGGGGGCAGTGACTGGCTTCCATTAGACTAATGAGTTAAAGATGCTGGGAGAGGATTGAAATGAGGGGAGAAGTAGGGTGCTGTCCAGGAATGCCCATTCCTGGAGCTGCACAGCATCTCTGACGGGGATGGCGGGGCATGGGAGGAGAGGGCCAGGGCTGGCCTGCTCCCTGCTTGTTTTAGAGGAATGCTCCTGTGCTTGTTCCTCCTTTTATTTGTTTTTTCATCGTGTCCTTTTTTTAAGACTGTTTATTTCTTCTTGTTTTCTTTACTTCTCAGCAGGGACAGGACATGGTTTTACAGCCCTGCAGGCACCAGCTATGCTGCTTTAATGCCAAAGCAAGTACTGACGCTGAATACTGCCTTTTTCTCTCCCGTCCCTGCTCCCACACTGAGCATCCTGCTTCCTACCTGGCCTGCAGGTAAAGGGCCCTCCATGAAGGCATTATCTGCTTGAGCTGGGAGCTAAGCTGGCCTCTTGGCTGCTTTTTTCCCCCTTTCCCACCTAGGACCAAACCAAGAGAAGCACTCAATTACTGTCAGTTCCCTGGCTCTGATGTTTGGGGGCTTTCCTAAAGCTTTATGAGATCCCTGCAGCCCGAAGCAGCACATGCCCTGGTTGTACAGGGAAAAGGGGGATGGTGTTTGGTCCACTGCTGCTGCTTTTTCTGATCATCATGTCCTGATGGTCTTGAGTGAAGAGATCATATCATGGTTCCTGTGTTCCTGCTTTGAATTCAGATGAGGAGGTGAAGCTAAGAGTGATTGGACTCTCTCCTAAAGCTTTCTGCTCTAAGGCTTCATCTCAAAAGGAGGAAGAGGACTCCAGGCAGTATTGATACCACTCCTCTGACTTCCCCAACTCCAAGATACCGATCCTGAGGCTCACAGCTTGCTTTGGTGTGTGGCTGGCTATGGGTGGCAGTTGTAGCAATCTTTCTTGGTTATCAGAGAACCGTGCCATAGGGTTAGAAATCACCGTGTAGTGTCGCTTAAGGATGTGGAGGTGCCAGGGTCCCATGAACACCTGTACATGATTTGCTCTCTGTACCTGCTGCTGCAGCTCCAGCTGTTCCCAGGGTTAGGTACTGCTGCTGTGTGAGGGGGCAGCATGGCTGTGGGCACTGCAGCTTGCAGTTTATACCACTCTCATTTTACTTTTTGTTTACGGCAAACAGCGCTGCTTGTTGTAAAACGCCTGAGGAAGCTGCAATAAAAATGAGCTGGGAAGTGGCATGTGAAAGGCAGATGGAGCCTTGCTCGTGCCAAGTTGTGCCAGTTTGGGTGGAGCCCTGAAGGAGCAAATACCATTTCAGTCAAGAGTTCCTCACCCAGGAGCGGATTTTAGGGGTTAACCAGTCTCTGATGCTTACACAGAGGAGGGGAAGGCTTGTGAGGAGTCTCCTCTGACTTTGAGGAGGATAATGTGCTGTTCAGGATGGGGATGACAGGTGCCTTGCTCACAGACACGGAGCCCAAAACCACACTAGGCATCATTGTCCCTGCGTGCCAGGAATGAAAGCGAAGATATGTCAGGCTGCTTTCTGGGAAAAGGGCTTGGTCGTTCCAGTCTGCGCCGTGATTGCTGTGAAATAGTCCCCCAGCTGCCTGGCACCCAGTCTGGAAGTAGAGACCTCCCCACCAGCCCCATTCCTTGAGGGGAAGGATGAGTGTGGGAAAGCAAACACCGTTCAAAGCATGTGGTTGGGCACTTGGATTTCCTTCCTTTGCTCTCTCAGCCTTCAGCGTGGCATTTCTGTGGAGAAACACCACTGGCATTCCTCATACAAGATGCTATTGTTGCAGTAAATATTTTGTGCTTGTTTTTAAATAAACTCTGGAGCAGAGTCCTGCTCTGCTGCCTCCCAGGAGAGGCTGTTGTGCTCTGGCCCTCGGTAACAAAAGGCGACTCCATAACGGCCGCTTGTTTGTGCCTGGGAATGAAGCTGGCCTTTATTCCAGAAACCTTCCAGGGGTTTTTTGTGGTTTGCCGAGATCAGGCCGGTCATCGCTGCCCTCTCCCCCGCCTGGCTGTGCATTCCTGCTGCTCCCACCGCACCGCTCGCATCCGCTGGGCTCCGGTCAGGAAGCTGCATGTGGTGCACATCTTCTTCCCTCCCCTCCTTTCCTTCTTGCTGTTTCCTCGCTCGACAGCAGTGCTGGCTCTGATGAGGAGCTGGTGAAGTGAGAGCGGGGAGAGAAGCGGGAAGCCTCACTTGACAGCCCAAGGTCTGCACAGCCTGCCTGGGGTGGGAGTTCAGCAGGTCAGGATTGGTTTTGTTTTTTTGAAGCTGCCAGAAATCCCAGCAAGAAGCAAGTACAGAGGTCACTGGAAAACTTCTCTGAAACAGCAACTGTGTTTCTTCTTAGTCTCCTCCATCAGCTGAGGTTCTCACTGGGCCTTCATTTCCTAGTTTTCAGAGCAAAACTTTCCTAGCCACCAGTGGGTCCTGTGTTTTCCTGATGATCTTGATATCAGGAAAACCTTTTTTACAGTGAGAGCAATCATTCACTGGAAAAACCTCCCCAGGGACATGATAGAGTCCCTGTCACTGGAAGCTTTCAAGATATAATCGTGCAGGGTTCTGGATAGTGTCATCTAAGGTTCCCATTCTCAGAGAAAGGTTGGACCAAGTGATCATTTGAGGTCCCTTCAACCTGGGCGGCTCTATGACTGTGATCTCCTGGCGATATTTGTTCAGCCTGGAAGGTGCCTTCAGTGTTTATTTTGAAACAATTGAGAATAAAACCTTCTGTCTGTGGTGACCTGCTTGTTGGGGTCCCAGCATCATGCTGCTTGGTCTTCAAATGTGCTGTATCTGCTTGTTGCCCATCTGCTGGGGTGGTTAGCTTGAATAGTGACTTCTCAGATGTGGAAATGACTTGCCCCCAGCTCAGCTTTGTCTTCTCTCTACTCTCCTAGTCAGAGAAGTCAGAAACTGCTGCACTCAGGGATGAGGAAAGTTGATTTTCTGACTTGTGATGAAGACTCTTCAGTTGAACTACCCAGGGCTTAAAACAGAAAAATCTGCCATGGTTTGGGTTGAAAACCCAAGCCAGCAGCCTCTCTGTACAAGCTGGAATGGCAAGGGCTGGTTCTTGGCGATTAGCAGCTTCTGGTGACAGTGAGCAGACTGTTTTTTGGGACACCACTCCTGGTATGTTGTTCTTCATGAGACAGCAGTTATGCAGCGTCTGACAGTCTCCATCAGTCTCTCTGGGGCTTGGCAGATGTCCAGCAGACAGCCTTCATTGTACAGGATTTATTAATGCCTTCCCACCACCACCAGGCCCTTTGGGGCCCCTCTGTCCCCCACACAGCCCAGCCCACTGCTTGCCACGCTGTCTCCCTGCCCAGCTGCCACAGCTGCTCCACCTCGTATCATCTCCAGCCACTGGGACAAAACCACCTCCTTCCACTTCAGGCAGGCCCACAAAACTTTATCTGCTGGCCTGTCCTTTCCACGAAACTCTCCTGGGAGGTTTCTGTTGCTTGTTTTTCCTTTCTTTGCACACCTTCACCTAAGGAGGTGTCTCATGCCCGCTTGGAGACCTTTTTGCCTGTATTGTTTTCATGGCTCCTGAAACCCCTTCACAACACATCAGGAGGTGCAGCTCACGCCTCTGGCCCCCTTTGCTGACAGTGTTGCCACAAGGATGTTGGTGTCTCCGGCCACAGCTCCCGTCAGGTTTTGTGAAGAGGGGCTTCCTGCGGGGTCAGCGTGCTCCATTGTGGCACTTCCCCTGCAGCTGGCTTCCTCCCTCCTGCAGTGCCTAAAAATAGAGCGAGCACGGTGCTGCTGAGAAACACCGGAGAGCCCCAGCGCCGGAGCCGCTGGGGTGGCGTTTCCGTCGCCGCCTCTCGCCAAGTCAGCCCTTGCATCGGCGCTTGTGCTTTTGGCATGCTGGTGATTTTTGTTTCAAAGAGGGAAGAAGCGGGAGCCAAAGTCCAGCCTGTCCCAAGTTGGAAGAATATGTGAGGGAATGTTAAACAAGTGGAGACCGTTATTGTGTATCTGGTGTTTTAGAGAAGGGTTTACTTGACTTGACTCTGCTCTCAGTGCATGGCCTTTAGACTTTGCGCTTTAATTATCAGAAGGCTGTTTAAAAGCTACAGAGATAAGAAAAACTTTAAACATCGCGGGCATGTACAAACAGTTTTAATCTCGAGCTCTGTTTATACGTTAGGGCTGTTCCTAAAGGAGAGCTGACAGTCTGATTAGTAACTATAAAATGTTCTCACTCAATAGTAGAAGAAAACATTTCATTGAAGGGA
The DNA here is from genome assembly GCA_014706295.1 of Lycocorax pyrrhopterus obiensis. Taxonomy (NCBI): domain Eukaryota; kingdom Metazoa; phylum Chordata; class Aves; order Passeriformes; family Paradisaeidae; genus Lycocorax; species Lycocorax pyrrhopterus. The sequence goes on along the minus strand of JACSVZ010000007.1, from coordinate 13,690,538 downwards.
TGTGTCTCCCAACCACTAGTAAGACTCACTGTGTTGCTTTTACCTCTGAGATGCCCCATGTTCTTTTATCCTCGTCATGATTCTTTTTTTTTCCCTCACTGTCCATTAGAAATAGTGACTGCAGGCTTACCTGATTTGTAATTTATTACATGTATCAAATTGCTTTTGAATGGGAAATAAGATTCACTTAGAGAGTAGTATAACCACAATACTTGAGAATATTAGTTAACCAAAAATGCACTAAATATAAGGGATACACCAGGAGAAAGCTGTGTCAAATTTAACTGAGCTGGTCGTGTTTGGCTGAGTAATCACCATGGCTTCACCAGTCTCGTGGTTGGTGAGACCATGGTGATTACTCATGGCAGCAGACTTGAGCCTTGAGTTAAGCTCTTGTTTCCTGAATGAATAAACTTTTATTCCTCTGTTTTCTGAACCACTCCCAATGCCTCATTTCAAGCTTTGAACTAGTTACGGTGCAAGTTGCCTGTGCAAATTCAATCAGTTAAAGTAAAAAATGTTGTCTTCACTTTGGAAAAACCTATAATAAAAAAGTGCCAGATTTTATTAAGTGAGATGCTTAAGCAGTACTTTCCCCTTGGTTTTGTGGTTCATCTGCCTTTAAAATGTTATCCAGATAAATATTTGTATGATGTTTAATATAAATAAACCATGTGCCTTAGTGTTTATTTTACAAGATATGCTAACTAATCATTTTCATCTCTGCTTAAATATTTAAAACAGCATGCCAGGGGAACTCCGTGCTACAGCTCTGAGGATGCTGTAGAGCCCTTGTCTTGCCTCCTACATCCTCTGTCTGGTGCTACTCTCAGCATTTCTTCTGATTTCAGAGGTGATGGAGTTATTAAAGCTTCGGTGCTGGCAGGTTCAAACACTTTGAGACCCAACTCATGTACTTAGTGTTCTACTATGTCTGCTGCCACCTCTGCTCACACCTCGTCAGCCTTAATTCTGCACATCCATAATTATCTGCCCCAGGAGCCAGAATGCCCAGCCAGGCATGAGGATGCTGCTGGACAAAGCTCTGCAGTAACGCATCTGCCTCTCACTCTGCCTTGCAGGAATCTACATCCTGATCGCAGTCGGAGCTGTCATGATGTTCGTGGGATTCCTGGGATGCTACGGCGCTATTCAGGAGTCTCAGTGTCTTCTGGGAACGGTAAGAGACACAAAGCTTTGGAAGTCACTTGGCACCCAGATTTCCCTGCTGGACAGCACATGGCTGTGCTTCCCTTGCTGGGGTCTTTACCAACAAGCAGGGCTGGGAGGATGTGTGAGCATGTAGGTGGAACTAGGTGAGATCAGCAGGATTCTTAGAGACTCTTCCTCTGTTATATGTGAACCCTCACCTTGCTTTTATCCCTCCCCATGGTCTGTCTTACCAAGCACCCACTAAACCCTCTTTCTTACCTGGTGTCCCCTACAGCATCCCCTCGCACTCTGTTTCAAGGCTGCCTGTAGCAATTCTCATTCTTTTAAGGAATCATCTACTATTTTTATCTGTTTGGACAAGGAAACAGCAAAGACTTTCCATAATTTCTTAGTGAGAACATCTAGGTACATCCTGGAAAATCCATTACTGAAGTGCTACAGGCATCCTTGATGTGAGGCAGCAGCTCAGGATTCCTGGCACAGGGTGAGTTTAATTGGATAAACTGTAGCCACACCAAAAGCCTTTACCTTGGGAGCAAGGGAGACCCATTTATTTAAAGCAAGTTCTCACATGTGGTTCAGTTTAAACTTGATGCATAAAAAATAAAACTGGAAGGGTAAAACTTTTTTTTTTTTTTTTAATTCAAATGACTTTCCAGCACTTGGCTTCTTTGGGCTGGAGGATTCTTGGTGGCGGTGTAGCAACCCATGGGTGTGGGCTCAGCTGGGACAGAGGGAAACAGAGCTGCTTTCCCTCAGTCTTGCAGGTGACTTCACCTCTGTTTGCTGCCGATTCCCAGTAATAAGGGGATGCTTTTCCACAGTGTTGGTAAAGCGCTTCTGAACGTCAGTGGATGGGAGCTGCAGTAGGAGTTTGCAGGCATTATCCTGGCTGCTGGGAATACGAGGAGCCTGCACACAAATCTGACAGGGGTTGTTGTAGCATAGCCTGGCAGCTTTGGATTTTTATTTTGTTTTATTAATGCAAGTGATTACAGACCCTGAATTACCCCTCACTCCCTCCTGAAGTTAAAGGATTAGAAGGGCAGATGGTACAACGTACCTGAGGTCTGACAGGGAAACCGGCTGCTCTGGCTGAAATTAGCAGCTCTAGCTGCTGTGCACTGCCCGTATTTGCTCACACCTTGTCTTGCCAAGAAAAGTCTGGAGATGCCCCATGAGGACGCTTTCCGCTGGCCAAGGCTCCCACTGTGTTCCAAGGACATTTCCAGGCAGCGTCCTCAGGGTGTTTCAGGGAAGCAGCCGCGCTCCCCTTTCCTGCACCTAGCTGAGGGAGTGACTCTGGGCTTACTGCAAAAGGGAGAAGTACCAGGAAGCTCCATGCTGTCAAAATCCTGTGCCAAAGGCGGCATGGAAGCTGAGCAGCAAGACCTGAGGAATACAGGAGGGAGCCATTTGGCATGGAGCAGGCTCTGCTCCCTGGAAAGGCGCTGGGACACAGCCAGCTGCCTGGCCGGGAACCACCACTATGTTCCCATAGCATCAAGCTGCATCTCCTGGTGTTCTGCAGCCAACTTGAACTGAATCTGCAGGAAATTGTACCTCCAAACCTGGGATAAACGAACCATCCTTCACTGGAGGGTAATCACTGCAAGAGTGAGCCCTAGTGCTTAACCAGACTTACAGTGCATTGCACCCACAATTTAGGGTGATGTGAGTCCTTGGGGGGAATTGTGGGACCTAGTCCTCCAAAGATGTTCCTACAGAATCAGGGATAGATAGATGTTTACACAGGAGCTGATTGTTCAGGAACTGGACAAGGGTGCTGGAAGTCCTTTCCTGCTGTCAGGTTAATAGTCTTGTTTCCATTTTGCTGATAACTCTTTGCATTTGCACATGAGAGCCAGGTCATGGCATCATTCTGGGAACTCCTGTTTCCTCTGTACTTGGAGAAAATGTCCTGAATGTGTTTTTAACAGAGACTGCTCAGGAGCCAGGGGCTGTTTTCCCACCCTATACTGTAATTTTGTCTTTCCTTGACCGCATTCACATCTTTTGCTTCTTGACTTCCATGGCAACTCTCCCACTTTGGGGCTTTTCCCAGGAAGAAGTCACTGAGTGATGTTGTCCCAGAGGCAATGTTGGCTGCATATGGATCGTGCCTCTCTCTGCCTTCTCATGTGACCCTGATGTATGAGTTTACAGCTTCCCATTCCCAGTCCAAAGACCAACCACCACAACATGTTCCTGCCATCTGAACAAAAAGATGGCAAAGTCTTTGGGGAGATGGCAGGGAGGACTGCTGGAATTGCACAAACTGTGCGAAAACGTCAGCGTTAGTATTTATGCAAAAAAATGCAGTAGCCTTGCAGGGCTGTGGATGCCAGAGAGCTGGCCATAAATCACACCCTGACACCCCCAGCTCCTCAGCAGCTGAAATGTGCTTTTAACCCTGCACTGGCAATTCCAGTCCTCGGAGCATTTGTGGCAGAGCAGAAACCTTGTCTGGATGGTCCTGCAGGTGCATGAAGAGGAGCAATGTATCTTGTGGTACACAGGGCATCTTCATCCCTGCCAGTCCCTTTGTGGGAGAGGTTTTGCTAATCCCTGCTCAGCAATCCTAGTGGGAAGTCTGGACATGGGGTGGCACGTGATGAGTTACAGGAAAATGTGTTTGGGCTCAGTGCATGTATGAGAGATAAAATGGTTTGAAGTCAGATGACACCTTGCTTTGATATTTTAGTAGAAGTGCTGCTCCTCACCTCTCTCCACCTAATTGCTGCAGATATGTTAAGGATCCCTCTCTTGATTTGTCTTTGCAGTTCTTCACTTGCCTGGTGATCCTGTTTGCCTGCGAAGTTGCGGCTGGAATTTGGGGTTTTGTCAACAAAGACCAAGTAAGACGATTCTAAAACCTGTGTTTGTGGGGCTGGGAGGCTGGGGCAGAACCACAGCAGGTCCCACCATGAGCTGTTTTGCTCCCAGACTGCTCCCAGACTGAGTAACAGGGGCTTGGATTAGCGGTGTGACCTGGGCAGGCCACCTCACTCCTCTTGGCCGGGCTGATGAACTTTAAATGTGAGCACTTGACGGTAGCAGCTGCCCCTTAGGGTATGTAGTGTGATGTCTCAAATAAAAATAGCCTGTCTCGATTGGGTCTCCTCCGTGCTGCCACACTGTCAGTCACAGAGGGAGTCGATTCATGCATGAAGTTGTGAAGGAAAGCCATCTGCACGTCCTCAGTGCCAGGGAACAGAGAGCGAACCCATCCACGTCATGCCAAAGGGAGGAAACACCGTACAGGGAGAGCCTGCATTAACGGGATTGCTTGGTGCTTCCTGCTCTTCTCCAGTATCATATAACCTGCTTCAGGCCATTTGTCTGCCAGCACTGGGCTTGCTGTGATCCATACGCTGTGCACACATGAGGGGTACAAGTCCTGTGTCTGTCCCAGGCACCCTGCTAGGGACTGCTCAAATAAGGTTTCCTGGCTGGAGGAGCTGAACTGAAGGGTAGAACTGAAAATTGCAGCTTTTCACCTTCTGTTTCTGCTCACCTTCCCTTCACTATGGTCACATGTACTCACACACACACAGGTTTGGTCTCGAAATGCAGAACTGCCTGTGTATGGTGATGCCTTTTCCTGGTCTTAAAATCGAGAGTCAAACATGGTTAGAAGGGAAAAAGGGATTTTACCTTGTTATTTATTTTAAGGATCCTTAGGTGCACTACGTCCAGGTCGAATGCACCTCCATGCACACTGCAATGCACACACACAAAAGATCTGGTATATCATTATAGGTCTTACTAATTAGCATATCTATCAAAGATTCCCCAGTGAGAGGCATGAGTGAGCCCCCTTCCCCAAGGAACCTTCCCCTGGATGGTTCTATCTTAGTTTACAAAATGTGTTCTGGAGAGGACCTTGGTGTCTAGGGGCATTTTGATCCCTAACTACGAAGCTTCTAAAATGTTTAGTCTCTTAGTTTGACAAACAAGTCCAAGAATGCAGGCAAAAAGCACTAAGAATACAGAAGTTGTAAAAAGGTATAAAAGGGATATAAAAGAAAAGGCAAAAAATCGTCATGGCATCAATGGGAACCCTGGCTGTGCTGCAGCAAGCAGCGGGCTGGGTGTTGATCACTGGGCCTCAGGGGTTTGGAGGAGAGAAGGGGACTGCTTGTGCTCAAAGCCAAGGTTAGACTCTCTGGCAGAGTAAGAAATGCGTTTACTTTACTAAGAGACGTAAGCCAGCTGTGTAAGTAGGTGCTGGCCTGCTCAGCTCTCACATGCATGTGGGCAATGGCTCACAGGCCTGAATGGGAACACCCTTGTAGTCATTCAGCAGGAGAGAGCATGACTTCACCAGAATAAACTGTTCTGTGGCTAAACATATTATGCAGGCAGGGTGCTGTTTCCTAGCAACTTTAGTGAACTAATTAACCTCTGCAGAGGGGCTGTGCCTCCTGCAGATGTTAGTTTGTGAATCCTGAAGAGTCCAAGATGTGCAACTGCAGCCGACAGCAAAAAAAAGTGAAGGCTGAGTAAGGAGGGACCCCACGGCTGTTGTGTCCCATCCTGGGGAGAAAGCGCTTGGCCACCAGAGCATAAAGCTGAGAAATGTAGGATTTCCCAGTACAGAAGTGATGACCTCAGCCGCTAAAATTAATTTTGCAGTTTAAAATGAAGGGTGGCAGTCTGTTGGCATCAGCTGGTTTTGCAGCCTTGATGATGAATGGGCTGTTTTGAAGTCCCTGCTCACAAGGCAGTCTTGCTTCTCCCTGCCTTGGTTGGGAGCAATGCAGGCTGGGAGGGAAGCACTGAATGATCCTAGCCACTGAGAGATGCTTCCAGAAGGGACACTTTTCCACATAGCTGGAGGCATTCTCTCCCTCAGCCTGCCTTCTTGGAGATGATTTAGATTCAGAATGGAGAGGCAATAAATAAGATTTTTAAAATTTTTCATTTTTATGTACCAGAATCAAATGGTTTGATTGGAGAATATCATCCTCCAAAGCAAACTTTTTTGAGCAGTGATGAAGGAATTCTGGGATAATTGATTGAAATCATGCATCATCTTGCTGCAGTTTCTTTTTTCGTATGCTAATCCAGCCTGTGCTGCCAAGAGCAGATGTTCTAGAAAGCATTTTCCCTTTCTTGCTTTTATGTTTTTCTTTTGCTTCTCTTGCATGGCCTTCTTTCATCTCTCTCTCACAAGTTATTGAAGGATGTTAGAGGAGAAGTCACAAGGCCAGTTCTCCTGAAAGTTAGGAGATTTTTGCACTGTGGAACAGACACTCATAGGTGGCTGCAGTTCACCAGCCAGGTGGCAGGGTTAGAGTATGGATAAGGTGTCTCACATAACCACTTGCAGGACAGCGATTCCGTAGGGACCCAGCCAGGATTTTACATTCATCTAAATGCACCTAAGCTCCTGACCCAAAGGAGCTGCCTCACTAGCCCTTGGTGTGCAATCTCTCCCAAATTCCTGCCATCCCATCTGAGCCATTCAATAAGCTGAGGTGCCCGTATTTCCAGACAGCCTTGCCTGTGCACCACACCTCCTCCTGACTTTTCCAGCGAGTCTCGCCTCCGTGGGAAATGTGTTGCCTGCCTGCTTTGTCTATGTGTGGTTCAAAATGAACTGTTTCTGCATTCCTCAGCCCAGCAGCACATCCACGTGGGCTGAAGGCTGTCTCGAATCTTGTGGCTCACCCTCCAGGCCCTGGCTGTCTTTATCTGCTAGACAGAGCCCGTGGAGCCCTTGGATAGTGTTGGCTGGAATCTGGTGGCTGGTGGATGGGGTTCTTAATATTTGCTACAGCTGGAGGGGCTTGAGCCCTATGAAAGACAGGCCTTTTTTCATATGCCTGTACAAACAAATGGGGTCCAAATCTATTTAAAAACTGCTCATCTTACTGCAAGTGCCATTAGAGAGAACCCAGCCTTCAAGCACATCTGCTGATTAGGTCTCCTCCTCCTCCTCCTCCTCCTCTGGCTGAAAGGGAGTTTTTTCTGTGTCTTTCCTAGATAGCCAAAGACGTGAAGCAGTTCTATGATCAAGCGCTTCAGCAAGCGCTCATGGGAGAATCAGATTCCAACAACGCCAAAGCTGTAGTGAAGACCTTTCATGAAACGGTAAGATGGTGGTGGTTGTGCTGGAGAATTAATAATGGAGATCAGGAAAACGGATGGGAAAAGCAGAGTCTAAAGCAGATGATGCTACATGGAGGTCTTGAAGCCTATCAAGTTTGCTGTTCTTGCATGTTAAGAAGCAGAGTTGTGCTCTCTGCAATATTCTCTCCATCACACAGTGCTGGGAAGTCTGGACCCAACTCTGATTAAGTTGCCTTCCATTTACCTCAGCACCCCTGATTTAAGTAAAAGTCAATGAAAGAAGAATGTAGCTCTGAGGAATTAATCCTGATACTTGGTCCATTCAGCAGGAAACAAAACCTGTGGAGAGAGCTGGTTTCACTGTCCTCCGGGATATCTATGCCAGATCTGCCTGGGACTATTGTAGGAAGCAGCCTGCATTGCATGGAAAGAAAAAAGTTACTTTAGAGACTTATTCCCCACCCTTGTTTTCCCCTCCAAGGTGCCCCCTCAATCTTGGGTGGCTCCAAGAATGTGTAATGGTGGGGAGAACATTGCATAAGTGTTTGCTGTCTGCTAATGTTGGCTCTCCATTGTTTCTTTTTTCCTCTCTCCATGTAGCTGGACTGCTGTGGTTCCGATATCGTAACAGCGACTTTCACTCCTGTGTGGAGGGATGACCTCTGCCGAAAGGACTCCCTGAAAAGCTTTTTTGAGGTAGGCACAGCTACTCTTCAGTCAGCACAGCTGCTGCAGGAAACACTGGCTGCCAAGGAAATTTGGGGATTTATTGGGAAATAGATAAAGGGTAGAGATTTCATTTATTTGGGGATGGTGTAGCATGTCGAAGGTTCCCATTTGGTTCTTCGTTTGCTGTTCCTGCTTGAGGGTACTGACAGGTGCAGAGGGATGAAGTCTGGTTGGAAGCCCTGGAGCCAGGACCTGGGGACATAAGCGGGACGGGGGAGAAAGCTGACCTGCCTTTCTGCATGCCAGGGGTGGGTGAGGGGAAAGCAGGCTGTCTGACTGGTGTGCTTCTCTACCTCAGAACACAAACTGCCACAAAAAAATCGATGAGCTCTTCTCCGGGAAGCTCTACCTGATCGGTATCGCTGCGGTTGTGGTTGCTGTGATCATGGTAAGTGTGACAGCCTGGTGGGACAGGGAAAAGCCACCTTGGGGCACCCTGGTCCTCTTCCAGCTGGGCTGGATCTATCCCTCTCCTCTGGATGCCTCTGCAACTCCACATGCAGTACCAGCCCTGTGCACCCCAGAGCTCTGGAACATGGTGAGACCAAGGGCTTCATCATCCCTCTGGGGAGTTGGGGTGTTAGAGGAGGCACCTGGCAAGCTCAGTAGAGCAGGAGCACCTGCAAGCCCAGCCAGAAGGGCAGAGCACCACTGAAACCTCCTCCAAAACCATTTGTTCTGCAGGCTGCCATGTTTTGTCACTGGGGTCTGCAGTGGGAAGGGATTTGCTTGCTTTGCCACATTGGGTTTGCTCTCCCTAGTGAGAGGTGGGTGTTGTAAGGGTGTAACACGACATCTGTGCAAAGCCTGGGCTGTAGTGCTGGAGGGATCTTGAGGCATTTGCTGTGTAGCTGGCAGCCAAAAAGCCTGTAAGGTACCACCACTGCTGCCAGTGAGAGACGGGAGAAGAGCACCTTATCTCAAATTGGCCAACTCCATATGAAAACAGCAACAAAGAGTAGCATCCCTGCCCTTACCTCTGGCATGAGAGTGTTAATGTGGAGTGGGGGACCTTGGGATGGGGGAGCTCCTGCATCGTGCTGGTTGTTGCCTCACTGGTGCCCCTGTGTCCCTTGACAGATCTTCGAGATGATCCTGAGCATGGTGCTGTGCTGTGGCATAAGGAACAGCTCCGTCTACTGAGCCGTGAGAGCCGGGCAGGGGAAGGGGGGAGCAGGGCGGACGGCGCTAGAGGGGACCCCAAGTGCCACCGAGTGACCAGGAGACATTTCAACAACAGACAAAGAAAATTATGTATATAAATGCTTCCAATATTACCATACAGTACTTATCATTTTTATTTTGAAGTACTTTTTTTTTTTTAATAAATAAAACTTTCCCGTATCTTTGTGGCTGAGTTAGTTGCACATCAGTTTTGTGTGATGGGAAAGCTGCTGTAGCAGGAGATCAAGTCCTTCCTCCCCCTTCCCCATCCCCAGTAACTCAGAAGTAATGTTGGTGGAAGATGTACGGAGGAGAAGGCTGCAGCCTGGTCTCAGCCTGGTCTCAGAAAACTTTGCCTTGGTTTTACCAACTTTCTTAATTGGATGCTGAAGCAGAATTTAGCATTTTTGTTTATTTGTACTCATCTTTTCCAACCATTACCCCAGCTCCCTGGCATTTCCAAGCTGTCCATAGGGAAGCCTGGCTGACTGCCCAAAGCCTGGGAGAGAGGAGGGGAGAGCATACAGCCTCCATTGCCGGGGTGCAATGTATCCCAGGGGAAATGCAGGCATTGTTCCTCTCCAGCCTGTTTCCATCAGTAGGTCAGTCCTTAACAGATGTCATGCTGAAACCTTTTTACTCTCTAAAGAGTAAAAATGTTTTTTGGTTTTGTGTTGTTTTTTGTTTTTTTCTTGGGGCTATAACTTTATAAATTGGCTCATTTCCATTGATTCATTACATTAAAAGGTCAGTGGCTGGGGGTGAATTTTAGTCCCAGTTTTTCAAATACAAGAAACTGAAAATTAAATTACTTTTTTAATGTCCTTCAGTGTTTCATTATAGACATATGTTTCAAGGAGAATCTAGTTCTATACCAAGTTTCCACTGTTAAGCTAATGCTCACACAGAAATAATACTGGAAAAAGATAAAAACATTAAAAAAAGTCCTTGACTGTAGAAATCCTACTTTTATGTACTGCAGGATGATGCTTGGGTGTTCCCACCCATCTGTGTACATGCTTAAAATTTCATCTTTGCATCACTCTCTTGTTCAGTGAAATTATTCTTAATTATAGCATGTTGTCACACACTGTAATATTGTTGAGAAATTGTCATAATCTGATTATGAAAAAAAAAGGTTATTTTTAAGACCTTCCAGTTATATTAACAGCAGATCAGCTTATAAAATCAAGGTAATTTAGCATGTTAGATCGCACCAATTGAAACACATTCTTGTGATCTGGTAACTTTGGTTATCACTTTGATGTATGTGGCTTCTTTTATATGCCACTCTGTTACCATGTAGATAGAGGGGGAGAGTGACCCAGGAGCTATGTAATAAAATCAGAGTGTCACGAAAAAGATGATCTATATGTATAGTTCTATAGATATATATTTTTAAGCAAAGCCTTTTCCTTAGCCGTGTGGGCACTTGAGCTGGAAATTATAGTATCTCTCAGCTCTTTTGCCACCTTGAAGCAGGTAAGGGGAGGAGTTTAAATTAGTGATCACTTTCCCCACTTCAGGAGTATTTCTGTTTCTTAAAGTATTTCACTCTCCCCATTTGTCACAACAAAGAGCTTCAGATCTGATAGGGAGGGAGACCTGTGGTCATCGATCATTTTAAACTAGTACCTTGTCCACTGGACGTGGCTGTCATGGCTGTTGCCACTACAGGATAGAAGATTCCTGCATTGGGGCAAACTGATCGACTCAGAAGTTTTTCTTCCCTTCTACTCCCCCCTTTCCTCTTCCTGCCTTTTAGTATATAGGGCCTTTAAAAAGTATATAGGTAAATATATATAAATATATATATATCAAGTTGTGCTGGGTAAAGAGGAGGAAGTGCTTCAACAGATCTTCATATTGAGGGGTTGGACAAGAAAAGATTCAGCCTTAGAAATAGCCTTAAAGCAACACTGCCCTGAATGTCCATGTTGTGCACATTGAGAATGAGATGAGGTTCTGCAGTAGGTAACCCCTTCCCCTGCTCCCCAGTGTAGCTCCTTCAGGTCATCTACTCTGTTATGTGGCCATATGTATATGCATCATCCAAGCATGTGTGTTTACATCTATGTGCATCAGGATTGTCAGCATACAGAATGGATGTGTAACTTGCCACCTTTTTTGTTGACTGTTGGTAAATGTGTATAAATATGCCATTAAGCATTTCAATTCTGTTTTCTTTTCCTTATACTGTATTTTTGATATTGTTCAGTATTCAGTTGATGCTGTGTACATAGCTGGAGCTCTGTTTGAAGACAGACTGCGTGTCGACGCAGATCAGGTGTGTCCTCAGACATTGTACTTTCAAGGGTCTGAGTTGTCCCAGGCAGGAGCAATTGGGAGAAAGTGGTACTTGGAGAGGGAATCTGTGAGCTGTGAGAGGAGGAAGAGCAGGAAGTTTGCTCAGACTGTGTCCCACAGGGGCTGCAATTCACCCTCTAGCTCATTTCAGAGGTGGCTTGCCATTGTGGAGAGCTCCAGAGGCAGCTTCCTGGGCCATCTCCTGTTTCTGTGGCTGCTGCAGGAAAGGTGCTCGAGGAGGGGAACAGCTAGAGAACAGTTGTGGGAGTGGGGACAGAAGGATGTTTGCAGAGAGAGGACAATGCTTGCTTTAGTTACCAGCTGAGTCCCCACCCTTGATGGAAAGGTCCTCAGCTGGAGGTGTCAGCACCATTAGGCTTAGAAACAATGAAGTAGTTGAGAAACTCTCTCTGAAAAAAACTACCCACTTGGGACTCCTGTGAAGCTGGACCTGAGTTTACACAAACTAGAAGGGGAGCTGTGAAGGGCTGAGGGGACTCGCCCCATTGCAAGCCCTCAGGATCCAAAAGCTACAGGGCTCTTCTGCCAGTTGAAGAGGGAAAACCCACTAGGTAGGACCCCTGCTCTGCCCCAGCGCCTCTCCTGCGTACCTGCCCCTTTGTGTGTGCAACATGGCACCCTGTACTGCTCCTCTCCACACCCTTCAAGGAAGGAAAGGATGAAACTGCAGGCTGTAAATACAAACCCCTCCCTCTCCATGGAAGCATCCCTCCTGGAGCTAGTGGCAGCTGAGAAAATGGCTGTGAGCTGAGGTGGGGATGAGGAGTGTCAACTGTCCAGGTCTGAGTTCAAAGACCACATCGAAAGGTCAAACAGAGCCGCTGACAGCTTAACTGAATGCTTGGGATTTTTTCATACTGTGGAGCATGCCACAAAGCAGTGTGTTTAACTTCTTTCTGCTTTTTTTTTTAAAGAAATGAAACAAAAATCAATTTAATAAACATTTCTCATAGTGTGCATAGTGTGATGAACTGCTGCAATTTTACAACCAGTTAACCTTAACACCAGGATGCTTTGTGAACCAGGCTTCAACAGCATGGGTTTTTACAGCCTCTGGGAGGGGGGCCTGCAGGCAAGCTGAGGATGCATCTGGACTGGTGCTGAGGGAAGGCAAAAAGGTTGCTTGCCGGAAGTGGTGGCTGCTGCAATTGTGCCCCCCTTCAAGGGAAGGGGGGCACAGCTGTAGGGGGGCTAATTTGGATTGCAAAAAAGTGTGACTGTGCTGAAATTCGGCGGGGGGGGGGGTGGGGGGGTGGGTGTGGTGGCCGTACTGCACACACTCCAGGGGCTCCTCCTAAAGTGACCGAAAATAGCCTAAAATGCCCTGTGTTGCCATCTGGACAGGGACTTGGCTGGTTTGCTTTTTGTGGATAGTCTGGTAATGCCACCGTTGCTGCCCCTGCCTGCCCCTCCGCACCATCAGGGGCAAGCCTGGCTGAGAGCAAGGTGGGAGGCGAAGTGCTGTGATCCCTCAGCTGCCTGCCTTCCTCTGTCCTGTCTTGGACTTTGCACTGTGTTTGAAGCAGGAATGTCCTGCGGCGGCTGCCAGCCATTGCTCGTGCTGGTACAGAGAGGGAGGGGATGTGGGTGAGGGAGAGCAAGGAGGGAGCGCAATGTTGAGCTGCTGCAAAGAAAGGCAAGCCCTGCTCCCAGCAGCTCTGCCTGTGCTTCGAGATCATGCCCATCTGTTGTTCTTTCACTTGTTTACCTGAATGTTAATGGAGTCGGATATAATGACTTCTGCAAAGAAAAAAAAAGTGCTATTTAAAAACAATAAACAAAAAAAAAGAAATAAAGCAATTCCCCCTTGTTAGTGGATTTTTAATGATGTGTTGTCAGATCTTGTTTCCTTCCACTGTGTACTGATTTCTGCCACGTCTTCCAAGGGAACAGGCTTGTCTCATTCTTGTATTCAAGCAAAATTTGGGCTGCAGGGAATACCATCCTCAGCTGACCCTCTAGGTGGTTTCCCATGAATGTGATGCTCTTTGCTTCATGCCTTAAAACATTTGGATTGTGACACTGCATTGTTGCTCCAGATGGGGATAAAATTATTCCTGCCTCTGGAGCTAGGATTAAGCTGATGTGACTCACTGTCAGACCCAGGCTGGTGTTCGAGGGGGAGAAACGATAGTGGAGACTAACTGGCAAAGCACAGCATGTATCTTGGCACCCAGGGTGTGTGCCTTGGGACCTCAGCCTGGAATTACAGCTGGGATCTTAAACCTGCCCCGGCTAAATGCAGTCCCCTTTGTTTGCACTTCAGGTCTGAGTATGAGCATTGATGTGCTTGAAACAGATGAGCTGAATATGATACTGGGAGAGGACTGGGTAAAGCAGGCCCCTTGAAGGTTGTGTGGAGATATGGGTTATCTTTGGAAAACAGCAGTCCTGCCATGTCGGAGCATGTGAGGCCACGTGGATAACCGACTGTGAGGGGAAGGGCACATGGAGTGCTTGCAGCTTGTTTGTGCTCATATTGCACAGACAACCCTGGCTTACGCTTCTCTTTGACATTTTTCTCCAGAGGTCTGAAGGACCTGGAAAGTCACTGGAGACCTTACTGTGGAATTCCACTGCCTAGGAATGTGACTGTGGAATTTTTTTTTTCTTGTGAAACAAGATTTTTCAGGAATTAAAAATACAAGCATGAATTTTTTTAAACTAGACCAAGCTGGGATTTTTTCCAGGGGAAATTCTTTTTCTCCTCCCTCCCAAACTGGTTTATTTTTTCTTTTTAAAACCTCCTAGAGTGTTTCTAATGAGAAGTTTGGGAGGCATTTTTTGCTTTGGCGAGCTCTGTTTCGTAAGCCTCTTCTGGGCTGTTTGTTTTCTAAGTAGCAATGAGCCTAATTGTCTCGTACTAAGACAGTTGTGATTAACATGCATAAATTGCTTATGCCATTCCCTGATCAGAGGTTGTCGAAGCTGTAACCAAGAGTTACAATATTCTCACAGGAGGGAATAAATCCAGCTCTCTCATGCCAGAGCTGTTTATGGTGGAGGTTCCTGCAGAGGAAAGCACCCTCACTGCTGGATCTGGCCGCACCCTCCCTCTGCCTGCCAGCTCCGATTGCCGGGCTCGGGGATGAATGATGTGTTAGTGGCCGTGCTCACATTCCTGCTCTGAACCACTGTTTCCTTTGCTGGGCATGACAGCATGGCCCTTCCAGTTAGGACAGGCAAAAAGGTGCCTATTTCAACAATCTCATTCACTATCAGGGCTGTGGTAGGGCTGGGAACTATGGCTGCACCAGTGGAATTACAGCCCCAGAGAGGAAACATCTGCCAGCAGTGGGTGCTGAAGGGGAAACAATTACCTACCTGACCAGCTCTTGATTAGGTGGTAGACACAGGCTAGGAACCCCAGCTCCCATAAGTACCACACTGTGCACCTGAACTAGATAGAGGCTGCACATTTTTGACTGACCACTTGTCAGTTTCAGCCTGGGGAGCATCACATTGCCTTGCACAGGGCATAACCTCAGCAGGAGGACGAAGAAGGGCTGTTCCGTGCAACCCCTTCAGCTGACCTCTGGCGGCCTGATGCTTTCACTTCAGTGCCCGCGGATCGGGAGCAAACAGAGGTCACGTCCCAGGTGCTAAAACTGTTGCTAAAACCGAAACCCACGATGTTTTCACACTTGCAGACACATTGGAGGGTATATAAACTTTGCAACTACTGCAGACTGCCTGGTGTTTCTCGCTGGATTTAGATGACCCCGCTCAAGTGCCAGTGGTTACAAGTAACACTTCTAATTACAGTTTAATCACACCTTTTCTTTTTTTTTTTTTTAAGTGTTTCTTGGCCCTGCTTTGCTAGGGCATTCCCTCATGCCAGAACACAGCTTTACTGAGTACTGAGCGGTGTTGGTGTTGGCCAGGCGAGATGGCATGCACACAACACCCTGCCTGCTGACTGCAAGCAAACTGCTGAGATTTCCTCCAGCAGGGATTCATGCTGTTACTGCAAGGCTCAGCGTTGGTTGATGGAGCTCCCACAGGTCTTGTTGGAACAAGAGGTCTGGGGAGTTTTGGGGTTCTGTGGGACTTTTTTCTTAATGTTAACTTCAAGGCCCTCAGCTGGTTCCAGTGACCTTTTTCAGCCTTTCATTATGCATTAGTATCAGGCACTTTAGGGCAGTGATAGGGAAAAGGAAAAGGCAGCAAGACTGGGAGAAGGGTTTTCTTAGTACAAATATTCTGTAGTTAAATCAAAATGAACAGACACCCCCAACTGGTTTTGTTTCTTTTTAAAAATTGAAGTAATTGCAGAGAGTATTGATTTTGCTCATAAAGGACTTCAGTTCCCTCCCACACATGCAATGTCTCCAAAAAAAGGGGTTGTGGTGTCTCCCTGCAGGTCCTCTATAGGCTGGCAATAACATTGTGAAGAATAGAGTTGATAAAGACCTTCATAGCCTGCCTGCATTAAAACTCACTCCATAGGAACTAATTTTATGTAGCTACCTGAGGGGAAAATAGCACCAACATGGGTAAACAGCACTGGAATAAATCTAATCTGCTTGCAGGACCAAATGAAAGTACAAAGTAAAACAGGTAAGTGAAGCTCAGTGTAGAAGAGAGGTGGTATCAAGCACTGAATTCTGAAAACCCACCCCACAGGGGATTTCAAGGCCATTTGTAGGATTTCATTCTGGCAAATGGGACAGGACAACTCATTTATTTCCTTCAGGCTGTACCAGTCTGGCTTGGTATGAGTGCATTCTCCCAGCAGAGGAGGTCGCAGTGGTCATGACTCTGCTTTTCCTTTTTGCCTGCAGGAAAATACTCTTTTCCCTCCCCACCTCCCCTCAAGAACTCCAGCATCAGCTGCATGTGGCCACATCTGAGTAACCTCCATACTCCTTCCAGATGCAGGAGACGTTGAAAAATGCATCTTATTGCTCCATCTGGCTTGCAGGATCTGGGTGGCTGCTGGGAAATGGCCTGCTGCTTTCCTAGAGCCGTGAGGAGATGGATGGGCCAGCGGTCCGTGCCCCAGGCACCTACCCCAGGCTCCGAGCACAGGAGCAGCAGCAGGAGCCTGCCAGGGAGCAGCAGAAACAGTTACTGGATGGGGCCAAACGACAGATTTATTTGCAGGAAAGGAGCACAAGGCGCCCGTGACGGGGCCGAGGCTGCTGTGCATTTTCACATGCCACCCCCACACACAGGGACGCGCTGGCTTCCTGCAGACACATGGAGCCATCTCCGCAAATGAGCGGCCCCTCGGAGCCTGCACGCTGGATCCAGCCTGCTCATTTGGATAATGGCCTGTGCTGCAGCTCAGATCCACCTTCCAGCCCCCTTTTCAAGCCACCTCAGTTCAGGCCAGCAAGGGGAAAACACTTTACCATCTGCTGGTCTTCAGACTCTGACTCATTATTTTTATTTCAGCTGTCGCCGAGCAATAGTGAAAATCCCAACACACCAGCATATCCTGCTGCAAGCTGCC
Source organism: Lycocorax pyrrhopterus obiensis (assembly GCA_014706295.1). Lineage (NCBI taxonomy): Eukaryota > Metazoa > Chordata > Aves > Passeriformes > Paradisaeidae > Lycocorax > Lycocorax pyrrhopterus. Next base: position 13,673,608 of record JACSVZ010000007.1, on the reverse strand, counting down.
TTGTCCTCAGCCACCAGAGAATGAGCAGCTCAGCCTCAGTTCTCCACAGTGTGCGATACTAAATCTCACAGATTCACAGAATAATCTGAGTTGGAAGGGATCCACAAGGATCATTGAGTCCAACTCTTAAGTAAATGGCCTGTATGGAGATCAAACCCACAACCTTGGTGTTACTAGCACCATGCTCTAACCAGCTGAGCTAATTTCAGGGTCATGAATAAAAAACCAGGAAGGAAAAAAAGAGTACATTCAGGTTCCTTAGTCATCAATACACACAGCATCCAGGCAAAAAGAGAGAACTTGCAGCCTCTGGAAATGGAGAAATGGGGCTTGTCCCTGAAGGCACCCACATCCAAAGGTGATAGAGGCAGTGGAGGTGTTGTTGCCCTCTCCTGCCCCTTTAAGCCCCTGATCTAACAAAGAACCAAGGTTCAAAACAAGACAGTGCCATTGTCTACACCAGTCTATATACCCTTCCTGTCTCCACTCTTACAGAAATGGGACATGCCACCGCTTACTCCATATCCTTTTTCCTGCCTGCTCCTTACTACGCTCAGAGACCCTCTCCTGCTGTGTTCCCAACACCCTAGACCATGTTACACAGCACTGGCAGCCTTTACCCAGGTTTACTCTTCCTTTTCTTTGCCCATTTACTGCTCTCCTCCTTTCCATTCCTGCTTCACCTACTACAAGATTCATGTTTTCCTTTCCTCCCTCCATCTGGATACTCATTTGAATGCCTCTGACCATACTACCATATGTGTATACATAAAAAAAAAATAGGATCACCAAATGGGGAAACACCTCTAGAGCTGTTCTTAAACTACAGCATGACTCCAGCTAGACAGAAGACATCTTGCAATAACCTCATCACTGCTGCCAAGTATATTCTGAACACAGACCTCGTGTCATAAATTACTGTAATTAGCAACACTCCAGCAGGCAAAAGTATGTATTTAAAAACTGAGGATGCATATGAAGTGGCTGCAGTTTATATTACGGGTGAGTCACGGTGAGGCCCAGCTTGAAGGGAGCCAGTGAAGCCTCTGCAGCCACAACACTGTCTGGCACAACCCCCCCGGCACAGCAAACCCTTTTTCCTAAACACAGGGAAAACAAGCTGAATACTGAAGCCTCTTGGGAAACGTATTTGCGCTGAAAATTTGAACTTTTTGCTGAAATAAGGGGAAAAACAAAAATCGAGCCTCTTTGGCCAGCGCCAATAAAACATTTTCAGACAGAGCTCCACTTCGTGACACACGCGCAAAATATGTTCTTCTGGGGCGGAAAATGGAAACTTTTTTTTTATTTGGATGAATAGTGGTTTTATGCCTCAAGTGACTCGGGGTCTTCTGGTTTGAGAATAAACACGTAAGGGGGGGAAAAAAGGGAACAAAACAAAACAAACAAATAAAAAACTTCGGACGTGGTCGTGGTGGCCAAGCCCTGCTTTTCCGATGAGAACAAAAGCTGTGACGCGGGTTTTTTTCCCTAGACTGCGACTGCGGAGGGCGGCGGCGGTGCGGTGCCTGCCCCTCACGGCGCCGGGCAGCGCCAGGGCGGCACCGCGGCTCCCGGGGGGCACGGGCGAGCCCCGCACCGAGCCCCGCACCCGGCCCGGCACCGAGCCCCGACCCCAGACCAGCACAAGCTGCGAAATGTCGGCGCTGCGGTGCGCCCTGGGAGCTGTAGTCCCGCCGCTCAGCCCCGCTTCGCTCCACGCCCCGACTCGCAAAATGTCCCCCGCCGAGGGAAGGCGGCCGCCTACAACTCCCAGGAGCGCCCGGAGAGGCGGAGCGAAGGGGGGCGGGAGGCGCCGGCCCCTTCCGGGCCGCTCTGGTCGCTGGGAGTTGTGGTCCCGCCGCCGTTTTGCCCGCTCCGTGGAGCCTGGCAGGGACTCGGTGTCCCGGCGCGCCGCGGGCTGTGGGCGGAGGGGCAGAGGCGGGAAAGGCGGGCAAGGCGGGCGGCTGCTGTGGGAGGTGTTGGGGCCGTGCGGTGTCGGGGTACGGGGCGCTCCCCCTTCCATTTTTTCCCTTTCCTTTCCCTTCCCCAGGAGCGTGGCGGCGCCCGGGGTGCAGAGGCCAGCGAGGGGCGCGTGTGGTGCGGGCGGTTCGTATCCAGCAGCATCCCGGGCCGGGAAGGGCCCTGGGCCCGGGGCGGACGGGCGGCACAGCTGGGGCTGCACCGTGACCTTCCTCCCCGCGGGGCGACTGCCCAGGGGCCGCTGCTCCCTTCCCTGTTCCTCTTCCCTGTTCCTTGCCGCGGGGGCCTGCGGATCCCTGTCCCTAGGGGCTGTGTGGGCTTTGGTGCGGTGCTCTCCGTGCCATGAGAGCAGGCCTGTGGCCGTGGTTTGGGGTGACTGAGGTCTCCGTCCTCCTCACAGGCTGCAGGAAGACGCACAGAGCCTGTTTGGGCAACACCAGGATGGAGGAGCCCACTGGGGACCTTCCCATCCGGGCAGACGTCATCCTTTCCGAGTCGTGCTGTGATCATATCACCGTAACAAACCTGTGAGTGACTCTGGTGTGCTGTAAGGGCCAGCATGTTTGGCTGCTGACGTTGTTGAACCTAAAACATCTCCTTAGGAACAGAATTTCTCCTTTCTATCATAAGTGCCCTCAGATAAGAGATTCCCGTGATGAACACTTTCATTGCCACCTGAAGACAGCTATTTTATTTAACTGTGCACTTCAAGGCCTCTTTTGACTTGTAGTTGTTACTTTTCATGTGTTCCAAAACTAAGCAGAAGACTGTCATTTTAAGAAGATTATTACCCACTACGGGTTACTTGGGGGGCAGTTTTCAAAAGCCGTCAGATCCTTTTTGTCAAAGGCAGTCAAACATGACATGGAACATAGCACTCTGTGTGTTGGGTTCCTCAGAAGTTTCTCTGTGTTTTATGCTTCATGAAAATCTGTCCCTAGCTCTGAACGTGACCTTTCTTTGAAAACAGAAATCTGTGCTACTCATGGTCTTAATAGTTAGCAGCACTTAAAGTTTGCAATGCATAACTATTCTTTTAGTGTATTCTTAGCTGCATTTAATAATGTTTATTAAGTACTGGCTTTCTGCATGTGCAAATTACAGCTTGAGTTTTTTTAAAACCTCTCTTCTGTTGTACAGGATAAAGTTGGCAGTGTGAATACGGAGGCTGGGTAAATATAGTGGTCCCTGCCTTATTAGGTTGTGTGCTGTTCTTCTGCCAAAAATTCAGTAATATCTGTGGACTTTTATACCACCGTGAGCTTGTGTCAGATTTAGAACCCAGTTCTGCAGCTTTGGATGATTCAGGGGGACGGAATTATTTTTAAAACTACATTTCCAGTTTTGTGATGGAAATGTTTGTTTTCTAGGGTTCAAGTGCTGAGATCTTTGGTGGCTTTAACTGACCCTCAGGAGGGGAAGCTGACTCAGTCTCAAGAGAAAGTGAGTGACTAACAGACTTTTCATGTCTGTTTACTGCATCGTTTCAGAAGAGCCTATAATTAGGTAGTCAAGCTTATTCTAATAATATGTTAGAACTGTTTCTATAATTCATGTGAGCTGAACCAAAATGTGTGTGTGCCAGCTCTCTTTCCAGTTGCCCAGCAAGTGGTAGCGTGATCATTGACCACCTGAGTTCAGCAAGGTTCCCTTCAAGCAGGTGGCACTGTCAGGTATTCCAGCTGCTCCTGAAAGTCTGGCTTCAAATCATGCTGTCATTTACTGACTGAAGGGCCAGCTCTTGCAGGCCTGTGGTTGCAACCTCTCATTTTTGTGTGCAAGCACGGCACATGTGATTAGTTTTCTTAGTCCAATGGGATTGATTTCTTGAGCTGGCTCATTTTCTGATTCCTGGACTCTAGTGATGACATGAGAGCTTAAAGCCAAAGGAAGGAGTGGAGCTGTTACTTTACGCCACATCAAAGCAGACTTGAAATGGTGGCCTTGATATTTTTGTGGGTTTTCTGCCACTGACCTGGGTCAGTGATAGTGTCCTTTATAACTGGCAGAACGTGATGGCTGTTGGGACAGCAGGTACAGTGCAGTGCAATAAGGATTGTAATGGCCAAGTCAAAGTGAGAAATTGGGTGCGTTTTGTGGATTTTTGCAGTGTGAATAAACACAAGGTGTAATATGCAGAGGTCATTGCTGTCTCTTGGAAGATGTATAAGCTTTGGTGGATTCAGATTTACTCAAGAGCTTTATATTCATCTTTTAGTAATTAGACCTGCTGTAACGTGCAATGAAATTTGGTAGCACTGCTTTCAGTTACTTCATATTCTTGTATTCAGTCTCGTGTAAAACTTTAACGTGCATTCATTCCTTAAATAATGTTTTCATTTGAAGCAAAATTACTTGGGAATCCCTAAAGCACAGCTAACTGTTATACTGCAGTTGTAATTATTTTTCATGACACAGAGTGATGGTCTCATGCTTGGTTCTCATTTCACAGTTAAGTTTTTATGCTCCTTTGTATTCTAGGCACTAAACTCGCTGGGCATTTGGAAAACTGTGTTTAGAGTTGTTCCTGGGCCTACATCAAAGACCTCAGTGGAGTGACAGCTTGAAGATGGGAGACCAGGAGGCAGGTGAACCTTTTCTGGGGATAGTGGCTGATGGTGCCAGAGACTATGAAGGAGCTCTGCCCTCAGACACGGTGTCGCTCAGCGATTCTGACTCTGATGACTTGGGGCTGGCGGGTGAAGCAGAAGTTGATACAATATCTCCCGAGGAGCCGTCTGTAGATGAAGGGGATTTCAGATCAGGGGAGACCCCTGACTCTTCAAACAGCGGTCACAGATCTCCTGTCCAGCCATTCCATCTGAGGGGCATGAGTTCTACGTTCTCTCTCCGTAGCCAGAGCATTTTTGATTGCCTGGAAGAGGTGGCCAAGCTGTCTGTGCCCTCAATGCCTGAAGATAATGTTGTTGATGGGAGGTTTAAGCGTCCATTGCCTCCCACCACAGTTTCAGGTACCATGGTCCCAGAAAACATGGGAAAGCAAGCCAGACCAGTGCAGGCTCCCAAAACCTCTCCTGCGGTGCCTGACTATGTGGCACACCCAGAGCGCTGGACCAAATACAGCCTAGAGGGAGTTTCAGAGTCCAGTGACAAGACTAACAGGGCAGTGGCCATGGAATTTCTAGGTGGTTTGAAAAAAAGAGGGGAGCAACAGAGCTCGGCTACCCAAGATAGCTACACCCCATCCTTCAACCAGGACCCTTCCAGCTGCGGAGCTGGGAGGATTGTCTTCACCAAACCAACTAAAAGAGGTGTTGACGGACTGGAAAAGAAAACATCAACAGGAGAGGATGATAAGAAACAGATGAAGACAGATCTGAAAGGAAAATCTCTTAAGAAGACTGATGACTTGAGGGAAGAAGATAAGGTAGAGCTGGGGCACTTAGACAGTGACAGTGGAAAGGCAGCAGAGGAGGAGGAGTGCATGATGGAGGGGGACCGGAACACAGAAGATAAACTTGATGCAAGGCTTAGGGGTGCAGGTGAAGAGCCATCGCTGGGAACAGTTGGATTCCACTGCAGTAAGAAGAAGAGCAGGAAGAATTTCCGACCTAAAGTAGATGATGAAGGGGAGGCAGAAGAGTCCTGAAGGATGAAGCACATTGGAGACATCCCAGGACTTGTTAGTTTTTTTTCTCTTTTTTTTCTTTTTTCTGGTCTGAAAACCATGTGATAGCTTTTCATCCAACAGTTTGTGTCAGAGTCGCCAAGAACATTTTATGTTGTTAGAAATTAAGCTATCTAAAATAAACTCCAGACTTTTTGTTTATGAGAAGTCCATGGGCAAAGGATAGTTGCATCCTGGCAGGAGAGAATAAGGTGTGCTTTGTTTGCTTGAACAGCTCCCTGGGGCTGAAGTACGCAAAGAAACAGAAGTGTTAGATAAAAGGCTGCAGGGCTTCCTAGTAACTCCACATTTTGGAGTTGTTCCCAAATCCTGTAGAATCCTGGAGAAAAGGTGATGAGCTCATTATGTAGAGATTTTTAAACAATGAAAATAAAATATAGTCTTCCACTAGATGTGATTTCTTTTGGCCCTGTCCTGGGAAGGAAAACTCTTTAACTTTTTTGTTTAAAAACGTCCTTCTCTCATTGCCATTGAGGGTGAAAGCACAATGGTGCCCAGTTATATGATGTGATGATCCTTGACCTGCACCCTTGTGTGTCCTTTCCAGGAGGTGCTGCTTCCATATTGATTGTGTGTGGATTGGGGGAATTTGTAGGAATGAGATATTTATACCAGAACTGGATACTTTTTTGTTTTATGGGATACAATAAACTTTCAGTTGTAACTTGATTTCATCTCTGAACCATGTTGAGTAATGCAGCTGTAGAGTTTTACCAAATACTTTATTTGATTTGAAAACTGTCTTGAAAACCTTTTACAGTGTTACTCTAAGTTTGCCATCTTGTTAACTTCTCCCTCAAGTCTTACAGATTCTAAACCTCACATTTTTAACATTTTCAATCATTTTACAATGTACTATCCCCTCATAGGATGAGTCATCTCATACAATGAATCACATTATAAAGAATGTCAAATATAGTAGGTTTTTTCCACAGTGTTAGTAAATTTAATAAATAAGGTTGAAAGATTAAATTCTTTGAAAGGTTATACAATTTGAAACTCAAACTAGTTCAGATCAATATGAACTGACTTTTTTTTTTGCCAGTATTCTAAAGGAACCAATCCCAAGGGTAGTATTTATGACTGTGTAGTGGAAGATTAATTCTTAAGAATTTGTGATATTTCTTGGTAGACTGTGCTTGCTCAGACTCTGAAGGGTGTTTGAGGGGGTGACATCTTCTGGGGGGGAGTCCATCTTAACAATAATTAGCTGGGAGGCCCAAATCACTTGGGCTTTGTGTTTGAACAGATGCATCATTTGGCAGAAGGAGCAGAAAACACTGTAAAAGGAGCAGTTGTGCTCCTTATTTTGAAGCTCACCTTTTAGTTTTCAGAGCAGAATGTATTTTCTCCTGAGCGTGCACTTGGATGCACATTAGTTAATGGGTCATTGGTAAATACATTGGTTGCTCCAGTGCATGTGAGTGGGAGATAACAAGTCCAAATGGATAGATTTTGGGTTCCAGTGGATAATTAGTGTGCTGATCACGATGAAAATAGTAGCCATTTCAAAGTGGAAGCTGCTGCCAAGAGCAGGGAGTGCTGGCTGTGAGATGTCTGTTATGTCCTAACGAAAAAATGCAGCTCAGTACAAACTTACTGAGTTTATGAGTTCTGCTTGCCCAGGGTGAGGAACAGGTAGGACTACTAAAATTCCATTACTGCTAATGGCGTCACAGGCCTGGGGCAGAGCTGAATAACTGGACAAATGCCTGTTTCATGAAGCCATCTTAACAAGATTAATATCTGTTAATGAAAGGCTCATTTTTGTCGGAGCTGAGATTTATCTTTTTTTCCACCTCTGGCAACAGAAAGCTTTTGTGCAATCTACAATTACATTGCATAGAGACAATATTATATGTGTGAGGAAATGCAGCTGAAGCTTATCAGTGTCAGACACAGCCCAATACTTCCCCCTTCTGATGCTGTTTATATTATTCAAAGAAATTTCCCCTTAGAGGATGCTATTGATATTTTAGTGGTGTATCTTGCAAAATTCTAATAAAGCCAGCAAGCTTTTGTATGCTAAAAATGTACAAGCCAGTTCAAGTAATGGAAAAAGCCACAAACAGCCCAAATTCCTAGTCTGCAGGATATTTCTTGGTACACATTCTTGTTTTAAAGTCTCTTCAGTGATTCCCCCCCCCCGACCTTTGAGAAAGAAATTAAAATGAAATCAGATGCTTAGGTGTAGAGGAGGCATTCCATGTGGTGTGATACATGGAGGCAAAGGCTCCTTTCCAGAAGGAAACTGGCAGCAGCTGTGATCAGGCACAGGAACAACAAAACGCAGGTGATTCCAGTCTCTGGGGCTGAGTGAGGAGCTCTCAAGAAGGAATACCAGCAAAGGAATGGCTCACAGGAGCCAGTGTGGGAAGAGAAGTTGGTGAGTGCAATTGTTTGAGATTTTTAGGAACTCCAGGAACTGTATGGATTGTAATAGTTTGGTATTCAGGCCATTTCCTGTGGAAACTATTTCTTGATTTCCTTTTCTAAGCAGCTCAGGAGTACAAGTTTGATTTCTTGGCCGAGGAAGGAGCATGTTTTTAAGTGCGTAAAGGATGGCCCTTCCAAAGGGAGACTCCCTTGAACAGGGAAGTGTGGAATTTGGCAGTGATGATGGTGGATTGAGGGTGTGGTATCTGGAGAATAAATGGTATTTAGAAAATAAGGTGGTAGAGTCACCCTGGAGGAGAAAGCTTTTAGTGCTGTTTGTGGAATGGTTTTGGAGAAAGGACCGAGGAGCAGCAGGAAAGAAAGCTCAAGAAATTGATGGAGAAAGACCAAGAAGTCCTCAGTAATTTCAAGGACTGATAGTGCATAGAGAGCTTGCCTTTACGCCTTCATGAGATTAGGATTTTACTTCTACAGTAGTTCAGTAGGACTAAAGGTTTAATATGAAGAAATAGAATAAAATTTAATTATCAATGTATTCTATGTCAGTCTCAGACTGATCTGCACGCTCTTCTCTTTCGCTTCTTTGCGGCAAAGGCGCTTCTGTGTTGGCACTCTTCGCACCTAATAGGATTGGAAAAGTCATGCTCGTTTAAAAGCCTTAGGACAAGGGGCCACATAGTAGTAATTGCTTAAGAAACCTTAAAATTTGAAAAAAAAGACACTGTAGATTGTATTACTTTGCATTTGCTCAGTAAGAGAAACACAGGCTTATTTTTTAGCTATTTAAATTTCTGATTTTTATGCAGTTACAGTATGAAAATATCTGGGAAGCCTACTGTGGGATGGAGTTTTTTTGTTGGAATACTGATAATGAAGCAGCTCACATAAGTGTTTTCACAAACTTCTGACAGAATTAAATAAAGCTTGAGGTTAGCTCAAATCTGAGTGATTTGAGGTTTTGTCTTGTCACGACTTTGTTGAGTTTCCAGCTGCTTCTTTTTTCCACGGAGTATATATATGCTCAGTTTATGGGTTTTGGAGGCTATTTTGTGTAATAGATAGCAATAGGTAGATATTGAAATAGGTCATTAAGAAAGATACCCAAAATCTTTATTGTGTTGGATATCCTGCAGTGGCTGAGAAATAGTTTGTTCCTGTCTGTAATGGTTTAAACTCCAAATGGTGGAGCCCTGGGACACAAGACAACATTCTTAACTGACAGAAATAGCTGCAGCTCTGAAGGCAAATGAATTCTGTTAATTAAAACAAGATAGGAGAATTGCTCAATTTTTATTTTTAATGATTATTGTTATGCATTTTAAATATTTTTGTAGTACTTCAGCAGGATTATCTCATGGAGTCAAGAAACCCCCAAGGCCATCCTCTGTTGCAAAATAGATACTTACGTGCTTGAACTGGGTGAGATTGTTCTAACTCACCCTAAGTGACAGTCCTTGCCCCAAAGCTTTTAAATGTATTTTGCAAAAGGTAATTTTTTCATTCTGAAGTAAGAGTATTCAGTTCCCTGTTTATATTCCCATTACCTTATCGGGTTATTTTTTAATCTTTTTTTTTCTGCCTTGCATTTTTTTAACTACATTGTTCAGCTGTATTAATTAGCTTTTCTGTGATTGTTTTCAGTACTTACGTGTATAGTTTGGAGCTGGTTGAGTGCACAAGAGGTTGGTTTTGGTTAAAACCTCTGCCATGGAGGAGATAACAGCTGTACAGTAGCAAATCTACAAAATAGGTAGTGATTAAATACCTGCCCTTTTTTGTGAGTATATTGCATTACCTCAAGCTGGCCCAAACTTACTGAGTCATTCCTTGTGTGTTTCTGTTGGACCTGTATAGCCTGACTTTTTTATCAGGAAGCCATAAAAGGGATAAGAAGGGAGCAGGAAACTGTAGCAGGAGTATTAAGATAAAGAACATTCAGCAAGGCCAAAATTATACTGGAGAGTCATAGAGATAAAGAAAACAATAAGAGGTGTGCTACAAAGCAGGTGGTAATGCATTTTCAGACTGTGTAAGAAGCGTTGTTTGTTTATGTTTCAAAGGTTTGTCATCAAAATCTCAAGACAGAGTTTCCTGCTATTATTTGGATTTCATAACTGTATGCTGGTCACTTCCCTTAGAGATGTTGGTACCTGGTATCTTAAGAAAATTAGAAAAACCAGTGTACAGGAAGATTAGGTCAGATCAGACAGAATGTGAGTATTTTCCAAGCTGACAGTTTAAAAAAAAAAGAAAAGATTAGGAGAAGGACAAGAGTGGAGGGGGGAGGATGAAGCATTTCATTCCAGAAGCATCCTTAACAAAGGAAATAAACACTTCTCAAGTAAACAGCCAAACTGAGCATGAAATGTTGTATTTGCTTTTCTCCTTTCTAGAAGAGTTCAGAAAGTTCCTTTACATATGTATATCACCAGCCAGAAAGCAATAAGGAAAGTGAAACCATAATACAGATCCGTTTCTCCTTCCCTGTATCCCTGAGAAGGGTCTGCCAAACCACCATTAAATGAGAGAAAGATGGTGAAATCCTAAAGCTGATATAAATGCCTAGAAAATACTACTTACCTGGGCTTCCAGAACTTTAAACCGTTTTTCTTGTTCTTTCAACCCACTAAAATACTTAGACAAATTATCCACCCTGTGGAAAAAAAGCAAACACACTGAGCAAAAAGGAGAGGCCTCAGAAGAAATCATAAAACACAAACCATGTGTAACTTTACTACAGCCATGGCCCTTCACTGCGGTTCTGTGCTGCTCAGACATCCCACAGCCCCTAAAAGTACTGTCTTTTTGAGGTGTTCCCATATGTATTTTTGAGCAGAGCAGCATCTCTGGAACACTCTCGTGCACCTGTTGCCCAGGGACTCACAAATGACAGATCAGGGCAGCCATTCAGCTTCTGGTGAGGGCCATTTAGCCCCAGCTGCTGTGGAAATCAAGGGCAGCAGAAAGGAGCAGCTTTGTCACTTCAGCCACTTGTCTCTCTCCCACCTGTATCCAAAGGAAACTGATCCTGGTGTGAGAACTGAGGCCGCAATAGAGATAAGCCACTTAAAATTTATGCAAGCTTTCATTTCTGGAAACTGGCTAGACAGTCAAATCCCTTTTTCATGCAGTCCAAAGGGACTGCTTAAGGAACTTCCATATAGTGCCTCCAAATCACTGAATTATCCCCATGCGTTCTGCATTCTTCACCTGTTCCCCCATCAGTTCCTTATTCTTAGCATCTGATTCCTCACAGGCTTGGCAAATCCCTCTCTGGTTTCTGCTAGCTACCATTTCAAACTTTCCCTTTAATAGGCTACATTCTAATCCCACCTATGTGAAAAACCTGCTGCTGGGTGGGTCTCATGCACTCTGAGATTGGTTCAGTGCAAACAAAGAATCACTCTGGGGGTTTCATAAGATATCAAAAACACATTGCTACTACCTAATGGCAAAGATAAAAGCCATGGGGTTAGTGGTGTCCCTCTGAATCTCTTCCAGTCTTTTTCTGGCTCTGCTATTCCTGAAATACTGTGAAGCCGGATGGATTCTCACTTTTCCCCTCCAGTAACTCCACCTACAATATATCATCTTTATTCCTTATTATATAAAGGATAAAGTGCCCTTTGTTTGGAAGCAATTGCACATCTATCTATTGCATCATCTCAACGATTAAGCACTCACTCCAAGGGTTTGTCAGTGATCTGCTTATGAGAATAAAGTTTAAACCTATATAATCATTCTAAATTATGATGAATTAAGGGTGTATGTGAATTAGAGGGAGAAGAGTATTTTCCAAGAACATAAGTATGCTGTTCTGATCTCCAGCTATTCTGTGAGTTAGAGAGATGGAGGTTTGTTTTGAAAGAAAGCAGACAGCACAGGAACATTTCCATGGAACTTTCTTATGGTAACTTTCATACCCATTGTGCCTCTATTTGAAGTCTGTTTTATTGTAAGAGAAAGCAGCTGGAACAGGTGTTAAAAGCTTCTTTAAACAGTGCTCTGCTGTCTTAGATGTTTCTGTTCTCCCTGCATGTAACTACTTTGAGTCTCACTTAAAAGTTTAAACCTCTGAATAATAATTTAGGACTTATTCTTTAGCAGACTAAACAAATTGAAGTGGTATTCCTAGTGGGGAAATATAGAGAAGTACGCAAATGGAGACTCAGTCCCATGCCATAAAGTCATAAGTATTTGTTCTTCTGCATCTATAATTCAAGGTATCTTAACCTTCCATTCAGAAGTCTGTGTTGTATTCCTACAGGGGATGAAATTATGTGTGCTGCAGTATAGCAAATGAGCTGTTTTTCCACCATTTTCTCCATGAATAAGATTTTCATTGAGCTTGGCCACAGAATTGGCTGGAACTTGCAGGTCTATAATTGTACATACTTCAAGAGTGACAAAAACTCCTCTAACATTGCGGTGATGCTGGCCTCTCACATTTTTTCATGGACTATGTATTTCCTAACTGCATTCCAGTTGGACCCTTTATATAAGCTTTACAAGCGCTTCATTGTTGAACTCATGGAAAGCTGAAGGCTTGCAAGTTACTCGTACTGTGGGTCAGAATAACATACTTATTAGATGTGGCCTTCAGCCTTTCTTCATTGCTTTCTTTCTTTTCTTGCTCAAGGTTTACAAGATAATGTTCTTTTTGCACCAGCTCCCATGTTATGATTTTTTGATCGAGGCCCACTGGAAGATCTCTCTCTATGGAAAAAATAAGTTAAGAATTGTATTTTACTCCCTTTTCTCTGATAATAGTAGTGAAAGGTTGATATGCTAAAGGAAGATTGGTTTTAGGGTTAATAATTGCTAAAATTCAGGAGCAAATGAAATAACTATTTGTTAAGCCTATCAACTGTTAAATCTTCAGGAATCAAATTCCTTTAACCTGTTTTATATTGCCACCTTCATTGTAATAACTGTGATGCATCAAGAAATGCACTGTGGGAAACTTTCTACTTTACATTATAAACCTTAATTTTTCATTTGTACTTTCCTGGCACTCTGTTAAAAATAAATTGTGACTCTTGGCTTAAGGAAATGTGACTTGTTCTTCTGTTTCGTGTATGCACCATGTCCTAAGAGAGAGTCAGGCTCTCCAGTTGCTGATCACATTTGTTAACAACTCACCCAGGTGTTTTTTCTTGTGTTCCATTTTGTTGAAGAGTCTTCTGAGAACCAGTGTTATGTGGTTGATAATGATAAATGGAGGTGCTAAGGCAGGCCGGCCATGGTATTCCACAATCAGGTTGTAGCGCTGCACTTTCCAGAAGATGTCTGTATTGCCCTGGACAACTTGAAAAGTGTAACTGTAGTTGGGGGGAAGGAATAAAAATATGTAACTCTTTTCACCACAACAAGCTAAAGATGAATATAACAAAATTTAGTCCTGTATTTACTTTAAAAAAGGAACAGTGAGGTCACCAAGTAGTGTTAATTCAATCTAAAGTTTGTGCAAATTCTTAGATATTACAATAATTGCAGTTGCAGTCTTCAAATATTAAAAGATACATTGGTTTTGTTTGGTTTCTTGGGTTTTTTTAAAGAAAGGTAATTCTACTTTGCTCAGGAAAGATCAGCAAACATGCCACATCAGTTCTTCAACCAAATGAATCATTATTAGCTGTGTTGACAACAAGCATTTCCCTGATGTGCAAATCATCCACTGTAAAGTCTGCCAAGTTTATGGCTGCTGTGCACCTGCAGATTTGTGATGCAGCACAGCCAGGGACTCAGACCCTTCTGTGCATGTTTAATTGTATTTTTAGCAGTAAAAGAGGCTCCTTTTCTCCTTGTTTCCAATGTGGCTAGAGCAAAGATGATGAGAACTTAAGAGCTATATGATCACAGAGTTCTGCCTATCAATCCCCAAGTGATATTCATTAGGAAAATTACAAGTGTACTCCAAAAGGAATAGCCAGCAGCGAGGTAGTAAATGGGGGCATCTATTTAAACCTTTGCAGCCTGTCGTGGTACTTGAAATCACTCTTGCCTGAACATAGCGATCAGGAGGTTCATAAGGAGGACGTTTGTGACGAGTAGGAAGATGACCAGCAGGAGTATGACGAGCCAGTTGGCATAGCTGTTAGGGCAGGATGGAGTGCTCTCCTGCAGAATCTGCAGTGGGTTAAACGTGCAGTTCCTGGGATACGTGCGTGATGCTGCGAAGGAAGACAGAGAAAGAAAAGAATAGTTATGACAAATCCTAATGCCACGTTTCTTTATTTGATTTTGTGAAAGTATAATCATGTGTACGTGACTGCGTGCCTGAAAAGATACTGCATTGTTGTGCAAGGTATTTGCAGCCCTAGGACACTGCAGAGGGGGACACTCCACAACTTGGCTGCTCATTTAGTGTCAAGATGGCTGTCACAGCTGGCTTCGTGGTAATGTTCACCAAAAGGGATTGTATTGAAAGGGCTGCATTCTTTTGAGACTAGTTTTGAGTTATCAAAATCAAACCACCTCTCAGTTCCCCCACATTCTTGTGTCCTCATGCCTGGCATGTGGGTTAGAGGAGAAAACTCAGTAAAAGCTGGGAATGGAGTTCCTCGTTCTAAATTTAAAGTGCTTTATGTATCTGAGCTTGCAGTCGAGGTTAGGAAGAACAGCTGGTTCTACTGCATCAGACTACAGGTCTAGTGCTGTATTCTGTCTCCAGCTGTGAATTAAACCCACAAGTTTAGAGTAGCACAATGATATTTACTTCTTTTTCCTCCTTTTTTTCCCCTAATAATCCTTTTCCCCAGTGCCACAGATAACCCCATGGTTACATTCATTAGAGCACGCGGTTATATCAAAGCTCGCCAAGCTGGGACTGCTTTCACCAAGGGCACTACCTTGTACTTATCTACACTGAATTCCATTTGATGATTCAGCACTCATGAGGCTCCTCTGCCTCTCTTAGGAGTCAGTTTTTGTCTTTGCGACCCAGTGATGTAGTTTCGTCAGCAGATTTTGTCCTCCTCATTACCCCTCTCCCTTTCCATGTATTTCATAAAGATGTTAAACAGAATAAGCCCCAGAGGGCCCTAGGACAAATTAATCCCTTCAGGAAGTTCCCCATGTAATTGGTTCTTTTTTTCTCTGTTTCTTTTAACCAGTTATTACCCAGGTGGAGACACCCACTGGAGTTTCAATAGAGAGAAACCCACCTTTCTAAGGAGTGCTACATCTGACTTTTTGGCAAATGGGTCGAATCCTATTCCAGAAACATTTGTTTCTTTCCAATTACTTTAATGGAAATAAGGGTGACTGATTTTGCTGTGCAGGCTTACACCATAGACATTTAAAATGGTCATGAATCACTCTCCTCTCTCATGTGTCATTCAGGCTTTTTTGGCTTTTCTAAGGCATGCTTTTTTTTTTTTTTTTTAATTCAGCAGAGTGAACAGAGAATGCTTACTGGCTTGTTTCTGTCCATGGCACTTTTTTTGGTTCCATTTTATATTACTCCAAGTTTGAATCCCACTTCATTATTGCCAGTGACATTTAACACTGTTTTTTCCAGCTAAATGCTGTGGTGTTACTTCAGACTTCTTTGGGGGGAGACCTATTCTGTATTTTACCTGCTTACCTATCAGAAACGTTGCCTTTGAACTTTTATGTCTAATTATTTCGGTGTCCTGTGTTTATTTTTATGTTGTTTTGTTCGCAATGCTGCACATAAGCAATTACTAGCTTTATTTGATTTGGGCAGCTTTATCTCCAGAGTAAATAAATGCTCTAGAGTAATATTTATTCTAAAAGATGTGTTTGCTTATGGGCAGAGTGGTACTGCTTAACACTGTCACATTAAACTACTGCCAAAATGTATGGAGGAGCTGTTATTTATTATTTGAGTTTACATAGGGTTATCTGGGTCTAGGTTAAACTGAACGGAAATGGATCGAAGTGAAAGCAGATATGCCAGCCTTTAAAACTGCAAATCCTTGTGTGAGTATTTCTGAGAGCTTATCTAAATAGGGCCAGCCCTTACGCTCTAATGTAGGTCCACAATGCCCATTATCTCTTTGCAAATAGGACAAAGATTTAAAAAAACAAAATTAAAAAAGGAAAATACTTGGAAGGAATTCCACACTCTAATCAGAAGTGTGCATTCAAACATGGCTAAGTTAGGGAGAAAGAAATTTCCTCACTGTCTATTTCATCCAGTGGAATCTGGCCAAATATCTGAAGGTAGGGACGATAAAGAACCCTTCTGAATATCCATTCCACTCGGCTGTCATCGGGATGAAGCAGAGCTTGAGTTGTCACACCGTAGGCAATGAGCCACACGCTCAAGAAAAATAGAAAGAAAAAAACATCCTTCATCTACAAAAGAGAGGGGGAGGGGAGAAAAGGAGGGGTAGTGACTGTGATTGCATAGTCAATGAACAGTAGTCTTTCTGTATGAATATGGCTCAAATAATTCTGTCTCTTTTCAAGCTTGTTTAGGTTAAAGGAGGTGGAATAGGATATAGCTCCATGCACAGAATTCCTTGCCTGACCTTGCTGTTACCATATTGTCCTTGGCCTTTAGTAAGCACTCTTCTTTGATAGCTCATTTAGATAAAGGCACATTTTAAATTAAAATCTTACTTTCCAATCATCAAACATTTAAAAATGAAACACATTTTATCTTTTAAGCGACCCTCATTGCTCCTTTTAAGTGCATATTTTCTGTGAGATATCTCAGTACCATGGACTGCTTTACTGTGAATTACAAGAGTTCTGCTGCAGCAGAGAATCCTGGTAGCAGTCAGCGCTCATTGATGAATACTGAGCCACTGATACAGCAGGCAGTGAAGGCTGCAAGGATCAGGTTGCTTCTGTCTTCAGTTTTCAAGCTAAGTGATGCATCTGAAGGATTCTTTTCAAGGCTTCCTGCTTTTAAACACTGTGTTTCTCTACAGAAGCAGAAGTAATTGAATCCTAAAACACTTACTTAAAAAAAAAAAATCTAATATGCATCTCAAGTGCAGTAATTTTTCCCTGGTGGAAGAGGAACACTTCATCCTCTCCCCATCTAATCTGACAGAGTTCATTAGGGACTGTAGATTCATTTCAATTAGATTATTGGATTGTACAGTTACCCAAAAGCATAGGCATTTCAGACCTCCAGGATCTTACTTGGAGTTCTGATAAGAAACATCATCTCTAAGCCAGGCAAGGCAGAGCTGATGTCTGACTTTCATCAATCTGTTTTGTTTTCTGAATGATCTAAAATTTAGGAATGCTGCAGGGCTGTAAGGGTTTCATGGTGATGGGAGAGCGGTGACAAGTCTGGAAATATTTTTTTCCAGTCTGCAGTCTCTTTGGGAATGAGCATTGTTCTGGGAATGAGCATTGTTCTGGCATTTTAGCAGTTACCAGACGAGTTTCAGCAATTCTGTAGCAAGGCTATAAAGGAGAAAGACAGTAAGAGACCATCTGGGATCGCTTCTCTGTTAAGTAAGGGAGATGATCTTGCTTGAACCGCCTCGAACCTTCCAAGCAGGTTTCATTTACGGCAGTGACCTTCCCAGTTCCTTCATTTGATGCAAGGTTCAGCATTGAACTACCAAAGCCGAGGCGTCGTGTTGGCTTGGGTGGGGGGAAGGTGAAAGGTCCCATGTTAGGGCTTTGTCTGGGCTGCTGTTTCTATTCTTCTCTGCGTCTTCCCAGTCCTTGTGTTACCTTGCCGGACGTCAGGTGCCAGCAGAGTGGACACAGGTGGTACTTGTCCAAGGGCCTGGTTTGGCTTGGCATGCAGCAGGGGAAGGGTTAGGAGCTGTACATCTGACTTGCTCTCCTACAATAGAAATCTGCTAATGCCATAAGATAGATAACGAACAAGAACAAATATTTATTTGCCATTTACCCTTTTGCTAGTCCAATCAAATGTCATGTTAGAGTTCCAGTTATTGCATTTGTAGACAAATCCAAATAGCTTGGTAGTTATGTTTATACAATGTATACGCTTGTTTAGACTGTAGAGCTTTTACTGAGTTCTGCTGTGAGTCGCAAATCAAATATTTGTAGATTCTGTAATAGTACTTACAATTAGATGAACTCTATTAATCAGTTAGCATGGGCTAATTGACCTAGAGGATTAACATGCCTAAATAAAAAGCTATTTTGACATACCAATGCATACCCAAGCACAGTAACTGTAATCCCAATGTCTCATTTCCTGCAGGAGAGTGGTAATAAATAAAAATGTTTTATCAACATCTTCCAACATCTGCTCACAAAGTACTGATATGTTTTCATTGTAACTGGGAGCTAAAATGTACAAGTAAGAGTAGCTCATGTAGGAAACTTGTAACTATCTTTTTTCACTGGATTTTTTTTCCTGCACTTGCTGCAAAAAACATAATTTGTTTCCCCAAGTCATTCATTGGAAGCCCTGCCCTTCTGTACATGGCCTGTCATCCCTGAAGTCTTTGCCCTGGATGCACATAGCTTAGGAAGTAGGAGGAATAGCAGTAAGTCAAAGACTACTCTTCATGTGCCAGATCTGAGGATAAATTGTTAGGTGAGGTACAAGGATTATTAAATTGGGACCAACTTAATGCACTACAGAGCTCTTTGGAAGGATCTATTTCAAACGTTGCATCTTATAATAAAATACAGGAATATGCAAAATTACAAGCCTTAAAAATGTAAAAATAAAGACAGATTATAAACTTATTTCCTTTCTAAAGACACGATTTCCTACTCTGCATTTGTTAGAAGGCACAAGTATTTGAGACAGACTGCACACTTACCATCCTTTCCACAATTATGATCTTTGGTCCAAGTTGTTTGTGAATTGCAAAAATATGAATAAGTCTAAGTGTAAACACCATAAAATCAATGGCGAGTATTGTACGGCCAGCTTGAAAAGTTGAGTTCAGCATCCTGCAGAACACACGGAATGAAATATCAGCTCTCAACAAGTACTGCTAACGTCTGTACAGTGATGAGAAATAGCCAAAAGATGGAAGAACACTGTTTTCTCTTTCTTGGCTTCAAGGAGATTTATTAACAAATTAAAAAAAAATTAAAAAGATATCTTGAGTAAAAGGAATTCTCAAAAATAATTTTAAAAAGCAGAGCTTTTCAGTACATGTGTTTGAATATACCAGTATGTCTTTTGTTTGGTCTCTGGAGCAACTTCCATGATTTCTACAGGATTTTAGAGGCTCCTACTGCAGAAACATGTTTCAAAGCTTGTAAAAATGAATGTTAGAGCCTGTCCTCTCACGCACGAGACTCAGCTATCAGTTGATGTACATAGCCCTTTATACTGATGCTGACCACTTCACATGGAGTAAATACATACCTGCAGGTTACCCCAATTATGAAGAGAAAGATGGTCACCATATCACATTTATTCCAGTTATCCTCCACATACAGTTTAAATTTTTTCATTAAATTTGTGTCTTCATCTGTATAGAAACTCTGCAAAAGAGAAAGAATCATTGGTATTGATCTGTTTCCACTTTCACTATTACCTTCTGAGTTTTAACATAATACCTGTATTCGTTTTGTCTCATTGCAAAGAGAAAAAACAAATTCCTAGTGTAAGAAGGAAAAAAAAAAGCTTGAAAACATAAGCTCACTTTACCGTTTTAAAACACAAAAGTTAGATAAAAAAGAAAAAAAAATCTTTTTTTTTTTTTTTGTGGTATTAGTCTTCAGAATTTTTGAGGCCTGATTTAAAACTTTTACAGAAGAAATTCTTCACTGTGAGGGTGGAGAGGCACTGGAACAGGTTCCCCAGGGAAGTTGTGGATGCCGCATCCCTGGAAGTGTTCAAGGCCAGGCTGGGTGGAGCTTTGAGCAACCTGGCCCGGGGAAAGCTGTGCGTGGCAGGGGGTTGGAACTAGATGACCTTTAAAGCCCCTTCCAGCACAAAGCATTCTGTGATTCTGTGATTTTTGTCAGCATTGGAGCTGTTAAACAATGCAGCTTCCAGTCGGAGTTCAGTTTCTAGGCATTGCTGTCTAAACAGCATGAACAGATTTGGCATTTGTGTGCTGGAATTGTCAGTAAAGGCACATTTGATTATCTAGGCAGGGAGTTGGCTTTCTTAATTGGGTTTTAGCCTGGCAGTCTTCATGTTTTACAGGTTCTAATGAAGTGTTCTTTGATCCAGATGTTTTCCGTGTCGCCCTCTGGTTATGGCCTTGCTGCATAATTTCAAATATATTGTGACAAACTTCCTTGTCTCTTTTGCTTAAGTAATGAATGCCTACTAGTTCTTCCAGAGTAAACGATTGTAACTGCTTTTTTTGTGCCTAAAGAGAAGAGCTTTATGCACCCACAGTTGGCAACACACTTGCACCACTGTTATTATTTCAGTTTTTAACTGAGGACATTCCAAAACCAGTAACAAGAAACTAATGGAGAAGGGATTTTGGGGGTTGGTGGTTTTGTTTGGTTGTTTTTTTCAAGAAAAGAAAACCCAAAAGAGATCTGCTAATATTTGGAGTTGAAAAGTATTTTAGGAAAAGCCACAAATAACCTGAATTCATTTACTTGTGTTTTTTTAAAAGAGTCCCCAGCGAGGAAGGATCTCCTAAAAGGATGTAAAGCTGTCTGCTATGTTTCCAGGTGCAGAATACAACTTCCAACTTACATTATTTGTGGTGGGAGGATCTAGTTCTGGGGAGTGAAATCAGAGAGGGACTCTACAAAGTGAAGAATATCTGAATGCTGGCAGCCCACTTGACTTGGCTAAGGCTGGAGTAGGATGGGAAAACAGAAGTAGAGTTGTAGGTTTATATGGTGGAGGAAGAGCTTGCTTTGGGAGAGAGAGATGTTTTGGCTAAGGTAAGTTCTGTATTGTTCACCTGTGCACCTGACACTTGAAACCTCCAAGCTTGTACAGTTATACAGATTGTAAATCTATTGAAAATATTGCTGCAGGTTTTACTGTGTTGTTACTCAGGTGATGCAGGTTACTCACCTGTCGGATCTCTTCCAAGACAAGGGTAAACACCCAGAAGTAGAGTACAATTTCTTTAACAGATGGACCCTGAGGTGGAGGTGGTTTAAAGTCCAGTAAAAGGACATAAGTAAATAGAAAGAGAAAAGCAAAGTACATTATAACATTCCCCATGAATACAGTTACAGGGGCACTCCAGAATTTTCTCCACCGGGTAAACATGAATGTCGCCCATGCTGTGTTTGCAGAAGGGTTCTGTTTTTCCAATGTGTCATTTCCTCTGCAAACAAAAAAGAATACGTGCTTGGTGACAATCTCCTAAAATTAGTTCATGGGAATAGGCTCAATATTATTCTATATAAAGCTTCTTGTAAGATAGTAACAGGCAGATGCTGGGGCTGGCCAAGGGGGAAGGCCGTAGAAGTCAGAGCAATGACGTTATCATAGCAGAAATGTTTAAAATCAAAAAGAAGGTTTTGAAAAACAAAGTCGCATCAAAATTATGTGCATATTATTGTTGTTATTTCAGTTCAGTTGTATTAGTTTCATTTGTAACTTCATTGGGGTCCCGCATGGAGTGCAAATGCACAAGGAGAGGGGGAAGAGTAATTGCTCTTTATAAACCTAAATAATAGGAAAGAAAAAAAAACGGACAATGAATTTTTGTGAGTCAGTTCTTAATTATTTTGGCTCTAAAATTTTCTTGCAGTGTTTGTCTGTGGAAGTTCTTGTTGTTGCTGTGACTTTAAACTTCTGACCCAGTCTCTAAGTGCTGAATCATACTAAGCCTGTGATTCTTGATTATCCTTGCTGGAATCGGATAGACCTGCTGAAGAATACCTTACTCCTTTGCAGAACTGGCATCTTGCCCTTTGTGATTAAATTAGAGCAAGTTGCAAAAAAAAAAAAAAAAAAAAACACCAATATAGAAGCCTTTTAGGAAAAAGAGTTGACCTCATAAATTATGTACTGAGGTAGTCTTTGAGTGTTGTGGAATGACGCAAGTATTTTGGTAACTGAAGGGAAATTTGACCCGTACATCTACAGCTGTTTTGCTGTGTTTTGGAACATGAAGTGGTATCTGTTGGCAATGGAAATTATCCTGTGCAGAAAATGCAAGTTTGATAGCAATTTGATCTTTGTGTGAGGATTTGTTTCCACATAAAATGCTCTCCTGTGTAAGCTAGGGATGTTATTGGATCTTTAATTTTGTGATTCTGAGACGTGTGATCTCCCACAAAGGATGTGCACACTAGGGTATGTTTTCAATTTCACCTCACAGAAAATAAACAATGACTCTTCACTGGTTTTTAATTTCGATCTTGCTAATTATTAAATACATTTGTTACAAGGAAAAATTCTCTTCACGGCCAATCTTTTCTATATGCCTGACTCTGTACTACCTCTCAATTTATGACATCATGAGATACATTCCCATGGTAACAGGCTAATATCATAAACAGATAATTGCAGCTTTACTGTAAGATGCTGAAATAGATCTGGGAGGGAGAGAGCCTCTTTGTTAAAATAAATTGCTAGGATAATAGCAACTGGAACACACAATGTAATGACCAAACCATGCGGCACTCAGGATATGGAAGTGCTTTATGATACTGTTTACAAATAGCTCCCAAGAGGCAGATGCTTTTACACCTATTTTATAGGTTAGGGAGGGGGAGAGAGAAGAACTAATGATTTTCTCCAATATACCAGCAGTTAAATGCCAGAGGTAAAAATAGAACCTAATAACTCTGACTTGGTCCAGGACTTCATACTGCAGATGATGCTTCCTCTCTACCACTGGTCACATATTCTGGAGTTCTCTTTAAATCATGGAAAAGCTAAGTGGCTATTTAGCACAATTTAGCCATTAAGAGGACTTTATGCCAATCAAAATCTATTTATCCCAATTTAAGTCCTTGTGGTCTCCCAGATTATGGTGATGAGTGTGTGGTAGAGGTGTAGGGGGGGATTCTGTTCTGAATCACAGATCTATGATTGACCACAAGTAACTGACAAAACCTTTCTGCTCCATTATCCATTTGTGTGATGCTCCCTCTAACTCATAAGGTTCCTCAGGTATCTGTTAAAATATAAATCAAGAGCATAGGAAGCTGACTTAACATAAAACTCCCTGGTACTGATGGGTGCAAGTGCACCTTTGTAAGAAAGTATGCAGTGATGTAAGGTTTTGCCAAGAAACTTCTTTCTGCTCAGCTCAGTAATGTGATAACTTCCTAAAATCCAATGTGTATCGGTCATCATGAGCTGATGGGAATGTCAGGAAATCCTATTTGACTCCCAAGTAAATTCCTTGTTCTGTAGAAATTACCTGCTCATAAAAAGTTAAGTGGTGTCTCCTTAAAGCAGTGCTATATCCCTGTTTATTTTCTATATTCCTTTAAGAGAGCAACACCAGCAGTAATCAGAGAGCACAGCACTTCCTGAGGAGTAATGACTTTCTTGGCCCTTCAGCTGCTCCTTAGATCATCAACTGGTCACTAATCCACAAGAACTGTCATGTTCTTTGACCATTGTCATAAAAGTTATATTAGCTGATGGTTTTAAACTTACCTGTCTTCTTCCTTGGATAAAAACAGAGTCCTCTCTGCATCCAAACTGTCCAGCTCTCTAAATGGCTCTGGCTCATTCTTTGATTGTTTTTCCTCACTGTAAGGAAACAAACTCATTAGTTCAAAGATGATACTTAGCCATTTTTCACTCTTAAATTGGCATTGATACAGAACTGCTAGCATGTATTTATCTTGGACCTGCTCTGCTGGAGAGCTACCAAAAAATGCAAAATTGTTGGGTTTTGTCTTTACAAATTCTGTTTATTTTAAAGGAGGAGTCACCTGAAGTCACCCACAAAATTCAGAGAAGTGATAATTGGCATGCTTCACAAAAGTGGAGCAGCATGCTCAGTTTCCTCAAACTACTTACGATTTGAGCAGAAATAAACCCCTCAGTCAGTCTTAGAAGACCGAGCCCAATGCTCCATTCCTAGTTACTCTTAGTAGCAATTAAGAGGGGAAATGCCAGAAGCAGTATGGGACATGTGTCAGTTCTTGCATTTCCAGGGAAAGGAGGCAAAAAAATGGAAATTTGGAAAGGATTACTTTATGTATAATAATTTTAATCTTTCCGTGAAAACTTTGCCAATATGTCACATTGAATGAATTTGTGAATCTGGCAGCCACAAAGTCATCTTTAGTGATACTGGCAGAAGGAAAATCTTGCCAAACAAGTTTTCCTCTTGCTTTTTATGTAGTTTAAGAGTTAAGAAACATGTAATTCATAATATCATGTCATTTCATATTGCCAATTCTGATGATTTGTATATGATTTTATGGATTTTATGAAGTTTTCCTAAAGTTTCAGATCATCAATTTTTATGACCATCTGAGCAGCTTGGCTGCTCTTTTTTTTCTGTCTTTTTTTTTTATTTTATTTTATTTATTTTGTTGGTTTCTGTGGTGTGGGGTTTTTTGTTTCATTTTGTTGGGGTTTATTGTGCCTGGGTTTTGTTTTTTTTTTTTCAAGAAAACCTAAGGTTGATTGACTGATAATTTAATGTCAGTCCTGTGTTTTTAAGCTTGACTTATGGTTATCAAGGCTTGTGGCTGATAACACTGCTTCGTGATAGCTGTTTTTCTGGGATAAGATACTGAGGTTTGAGCCAGGCATCTCCAAATCTAGAAACAAATGGTGCTACAGCTGAAGAAATTCTACACATTGCTGTGTAGAATCTGGAGCTGACAGAATTCCAACAGGCTTTTCCGTGGACTGTGCAAAATTGAATGATCTCTCTGAAACCGTGGCATTGATCTTTTAAGTGTGGCAACAGGCACTAGCACAGGACACACAAATCACTCAGCCCCACAGGAAACTGATTTGGTTAGGTGATATTAGGTGATGTTACTGTTTTAATCACTTCAGGGACAAATTTTGAGTCCAAATATTTTTTATGGCGTATATTCCATCACTTATCTCTTGCACCCAACTAGCTATGTTTGTACCTGAATGATATTAAATTAGTGTAGATTAGGAAAGGACACCAGAATCCAGAGATTAACTTGAGGATCTGTGTGCTTGTAGACATGTCTCCCCACCAGATTTTTGTCAGGAAGGCCTGAAAGTCAAGAAGAGAAGAGGTGGCTTTGATATCACAAAAACATACTTGCAGATGAAGTGCACCAGTGTTTGGTGACTCCTAAGACAGTGAAAGCTCTGGAAACTTCAGCTTCAGAGCAAACAGGTTCTCTGTGTGTCCTTCTGCAGATGTTGAGTATGCAAAGAGTTATGCAGAGACCAGTGGAAAGAACAGCAAGCCAAATGGAATTAAACAACATCTGTAGTACTAAGGAAGCCCAAGTCAGGCACTGGGAGATAAAAGCAGCATCACTCTTAATTTAGCTTTGTGTATGCGGAGAGAAGTCAGGTCGTGAGAGCAAAGTTGAATAGTAATTTAATTTAACTTTTATCAGTGAGCTCTCTCTTGAATCTGAACAAGGAGTTACCTCACATCTTGGAGCAGCTTCATTATGCCCCAGGCAGATTTACAGTGCTTTTCTGATGCTTCTCTTTGAGCAAGGAAGGAATAAAAAGCAGAAAGCACACGATGGATTAAGGCTAAACCTTCTCCTCAGCACACTGGTCTGTGTGCCAGCTGGATGAGAGGGTGGGGAAAGCAGGAACTGTGCTGCTTTGGCAAGGACAAGGTATAATGTCCTCTTCGTCTGTTGCTAGGGGGAGAGAAGAGTCCCTTCTCTGAAGAATGGCTCTTAGGGGAATACATTTCATGGGGTTGTTCAGTTCCTGTGCTATCCTCTCCTGTGTCCAATTTAAGGCCCTGGGGGCATGTAAAACTTACCTGGACACCATCATGTGCAAAGAAAGACTTTGCATCTGCTTCTGTGGCCAGCTGAAGGCATGTGGTTTTGCTCCAGTGCTGATTTTTCCTCACCAACAGAGCAAACGCTCTCTCCTCACTGTTATGGTAGCATTCACTAAACAATTCTGCCACAAGAAGGAAACACAGACAAAAAATGTATCTCTTGGGTGATCCTCTTACAGTTTGAAGGATGAGTTGTCATGCTGTCCTTGCTCTCCTGAACAGACTAAAGAAGATGAGCAGCTCAGCTTTGTCTTGTAGACAACAGATCCTTCATTTTAAGACAGAGCTACTGGACATAAAATAATATTAGGCTTGGTGGAGTGTTACGTCATAGTTGTTTCCAGAGAAACTGGTCCTGGAGCTTAGAAACTAGGATAAATTTAAACAGTCCAAAAAAAAAAAAATCAAGATGTTCTCATAAGACAAGATCTGACTTCTTGTGTCTGTTCCATTCTACTGATGCACTTGATTATCTCAGTACCTTTCCTAAGCCAGCCTACACCTTGTTACACTGTGAGGCTGGGTGAAAGGATCAAGTGCACTTAAAATAAGATGATATACAGACGTCTTTCCTAGTTGATGTGGTATTTATCATTCTTAAAGAAAGTTTGCTTTACATAATCCAGGCCAGGAATTAAAACTGAGGATCTGATCTAATATTTATCAAAGCCAAGAAGCAGAACTTCTGTGTATTGGATTAGGCCCCATAATTCCATTGACTGAATTACTTGAGCCCTGTGAATATATGAGAACCTGATTTTTAATTTTTGTAAATAATAACAGCCCTGTGAGAAGAAGGGAAAATGTGATCTGTGTGTAAATAATGTAGCAACACCCGCATGAGCCTTCGGCTGCTTAATGAACTGTCTCCAAAGGGAGAGGAGCCTCTGCCTTTGTTTCCATGTGGGGCACATTTTAAAGCCCTCTCCTCACATCAGTGAAGGTATGGATTGAACTGAAGTCAGATCAGCAGAGAAGCTTGTGTGCAGATCTCTGTTTCTAAACCAAGCAAAGGGGAGAGGGTTCGGCATTCCAGCATTGCGGATGCTGGGATCGGACTGCTGTAGGGAGGGGCGGCTTGTCTGCTGCGAAACCAGTCTGAGCCTCACTGCAGTTTGCAGTGCACTTGGCCCTCTTCTGGGTGAGGTAATCTCAAATTATTTTTAGCAGCAGTGACAAAACTTAAAACTTGTTGCTCTAGTGGCCCTTACAGAGCAAGCTTGATATTGCAGGGAAAGCAGGCTGCTGTGAGCCTGGAAGTGTTTTGGTTATTCCATCTTCCACATCGCTCTAACACACCTTGTACTAAGATCAGGCAATCAAAACACCAACAAGCAGCAGGAAAGTTTCCATGCATCCCAGGGGGCCAGTCTTGGAACACTGATTTTTCCAAAATGAGTGGGTTTTAAATCTTTCTGCTGTATCTGAATGTTTGGGACCGCCTGTGCTGCAAGGCTGTTAAATTATTCATGACAGTTGACCTTTTACAACTGAAACAGTATTTTTTTCACTTGCTTGCCTTCCAATGGCAGCTCCTTCTTAAATTTTTAATGCCATTCAAAAAGTGCCATTACTTACCAACAGCGAGCTGCTCATACTTGGCCTCTTTCATTATACAGGCTGCTTTCGTCTCCGTCTCCAGGCGGGACATCTCTTTAAGGATCTTGCAGGCTGCCAGAGCCGAAGCTACACCCTCCTGACCCTGTAGGATTGAAAGCGGTGCTGCTGTCACCCTCCACTGGAGGGCATTTCTGAAGGGGGGAAGATTCCACTGTGCAACACATCTAACAGCAACAACAAAAATTTCGTGCACGTCTTCCCTTTTAAGAAAAATCTTCCCTCGAATGCAGATCTGAAACTCCAAAATGCTGATCTAAACGATAGCTTTGATGATATTTGAGAATTACTATTGTGGATGCCCCATCCCTGGCAGTGTTCGAGGCCAGGCTGGATGGGGCATTGAGCAAACCTGTCTAGTGGGGGGTGTACCTGCCCATCGCAGGGGGGTTGGAACCGGATGATCTTTAAGGTCACTTCCAACCCAAACTAATTCTATGATTCTTTATTGGTAGTTCTTGTGCCTTGTAAGGCTGGAGACTTCTGGGCCCAGTCTCTTAGACGGGCCTGATTTGGGGTCAAAGACTGGAAGGAGAATAATGTGCTGTGGAAATAGAGCAACACAGTCTCGCTGTGCCGAGACACCTCCAGCACGGCTGTGCTGCGCCCCTGCACAGAGCTGTAGGAGAAAGGAGGCAGCACAGCTGGCAGAGGCACAACAATGGCACAGAGCAGGGACGTGCCTTGTGGTCACGGGGCTGCCCGAACACGGGGCTCACAAGGTGCCGATGTGTCCGCACGCACACACCCCGCGCTCACAGCCGGGGCAGCCGTGCTGCGGTTCGTCCCTCCCCGGGGCTGCCCCCGGGCCAGATGCGCTCCTCCGGGCGCTCAGGGATGGAGCCTGAGAGCTGGCTGCCTCCGTGGGGGCAGGGAGGCTCCCAGATGCAGGGCACGGGGCTGGGCTGTGAAACAGGAGCCGATTATGCCAGCTGGAAGCTCAGCCTTGGAGAGCGCAGTGCTGCTCCCTACGCGCCGAGCACGTAAGCTAAAGATGCTTCATTGCTCCGTCTTCTCTCCCGTCACGCTCGGAGCCGAACAATTGGCGATTGTAGGAGGCACAAAACCTGCTCCTGGGAGCTGTGAGTCATCGGGAGCAGCGGAGCTTCAGCCTGGGCTGATTTACACCTGCTCCTGCTCTCCCCCTGGCCCCGCGGGCAGGAGCCACGCAGAGATGAAAGGCCCTATAAATGCCACCTCTCGTGTTTTGGAAACAAACCTATCTGTCATCAGAGCTGCAAGGCTGAGCAAAAAAACATCTCGTAAACTTGAAATACGCCAATACTTCACCTGAAGCAGCTGCAGCTCAGAGCTTACCATAGCCCAGAAATAGTTTGCCATCTTGTGCCGGTTTTGAAGTACTGCCCATACAAACAAATCCCTCCAAGGATTTTCGCTTTTCTGGTTCATGTCCAAGGGCCCAGGTAATCGCTTTGTGTTCGTTTTATCCTGAAATATGGTTTGTAGAGTTTAAAACCTGATTTTCAGTCTTGTTCCATGCAAATGACATGATCTAAGCTGCTCTCGGCCTCGCCAGCTACTTCATATTTCTTTGACTTTTCTTTTCTGGGGGACTAAAAGGTAATTAGCTCATTCTGTACTTAGTTAAAGGATCCTTGTGTTCCCGATATAACCCAATATGTGTGAGAACATTCTGGATGAAACAGTGACTCCGTTGAAGCCAATGCTGACGTTTTCACTGACTTTATTAAGGTTGGGGTTTCACCACTGGTGTGTAATATCAGACAAGACAAACCTGTGATTAACTAATCTGAGCTTGCCTTCAATTATATCAGACTCTGCTCAACTGCCACAGAGGACACGGCTTCAGAGAAAAGGGAACAAAAGGCATTTTATTTCATCAGAAATAAATCTCGCCAAGACCCTGTACAGGACAAGAATAGAATACATCAATACCCCTTTTTAGTCTTTCCTTTGAGAAACCTTTCCCTCATGCAGGGAGCAGTTTAAGTAGAACACTGCTTATTCCTTTCGCACTTGATAAAAAAATTATCCAGAGGAAGTGTAGCCACTTAGGTCAAATTCTGAGTTTTAAGTATATTTAAAAAGTGCCTTTATTCTCTTGTGTTG
Source organism: Lycocorax pyrrhopterus obiensis (assembly GCA_014706295.1). NCBI lineage: Eukaryota > Metazoa > Chordata > Aves > Passeriformes > Paradisaeidae > Lycocorax > Lycocorax pyrrhopterus. Next base: position 13,644,067 of record JACSVZ010000007.1, on the reverse strand, counting down.
GTTAGAAGCAGCCAGAATGGATTTATTTTTAATTAAACAGGTTTTTGTGAGAATATATTTTTTAATAATTTAAATTATGGGATTCTGTTCAAATTTATTTTAATGGCACTTTTGGGGGATGTTGGGGGGTGTTTCTCCAGGTTGTGGTGAGCTATTGAATCAACTAAATTGCACTGAAAGCTTTGCAGGAGACAAAGATATCCTCAAAATCTCATCTGTCTTTGTAACCACTAGTTCCTAACTTGGAAAACGACACACAATTTGGCAGCAGTGACAGTGGTATCCCAGTACTGTGATGCTCCTTCTGTTGCCAATGATAATGGGATCCAGCCTCTGTTGGGAAGCAGCCATGGGAAGAAGCTTTAAAACGGAAAAAGCTGGTAGGCAGCAGGATCTGATATCTGAATTGGGCCTTATCTACAGCACTTGTCTTTAGCTGACTTGCTGCCAAATGCCAGTAAAGTGAAGTGAGATTTTGGGGGCAAATTTTTATTTCTGGCAAATTTGTAAGTCTGGAGTCTGCTTAGTGGTTTCAGAGGTATTGTCTCAAGTTTTCTGTCCTTGTGAATCAAGAAATCCTGAGTAGATTCAAATTTAACTTTTCATACTACTAATTAATTTAGCTAGGCTTTATCAAAGCAAAAGTGATTTAAGGTCTTGAATAACTTTTTTTTTAATTAGTTTCTAGTTTTAACAGTTTTAAGGTGGAATTAGAACTTGACAAATACCAAAAGGCTTAATTGTTTAGTTTGTCTTAAGCTAAACCTTAATGAAATTTCTTTATGCGTCTTTGTTTTGAAACCTTGCGCCCAAAATTATTTTCAATGCTTTTGCAAGAACTTTGGTACTTAGGAGTTTTAATGTTAAATACACTGTCAAAATGCAATAATGATGATGGATCCATTGCACCATTGTGGGTTATAGGCATTCCACAGTGGTACCCCTCATCACATATTATCCTTGTCCTGTGTTGGCCAGTGTGCTTTTCAGGGCCACTTCACACAATTGTTCCTATTTCTTGCTGTGTGTTCTGTCACTCAATAACAAAAATACAGTGGTCTAAAGGCAAATACCAAATACTGTGTATTATTGAATAGTAATATCTGAGTATGGTCTACTCGTACAGTGTATAAATCTGCGAATAGTTTCATGTACAAAGATGACCATTTTCAGACCTGGGATTGAAAACATCCATTGCCTGCTTTTCTTTCTCCTAGAAAACCCTGCCTTTCAAGTACTTTCTGCTTGAAGTTCTGTGTGAGAAATGCAGACCACTATTTTTACATCTAATTACTCCTTAGTAAATGTAAATCTTATTACTTCGTATTTCTTTCATACATCTTTCACTGAATCTGTTCCCTGCCCCACCCCAAAGGCTAGACCTAGTTAAAATTGTTCAGATTCTGAATTGGAGGGGAGCAGAACTACAACACAAAGTTGGGACTCACAGATTTCTTCTTGCCTCCATGCCTGAGGTCTTGATAGAAACCTTTGCATGCATCATGAAGAAAATCCTTGAGAACTCTAGAGACCTCACTGAGAGTGAAGAGGGGGCAGACCTCCTTCTGCTCGTTTTGCTGCTGACCAGTGAGCCCTGCCAAGGTCAGTTTGCTTTCTTCATGTTTCTTCAGGAGAAGTTCATAGAGGAGACATTTCTGAGAAATGGAACAGTAGAGTCTCTGCAGACGACTGTAGGTCAGGAATTCATTTATGTTTGCCCCGTTGTCAATAAATAATTTTACAAATTCTGGTTTGTCATTGACCAGAGCATCCATCATCACTTCCTCCAGGTCACAGGACTAGATTGATGAAAGGGAAAAAAAAACCAAAACAAAACAAAAAAGGAAATTTTTGGAGGCAATCATGGATAGATGATGAGAGAGGTAAGATTTAACACAAGGACATGCACATTTTGTCTTCCACCAGTCAGCAGTGAGTACAACGAGAAAGAGGTGGAACTCTCTTCATTTCCCTCTGACAAAATGTCTGTGCCAGCATTCATGTTAAAACACCAACACAAATTGCATGCTGTAGGACTTGATGTGAGGCACCCACCACACTGGGTATTTATACAACAGTTGAAAACAGTGCCATCCTTCATGCCACCTTCTAACAGTAATATCTGCCTGCTTCTTGTGCTTTGTAAGCTTTGGTTGGTTTGCTCTAAAGGTCTATACAGAAGGGGAGAAAATTGTTGCTCTCAAAGAGCTCAAGAAAGAGATGATGACCACTGAGTTATTCCTCTGTCTTTAGCCATTATCTTATAGGGGACCAGAAAGACAAACAGCCTCAGGAAGCAAACTATCCCTGCCCAATCTCTCAGTAGAGTATGCAGGTAGTGTTAAAAACTGAAGCCATCTTTTGGGATGCTCCAGTGTCCTGTACACATTGGATTATACACCGAATATCCTCTAAGGCAAAAAAACCTGGTACCTTCCACTCCACGTCACCATTGAATATTTCGCTTTTAGCAATGTCGACTCTATTCCAGGCCACTGCCAGCTTCAGTTCATCCAGATATTCCTGAGCCTCCTGGCTCTGACTTTTACAGGCTGGAAAAAAGTAGGAAATGCAAATAAAGTCAGTACTTTAGGGTTATGTTTAATTTAATACTGTATTGGTTCTTTGATTAGCAATGCAAGTTCTCCTTCAGCTATCACAGATCTGTGGGTTGCTTAACCAGGAACCCTTCACAGCGATGTTTTCCTAAATTAAGAAACATTCATGTTCAAAAATGTTAGTTTTTTCTAGATGAACTCTCTACTAAAAGCATTAAGTTTAAATGGCTGTTGGATGTTAAGAGGGACACTGGCCTGCAGAAAGCAGGGGGCAGGACTGGATGTTGTTTTTGCCTTGTGACAATTAGTGCATCGGGAACAGGATGTCTTTTTGTTTTCTCCCATGCTATGTTTAAGTTAACACAAACCATTAAGTTAACAAAAGCTGAAATAGGTGGCAGCACAAGTAATGTCTTCTTTCAGAAGATACAGTGGAGATTTCATATAGGAGAAATGGATTGTTTCTGAAACAAAGGCAATTTTGGTCTACTTGTGGGTTTTGGTTTTGTTTTCTTGGGGTTTTTTTAATGGTTTGTAATTGGGATGATATACTGCTCCAGTATATTTCAGTTCTTCTATAGCCTCTGTTACCAGGGGAAGCAAGTAGTGAAATAAAGGAGTGACTAAAATAGTACTATACAATAGCATGAGATTGAAAAGCAAACACTAGTTTAAAGGAAGTTTACAAGAGCTACGGTAACTGCCACAGTTAAATTGTCAATAAACAGACAAAAGAACAGTGCATCAGAAATGAAATCTGATCCAACAGTCAACTGAACTTGCACTGGAAAAAGAGGAAATATATTTATGGCATTGAAGTCAAATAAGACAAACATTACAATGCATTGTGTTTATTGTACCTTACCTTTTACTAAAGCTTTTAAAATGACTGTGTCTAGTTCTTCTGAACCATCTTGCTCGAAGTTGTGCAGAGTTAGAAGATGCTGGTGTGAAATAATATTCTGAATCTATTTGGAGTTGAAACAAAAGTGGTTTTACACATTGTCCTTTGGATATACATTAATGCCCAATTGCACTGGTAATTCCAGTGGGAATTACCCATACAGTATTTCCCAAAAGCTTATGTTCTAATTGTAATACTGAGGTTTGGCAAGAAGGCAAATATTAGTTTCCCACATATAAATAACTCCTAAGGCAAGGAGGGAGTTACTGCCTTTTCCAAAGTCATCTCCCAGGATAGGAGGAACAGAACTGGGATATCCTGAGAACCAGAATAGTGCTTTAATTAAAAGATCCTTCCTTAACTTACATTCTTATTTGACACAAAGTCACGTTATAGCCAGCATACCACTAGTTTCATTTTACCTCATCCTGCTTTGACATTTAAGTTTTGCTCTTTGAGTTGTTTATTTAAAAGCATAGTCTCTAACTCTTCTCTGATTAAAAGTCCTCAAATATTGATATATACAGTACTCTTCTCTTTCCTTCTGCTTCTCTATTTATTGAGTTTTCTTTCTCTCAGTGCAGCTGCTCTGAGACTTTGTGAGCATGTGGCAATATTGCTTCTAGATGCCTTTCACCCCCTTTTGTTAGTGATCTGGCAAAGTTCTTCCTAATGGAGTTAGTATGTGGAACTTTTAAAGCTGAGGATTATGGCAGGGAATGCAAAGAATCAGTAGTGGTCCAGGTTGGGTGGACTTGGTTTATCTCAGAGGCACCCAGCGCTCTTCAGTCTTCACACAAGGACAATCTCAAAGTAGCTTTTTGTTTCTAAAAGGCTTATGCAAGTGTACCTCAAGACAAAGGGCAAAGAAGATCTGTGAATCTGTTTTGTCTTTCTGTTTTAAGAACAATAATACTTAAAGAACAAGTAACTGACAATAGATAGGATGATTTCTAAACACGCTTCATTCTATTTAATTTATTCATGCTTATCCACCACTAGGTTTCCATTTAACAGCTGTAGATCATGAATTAGGTCTCTTCTGCCACAGCTGCACAAGCTCCACAGCTGTGGATGTAAATAATGCTTCATGTCCTACAGAAGGACTGTGGGGCTCCTGGGTGCTGGCTGTTACTTGAGGAAGTAATTGAGGAAAGACAGAGCCCTAAGTGTTCAGCTGAATTACTGGGACAACGAAGTAGTTTGCATGATCAAATGACCACGACATTTTTAACGCTAGAGAGGCACTCTATGACACAAGTCTCAAAGCACTGGAGTTCCCAACACCTCTGAGCAGCTTCTTGCCAAGCCTTTACTGAAGGGGCTATCAAAGCTATGGGTGTTAGCAGAGAGCTTTGTGAACGCGATGACTTATCAGACACAGGAGCTCACTGTCACTGTCCACTGGAGAATGTCCTTCCATGAGAAGCTCTCCGCAGGGAATTTCTCCTTAAATTGCTTTTCAACAGCTTCTGGCACGATGAGCTGTGGGTCATTCATGAATGCAGCTAAGATGTCAGCTGTACCTCCAGACCCTGCTAAGATAAGCCAGGGAGCAGAATTTTCCAAGCCGCTGCAAATTCTCTGTAGTTTAAAATAGGACGTTTTTAGAATTCATAAGTGGAAAGAAAACGTTATTCAAAAGAAGGACTTCTAGAAAAGCAGGAATAAATGTCTACCTAAATCAGATTCACTATGGAATCAGTCCAGACTCCTCTAAGCTATTAGGATTTTTCGAATTCTGTAGCAGATCATCCAGGTATAGGCCTCTGACTATGCTGCTTTTCATGACACATCTGCTGAGTAGCTAAGAAACATGATTTGAACAAACAATGCATAAAATTTCTTTGACCCCAACTCTTTTTTTCCCCCGAAGTCTCTGCTTCAGCATAGTCAAGTGCAAGAGTAACCCTGTACAGAAACTATCAGTAGGATTTTTTGTATAGGGTTTTTTTTCTGTCTGCTAAACCTGGCAATATGTTCTGAAAATAAGGAATTTGCCTGTGGCAATATAACACTGGGCTACAGGAAAAAAGACTCTGAGTCATAGCAACTACAAGAGTTAAAGGCTACTAATTCTATTATTTGTACAATTAGAATGAGTCAGGGAGGTTGTTGGGAGAGGAAAGCAGAGGCCATGGCATCATTGCGACAACGTCTATTTGCTGCCAGTCTATTTCTTCCTCTGGAGTTATGCAGGACTGTATTGATTCAATTGTGGTGAAGGGGGCTTTTTTCTTTAGTTTAGGTATTGAGGTTTTTTTAAAACTGTTTGTAGTCTTTGGTGTGTATTATCCATTTCAAGAAATCCATTTAAGAAATTTATATTCTAAAAAAGTGTGGCCAGTTATCCATTCCTAGCACATGTCAGTTTAGAGCAACCCCAGCCTGTCACTTTTGGTCTTCCAGTCACACTGTTCTGTAAGACACTGAAAAGAGGATTTATATGTCGTAACATGGGATTTTTCTAAACCAAAGATATAGGAAACACTGCAATATTTAGCTTATCATGAAAGAAAGCTCCTGAAGTGACGTAATCTTTGTTTAAACAATGAGATTACTAATATGAGTGTGTGTTTTAGTCCAGCTGACAAAAGTTATGACAAGATACAAGAAACTGAAACTAGAAAACATCCCCAGAAAGGACTCATTATTCTGAAAGGGGTTACCAGCTGGCATGTCACAGTCCTGTCACTTGGAAACTTCAAATTACAGTTAAATTATGTCTCTCTAAAGGTATTCTAGACTGAGAGTATTATAAAAAAGAAAAGTAAAATAGAATAGGAATCAAAGAGTATCTCTGTGTTAACAGGTTCTTTAAGTTGTAGAACTACTCAGGAAAAAAATCAAAACTGATCCTTCGCTGAAGAAGATTTGGGATTATTATCAGACAACACTCCAGTCTTCAATCCTACAATGTACTTTTGCCTAGAGGAACCAGGACACTCCCATTTTAAATGGCATGTCCAGCAAACCTGGTCTTGTGCTTCCTCTGAGCTCTGGGACAGACAGCTGTGTCATTGTTGCTGAACAGCACTGAAAGATTCATCTCTTTTTTTGTGTGTGTTCTCAAGTAATAACACAGTATTTCTGTTTCCCTAGATCTGGAGCTGGCTTCCCTGGATTTGTTTTGGTTTCGGATTCTTTCTTCCCACTGGACAAGCTGGCAATGGAAGTTTTAATGATCAGCTGGTGCCTATTCAAAAGGAAATGTTTCTCCCAAACAAATACTGGCAAATTTAATATTAACAGAACTCAGAACACATCTTATAGATGTGAATTTTTACTTTATGTAAACTACCAATAGACATGTTTGTCATCCAGCCAAATTTTCCATTAATTACTTGGCACCAGTTAATTTCTTTTTCTGAAGCTGAAAACAGCTTCTTACCTCAAGTGTGCCTGGTCCTCCATTTACCAGTAAGCAAAGCACAGGGATCTCGATGCTACCCGTTCCTGTGAAACAGATGGTTTAATTTTTAAAAAAGAACAGCTTTCACAAAAGTATTGCTGTTTTGCTGACCCCTTGAAAATACTTCTCCTCTTACGTGCTGTTTTGGTGTCTACATGAACCCACAGAAGGCAGGCAGTTCCAGAAGGATGTGGCAAAGGAAGGGAATAACGCTGACCCAGCAGACGGGGTCCCGGCCTAGGATTCAGGACAAAGGGCCCTTTGCCTTGGACACTTTGTGTGATCCCTGGTAAGCAGTCCAGGCTGTTCTCACCTCAGCACACCTCTGCTGCAAAATACGGACATTGGCACCTCTGTGTGCCGTGCTGCTGCTGACTTTTGAAGTTATTTATTTGCTGCAAGGTTGTCAGGCTGGGGAGCAGTGGCGCTGCATTAGGGTGCAGCACAAGGCTGGGGGGTTTCCAGAGAGGCACCTACCAGTATTGGCAGTAAGACACAGCTAGAGGTGAAAAGCTCTCCGTTGGTCCTGGGCGTTCTGCACGTACCTAACACGTGCTGGAAGGGAGAGTGGAATCCAGGAGAAAAGCCTCATGAAAGGAGGGTTTAAGGATATGAAGAGGCCAACCGTGTAGACTGGGTGGGATGAGACAGTCCGATACGAGTTGATAGGAACCATCTACTGTTTATTGCTCTGCTTAAACAGCTTAAAGCTTCCTTCAGCACAGCCTAGTGTGGTGATTAATAATAACACAGTCTGATACTTTTAAAAGAAATGCTAATGAAGTATTTAATGTGTCATGGCATCAGGGGAAGAAATGAGGTCAGGATCCCTGTCCTAAGCCATCCTCCCACAGGGGCCCACACAGTTTTGGATGGTTTTTACTGTAAATGCTGAACTCTGTAATCCAAAGGTGACTATAGATTGGCCTGAAGGAGTTCAATCAAAACATGATTGTCATGAGGCGAATGCCTCTTTCAGCTGGAAGATGAAAGGCATTTGATTCAAACAATTTTTTGATGTTTCCCCTTGTAGGTCTCCCAGAACTCAGTACAGATCTCTACTTCCTATTTGTTGTATCTCTTTTGGGATGACTACAGAGATAAGGCTGGACTGAGCTGGAGCCAGGATGTGGTTGGCAAGAAACTTAATTTGTTTAAGTTAATGGCATAGCGTTGTCACACCTCTCTAATATGATGCACTTTGAAGAATGACCTCTGTGACTACAGGTTCCTCAAGGTAGGGTTAAGGCTACAAATATTCTTCATTTACCATAGATTTAGAAAAAATTTAGCCGGAGGAGGGTCAGGTGGATTCTGATTTCACGCTGTGAATCTGGAAAGTCCTCAATTGCACAGAATATTCAGTACATAAAAAATTTCCTCTAGAAGACTTCTAGGTGGTTTTTTTTTTTAACAGGGAAATTCCACATGACCTTATTAAAGTGCTTTACTTCAGAAAAGTCCCATGGCTTTGCTCAGCTTGTTTATAAATGAGCTTAAATGAATGACATTGGTTTTGTTTATAGAAGATAACACTGAATTCAGTATGTTCCAGCAAAATATTTGTCACATGAATCAGCATTCCTTGTCAGAATTATGTTCCCCTGAGATTTGTTCAATCAGATTTGGTCTGCCAGCAGAAAGAGGCTGCTTTGTAATTCTCAGCACTGCAGCCTCAGCTACCCTTACAGCCTGCCTGTGGTCTTTCCCATCTGAGTCACCAGGTAAGGATTCTTCAGGCACATTTGTGCTCTCAGGTACCTCTGTGCAACCACCCTATGGGCTGTGCAAGTGGACATTCCATTGATGCACACAGCTGTGAACAAGTGAGCTCTCCCTCCTGTTTCAGCTGCGCCAGCACTGCAGGTATTACATAAACAAAGCAAAGGTAAAAGTAACTGTATTAGCTCGACAACTGAGTTGTTTCCACGAATAGCAGTAGGAGACCTGCCCAATGCTCAGTTCTTGTTATAAAAAAAGGTCACAGAGATTCAGATGGACATTAGATGCTACAGTATTTACCCAGGATCAGATTTTATCCTGAAACAAATGTGGCTTAAAATATTTCAGAGAGCTTTGGAACAAGTCTTTTCTTTCAGTGTGGGAGCAGTTCAAGACCCTATGTGCAAGAAGGGATACAAGCACACAACAGTGATTATCAGTCTCTTAGAACCACTGGTTAAGGCACTTGAAGCTGGATTTATTTCCCATATGTTGTCTTTTAGGGCAATTTGAGCTATGCTTTGAAGATCAGCTTTGAGCTACATTTAAGGAGATGCAATAAAAGTCCAGATTTTTGGTTCAAAGAGCAGCTTTCTCAGCTTCAGAAGTTACCGACGTCCTGCCTCTTACATAATGACAAATGTGTTGACTTGGCCTTGCCTACGTAGGCAACTGTCCAATTTGAGAACTGGAGTCACCTTTGATAAGGCCAGGGGCCTGCTGTGCTATCAGCATCATTCAGATGAGATGCCTGCACAGAACCTGCTTACCCCCGTATCCCGTGCGCTGCTCTGAGATGTACTTCTCCAAGGTGAAGCGTAGCTTGGTGGTTCCATCCGGCTCGTCCGGCGTTGTGTGCTCCACCAAAATAAAATGGGAATGGTTGTAGTCCAAGGAGTATGGTGGGCCTTGGATGCTGTCATCTGACTGGTAGTGTACAATACTTTCACTCTAGGGAGAGGAGGGGAGATGTCAGTGCTCTCTGCAAAGCCCAGCCCGTGTTTTACTGTCCTTCCTCTCCCTTTCTGTGCTGTCTGCACCCTGACACAGCACACCACCTGGGAGACACTTGGATAGACTCTTAAAAAAGGGTGAAGAAGGAAAATCTGTTCCTTCTGGAAGCACCAAGATTTGGCAGATAGCTGGAGTACCTGAAGTTTCCCTCTTGGCCTCTGCAAAATACAGTGATATCAATCATCTTCTCTGGAATGCAGGTTTTGGAAATGTTTGTTGGACAGATGGAAAGGGGCCATGAGACCTGATAATTGTGTATGGAGATGTGAAGCCTCAGCTGGTGTAAGAGGGGCAAACTATTCATTTCAGTAGTGTTTTGTCCATGTTTAGGCCAGTAAATGAGTTAGCCTGCTCCATGTCCCTATCAATTTAAACACAGCTTTACTCAGTTGACAGGGTTATATGAAATCTAATGGTTATTCTCAGTTTGGAAATTGCATTCTAAAAGAGTGAGTGGCAGACAGATTTTGGAAATCCTCTTATGTTTTATTTTGGGTGAGGGGTGTTATACCTTTAAATTATTTATGAATGCGGTTTTTTGCATAAACTCATCTTCTAGGTAAAACAGAACGCCTGCTACGGTCTTTTGTTCTAAATATTGCACTACATATGGGCTTCCATACACACACTTTTTCAAATCCCCTTTCTTTCTTAATACATCTTTCTTTCCCACTGTTGCACATCCACTTTGATACATCATTCCAGGCTGTGAATATCTGATTATTCTTTTTCATTTTCACTGTCCTCTTTTTTTTTTTTTCAATCATTGTCCTCTTGCAAGTAAGTCAGATTAAAATAACAGTTTAAAATCTGCATTTCCTTCTATCCTGCCTCTTTTCCAGTTCCTGCAGTGTTGCTGAGCAAAACTCAGACTGTCAGCTTGGCCGTTGTCACTGTGTATAGCATTTTCCTCCCACTAAAAAGCAGTAAACTTGCATGTTTCTTAAGAACAGCAAGTGCCACAAATTTCTTTCACTTTCTTCTCTCTGTCTCTCATTCCTTGGAGAAAGCTTCTTGACATAATTAATTTCCTTCAGATTTTGTTTTGACAGAGGGTGTGCCTCTGTTCTGCTGCCATGTAACATTAAGCCTCCTCACCAAAGATCTGGCCTTTGATTAGGACCCAGAGGCACAACAACCAATTGAAAAAGGCCTTTGGGGATTTTCCTATTTATTCTCTGAAAATGTGGAAGTGATCTTTCAATGATGTTTAAAGCATACCATCAACACAGAAGAGATGGGAGGGAACCATTGATTGCAGGGCTTGTTTTTCTCCTTGCTAGTGTGGATTGTTAGCTCTATTTTATACAACAAGCTGCTTGTGCTAGTGCCAAGTATAAAGAGAGTTGGGTTTAGATCAACATCCCTGTCTGTAGTTCCTTTGTCTTAAAGTTACTGACTGAAATCCAAAATATCTTTGGGTGGAAGCTGTGCCAGAAGCCAAAGGGTCAGGAACTCTCTTTGCAAAATATTCCTTGACAAAGAATTTGGGCTTTAGTGGAGGGGGAGAAAATAAAAAGAGAGTGCACTTGTTTTGTAGCTGCTAATAGGGAAAGCTCCAGATGCATTTTGATCACTTAGCCTAGGAGGGAGGTGAAACAGTTTCCATTTGCCCAAGTAATGTTCCTGTACAAAATTCACAAACATGGTGAACTGAATTCTTTCCTTTGAGGCCCTTTCAGACCAGTTGCCACACAAATAGGTTAAAGTCTTCCAGCTAAAGAGTCCCACCTGGAAGAGCACACAGGTAGCTGCCACTGGCAAAAAAAAAAAAAAAAAAAAAAAAAAAAAAAAAAAAAAGAGAAAGAGAAAGATCAATGACAATAAATTGCTGATACGGTCTGGCAGTCTCTCAGCTTCTAGCTGATACTTCCAGGCCCCTCTGAGAGAACAACTAGGTGTGAATTCAGACAGCTTTGTCATTTGTTTCTTAGCTTCTGCAGGGAGGTAAATTAGTGCAGAGAAACTGTCATTTGTTTTCACTACACACCTATTTTATTGTTATAGTATCCTGCTTAGGACAGACTGTATATCCAGTGACAAGAAGGAAATGCTATTTTTTTTTTCTCTCCCCTTCTATTTCCACTCAGCAGCCATACTTTCAGCAACAGTTTTGTTGGGCGAGGTTTTTAATCTGTTGTTATACTGTTTTTGTTTTCTTCCCAAGGACTTTGATTGCTTTGACCCAAATTCAGAAGCCCAGAGAGCTTTCAATAACTAGGTGAAATCATTCATGGCTGGCATTTTTGACCTGCTGTACTGAGCACGTTTTTGCCTATTAGACACCAATTCAGTGGTTACTTAAGGAACATTTGTCTTGGAATATTTCTGTCTGGTGTCCCATAAGACAAAATATGATTTTTATGTAATACCTAGGAGTAAGTGCTTCTGCAGTAAGTGGACAAGGGAGAAATCCACGCAAGGCCCCTTATTCCGGGATATTTTCCGGGCGTTCATCCCTGCGCTGCTCGCTGCGCTGATGCCTAATGCTGCCACCCGCTGGGCATGTGCGGAACTGCTGCCACCAGCACGGGGCGCGGAGGGCACAGAATCATCCCACAAACCTCGATCTTCATTCCCGTTTCCTCCCAAAACACGCCTTAAACCCCGCTTCTTTTGTTTGTTTGCTTGTTTAAAGTTACGTCAAAGTTGTTCCGCCAACTGCTTACAGATTTTGTAAAGGTGCGGCTTATATGCAAACAATAGTATAAGTGAAAAATACCTTTGTGTTTTCCAGAATTTCTCTGTGCTGGATTTTCCTGAGTGAGGTTATTCCTATGGCAACCACGCTTACTTTGGATGAGGTACTAGCCAGTGCAAGATCTCGGACTGCTTGCACTAAGCGCCTTGTTACTCCCACACGCAGAGCACCGGTGAAAATCCAGGCACCTGAAATTATTTTTAAAAACCAGTTAGATAATTTCTTTGGATTTGAATGTGTATGTCAAGTAACATTACTTACAGTACTGTATTTAAGGGGGTTTTTTAGATAGATAAAGTGAAAACAGGTCTTGATGGACTATAACTTTTAGAATTAAAATACATGCAAAGTGCGTAAGACTTTAATAAGGAAAATGAGGAGAAATTAGAAGCCCAAGCAAACGTTCTTCATATGTCACGTGGTGCAACACTGCCATCTTTACTCTGATGTTAATGTGCTCATCACGAATGCTGTGTCCACTCTGGAGTCACTCACTGTCTACACATGAGCAGAAACATCCCTGTACCAGGCAGGTCTGAGTGTTGTCCGAGGAAGAGCAAAGGGACAGAGTCAGGGAAGTTGTTGACTTGAACTGAGGCCTAAACAGTCCCATGCAATCACCTCTTAGCAGAAGAGCTCGGGCATAACCTGCATAATCTGGAGTTCTTTCTCTTGTTCTTGTGTATGTGGAGAGTGAATACTTCAGGATAATACAATTTACAGCAGTATTGTTACTGTGAGAAGGAATTTGGAGAACCCTAGGTAAACAGCAAGCTGGCCTTTTCCAAATATGTAACATAAAGAAACTGGGGATCTTGATGCTGCCCAGTCTGAAGTACAGAAGGCAGATGTAGATAGAGAATATCTGTGTGGCACAAAAGTACCAAAAAGAGCTCTGGTACTGGGCTGTCTCATTACAAAAAGCAAAACTGTCACAATCTTGTCTGGAACAGTGAAGATAAACCAAGAGATTGCTGTGAAATGCTCACAGATATTTTCACTTTGTTTTGCGGGTGAGAATGGAGAAAACAAGACTTCTTATTTTTGACCTAAATTCACTCTTGTTGAAGTCAAATTGCTCTGCTCTCTTCAGAATTATTTTGTTATGGCACAAAAGAGAGACAATTGTATTTGGTCCCATTTTGATGCTATCTTTCTAGTGTCACCTCTGAGGGAACAATATCAGGTAATTTTACACTTCAGAAACAGTTACGTGGAGTAATTTGCTTTGAAAGAACTTATTTTTGCTACTATAATTCAATATCTTTCATTTTCAAAGGTATTTCCATGCAGGTTGTAGGTTGCATGCAGCAAAGTCTTGAATTTTCAAAAATAATCATGTGAGCAGGCCCATTGTCATAAGCAGATCACTGGGGTCTAGGTGTGAGAATCCATCAGGAATATGAATTCCTTCTTTAAAGCCTAAAGCACTCACCTGTGCTTTGAGCTGCCTTTATAAGTCCTTTCTTTAAGGTTTCCCGTAGCCAAGGCTTCATCTGGAAATTTTCTTCTTCCCCTACTAAAGAGACAACCAAATTGGGAGCAGGCAGCTTCCATTTGTTGAGCATAGCTTCAAATATAATTCCAGGGTGAATGGTACTTGGGACCTTCATAAACTTGAGCAAACACAAGAAAAACCCAGTGAATAACAATAGGACAGAAGGATACAGCAAAGAGTCTGTTGGTGGTAAATATAGAGGGAAATTATCTTCAACTTGGATATTTAAGAGAAGATAACTTGAGCAAGAATTGACACAGAACTAAATACTTGAATGAATTTAGCAGACTTCTGTATAATTGCCATCTCACTAATTGGATCCATTCCATGGGCTAGTTCTGTGTTGCAGACTGACAAATCGCTCTCCCTTAGAGCTTCCTCTTGAACTGCCTTCAGTTTCATGGCAGTCTAGCAAAGCCAACAAATTTCATAGGTGTTCTTTGTGCACAAGCTGAAATATTTGCCTGGTTTTATGTCTGTTTTTCAAGGACACATGACATGAATCTATTGCTTCTTCCAGTTCTGTATATATTTTGGCTTTGTGCTTAAGACTTTGTGATGAAACAAAATCTTGAGGCAGATTTCAGGAATTCCTAGGAATTCCTTCTGCTCTAGCACTAATGTGTGCAGGGGAGTAGTGAGGAGGTGGGTTTCTCCATATACATCCCTCTCTGCATACCAGCAGAATAGAGAGAGAACTTTAAGAAAAACCTTGAAACAGCTCAAAAGTATGTTTAAAATGTAAAAATCCATAGTGATTAAGTTTTGGCAGGTTAAAATAGGGAAAGGATGCAAAATGAAGGAAGCAGGACATATAACTGATTTTCCTTTTAAAGGGAAAAGTAGTCACCTGTACTTGTATGGTGTAATTGCAAATCAAGTGATTGATTTCTGTATATTAAAAGGCCATATTTCAAACCACATTCATATTCAGGAAGGCATGGTCCCTACCTGGGGTACAGTGTGGTGCCTCACAGTGTGGCACATTGATCCTCACTGTTGCAGTCTCTGTGTTTAGTGCTAAGAAGTAATAGCTGAACAACAACAGTGGTGTTAAAGGGTTAAAACTCCTCAGCACCCATACCTTTCCATGTTTCTTCCCAGAAGCTGTGAAGTCTATTTCTCCTATGCAGTATGGTAGTTCTCTTTTGAAAGTGTCCTCTTTGTCACTGCTGCAGAGCTTGGTTTCCATTTCCTCCATTGAATTCATAAGGTGATTGAGCACCAGTGCACCAAGATGTTCACTGAGATGACAGAAACCTGGCAAATTAAATTCCATTTAAACTGGAGGGGCCACAAAATCCATTTAAATGTATCTAGATGAGATTTTAGTCAAACATTTTACTTTTGTACTATCATACCTGTAATGTTTAGCTAAAATTGGAGGTCTTTGTACCAAATGTCAGATGCTGTATACAGAAGGCAGATCCCACACCAACACTATGTAACTTAAGGTATAAAAAGGCATGAAGAAATAAGGCTTCCTGAACTCTCTTTCAGCAGACAGAAAGCTGAGTTGCAAGGTGCAAGATCCTGCAATCTCAGAGCCCAGAGGTGACCCTGATTCTACAAAAGAGAAAGAGGAGTCTCAGCCACCAACTCTTTCCAGCAAGAGTGGAGCAGTGTGAGTGAGTGTCTGAGTCATGGTTTCTTGCTGTCACTGTGCCTCCTGCTGCTCTGACTTATCTTACCTGACGTGAATGCCAAATAACCAAGTGATGATGTTGTGTTTGTCTGGAGATGTTTTAGGAGAAGTTTACTCTCTGCTTCCCTTAGGAATAGGCTGTTTATTTGGAAGCCCAGGTATTTAAGGCCAGGCTGTCCTGGAGCAAAGGTCATATGGCAAGAGTTGCTCTTCTGCATTACATGAGACACTGGAAAGGTCTACTGGCTTTTCCTATATTCCATTTTGACTGAACTGACAGAATTATGATCTGAAAAATACAGATTTAAGCTTGTATGCCTTATTCTGATTCTTTTCAAAACAAAAGCAGTTAAAAAGCTCTCTCCCCTCTGCCTTCACCTGCATGTTGAACTACATAGTCAGTCTTTAAAAAAAATCCTTGTGACACCAAGCCAGCAATGGTTATCAACGCTGCATTAATTTTTATTTCCTAGTCCAAGACACCTGCTGTGGGATTGAGAGTGGGTCAAAGTAGCAAGTCTCTTGTGGCTCTCTTAGGATGCTCCAGTAGAGGGAGCAAGCCCCCCAGCTGTTCTCTTGGGCTGGGCAGTCTCTTGGGAGCCTGTATCCTGGCTGCTTCACCACTGCTGCCTCTGTATTCTCTTCTCTTCTGTTTGCTGTGAAAACGTTGTTTGGAGTTGCCTTTTTTCCTTCGATCTGCCTCTGAACAGTGGCTATGTGCCCTCTCATGATTTGCTTCTCCTACAGCTATGCCACACCTTTAAATCCATCCCCCAACTCCTGTCAGAAATCACTGCTTTAAAGATGCTTGTTCTCGTTCTGCCTGCCTGCATGCTGCTCAGTTCTGGAGAGAACAGAGTGTTTATTGTGAACACTGAGATAACAGACTAGTCTGGTTAAGAGTCTTACCTAAGAGAACCTCTTTTGGATCATCAATAGTGGTAGTTCCAGCAAAGCCCACGTTTTTGTCTGAGTCCACTTTTCCACAGGAGAACCAGCTTTATCTCCTAAGAGCATTGAAAAGAATATTCTGGGGAAAAAACAGTTAATACAGAGTAATAATAACACATTATTTATCACTTACTATTATTTATGTAGAAATCACTTCCTGGAACTTGCTGACAAAACAAAGGATTTGATTAGAAAAAAATTATTCAGGACTGAATTTCCACGGTACATGCAGTCACCATCTATCACATTTATTTATAGCTACACACAAGCAGTGAACTTGAAATAGACAGCAATTCACAAAATAATCCAATGGTAAATTTGTCCTCAAGTGGTTCATTTTAAGTCCATTTTAGATCTTAGTTTGCAAAATTCTCTCATGTGGTTATCCGTGACTTCTCTTTTGGAATAAAGACACTAGGCTGCTGAGATTTATAGGGACCATTCCTGTATTTAGATAATTAATTTTTCTCTTTTTTTTCAGAAATAGCATGTTAATTTATTTTCAGTTTAAGAATTCTGGTTCTCAGTGGTAATGAACAACAGTGAAGGAGACAAAAATAGGTAAGATGCACAAACAGAAGTTTTATTCACAAGCTTTTACGAGGCTGGAAAGTCAGGAAAACACCTGTTAACTGGCAGTTACATGAGGAAGGACTTCTTTCCTGTGCAGGTGACTGAGCACTGGAACAGGTAGCCCAGAGAGGGTGTGGAGTCCCCCTCAGTAGACATACTCAAGAACAGTCTGGGTGCAATCCTGTGCAGTGTGCTCTGGGATGACCGTGCTTGAGCAGGGAGGTTGGACCAGATGTCCCACTGTGGTCCCTTCCAACCTCACCCATTCTGGGATTCTGGGATTCTGTTTTATTATGAACACTGCAAAATCATCAGAAGAAACCTGGTGCATAAGATGTGTACATGTGGTTCTTAAGCACAGACTGACCACATTTGATGTTTCCTTACCTCCCTCTATAAGCTGTCTCAGCTTCTGCAGCGTAACCCCTCTCTGTCAGGGGCACAATCAGCAAACACTGCATGGATCTGCTCAGGGGCCGCACCTCACCTTGCTCCCACTTTGCTCTGCAGCTTCACTTCACACTCACCAGTCAGCACACGGATTGCGTTATGTCCCTCATGTGTGTTCAGGGCAGGATATAATCAGCTCTGTCATTTCCTCCCGGATTGTCAACACTTCTGTTCTTAAAAAGCATGTGGATATCTCACCCAAAGTCCTCTAACAAGCAAAGTAAGCGTGTGTCAACAGACTGTGTGATGCAATTATGGTTTTTCAGAATGCCTTTCTCCTGGGTTTAATTCAGTCTTGTTCGGTTCGGTTTCAGCTTTCACATGAGTCTCTAGTGGTTTCAGGGGCTGTTGCTTTGAGACTTGAAGCTGTACTAGATTGCAAGTGTGTCAGGTCACAGTAATTGGGTCAAATCTCTGTGGTGGAAGTCATGACATACCCGTGCATTCAGCTCAGCCGTGGCCAGCTTACGTCACTGTGACGTCATGGAGTGTGGTTTACTGGCAAGGCTCTGGGATAAGCCTGTGCCTTGGGAAAGAATAGACACACAGGCAGGAGGAAGAGAGTCTAAGCACTTTTTGGATTAAAACCAACGGCAGATGGCATCATAATTTTCTCCCTTTCCATATACTATTTTTGATTAAACTTTTTAGAAATTTCCAACATTTCTTTCATCCTATTATTTAAAGGTTTTCCCCCTGCCTTATCTAAGAGAACGCCGTTGCATTAAATTTGAATTAATTTAAAAATGTTACTTAAAGGCAAGAGATCAGAAACACTTCAGAGGTGAGGGGAAAAAAACCAAAACACAAAAATCCTGCGTGCCCCAACATATGCATTCATATTTTAAATTTTGTGTATATATAAAGCAATCTACTTTAGTTCTGATTCAGACTTGAGTACATATATTTCTGTCTAGGCTGCTGCTACATATCTGAGTTTGTAGGTCAAATTCTGTCCTAGATGTTCCATTGACTACAAATACAAACATCTATGGAAAGAATGTACCTCTAATGATTTGAAATATAACCTAGAAAACTATTTCTAACTAGCAAAGCAAGTTAAGACAATTATGAGGAAAAGACAATTGCCAGTTCCACCTACATCTGGAAATGTGAGTCAATGTCATTTACATTAAGGATGGCCTGGTTAAATCATTCCAAATGTCAGCCAGTCTCATGAATCATTATTTCTTTAACCTCATAAACAGGAGCTGTAAGAGTTGTACAATTGCATAAATCAGCGATGCTGGAGCTTGCAGGTCCTAATGCTCTTTAGCCCTTCCTTTTGGATTATCCTAACTTCTGATTTCAGCATTCGAGATTTCTGGGATGTAGGAAATTGCCAGGGTGCAGTTGTGACGGCTCTAAGGAAGCTCCACAAGGAGAATCCTTTCTAAAGGATTTATCCATAAAAAGTGTTGAGATCAGAACCACAGGGAAACATTTTGACTCCTATGTCCCTTCCTTTCTGGACTTTTCTCCATCCTGTCTCTGCTTCCTCTCTGCCATGCCTTCTCTCCCCAGCCTCCTTTTCTCCTACAGCTTCTCTCACTGTATCCCTCAGCTTTCCACTGTCTCTTTCCACCTATTGCCACTGCCACCTAATCCACCGTGAATGTGCATCTCTCCTTCCTTGTGTGGTAACACAGGACAGATTGTTCGCCTCAGAGGGGTGAGAAGAATGTGGGTCTGCTTCGCCCTTCCTTTAGATTTTAACCAGGATTAGGCTGTGTCCATGGAAGGAAGAGAGGTCAAATTTGAGGCTTTCAAACATGTCTTTTGAAAATGGGCCCCGTCAAGGGGTGGTTTGACCTCAGTTGTTGTCTTCAAGGGCAATGGGTCCATTAAGAGAGTAGGCGTGTGGCAGTCATTAGCTCTCAGACTTAGAAGTACTAGGAATTCTCCTTCATACTTGTATGCTGATCAGCAGGCTGGGACACACCCTGACTCTTAATCACATCAGATTCCTTCACCCACTCAAGGTGTACATTTGAATATGTAGGTGAAATGATTAAATATAGTAATACAGTAGGCCCAGCATTGCTGATGTTAAATTAGTCACAAAGTACCCCCTCCCCTAAGCTTTAGTGGCAGACGATGCAAATCTATTGATTTATAAACTTTCAAGTATGCTTTCATGTGGAGCAAAAGAGAGCTACATCAGCTCCTGTCTCCGTACTGTTGCAGGGTGAGCCAGCAATCCTAACAAAAAGGATTGGTCAGAAATCCAGCTCAACTATTGGTCAGAAAAAGAGAGGGCTCACACTGGTTGAAGTGAATAGTAAGGGGGAAAACGCAGTGGAGACCAACACAATGAACTTCACTTGAGCAGGAACAGCCAGCTTCCAACACACGTAACAGGATCGCTTGTGCTAAACCACAGCCCTCTTGGGAAGGATCTGAGGGGTACAGGCAGAGCAGATGTGAGTAATGCTGTGCTGTTCTTGCAAGAGAGGAATGATACCTAGGACAGCATGAACAGCCTGTGTGAAGTCACTCAGCTGTTCATTAGAACAGCTTTAGCTGCAATACCATGTTTGGATTTGGGTGCCAGGCTTCAGGGGAATTATGGACCAGCTGGAGAAGGTTCAAGCTGGAGCAACAACAGCAGAGACCTTGTGCTAAAAGAGAAGGAAAGCTTAGACAAATTAGAATTGTGTTATCAAAAGCAGGACAGAATGCAGGGAGGGAGAAAGAGAATTTTATAGTCTACCAGTGAATAAGGATGATAGGAAAGATTCATTGTTTGTATTTGTGGTTAGGACAGCAAGGAACAGGCTCAAGGGAAGAACGGTGTCAAGGCTGTGCAGGGGTTTCAGTAGTGACCACACTGAGAAAAACTTCCTTAGAAAGAATGAAACCCTTACTCTGCTGGGTAGGGAACAAGGAAAGCAACCAGACAGCAGCTCTTGATTGCGATGGCATCTCTATGTTGTGACCCAAAGAACCTGACCTTAAACCCCAAGAGCTGGATATGCATCTGCAGCTCTGATCTTTGAGATTCACATACACCTATGAAATTTTTCCAATGGAAATGCTCCTGCTGACTTTAGTGCAAGTACTCACTCCAGGAAGACTGCATCAGTGAGGTTACTGAGCCAGCGCCAGCCACAGTGTAATGGAATTATTTGCTTCCAATAGTAGCCGCATTTTCGTTCCTTTTTTGAATTAAAACGTACTAAGTATGAAGAACAAAGCAGGTGTAGGGGATCAGAATAAAGAATACCAGAGAAGTGATGGGCATAGTAAAGACTGCAAATTTCATATTCAGTTCCAGCATGTGCTTTAAAAGTGAATTGGATGGACTTTAACTGGTGTGTACATTTAAGTGTGAAGAAACAAAACCAGTACTTAAATCTGGGTTAAATGCAGTGGAGAAAGGGAGATGTAAGAATGCACTAACTAGAATCCAGGAAGGGAAAAATACCTATAACTGTTGTGGTAATAAAAAAATATAATATGAAACAAACAAAAAAAGTATTTGCTATGGAAAATAAATGCACGCATATCTGTGTGAGAAGCTGATGTATGTATGTCTGTGTGCAATTACAAACATTATCTTACTTATATTTATGTTGCAGCTTTGGAAAATGTTTGTCAGGAACTAGCACATTCAAATCTGGTAAGAATTCATGAAATGTTTCTGCATCACAGCCTAATGACAAAGCAGAATCATCTGCCGTGATTGCCAAGGAATTGCTAAATAAAGCATAAAGACCTGGGGGTGGTGAAATACACCAGCAGAAATCATGGCCAGCTGTCCTGCACAGGGCTTTGTCATGCCTGTAGCAAATAAATCTCTGAGAATGGCACAAAGTGAAAAAGGGAACAAAAGAAACATGACTGTCAAGACAAGTGCAACTTGAACTATGGTATGCTACACTTCTCTCACGTTCAGACAGGAGGGCTAAGAAAAGCCATTAACTGCCGGAGATGAGAGCTGGAGGGACGCAAAAACAACCTATGGGAAGGTTTCTCCATACTTTGACCAGGACAGACAGAGAGAGCCTAGTTCAGGTTGGCAGCCTTGAGAATGTGTTCAGTAACCAGAGGTTTTATGAGTTCACAGACACAGGGCCCTAGAGGAAATCAGGAACTTGAATTAAAATTGTGGGGAGAAGTGAAGCATATAAGTGTCCTAGTAAAATAGAAGGAGGTCAAGTTTCCAGGTATATTTATGTGAATTGGCCCCACTAGAAGCTTTTAAAAACATCATAGTTGACAGTTTCCTTTCTAGAACAGCAGTTGCTAAAGAATGTTATATCAAGTAATTCCTCTTTACTGTATCTGTGCATAGTCAAAAATCGGAACAACAAAAAGAAGAGTGAAAAAATTATTTAAAAATCCCCACCAACAAAAGCAAGCTATAAATAGATGAGTGAGAAGAGAGTCTTGTTACTGAAGGAGTGTAGGCTTTGTTTGAACATTTCTAGGGTATGGCTCTGGAGCCGGATCCTTCCTGTAATTGCCAGGACACAAGGATGTGAAGCAAACCAACAGTTCAAGGGAGCCTTCCCGTTGTTTTCTAGGAGAGTGGGTAGTGCTTTGGTTTGGGTAGGGTTAGCACCGAGTCTTTAACAAATGAATGTGCAAAATGCTAATGCAAATATAGGTACTCGGTCTTTTTGTTTCTGCCTTCGTTTGCTTAACAAAGTGAAGAGGACCAGAGGCTGTTTGAATAATGTACTTTTAGCGAATCTGCAGAAATTTGCATTTGGATGTCAGCCAGCGAATTTCATACAAGTGGATTTATTCTGGGGAGAAAACCTGAGAGGGTGGAGAGGTGATGAAAGGGAAATGTAGACATCAGGGAAGTAAACAATGTAAGGAGCAGATGGATCTGATGAGAGACAACACACTGCAAGGCTGTTCGATGGAAATAAAAGAATTGGCAGTGCTTGCATAGCACGTTGTATACGGGGTGTGCAGGGAGGTTGACACCGGCTTCAAATACTCCTGGACCTTCCCTGCTCTGTTCCCACAGCATGGCATGTTACTTTGAAGCTGTGCCAGCACAACTCCTTGTGTGGCCTCACAACGAATCAGACTGAGTTCACATAAAAAGAACTCATTTTTGCCAGGTCATTTTTCAGCAAAATCAGTTCACTAATGTGGTGTACAGCATGCTACACAACTCTCTGGGAATAATGTGTTGAGAAACCACAGCCATAGTTCATACTGAAAGGAAATACAAGAAATCTGGGACAGTTCCCATTCAAAACAAGTGCTTCAGGAAGGGCAATGTACAGACAATGCAGACAGAACCACAACTGAAAATTTTAGTTGAAACTGGATTGTACACGGACATGGGCAAATAAATACTGTTGAAAGCAAAGGACACAAAAATACAACTGAAAGCTGAAATATTAGAAAATAGAAAGGACTGCCACTTGGGAAATGGAAAGACTTGAAATAACTTAGGGTGGTTTTCCCCAGATCAGCTTGTTAGGATCTTAATATGTCATACTTGTAGAATCTGCGAAAGTTCACAAATGTTTCTCTTGATGCCAACAGCTGGCTTCACAAAATCAGCTCCTAGCATTAAGCTCATACCAATCTTCACAAGCTATGCTAAAATAATCT
The DNA here is from genome assembly GCA_014706295.1 of Lycocorax pyrrhopterus obiensis. Taxonomy (NCBI): domain Eukaryota; kingdom Metazoa; phylum Chordata; class Aves; order Passeriformes; family Paradisaeidae; genus Lycocorax; species Lycocorax pyrrhopterus. Next base: position 13,621,056 of record JACSVZ010000007.1, on the reverse strand, counting down.
TTACTTCTTTTCCAGTTTGTCATCTGTGCAATTATTTTTTTTCAATTTCATGCCTGTAGACATGCATTCTTTTATAGAAAAAACCAGTTTTTACGGTGGAAAAAACCCCTTTGCTGTGTTTCCTTGTGTGGCTACTTTCATGGTCTCATGTTTACAACAGCTTGCTCAGTGCTTCAGGCAAATTTTGTAAGCTCGAAGGGGAAGTTTATTCGAAACCGAGAAGCTCTTTTGCATAAGCCATATAAAAATATACTTTGAGAATTCAAAACCTTAGGAAAATAACTTAGTTTGCTTTGTTTCTTAAATACAACAAAACTGCAGACACAGTTCTGAACTTAGTACATTGAGCAAAAACTGCATTGGCAAAATGGTTCATCAGCTGTTCTAAGTTTCTCCTTTATTAGACACAAATCACTCTCTGTCTTTTCCATTAACTGCAAAACTGAAGTTGTATTTGGTTGTGCCTGTGACTTGCAGAAAACCTTGGACTTCAGCACCTGAGTTCACTGGGCTGTGTTGCACCTTTAGAAATCAGACCCCCTGAAGACACGAGAATGTATTTTTTAAATCTTTTTTTTCCTCAGAAATTCGGGGTCCCTGCATATAGCAAGCCTGCCAACCCTAGATTTTAAGTATATGCCTGTTTCCCTCTACAAGGAATCCTGCTCTTTCTTTTTTCTTCTGGATAGTACTGATTTTTTAACCCACAAGTGTAGCAAATCACAGCCAATTTGCTCTTTGGCTCTCCTCCTTGGGTTACTTATCAGATAGGTTCAGATCTGATCCAAATGAACCAGGAGTTTATACAACTTCAAGGCACAAAAAACTGTCTAAATTGGGCATAGAGATGAAAATGGTTGACCTAAGGTTGACCTAATGGTTTTAAGGACTGCTTCTGTGTATAAGAGAAAGCGGAACCTTCCTTGTTCCTATGTGTTTGAGAAACACAAGAACACCTCTTCCTACAGCTGAACAAGGGGCTTGTGCTGGTACAAGGATTCGAAGTCTGTCAGACTCACTATGCTTTATTTTCCTCTCTATTTCTACAGTGTATAACAGTGTTGGGGAGGGTTAGGGTTTGGAGGGGCAGGGGGTGTCCGTGTCCCATACCTGTACATCCAAGGTGCCGTGATGAGAGAAAAAACCAAACCAAAAAAATATAATGTCAATCCAGTTTCCATAGCTGGAACTCCACAGAGAGGTGGATAGAGAGATGCCATTGCTTCTGGAAGTGCAGGGTTCTGTTTCACCATACAGCAATTTAGTTAAAGATCTCGAATGCTACGCAGGAACAAGTTTTAATGAGATGCCTTACTCTTACACTTGCCACACAGGCAAGGACCTTCTCTAAGCAATGGAATACTTTACATGTTGTAGGTAAAAGGGGTGATGAATTTTTAGCTGACACAAAAAGATTTTAAAAAATTCCGAGTTACTCCCAGTAACCCATATGATCAAGACCGAGTAAAACACCCTTAATAATGGTATAAAACCAGAAGTGTACTTACACAGGTACTTCCTGGTGCTGTCACGGGTTTCCTCAGGCAAGCAGAGAGAAGCTTCAACTGGCTACCTTGACCAGTAAGCTTTTTATTCCTGGAATTTAAAAGGTTTCACACTTGCTGATAGATCCATGAGCCATCTCATAGGTTATGTCACAGTGTGGGGCTATCCAGGAGCCAAGAGCTGAGAACAGCACTTCCATATTTACTACAGTGTCAGAGGTGCTCATGTGTGATATTTAACAGAATTCCTATCAGTATTTCTGCTATAAAGTTGAATGAGAACACAGTTGTGGTAAAGCTTTTACAATTACAAGACTGTGGAGCAATGTATTGAGGATATAACAGTGCTCTTTACATTTGTTTAAAAAAAAAGAGCAAAATCCACAAAGACAAACATGTAACTTCCAGCTAATGACAGAATGCAAGCCTAGAAAAGATTAAAAAGTCACTTTCTCACTTGCCACACCTCTCATAAAACAACTAAAAACTAGAACTGTATGGAATTATGCAAAGTTAATGCAAATTAGTACAAAGTTAAAAAGGAGCTATAGAAATGTGTAGTTTCCACTATTGCTATCAATATTCTGCATCCTATTCCACCTTGATTTTGATTCTAACACTGATGAAACTAAAACATATGTAGCTGCAAAATACTAAATATAAAACTGAAGTAGGTTACATACTCATCTGGGGTGGTACTAATTGCCAGATATTGTTTACTTTTATGAAGGTCTTAAAAAGCCTGTTTTGAAGATCATAGACGTAGTACTCTGAGAATGCATGTTCCTAATTTTATTGACATGGGTAGTTCCCTTGAGCTGCCCCTTAGAACCAAAAAAAAAATATATGCAGAGTTGAAATAATTTACCGAAGACCAGGATGATTTTCACCTTTATCATTTATTGACTTTATTTTTCAAAACTCACTGGGACAAGAACCTTTCCCAGATGAAGATGAAAAGTTAACGAAGAATAAATTTAGCCAAACTCTGGTTTGTCAGCATTTCTGGCTGTGTTCCCTGTGATCCTGTCTGAATATAGAATCTTTACAGACAGCTGACTGCCTTTTATCAGAAACCATCGAATAAAGAGGGCTTTTTCTACCTTAATTCTCTCATCCAGCATTTAGATAATCAGCTGTTCTGAACGCAATTTTGTAAAATAAAAGCTACATTAAAAGTTTAGAAAAGCAAACATTAGACACAGAACAGAAGATGTCTTCTGCACCCCAAGACACTGTTGGGAATTGTCTTCAAGGGCTGAGGATGAGAACAGCAAATACATGAAAGAAGAAGGCAGAGTAGCACGAAGAAAAGTTGTTGGTGCATATTCACATCCTAAAATCGTGGGGCTGGTGGGAGAATCCCATAGAGTAGGAAACTACAGTGCAGAAAGCAGAGATCAGGGGTCCACTGCTGTACTTTGCTGTCTCAGAAAGAGCTGTATAGTAGATGGCTGCCTGACTGTAATAGTTCTGCAGTCTGCTCATACCAGGCCAAAACAGCATGCAAGGATCAGCTAAATACCTGAATCTGTGAAGATTATTCCTAGTGCAAGCTAAAAAGTTGTCTAAAGAGTGGAGAGTGCAATAGTGGAATGCTGCTGCTCTCTGATTGAAGAGCAGGGCAAGTACAGTAAGTCAGCTACCATTTACCTAGGGAAACCAAAGTATTGAACAGAAAAAAACCACTGCTGAAAGTGATCAAAGGACAGCAACACATAGCTTGTGAAATTACTGATACAGAAACTCTTAAAGTTTTACATATACTTCATTATTCAGGGGGAAGAGAGAGTGGCAATGATTGGTTTATATCACTGAGGATTACTGGCAGATGATGCAGGGGAAAGAAAATGTGGAATAAGCAATGATCTCTTCTTCGGTGAATCGCAAGCATCTCTTAACATACAGAGAATATTGCATGATCCTACCTTTGCAACAGGCAAGGCCATCCACCTGCAGGGCTGGAGATGCACTGAGGCGGCTTTTATTTGCTGCTGTTCGCTTTTCCTGTTTGGGAAGATGAAGGTGTTGCCAGTTTACTCGGCACACTGGTCCCTGTGACAATGAAAGTACACGTTGCTGGTGTAGAATGGCATCAACACCTCTTCTCTGGGATGGAAATAAGCTCTGTGAAATGGATGGAGATGCAAATAATTAGCACTTCTCTCCAGCAGTAGTGGAGCATAGAGGTATCAGGAACAAACAAGCAGGAGTGGACTTAACTGTGAATGTATTTTCTAAATTAACTTTCAAATTTTTGCAGTAACTTGGATGTTGAGTAACTGCATCAGTAACTAATCCTTCATTCCCTTTGAGAAGAGTCATGTGCTTCCCCAAGCTACAGAAATCTTCAACAAATTTCCCAAAGCACAGCTTTGTAGTCAAGGTGCTCTCTTAATAATTCAGGTTTCCAAAGCAACTGTCCACTTATCCTCAATGATAACTTTAAATTTTGGTGCACAGCATCTCAGCCTTAAAAGAGAATTTGTTTAAGGATTTGTTCTGTATTTAGAGTAAAAGTGTTGCATCATGATGCTTCCTTAGGTAACTTGCCTGTGGGCCTTTCTTGATATATAACAGACCACATTTGGTATAAATTATTGCAGCTCAGTTGACGACTGTGAATAAAAGCTGTTTTGAAGAAATCAAAGATATGCCCAACTCTTTCATGATTATAGTAATGTGTTTCTTCAAATATTTTTGTCCTTCACTATCAAAATAAGGAGTATGGTTCCTATATGTTTGTACTGGGGCTTTGGGTTTTCTTGCATGAGTTGATATATGCTATAAATATTCTCTATCCTTAAAACAGATTTTTCATAGGCTTTAAATTCACCTTTCTTCGGTGACTGTGCATTCCTTGGTGCTTTTGTTTCTAAAACATTTAGAAAATCTATTTCTGATACATCCCTTTGATTAGACTATGAAATGACATAAACCAGTCAGATATCCCAATTCTATCTGAGATATTCTATTCAAGAGAACAGCAGATTTTGGTTCTCTCACAATGATCCACGTAATTATTCTGGATTGCTTAAAACTTTCCTTTGTACGTCTATATGTCAGTATTTTTTAACTATCCATGTTTCTGTTAATGCTTATATTTCTAGGAATACAATTGTGTAAAATTCCATAACACCACAGTCATAAAAAGTCTTTGATCTTTGTTACAGCAGTGACAGTCGCTTGAAGCATAGAACCCTGAAATGAAGCAGGACCTTAATCAAGAAATGTTCTCTGAAAGTGTTGAAGTTACTGGCTATTTTTGTCCAGGCTTGAGTAATGGTTTGTCAGAAAGCAGTAGGTGCTGGGACTGTGGAAATCACAGCCCAAGCAGAAGTTTCTCTCCAACTCAGACAGGAGTGGTTTGCTTAGTTTAATCTACAGTTAAGGAGCAGCACTGGGTCTGAGGCTAAACTGTACCAGACCCTGATTAAGACCATCTCTGTCCCTCCTGGACTATTACACTCTGCAAGTGTCTCTGTTGAAATCCTGTGTATCTTTATCTTTTTAAGTACTATTTAAACACCAGTATTCTGTCAGGTTAACTTTTATTGGCACGTTCTCCCTTCTGCTCAAAACAGGTGTGTTTGTTATTAACCCGTTTCCCAGATGGTTCCATTAACTTTTCTGGAGAATCCCAGTAAGACTTGCTGGCCACTCTGACCTGTCATCACACCTGTACATCTACCTCCCTTCCTGGTAGCCTTCCAGCCTCAATGCCAATCTGCTAAGAGGGAAATAATGCTTCAGTATGAAGATTCATAATTGATTACTATCTTACAGATGCCTGAGATTAAAAATTTTGCAAGCTGCCAAACGCACCTGCAAATTCATGATACTGTTTATTCAGCTCTTTTCACTGCCTTGCTCACCCTGCCAGTGCATGTGCAATGAATTATTACTAACATTCCTTTATCTTATGGGGTGGAACTTTCATTGGAATGTTAATTGCATTGAACTGTGCCTTCTAACATAAAATCTGAGTTTCTGCATCCTCAGCAGATTCCCATTTCTCCCCCTCTGATTATTAAAACCAGCCACTGATGTCGTGATGGGCTCTGTTTGGGAGATTTTTGTGTGCAATGGCTGGCCTGTAACTTAAAAAATCGGTGTTATCAGTGACATTGAAGTCTTTTACTAAGTCTTTTACTTATACTAGCTGATAACCCAGGTTATGTCCCTTTCCAAGTTTGTTCATGCAGTGAAGTTTCACCAAGAGAAAATGCAAGGAAGAAGAAGAATCCCTGTATGGCATCAGTAACAATTTAAGCATTCATTCAAGTTTGTTTCCATTCAAAATACAACGTCTTGATTTAAAAATCCAGTGTTCTTAGTTCTGTCTGCACTCCAGAATTTTGTGCAGTGTTCCAAAGCATCCCTACCTTTATAGTGACTGTTCCTACTTCTCTTCTTCCCCAGCAAATCGGAGTGCTTAACCTGCAACCTCATTTATCATCACAGCTACAAAGGAGGACAGTGCTATTATCCCATTTACAAACTGAGAACCTGAGGCACAAATAAGAACAATGACACACCAGAGGTCACACAGGAAGTCTGTGGGAGAACTGGGTGCTGAACTCTGGTCATTCAAGTCGGAGGATAGAGACTGCAACTTTCCTCTTTGATGGGGGACTGAAAATACTTTCTTAAATTCAATGTATTTACAGGAATTAGATCCTCTCTTTGATAATTCTTATTATTCATTATGCAAATATGGGTAATGTATCGAGTTAGTCCAATTAGTCCTCCTTTCTCTTAATGTGAAAAATATTTTTATTTAATTTGCCATTTATTTAGTAGGAGGAATTATAAATGTTGGGAAAATCTTTATGTCCGTTACGAGAAACACATACCAAAAAAAGGAGGTAAGGCACCTGTAGCGTTTTAAGCCAGACCAGATAAACTTGACACTTCAGCCACTAGAGGGACCTCCAGGAATAGAATATACAAAAACAGACTCCACAAAAACATTTGAAGTATTAGGTGCCTTTAAAGAAAAACAAAAAAGCTTTGCAGACCAAAGCGTTTGTTTATTATGAGGTCTGAAGTAATAGGAAACATAAATTAACTAATTATTTTGTAAATTTTGTCAAGAAAAAGCAACTTTTCTGCTGGGAGGATATGAGTGTGGTGGGTTGTTTCCTCTTCACTGACTTAGTGAGGTGAGCACATCTGCTTTGAAGAGGCTCGTAATTTACCAGTAAGGTTATGGGTTGTTCTTTTGGGCAGTACGAAGCAAAAGAAGTCACTTTTTCCAGAGTTTCTGAGAAGAATATGATTTGGATGTGATGCAGACAGTCTGAAATCAGTATTTTCCCCCTCGGCTGAGTGGTACTTTAGCAGAGCCCTCAAGTAATGTCAAATTTTAACAGCAGTTTAATAGCCCAATTAACAAATGTTAATGCCTTGCCATGCATGCAAATGGTCTCTAAAAAGTAGTTATGCTGCCGCCTGGGTCACTGGATTTGTAATTAGCCATCAATCAGGGCAATGACAAGGGTGCTCTAATGTTCCCTTTTTCACTTCCGCAAAAATACAGAGGGAGCTGTGGTGTTCCTCACGTACAAAGTTTTGGGGCTCCGCAAGCTCAGCAGGCTTCAGCTTTAGCATATCCACTGTAAAACGCGAAATCCTGCAGAGCAACTGTGCTTTTGAGACACTGGAGATGAGGACACAGAGATAAGAATTGCAATTCACCCAATTAGAAAAAGATCAGGCATGTCTCTAGAATTTGGCATTAAATCATAATTATGGAACAGGTTAAAAGAATTTTTGCAAGACTTTGAATTACGTTGCATTGTTTAGCTTTACCTATTAGAATGGTCCTAGTGAAATGAAAACTCTTAATTTGTGAGATGAAAGCAACCTGAAATTCCAGTTTGGCAGAGCTGATTGTTGCACAGGTCTCCTGTGGTCTATCCACTGAGTTTTACAGTTTCCAATTTGTTTGCCTTGAGAGGTTACTCGTTGAGAAAAGGTGTAGTGGCAGGGGAGGAGACATTGCTAATACCTTTTCTATTACTCTTTGTTGTGTGGTTGGGGTTTTTTTGAGGCGTTAGAAAGCTTTTTGATGCATTATTGTTTGAAAAACCTTTGCTTCTGCCACAGAGTTAACATTAAATTCTTTGTGTTGCACATGTTTAACCTCCCACTGAAGTTTTCCAGTGAACTACCTGCGATTAAAAGACACATTCAGCCGCAGGCTTAACTGTCAGACTGATGATGCTTGACATCAAAAGTGGGTTGCCAAGTGGGTCCTGCTGAAGAAGAATGATTATCTGTCCCATGCCATTCCATACACGTGAAATGGGATATTATACGTTACAGATTAACGTGCAGGAAGTGTTCCTGGACCAGGAAGAGATTTGGCGATAGCTAGTGATTTCTTTCTCAGCTGCTAAGAGTGAAACCCTTCCTGAAATACCAGGACATCCTTTCATTAAGAGTAGTCCCCTCCATAAGCAACTACGGGGCAAAAATTTGGGGTGGTATTTCAGAATTTCAGTTAATTCTTTCGGAGCTTACTCAATGGTGTTACTTGATACTGATTTTAGCCTAACAAAGAGAAGGTTTGTGACTAATGTGAGGAGGAGAATTTGCTTTTGATGCAAGATGATGATGTAACAATCTCTTCATTTGGAGAATTCTGTTAGTCACCCTGCCCTCAGACATGCTGCCCTGTGTAAGAATGTGCACACTGAATCCTGTGTGGCATTGTGTGAGCAAGCAAATGCCTGCTGAGTCTCACGTGCTCCTGAGATTAAAATACACCGCATCTGCCTTAATGATGAAAATGAATGCTGCAGGATTTTGTCAGCCTCTTTAGTTTTCTCTTTTGGGGTAATGCCTAAAAGAATCCTTTTCAGTCACAAAAATTGCTGAAAATTTACCTGCATTAAAGAACTCAGGAGGATGGGACACTACGGGCAGCTGCTGAAACAGACTGGAGAGGTTCCACGTGCATGGGTACACATGGGTACACGTGTGTGTCTGGCACAAGATCTCCTAAAGGTATCTCCTCTTAGTTTTATCAGGCTTTCACAAGTTTTAGATTTTTATTTTTCCTACTGCCACTTTGTTGAAGATTTACAAAGAGGTGGGGAGCAGGAAGGAAGTGTTGAGAGGGACGTTTCCAAGCTGTGATGCACCAGAGCAGTACAGTCACAATTCTAGCACCACTTCTTCTTTCTTATTGCCCATGAGCCCTTCAAGGGCTCTGCCTTGAAGTCCTGCTGCTAAACAAGTAAATATTTAGGACCTGAATTCTTCAGACTCACTTATACATGGAAGATTTTGGTCAGCCAGCAACAAGAGCAAATAGAACAAGCTAACAGAAAAAATTTTGATCTTTATTGACAGAAACCAAAATTCCAGTTGGCTGGTACTGGCATTTCGATAAATTAATGTTCTTTGACAAGAAAAATGAAGAGCCTACCAAGGTTTTTGCCTCAGTCTTCAATGGCAACTTCTTTTCTCACAGCTCTGGAGTGGATGGACAGCAGGATGGGGACTGGGGGAGCAAAGTCCCTCCTACTGTAATAAAGATCAGGTTGATGACCACCTGAGGAACCTGAATGTACATAAGTCCATGGGACCTGATGAGGTGCATCCCAGAGACCTGAGGGAATTGGCTGATGCAGTTGCCAAGCCACTCTCTGTGATACTCGAAAAGTCCTGGCTGTCAGGTGAAGTGTCATGTGGCTGGAGAAAGGGAAATATTGCACCCATCTTTAAAAAGAGCAGGAAGGAGGACCCTGAGAGGACCTGTTTTCCTCCCCTTTGTGCTTGGGAAGATCCTGGCATAGATCCTCATAGAAGCAATGCTATGGCACATGGAGAACAGGGAGGTGTTTGACACAGCCAGCACGGTTTCACCCAGGGCTAATCCTGCCTGACCAACCTAAGGGCCTTCTGTGATGGAGTGTCTGCATCAGTGGACAAGGGAAGGGATACAAGGGTATCATTCAACATGAAGGAATGTCATTTATCTGGATTTCTGTAAAGCCTTTGGCATGGTCCCCCCCAACATCCTTCTTTCTAAATTGGAGACTGATTCAATGTGTAGACAGTGAGGTGAGTAAGGAATTGGGTGGATAGCTGCATCCAGAGAGTAGAGATCAATGGCTCAGAGTTCCCAATGTGTTTGAAAACAAAACAAAAAAACTGTCTGTGAGGCATAAGCCTAAATATATTCTCAGGAACTTTCTTCGCTTTAGGACTTCAAACCTGAGCATTGGTGGACAGTAACATTCTTTCCCAGAACGGCACCAATATGCTTTAAAAACCTACGAAACAATGTAAACACGTAATATAAATGTAGGCATAACCGTGCACTCAGATAGCATTCAAACAGATAATGCTAATCAGGGTTGTCAGCAGGACTGCATAGCCTCCATACGCAGCGTATCTGCTGCGTGCCACTCGCTATCTCCTGCAGCGTTACTGCTCTCTGCTGCCCAGATTCCTGAACATACTGCATCCACAGTTAAAAATAACCCAATGGGAAAAAAGGGAGGGAATTAAAGGGCACTTTAAACTTTCTGAATAGAATACTATCTGCTCTTTTCAGTCGGCTCCATTTGTCTTGAAAGTGACTGACAGAAAAGCAGACTGCATAAACACCTGTTGAAGTGTGTCTTTTTTGACAGTGATTAGTCTACTAAGAAGTGATTAATTAATGTGATCTCTGACTTATGACTAACAACTAACTGGTTACACTTCTCCTCCTTCATGAGGTTGTTTCAAGTGGAGAAACATGGGTTTCTTTTTCTTTTCCCACGTCCCATTCTATCTGTAGATATTTAATTGCCACTGAAGGCAGTATTTCAGAATAGCTGAGGCTGTATTGTCCACTTTCCAGGAAACAATTTACTGAGCATATGATCCAGGACATACTTTGCCCATCAACCAGGCTGCTGGGAATCTTGAGGATGAGCATGCCCTGTGTCTTTCACAGCAGCACTTGTCCTAACTACCAGCACTGCACCGTGGTGCTTTTCAAATGATCGGCAAAGGCGTCACATTCCCTAGACATTCTTCCCTCATACTTCATGATGATACCACTGCTTTTGTTGACTCCCAGGAAGCCTAGACAGCCATGGTTAACCCAAACTGCAGGTAGCGCAGTGCCAAGGCAACTGTGGATCTTACTGACCAAGAAAGCTGGGGGAAATTCGCTGGAAGGAAGAAGTTGATGGTCAGTGTTTTGGGGCATGCTGCAGCTCCAAATACATTACACTCTCTGCATCTGGAGTTTCTGCTGCTGTGCTAAGTTGTTTGACTAGCACTACCTGCCAACAGGGAAAACCTGCTGGATTTATACATGAGAAGCATGGATGTATTCAAGAGCCTGTAACAAAGATTTTGCTTAAATTTAAAACCTAAAGCTAATTACATAAAAGCATATGAGTTGTATTATTAGCAGATTTGGATTAGTTAAAAATAATGGTAAATAAGATTATTGAAGCGTCCAATGGAAAATGTCTACGTGTACTCAGAAAATTGTTCTTAATTGAAACTTGATGAATGGATGAAAATTTACTTATATCTCCCCATCTCCCTGGTGAATTGGCTAAGCCGTAGTCTTCCCAGGATTTAAAAAGTGAAGCAAACCCTGGTTTCTCTTTCCACTTGCTTTTGTTTTGAATCTTAAGGCTGAGGTTTATTTGTCCAACACGTTATTGTTGTGTTTTCAAACTGTTCTTTGTGTCTGAGGTCTAAGTACTTAGTAGTTTGTAGCTTTTATTAGGAATGTTTTTAAAGTCATGATGAGTCTGTGAGCAGAATTTTTTAATTGATAGAGAGTATTTCAAAAGTTTTTGTCATGCTTTGCTATATGAAAATATATAAAAAATATAGGACTTTATTCTTAGTTCAGTACTGAGTGACATTTACCTTCATAATTGACTGAGTTTTTATAATGATCTACTGACTCAGTTCAAATGTGGATTCTCCAGGAAACAGAACACAACAAAATATTTGCTCTAATTCAAGAAAAAGAATTCAAAAATTGAGACAACACAACTCTCTCTTTCCTGTCCTTGAAAACTGTTATTTAACATGTTCCCTACTGTAGCTGGGCAGAAATGGAAGCGGTATTCAAAAAAACCCCAAACCTAATTCAAACAAGAACCATCCCACAAAGTAATCTAACAGCAAACAAGATGATTTCCATGCCAGAGGAGAACTGGTGCAACCTGTAAGTGCAACGTAAGTGTTAAAGGCTTTCAGAAGACACAGAACATTCAGATACAAACTGTTTGTTTGAGTCTTAGCTTCCACGGGGAAGTAATCAGGCAAAAGATCAAGGTGTCTCTAACTGGCTGCAGCAATTCCTGCTTGTAAACACTCATCAGTGATTTAGCAGTGTGATCCTGCATAGTACTCTGGCAGGCACAAAGTGAAAATGTAACATGCAATGAGCATATCTGACACTGCATGCATAGTATCAGCCATAATTTGGTACAGGATAACAGAAACAGAGCTTCAGGATGGAACAAACAGTTTTGATTTACTGTAGCTCAACGGTGGGGCTTTCAGAAATAATTTACTAGTCTTGCTCCAATTAAATTCCTAGGATTGGGAGCTTTACCATCAGCTTCATACTATAGTGACTTATGACATCTCATGTTCAGAATCATAGCCCTCCTAAAGACATAAAGATTTAAAACAGTACTTGCAAGCTGTGAATTAAAATATCCCGGTTGTTACTCACTTCGCTGCAATTCTGTAAATACTCAAAGTAGATTAAATTATTATTATTCTAAGAAACAATTCAGCATAGTAATTCCACCGTAATATTTAAAACCCATGCCCTCTTTATTCAACGTATCTTCCTACTCTCTTCACTATCAAAGCCTAGATACCCGGCTCCATAAATATATTTGGACATTCATCTCCCTCCTCTTCCCATTTTTAACTCTTTCATGTATACACCACACTCTCTGGATTTTTTTCTCTTCTTCCACTTACATAATTCTGTTGTTTTGTAAAATAAACACAATTAAGATCAAGACATGGTTACTTAAGAAGGGGGAAAATGGGAATTTCTATTCCCACATTAAGTATTAATCCTGAAAATGTTGAAAATTGTAATACAGTTTTGTTAACTTCATATACATTAAAGATAATTATTCCCTGCATTCTCATCACTAAGTAGTCATCTATTTAACACTTTTATTTAAGTATGCTCTTGCTTTCACCTCTGCCAGACATGTTTTACCATTCAGTACCTTGAACTAGCTGACAATCATCTAACAAAATGATTTTTGCTATATAGAATAAATGTTATCGTTTATCAGTAACACATTCAAAATGTAGATTTTGATTAATTCCTTGACTCCAGGGAAAAGGTGTTTAGATATTACCTAAATACTAATTTTAAATACTTTATAATTCCTTATTTGTGATGATTCTTTGAAAGATTTAGCCAACATTGGAATTCCAGCCTAAAACCTTATGAAAATATTTCTGTCCTGAAAAACAATTCAATATATTAGGCCATGGAATATATTTGAGACTTATTTTGTTTTGCAGTAAAAAAATTATTGAAATAAACTTTGGTTGTTTGGAACAGTTTCTCATGGAACACTGAAGATCAAATTTAGATCTTATTAATTTTCTTCCCTGCTTAGCCATTTAAGTATACAATACCTCTCTAACTTTTCTTTTGCAAGGAAACTGCATAAGTAATAAAGAAATTCTATTTTCTTAGGTTCAGATAGAGTAGAGTTTCTATTCTCCGTTTTGTTAATCAGTGGATAAATGGCAACATTATGCCACAATATTTTTTAAAGATTTTGAAAAGTTTTATGAAGAGCAACATCATTTATGTATGAACATACAGCCTCTTGTTTGGCTGAACTCTGTAGGTTATGTTTTGCAGCTGGCTCCAGGATAAGGCTCTGTATAAGCCAGACAATGTTATGTTGGTCTATAAAACAAAGTGGAACACTTATATAAAGAAACACATTTGTTAACTTTGATATCAAGACTTTATCAGGCTGGCCCTCAAACAGTGAGCCTTCAAGGGTAGCGATGACATTCTTTCTTCCATTAGCCATTTTTCTTGCAGCCTTGTTGCAAGAAAGAACAGTTGCTCAAAATAGACAAACCGGGCTCTATTTTGACCACATAGAGGAAAATTTTCCTTTGAAATGCTGCTTTTATTAAGCTGGTTTGTTCTTCATGCTCTGGTGGAGGGGGGAAAAGCCTGGGTAGGACGTTGTTGGTTTAGAAACAAGTTTTGCAAAGTCTCGTTTCAACACTTCTGTTTTTGTATCCCTAAGATGGAGCCAGATCCCTCCCGGGTGTAAATCAGTACAAGAGCCCACCCGTCTTTCTTGTTTACACTAGTGAAGGATCTTGCCCTGTTTCCCTACAATTGGTGCAGCCTGACATTTGAATGGAACTGCAATTAGCAGGGTTGTTTTTGTTTAACTTTATTTAGCACCTTATCTCCCTGTAACATTCTTGTCCGAGTACCAGTATCAACCGTGAACTCAACATAGCTCTTACTAGTGCTGTTCTATTTTGAGCTGGAAGAAAAACCCCATCAGTCCAGATCAAAGAGCACCTTCCCCTTCGCTCTGGGAATAGAAATCGTTAACTAATTGGTGCAAAAAGCCATGACAAATCGATTCACACCACAGTTAAGGAAGTCATAACTTACTCCACCACACAGGAAAGTTATCCAAGCCCTCCAAATGACCTGTTCTTAATGGCCAAACATATGTAACCTTCCACAAAAACCAAAATGCTTCGGGTGAGGGACCCAGCTTGCAGAGGACGCAGCTCTGCAGAACTGTGTTTGCTGTGTTCTCCAGTTTTCCCCGTTCCTCTGCTATTCACTCCCTTTGGTTACAATAACACGAAGGACTGCAAGACCTGTTGTTTGGGCTCCTAATTCTTGTTACTATTTAAAAAAAAAAAAAAGCCTCCTGGAGGATTCTGACTCTGGCAGAGCTCTGCTGCTCCCAGGTGCTGAAATTCTGCAAAAATGAATGGAGCAGCAGGTCCTGAAGGCTTTGGAGGTCCTAAATCTGAAGCAAGGGGTTGCACCCGAGAATCTCAAGCCACCCAATGCCACAGTCCTGGGGAACACCGGAGGGGCTGAGAAGGCAGGAAGGTCTGCTGGGCTTCTGGAAGGCTGCTCTCTGCCCTGGCAGCTCCTCACACGGGTGAGAGGCCACCTCCCCGCAGCCATACCGGTGACAAGGGCACAGGTGATGCAGGCGAAGGTCAGCAATGAGGACAGTGACACTTTCGAGCGTGACACGGAGAGGCTGCAGGCGCCACGCGGGGCTCCCTCCGGTGCCGGGCCGGGGCAGCGCCTCCCGCCGGGCCGCACCGGGACTGCTCCCGGGCCCGCCCCCGCTTCCCCGCACCTTTCCCGGCCGGGGCCGCCCCGCGGGGGCCGGGCCAGCGGTGTCGGCGGCGGGACGGGGCGCCCGGCGCTGTCCGCAGCTCCCGGGGCACCGCCGCGCCGCCCGAGCCATGTCCTCCAGCTCCCCGCCGGGCGAGCCCAAGAGCCGCAGTCTGGGCCGGCTGTCGCTGCCCAGGAGAGGCAGCATGACGCCCGGCAAGAAGGCGTCGGCGCTGGAGCTGGCCGAGAGCGCCCCGAACGCCCACTACGCCCCGCTGCCGGGCGCGCAGGGCGGGCAGGCGCCCGCGGCGTGCAGCCCCGCGCCCGAGCGGGAGCGGGCGCCGCGCCTGCGGAGCGAGGTGGTGGTGGTGAGCGCCGACTGCCCGCGGCCCCCCGTCAGCCTGGACCCCCGCGTCTCCATCTACAGCCTCCGCAAGCCCCTGCTGAGCCGCAGCAGCGTCCAGGGCAGGGTCTACAACTTCTTGGAGCGGCCCACGGGATGGAAGTGCTTCGTGTACCACTTCACCGTGTGAGTACCGCCCCGCTGCCGCCGGGCACCTGCTCCGCGCTCCCGTTACGGCCGCTGGAGCGCTGCCCCGTCCGTGCCGGGGGCTCCGGGGCCGCCCTCACCCGCACCCTGAGGAGCCGCTGCCGCCGGGCCCTCCCCGCGCCCCGCACGGCGCTCGTCCTCTCCCCGGAGGCGGCACAGCGGCAGCCCCGGCGGCCCCTCGAGCCCCGAGCTTTCCAGACCAGCCCGGTGCTCCGAGCTTGAACATCGTTCAGATACCGTCTTTTGGGCTGTGGGTGTTTTGCGGGGTTTTTTTCCCCACAGGTGTGAAGTAAAACAAAAGTCACTCTCCGGGGGAAATTTTCCCTTTTTAGTTAACAAAAATGCTGTATGCCAGGTCAGGAGCCCTAATGTGTACCTATGAGAGCAGGAGCTGGTTTCAGGCAATTTTCTTCAGAAGGCTGTCTGGGGAGTTGAAATAACTTGTACATACTGAACGTGGAAATGAAGTAGGCAGCAGTGTCATCCATTCTTTATTAATTTTTGATGCATGACTCCTGCTTTCATGCAGTGGCATCTGTGTGATGCTGATGCTCACTGCACAGCAGCAGTTTCTAATTGAACAGGTGCTGTCAATTATCAGTGCTGCAGCTGTGTCAGGAGAGGATGAGAAACAGGTGATGCTCCTTTTCCTCGCTGCTTTTATTGCCCCTGGGTCCAACTCCTTGTGCTACCCATTACGACAGGAAGGAGATGGCGCTTGCAGGGTGTTGTTTAACCGCGGGCAGGTTGAAAATTGCTTTGTCTATAATGCTGTCTGTAGAGTGCAGTGTCAAACCCAAGCCAGCAAGTGGTAGGTCTGTGGTGCACGAGCATCCCAACAAGCGCCTCCGCGAGAAATCAGTGCCTTTCCATCGAGGTGCTGCTGAAGGCTTGTGTGACCCTTGGGCAGTTGGTGTGTGTTAAATGTAGGTAAGAAGGTCAGGTAGGGACGTGATGTGTGTTTATTGTATTCATGCACAAACGTACACATGTACATATATCCATTACATGTATATGTGCTTGTTCCAACAGCGAGAGGGAAAGGCGTTTTGTGGTTAAAATCCTAAGACAAAAGACACCAAAGTCAGTTTTTATGATTGCATTACTGTATTCTGATTTTAAGTTCTATTTCTAAGTGACTGTTATCCAAAGTCAATCCAGGATTTTGTGCTTCTGTTCCACACTTGAGGATTCTGGAGTGTTTAGGTCGTCAGGTTAAGTGGTACCAGCTTTATTTTAGTGGAGGGGAAACAGCTGTCCTCTGAGTCTATGTAATTGGGGGATGACTGTGTGCAACTGCTGAGATAATTGTGGGCTCCATTCTCTTTAGCGTTATGATAATGCCATCAGATGAGAAAATTAGTAATGGCTGTAATTATGAAGTGCCAAATAGTTGTGGTTGAACAACATAAAACACTTTCAGGAATCGGAGCTCCTTTTTTTTCCCCTCAAAAGGAGTTTTAGGCAGCCATCTCTTATGGTTTCTGACCTTTCAGGTGTCTCAAATTATGTATAGAAGGGGCAGTAAACTGTGTTCAATATCTTAACTAATATTCTGTAAATCTTAACAGTGAGTCTAGGAAAACTCTGAAAAACAAAAACCAAGGTTATATTCCTTTTTCTGCTTGAGGTTCTAGCTGGAATTTTAACTTTTTTATTTTGTTTTGTTTTGGTTTTTTGCAAGTGTTAGCAGTGTGGATTAATCCTCCCCGTGCAAGAATTAACATTTTGTAATACGTGTAAGTCATTGCCTGTCTCTCCCCACAACACATACCCATGGTGTAAGCGTTAGCCCCAGCATTTCCCCTCTTTCCAGAACTCTTCTGATGTAAAGACGAATGACAGTGGCAGTAAATATTCTCAAGCCTCATACTAAGCGTTGTTCAAATTCCTTAGGGCACTTGAAGAGACAGAAGAGGGTACTGACACCCTTGTATGTTTCTTGCAAGGCAATCTGCAAGTACCGTTTAGGCAGCCTCTCCCTGATTCCCACCAGCAGAGGGAATTGAGGCTTTACTGTTCACAGCCATCCCACTGTCTCCTCCTTTTTGTGGAACATAAGCTTTTGTGCCCATTAAATAATGGTTTAAGTTACTGATCTTTGGTCCATGCTTCTCCAACTCTCTTTCTGAGCTCCCAGAACAACTTTCTGCTGCGCCAAGGAATGCTCTCCTTGGAGTACAGTCCCTGCCAGCCAGGTGCTGAGTGTTGGCAGATGGATAGTTGCTACAGAGCAGAAGTTTGTTGCTAGAATTAACTGGCAAGGCGGATTTGTCTGATTCGGAGAAGCTGCTGTGTCCCAGCGTCTCCTCTGGAGGAGGCACGGGACCTGCTTTGTGCAGACAGGTTGGGATGAGGGGCAGGGGTGGGAAGGACTTGGAGTCATAAATCACACACACAGAGGTGTGCATGTTCTTCTTGCCCGCTGGAGGAAGTACTTGGTTGTTCTATTGTCAGCATGCAAACAGTCATTCATGGAATGCTAAGCTGCGTTTTACCTTGGGGTGTGCAAGGACCCTGGTGTTTGTCTCTCTTGCCCAGACGAGTTCAGGACACTGAACTCATTTGCCTGTTGTCTTTTTTGCTCCCTCTGCTGTCTGCCTTCTGCTTTATTCCGGGGGCTTTCGGCTGCCTGGGAGGTCTCTGTCGCTGTCCTCAACGTTTAGAGGGGAAGGAAAGGAAACGGGAGTGGTGTTAAATCAGGGCATAAAGACCTAAGCTGAGTAGAGAGCCCTGGCCAAGATCTAGCCCAGTGATGGGAGCAACAAGCACTGGAGGCTTAATTTCCTGTTTTCTGCGTGGTGTGGAGTGTGTGGCTGTGTTGTTAATGATATGGTGGAATTAATACAGCTAGAAACAACTGCTGGAATAGTCCATGTAACTTGCTCTGGACCTGTGTCTCTGGCTGGTTGTTAAAACACTGTTTATCAAGCGATAAGAGCTACATCTACTGATTGCCTGTCACACCCTTTTCCTGCTCAGGAATCTTAGTGGTATGTAGAATACTAATAGCTAAGAACTGATACTCAGGATTGATTTCCCTCGGTTTTGTATTGTATGTTTAGGAAAGAGAAGTTGAACACCAGGCTTTAATCCACAGATTCTAGGTTGGTATGTTTGTTTCATATTGTTTTGATTGCTGTGTGTTCTGGTAAGCAGCAAAGAACAGCAAAATACAGCCCTTGTGTACTTAAAAGATGGAATCTGGTTTTCTTGAACAGGTGAGGCCAATGACCTGTTTTCTTCTGAACTATTTCTTTCAAAAGGTGTCTGAAATACCTGTTTTCCACTATGCAAAATGTATATTCTCTCTCTTGCTGATGTTTTCCATCTTCCAGAGTAATTTGACACCCTAGTCTCTGATTAAATCAACTGAATTCTAGACAGGTCTTTTCTAAGCATTTTTCTTACCTGCTCACATCAAAGAGGAGAAACATCTCAAGTGAGCAGAATAGGAAATGAATTGCTGTTCATCATTTATACTAGATTTTTGAAGCCTGGGGAAATAGCCTCTATGGGGAGACGGAATGGCTAATCAGCTGTTAATTTATGACTCAAAAAACCTGCCAAAAAGTCCTAGCGGAGATGATAGAACCTCTTAGTTCAGCTACTTGACTTGGTTTGATTTTGTAATAAATTTCATTTAAATAGATGAAGCATCTATTAAGTATGCATGCACTCAGTTTTACCAGGGCAAGTAAGTTGTGCTCGATGGCTGAGGATTTACATGCATGGCTTCTGCAAACACAGTTGGTAATTGCTTGGGGACTGGGACTTTGCAAGCAAGAGCTTGCCCTGCGGCATGGCTGTATGGATGGCAATGTCCTGCCACAGCCACCAAATCCTCCTGGCTGTCTGAGTGAGGGAATGACTGAGCGCCACTGTTCTCGGTGACCTTCCAGGCTAGGGCATCTTATCACGCTTATCATAGCTAGCAGTGCACCTTGAGAGAGCAGCTTTGAGAGGTGAAATGTTCTGCAGCCTTAACAAATGAGGTTTTCAGCCTCTGTGAGGAAGGTGGAAAAAGAAACTTAAATTCTGCCCTCATAGTGTCCTGCTGAAATCCTTGGGTGCTGTCCCAGTGTTGGAAATGACTGTAAAGAACAAGTGAAGTTGTCAGATGTTAAAAAGAATTATTTTAGGTTTAAGTGCTCAAGGGAAGAGCTTTTACTCACCCTCTTAATTTTAAAATAAACATCCTAAAATGTGCCTAAAGAAACTGAAGTTGTGAACTGATTGCTCTTGTTCTTGGTATGGCAAGTAATGACTTCTGGCAGTGTTGACTCCCTGTGTTCTTTGAAGTGTTGGCTGTAACCAGAGGGAACAATTTGGAAACTGATGGACCATTGGTTTGTTCTATTGTGGCAGCTCTCCTTTGTTGCCACGCAAGATAATCAGCTTCTATCTTATCTCTGCATGCCTGTACCTGGTTCAATTTACTTTGCCTTTGTATAAGTTTGGTTTAATCAGCAATGATTGTCATTGAGTTTGTTCGAATCCCGAGCTGTTTACATAAGCTTGGACTGGCCGGTGGTTGGGATTTGGAAAACTGGTCTCTGGAAACAGGCAAACTCTCAGAAGCATGGCTGCATGTGTGTGCACACAAAGATAGGAAGTGAGGGCAGATAGAATATTCCAGCTGCCTGAATCAGGACTCACAGTAATCAATTATTAAAGGCAATGCAGTGTTTACACAGTGCTCTTTACATACATTACATTGTGAGAAAAAAGCATAACTTAAAATCCTGGTTTTGCCATATTTCCAGATGTTCTGCAAGCATACTTGCAAACCTACTGGTTCATACTTGTTGTGTAAACTGTTGAGGAAAAAAGATCTATAAAATAATTATTGGGTGCACGTGCTCACACATGACTTTCCTTTGAGTCTGAAAAGCATTGCAAACCAAAGTGCTGTGGTTTTGACACGAACATTTGTATGTTTAGAGATTTTTGTGGCTTGAAATCAGACTTTCAGATTATTACTTCTGTTTTTAAAAAAACAGACATAAATCCTCCAAAGTAATCATGGTTTTTCTAAGTGGAAAGAAAGAAATGTGATTTGATCATGGTCATATGCTTTTTGCTGCTGTCGATAGCAGGAATACCCGGGTTTAGCTTTTTTTGTCTCATAAAGACTGAGGTAGTTTAGTTGAGGCCAATTTGGAGCAGAGGGAACATCATTGCAACTTAACACTATGTGTCTA
This sequence comes from Lycocorax pyrrhopterus obiensis, assembly GCA_014706295.1. NCBI lineage: Eukaryota > Metazoa > Chordata > Aves > Passeriformes > Paradisaeidae > Lycocorax > Lycocorax pyrrhopterus. The sequence continues at coordinate 13,600,431 of JACSVZ010000007.1, read as the reverse complement.
TCAATGTGCTTGGTAACAGTTTTATCTGAGAGGAAAAGGGATTGGAAAGCCGACTTTAAGTACTCCCAGAAAGGAGGGAAGATCATTTGCCTGCCCATTGTCATAGCTGGTTGTGCATTTGAGACAGTGTGCTCACGTTTAGGAGTTGCTGCTGCAGGGGCAGCCCTGAAGCTTGGGCTCTTGGCAGGTTTTTGGATGCAGGTGAGACTGAGAAGTGACTTAAGGGTTTTGTTGTTCCCTCCTTATTCTCTGCATGCTGCGGTGCAGCCCCTTAGCTACAATATTGTGAGCAGGTGCTTCTTTGTGACCTATGTGATTGAAATAGTATTTCCTGGGTTGGCCAGTCCAGAGCTTCCCACTCTTGCCCTGTTTCCCAATCTGTAACTTGTCAGAAGTTTCATTTTTGCTGTGGGCTGTCTGGCTGTCTTGTGACTGAGACCAATCCAAGTTTGTGCCGTGAAGGCCTTGAGTGGCAGTGTAGTTAGAGATCAGAAGGGGTCCCTATTTCTCTCTCCCAGTAGAAGTTCTTAGGTTAAAAAATGCAGATACAAGTAACTGTGTAATTGGCTAAGAATAATAATAAAACATTTATCCAAGTTTACTTAGTAATTGACTGTCATCAGAAAGAAAAGCAGCATGAGAAACCAGATCTTCTCAATGCCAACACTAGTAGATAATGCCTGGTTTAATAAAAATTAAACCACCATCTTTGCATTATTTGTCACATTCAGTGATTGCTGCATGAAAATTATTGTGGAAATGTATTTTGCTTGATGAATGGGAAGGAAGGTGAAAGGCTAGGTGTCTTCTAACTAAAAAGCCTTTTGAAGGTGCCTCTAGCAATAATTGGGAAAATCCAGTTTCTCTTCTGAAATGCATAGCTAGATATGGTTGGCTACTTGAAAAAAAATTCATTGAGTCAAGGAAGTTCTGTGAGGAGGAAAAAGACTTTGTAATTGTACTGATGTTTAGGTTTTCTAATAACCAATGGAAGCAGAAGGCTAAAGTGGCAAACACTAGTGCTCAGTGAAGACAGGTTGTGTGCAGTGGAGAAATAAGGAGCTGTGAAATGTGTGAAATGCATACAGAGAAGTTATGCATTTTTTCAGTTCAGGCAGGCTTTCCTGGGATAGGCCTTCTCTCTTTTCCTATCATCCTTCCAGTATGACATTTCAAGTCCTTCTCTCATGTTTGCTTTCCTCCAGGAAAAAAAATCATCCTACCTTTAAAAGTTGCAGATGAATGATCTTAAGAAAACCAGTAAGTGCAGTGTTCACATTTCTGTGTCTCTGTCAAATGGTTGGTTGGGCAATTCTGGCACACTTCCTTGCCCTGGCTCCTCAAGTGCTAGGCAAAAAACACATGCAGGGCTGTGTGGATAGGCCTCTTTCAAAACTCTCATTGCAGCTGAATTAAGGCTAGAGTTGAGATTCAATTGCAGTGAACTAATTAGGCTGAGCTCCAAATGCCTGGGCGCTGGATGTGTTACAAACAGCGGTGCCAACATATGCTGTAGGGAACTGTGCACAGGCACAGTGCTTAGCTGACTTCAAACTTGGCAGTACCTCATTAATTTGGTGTGTTAATAGATTGTTTAATGTGCATTAGTGGCTGAACACAAAAGCTGTGAACACTTGCTCATTCAGTTCCAGATGGAAAACAGTGTTTTGTTGGGGGCAAGGTGTTTTCTGCCTTCCAGCAAGAGGTCCAACGTGTTTCAAATGTCTTGGAGAGTTGCCAGATGCAAATAAACCTGGTGGGGAGGCTGAGTTACAGCAGAATGCGGAGACTGGTGAGTTTTTAGGTGAGGTACTAACCCTCCTGGTGCAGTCATGCTTCATCTGGCATAATGGCCTGTGAGAACTATTATAATACCAGTCATGGTAATGGGAGAGCACAGGTATTTGCAAGGCTCTGCTGCAGGAGTAGTTGATGCATTTTTACCTCCTACCAGGAAAACATATATGTGAGAGTGTCTTTATCTCTCTATCTATAATAACACTGGGAGTATTCAATGCTTTAGTAATCAAATTTAATGTTAATTTTACCCTGTGTTTTTAGGCAGTGATTTTTTTTTTTAAAATATAGAAAATTCTAAAGCTGCTCTAAATCAAGAGTTTTCTCTGGCTTCCAGACTGTGCATACCTGGAGGACCAGAGAGGTGCTTGGTGTGAGCTTTTCCCTTGTCTGACATGACCAGTTTTTGAGGCTATATGGACTTTCTTCTTCTTTTCCCTGCTTTATGGTACAGAACAGTAAAATAACAGCTATTTTCTATGTTCAAGGAGCTGTAGGAAATTGCACACACTGCAAAGCAGGGCCTGAGTAAGTGTGTAAGTATAGTGTAAGTAGCTTAAAATAAAAAACTCCAACACCAGAACGCAATCAAAACCCCCAAAACAACAACAAAAACCCACAAACCCCCAAAATACTGTCCCACATTTACTAAATGGTAGTTTCCTTTCTTAACAACCACACTTTACAACAGAAAACGTGGAACCTGGAAATGTTACAATAAAATATAGGCACAGGGGAAGCCAATGATTTACTAAAGCTTAGTATAGCCACTATGACAAAAGCCAGGGTTTTTTTCTCTGAACTGCTTTAGTGTCAGAACTGCCAGTTGAGTGAGATAACGAATGCACATTTGCTCAACACTGACTGAGTCTCTTTTGAGTTTAAGAAAAAAAATGTCTGGTACTTTTTGCAAGGAATAAATCAAGCACCAAGTCTGCAGCCTTGGAATTTTATCATTTTGAAAGTGATAAACTGCCAGAAATAGGAAATTATGCTGCAGGTTGTTAGGCAGCCTTTAGATATTCCTAGCAAGGTGCCCGGAATATGTATTTTTATTTTCTGTCATGTGTTCTTCGCAATCAATGTGATGATTTAATATTTTATGAAAAATGTTAACCAAAGTCAAAATAAGCCTAGGATAGAGCTTCTGGATCCTTTTAAGTGTCTTCTGCTTCTGCAAATATTGGTGTGGATCTTTGAATTTTGTATTAAAGCTCTCAGTAGGAACATACATCTTACATGTGTTTTTCTAATGCCAGTGGACCTATGAGACCCCATTTGACAACACAATTTTGTCACATTTGTAATAGAAAACTGGATTTTTTACTCTTAACTGTAAAATGTTTGCATTCTGCTGAGGTTATTTAAAAAGTTAACGCTTTGTATAACTACCCTAGTATTTAGTTCAAATGAGAAATATACTGTTTTTAGTGAACTAAGATCTTGGAATAGTAGAAAATAGTTTTGTTTATCCTAACAAGTTGTGCGCTTGATCATAATCTATTAATTTTACTCTTCACACATCTCCCAAAAATAGAGCATACATTTTCTTTTGCAATAATAGGAAATATAATACATTTGTTGGAGTAATATTTGGTTTGATTCTTAAGAATTTATCATCATGTGTTTAACTTAGCTATGTGAACAGCTATTTGCTTTCTAGTGGGAGCAATTAGTAAAGATAAAAGGTAAGGACCAACTAGTAAAGAGGAAAAACCTGCATATACTCATCTCCGAAATTAGGGCAATTAAAACTGCTTGCCAGGCATTGTGCACAGGATGTGTAGAAAGAACTTAAAATTATTTTATCTAGAATAAGGCTTTTTTTTTCCCCCTGAAACACTAAGCATCTTACAGTGCTAATTCTGTATGAACTTTTACTTTGTCTCGGTGACTGTTGTCTCTTGTCTGTAGTAAATATGTTAAATCACATAACATTTGCATGCAGGTTTTTTACCATCTCGTCAGAAGTTTTGTTGTAGATTTCTAAAAATTAGTGGTCTTCCCTTTGTTGCTCCCTACTTGCATGTGTTTTAGGCTGGACAAGAACACAGGCTTGTCCCCTTTGTTTAGACCAGAGTGTGGTCACCCTTGCAATAAGCTGCTCACTGTCAGACAGCTGGAGCTGTCTGACACAAGGAGAACTGGGCAGGCTTGGATGTGTAGAAATCCAGTGCTCAGAAGTTGCTGGTTTCCTCTGCAAACCTACAATGAATTCCTGAAATCTCAGGGTTACTTCTAAATTATTTCAATTTTTCACAGTATTTTTTCATTGCAGGGCTAATATTTTATACTTTTATATGGGTTGGATAGTACAGAAAACTGGGTCACAGTTTGAGGACAGAATCACCCACCAGGTAACTTCCTTGGATTCTCTCCAAAGACACCAGGTTTAATAGCAGAGGCAAGGATTACAGAGCTCTTGCTCATCCCTTGTACAACAAAGGCTGAGGCCCTTGTAGTGAATGTATTTTCTTTCTGCAGAGTAAGGAAGTGCCTTCAAAGAATATGTTTGTTGCTGCAGCAGCTCTTGCCTTCCCCATGTCATCTAAAAATGAGCTGAAATTGGCTAGTCTTCTTTTCCACAATAAGCTGCCGGGCACCACAGCTGAAGTAAAGGTGCCTCATCTCTTGTACGGATGTGGACAAGTAGAGCAAAGGAGAATGAATGCAGGAAATGGTTGCTGCTGCTAATCTCATTCTTACACCCTTCAAATGCCTGTGCCCAATTATTTGTGCAGGGCAGTGGAGATAGGGGAAGAGACAAGAGCAAAGATCTTCCATCCTGTGGCTTCAAGAAGTAGAGAATGTCGTGTGCTGATCCTGTTAAGATTATCAGTGGTCTTTGTATTCTGTACAATGGCTTTATCTGATCTTTACAAACTTCAGCAAATAAGGTCCTATTTTTTTCCCTAATATAAATCTAGTTGAGGCTATTTGTTTTTCACCCCTGTCTTAAAGACACTAAAATGTGGTCAAACCTGACAATGAGTAAATAACTAAACATGTATTGCTTTATTGTAGTGTGAGTAAACTTCATGTGATTGTATGCTGTTACCTTAGCCGTGACCCAGAAAGTATTGATAATTGGTTATCTCAGCACTTCACACAAAATAAACCTGCTCACTTGATGTTTTCTATGTCAACAGGTCTCCCAGCACCCGAGCACTAAGCTGTCTGAGCATCCTGTTTCAACAGCGTGTTAAGTATGACAGGCACAGACATCTGAGTGTTGCACAGTCATGTCAATTGTGTGCCTTCATCATTCTGTTCATTCAACACAGCTTTGTAGATTTTATTTAATTTTCTGACATGATCTTATTTGGGTTACTACATATTCGAACCATAGAAATGAGAGAAATGCTACAAGAATGAGGGAGAAACAGGGCTTTGACATCCTGCAGGTTTGGCAGCACATGCAAGGCTGTGGGTGTACTTTGTTGATGCTGACCCTTCTTGGGTGTGTGAATTGCTTATTGTACTCTGGTTTTCAAACAGAGGTTGTGTCTTGATGACTTCTGTGGCAGTCTTTCGTTGTGTCGCTTTAATAGAAAACATTATACATCCATCAAGTCTCACTGTAAAGTAAAACAGAGACATTGAACTGACTGCAAACATGTGATGTACTATGAGAGAGCATAATCTCTAGAAATTTTCAGTGGATTGTATCTGTAGGAGTAAAGGGACACTTGCTTTTACTTCTTACATGAAAGGGTGGAGATGACATTCAAGCAGGTTTTGATACTAGCTGTTAGCTTCTGATGAGGCTGTCTGCTTTTTCTGAGGAAAGTTTTATATCAGATGCCTTTCTCTTGAAAGAAACAGCACTTGTTTCAGGAAACCTGGATATGATCTGTGTTTGTTGTAGTTGATACAATATATGCAAAATGCCATGGGATTCTTTTCTTGAGGAATTCTGCTGGAAATGACTTGGTAAGTAATCAAACTTAGTACTTTGAGGAAATCAGTCTGTTTTTACAATGTGTGCTAGCAGTCAATGTAAACTGGTCAAAACCCACAGCCTTGTGTATCTTTAGCTTCCTCCACCTCCCTGTAACAAATGCAATCTGATGATGCTTCTGTCTGATTGCTAAAGTGAAGTGCTGTGTGTTCCTTGGAATTGCACTGTCTCTCCATCCCCCTCCAACACATCTGTTAGTTTGAAGCAGACGTCATTGTCACTGTTCTTTTCATATGGTGCCTCTTGTGCCTGCTCCTCACCCTCCCTGTGTCTCAGACATTTTGGTGTGTAGAAGAGACTTTGTATTCTGTTGAATTTGAGTCACCAGTGCCTGTCAAATACCACAGCCATGGGAAACTTGTGTGAGTTTAGGACAGGAACTGAAGGGAGAAATTAACTCAGCTGGAGTGAAGCATCCCATAGGCAGCAGATGATTAACCAGAATAAAATTTGTCTGCACCACTGAGATTAGCACATACCTTGTAAACTAAAACTGGTATTATAGGGCATGTCTTTTAAAAGGTATTTAGTAACTGTAACTCTGCTTTGAATAAGTGGTTTTCCTATATAGTTAGGATATGGCATGGTAATGGAAGTAGTTTCTTCACTTTTCCTTATCTTGTGATAAATGTAGGGAAGAATGAAATGGTTTTTACAGGATAGTTGTAGGAACAATTCTGCTATTGCAATGCAAGGAAGATAAATAGTTGTGGGAAAGCCAGGCAATATGTGCTTTCTTTCCCGAAGTGTAAAATGACTGCTGTCTAGTAATGAGCTGAAATAAGTTTGAACTCATGGAATGAAATGGAGGAAAATAGCCTAGACAGTAAGGAATAAGGTCCACCTGTAAATTCACTTCTTCCTCACAACTCCTCCAAATAAATGTTACTGGCTGCCTTGTATCACTTTATAGAGGAGGAGTGGACAAGACAAGCCCCATCAACATCCCATGGACCTGAATGAAACCATGAGATTTACTGGCTGTAACCTTCTCTCCACTTCATATCTCTACCAAATTTGATACTAATCCAGATAGTTTTTAAGGATGTGTCTCCACTGCTCTCCTAGACCTAGATGTGGATTACGACTGAGCCGTGCCTGCTAGATCAGCCTGGATAAAGCTCTGTTGAGCATGGAGGCGGTGGGAGCTGGTTCTGGCCCAAAAGCTTGACCACTGCAGCAGTGTAGGGTTGTGCCTGTGCTGGGAAAGGGCTTATTAGCCTAGGTAGGCACCAACAATCCTATCTGGCACTGGGACCAAAGCTTGACAGAGGTTGTGACTGCACCTAACTGGCTAGATACACTGCTGTGTGCTATAGCATGATATTCTAGAGCAGGGATCTTCATGCCTTGTGCGTCCTTACATCATCTAGTGCTGTGGGAATGTTGATGGCCTCTAGGATGAAGTGAGAATACACGTAGGTAGCCAGTCTGTGCTTCTGAGTTTAGCCCTGGTACTGCTCTGGTACCTTGGAGCGCTTTGCTTTCAGCACTCTTGGATAAGTGTGAATGCAGTGGCATCAGGGGCTGGCTGACAACTCTATCATAAATAAGGTTTTTAGCCTTCTTACCCCCTGAGTCACAAGTTCAATGGAAGTTGGAGGCTGTTTGTTCTAGATGTGGTAAATAACACAATCTGGCTGCTCTCTCCTCTGGCACCCACGTCTAAAGCTGTTATCAGCACTGCTGTGGCATGTTTGATTTAGGGGCAAATTGGCACCTCTCTGACAAGTGCTGGAATGTCCCAGTCTGTCCTTGGGGTGTTGTTGGCATCTTTCACACCAGAAAACCCCCATCAACAGTCGTGATCATGGGCAAACACCAGCCTAGTGCACAAAAGCGCTTATCGCCTGCTAGGCTGTGCATTCATAAAAAGCAAAGCCATAAAAACCTCCAGTGGCTGGCAATTCCGGAGCTTTCTGTTAGACTTGAAAAGAAGTCCTGAAGAACACAGGCTTCTTATCAATTTTAATTGCTGGGCAGTGGAGGGCTGCTGTTTGTTTAACGTCATCTTGTGTTAGCAACTCTGACAGTGTGTTGCAGAGATGTTTCTGGTCAGCAACACACTGCTGAATGCAAAATTAAATTCAGCAGAAATCCTTTGTTTTCAGGAAGAACTCAGGTAGAACAATCGAATCCAACAGGTAAAGAAATGCAAAATGGAGTGTTAAGAACAGATAGACTGGAAGTGCATAGGACAATGTGAAGATGTTGAATTTTAGAAAGTTGGGCTTTAGTAGTTTAGATGCTGCTGTGTTGTAATTACTTTTGATTGCTGTTGAAACTAGGTTCTGTATTACCTAATCCTTTTAGATTGCATTTTTAAATGTTGCAGTAGTGCTTATGCATTTATACTAAAAATAGAAAAACTTGAGAGTTAATGTTCAGTGAATGGTCCTGTATTCATGGCACACACTATTATCCAGAATTCATGCCACCTTTAGGGAACTGGGCCAGAGATAAAATAATTTCAAACAGTTGCATCAACATTTGTAGATGGCTTTGTCTGTGAGATTTTGTTTTTGGAGTCAGCTTGCTGGATTTGAGCAGGCATTAAGTTCCACGGTGGTCTGCAACAGTATCAGTACAAACTGGTAGACGTGCAGGTTTTTGAGATGTGAAGAAAGCATTTTAAATGCAATTAAAAGTGCATCTGAACTACTTTTAAACAAAATAGTAGTAAGAAAATTCCTTGGATTTTAGCTTGAAAATTACTCTGGAACTGCAACTTTAAAATAAGAAGCTGATGTTAAAAAAAAGTGTATTTTATGGCAGCTGCCACGGAGCAGATTGACAGCAGTTAGTTAATCAGGAATAGCTGCAAAGGGAACTACTTCTCTGCTCTCAGGTCTGCTCCTTAAGTAGCAGGTGTATCCCATCTGTCTCTGCTGTGGTTTTCACACATGGCTACGGAAGGTATGTGGAATGTCCCTAGCTGACTTGGAGTGAGGCCTGAATTAACTTGCTTTCTGTAGCAGCTTGAAAGTCTTTAAAGGAGACTTGACCAGAAATAACCAATTCTAGGAGTGTGACTGTGGCTGTTTGCATTTAATTTTTCATCCTTTTGTTAAGATGGTCAAGGAAGCCCCTTGTTTTGATGGGTAATTTGTTAGCAACTGTCTATTGCCAAAGAAATTGGGGAAGGGGAACAAAAATAATATGTAGAACAGCCCTGGTGGCACTTAAAAGTACTGATAAAAGAGCATCCTCATTTTGGTGCCCCCCATGTAAATGTAGAGAATAGATATCATTGCATCTCCTAGAAACTCCTACACTTCTGGTAGCTGAAATAGCAAAGAAAGGACAATTTTCTATTTTTGTTATTGTTGTATATGTATCTGAATTCACTTGAAATTCTTTTTCTTCAGCATTTTTGTTTCTCTATTTTGTGTGTGTGTCTGAACTTCTTTGGACTCTTGGGAGAGCAGTTGTGTATTAGATTAGGAAAAGCAGCAATGAGAAGCTAGAGCAGTTGTTTACTTTCTGTGTTAAAGTCTGTCCACACTTGAAGTGGAAGGAAATGGCTTTTCCTTGTTGCCAGGATTTGTGTTGGTTTTGTTTTTTTCTTTTTTTTTTCTTTTTCCTCCTGCATGAGAAATTTCATAGTTGAAACTGCCTTGGCTTATGAAATGCTGAGCTATCGATGTGTCTATAGTTAGCTTCTGGAGAGGAACGCTCCTGCTGGAATAATGCATAGCCAAGCTACTGCTGGCTGGCTGCTTGTGTGTGATTAAACAGAAGCAGGAGCTGGAATCAGTCGATTTTTAAGTGGTCATCGGTTCAAGTTTTTAATTCAGAGTATCCTGGTGGTGTTACTGTGCTGCTGCCTTTGCTTAGATGGATGGGAGGTGTGGAGTTTTTCACTTCTCACCTTGACTTTTCTTTGCTGTTTCCTCGTATTTCTTAGCTTTTCTTTTTCTCATGAAATAGGAAATGTTTACCTTTCAAGAAAAAAAAATCTTTCTAAGCATTCACGATTCCAGCCAGGGAATGGATTTGCAGTTTTGTCTACAGCAAGCAGTTCCTGTTACTCATGAAACGGGAGTGGCTTTTTAATAAAGGCGCCAGATCTCTGCCATGCAATTACCATAAAATAACCAGTGCAGCGATTCTGCATTGTGAGCAGCTTGACAACCAAATGCTTTTTGAATTGCTTGTAAGCTCTGGTGTGGAAATAAATTCTGAAAAGCAAACTTTAATGCTTAATGCATGCCCTTTTTCTAGATTGGAAAATCTCTCCTTAACCCAGTCTAATACAAATGCATCTACATACCTAGCCTTGTTAGCCAGGAGACTTGTTGGGAGTTCAAGGAATATGAGCTCTGTAGAAGGTATGGTGCACATAGCTATGGACACCTATTTTGAATAATTGGGTGAACATTGGCACCTATTGAAAGGCACTCAGTCTTTCAGGCCTGCAATGACATTAGATACTCTGTAATCTGCTTTGAGCACAGATGATCTTTTAAACAATTTTACTGTCAGGTTGCCTTTTTGTGTGTGTGTGTGTGCAGTGCTTACCAAAAAACCACACTGCTGCATGGTGGAGGTTGCTAGGTACTCAGGCAATGCAAACAATAAATAATAGGGATCATGCTGGAGTCTTCTGATGCGGTGTAACATGAGACAGCCTCCACAGTAATTGCTCTTTTCTTGCTAGCCTCAAGCAGAACTGTCTTTAAGGCTGGGACGCATCCTTTCAAAATAGAGTGCAGTGCATGGAGTGAAAGGTATCATAAGCAACTAAAAGACATTAGTGGTGGATGGTTATGAAAGGGACCTTGTTTGGTTCAACTCAGCCCAGGGAGTTGAAGCCTGTGTCCTGGGCAATGTGTAGCCCTGCAGCCCAGCAGCCCAACCACCAGGATGGGGCTTCTGGGAAACTCTGTTTCTGAGCTCTTCCAGGGAGTTATGCAGCACAATCTGTTTTCCTTCCAGAGATTTTTTTTCTTTTTGTTTTAACTTGTATTTCAGTTTTAATTCTTCTCTGTAGGTTGAAGTCTTGCTGATTTCAGTGTAATACAATATTTGAAATGCTTAGTATTTAAAAAAAAGTAATAAAAAATTGCTGTATAAGTGTTCATTCAGAGAGTACTTAAGCATACTTTATTCTCTGATGAGATGCACTCTCATTTGTTTTTCGTCATCTTGACCTGTGAGTCGAGGGCCTGCCAAGTGCACGTTTTCTCTGATTGTAAGGAAAACCAGGAGGAGATAGAAAGCTGAGGAGGAATACAGAGTGAAGAAGGGGCAGAGGTTTGTGTAGTACCAGCTAAAGCAGTGAAGTTAAACAGATAAGTTATCAGTGTGGCGGTGAAATTAACGCAACAGGTAGGTTATTAATGAAGAGCACTCCAAGCTCTCAAAACATCGTTGGCCAGATAAGTGCAGTAACACACTGGGAAGCACTTGTTTATAGTTCTTCCTTTACCATCCCCTTACGTGTTTCCACAGCATAGAAAGTCTCTAGTGTGTGATTAGAGGCTGAGGCAGGGCTGTAAAAGCTTGGAAAGCCTCCTCGGTGTTTGCTGAATGGAGCTACCACACCTAAAGACTGCTGTCTGCATTCTTCTGTAATCCTCTAGCTCCTGAGCCATTTAAAAGCTGTGATTTCAGGTGTGTGAAGAAGGCTTTTATGAATCTATTACTATGCAGTTTTCAAGCAGCTGGCAGGAACCATCTCTCTGGTAAGTCTAAAGTTTCAGTATATAAGAGGCCCCAAAAATCCAACTAACAACTCTTCCAAGAAAAATACTCTGCCAAGGTTGACCTTAAAGGAGCCCAGAACTCATCATTAATTTTTGCCTGTACATTCTCTCACATCCCTTTAAAACATCCGTGCCCCTGTAGTGCAGTGACTGTTAATTTATTTGCTGGTGACTGGGCATTGTGTGTGTCCTGTGTCCTCGGAATGGCACGTGGCTAACTTTTTGCTGCCTGGCAAAGGGTTTTCTTGACTCAGCTTGCATTGGGTGCTGTAAGTTTCTGTGCTACCTGGCAGATAGATTTGCATATGCATGCAATTGCAGTGGAACTCTTAACTAGGTTGATCATCACCTCCCCTTCTCTCCCATTACACAAAGCTTCCTAAGCTTAAATTTGCTGTCTGCATCACTACACTTTAGCTCCTCCTGTCTGTGAACAGTGTTTGAGTCCCTGTTGTGAACCTGTTCTTTGCTTTGTTTGAAAGAGAGTGCCCAGAAACAGAGGAAAGCAATGTGTTTCCTTTTGGGTCAAACTAAAAATGGGTTTGGAACTCAATATGAATATGAAATACTATTAAATCAGGGATATTTTCCAAATTTTTTACTTGAGAATGCATCAGCTGAGGCAAAGATCAGATCCTTTGTGGTGCCTAATGCAAAGAATGGCCAGGGGTTTGGTTTTTGGTGTGCTTATAGGTCAGCAAAGCTTCAGGTGGTGGTAACAAATGAACTTAAAGTAGTAGTTGTACTTTTGTACCTAGAATATAAATAATACATTGTATGTACTGGACAGATTTTCTAATTGATTTTTATAAACTGTGGGTGACATTTTCATTGCTGTTTACACAACACAGTTCTGCTGGTAGTTGAAGATATCTGTGCACTTAGGAGTTTGGGAGAAAAAAACCATCCTGAATAACTTAAAAAAAAAAAAAAGCCAAAATACTAAAGAGGAGAAAAAAGAAGCATAAAACAAGGCAAATGCCTAAAGTCCTCGCCTTTGTATTCTCTGCTCAGCATTACAGCTAATACAGGAAAGTAACTAAATGTTTTAGTTATTAATGGCTTCTCTAGTGCATATACTAAATATCTAGAGGATTCTGATTTTGCCACATAGTGATTTTTCTTGCCAAGCTGCACTGAGACTGAAATCATTGACATTGTTGACTTAAATCTTGACAGTTGAAACCTTCAGGGTTACCTGTCATTGTGTAATCTTCAGGTGTAATTTATTTTCCCAATTTTTTGGGACGATGGGAAACAATTATGTTTAAATCTAGTTTAAAGGTGTACAGTAGCTAAGGTGACAAAGTTGGAGGGAGGAAGAAAAGCTTGTATTAAAATAATCTAGGCTGAATGGCTATGGTTTGGTATTCTTCAGGTGTTTAGAACCAGAACACTCTATTGAGGCTCCTGTAAAGACAGTTTTGCTGATAGTGAAAACTGATTCAAAATGTTAGTTTTTTTTAAAATTATTTTTCTAGAATAACATAAAACCAGAGCCAGAGAAGCTAAATCATGTTTTGCCTACCTTTTGTTTTCTATTTTCAGCATCCATTTTTCTTTTAGGGGAGGGTATATTGGGAGAGAAAAGGAAAAGCAAGTAGAAATTCTAGCAGTTTTTGTCTTGTGATGAGACCTTCTAGAACAATTTGCTCAGTTTAAGAAACTGTGAAATTTTCCCTGTACTAATGAAACAAGCAACACAAAATAAATGCATGCTAATGGTTGAAAAGCCAAAGGAAAATTGTTCAACAATTGAAAATCATCCTTAGGTAAGTTGTACATACTTGTGCTCACCTCTTTGAAGAGGTTTGGGTATGCATTCAAGTTCAAGTCTAGTATCTTTCAGATAATGAACAAAAAAAGTTAACCAACAAAACCCAATCCTCAAAAAGACAAAAAGCTATAGAAAGACTTTTTCTGGGTTTTTTTTTTTAATATATTTGGAACATTTTTGAGGGGTGGTCACAAACAGTCAATTCTTCTCGAGGCAAGAGGGATGTTAAATGTTTTCTTCCCAAGGCTACCTTAGCGCTCAAGTCCTTTGTTATGTATTTTGTTCTGTGATGCCTAGAAGAGGACCTGATGACACAGAAATCCCACCAATCCCTAGAAAATAGGGTGCTGTTGCTTTGCAATTCCCTATCTCCTTCTTTTTTGCGGTTGTTCCTTTTCTTAGACTCTTGAGTTCCTCAAAGGAGAGCATATCTTTCTAATCTGGGTGTGCTTGAAGTATGTCTAGTTCAGTGGAGTCCCCATGCTTTCGTGCCATTCTCTGTGGTTGCAAATAATTTATTGTAGTTTGTAAGTGTTTTTCAGATGACAGCAACAATGAGATGGTGTTTTGGGAAGGCAGATACATGAGAAATGGATAAACTGTCCTTCAAAGATGCTCTGCTTTTCTCTGCTTGGTTTGGCACAGCAGTTGTTCAGAAATAACCTGTTGGTAACACCTTTTGTTTAACAAGTGTTAGGCAGAACTGACAACAAAGAGTAGCCTTCATTATTCATCTGTTGTGTTAAACATAATAGTCCAGGAATGAGTGAAGAATACAGATAGCAGTCACACACTGAAAATAATTTCAGGTGTCTTTTTTTCTCCTTTTTGCTGTGGTGGCATCTAGGGACATTGATCGTTTGCACCCCTGTAGCACTTAAAAAAGCCCACCAAAAAGCCAAGAAAGCTACCAGAATGAAAGAAACAAACAAAAAAAAAAGAGGCAAAAGGTGTCTAAGAACACTTAGAGCTAGCTGCCATTCCTGGCAAGGCAGTCTGCATTAATAAGCTTGGCACTCATCATTTTATGGGTGTATTTTATTGTTTCTACATGTGCATTTGATTACCCAGAAGACCTTTAGTTTCCTGCCCTCTCAAGGTGGAAAACTGCAACAGTTATAACCATCAGTGTAATCGGACATGCAAGCAGTGACCTTGAATGTGTTGGACTTGCTTCCTTGCTTAATTTGGGAGCCGCTGGTAAAAAGCCATTCAAATGAAACACGAGTTTGAAAGCGGTGTGGGGATCTAGGGGAAACAATGTTACGAGCTGCACTTCGCATATTTACTGTTAATGAGTTAATGTTGCAAATGTTGTGATGAAGGAACAAAGGCTGTTTGCGTCAAGAGCTCCCACGTTGTGTATTTAAACCGAGCGAGGAAGAAGTCCTGTGTGTGAACAATAGCACGTGGAGATAGGACGGGCTGTTCATCTGGTGTGTGCTCATCAGGCTGGATTGTTGTGGAGTGCTGTCAGCACACCTGGGAGGAAAAGGTGTGTGGCATTCTGCAAATGGACATGCTCTTGTGTTACTCTGTGAGCTTGGAGGGGTTTTTTTAATATCCTTTGCCCCTTGTAAGTATGGTGAGCTCTCTGCTGTTTGCATCTGAAGACCTCAGAGCCCACTACAGCTGCCAGCGTGCTGTGGAGTGATCCATGGTTGCCGTCTCTGCCAGTCTGTGGCCACGGTGGATCGGTGTGTACCTGAGCCCATTCTTCTCCGAGCCACTGTGTGCACAGTGTCTTTGCAGCTGATAAATTGTATAAAAGAGGAACTCACTTTAAGCCGATGAGTTCTTCGACCTAGAATCAAAACTGCAATGAGGACAGCTTGAGAGACTGAATAAACAGCAGCACATCAAAGTGACAAAGCTAGATGAATTTTTTTTGATTGCCCAAAAGTTGCATTAATTCCCCAGATATAATGGATATTGTTTACAGAGACACCAAACAATGATCATTTGTGGGCACCCCCTTCGACTTTGTCGGCATTTATTTAACCCTTCTTGAAGACTTCCCAACTCTAAAATATGCTGTTAGAGAGCTAATTAAAATTCAAGACACACTGAAAACCTCCAAACATCCCCCTGTTGAATATTCTCTTCTTGAAAGTTTCTGCTTCTCTCTTTTTTTTTTAATATTTTCATGGGGCATGAAAAGTATTTTGAATTGGACATTTTTCCATGTTTGCTTGTTCCTTTTGCAGCAGTAACAGGTCAGGAGAAAAAAAAGGAAAAAAGTGAGTTTAGAAGACTAGAAAATGGGTGAGGGAGAAAAGAACATTATCACCAACCTTTTCCCCCGAAAGTTATGGCACAGACAGAATTTAAATTCCACAGCTTTTTGGGAAAAGCTGTAAGTCTCTTGGATAGGATTTGATCACAGTGTGTGGTGGAATATCTCAAAACATGACAGAGACAGTCCCTGGAAGCCTGGAAACTGAGCTACTCTTTAAGACCTTTAGGTAGCATCTGCTGCCAAAGGAGTGTGTGTTGGAACGTTTGTGGCCTGACAGTAGTAACCAGGCTGATCTTCTCTGGAAGAATAACTGGTAGTTGGGAAATTCTTGATGCAATTTTTTTAACCCCTGCAAGTTACCTGACAAGTCCATCCTGTTTAATGTCAGGCACTTTGTGAGGCCTGCTGGTTAAAGCACATTATATTGACTCTCTTATTTTTAGTCTGAAGTATGGTCTCATTTTTAAGTATATTTTTTCTTTTTTTACTTCCCCCCTGCCCCTAAGTTTTAGGGTAGCGATTATTGTGATGGGTTGCCATCAACAAATGATGAAGAAGATAATTTTAACAAAAATATCAAGCCACTTCCTTCAAAATTAATGCGTATTTTTTCTTTTCTGGTCCCTATGAGGACTGACAAAGACTGTTTCACACGGGAAGAACAAGGGAGTGACTATCACTTCCACACTATATTTGTGTTGGGGTTGTGGGCAGAAGTAAAAGAACCAATGACTTTATTCTCATACTAAGTCTAATGGACTCATTCATGCAGGGATTTCTCTCCCGGTGGAAATAAATTTCCTTTACCAAATCTGAAAATCTGTGGGAAAAGACTGCTAGGATTCTGTGGGACCTGACAGACATCATCAGTCTTGCGCCCTGAATCCTCTGTATCTCTTTCATGCTAAAAAAATGTTAGAAGTTGCAAAATGCCACTAGGGATCATTCAGGCTGACAGTCTTCTGGATTGCGTGGTGACTGATAGGTCGCTCACAGGATTCCTCCAAATGTCTGATTTGAAGGGAGTAGCTGTTGTATCTTTCTCCCTGATTTTTGGATTCATGGGGTTCTGTTCTGTACCATGTCACCCCAGAGATTTGATACAACAGGGTTTCATTCCTTTAGAAATGAGAAGATTAAGTGGGACGAGTTGAAGAAGGATGAGGAAGGGGATGCCTGTCCTTAGCGTGGAAAATTTTTACCTCTCACTTAAATCTTCCTCGGAACTGTATAGAACCAGACAAGGATGTTCGAGTCTATTCTGGGTCAAAGCCCAGGAAACTTGTGAATCTTTTTTGCTTGCATTTCTTTAGAAAGTATGCTGTGAACTTTATATCCTGAAGAGTCAGTTTCCAGATGGTTTCAGACAGATGAATTTTGTGATGCAAGGGATTTCCTTTTTCCTGATTGCTCCATTGTTGGCTTCTTGCCCTCATGTCTGAGGCTTGGTGGATGTAGCTTTTGTGGGTGAACTTCCAATGAAGTTGAATGAGCGCAGTTTGTGGCAGTCTTAGCTACAGCAGGACGCCGAAAATAGGGGTGTTGGCTGTGACTTTTTCAGCTGTAGCATAGAGAAAAGTCTCTGCTGTATTCTTTTGTTTTGGCTCTTTTAAAGATGGGTGCGACTTTTATCTTTTTCCAGCTGTCAGGGAGACTGTTTACCTGAGTGACAAATCACAGTGACATAGACCATCTCTCTCAGCACCCTCAGACACAGTGTGTCTGGTCCCATGTCCTGGTATAGGATGACTTCTCTCAAGTCATCCCTAACTCAGTCTAGTTTCCTTCCTGGTAGCGTATCTCCTCTTTGAACCTTGCTTCCAAGCACAGAGGTCAGGAAGATGTTGCTGGTAGAGTCTGAGGCTAAGAGGCCATTGGGTGCATTGGCTTATTTGTCTCTATGCCATCAAATCCCCCACTCCATTGAGCCTGTGTTTCCCTTTTTTAGTCTTTTGCTACTGATGCAGCAGCAGAAGCTCTTCTGGATGCCCTTGGCATTGCATCCAAGTGCCAACTCCAGCCAAGCTTTGGGAGCCTATGGCTCCTGGTGTTCTCAAGCTGTCTCCTGTCCAAGCATTAACTGGGCCTGACCCTGTCTAGTTTCCAGGGCTGCTGATATCTAGTGTGTTGAGGGTGATGTCGTGATGTGACAATGGACGACAAGAGGTAAAACTGTTCTGTGATTTCAGAAAATAAAATTATCCCGCAGCTTCTAAAGGAACTGCGTGCCTGCACAGAGCTATGCTGTGGTTTCCCATTCAGGCTCTGTGGAGTTCCACAAACCAAGGTGTCTTTCACCTTCTAAGACTGGAGGTGTGTAGCTGAGAAAAGATAAATTTTGACTTGGTACACTGATCTGTAAGTTTTAACATAAATTTAGAGGTATACAGTAATTCCCTATAGAGCTTAATCTTTGATGGAACAAATGGTATGGATAAAGCTTTTAATCCTGCTTTTCTTCTGTTCTTAAATGCGTAACAAATTTAGCTTTAAACTTCATTCTGAGTGACGACAAGGCAGTGGCTAATTGTTCTGTATGGGTGCTACACGATGTGATAGCAACTTAGAGTGCTGTATTATCATACACTGAAATGATTGCACGTCACTCTCTGTTTGTATGGTGTGCACTAGTACCTGTGAATCTGTATTTGTATTGCTTTGGGTTAAAGATGGTTTTATTGCTGACTTGGGTAAAATATCTGCACTGGAGTCACAGCTTTAGATTCTCTTTGTTCCCCTTCCTCCAATATAAAATTGGAAAGCCAAATTTTCCTGTCCTTTTCATGAAATAGAACGTCTTTGATATTTCACGCTCACACTTGATTTATTGTGTACCTAATACAGCTCGGAAGATCTTGGCACTCTGGATGTCTTTGGGCTTGATCACTGCTCGAATGCTCATTTTCTCAATGCCAAGTTCCACAACTCGGTCAATGTTAACAAGGCCAGAAAGAAATACTGGAAGATTTGCCCATCATAACATTTAAAAGGTCACACAGGTTTGTAATAAGCAAATGAAGCCTCAGCAGATGTTTGCTGCTTTATAATAGGTAGAAATTAATTTATCTCAGTCCAGAATGCTCATGTGAGGACTTGTCTTGCTGCAGAGACTGAGTGGTGCAAAGGGATCTGTGTGTGCCCACTGCAGTGGTCTAACTCCTCATCCATGTGTAAGTAGAGATCTCTCCTTACACAAAATCCTGAATCAAACAATGGGCTTGTGTGCAAAATTGTGTGCATAATTAATACCTTCTTGGTATTTGGGAAGTTACTGGAATAGAAACAGCTTCTTCAAAGAATGCTGCATTTCCACCCTTTGTTAGCTAAATCTCAGAGTATTTATAAAGCAAAACATCACCTGGCTACAGTGCTACACACTTGTCTTTGATAGGAAACACTGATTCTTACCTAATGCTCCAGATTGTTACATGGGATTTTATCTTCAACACAGATTCTTATTTTTCTAGTATTTCTGGGTCCCTTTTGGCACATGAAACTTCGGTAAGTTATTACCATCTTGTATTTGAGTTACTACTTTGTTTTGTCTTTGATAAATGCAGCCTTGCTCTGCTTGTAGACATACATGCTGCTGCTATAAAGCACATTGTTCCTTGGTTGTTTTTTTTTTTTTTAATTGGATGATTTTGCCCTTTTTCTGTTCTGTTATCATTACCAGTGGTCTCTCCCTTTGAGTTAGTCTCAGGAATAAGCTAGATGACTTTGGCTTTTAATGCCTTCAGCTTATCCACTCTGTAATTTTCTCAGTGCCATAAGGCCAACTTAGGTATTCTTACAACTTTTCTTTCTGCTTTCCCTCTTTCAAGTGAAATTATCAAGCAAATAATTTCTCCCCATGATTATGAGTGACCCTCTGTAAGCGTCCTCTAAAAGATGCAAATTTCTTACTACTTAAGCACCTACATAGTTTGTCATGGCAGGAAAATACAGAGATGGATATTAAAAAGGAAGGTGGGGACCTTTGGCACGGCCAAAGCAGTTTCAGTCTTCATCCCACATCCTCCATGCCCCCGCCCCTCAGGCAGGATGTCTCCCCTTTGCCGAGGTGGGGTATGCAGAGGTTGCCCTCCCCATATGGAGCCCTTCCTTAGAAGACAAGCGAGCACCAGGGATGCATATTGATTGGGTCAGGGTCTTTCTTGACAGTGGTCCCAGTTTTTCAGACCTTCCCCCTTGAGCTGGCTGACCAGCAGGGTGCTCAGCATTGGGCACCGGGGGGGTGGCCAGCAAGCTGGTGGGTGTGCTGGATTTGTTGGCATGGAGCAGCTTTGTCCCTTCTGCTCTGACAACATCTGCAGTGTCCGTGCCTGGGCTTGGTGGTGGCTGTACTGGAACTGGGGAATGGCTCAGGGGTGCTGACTTAAACGTAGGTCACACTGGGCAAAGGTAGGAGGCTGCTCTCCCCCTGCCTGCTGGCTTCTTCAGTGCAAAGAGCTGGCCCAGCTGTGTGAAACTCACTCTTGGAAGCCGGGTCCTTGGGGATCTATCTTCGGCTCTGCATCACACGTGCTACATGACCTTGTACAAGTCACCTAATCTCCCTGCTGTTCATTTTTCTTTGCTAGCAAATGAAGATGATAATTGCTCCATGGGTCACTGCAGGGGAAGTTTGCATGCGCTTAGGAAGTAGAAAGTAGCTGGTGTCCACTTTTTTTCTTTTTCATTGTTGACCTGACCAAAGCACGTGCTCTGTGCCTGCAGACTTGCAATACATAGCATGCAGTATGCTTTCAGTTAAGGTCAGTCTGGAAGAGCAAGGGAGCTGTGTGAGATCAGAAAGAATACTGGGGCAGAAGTTCTGCAGAACTTTAATTTCTTGGTTCGTAACATGTTTTTTAAGTCTCGGACTTTAATGCATGACAAGTTCATAGCTGGCGAATAAGAAGGTGGTGAAATTTAAGTCAAAAGCAGACTAAGAGATCTAGATACTGCTGAATTTCTTTAAAACTTGTGCCCAGAGAAGTTATGGATGGCCCATCCCTGGCAGTGTTCAAGGCCAGTCTGGATGGGGCCCTAAGCAACCTGGTCTAGTGGAAGGTGTTCTGCCCATGGCAGAGGGTTGGAACTGGATGATCTTTAAGATCCCTTCCAACCCAAACAATCCTATGATTCTATGATCTGATCTCTTTACCCTGTTGTCTCACTTAAAAAAATAAAAAATTGAAAAGTTAGAATCTTATTTCTTTTTATCTTTTTATTAGCTTAGACAGCAAGTTCATTAATCAGCACATCTCCTTGGTCCAAGCACACCTTCCTGCATACAGAGGAAGGCCGGTTTGACTTTTCAGTTGTGATTAGTGGAACATTTTCTGAAGGAATAGATTCAAGGAAGACATTTGCATGTGAGGCCTGAAAGTCCCATTTCAGAATGCAGTAATTTTTAACCAGAATGCATTGCTTTTTGAGCATGTGCTTTTTTAATGTTCTTGTAGGGGAAATCATACCTAAGTTTCTTAAAAGGGCTTTGGCACACCTAAGTTTGGAAGTGTGTGAGTAATGACATGTAATCAAATATGTGCTCTACCCTTTTTCTGACTTTTTATTACTGGAAAATGTCGTCCTAAAATACACTGGAAATGTCTGCCTAAAATACTTTCTACAATGATTTGAAGTTTTTTAATCACAATGGAAGATGCTTTTGAAAAGCTGTGCAGCTCTGTAACCATAAAAAATAGAAATAATGTCCTTAGAAAAAATTAAAAAATGAATGTCTAAGTGATCACAACTTTTGACCAGATTTAGTTTTGTGTATTAATTTATGTTCTTGACTAACTAGCAAAATTAAAGAAAGCTTTTACTCATTTTGATAACTGTAAGTTCTCAAATGCATCAGTACCAGCAGACCTAACTGGAGCTGGGATTCAGGTTGCCGCTGCTGGGAATGGCTGTGCTGAGCCTTGCTGTTTTTTTGGGGCCATCTGCTGGAGTCTTCCCTCAGGAGTCTCGATTCTCCCACACATGTCTTTCTCCAGACAGGCATAATTTGTTTCTCCAGTGAACCTTTTTTTCCCCTGACTCTTATGAATGCTTGACTTGAGGCACTTTCCATCCCCAAACTGTTCCTGGGCTCCTGTCTCTTAACCATGGTAGGGAGCAGCAGCAATTTATCTGACAAGTTAGTTTTAGGTAAAGGAGTCAGTCCCAAAAAAACCCAGCCTTTCTAACAGGGGATTTTAATTGGTTAAAAAGGAGCCTGTTTCTGGAAGTCTCTACTGTGGGAGTGATAATATTATTTTAACTTATGCTTAAGTGGCTGAGGTGAATGAGAAACATCCCTGCCAACTTGAGCAAGGCACAAAAGCTTCATAGATCACTTCTAAAAGTTCAGAGACTGTTGTTTCAGATAATGAAGCTTCTCACTGTTCAGAGTAATTGCGGGATTTTTTGTTTGGTTTCTTTTGTTTTTGGTTTTTCGTGTTGAAGTCTGTATTATGAGGGAGTTCAGTGCTCAAACGCAAATATTTTGTTTGCTGGTGTGCCCCACTTTTTATGGATCTGCAATACTAGATTTTTCTGAGCTCAAATGTAGGTCTGGAGCCAGAGTCATACTAAAAATAATTTTTTTTTATTACAAATACTCTTCTCCCATAAGTTGGTGTCAGAGATGGATGATGTGAAATTGCATCTTTCTTCCCAATTAAAAATTGATTAGGATATCTAAGAGTATCATGACTTTATTTTGGTATTTGTTGAGGAATGAGAAATAGTGTATAAATGGAAATCTGGAAAACTTTAGGTTTGTAAACTGGTTGTCCTTAGGTCCATTTTTTAAATTTTATTTGAGACCAGTGGTGCTAAGTGTCTTTTCAACAAATGGTAGTTTTATGGGATAGACAGCTTCGTATTTACTTTTTTCCTTACTTTTTTTTATGGTTGTGGCCCTTTTAGCGGCAGATAGTCAAAATATGTGTCACCATCTACTGTATTTATCTAAGAAACATTAAAAAAATAATAAACAGTATCTAGGAAGTGTTAAAGCAAGAGCATTTCACTGGTTCTGAGTTTCTGACATTCAGGGTTGCTTCAGGTGAAAGTCACACGCAGATTGCAGAGAGCAGGAATCTGCCCAGCAATTCCTTGGAGAAGGAAAAAAAGAGTACGTAGATTAAGAAAGCTCCCTTCCACACATTTTTTTTTTCTCTTTTAATTAAGCGTATCCTGTCGGCTGGTCAAGAAATTAATTTGCTCCATCAGATTATGAAACAAATGTTATGTGCTGTGCACATTAGAGATACTTTGTTATTTTCCCCATTCTGCTGCCAAAGACTTTCCAAGTAGAACAATGCTTTTGTTTGTACTGACGAAGGTGAAACTGCAGAGAAAAGTATTCTCCAATGGCACAGGTGCCGTTTCAGTAATGGCTGTAATCAAACTGTGTCCTTCAGGCTTACGCTGCACTGATGACTTTGGTGTTCCTCAGTCTTCTGCAGCTTTTGAAGTGCTTTGCATCTTTAAAAACAGTATTAATCATTGCAGGTCAGGTTTTAACATTGAAAAACAGAAAGAGTGATCCCTCTGACCCCTCTGTCTCCAATTAGTACTGAAGACTTCAAGGAAATTAAGCTTTTTTTCTGAGGAAAAAAACCTCTTAATGGTCAGGCCTGAAATTCTGAACTCCTTAGGTCTTAGCTTGTTCTGAAAAAAATTCCATTAAAAATGAAGTTGTGCTTTAATCTGGGCAAGCCTGTTTCTAGAATAATTTGGAAATAAGAAGTAAATATTTCATTAAGGCTGCAGTTTCAAAAGGGAGGTAAACTATTTTTATCTTTTGTCGTTTTCTTTTATTTGTCTTGTGACTTGCAAGGTGATTACTACGTCCTCCATATCACAATTTTGGCCTCTTTTTAGTTACTGTGAAATTTGTCAGCATAGAATAAGGATCCTAAATCTTCTACTTGACTAACTTTGTGGTTTATAAATTCACTAGGGATTGATTGGTCAGAAACAATTAGTATCTGGAACTTGAACTACATGTTCAAAAGGGATCGGTGCTTTAAGTTAAAAATCTCTTAAAAAGAATGATGGCCAGGTTCCTGGATGAAGAACACACCTGCAAATCTGATCCTTACACTGAAGGATTTTATGGATTACTTGATGCATGTGAAGTGTAATGGTTTAATTATGATGCACTTTCAGAAGTGCTTTCAAAATTTTAGACTGCTTTTTATAGTTTTTGTTACAACTGTACAAATCCTTGTTTTTAAAGAAGCAGAGCAGAAAGTTCAGTGTTCTTGATGGGTGATTCCATGGTGTTTCACTCTGCATCTTTCAGCTCTGCTTTTTTCTCTCTCGGTGCAGTGCTACAGGATGTGCTCCTAAACCATACATTCCCATGACTGAAAAGTAAGCTGCTGGAATTAGTAGAGACCCCAAGAAGCAAATGACTACCAGAGAGTTTCTTATTGAACGTCGTGGCTGGCAGCCAGTTGTGTAGGTGGAAGGACATACATTAGTGCAGTGTCACAGAGGTGGCTGAACTTGAACCTGTGGTTTCCTTAGGTTTTTGGATGCTGCTGTAATGTTGTTAATACTCCTTTAAAATGGCTGGTGGTTCAGGGCCCGGGCGTAGGATCTTACAGCATCATTTTGCCATGAGGTCATATGTTACTCGAATGGATGTTGTTAATATGCTGGCTGATCCTATCAATACATTTTAGACACATTCTAAACGTTCACTTGAAATGGCAGCTCCATCTCGAGGGCACTGAACTTTGACAGAAAGTCATCGTTTGATATTTCCTGGTAGTTTAGCCATGAAATGATGACTTCCAGAAGAGAACCCTTCAAGGTCTGCTTCTCATCAAGCCTTGCTCCCTTGTACTTAGCTTTATGTGTTACAAATTTAGTTTATTATCATTCATTGCACAGCACCACAAATGAAACTAAATACATACACAGAAATATTGGCACTTCAGAAAGGAATATGCAGAAAATATATGTATTATGGTTTAATGCCCTAAATTTTTCTGCTATTTACAAAGCCTAAAGGAGGTGGAATTCTGGAATTCCTTTGAGTCCTAAATTTGTGTAATTTAATATATTTGATATCTTAATCTTGTAGATGTACTGTGTGCTTTCCTCTGTGTAATTGACACTATTTAATATTCAAGCTGTTACATATAATGTTGGGCCTTGCAATGTTAATAATTAACTGGAATTTAATTTATTATTCAAGTCAATGTGCAAAACAATTGTTTTGCCTTTTTCTGACTTCCGTTGTATTGCATGCTGTTAGCAAGCACTTGTTACGTACAGTTCGAATGCCCCAGTAAGAGCTGTAACACAAATAATTTTATGTCTGTATTAACACTGGAGTAGCAGATGATGCAGTGTGCTCTTAGGCACTGGACTTTTGCTTCCTCATATTGTCCTGCAATGATAAATCAGAATTATGATACTATGGTGGCTTTCCCCTCCTGAGGCTGTGGCCTTCAGATGTGCCACAAAATATTACCATCTCTCAAGTCTTTTTCACCAATGAATTTTGATAAATCCTTGTTCTGGAAGCTACCTGTCAGAATCTGAGATTTCACTACAAGATAAATAGGGTTTCTTTTTCCTGCAGCATCAAAAGGCCATTCCCAGAAATGTTTAGGTGCCTCATGGCTTTTAGAGTTGGAAGCGTGTGGGCAGGTGAAAAGTAAAGTGTGCGTCTGGCAGCGGGGGGCTGTTACCCACTGCAAAGTTGGTTGTCCAGTTAATAGTTGATTATATTTTTTTAATATTAAATAGAGACACTGTATTCCTGATTAGGAGCCATTCCTGTTAGTTTGGCGTATGAAGCATCTATCATCTGTTATTACTTCATCTTAACTTCTCTTACAAGGAACTTCTTTGCTAGTTGAGTGTTCAAGTTCGAAGTCCCATTTTCAAACGTGTTTTGATCACTAAACCACCTTGAAAATGCCTCTTGGATGCAGGCCTCAGAACTGATTATAACTTTCTTGAACCATTTTCTCTTAATGTTACCTTGTTTAATACAGGGCAGGTGAGTTCAAATAATACAGCAGAATTTTTAGCCTTGTGATAGATGACTGGAATTTCCACAAACAGCTAACTTGACTGCTGGAATAATGGAAATAATTTTCCTCATAATTTTCAGCGTGGAAAACACTCTTTTGGGTGGTGAGGGCACAAAGCTAAAGCCCTTTAAGTATAGCATGGATTTCACTTTGGAAACTTGATCTGTTTAGGCTTTTTTGAGGAAATGGAGTATTGAGCATTCCTGTATTTCATGGCATGTATTTATAGAGATTTTTGTATTTACAGAAAGGCTCTGTCACCATAAAATTAAAAGCTGCCTGTGTCTTTCTGGGCTCTCTGTATTCTTTTCTGCCAGGGGCACTTGAACTTTCCATCATGCTTAAAGCAAACTAAGAAGTCAAGTTGCCACAGCTTTCAAGCATCACGTCTTTCCCTCAGCAAGTACTTTTTCTCCCCTAGAAATAGAAATACGTCTGCTTGCTAAATTCCTCTGCTTTCACCTTAGGAATGTTAACCTGTCATGTAGTTTCTCTTCCTTGTTTCTAAGCTGTAATACATTGAGGGTGCCATGTTTCTCCCCCCCAGTGCCCCTAGGAAAGTGCAGCCGGGAGCTGAATGTGGAAAGGCTCAAAAGATGATGACAAGACTGATTTCTGTGAAAGCATCTGTCAACTATACCTTTAAATAATTAAAGCAGAGGTTCATAATGGAAACCCTGGTGAGAGCACTTATCCCAGCTTCAGATCTTTCTCACGGTCTTTGTCTTACTTGCCAGCACGGATGAAAGTGCCTTTCAGACACACTGGTTTAGCACAAAGGAGCTCAAAAAGGCATTTGGGGGATCAGGTGAGGAGGTAGGCCAGAGTTGCTCAGGTCTGGTACCACTTTTGTGGCATTTGGAATAAATCACATTAAGTATCTGTCCAGGTCAGTAGCTCAATCTATGATTACTTCTTCCCTATTTGTATATTTATCTGTTGATTTTTAGTCCCTTTCACTGTTTCACTCTATTCACAATTGAAGAATAAAGGATGCTGTCAAAAATATTAATATTGCTTCCCTGTCATGGAAGGGGTTTTAGGGAGCTAGAAATGTGGGTATTTCTTTACGAAAGAAACATTTAGAACCATAGCCCTGATTGGTACTGCCACACAATTAGCATCCAACTTTCCATGCACTAGTACATCAGGTGTACGAGATTGTGGGATAGTGCCTTTCTTCTTTGGTGTGGAGGCAGTGTTTCCTTTCTTCTGCCTTGTTTTACTTCTTTGGGGCAGGATACTTACTTGGCTACCTCTAGTATCCAGGAGCTGCTCCCTAAGGAAGAAGTCTGTGAGCTGAAAAGTTGACCAAGTCCAGTTTTCTGCAGCATTGTAAGATGCATATGCTTCAGAAGTCACAATACAACGTTCTCTGATCTTTAGTGGGGGAGGCAAAGTGATTTGTAGCAGTACAGCTGTGATGAAAGTAAATGGAAGGGGAAAAAAAAAACCAACCAAAAAGCCAGGTAATACATAGAGCTCTTGAATTGCTTTGTCAGATGAAGCTAGCAAAGTAGTGTTCAGCCAGGCCAAACGAGTGAAACCATTGGAAGTAAATATTGTTACTTGTTTAAAGACATATTATGTATTAAGGAAAGTAATTATTGAAAGTATTTATTTTAATAAAGAGTATTTTATTTAGAAAGATTTATTTAATTTAGGTTTGATAACAGCAAAGCAGAGGAATATTCTAGTCTTGGCAATTTTTCAGAAGCTGCGTTTTATAGTCTGAGAACTTTTAGTAATTTTCTTCTAATATTTGCATACTAAATTATAAACCAATTGTATAAAACTCCAACTACAAAACAAGTTTTACTTGTATTGTGGCACTCAGTTGCTAGAACATTTTTCTTCTCCCTCATTAAAAGAACATGTCTCCAGAAATGGCTGATAAAAAATGACATGTTTTTCCCTGGTTAAGCCTGATGTAAAGAAAACTGCAAAAATTCTTTTGATTTCTAGTATTGGGTGATGTGTTTACTGCATATATGAACTCACCCCTTCCATGCCTGTCATGTTGCTATGTTGGGGTTTCATGTTAATGATGAGGCGCACTGGAAGCTTGTTGTGAACTGTCTGGGGAGTGCCGATAAATTTTCTGCAGTCCAGTGGTTCGCATCTCTGGGTCATGCACTTGTTTTAAACGTAGCGTATTCATTTTCCACTTTCTTGCACAGTACCTGTCATCTTTTTCCTGTTAATCCATGCCTGTTCTCAAAGGAACCAATACCTCGTTGCAGGATGCAATAACATTGCTTTTTGTGAGTAGTTAACCTTTCCTCTTGAAGCATCTTGACGTCTGGTTTGCATTTCTACTGCAATCATACCCTTTGCCAAGACCTTACAGGCCTTTCCTGCAATAATTCTGGTGCTGTATCCTAAATTACTTTTGATTCATTGTGTGCTTTGTGCTTTGGTACACTGCCCGTAATTTAAATCATTTTTACAGACTTTAACCTCCCAGAAGAGCCAGGTGAGTGTGATAGAAGCCTTTTCTATTTAGCTGTATAGTTAACCTATTTTTCATAGTATCAGACTAGCCTGTATTGTATATGATCTTTCTTGTGCAGTAAAGCTGGTTTCTCACACGGGAGCCAGAAGATGGCATTGCTTTGACAAGGAGTCATGGAGCTGGTTAAAAATTATGCCATTGTTTCCTTCAGGAAGCACCAACTATACTTTGCCTTAGGAGCTGGAACAAATACATATTAACAGGAAGCTCTGTCTGATAGACCTAAGCTAACACAAACAGAGCATTTGCACTTGGTCTGTTGGAGGGTTTTTGATGGCAAGTGACAGCTGAGAACAGTGACCTGTCTACGAGCTTGACCTGTGTTGGACGTAACAGAGAGGAAGCGTGTGTTGGACGGGAAACTCTTGTAGCCAGTTCCTAGAGGGAATCATGCTTCTCTGCATGAATGTGAGTGTGCTTCCCCTTCTGCTGGGCATCCTCCTGGCACAGAGAAGCTGGAAGATGGGAAGGGGCTGTACCCCTTCTTCCTTCCCCTGCCTCAAAAACAAAACAGAAAAAGAGAAGACAAATCCTTAGAAGAAAACCATGCAAAGAGCCTGCATGGCCAGAGATTTAAAACCCTATTTTAAAATTTTTTTTTATTGGCCCTAAGGTACTTTCTTGTGTATTTGTTCTTTTTCAAGCTTGTTTCATCTTCAGGTATGGTTTGTGTAGGTTGCTGATCTCTTAACTCCTTAAATCCTACAGTGGTTTTTCTCCTTTTTTCATGCTAATGCATGAGCAGCTACTGTAGTTGATAAAATTAATGCATTATTAGAAGTGTTAAAGTTGGCTTAAGGTATGGGCAAAGAGGAATTGAGTACAGAGCTTCTTCTTTCTAACCATGTACCTTCATTAGACCATTCTCTTATAAACAAACTTTTTTTTTTTTAATGGAGTAAGTGATGGAGGAGCTCTGGTGTCCACCGGCTGGATAATTAAATTCTTATTTAGTTTTCTGTTAGTAGCCTGGCACTGTGCTCTGGTATTCCATAGTCATGACAGGATTAGTGTGTTTTGAGTATTCAGTTTAGACTTGCTGAAGGGTTCAGCATAAGTCCTACACATACGGGGTATTTACTTGAGTGAATTTCATTAAGGATGAAAGTTTTCTCTGCCTGGTGAAATCCTGCTTCTTTGTTAAAAAACAACCCTGAGTTTCTCACCTTTAAAAGCACTGGTTGGTATTTGTACTTGACACTATACTTTGATGATGATCCCATTAAATAAATTACCATCCTGTACTAGCTTCCTAGCAATGCTGTTTATGTTCATAGACCTCTTTCTTATCTTATTGTCAGCTGTCCTTTATTTTACAAGTTCTGCCTGTTCCCCTTCTTTTACCTTCTCTTAGATTTTTTTTTTTTTTCCTCAAGCAATCCCAAAATACCTTGAGTGGAAGAACAAAGACCTGGTGCCTCACTGCAGTAAGAAATTACTTGATGTGGGTTAGTTCTGAATGTTTTCTTGTTTGCACTGTGGAAATGACTATGCGGTACTGTGTGAGGTAGTCAGGGATTTATTTTGACTTGGAGAAATACAAATTTGCTGAAGTTTTTCAGGAGGATTTTCCTCATGTAAATTAAGTAAGGAGTTACTTCGCTGGCATGGAATGCAGCAGAATGCATGACAAAATGAAAGCATCTTCAGTGTGTCTCTTACCTGAAATTGTCTATCTAAAACCTCATTGCAGTAACTCTATTTGTAACCTGGAAAGCTGCATGGAAATGTCCTTTTCTGATACCGTTGACCTTTGAGTTCACAGTCTGAAAAGTGTCAGTATGTGTAAGCCGTGGGGATGAAAGATGAAATAATGGTGCTGTCATATGTTTTAATGAACTAACGTGAACTGGATATGCAGCAGCATTATAGTTTACAAATTATGATGTTTGAGATAAGAATCTGCCCAAAATTAATCTGCACACTCGTGTTGTTCATTCTCAATGTCATCCTTCCAGTTCTTGTAAAGCTCTATGCTTAGAGGAAGTTAAACTTTATATTACTTCATTTACTTAAGAAACCTGTCACAGTTAGAACCTTAAATGGCAAAAACAAGTTATTTACTCTGTAAAAAAGACCCTCAAACTAACAAAATACCACAAAACAAAACCACCCTTAAGTTACAGGATAGATGGCTGGTCATGTGTGTTACTGAACACAGCTGTGCGTTCAAAGAAAGACATTCCAGTTGTGTAAAAATAAGGGCAGGCAGAGATTCAAGAAGGGGGCTTAGGTAGAGTGTTAAGCACATAGAAGCACACAAAAGACATTTTCTTTTTTTGCAGAATATTTTTTTTTAGCTACAGTCATTTTCTCCAGTAGACAGAGGATGAACTGCAACTATCTATTGACCTCATGCTGAGCACAAAAAAGCACAGATCCAGCAGTTACCAGCTAAAATAATATTCTCTGTATGCAAGGGCACTGATAGTTGGATACCTTCAAGACTGATAGCTGTAATGAATAAAAATGGTTAAAAAACCCAGACTTATGGTAGCTCGTAAGTGACATTGAACAAGGAAAAACTGTCTGTCTTCCTGGCTGGTTAGAGCTCAAGTTCGTATAAATTGAACTGAGCTTGCATGTCCCTTCTCCTCTATTAAGTGTTTTTAAGGTTTCAGCTCAGTTTATAGCCTAATGACAACCTTTTCCTGGTTTGTGGTAAGACTCCCACTGGCAGCACGTAAGAAACACTGCAAGAAGGAATGAAATCTACCCACATTTTAGTGCTGGTTTTGATGATAACAGCTGCATGTGCATGAGACTGTATTAATCTGGTAAGTACTTCCAGCGTGTCTCATGCACCTTTTTTAAAATGTTCCTGGTCATATCACTGGCCATATTTTATAAACCTTTATCAGTTCTCCTACCTGTGACATTCACTAAATGAGCATGGTTATCTCTCAGTAAGTGGTTTATTGTTCCTTTGATCATTCTACACATTGTTTCAAGCCACAAAAAAGTCATGCTAATGTTCAAAAATCATAGTTAAATATAGAAAAAACTCAGCAGCTCAGGGCTGAAGGCTGCAGAGTACTGATAGCTACCTATAATATGTCAAGTTCCTGCAGCTGTCACTGAGGTCAGGGAAAAAGTCATAGGTCTGTTCCGTAAGTCAAAATATATCCTAGAACAGTCAGAGAACATTAAATCCACCTTTAGCTCTTAATACATTTCCTATCTGTTGCTAAATACAGCACGTATGTTGGCTGGCTGTGTTTCCTTGTCTGCTGAATGATTCTTTTTGGAAATGTTCTGGCTTCTCAAACCTGTTCAAGACAAAAAATTACCTGTATTATCTGACTGACATAATGAAGCAAGACAAAAACCTATTATTTATTAAATGTTTGCCCACATACACACACCTATGCAGATGCTGCCTTGTGTAACTCTCTATACACCTGTGTCTGTGTTCATGCTTTTCTTATTAGAGGGTAATGTAGCACAGACACACATCCCAAATCCATTTACAGGCTTGGAATGTGTGTTAGCTCAAAGTGTGACGGGAGTGCTGCACGCCGGTGTTGTTCCATGCACGCCGAGATCTCCACTTCTGGGTCTGGCTCCACCAGGTATGCCATGCCTGGGAAAACTGGGTTGAAAAGACAACCAGAGAAACTGGCTTCAAGTAAAATAGTGCTGTCTGAGAGGGCACAGGTATCCTTGTACTAGTCTACCAAAAACTGAGTCCATGACGGAAAACATCTGCTGGTTTGCAATGTCTACACTGCTTTGACAGTGGTGGTGTGGTTTCACGTCAGCAAGTACGGAGATGATCAGCCACTTGCAAAATTCTTGGTGTCAGAAAAAACATAGCACTGTTAGATGTGACTTAACCACAAAGCTATTTTTGAATGCTTCTTGTGATGCAGTATCTGTGACTTATCTATGTACAAGCAGATGCTACTTTGTAAGCTGGGAGAGATGATATGGAAAACTTCACAGGCTATCTTCTCATCTCTAATGCTTGCTTGGCCCCACAATCACAGAGTGAGATCAGAGCTGATGAGAGCCGGAAGTCATCACTGCTTCCTTTCTTGAAGATGGTCACATTTGTGCATAGAGGGCAAACAAGCAGTGGGTTTCAGGAGATAATGCTGGTGGTTTCCAAGAGATGAAGCCTTGTCTGACTGCTAGAGTTCAGTAAATTCCAAAGTTCTGCTGACTGTGTCTCCTTTAGAGGAAAAATGTACTATACTGGAGTGGAGTCAGTTGCCCATTAATTTGTCTGATATTTGCTGTCTGGATGAAGAGTTTACATGCTTAGCATCTGTATCAAGACAAGCAATTTTTTGTGGAAAATGTAGTAATAGCAATCACAGTAAAGTGATAGTAAGAGTCATAAGGTTATTTTGTGAAAATTGTAATGTTTGCTTTTCTGAGGCTGCCTGGTTGAGTTGTCCAAGGATGATTTTGGCATGAGCAAATTCAAGTTTGAGGCAGAGTCTGTCCCTGCAACTGTTGTTCGTAACTAGCTCCTGTGGACTTGTCTGCTGCCTAGGCAGTACCTGAGGATCTGTGTTCCACTTCTGGCTGAAGAAAGAGGAGATAACTGTCAAAAAAGAGAAAGGAAAAAAAAGTGCCAAACCTCCTGTTTTCTGTTTTACTGGTGCCTCACTCCCTTCTTATGCTTCAGAGGTGGAGGAGAGGGAGCCACTAATACCAAAATAAAAACAGGGTAAGGGCTGAGTGTTGGAAGGCAGCAAACAGTAGGCTCATGGCAGAGGAGGACGCAATGTATTTTTGTTTAATGTCTTAATTTTGCACCTTCTATTCTTTATGTGCAATTGATCTAAGCAAAATAGCAATGCCAGTGTAACAGGGTGAGTAGCTCAGCTGTGGTGCTGCACTGGCACCTTGTGGGTGTTGTCTCTCTCATGCCAAAGAAAAACACGAGAAGCAGCAGCGTCTGACCAAACATCTTTGTTTTGATTGGCATAATGTGTATTTGTAGTCATGAAGGTGTCTCATGCATCAGCCTGGAAAGAGCACAGCAGTGAATTAAAAGAGCTTTTCTGGGAGTGAAAAAAAAATAAATTGGTAAGACTGAAATGGGTCCATGTGCATGAAAACCCATAAAAGTAGGTAGTGGGGTGAATGGCACTTGATGCAGTTCTTATGTCAGCCATCAATTTCTCTAATAGGAACAAGCAGAGAGATTTGGCAAATGATTGACCCTAAGTTTATTGTTTTGTCACTTTTCAACTTTAATGCTTATTAGGGTTTTGTGTTTGTTTAGGAAAAGGACAGAAATGGAATAGTCTTTGCTTTGTTGCCCCCTTGTGGTTTCATGTGTTGGCTGAGTTAAACTTTCTAACATGTCTGCTACTGTTGAAGGATACAGTAAATGTGAATTGGTAATGCTCATCTCTTGCAACTCGTTGTTTGCTTTGAACTGGTAATTCTATGTATGTTGGACTTTGTATCCAGAGAGCCTGAGCTATCTCTGTGCAACTGAACCCATTTATGTTCACATTGTCATGCATATTGTTCTTATGCAATTGCAAGAATATTGCAGATAGAAGGGCTGGACACTTTAGGGAACATTTATGTTATGTTTCAAATGATTGACTCGCCTTTGCATTCTCCTGCCCTGTCTGCACAGCTTACTTGTGCTTAAGAATGCCCAAAGTTAGAGATACAGGGTAAAATGAGAAGACTTTAGAGATTAATCAAACACCCACATATTTATATTTTGCTTAGGTAAAGGTATATTTTTATATGGGTACTTGTATTGATGTGTGATAATCTCTATCCTATTAACTTAATTTCATTATCTATTTGATTTTTGTTCCTAATTACCTACAAACTTTCTCTCCACTATTTGGTAGTACAATCTCAAAGGTCAGATTTGATCTGAGAGGTCTTTTCCAACCTTCATGATTCTGTGATTCTGGCATCGTTTTTCTGTGTGTGCTTTGGACTTGCATAGACTGTATCTCGAAGCAACCATTGAGCAGTGTAGCGTATGTCAACCTTAACACAGTTTTCTTTTCTTGAGTGCTTGGTCTTTCAAAAGATTCACCAAAGAGGTGCTCACCTACCCAGAGCCTCTTTCACATGACTTCAGCTGAGCTATGCCAATCTGATGTTCTGGTTTAATACTTCTCTTGAGTTCAGTTTTATTCATTACTTCAAATCTTTTTTGTTGTGGGTTTTTTTTGAATTAAAAATATGGTTGACTGTTTTAGAGATCTCTAGCAGGGTGGGTGATTTAGTTACTGGATTTTGGAGCAAGTTTCAGCTGAGTGCAAAGGATTGGTGTTGCTTGTCTCAACAGAATTGTGAGAAATAGCCCTAACAACTAACTTTGTGTTTAACAAGTGTATGTTTTCAGTCTTGTTGATTGCTGATGTCATGTTTTTAAAAGAAATGGGTAGTCCTTTGGGAACTGGAAGCTGCCTATGCCTAGTGTGTAGCTGATAGCATCCAGTTTGCATCTTAAATGATTTTCTTCCCAAATGCATTATGTTCCTTTAGGGGAAGCAGCAGTCCTGTGGGTGGTGGGCACAGATGAAGCTGCTCAGGGAAGGGGTTTGAAGGCAGAGGCTGCAGGGCTGGGCAGCCTTGCTCCCCAAATGGGGAAAGAGGATTTCTGGGAGGTTGCAGACACTTGGGCTGTTTCCTGCAACTCTCTGGCTGTCCCAAATCTTATGCTGGGAACCAGGACCCCCTCCTTAAAGACAAGTGTGTGTTTGCAGCCCCGAAAGCCAACGGCATCCTGGGCTGCATCAAAAGCACCGTGGGCAGCAGGCTGAGGGAGGGGGTTCTGCCCCTCTACGCTGCTCTGGTGAGACCCCACCTGCAGTGCTGCATCCAGCTCTGGGG
This sequence comes from Lycocorax pyrrhopterus obiensis, assembly GCA_014706295.1. NCBI lineage: Eukaryota > Metazoa > Chordata > Aves > Passeriformes > Paradisaeidae > Lycocorax > Lycocorax pyrrhopterus. The sequence goes on along the minus strand of JACSVZ010000007.1, from coordinate 13,565,566 downwards.
TCCCAGCACAGGAGGGACATTGACCTGTTGGAGCGAGTCCAGAGGAGGGGCACCAAGATGATCAGAGGGATGGAGCATCTCCCCTATGTGGAAAGTCTAAGAGAATTTGTATTGTTCAGCCTAGAAAAGAGACGGCTTTGGGGTGACCTAATTGTGGCCTTCCAGTGCCTGAAGGGAGCCCGCAGGGAAGATTGGAGAGGGACATGGCATGTAGTGACAGGACAAGGGGAATGGCTTCATACTGAAAGAGGTATTAGGGTATTAGTTATTAGGAGAAGAAATTCTTTACTTGTGAGTGTGGTGAGGCACCGCACAGGTTGCCCACAGAAGCTGTGAATGCCCCATCCCTGGCAGTGTTCAAGGCCAGGTTGAGTGGGGCTCTGAGCAACCTGGTTTAGTGGTAGGTGACTCTGCCCATGGCAGGGGTTTGGAACTAGGTGGAATCAGACCTACATGGTGTTTCAAATGCCAAAGTTTATTTATTTGGTCCTTTTAGAGATCAGTTATAAAAGACAATATAGGCAGAGCCTGTTAAACTTTGGCTTAGCTGTGATTTTTTTTTTTTTTTCAGTTTATTGGACTTTGGAACAGCAAAAAGGCAAATATTTGAAATATGTTTGGGGGTTGTGTGGTGATTCAGCCATAGTAATCCTTACAATGGGAAAGAGCAAGGAATGATGTTTTCATGAGGGGCCAGGAAACAGCAGGTCTTAGAGGTGAACTAAAGCTAGTGTTATCATGTGGTTTCACTTGATAATGTCCAACCCAAAACCTTAGTGTCTGAAGAGAAATAAACTGTCCAGCAGGAAGCAGGATCATGCAACAGTTACCAGCTGTGTTTTGGGATAATCCAAAACCAATGACATTTCAGTGTAAACAGATGATTTGTGATGGCATAATTATCTGTTCTCCCTATAGGTTCTTATTACACTGCATTGCATTATTTTCACTTTTTAATTTCTTTTTATTTACAGCTTCCTTATTGTGCTGATATGCCTTATCTTCAGCGTGCTTTCTACAATTGAGCAGTATGCAGCTCTTGCTACAGGGACATTATTTTGGATGGTATGTATGTGGACATGAATATGATTGATGTGTGTTTGTTCTTAATGTGCAAATTCTGATCTCCTGAGCTAACACCGTATCGAGCAGAATGTTCCTTATGATTTGATCGACAAGAGACTTTTCTGCTTTCCCCTCATGAGTCTCTAAAGCCACAGAAACACCAAAAGTCATGGTAGCCCAAAAATGAAGTGGTACCCTCTGTGGCCTATACTGAGGACATCTGTGGTGTGTCCAATACATACATCTATTCTAATTAAGCTTGAATCCCTCCTATTGCTTGGGTTAATCCTTTTTTCAGCCATACTGAAGACCAGACACCTGGCCATAGCAGGGGAATAAAGTAAGTGGAAGTCCTTTCATTTAGTTGAAGTCATATCCAGCTTTGTTGCAGAAGTGGAAAACTCCTGTATGCCCATTGACTTCAAGACATCTTGCTCTACGTGTCTTACGCTCTTTCCCTTCAGCAGAGAAAACGCAGTCCCCATGTTTGTAATACACCAGTGCTGCAACATAAATGTATCGACAAATGCTTCGGGAGCATTAGTGTCCTGCCAGCTTCCATTTCATTGAAGAGCCTTAGTTTTGAGGTTGGAGAGGCATGATTTTAAACGTGCAAAATTTTATAAATTTGTTGTACCTCGCTAGTAGGATACCCCCTGCTAAATCATGGATTTCTTTGTATTTGTAAATACCATTATTTAACTTGTGGAAACACTGTCACTATATTGAGAAAATGCTAACTAGCAATTTTAAATATTTGTTCAAAATGGGTAGCAATGCTCCAGTAATATCATTATGCATATTACCACTATTAACATGAAAAAGTTCACTGAAGACCCCCATCAATTGCAGTAAATTCTTTCTATTTATCTATTAATTTTGCTGATGTTCTATACCTAATATGAATGCTGTAAGAATAAGAATATATATCCTGGTATATTATTTTTAACTAACTTGTAAGTTGTTTGAACTCATAGATGTAACATAATTAGTGCCAGCTAAGAGCATCCATACATTTATTTCTGCATTCAGTACCTTTTTTTTTTTTTTTTTTTGTGGTTTGGACTTTCTTTTTGTATGTATTTAAGTTGTTTTGGGTTTTTTACTCCATAATGAGTAGGGTTTTTAATCCATAACTTCTGCCAATGTCTGTGATGAATTTAACTTCCGGTAATGTTTCACTCACCTTTGCAATATCTCATAATATTTTACATGTGTGTTGTCTCGGTGAAACAACTTCTAGTGACAACATAACTAGTAAGGTTTCATTCCCTGTCCCCACCCTGTGAAATCATGGAGCTTGTTGTTGTTTGTTCATCCTGTGTGCAGTGTGTGTTGTCTGTGTCTGGATAATACAGGCAGTGTAAGGTGCATGCAAAGCGTTCAGGATTACACACAGTGTGTAATGGATTGTGTGTTTCTACTATTCTGTATTATCTTGCTATCTAAGTAGTGAGAGAATTGGTGAATGGTGTATCAGTGTTCTTGTTCTACATAGTGAGAAAACCTGTGGCTAATTCCTAAAATTTAAATGCTACTGTCATGGTTTTTATGGGAAATAAGCAGTTGTCTGTTTGTTCAGTATTAGCACAGTCTGATATTGTTTTCTTAAAGGATTAACTATGGTTAATGAACACAGGTTTGATGAAACCTGTGGGGATTATGGGGAGCCATCAATCCAAAGCAGTAGATGGGCCAGTGTGCTCTCTGCTCTATCCAGTTTCTGTGGGAGTTGTGTTCCAAGGAGTTGTGGCATCTTGAAACACAAATATGAATGTCAGACTCTCATTCCTGCTGGCGTCTACCTAGTGAAATTTCCCATTCTTGTTTCTTATTCCTTAAGAGATTTTTCTTTGACTTTAAGATAGCATTACAAGTTGTTGAAAATAGATGTATTCTTAGAGGGGATTTAATCACAGAGGGCTGGTTGAAGAGAGACTGCAAAATGGAAAGAAGGAAGTAAAATGAAGTGTAACAGCATGTAGGATTAAGACACAAAACAGGAAAAGACAGAGTGCAAGTTTCCAAACCAAGTGGTGCTGTAAGGAGGAATGAAGGCTTAGGAGAGCAGTTTCTACTGCTCTGCGGCAGGAGTTAATTTCTTTTTTGTGTCTATAGAAGGATTTTTAATTATTTGTCAATAATGATTTTTATTCGGAGCCAGACAATTCAAGCAGGTAACATTGTCATTGTCGGTGAGCAAAGGAGGGCAAGCAACTTGATTAACAAATTAACACTAAGTGAGAGAGAGCTCAAAGGAGCAGCAGTGTACCAGTAACCCACCAGGAGCATGGGAATCCTGAAGATGGCTTTAGCTTGGGCTTAACTGGGCAGTGAAAATGGAGAAACTTTGGCCATGTAGAGTTTGTGGTTAGAGACTTCAAGTAATCCATGAAACCTGAGTTGCATAGCATTGAAGATATGTATTGGGAAAAGAACAGAATCTGTTCCTCCTGACTGGAAAACTAATTAAACAAGACCATTTAAAGCACTCATGATTAATAGCTATACTGCTTTATTTCCTCCAAATAGCCAAAGTATTTGGCTCTGACCCTGTAAAAGATCTGAGCACCTGCATAACTTCAGCAGGTAGTCTTTTTGAAAGCAGGGAGCCTAGTCACATTGAAGTTACAGATAGAAGCTGAGCGTGCCTTTTTCATGAAGAAGAATTTCGTGCCTCACTAATATAGTCATACAAGATATTACAATAATATGAAAATAAAAGCTAAAAAAGTTGTTGGTATTATATGTATACATTATTTTGATTTTATTCTGGAGCTGCTTGTCTTAAAATATCACCTCCCATAGCACAAAACAGATCGTGTTACGCTATCAATAATTTTAAAGCATTAAAAAACGCTTCTATTTCTCATAAAAGCAAGAAAACGCAATCTTAACATTGGAAAAATAAACAAGGGCAAGTTTATATGTGTTCTAAGTGGCGTTCCAGATTTAGACAAAAAGCTTACAATTAGCTGCTGAATCTTTCTCTACTTGTCACCACACTTCACGAGGCAAAGAGCCTTGATGAAAGCTATACCTAAATGCAGTTGTAATGGGAGATTAGGAGAGAATTGGCCTTTTGTTCGTTTCCAGAATGCAGTGAAAACTGTTTAAATTTGCATGTGTTTATTTTCTCTTTTTTTCACTAGATGGTGCTGTCGGAGGGGGTTTGACTCCGGTTACTCGTTGGCACTTGCCCAGCGTGAGCCGGAGTCTGAGCCAAGACTGTGAAAGCATCATCATTTTGAAGAGTCCTGTGTACACTTGGCCCGTGTAAAATAGTGGTGCGGGAGAGCTTTTGCCATTACTCATAAAGAGAATGTGGTATATCTGTGTAAAAATTGATTTTGAGACTACAATGTCTAAACTATGGAAAAAAGTAGTGCAGAGATGTATGTTCCCAGAGAGGCCATATTTTTCTTTTATTTTCATAAGCAAGGATTTTATGGTGCCAGAACACAGCAGAATGCTGTTATCTCAGCATGATCTAAGAAAATCCAAGTGCCTGATCCAAGGGGATTAAATATTCTGCTGAACCAAGGGATATTTAGTGTGCCTGAAAAAGCTATTTTCTGGTAGGAATCTCATTTCAATATTGATTCCAACCAAATAAAAAGAAAAAAAAAAAGGCTATGTTTTTATAGCGAAGGTATAAGCTCTTTCCAGCTTTCTGTTTTGAGTTCATTTTCTACTTTAGCATACTTCTTACTGAAGAGATTAAACAATATTTAAACTTTAAAAAATACAAATTAAGATAAAAAGGCAACAGTTTTGGTTTATTAGCATTTACTTTATTAGCACTGAAATTATTCCTCCAATTATGAGAAACTGGCACAGAGTCCAGGCCCATAGGAAATGTAGTTTATATTGCTTTTTTAATATAATGTTTTGTTTTGGGTATAAACCTTGGTTTTTGTTTGCTGGAGTGTTTTGTGGGTCTTGTGAGAAAAAGGAAAATACCTACAGCTTTTGCTTCTGAAGGTGGTCTTCACAGAGAATGCACAGTTCAAAGGGGTTCCAGCGTTTTTCTTTGCTGATTATCTTCCTTGCTTAAGAAGGCCAAAATACAGACTCACAATCTGCATTGGTACATTTTTCATCCTTTTGAAAAATTAAATGGATTTAATATCTGTAAAGGATGCCTGGTGATAGCTCTACAGACTGATCTAGTCTACAGACTCTGAACAACTGTAGCTGAGAAAGTGAAAAATTTGTAATGTCAGCAATGTCCCCTGATCTGACCCAAAGTGAGGCCAGCTGGTGTAGAAGATGTGTCTAGTGGATTTATGGTCTTTAATGGTTCTCCTTTGTTGGACCTGCAGAAAGACCTGTCCGGGGAGTCACTCAATGCAGCCTTTCCTTTCTGTCACTCCACTGACAGCTGAAGTGGAGAATCCCAGCTTTCAGTCAAAGCTGGCTTCTTTACATTTCAGTTTGTAGGAACAAGGCCAGCTGTGAGTGATTTGAAGGCTCAGAAAACTTGATTAGAAATTAAAATCAGTAACAGTATAAGGAGCAGCTGGAACAGGGATCTCGCCCTGAATCTGCACCCAGGTGTTTCTGGCTGCACTTCAGCCCCTGATTGTGATGTTTATGGCTGAGCTGTGCTGGCAGATAACGTGAGTGCTTCTAATCTGCCTCACTGCAAAATCAGCTGTGTTGGTTTGAAATGTTGCTGGTAGTAAGATCTTAACTTGTTCCAGCTGTTCTCAAAGCAATCCCTTGTCAACTCCCCTGGCCTGCAGAGGAGAGTTATGTGTTTAATGTAAATGTGATGTTAAAAGGATTTAATTCATTTGGTTCAGAAGGTTGCGTGAACATGCTTAAACTCTGCTTTATGTCCATTCTGAGCAGGTCAAAGGGAGGCAAATCAGATGCTTCTAAAGTGGAAATAAGGCTGTCTGTTAGGGACAGCTGAACCAAATGCATTAAATGGGTGCTGTTTTATTACAAAAAAAAAAATTAAAGACAAGCCTCTTGCTCTGGTTTGGTGTAGATGAAATCTGAGTTAAGGAGGAATGAAGAGGTGATATGGAATGAAAGCATGCTAAGACCAGTAAGGGAGACATGAGCTGGTTTTGTTTCGACATGTGCTAAAAATCAAACACTTGTAGAAGGGCGCTGGAGTTTCCCTTTACAATCTGCAGAGGGCAGCGTTGCACCGCGCTGTGCTCTCCTGGGGTGGCTGGTTCTGACCTTGGATGGTGTCCTGAACTAGATAAAAATATGTTTTGGAAGAAGTGAACTCTTAATAAAGAAATGTTTTTTCACATGGGCTTGGGGAATTTTATATGAGTAATTAGCAACGATAATTTGTGGAGAGAGAGATGGGAGAAGAGGGCCGTGTAAACATTGGTGCCAGAGAAAACTCTGGCAACTTTGTGGTGGTAGCCACAAAATTCATGCCATTTGGTCTGCTTTATTGCTCATCATGTGGATGGCTTCTGGAGAAAAAGAAAGAGAACAATTAAAGTTTTCAGTGAAATGAATTGGGCAAGCGTTTGCGTGGAGGAGAAAGGAAAAAGTTTTTAAGCTTGTTAATACACTGAAGGACTTCCAATGTGTTGTGCCCTGCCAGCTATGCTCTTGGTATTGTTAGATGTTTCCTATTCAGCTGGGATAAAATAAAAAGTTTATTTGTGTAAATTTCTCTAAAGTTACCACCAAGAATGGCCTTTAGATGTATGTGATAAGAATAAGCAGCAATTTTTATGGAAAAATCCCACACCTCTTTTTACATGTATCCCATATATTTCATCTAGAAGGTCCAAGCACTGTGGGTTTAAGTTCTTATTTTAGTCTGCTACAATGGAGTGGCTTGGATGTAGAAAATTGATTACTTCTGTTTCTGCCTTTTCTAAGAACTTTGAAAAGAAAAATCCCTTTCCTGGGATTTCTGTACCTGGAGTTGCGTGGTGGCATAACTGAACACTGTCATTTAAAATAAAGTCTGCAACTACATCATTGTGCACGAAGGAATCAGAATTCAGCATTTATCCCCATTGGGATGAGAAGTACCAGGCATTTGTTGGGACTCAAACTCTGAAGACTAAGATGGGCTCTGGGAAGAGCGACCTGCCTTGAGCTCAGGGTGGGGCTGGTGACAGATTGTGGGCCAGCACAAGCCCCTGGTGATGGATTGGTGCCGTCTGCTGGCTGCTTGGTGGCCCACATGGTCTGACATGGTGATCTGCCTCCCTGGCAGCGCGGGGGTCTTTGCCAGAGACAGAAATGAGGAGGGTGCCACGTTGTCCTTTTGCGCAGAGCAAGCGTTCCAGGTTGTCCTTTATGAGTAATGCAGTAATGTGAAGGTTTTCAGGAAACATTGCTTTTAAATTGTATGCAGGGTTTTGATAAAGAGGGGATATGCTCTCTGGAGTTATTAGTTTTTCACCTGTTCTCAAGAGCTCGTGTTTGCTCTCTTCGTGAGTCACACAGCAGACCAGTGGTTTGTTTCTTTATTTTTAAGAATGGGTACATTCCAATAAATTGTGTTCAAAAGTGCAGCTAAGAAAATGCCATCACTGAAAAAGGCATGTTTCAGTCACAGTTACATTTATTATTCACTTTTGTCAAGCTTCCTGCTTGAGAGTTAAACTTTGACTAAACTTTTCTGGGGTATAAATCCATGTCAGACTTGGAACATTTGCTTGGTAAACTCCAAAAGAAACATAGTAAACATATTTTCTTTGAAATTATATGTATTTCTCACTATTTATTATTTTAGTAAACAAGCAGAGTAATACAAATTCCACCTTGGAAAAAAAATTTAAAACTGTGGAGTATGGTGCACGGTATAGCCAGGCAGTGAAAAGAAAGATTTTTAAATTTAGGGTTTATCTGGATTAGTGTGTAATGTTTGCAGTGACAGGTGTTTCCTTTATGCTTTGCCCAAATGTCTGGAAAGTAGTTTGTCATTAAGTGCTACATTCAGTGTGTATCTCAATTTCAGTATAACTGGAGGGTCTCTGGCTTTGTTAGGTCCTTGTTTTCACATCTGACCTCAGCCAGCTGGAGTCTATTGTTTTAAGCGTAATGTAACAGCTGACATAACATAACGGATATCAAGCCGAAAAACTGAAACAGTGCAGCGAACTGAGGCAAAGGGAGGGGAAAGGGAGAAGCTGGGAGGAGAGACAGGGGCAAAACTAGTTTCATGATTCAAAGTGGAAGCTTGCTGGCTTGTTTTCCCAGGGGGAATTAGCTAGGAAATAATGGGATGAGTCTGTTGAAGTTCTATTTGCAATTGATTACATATGATAGACTACTGAGACAGGTTTGAATTTGCCAGCTGTCACTAGCTGGTGGCTCCTGAATGGCTTTAAGTGGCCCTTGGTAGGCAAAACTGGAATAAACTCTGCAGGTGTGGTGTAATTGTAGTGCAGAAAAGCACTGAGTGCCAGTGCCTTAGAAGAAAGGAGGTTCCAGGAGTTAGTAGAGAGAAAATAACTTAAATTGAATGCATTAAGAACTTTATTTTGCGATGTTGGGTTAAGTGGGTTCAATTAACTGGCTAAAAACCCAGAATCAATTGGATTTCTTGGTGGCTTTCTTTTTCTTGGCAGTTTCTAAACTAAACTTCTATGAGTTTGTTTTCTAAAAAGCTTCGTTATTTTGTTTCTTGACTCATGTGTTTGACAGGAGGAAAGTGCATCTTGGCATTGAGTGCTAACTGCTCTTGGAAGGGGAATGAGTACGTGAACATCCTGCTAGAAATCTGCCAGGCCGTGAAAAAAGTGACAAACATCTGACTTTGTGCACAGATAGAGAAAAACAGGATAGGGAGAATACTCTTATTTCTTCATAGGTCTTTATGTATATGCTTCTTTACTTATATATTTATATATAGAACATTTCTTTTTTCAGCAATGATTTGAAAACAAAATACTTCTAGCTGGATTTCATTTGTATTGAGTAGAGCCTCTGGCAATTCTGCCCTACTGAGAGTTTGTTCCATGGCTTTAGACGAGGGGGGGAAAAAAGGCAAGACTGTATGCTGGTTGTTTTTCCTTTTAAATGTATATGTGCAGAGGCAGCTAAATTACGTTCTACGTTTATAAGTGAAGTTTTTATGGCATGAGACTTGCAGTTGTGCAGTGTGTTTAACTTTGTGTGTGTGAGTCGTCATCATGACTTCAGTGGAGCTTCCTGTGTGCATAAATATTAACAGGATCAGGATGTAATAGGAAAGATTTCTTCAACAGAGTCTGCTTGTACTTAGGGGTAACCTAGGAAGCATGAGTTTGATTTATGTAACTGCAAACTGTATTTATCTCACATTTAATGTTTTAAATGTATTTTTATCTAATTTACTTTTATTTTGGTGGTATAAAAAATGTCATCGTGACTGAAGCATGAGTCGTGTTAAACTTGTCTTGCACAAAGAGTTTCTAGGGTTGCTCCTGTTGTACTGTGGGGCCCAATTCTACTTTATCTCAGTAATCAGAAAGGCCATGTGAAAGTTTATTAGAGCTGTTGATTCAGTGGCTAGTAGTACTTAGCATGGGCATTTACACTTTATCTCAGCTTATAAAATAAATGAACTTAATTGTGGAGCTCAGAACATGCTGTTTGTACTGAGCTGCTGGAGAAGTCTTGATAGCCCAGAGAGCTGCCACGTACTGCGTTTTCTCTTCCGTGTTCGTGGTGTGTCCTGTGCCTTGGGAGCAAAGAAGGATGGGTGCCCATGTGCCCTGGTAGCCACAGCAGCTAGAGGCTCTGCAGCAGAGCAAGTTCTGTAGGCTTCTGAGTTGCCTCTAGGGACTAAATATTGGGATAAATGTCCTAAAACCTCTGCACTGCTCAGCTATCCCCGTTGATCACTGATTTCAGGGAGCTGTACCTTAGTGCATGGTTTCCATCAGGTATTTCCACCTACCCATTGACCATGAGCATATTTTTAAGATGATGGGGGACCAAGAGCTGTTATTAGCACTCAGAAACAGCCGGACTTTGAAATACTAACAAAATAACCAAAATGCCTGTTTTCACGCCCAGTCTGTGAAAGCAAGCTATGTGCTGCCTCACTTTGATGGTTTCCCTTATGCAAATGACACTGAGGCTGACCTCTTTTTTCCTCCAGCATGTTGTTAACATCCTTATTAAGGTACCTTTCAGGAACACTCCTTTTCGTTGTTGTTTCTGTCAGCTTGACAGGATGTGTTTACACGTGGAATGCATGCAAAAGGAGTTGATTTACTCGTCCTTTATTCCTCTGCAGCTGTTCCCCAGATCAAGGTGAGAAAGGATGTCTGCTGTAGAGGTAATTTGTCTGTTCCGTGGTTCCCTGCAGCACAGCTGGGTGCAATGCATTTAGATGCTGTTTTGGCTGCAGCATTGCAGGACAGTTTTAAATCGGATTGCGTGTGTATGATGACTGACCTCCATCTGGCCCACAGGCAGGGAGCTTGACAGCTACCTTCTAGGAGCTGCTCCAAGTCATTGATTTAGTATATGGAGCTCAGAATGAGTTATACTTAGTGGCCAAGGCTGGGGGAAAGGGAGGAGAGAAAATTAAATATTTACTAATCTTACTTCTGTAATGCCTTACAAACACGAATGTGCTTAACCTCGCAGCATTCTTGGGAGGTGAATATTAGCAGTTTTATGTGTAAAATTGGGTGATCCATAGCTTTTCCACTCTAAGTTGGCTTTGTGAGATAAATCCTTCAGAGAACCCAGACTGTACTTCCAAGAGCGGGTTTCAGCCTACATAAACTGGCACTGCCACCTGAAGAAATGATCCCACTGCTCCATTCCTTCTGCCAACACAAGCATTTATGCAGCTATGTTGTCAATTGCCTTGGAGAACCCAGATGGGTTCAAATTAACCTTTTTTTTGGCCAGAAGAGATTGCTTCTTTTGGCAACAGTGCTGGCTTAAACTGTTTGTGGAACTGTAGAGTAAGATTTGTTAGCTTTTGATAGTTAAAAGTGTGATGGAAACTTTATCTGCAACACAATTTACAAGCAGACTCGTGTGTTATTCTTTTGAGAAAGGACATTATTGTTGTTTCCATTACGGCCTATTCGAAAAGCCCTGCCTGTAAGATCAAGTAGAACACCTAGCAGAGTGGGGAGCCACATGCTCTAAAAGATAGCTCCTAGCCTCATAGGCCTAAACAGCCAAAGTGGTTGGAAAGGTGAGGGGAAGGAAGTTCTGAGTGGGCTCTTGCACAGCTGGGCACTGAGGCAGAGAAAACACCACTTCCACAAGTCCCAGCTTTGGCCTGCTCCAAGCATTCTGGTTCTGTGATGGGCCTCAGCACGCACAACACTGAAAAGGAAAATGTATTTAACTTCTTGTCTCATTTCTTGACTTAGAACTGTGAAGGGTTTGGGTTGGGATTTTTTTTGCCCCACAAAAGCTGAGATTTTGGCCCTTATTTTGCACATTGAAGTTTGCGTCTCTCATTAATTGATTTGACTGAATAATGAATTAAGTAGCGTTTTACATTTACTTTCATCTGTTTTGCTGCAGGAGAGCAGGGTTTCAGCCTGACAGCTGATTGAGGCCAACTTGGCTGAGATCAAATTTATCCTACAGGTCTAGGCCTGCCTACCACAATCCAGAGCTGGTTATTGAACCCGAGCTGGCAGCTAGGCCATCTCTACAAACAAAAGCTGTTTTGTTCAAACCCAGCTAGAACAGGCAGGGTGTAGGTAGGTTTGCAGAAGCATATCTCTCTGGAAAAGCTTAAGAATCAGTTATCTGCGAGCTCTTTGCTGCATCCCCTCCATGGGATTTACCAGTGCCCCGAACTGGACTGTGCTGTGTTCACTTCCAGTCTGCTGCAATGCCCAGCTGCTCCAGAAACCCTTTTTATTATTGCCACCAAAGATGGTTAAACTTAATGTGGTTGTAACAAAGAGGGCAAAGAGCACTTCCACCACAGGTTACCGTTGTTCAGCTTTGTGGGTGGTAATCTCCAAGATGAGAAGTGCAGGAATGAGCAGCAGGGTGGGGTAGTATCTTCAATCTCTTTCTGTCTTTGAAGTGATGGTGGGCACGTGGTTGCACGTCAGTGTAGCCCAGTCCCACAGGGTATAATTGTACTATTATGTCATCGTTATTATTAATACAATAACAGGCACATTTGGGGTTGAATTACTGCAATTGTTTTGATAAAAAAAACCAAAACCCACACAACCAAGCCCCACCCCCCAACAAATCTCTATGTAGAATACTAAATATGTGTGTAGAATAGTCTTAAAACAGCAACTTATCTTACAGATTCCTAGCATGTGTTTCTATATATATCAATATATATGTATATAAAAATTTTAAAAAGCTCCTTGGATATGAGTGAGATTTTTCAGGAGCAGTGACACGTGTTTTCGTACTTGCATGTTAGGATTCAGCTCATTAGTAAAACAGTTAAATATTTAACCACCATGAGTCATGCACCTTTTAAAAACAAACGGAGTTAAAAAGGATGTAAAGAAATAATTCTCCCCTTACTCCTAATTCTGAGCTGGCTTAGGGAGTTGCTATCTCATCTGCAAGGAAAAAAAAATCAAGAAAACTAGGGGTAGTGTTCTGACTTTATGGAAGTCAACTTTACAATGGTATGTGCTTACAAATTCATTTGTGATACAGTGGTTAAGGTGGAGGAAATAGATCTGGGATCTTGTAGACCTTTTGAGCAGTAGAAGTTTGCAGCAGTAATTAAAATTAATAACTTTGTAAACAGAGACTTGTATTTATATTTTGGTAACAGAACTAGGAAACTCCATGCTACGATGTAGAAAAAAATGTTTTCAAGTAGTGTAGCAATAATGTGAAATTTCCTTTTCTCTTCTTAATTGATTATGTCAGGTTAATGGCCAATGAGAGTCAGAGGTGAGAAGCTCAGCCATGCATCAAGTCACACAAAAATGCACACTGTGTCCATTCTGTCAAACAATTCCCAAAACAAACAAGGCAGTCTGTCAATCTTTACTTTCTCAAGGTCAACAAACCATGGTACTGCAATGCTAGTAAAGACATTAAGAGAAATTCTGATTAAGAGAATCTCCTGTTTCACTAGTTGATTTGACTTTTGGAAAGCATCTAAAGTCTGGTTTCTAAGTGTTCAGACACAAGGGACTGTTAGCTTTCACATCCCAGGCAGCTTCATTTATTTTGTAGCTTATGTGCAGGGATGTTTCTGTCTTTAAATCTGAGTCATATCTTCATAGACGTGTAACGAGCACTTGCAGCCCAGAAAGCCAGCTGTGCTCTGGGCTGCATCCAATGCACTGTGGCCAGCAGGTCGAGGGAGGGGATGCTGCCCCTCTGCTCTGCTCTGGTGAGAGCCCACCTGCAGTGCTGCATCCAGCTCTGGGGTCCCCAGCACAGGAAGGGCATGGACCTGTTGGAGCGAGTCTAAGATGATCAGAGGGATGGAGCACCTTCCCTATGAGGACAAGCTGAGAGAATTAGCTTTGTTCAGCCTGGAAAAGAGAAGGCTTCAAGGTGACCTAACTGTGGCCTTCCAGGACCTGAAGGGAGCCCACAGCAAAGATGGAGAGGGACTGTTTAGAAGAGCGTGTAGTGACAGGACACGGCGGAATGTCCTCAAACTGAAAGAGAGTAGGTTTAGATTGGATATTAGGAAGAAGTTCTTTACTGTGAGGGTGGTGAGGCACTTAAATGGGTTGCCCCTAGAAGTTCTGGATGCCCAATCCTTGGGAGTGTTACAAGGCCAGGTTGGGTAGGGCTGTGATCAGCCTGGTCTAGTGGAAGGTGTTCTTGCCCATGGCAGGTAGGATCAATGAGATGATCTTTAGCATCCCTTCCAACCCAAACCATTCTGTGATTCTATGATCTGTACTTAAACTGCTGATTTCTTCTGATTTTGTGTCTGTAACTAGCTTTCACTTGGAAAGAAGAGACTAGTGTTTGTAAATATAGAAGGTAAAAAGTTTTCTTTTGGTCACTTTCTCCCTGCAGCATTGCTAGTGCTTTTTGTTAGGAAGAGGGAATCAATGATTATTCAGAAAAATATCCTCTGGCACTTTAAATCTCTATTAAGTAGAGTCGGGTAGCAGGGTCTTTTAAATGTAACAACTCCTCAGCTCTGTAGTTCCTGTAGATTTCCCACAAATGTGTGAATTATTGCTACTTACATCTAGTAGGGTGAACATCTGGAAAATAGCAGGTGAGAAGTGGGATATTCTGCTGCCATGCATCTTGGATCATAGAATGGCATAAAAGTACAGGAGGGCATCACAAACAGTCTTGGTGTTAGGTGACTGTTCATTATGGAGAGAACAAGGAGGCAGGCAGGAGAAACATCTTTCTGATGACAGTTGCCTGAGTAACCTGAGTTGTCTGTTCCTTGAAACAGCTGTTTCTTTCTCCTTGCTCCCTAATTTGGTGAGGCATTTGACACTTTCTGTGCCTTAATTATGCCTCCCCTGATAGGGGAGAATTTCCAGAGCCCTTGCCTGGGCTCTGTAGACGAACGGGACTTTTCCATGTTTCTTGTTTTCAGATAGTCGTTTATTAAGTCTTACCAGAGAAGCTGGCTTGCAAGCATGACTCCTCACAGACAATGTGAGAGAAAAGGCAAGTTATCAAGATTACACCGTCCTTTTAAAGGTAAATTACCCAATGAAAACCCAAACCGAAAGATATTTTTACTTTTCTACCAATGTTCAATAAATCTTTCTGTCACATGAAAGGAACTGCGGAATTTTTCACCCAATCCTCTCAATCCACTTTTGCCACAGAACATGGAGTAGTAGAAGAAGAAGGTCTGGAGAACAACAACAATCCTCCATTTTGAAGTTTTTGCTTTTTATCTATTTACTATATTAACAAACCCAACACCTCTAAATTTTCACCCTGTGACAATCTTACATAATGTTCTATCATCTAATTCACACCAGTGTAGATTCTGCTTCTTCCCAGAGGGTAGGTAATTTTCTCCATGGATGAAGGTCAAAGACAGGGTTGTCCAGGGGGGTAGAACTCTTCAAAACAGGCAGAGAAATATTCCCTGCACTTTGGACTCCCACAAGCATTGATGAAGTTGCTAATAGGTATTTAATTCTTCATACTGTTTAAGGGAGATGTTGAGTTAGAGCTTTTTCACTTAGCAAAACTATTTGCTTTAGAGAGTTGGTGCAAGGTGATGAATGCTGTCAGTGAAACCTTTAGTGCAAAGGCGTAAGAGGTGGAGGAAGAAGTGTCACTTCTGTTTATCCATTACCTCTTGGAACAGGGACTTCTTGAGTATTATAATTTCTTAATGAATTGCAAATTTCATTGTGGAACTGTATCTTCTGTCATTCTTTCCCTAGCTTGAACTTAAAAATCATTACTGACTGAAGTAGTCTACAAGGCATGGAGAATTCAGATACACAGAAAGCCACTGTTAATTAAAATTTGGGGGGGCTTGTATTGCCTTCCTGAATGTGCATCTAGGCTCTCATGCACAGTACAACTTTGTCTGCCTGTCATCTTTTTAAAATTAAAATGTCTTTTAATCACTTCTATATAAATTTTAATCCCAACCCTTATCTTAAAGGGTTCCAGGACACAAGGTATTGTGAACATTTAAAAACAAAAATTAAAATTGAACCAGTATGGGGAATTATTTAGAACTGCTACTGGTTTTCTTACTTATTTTTAGTCCTAGACATAAGGCTGAAAACAATCAGTAAAAATCGTGGAAAATATTTTTGTTTCTATCTCTTCATTTGTTCTATTTCCCAGTAAGATACCTTTCATGTGCCGTGGGACCAGGAGGAAAAAAATGGCATCTGATTGACCAGCATAGCGGAAGTGATATACAGAACAAAGAAGGCTTCTTATTTGTAATCTCTTCAGGTTTTTATTCATCTCAATTCATAACAGAGGAAATCAATAATTTTCAGTTGCTTTGGTAGAGTAGTATTAGGTCAAAATCAAGCAGCTCTTTTTTTTACAAATGAGCTTACTGTAATGTTCCCAGCTATAAGGCTGAAATTTCAAAGCAGTGTGCTTTTTACTTTGATTTATTTATTGTCAGTAGCTTATCAGGCCTTTGTTTGAATTAGGAGCCATTGTGGGCAGCCAGAAACTGAACTTTATGTAATATAATCTATCTGTCACTTAGTATCAGTTCCCTAACAGTGATGCTAACACATTCCGACTTTAGCATCTGGACCTTGCACTTGAGTTTTCAGCCACGAGGTAGGGTCTAATGTTTCAGTGCTTCCATGTAGTCCCTTCCTAGCTATTTCCCATCTGTGTATGACTGTCCCACTTCCCTAGGGGTCAGTCACTGGTTCTGCCAATGTCACCAGACAAGCCTTTTCCCAAGAGAAAATTTTGTTTAAACTGTATCACATGTTCAACTGTGCCAGACTACTGGATTCATTGTCTTCGCCTCAAAAGTCAGGAAAATGATAATAAAGCAGAAAGTTGTGGGATTATGCTTGAGCATGTCTCTGAGATGAATATATAGCTTTTTATTTCATGGGCCAATTCCAAAAAAAGCAGTTCTCCAGTCTCCTTTAATGATTTAAGAAAGAAAGGCCAAAGTATGGAAAGATAAGATGTGATTGCAGGAAAGACAAAGAGCAAGCATTAGAGTCTACAGCTGGGTTCTCACCCTCCCTGACAAAGTCAGTTCTTGAAAGAGAAATCTGTAATAGTTAATGTACTAAGTGTTACTAAAATTTGCTATCTGCCTTCTACCTCTTGTAGAGCCTTTATGGCTCTCAGGCTTTTCTAGGAATGTACCTGTACTTATTTCATGCTTTCCTAGCTGGAGAAGGCCTTGGAGGAAAGCAGGCCCTTGAGCAAGAGAAAAATTCACACATCTCCACCCTGGGCTTCCTGTGAGCTTCCAAGAATGTGCTTCTGTGATTGCTGCACCTATTTCATGTGCTCCTTGTGGTGCCTGGGAGCTGGCTGTAAATGAGGGCCCCTTTGTGCTTTGGGCCCAAACGTAATATGGAGACTTAAGTATTGTAGGATAAAAGCAGTAGATGGCTGGACTGACTGAAGGACACTTCCCCAGATCTGTGCTCATTTTGTACCTCACAAATTACCTGTTGGTAATGGATGGAAGTCCAAACCATCAAATAAACAGGGTTTCTCTTCTCATACGCCCTCCCTCTGTTTTCTTCTGAATCGGCTCCTTATTTTACGTATTAATTCAGAAGCTGGAAAGCTCGACTAGAGCCAATGAGCAGGAAGCTTAGCCCGGAGCAGTACCTCCTCTGTCTCTTGAGCAAGTAGCAGCGAGGGAATGAAACTTCCCTCAAAACATCTGGCAGAGCTGAGCTGTGCCAGTACATCCTTCCTCCCCCAGGGAAGATGACTGACTTCTAGGGTGGGGCCAGATCAAAAGGAAGGTGCAGGGAAACGGAAACAGGGGTGAAAAGGGATGCCACAATGTTTAAAACATAGCTGCTGCATCTGTCTAGTGAGTGGTCTAGCTCCTGTTTGTGGAATAAATTTCATGAAAGATGCACTTATTTATGTTAGCCTGTGATATGTAGGCCTAGACCAACTGGCATGTTTTAAGAGGTTGGGAAAGAAAAGAAAAAGAGACCAAGGTATTTTGCTTGCACTTTTTGCTTGGAGGTAATTTAGTCTAAAAATCTTTGAAGTAAAATAAACATTGTATTTTAAGTAGCTGAAGGCATTTACTATGTTTGCAAAGACCTTTGCTCTTTGCAGTCTGGTTTGAGGAGATTTGTTTTTGTCTAGAAGAAACAAAAATATTTGTGAGCTTGCTTTTGACTCCTGGACTGCCACTTATGGGTGAGGTGGAATTGTACAAAACTTCATTTTAATATGAGTCCAAAGGAGAGAGACACTGCTAGTGGAGTGGCCTGGAAAAGCTACATTAAACTTTTTCTTTCAGGATTTGCTTTGAAGAATGGTGGGTTGTATTTGTTTCGATTTCCTTCCTTGTAGTGCTTCTGCTTGGGTTGGCACTAAGAGCAGGCTTGATGCAGGTGCTGTTTGGAGAGGTTACCCTCATGAGCCTAAACAGCTGACTGCCTCTGTGGGTCGGGAACTGTCCCTGAAAGTCTCATGTGTGATTGTCACCACCTGGCATTTGGAGCACCTTTCAGATCTTTGAAACATTCAGTAGTCCTGCACTGTGAATTCTGTGTTCATCTTGTGTAAATTAACTCTGCTGGCAGGGACAGATTGATTATTAGCAATGGAAACCCTGTGAAACATGACAAACCTTGAAGTCAGTTGAAAAGTAGCATTTTTAGCTCATTTTGTTATAATCCTCCCTGCCTGCTGCACCATGAATATATGTGGGCCGGACCTGAAAATGCGTTTGTAAGCCCTAAATGTCACTATCTGCTGCACTGTTGTTAAGCTTAGTAGATAGGAAGGTTTTACTTGTAATTTAAAAGATGAGCTGCAGATGTTGATTCCCTGCATGGGAAGGGTTCTTAAATTCAGGTTTGGTACCTAATGGTTATATTTTTCAGTGCAATTGAAATAAGGTTGTGGCCTTTTGTGGAGCTTTGGTGTTCACAGAACTATCGCTACTCTCTGATTCAGAGCAGCATTACTGCCAATTCAGAGTAAAGAACTGTGTTTTCATCTTTCTACATAAAAAATGTGTAAAAGGGCAGAAATAATGTGTGATGAACTGACCACAACCCCCATTCCTTTTTCCCCAGCCCCTCTGGCACGGAGGCAGCAGAAAATTTTGGAGTGAGTTTAGCCTTGGAAGAAGGGAGGGGTGACTGGAAAGTGTTTCAAGATTTGGTTTTGTTTCTCATTATCCTGCTCTAATTTGATTGGTAATAAATCAAACTGATTTCCCCAAGTGGACTCTGTTTTGCCCAAGACAGTAACTGGTTTGATTGATCTCTCCCCGTCCTTATCTCGACCCATGAGCCTTCTGTTAGATTTTTCTCTCCCTGACCAACTGAGGAAGGGAGTGATGGAGTGGCTTTGATGGACACCTGGCGCCCAGCCAGGGTCAAACCACCCCTATAGGTTGTGTAATAAAGTCAGAAAACACCTTGAAGTGTGAGAATGTGATTCTGGTAAACAGATAAACACATCAGGTGAAAAACCAAACCAACCCCTCTTAAAAAAACTTGACCTCAAGAAAACAAGCCACACAGAAGCCGGGAAAACCTACTCTGATGTGAAATGCTTGATTTTCTGGTAATAAAAACTAAAGTAAAAATTTAAAATATATTCAAATAGCAACAACCATGCATGAGTTTTTCTACTGTCTTCTGAATTATTTATAAGGGAAAATACTTAGATCCCGGTTTTGCCACTAAACCTTTCAAAAAAGAAAAAAAATCACACCGGAAAGGTTTGTGTACATGGGAGAATTTTGCTTGCTTATGTTGTTAGAGCTTGGTTTTGCTCTTTGAATGTAAGGTTATGTTTAAAAGCTACATTCTTCTGGCATCTACTGAGGTTATATTCTTCAGAACTCTTTATATGGGCTAAAATAAGCAGTAGTAGTTAAACAAATATGGTACAGTCAAAGCAAATGCTTTGATCAAGTATTGTTGACAAATGCACTGTTATGGAAAGCTTTAAATAACATGTTTTATTTCTGTCTTGCTGTAGTGCATGGCATTAGATGAATCAAAACAGGTGGATTTTAAAAGTAATATGCATGTTTTAGAAACTGGTGATTAATCAAGAATTATAGTAGTGCAATGTATATGTCTTTGAGTAAGTGCATTTAAAAACACATTTGGCAATAAATACATCGTTTAGGTACATAACCAAACAATTTAAGGAAAAGTTCAAGAGAAATGATGACGTTGCCTAACCTTTTGTATGGATATTGAACCTAGCTACTTATTCCTGTTTGGATAGAGATTTCAGCTTTGGATAGTGTTTATAGTGTCTCAAGCACCTGTACATTATTGCAGCCTTCTGCAGGGCAACAGGAAAGACTTCAGCTACAAGAGCCTCGTACTGTGGATTGTCCTCCTAGTATTTGTGAGATACTGTCATGTTGCTTGTCACATCTGCTGCAGTTGTAAGGTCCGCAGTGATTGTTATTCAAAACAGGGTGCCTTTTGGACAGAGAAAGACATAACTGTTGATTTTAAACACAGGGAGACCTTTGCTGTCATATAAATACGTTAAGGAGCTTTCTTGTGCCAAAAACTTAGAGCTATGATCTGCTAGAAACAAACTACTTGATGAATTGGCACAAAAAGTGACAAGTTAGCAGTAGCAGCTTTTAAATGTGCGTTGCACCGCAAAACATAATGCCTAAAAATGAAGAATCTCTCTGAATTTTTTGGGTGTTCGAGACCTGAGCTGTATAAATGTGAGAAGAGACTGTCAAGTG
Organism: Lycocorax pyrrhopterus obiensis; assembly: GCA_014706295.1. Lineage (NCBI taxonomy): Eukaryota > Metazoa > Chordata > Aves > Passeriformes > Paradisaeidae > Lycocorax > Lycocorax pyrrhopterus. The sequence goes on along the minus strand of JACSVZ010000007.1, from coordinate 13,545,213 downwards.
TTGAGTTGCACTGTGGTGGTTCTTTCTGAAAAAAACCCTTTGAACCAGAATCTATGAGATGGTTTCTCTTGACTGTCTTTGGAGCCAAATATTCACCTGCTCATCCTCTGGGTGTGATTTGTTGCCATAAGAGGTGGGAGACAGTCATCTGCAGTGGCTCCTTGGCTTCTGCAGTTGTTCACAGTCTGGATCATTGGTTTGAACTTTTGTTGGTCTCAGATTGACTTGATGCCACAGAATGAGAATTCTATGGCCTATGAAGAGTTGGCATGCGCTCTTTTCTTTTATCCCTGCTCTTGCACCTGGCAGAAAATCAGTGCATTTACCTCACAGTAGCATGGCAAAGCTCTTTTTTGGTGTGACTTGTTTTTTTTTGTTTGTACGTCAGAGCTTTCAGGAACCTGAGTGCTGCTTTAGCTTGAAGCTCAAGTATGAGCACGTGCCGTCTAACGTGAGGCTGAGATGTCAAAGGTAGGGCCTCAGTGTCTTCTTTGCAGATGCCCCTCTCCTGCACAGATTTATGGATGGAGCCATGGGGGTTCCAGCTAAGAGCAGAAAATGAGATGGAATGAATGCAGGCCTAATTGTATTTCTGAAATGGAACACAAGCTTCTAAAATCTCTAAAAAGCCTGGGTGAATCTTTCTGATGTATGTGTCAGTTAATAGATGTCTTGTCACCACCATCTCTGTGACAGCTTATGCTTAAAAGAATCCAGCTTCTTTCCCAGGTGTGCAAATTTTGCTCCTAGCGCTTACATCAGTTTGAAAGATAGGATAAGGGTTGCTAAACCACTGAAACACTTCATGGTGAAATGAAGACTTTGTATCAGGATATAATGCTTATTTGTAGCTGTTGTGTAGTTGTATTACCAAGAATGTTGTGCCTTGTGATGCACCCCCTGATTTCAGGGTCCTGAACAGCCTCAGAAGAGCTAATGAGCTTGCTTGTTTTTCTTACTTAAATGAAGTCTTGTGCTTTCAAAGCCTGATGAAGCAAACAGATTTGATACCTCATTCTCCTCTGTTGGATGCAGCTGTATTTTATTAAGTTTACACAGTTCTGTACTGCCACTGCCATACAATGTCTGTGTTGTGCACTTCGAAAGAAGGATAGGCATGGTTGTGATGTAATGTCCGAATACCATTTCATCATGTGATTTTTCTAGCAAAATTGCTTTGAAATAGAACGAAAAACTTATCCCTTTGCTTCTGTGAAATATAAGTGCCATGATCATCTCTGGAAAGACTAGCATTTGGAGTTTAAGTGAAAACCCTCCTGAAATGGGAAGCCAGCTCCCTGGTCTTGTTGCAGCAGTGGTGTACTCAGGGGTTCATTGAAGGCCTTTTTTAGCCTCATGCAGACTGACTGCTTTCCCTTCTTTATTGCTTACATTTTGTCAGAGCTCAAGTGATCTTTAGTCTCAAGCATCCGTAATCCTTTGCTATGGCAGGGCTGTGGGGGCAGCTACCTGAATGTAATGAACAAACTCACCATGAAGTGGAAATTGCCATGTAGATAAGGTCTAGGGAAATTGGGTTTGAATGAAGAAAGCAATAAAATATAATCTCCCAGAAGATCTGAAAGGAAATCTGATTGCACTGCCTGATTTAGAGAGGAAACACTGATTTTTGCTGATGTAGTTTTCCAGCTTTTACTTATCCTGCATGTCACCATACAGTCATTGTGTCTGTAACTGCAGCACTAAGGAAAAGAGATGTGTAAATGTTTTTTGTTGATAAAGCCCCACATTTAAGTCGCTATGTGCCTGTGAGTTCTTCATTACAGCCCTGTCCCTCAGCACAAGCCACAGGATGGCTGTTACATTGGTTAGTTAAACTCCTGAAATGTTCCTCTTGGAGTGCCCAGCACTACAAACTGTCCACAGCAAGAAGGAGAGACATTTTCCCCACTTGTGATTTGAAACAGGAAACATGTCCAGCCCTGTTCTTCAGCAGAGTGCAAAGGAAAGTGTTGGTAGGGATCTTGTGGGCAGCCTGAGATTTTGGAGTTTTTTCCCCCCCTCAGCTCATCTTGGAGGACCACGAATGGCTGCCCCCTCATCTGTAATTCCTTTGTTACCCTAACTCCTCGCTTAACCTTTAAGGCAGGTTAATGCCTTTCAGCTTCACCCTTGTCTGATACCTGAACTGGGGACACAAAAGTTCCTATAAAACTGTCTGGTGATGCTGTCTGGTAGGGCTGCTGTAACATGAAAGCAAGGAGGAGTCTGGCTGCTCTCTCTGTCCTGCTGTAGGCTGAGCATGCCCTTATTGTTATTTCTGCATGTGCTGATTCAGCGTGGCAGTGGTGCGTAATATATACAAAATATGAGTGGCTATATATGTCAGATTAAAAAGTAAACAGGTCAGAGTGTGTCCTCTGATGTGTATTTATAGCAACTGACATCAGCAGGAGTTATGTACATCTGAAGGCGAATTCAGCCCGTGCAGTAAGTGGAGAAAAGTGTGCCTCAAGCCAAAGCAGCAGAGGCTGCATATCGTGTGTTTCAGTGAATATCACTTCTAACTGTCCTTACATATACCCTACTTACATTGTATATCTAACCTCGACGATTAGCGCCTGTTAGGTATAAATGTGGTGACAAGCTGTACCTTTCTGCAGTTGCTTAAGAGTTACAAATAGGCATGACTGAGTAGTTGAAGGACATTGAATTAAACATGCTTGAATTAATAGGGTAATGATTGGTGCTGCTCAGAGCTATAAAATAAACACTAGCTGGAGCTCTGTGCTATGTGGCAACCAGATCGAGCCATGGGGTTGCTGAAGTATTCTGAAATGACTCAACTTTGTTAAGTGAGAGAGATAATCCTAAGAAAGCTCTCTACCTAGGCTCCCTGTGCAGTTAACGTTTTAAACCCCCCTTTGGCTTGTTGTTATGACTTCAAAGATACTCTAAAGCCTTTGTTAAATTGATCATTAACTCTGCAATGTTATAATTAGACATTTGAACTTGGCTGCATTCAAAGAGAAAATGCAAGAATGAAAATCCTGACCAGCGTTGTTTCTCTGCAGCTCATCAGCATGGTCAGAGAAGGATTAAAGTTCCACAGGAGTTAAAAAGCAATGGGGATTGAAGGCATTAACCAGCCTTGCAGGATGGATAGGGAGCCATTAATCCACAAAGTTTTTCTTTGAAAGTATGGAGCGAGGATAATGTCAGGAACCTGAAATGGGTTTCTGCTGGAGATTTAAATTTAAGCTCATAAACCATTCTGATGGGAACGCTGGGCTGGAAGCGTGTGTTGAGGAATCCTTAAGTTTGCGGCCCAGCAATTGAACACGTTGCAGCCATCGGCTGCGGGCTGCCCCTGACCTATTCCGAGGCTGCAAAACCAGCGGAGGAAGCACCGGAGGCGGCTTTTAACAATAGCAACGAGCCCAAGCAGCGGCTGGGAAGATTGAGGGTGGCTGGAGGCTGCGGTTAAAGTTTATGAGGTCTGGGGCTGGGAGAAGCTCAGCCCTACGTCTCCCACTTTCTTTCCTCAGTCTCTCCTGATGGAGTACAAGTCGAGACAACAGCTGGTAGCTACTATAAGCCCGGCTGCAGAGTGGATGGGAAAACCTGTCTCCATAGTAACAGAGCAGGCATTGCATGTGCTGCTCCTGCTCTATCTGGGGAGTAGCTGGCTAAAGACATCTGGTCAGTGTAGCCAATTCTCTGGGGAAATTAGCTCATTTCATCTGATAGTAACCACAGAAACTTTTGACTTGGTTTAATAGCATGATGCTGAACATGAGATAGAACCAACTGGTTCAGCAGTTTTGAAAGTCAAAGATTATCTAACTACTTCAAGATAAATATTTTTGCAAGGAAGACTATTGCTTGTGCCCGTTATGCCACCCCCTGCTGTTCCCTGTGGTGAGGTTTCTGTCTGATATGAGGTGATTCTTCAGTGTGGGATGGGTTTTACAAATTCAAAGATAGTTTTCTCTCTCTAAATATTTATTTCTTTTGCTTACAAGAGCTCTTTTTATTATACAGTGAGCCCTCTAAGCCTTTCATCTTAGTGAAGCTCTATATGGTGTGAGATAATGTGTGTGCTAACATACTAATGGCCTGTACTCTAAAAAAGTTCACTCCCCTCCCCCAAAATCTTGGGTCAATTAACTCTTAAATATTTTCAAAAGGAATATTCTGAACAGTTATGCAGCTACAAATAAACATCAAAATAACTGTTGAGTATGTGTCAAAGTCTTGAGCTATTTAGCATCAATTAAATCAATTACAGATCATAATCTTGCGTACAATATAGGAAAATTCCCAACTGATTTTTGTGGAACAAATTCTGCATCCAATAGGCAGAAACTATACTGAGGATGTGGTGGTTGGGTATGTTGGCTGTTGTTGTTTTCCTGTTTACCATAACATTTATCGACTCATGCTATATGTGTAACACTCAGAAATTTGGAGGAAATTACAGAATGGAAACTTTTTTTCCCATTTGCACATTAGAACATCGTTGCATATTTTTCATATGCCAATAAACGAATGTAGTGGATGATAGCTTTTCTGGAAGAGTAATACACAGAAAAAAGTCTTTGAAGAGGCCCAAGAGGAACATTCTAAATGCGTGGGGCACAAAGAAGTGCTTGATCTTCCACCACCCCCACCCGCTACTGACATCTACTCCTGGTTACAAATATTTGAACTCAGTGGGTTGTTGTGACCATCATGATCTAGAAAATGAAAATGTGTGGACAGGCATAAGCCCGAACCGTATGTCTCTGGTTAAGGAAGGGCCAGCAGAGCTGTCAGTCTTTGAGAAGCCCTACCCATGATTGCTGTTTGAGCATGTGAGGTGGAATGAGAGAAGTGTGTTCAGTTTTGCTGGATAACAGTAATAAAGGATTTTATGGAGAATAAGAGCTGCTAGCTGCCAGGGTTCTTAAGAAAGCTCTAAAGGCCTTAACAGAAATCTGAGAAATGCTTATAATGAACAAAGGGGCCTGAGCTTCCCAAATCAGACAAGTGCAGCAGATGTTCGAGGGCCCCAGGTGGGTTACATAGATGTTAATAAACCAGATGAGCTGAAATCAGTTAATGAAAGAAGTTTAATCAATCTGAGTTGATTTAAGAAGTGACTGACTACCTGATGAACGCATGTACCTTATTGAATGAAGATTCTTTGGTTTTCGTTGTCTGCTGAGCTCACGCTCTGATGAACTGAGAATTACATCTCTCTGTGGAGTTAAACCATTGAAAGTAGGTGTCAGATTTTTTTCCCCCAAAATGCTCTTCTTTCCTGCCTGGAAACAGTCATGTAATGATGTGAAGTAGCATGTGGGTGAGTGGTGGTAAAGATGGCATGAAGGAAGTCTCCTTTTCCAGTCTGGACTTCATACTGAGTTTCATGGCAAATGAACTGTCCTTGAAACTGAAAAATAAACCTCTTGGTTTCATAGTTTTAAATTTCTGGCTACAGTAATCAATAAGAAAAAATCCTACTTAATCAGAGAAAAATTACATTATTATAGAAAGACTTAAGGTGCGAGGGTGCTTTGGGGTTCTTGAGGTGGGTGGTTGTTTGCCTTTCTGCATTTTGTTTGTTTGTTCTTTCAAAGCCAAATGGCTTTGGTTGAAACTTGGAATATGTCTTCATGAACCTGGATGTTGATAAAAATTAGGGAATTCCGGTCAGTGTGGTTATTAACATGAAATCTTTCCTCTCAGGGTATAGAGAGGGTATTTCTTTTCCACTGGGCTCCTTATTTTCACAAAGCATTCAGGAAGTTTAAATCTCTGACATGCCTGGTCTTCTGATCTCTCCAGATCAACTCATGGATTCGGGAGTTTTGAGAGGGAAACCGGAGGTAGACAAGGTAATCACATGGACCTCTCTAGGGAGACCAGCCCAAAAATAGAAACCCCACACAAACATCTCTCTCAAGCGAGAACTGATAGTAAATTTCCTCAGTAAATTTCCTCTGCTTTTTATGCTGTTGCTCCAAGCTGAGTTCAAAGCAGTTCTTCTAGGATGGCTGGGGTTTTTTGCAGCTTTTAACTGTCTGTTGGTTGGGTTAGGTAGTATAAGACAGTCACATATGCTGTCCCTTCATGGAAAAGGGTAGGTACTCCTGAAATCATAGCTGCTTACATCTCAAGGTGCCTAGGGCACTTGAGATGGGTTTCCCTTTGTACGTCCCTATTTCTCTCCCTTAACTGGAGAAAAAGGCATGCATTTTTACCTTTTTCAAGTACTTGGAGTTTTCAGTCTCCATGGGATCGCTTTCTAGCCCGGCAGTTAATGCTGATTTAGTTAATCAGTATAAATATTAATGTTGCTTGTATAATTGTTTCATGGTTACGAACATGTTTGAAAATACACCACGTGGTTGCAGAGGTTTTTAAGAGTTTAGCTGGTGTTTGGTATATAGTACAATTGCATTTCTGATGCCTGGCTACATGCTGGCTTTTGTCTGTGTTTTCCTTTCAGGAAGCATAAATTGTTGATTACCTGGCTCAGTACTCAGATATAAGTGGTGTAAGGGTGTAATCTTCCCTTCTCAACAGATAGGTTCAGCTGTGCTTGTCTGTTGTGGATTGCAGCTTGCTTCAGTGGTCATCCCATTGACTTGGATGGGGATATTCAAGAATAAATTGTTATAGAGTGAAGAGGTGTCAGAAGTCAGATCTGTGTGAGGTACCATGGGCAGCTTAGTGTTAAAACCTCAGGCTGAAGCCTAATCCTGAAACAAAATGTCAGGAGTATTGTTCCTGCCAAAACTCTGAATAGCTTCTTTTATCATTGGGTCCTGTGATTGTGTTGGCTCACAGGCAGAGTTGCACAATGTACTGAGCAGCAGTAAGAGGTACAACCTGAGCAAAAGAAGAGCTTCTCGGCTCCCGAAGAGGAATAAATACTTCAGTGGGGTTCCTTTGAGCCTGAGTTCTGACTGAATTATCTTTGTCTTTATTTTAACAGTAAAACAAGTTGAAGGTTGAAAAAAACACCCTGCTTTCCCAGCTTTAAAGAGTAGAAAGAACTACAGAACATGAAGTGAAGTTAAAAGGAACTCCTTGAATATTGTTGAGGATTCCAGAAGTACTCTTTAATTGCTGCCAAAACTAATGTGGCTGGAATTTCTGTGGAAAACATCACTGCAGTAGCCAGTTAGTACACAAATGCCTCCAGTTTGCAATAGACTCCCCCTCCCCAAGCTTATTCACCCTGTCCTCTGTGTTTAAAAAAATATGAATCCATGTTTAATGTTACACTTAATATTGAAACAGTCAGAGATGATTTCTCATAGCAGTGCGAGGAGTTGCGCAGTGGTAACTGCTTGGTGCTGCTCTGAGAACTGCTTGCTCATTCTACCACCACCATTGTTTGCTGTCGTTTTACAGCTAAAAAGTAATCAAATTCAATTCCATGAGCCTGCAATTAATTCACAAAGTGTCTAAAAAGAGGGCTTTCACAGTGTTTTTCAGAGTAATTTAGCACCCGAGATGAACATAGTCCACATGTCCATAGCATGAAATACACATTACTATTACTCAAAAGGTGTGAAACCACATAAAGGATTACCAGAGAGTTTCTACTGCTTTTAGAGGACCATAAAGCTAGATGTTTTAATAGGCACAATGTTTCTTTCTTTATCAGCCTGCCATTTGGGACAAGTATGTGGTCCATGATAGCAAAATTCTCTGATATAACATGCTAGGGGCAGATTTCTAATGAGGAAAGCTTTATTGATGGGCTTACTAAAAACATGCACTCATGTGATCAGCTTTGCTATCCCAAGTGGAATAGCTTATTAGCATTCAAGTACTCTTTTATGGGACACAGCTTTACCATACTTTCATATCTAGTAGGTTTCCTTTGGCCTTCCAGCTGATGAGGAAATGCACACTGTGCACAAGGCAGTCCCTTATGTGCATTTCTAGTGTAATGTAATTGTTATTAATGAAACCCTGAACAAGTAGTAGTGATTGACAAAGTTAAATGTAAATGTGTTATGTGTTGGGGAAAGGGGGAACACGAGGTTGTCATTTAAGCCATTTTTAGCAGAGCTTTTTTAGCTGTATGTGCACTATTTATATGTCAGTGTTTGGTGGTTGTGCATTAGGACTGCCCCTTTTTTTCCTCTCCCTTAGTCTTAGAAAATAACTTTGCCTGGTAATTATTTATTTTGCATACTGAGAAAATGTTGCTATAGAAGAATTTTTTACAGTGGAAAAAACATTATCACCTCTCAGTAATGGTGTGACGTGAAGAATGTCACATGTTTCAGTTACCAGTCACACAGAGTGGTGGTTTGCATTGTGGGTTAGTAAATACTGAGGTTGAGTGTTTTTAAAGCAAGGAGTCACCTTTCTTTAATATAAACTCTAGCTTCACTTCTGTAAGGTAACTGCTACCAGAGTGAGTTTTCACTAGTTCCGTTGCTGCTGAACACATATCTTTTTGTGTGGGATGAGCATTTTTGGTTCCTGTGGGTAATCCTGGCTCTCTGATTTGGCAGTAACGCCTTTGGTGGCCAGATTAGACTTAAGGTTTTTTGTTGATATCACATCTAACATCCATTGGGATCTTGAGAGGCTTAAGCAGGACAGACATACAAAAATCAACTTTTTAAAAGAGTAAGCATTGAAAACTGCAGAGAAGATATAAAGCGTAGGCTAAAACATTGGATGATCTTTTGACATTAAAAAAAGTTCCAAACCACAAAGCAAGAAAAGTTTTTATAATTATTGGCGAAATTCATCTAACTGTGGAGTAAGACTGACATTTCCTTCATCACTTACTGGGAAAAATTCTTTGGAAAATGTGGATTTACAAAGATGTGTTTAGTTTAATTACTAATTTAAGCAACAGTAAATCTCAGATAAAAGAGAAGGGCCTAGAAAATTCTGCTATTCCTATGAAAAATCCTTCAGTGAATCACCTGAAAGTGTGGTTCACATAAAGAGCAGATATGCCTCAAGCTTTAGAAAAATGAATGCAATAATATGAAGTTCTGCTCTACTGCTACCAGCTGGATGTTCTGATACGTTAATGCATTTATAATGCATAACCAATGCTTTGGTTCTTCTAATAACGTGTCTTTTAAAGTGTACTCTAAGTCTGACCTTCATTGCCCAATGTTCCAGCACGGAAGAAGCTCATCTATCTCTAAACCAGGCTCCTTGTGCCCATTACTTTAAGTTGCAATTGTTTTTAACTCTTCAAGTACTGCTCTGCAGAGGGGATTCTTCTGGTTGGGTGACTGTTGCTTGGTATTGTGCAGAGTCTTGAGTTTATTCTTGACATGTCCTAGGCATTGCTTTTACAAGGTCCCTCCTCTTCCAAAGAGTTTTGGAGTACAGTGTTGCTGAAGTCTGCCAAATACCAGATTGGTAGTTTGTTTGTTTTGCTTTTTATTTCTTTTTTGTTTTGTTTTTGGTTTTTTTTAATTCGTTCCATATAATGCCCATTAGTTTCCTGAGGTATTTGATGTCTTAAAGCTCAGACCAGCTGCTACTGGGAAGGCCATGGCTTTTTAAATAATTTTTTTTCTTCCAGCAATGAATGGTGCACTTGTCCTTTATTTGTAAAGGGAGCAGAGGAAAGGTGATAGTGAGTGAAGGGAGTTTCACAGAGCTGCAGTTCTCCTTTAGTAACTTTGAATTCTGCAAAGAGCGGCCTCGGCACCATTTATTTATGTTGGACCCAAAACTGATAGAAACATGAATTCATGTAAAAATATAAGTCTTTGCACATAACGGTAGCTTGGTTAATGGGGTATGCTACTTCAGAGAGATCTGGCTTATATCTTCATTTTGCAAATGTAAGTTTAGTTTGGTCTCTTTGGATCACTATCAAAGCTTTGGAGAGAGTTTGCACAGAGCTGATCATGTGCTTTGGTTGGTATAAATTAAGTTCCCATTTCGGAATGCTCTAATCCTGATGCGCTGAATGATAGCCACGACTGTTCAGTGCTCGCTGGTTGGAACGGGCGCAGGAAATTGGCGCCAGGAGGAAGCTACTTGCCTTCAGCATGTGAAATGTATTTGCCACTTAGCTGAAAATGCTGACTTTGTTGCCTTCAGTTACGTTTATTTTGCATGTCAAATAGCTCTCCTCTCCTCCTTCACAAATTTTAGAGGCAACTGTAAAATGCTGACTGAATGGGCTGTGTACATATGGCATCTGAGGGGTTTTTATTAGCTTAAACTAGCACATGTGTTTTCCTGTGAGGAGTATTAAGTGCCTGGACTGCAGGTTTAGTGTGTGACTGTTTTTGCAGCTGTGTGGAAGAGCATGATGTGTATTCCCTGGAGCAGGCCTGAGAGAGAGCTCAAGTATGTTGAGGCAAAAGCAGGTTGTGTTTATGGGGAATGTCAGACAGAAATATGGCACTTGAACCCTTATCAGTGCTGAGGCTGATAGTGGTAACTGAATGATGGTCACCCAGGTGCGTGAAAGGATTTTGTTTCAGAATTTGACGTCTTTATACTGGAACTTTGTCCTGCCAGTCCAGACAAAAATAAAGCTTTCTTTTTTCCTTTTTTTTTTTAAACGGGAGGAAGTTGAAACCAGTGTTGGTCACTTGGAATTTATTTCTTTTTAAACTCTTATTGAAGAGCATGGTCATTGCTCAGGCCAGAAATTCTACTTTTGGAGGGTGAATTTTGAAAACATGCTGCTTTTAGAAAAAGAGGATATCACGAGTAAATGTAGAAAACATGTCCTGCTTTTGGTGACCTCTCACTCTTCTTACTTGTGGAAATTACATCACATCCCGGAAAGAGTCCCATAAAGCCGAAAACCATGTAGAGGAGCAGGAAGGCTGGAGCTGAGAATCCTGAAGCAAGACTGTCTAGCACACAGGACCATTCCATAACTCACTTCTTAGAGGGAGGGCTGAGGCTGGGGGAGATGTCTTGCCTGCACAAGAGAGGTAAGAAGTTAGAACTTAATCAGAAAGAGCTGCTCTTCCACGTACTCTGTATCTGCTTTTGCAGGAACAAGTTGTTGGAATGGGTCCTAAATAGCGCATGGGATCTAGATGTGGGGGCCTCATGATGTCACTGTGCATATCTAGCTGTACTTCCATCCACAGTGCTTCTTGTCTGGAAGCATTAGTGTGGGTGGCGAGCAGTGGGTTTTCAAAACCACCGGAACAAAAATACTTTTTTATCAATGCTCCTTCTAATTGCTCTTTTAAAATGTGTTGATGCTTCCTGGATGCTATCACAATGTGGCCTCAAACAACAAAAAAAGTACATTATGTCTGAAACCACTAGATTTTAAGTGTTGCTGTTATCAAATTTTAAAGCATGTGACCAGAACTTGACCATTACATCTTAAAAATGCCATCTACCCTTGTATTCTCTTTTAACTATACAAAGTGGAGCTACTGCAGGTTGAGCTAGGTGGATCATGGCCAAATTCTTCCTTTTGTGTGGCTCTGCTTACAGATAAGAGTGGGCAATATTTATTTTCTCTCAGAGTGCAGTAGTGTTGTAAAGTGATAGTCTAAGGGTATAAAGGAAATATGCTTTGCTGGGAGACACAGTGGCTTTTATTGCCCTGTCATTTGTAGCTGGAAAGCAACAGGCATACAGTTTCTTCCTGAGGTCCCTCAATAAATTCCATGTTGGCTGCAGAGCAAAGGCAAGACTTATGAGCTGCTTGGTGCAGGGCATGGTAGGTATGAAGCAGCTTTTTAAAAAAGGAGTGAGAAAGGTTGTTTAATAAAAGGCATGCAACGAGATACTTGACAGAATGAAAATGCTCAGATCAAGGAAAATAGCCACTGTGTAAATAGTGTTATTATGACAGTTCTCTTTAACACAGAAATACAGACTTGCTTGGCTTACACTGATTTTTTTTTTTAGTAGTCTGTAGCAGTTCCTTCTACTCGTATTAGCATACTGTATGTACTAATGAATGAGTTTGCATATTTGTGAACTGTATGTGTGCTTCATCTAAAGTGTAGGTGAATAGTTCCTTTGAATTCAGTGAGATATAAAGTTAAGCATATGCTGCACTGGGTAGAAGCCAGAGCATTTTTCACTTTGAGGGAGAGGGTCCTGAATGAATTCCTTCTAGAGACTTTTATGAAGCCCTGAATAAGAGGTTCAAGAAATAAACAGAAAGGAGTAGGGATTTTTAATCATTTTTGCATCAGGGTTATCATATTGACACTTCCCCTGTCTTGCCAAATACTTTGGGTTTGAAGTCTACTTCTTGAGCATACTTTATGATGGGGGAGAGCTCCACATTGAAACGAGCGCTGTAAACTAAATGTGCAAGCCCAGCTCCATCCACATCTGCAAATTCCTGGTGGATATCATCAGCAACCAAGTTCAAAAGCTAAAGACAACTGCATTAGGAAGAGACTTGTGCAGGGGTGATGGTGTGGAAAGTTGTTCTAAGGCAGCCGTGCTCCGAGACCGTGCCTTCACGTGCAAAGTTACACCACTGACATCTGAGGCCTTTTGGGGCTGCTGGAAAAATTTCAGCTGGCAGCGTTTGGGTTTGGCTGAAGCCTCTAGTGAGAAGAGAGCAAAGGAAATCAGCAAAAGGCTTTTTAAATGCACCTGAGGGAGTTAGGTGCCCGACTCCTATTGAAATTCAATAGGATTTAGTTGCTTGGAGCCTTTGGAAAAATCTCAACCCAAATTTGCAGGCCTGCAGTATTCTTTAATGGTCCCAGTGCTATTGTTCTGTGCTCTCAGCACCAATTAAGGGAATATATAAAAGCTTCATCACAATCAACTGTTCTAGCTCTGTCTCCTAGTAAGCATCCCTTTTTTTCAGAACATGAACACTAATGGAAACATTATTTCATCTTAATTAAAAACATTAATAAGGGAGCTTTAATGATGTCCAGTAACTTGGGATTAATTGTGGGCCTCTGAAGGTAGAAATCTAAGACTGATACCGTGGTTTTGGTTTTCTGTAGTCTGTTTAATCATTTGGTGCCAAATTTGCTAGATAAAAAACCTCACCAAATGAAACCAGGCTTTTGAAAGAAAGGAACACCAAGGGTTTTGGCTTTAAACATTTAAAAAGAACCATAGCATTATTTGTTTTCCTCTGAAAAGATGTGATTTAGAAGCTCTTTGGAAGTGAGGAGGTTAAGTAGGGGGAAGAAGATCTCCAGTCCTAAATAGCGTTTTTGAGACTTGCTGTTGCTCAGTAAGTGTTTATATATATATGAGAAACCATTTGTCTTTTTATTTTTGATCTGTACTTTATCAAGTTGGGATTTTTACTTTATTGAGTCTTTGTGTGCTTGCCTAGGCCATCTGATTTTGCTGTTCTACGTATCTTAGAAAGCACAGTACAGCTTTCAGGAAAAAAATCCTGCCTTTTTCAATAGAACAAAGAGGGGCCTCTCTATACAAGGTGGGTGAGATTAGAAGAAACAGTTGCCTTCGCTGCTGTTAATTTGCATACCCTGCTCAGCTATACAGAAGTGCTGTCTGAACCATTTTGCAAGCCCTCACGTGTCAGGTGAACAGTGCGCTGAGAAGTGGACTCCAGCTCTCTCTGAATTGCCATGTAGCCTTGTAGTGTTTGGGTTTTGTGCACTGCCCTTCTGTCAGTGTGTCTTAGGGTGACTCTATCATGCATATCCCCTATCATGCTCTATGCCCAAAAAGTAATATTGTGCTTTTTCTGTGCCTTTAAACTGAGCTAAAAAAAGAAAAAAAACCAAACGAACTTTTCAAAACAGTTTCCCAAAGACACAGATACACTCCGCTGCGTTCTCTGGCTGCAGGAGCAGGAGGGAGCACCCTGCTTGCTTGCTTCAGCCAGCGGTTTCAGTTTTTTTTTTCTTCTCTTCCCGGCGTGAGACGGAAAGCTAAACTTTGTTTCCTGAGACTTTGGTCTTTCCCTTCTTCTCTTCTAGACTGTTCAACAACATCAAAACACATCAAGAGAATTTTTCCCAAGGCCCGGGGGGTGGGCCCTCGCCGACCCAGCTCCGAAAAAGAAAGAGACCACACCTACAGAAAGACTCTAAAATCTTCCCAGGTTTCTCTCTATAGCGAAAGATTTCATTTCATTATTTAGTATTATTATCCTTTTCCTGTGTGTTTGTTAAATAAATAGTTCTTATCTCATTCACTTTCCTTCGAAAAAAATATTTTTTTTCCCTGAACCCTGTGGGAGAAAAGGTAGATGTAACCTAGTTTCCTCTCAGAAGATATATTGCTAAATTTTAGCCAAACCGGCACACAGTGTAAATGCAACCCATTGCCGCAAAGATGATCAGAGGGCTGAGCACCTCTCCTGTGAAGACAGACTGAGAGCTGGGATTGTTCAGCCTGGGGAAGGGAAGGCTCTGGGAAGACCTTACAGCACCTTCCAGTACCTAAAAGGGGCTACAGGAAAGCTGGAGAGGACTTTTTACAAGAGGACTGGACAAGGGGGAATGGCTTCAAACTGAAAGGGGCAGGTTTAGGTTAGATATTAGGAATAAATTCTTTGCTGTGAGGGTGGTGAGGCACTGGAACAGTTTGCCCAGAGAAGTGGATTCCCCATCCCTGGAAGTGTTTAAGGGCAGGTTGGATGGGGCTTTGAGCAATCTGATTAGTGGAAAGGGGGGGTGGAGCTAGGTGATCTTTAAGGTTCATTCCAACTCAAACTGTTCTATGAGTCTGTGATTGCTCTATATGAGAGACATATTCCTGCTGTTTTTGACCTTTGAGGAGTAGAGAGATGCTGTATCCCTGCTCATGAAGATGCCTAGCCTGTTTGTTTCTGAATCCAGCTACACAGCCCTTGACTGATGGCAAGTGTCCTGTTTGTCACTTTAGCATCAACGGATCTCTTGTCCCCTCTCTTGGCTCCTTCAGAGACCTGCTTGTCATGATTTCTGAAAAAAGCTTATGGCTGTGTCCTCACTCCACTGCTGCTGCCTGAGACTGTGAGGAGGTTGCTGTTCCAATTAACTGCTCTGTAGCAGAAATGTTCCATTGCCTTGGCTAAAAAATAGGTTTCAGTGCAAGTAGTGCCACAGGAATCTTACAGCTGAAGTAATGGTGGTTGGCATGCAATCCCTATATAAGATATGTGAGGGATTATTTCATTGTTTAAAGAAATTAATGGGAATTTTATCATCCTTGAAGCCAGATTTGATGGAATTGTGGGAGTAATGTGATTTCTCCCTTCTAAGAGGGTAATGTAATAGAGCTTGTGATATGGCAGACATGGGGGTAGGAGTTGTATTCCCAGTAAAATGTTGAGATGGGAGGAAATTCTTCTGTACAAGAGGTTTGTGTTTGTGCCTTAAGGCTTTCCCCCTCACCAGTGCCTCTTGTCTGCCTCTGCCTGTCATCTCTCCTTCCTCTTAGGGCAGACACTTCTATGGGAGATGAGATAAGCTGTATGTGGTCTTCAGTTTTAGGTCTTCTATAGCCAATCAGAATAACATAATGGCATGCTTTGCCTTCTTCCTCCTAAAACATGTGTTTTCTCTCTCTTATATTTATGGAGTGCCTTGAAAAAATCTAGAGTCCAAGTAAAGGCATTTTTGTTCATAACAGATTTCAGATTACATCATCTAGCCCTCCCACATCACATGGTTGCCTGAATGTCTGTGATTCTCCATGACCAGTTACAGTTTTGAGGTCTACAGGCAGAGTCTTAGGCAAAATACTCTCTATACAGATGTTTTCTCAGCCTCCAGGACAATTTATGTATCTGCTATGTTGTTGTGGTGTCATGATCCATTTTTTGTCAGGTTTTTTGTGGTTCCACCCCCCCCCCCCCCACCCCAAGCTATTAACCTAATTGCTTGAAAACACCTCCTTCAGTTAAGTTTCATGACCCTATCATTCCTTTTGGAGTTGCTACTGTACTTTATTTCACAATGCAGGTACTGGATGCTTCCCATCATAGGATTGTAGCTCTTTCTATCCAGTGGGGATTGAGTAGTAAAGGAAGGGCTTTCCAAGATGCATTTATTAGCAAAATACCCTGGGAACGCTGGAGGTATGGACTGTAATAGCAGATAGCATGAGTATTTTTTCAGGCAACTGTGTTTTTATTCATCCTGCCTAAGTTCCTTCATCAGGTGGTGAGAGCTGTACTGTAGTCAGGTGATTAAGTTATGCCATATACTTTGGCTGTGCTGGGATTACGTGGCTGAGAAGGCATGAAAATGGCACTATGCACATACCTGGGCTGAGCAGGAAGGACGGAAGAAGTGAGGGTACCAGCTAGAAATCAATAATTAAAGGGAAAAAAGGTATTTTCTCTTGAGTAAGACAGCCCCTGTATGCCCATAGTATGAATGTACATGACTGTCACATCTTAGAGGGCTCTTTATGCCATAAAAGTTTTTAATCTCACTGTTGTATTTCTGTTTTCACCTTGTAGAAAGGAGATTGCTATTAAGTTACATTGGGTTGAATGGATCCTTGCACAGTGTAGTTCTTGTATGTATGCAATTTTAACCAAGAAAACTCTTCCACTGAGCTTTAATTCCCATGCTCACTCATGTTTTTCAGGCAGTTATTTTCTTCTTAACACGTAAATTTCATGTTAAGCTGTTAATCAGGAAAATACAGGGAATGTTTTAGTAGCTCAGGAAAGCATAATTTTCTAATGTATTTTTTTTTTAATTGTCTGCAAGTTTCTGGCCACTAATATAAGACTGTATAGACAGAAATTCATCAGCCTCCCCCACCCCCAGGAGACTGCTTATTAGATTTATGCAACACAAGATATTAAAACCACTTTTGTCTGTCACACAGCCACGGGCAGGGGAGGGGAAATTTGCCAGTTGCTAATGGATACCTGGCGTTTTTGTGTATGACCATGAAGAACAGCTTGTGCACTTTCACCCCCCATGTTCCCTGAATAACTTGGGTCTCATTTAGGTCAATAAGCCTTTATCAAAACGTCAGGAGTGAAAAATGTGTCTTGGTGTAAGCCGACTGGTCGTTCCCTCCAGTCACCGGAGTCTATAGGACAATCAGTGTTCTCTGAGCTTGTCTGCATGTCACGCAAAGAGCTGGGTGACAGTAACCATTGACTGCGTGTCTGTCGCATTGTCTTTGGGACAGCCCCCATTTGCATACTTGCCGGTGTGCCTGCTAGCCAATGAACCATGGAGGGGCTTTAGGAAACGTACGCGCACAGCTCCCATGCAAATTTCCTGCGCGGAGAACACTCGCTCCTTCAAAGCACAATCCAGGCTTTCTCTTCCTGCCTTCCTGCTGGAAAACTGGAACTGTGATCCTGACAGGGCCACGGAGCCTGGTCACAGTGCTGTTTGTGCTTCCCTTGTGCTAAAACATTAACTTTTTCTCTGGGTTTTTTCTTTGCTTACCAAGGTAATTTTTTTCCTTCTTTTTTTGCTTTTAGTAATTGCTTTTGGGGATATCTGAACAGTATTATCTGTGCTATCGCATATCATGTGAAACCATACGTCCCTTCCTCAGATGAGCTGTTTTGAATGAAGGACAGTTTTTCTTCCCTGTGTGGTTGGAATTGTCTTTTGTTAAGGGGATTTCCTCTGTGGTAGTGATGAAGGGAGACGTACTAGTCCTCTGCCTACAGAAGAGCACTTGGATATTAGGGTTTATTGACCGTGTGTGAAAGGAATACAATCACCTGATCAGAAAAGGTTGCCTCTGGTGCTCTATTTTCTTTGACAATTCAAGAGCACCTCATGTCAAGCAGAGCTCATAATTCTCCCATTCACTATTGGCTCATAAATGACATTAGACTGGACAAAGGGTGAGGTTCATTGCATTTGAAGCTTCTGTCATAAGACACCGTCTTTCCTTAAAATATCTGGTGCTGATGCTGTTTCTTTCAATTTATGATGTTCATTATGTCTTTATTTTATTGGAAAATATTTAAAAATAGTCCAATTAAAAAAAAAAAACAAGGATGGAGGGTTCTGGTGGATGCTTTCAGAAGGAAGTTGTAGAAGAGATTCATGGCTGGGTTGAAGAGTCTGAGCTTTATGTTTATTACAGCCAATGCTCTAGATAGTTTCATTATAGCTTAAAAATCTACCTTGAATACAAGTGACTATAAACAATTGTGATAGCTGTTCTACTGCATCTGACATCTTGCATAGGTTATGAGATGTCAAAATTAAGGGAAAGAGTCCTGGCTCATGTTCTACCAGCTTTTCTATAAGTGTCACAGAGTTGAACTTCAACACTTTAGTGCCCTGAGATGAGCAGGTTTTTTATGCCACCAAGATGTTTCAGAGCCACAAAAATATTATAGTGAAGTCAACTGAAGCCTAACCCTTTCCCCACTGTTTTTGCTGTATACAGACATATTATTTTGCTCAGTATTCAGGGCAATGTCCCATGCATTTTCGAAGGTGATAATATGACTCCCGTTCATCTTGACTAGACTAGGGCTGTGTCCTGATTATTTCAGTTAATTAAGAAAATAATCATAGGTACCATCTTGAGTCCCGTTTGCCAATTTGTTATGCAAAACAGCAGCGAACCCTACAGACGTGAGAGGGCTGGATAAAATGCTCAACAGCATGTTGTGTTTTCTGCAGTTGCTCTTTATGTGAAATCACACTTTGAAATAGGGAGCTCATTGTCTTAATCTGCATTAACCTGTGTAACCGTGACATCTTGAGATTGGTTTCTCAGCTGTACTCTTACTTTATGCCATGTGTTGTGTGTTTTCAATGACAAGCCACTCCTACCATTTCAATAAGGAGATTTTGTTGTTGGCTCTGATGGAGAATGTGACCATTTATTAATTGAGTTGCCAATAAGGATGGATTGCAGCTCCCTGATACTCAAAGAAACTATGCTGGCTATGCCATGCTCATCTGGTCTGTAGAAAACCCAAGGTTTATCTGCACACTGATGATGTTCCAAATAGGACCTAACTGTACCTCTGTCCAATCAGCAAGAATATCAGGTGTCTTTGACATCTGTCACCTTGTAGGCATTTCCAAAGTCATACCTTAGTACAGGTGAGTAGTTGATAAGTAGCTTGGTACCAGCAGTGTTGCAGGACTAGATCTCTGTTTCTGCTGAAGTCCCTAAACGCTGACAAGAGGGTGGGAAAGATGTGTTGGAGAGCTCACTTTGTCTTCAGTGCACCTGGAGACTGATATATTGGTGATGGATACTAGAAATCTTTTTTCAATCCATGTGAGCTTAAAGGAAGAATGAAAAAGTATGAATAAGGGGGAAGTTAAGCTGATCTGGTGAATGGCATGTGAAGCACACCTCTTCCCAAAATGAAATAAGCTAGCAAAATGCTCGTCTTCTAAATACAGACCCTGCTTGTTTTCTTTGGCTCAGTCAGGAAACCTTTTGTTTGAATTAGACCAAGTGAATTGCACAGAATGGTTTTCAGTTTTAGTACATGTAGACAAGCCAAACTGCATGTAATCAGAGTATTTCAATTTGCTCCTTATATTTTCTTTCTCTACTCTTACAGGTTTTTCTGTTTTACATCAGATCATTTTTGTATAGTTGATGTATTTGTCAGCTTCCTAACTTTACATTTTATTTATCACATTCTAATACATTCTGAAAAGAGATGAAAGACATGCACAGAGTAGAGAATTAACGTAGTTCCCTGTGTGTTTCTTTTAGGAAATTGTATTAGTGGTATTCTTTGGAACAGAGTATGTGGTTCGGCTATGGTCAGCAGGATGCCGCAGTAAATACGTTGGAATATGGGGAAGGCTTCGTTTTGCTAGGAAGCCTATTTCAATCATTGGTGAGTATGCAAAGCTTGCAAAGTTGATGTAAACAATGAGTAAAACTTGCCCTAAAAGTTTTTAGAAGTCGGATTTCTGCAGCAGTTGAAGCCAAGTTAGAGCGAGAGCTCTTGTCATTAGCATGAATGTAGATCTGAATTTCCCTTCAGGAATTCATGGCACTGTCATTTGAGAACAAATGTCGCTTGGTTTGTTTTTCCAGAAGAGCAGAATGTTTTCTTTTCACAAGTGATCATAAGCTTTGCCAGGAATAAGTCTTAGCTGTGTCCTGTCTCCTGTGACCTGAGGATGCCAGACACTGTACAAGAGCGACAATTATATTTTTTAAAAGACACTGAACAGCTTTTTTTCTCCCCTCAGCAGCCATTTGAATAGTTTATTATGAGTTTATTTTGCACTCTAATTGAGCTGTGTACTGCATGGTAAAGTGCAATAGATGCACTGTAGTTGCTTTGTGTATCAATTGAATTAAAATACGGTTTTCAGTGATGCATTTGGAGCTGGACACCCGAATTCCCTTGGGATTCAATTGGCTTCCTGAAATGACTTCAGGGTTCTTGGAAATTACATCCAAATATTCCATATAAGTCACTAATCTTTTTTTTTTTTTTGATTGCTTGTCATTCATTTAACAGTTTCACCAAAAGAAACATAATCCAAAATCAATCTGTATTTTGTTAGCCAGTATTGAGAGAACTGTCTGACGACCCTTGCCCTGTACTTAAGTACTTGAAATATAAATGGACTAAATAAATCAGATTTTGGAAGATGAGTATTGTTATGGAAGAATAGTAATTCTTGTTCTGTGACATAGATTTTCCCACTACTCGGAAACATTATTGTTGAGTACAGGACACAGGTTTTCATAAACTGTCTGCAGTTTTGCTGAATGTACATTACAAAATTTTGTACCTGAGTATTTTTACAACTATAAAATAGTTTGGTTTAGCTCCTCTGTGCATCCAAATATATATATATATATATATATATATATATATGTAAAAATAGCAACTGTATTTCAGGTGTGACTGCAGCTACAAAAAGACTGTGACTGCATCTTTGCACTCTGGCCATGATCCATTTCTCTCAAGTCCTAGAACACTAAGTGGTCTGAAACATCATCCAAATTAATTCAGTCTGAAAAGCAAAACACAGTTCCGCTTTCCCAGATACGGATCAAGAACTGTTTAATTCTCCAAAATACAGAGTTCTTTTCCAAGATTTGCTAGGCCTGAGGCATGTAGATTCAGAGTACAGTTCTGACTGACTTAAACTAAATTAGACTCATACTAATTCCAATTTTCTCTCACTTTTAGACCTGGACAGATATAGTGATAGTAAGGCAATTTTCTTATATATGAAATAAACCCCAAAATTTCTGTCAATTAAAATCCTATCTAAGCACAGGAGGGAAAATAAAAATTGGAGAAGAGAGAATAGATGGAAACCGCTGAAATTCCTCCTGGGTTGTAGCTAATAAGGATTCCAGGCTGCTTGATGGTAACTCCTCATTTGTTTAGACTGTGGCCAACTTGGACCCATCCCAGTAAAACCTTTCCATCATATCGCATGATGAAATTTTCTTCACATGCCACAATAGACATCTCTTGATATATAAACAAATCTATGAATTAGGAGTGACTGTTCAAAATGTTGAAGTAATATTTGTCTTTGGTTCTAGTAGTCCTGCAGAAGTATTGCAAGATACTGCTAACTAATTTTCTTCAATTGACTTTTATTTTCCAGATTTAATTGTAGTTGTTGCTTCCATGATAGTTCTTTGTGTGGGCTCTAAAGGTCAAGTCTTTGCAACCTCTGCTATCAGGTAATTATACGCAATAAAAGGAAGTAGTGCTGTCTGAGCAAGGTGGGGTTTCTTCTTTTTTTATTTTAATTTATCTCCTGTTTCAATTCTTGCAGAATTAATTGAGTCACTGTCCAGTGTCATGTAATTAAGCAGATCACCAATCATGTGTAGGTGATCCCATGAAGTGTAGGGGAAATAAAATTTTGTTGTAATGCGTTTATGGCTAGTGGGGGCAGAGAAGCTCATTTACCTTCTGCCTGTCCCCAACTAGGTCGGTTCTGCCCAAATCCTGGTTTAGTTTCTTAGCTTGGTTTTTTAGCAACTCTTTGATGCTTTGTATCTCCGACATCTTCAAGCTGCCTCTTCATAAAATGGCTGTGGTTGTGAATTCCTGATGGACTGAATCCACCTTGTGCTCAGGAAGGTCACACCACTTGGTTTTCTTGGATGAATACTTGGCAGTGTGCTTTGCTCTTCACACTGGCTGCAGCCATGCTCCAGGATCGCAGTGACTCCCATAAAAAGAATATTTGAAAATATTGTTGGACTGTCTGGTTCAAATTGCCTATGAAATTCCTCAAAGATAAGGAAATCAGGTCTTTAGTTAGCTGGTTCTGTATTTTGTTTCCCATCCAGGTGAGCAGGTCAAATATGAGTTGATGAATAATTTCTAGAGCATTTACAGTCTGTGTCCAAAATTCCTGAATCCTTTGGTTATCCGTACTAGCCATGTGCACAAAGGTCAGTCCTTCCCTTGGACAATGTCCCCAGGCTGCCTTCATAACACACAAGAAGAAAGATGGGTGAGTGGAGTGAAAAGACGCAGGCTGCTAAGTCTAACATAAAATAATGTGTCTCTTAAAATGGTCCTCTGGAAGCCAGACTTCGCTTCTCCACCTCTGTTTCATCTCTTGTGTCTTTAGTCTCTTCATTAATTTGAAAATCGTGTTCCAGGGGCATCCGTTTCCTGCAGATTTTACGGATGCTGCATGTCGACCGTCAGGGCGGTACATGGAGGCTGCTGGGATCAGTGGTGTTCATTCACAGACAGGTAAGTTTGAGCAGTCTGAGGAAGGGCACAGCTGATGCCAAAGCCTTTATTTTCAGAACAGCATACATGCTGATGATGTTACTTATATTTAGTGTGGAGGCAGGTAGTAATTTATTTTAACGGAGTGCGGTTGTTCTGCCTTATATTCACTGCCACTTTGCCAAATTTTGACTTGTAGTTGGACTTAACAACAGAAAATGAGACTTCTGAAAACTAGTCTGAATATTTCCTAAAATATGTATCTAAATTCCAGAGTTGTTTTGGATCTGGCACTGTTTGAAAAAGTTACCCAACTACTTTTTGGTGGCCAGAAGGTTAACGAGTCCTGCGTGCAAGTGAAGAGGTTGTTTTGACTCTGTGTTGGCAGTGTGAGTGGTGGACCAAGTCCCCAGCACTATAAATTTTGTCACCATGGAGCTCAGTGGATTTTTGTTAATTTGCACAGCCAGCACTCAGTGTCAATGTTTATTAATTGCTGAAATTGCATTCTTCTCTTCCAGTTATCCTTTATAACCCATCAGTGTTAGGAAATTTAAGTGTCTCAATGAGACCATAATCCCATTATTTTGACTTTCTTTGCAGGAACTGATAACTACACTGTACATTGGATTTTTGGGCCTGATTTTTTCCTCTTATTTTGTGTACCTGGCTGAGAAAGATGCTGTAAATGATTCTGGAGAAACAGAGTTTGGCAGCTATGCAGATGCCCTGTGGTGGGGAGTAGTAAGTATAGCAATTTCATATGTTAACACTGTCCAATGTGGAATAAAATTCAAGCAAGCATGGACTAAGAACAGCACTTTGAAATGGCTTCTTACTGCTTCAATACACTTTCTGGTTTTGTAATTCTGTGACACTACAAAAATACTATAAAAGATCAGTAGTTTTATTTGGTATTTACAGTCTTACGTGATCTAAAGAGAGCAAATTACACATAAAAAATGTAGAAACACGTGTTCTGTTTCTTTGTCCTGTCTTCCTTACTGGTACAGTGATTACTTCTTGCTACCTTTTTCGTGGTAGTATTCCACTGTCTAAGGTGGTGAGAGTCTTGCTAAATCAGGGCTAAGTTTTTTGGGGGGGAGTAGTGTTTAGGGTTTCTTTGTCCATGTTTTTGTTGGGTTGGATTTTTTTCCTTGAAACAGTTATCTATGTTTTGCAGTTTGGCCTGTGACAGTAATTCCCAGCTTATTCAGAGTGGATAATTCTGGAGCAAGAAGGGTCTAAGATACTTAGGAAATCCGGGCACAAGAGTCTTCTAAGGTGGTTATATTGCTTTGGGAGCCACGTAGTGCCTTCACACAACATTTTTCTGTGCTGTGTCAGCACACCTATCTTGTTTAGAGATTTCTCAGCTTTTTCTAAGGTGGTACCACAACCTTGGTGTAGATGTATCTTTAGTTCTAGTAAAGTTCTCCCTTCTTTGTATTGCTAGTTACAGTTGTCTCTCTGTTTATTATATGTACTTACTAGTGTGGCATCTCTTCTGGGATTATATTTTTGTAAACATTTTAATTTAGGTACTTCTGCTACTAACTATTCCCTCTTTCATTCTCACATGATACACAAATACTAGGTTGGCTGTTTTGTTCTGGCATTTCCCATCTGTCATTGTTCCCATTTCCTTTTCCTGTTGCAGTTCAAAGAAAGGTACTTTTTGGAAGATATTTTTCATTATCATTAGCATTCAAGCAATTGTACTTTTTATCTGCTTTAATTTTATTAGCTTAATCAAACAAACTGTCATCAGTAAGTGCTGCAGATCTTTGAAATGCATAGGCATCACTGATAACATACTTGCACTTTCAAAATCTGCTCGTCTTCTAGAGATTTCTCTTTGCTGCTTTAAATCTAAAGGCATTGTTTCTCTCTTTTTTCGTTAAAAATAAGACAACTAATAAGCCTTCTGTTTAAGAATGATAGGACTAACACCTCAATTTCACTAATAAAATACATATACGTATTTAAGAATATTTATTAAGAAATATTTTTAGTGAACATCTGCGTGTGTGTGCTTATATAGTCTTCTCCTCACAAACTACTACTTGCTGTTTCAGGAAGGAAAGCTCTATTGATGAGCAAATCTATTGCAGGTCTGCTGATGCTGAAATGCATATGTAGCCCTTTTTGAATACAACAGGTTTTGTTTTGTTGTATTGTTTTGCTGCTATGATCTGCTGCAGAATTCTTTCTTCTTGCTGTCTGCCATGGTTAAATACAGGCTTTCTTCGGACCAGAAGACTTTCTGTGTAGCACAAGCAAGTGGCTTTCTGTCAAGTAGCTTTTTCAACGCTTTCATGTCATTATGGCATTTTTATTTTCCACTACAGTGGTCAGATGACTCAGTAATTAACAGTGGCAGATGTAGCTGCATTTAAAAACACATGCTGTCATTGGTGTTGCCATTAAAAATTGAGTATGTGACAAACCAGGCTGGCTTACTGAAAATACAGTAAAACCTCCCATAGAAGCAACACGATCTGTCAGGATATTGAAATATTCTCCTTTCAGTGAATTATTGTTCAGTTAATAGGCGTGTCAGTTATTTTGTCTTCCTAATTACAATAAACTTATTTAATCAATACATTTAATGATGATGATATTTTTTCTCTGTTATGGCTTCTGTTGTGTTACAGCATGCCATATGAAGTGTGAGACTGCATTCAATGAACACATAATGTAATTTCTTTATTATTAAAAGCAGAATTAGGTGTCCTTGTTCTACTCTAATACACTTCCACTAACTGCTAAAAAGATTTAACAGAACAAAACTGAGATGGATTCAGGTCCATCCATTTCTGATGTCTTGATAGTATAATATTCTTCATGCTTTCCACTAGGAAAAAGCCCTGTGAAGTTAGGACAGAGAAGAAGTTAGCCCACAGAAGCTGTGGATGCTACATCCCTGGCAGTGTTCAAGGCCAGGCTGGATGGGGCTCTGAGCAACCTGGTCTAGTGGAAGGTGTCCCTGCCCATCTCAGGGGGTTGGAACTAGGTGATCTTTAAGGTTCCTTCCAACCCAAACTGTTCTATGATTCTATGAATAGCTGTGAGGTCTCAAGGATTCTTCCTAACAAAGATCTCAAACTCACACAAAAACCTTCTCAAGTGGTAGGTCTCAAAAGTTTCAGTTGTGTTTAGCCAGAATTTTCTGAATCGCGTAAACACCACAAATTCTGGTCAATGAAAACCTGTTTTGGGCTGAACCTGCAGAAGAGGGTAATTCACAGCTCGTCTCAGACACCATCATCGATAAGTGATCTCACTTCTCTGAAAGTGCACTTACCTGACATAGCAGAGAATGCTTCAAAAAGTCCTTGACAGTGTTTTTCACGCCCCTTTTCTCACTCTGCAGCACTGCACTTTTTTGTTATCTCAGTGTATGTGTACACTGCTAAACAAGTGCTTTGGGCAGCAGTAACAGAATATGTAATACAGCTGAAGTAAACCATATAAAAGCTCTGTGTTACCACAGCTAAACTGCATCTGGAGTTGGGTACTTCCATATTGCTGTGCTTTGCTGACTATAGGCACACCCCTAGGGTGCATAACTGGTAATTAAATGTTCTTCATTGTCATAGTTGTTATTTATAAGTCTGTATTGCTTTTCCATTTTCATATGTAAATTGGCCTCCTGGGCTTAATTTGAATTTCCTTGAGAACTCTGGATTGTAGCTATTTGCCATTAGTTATGGGCTTCTTGAAGAAACCTAAGGTTACCTTATGGCATAAAGAGTTGTCTGTATTTTGGTGGTTTTGAATACAGTGCAAGTTGTATGAATTCTGCCAGTGGCAGGATATCTTTCAAAAACAGGTTTAGTGTTAGCAAGTAAATGTAATGTGATGAATCTTTCATTTCCCCAGGGCCAGTATTCAAAATTAGTCTGCTTATGTTGTCCTTCATGTCCAGACTGACAGTTTTAAAGACCTAATGTAGATTCAGGACCAATAAAACCAAGAATTCATTAAAAATACATATTTTTTTAAAAGATGCTTTAAAAAAAAGTGATAAATGTTCTCATTCAATCTGTTGGAGACGACCACCTTCAGAAAGCAGTACCTGCTCACTGTCTCTGGGGGTTCTGTGGGTTTTAGCTTGTGGGTTTTTGTTTTGTTGTTGTTGATTTTTCTCCCCCTTCCTCTCTCCTTCAACATTCATTTCAGATTTCTCATCTCAGAGCAACTGAGAGGAGCTCTTCTTTTGATGTGCACTGAATGAATACACGATTTCCAGCCTTAACATTGAAACAAGCATGCTTCAGGAAAACTGCTAACAGTCTCTTTGATCATGAACACTATTTCCAAAAGCAATTATTGAATATAGCCATGCATGGATATTTCTCTGTGCCTTTTGCTTTGAATTGAATCAAGCAGTTTTCTGCAAATAACAGCTTTACTTAAGGATTTCCTGTTACTTTAATTATCGCAGCTTAGAAGACAGGCTTTTTCACTAAGGACCAAATTCAACATAACATTTACAAGTTTGCTTACTCCTAAGCATGCGTAAAACCGTGTCCTATTTAGCAAAGCCTATCAGTATGTGCTAAATGTAAATTGAAAATCAAAGCTGAGGGAAAACTTTGCTGAAAAGTTACAGGAAATACCACTCAAAATTGCACATGCGTAAAACTTTTGCTAAATTAAAAGTAGTCTGACTTAATTTATAAAAGAGTTGCACATAAATTTTAAAAACCAGCTTCATGAAAAGTGATCTTGCAGATCTTGTGTTATTCAGAACCCTTTTTCTCCCCTCTTCTCAATTAAAAAAGCTATTGAGAACTGACTTCAATGTTTGACAGAGGGTGACACATCATTTTTAGTTTCTATGTGGTTTACAAGTCAAGTGTACTGACTACAGACCTGTTACATTTTTTTTTTTTTTTTTTAAATTCTGATTTTGGGGATTATATGTTTGGGTTTTTGTGGATGAGTTGATTATTTTAGAAATTGTTGGAGCAGGGGTTGAAGGATGAAGGTATTTTTAAATGCTTTTTGCAAGGTATCTCTTAGTTTTGCAGCTGCCTTCTCATCTCTGAGCTTTTACTCTGTGAGTGGTTACAACTATATTTTGGTCTTGTTCAGTGAAGTCTTGTGGAGTAGATGTGAAATAACTTTTTAAAACTGTTACTTGCAAAGTACAGATGTAGATATTGTTACGTCTAGGCATTCTTGTATTTTGCAGCTGTTTAACTATCCAGATTTTCCAAGGTACACAGCAAGGATTTCATGGGCAGGACATCCTTACCTACCTGATTATATTCCTGCGCACACTTGAGCCTGATATTACCTCAAATAAAATCCTTTCCCTACTCAGTGCTGATGAACGTTGCTATTTCTTCTTTCTGTGTGGGTTTTTGCTTCATATTCCTCCCCTTCAGACGTTTGATGCATATTTAATAGGAACAACATTAGTCTTAATACCAAAGTCTGTGGTGATGTTCATCAGATCAAAGGTCTAAAATAGTCAGTGGATGAATATGATTTTGCTCCTAATTAAAGCAATTGTTTTACAGGCTGCTTTTCAATGAAATTTAATGTGTGAGCTCTTGTATCAATTTATTTTCATTATGCCAACATGTTACTATGCTATAGTAGAAGTTGAGTCAGCATTTCCATTATAATATCCTATTTTGCAACTGTAAATTTAGTATTGTGCTCTTTAGGGAGTTATAATCTGGCTGTAAAGAATTATTTAGGGCAGAAGCTTGGCATGTAAGGTTTCAACATCATATGTTTTGGGGAAAAAAGAAAATGTAATTTCAGAATACAATGCATTTGTAGATGGTTTAGAGTTATGTGGGCGGAGGAAAAAGTTAACTTAAATGCACACTTTGATTTGCAACTCAATTTGCAAAATGTTTATTTAAAAAACCTCCTAAAAAAAATCACAGGAAATGCATTTTCTGTGTTACTGATGATTCATATAAACCAATTCAGAAAGAATGGGCAGGGATGTGGTGGGAAAGGGGAGACAAATACTTTGATGTATATGAATTCTTCTTCGGTTATACTGTGGTCAGCATAGAAGCACCTATTTCTTTTCACATTTCTAGTTAATGCATGTATTTCAACATGATTTTAAGACTGTAACACAAAATAGTTGATAACATTTTTCTCTTACAAGGCTTTATAAATTTTTTCAAAAACAGAATCATAAACTGTTATTTTCTCTCATAATCTTTTCTGTAAGAAGGTATTGGAGGCCATAACTTTTCCCATAATTGTATTTCCTTTTTTATTCCGTATTTTTGAAAGTGAAATCGTAATTAGGCTTTTGGATTTCTTTTTTTCAAGCCACCCTCCTATGTAGGTAAGGAGATAACATCATCCTTCCATCCCTCATCAGGTCTTGAATTAAGGTGGAATTTTAATAACAATTTCAGGAATACAGGCCAAGGCACTTGGGTAGTTAACTAAGTCTTACAATGCTTCTGTAGGGTTTGAAGCAGTTTTGGAAAAAGGCCACATTTTAAAAACTTGTATTAAAAATTAAAAACTACTTGGATGTTTTGAGTATCAGCCAATGAGCAAGAAACTTGCAATTAACATCACCACCTCAAGCTGTCCCTTTTGTCGTGTGTCTGTCTGGCACGTAATGACTTTGCTTAGAGGGTGGACAGTTCAGGACATGATGGGGATGGCCTGTGTGTGTGTGACTGTGGGACCAGCATCTGTGTCCCGGGCAGCTGAAGCCCATAATGTCAGAAGAAAGTCTGAGCAGCCAACAACTGAGCTGTGCTTCAGCTGCTTGAGAGCTCCATGTGGTTTCCCATGCTCTGATTTGGTTAGCCTTCCTCAAAGTCACAGATAAAAATCTCTCTAATTTACAAATTCAGAAATAGCTGGTGACATAGGTGAATTTAAATTGCTCTCAGATGCTAAATGTATCCTTCTGCTTCAAACAAATGTGTTCTTTCCTCGAGCTCATGCAAATAATGACTTATTAAGCCTTGTTATGCTACATCACTGTGGTAGTAATCTTTACTTCAGGGTTCTGAGAGGCAAACTCAACAGATGTTTCCTGCATGTGTGCTTTAAATTATCTGTTCCTGCTCTCAGTGTTTTGTATGAATTGGTGATTCATTAGGCTGTTTTCAGGGTCTTTGCTACATGGAAAATTTTCAGCTCCTCTTGCTATTTACACCAAAGTTATCTCTAGAATGCTTCATGCCCGTCACAGTGCCTGGTTACAGTATGTGTGTGCTCTTTCCATGCAACAGCCCTGTAACACTCTCTGCAAACATCTCCTGCCCATAAACAAAATCACCAGTTCAGAACTGTTGGCAGCCCTTCCCTGAGGAAAGTGTGTGGCATGGGCAGGCAACCCCTGCCCCAGTAACTTCATATGCTGTACAGTTGCCTCAGGCATGAAGACTTAAGTGAATGGTTTTACTTTGCAAGATTTTAAACACGTATTTTGTTGTAATTCAGTTTCCTGTATGTTTTTTCCATCCAGTATTAGGTGGGGAAGCAAACCTGGAGGGGAGAATTACCTTCCTTAGTGTCACATGGGCTGGCAGTGGGAGAGTTGGGAATGCAGCTAATGCTTCTTTGAAATAAATAAAAAGGAAAGAGAGAGAGAGCAACGATCCCAAAGTGCCATGTTAATACTTGCTGTAATGCCCTCTGTATTTCTCTTTGCAGGTGACTGTTACAACTATTGGCTATGGAGATAAAGTGCCACAGACCTGGATAGGAAAGACAATTGCATCTTGTTTTTCAGTGTTTGCAATCTCATTTTTCGCACTGCCTGCGGTAGGTTATCTTGTACTTTTGCGGAAATTTGATGTTGATTCCTTAGTCATGAGAGAGAACTTTTGTTATTGATTCTTTAACCTTTCATTTAATCTGGTGTTGTGTAAGCTTTGTATTAAACTTCTGTATTGTAGCTGGGATTTATGAAGCTTGTAGAAACAAAAGAGCTTCTAGAAGTAGCTAAGTAAATGCGTGTTGGTTTTTGTATGCAACACTAGATTTGAGAAAGAGATGTTTAATTCCAAGTACTTTTTCCTGCCTATCTCAGAAGTGTGAAGGAAATTATTGCTAATTACTTCTGGACTCAGTGATTTAGCAATGTTTGGGGTTTTTTTAAGGCATTCAGTCAGAGTTTACTCAACTGATTAGGTCCAAGGTGACCTGGAGAACTCTTATGTGCATCCTTCTTCTAGAAAAGCTTCCAAAAAGGTGTCACTGGCAGAAAGACACCAATCAGCAGCCAGGAACACTGATGCAGTTCTTTGCAAAATTAATATCTGTCCATGGCCAAAGTCCTGTTTTCAAACGTGACCTAGAGCTGACCTTTTAAATCTGTTGTGGCCCTTTGTTTGCACTGAAAACAGGTTCCTGAGTGCTTTCAAACAAGAGACAAGGCACTTGAGTACCAAGGGTGAATTCAAAATCAGCGAAACTTGGACTGTGGTTTGAAAACCCAAATATACAGTGCCAAGGGTAGTTGACGGTGTGTTTTTCACAAATTTAGCAATACACCTGAATTGTGCTGTTAAAATGTGTGTGCTACCTGAAAAATGTATTTATTTATTTATTTATTCAGGTCAGTGACGCAAGCAGTTGTGATAGCAGATTTTTATGTAGTTGTAACAGAGAAGTGGCAGGGATAGTACAGAATAGATAAGAATACTTTTATGTCTGTATCATCAAAAAAATTCTTCACAGCATGAAATAGTAGCTACTAAAAATCCAGCGACCTTTTAAAATTAGTTGCCTACTTTAAAGGTGCATAACCTTTTGCAGAGGAGGACAATTAGATGTAGTTTTTTAAGCTCTTCAGCATCAGTTTTCCTTTAAAGCATATGTTTCCCCCTCCTCATTCTAATCTCTCCCACTTTTATTTTAGAAGAGAAATCAGGTAAGTGAAATGATCAGTATGGAAAATGCCAAAAACTACTTTTTTGACTGAAGAGTGGTGCTGTGAGGTGTTGTTTTGCTCTTTTTTAAAATCAGACTTGAATGTCAGCAAAACTGTTTCATAAATGATTGTGTAGCAGCCGTGCCTTCACAGCCATGCTTTATGTTTACCTGTCAGATTTCTCTAATCTTTGTTGAAGTAGAACAACAACAATCACCCATTTATTAGTGGGATTTTCTTTACTGAATGAAGTTGTTCCTGTGAGTTGGCCCAAGGGGGAATTCAGGGTTTGAAGCTCTGTTGCAGGCTGTCTTGTTGGCGTTTTAAGTAAGAGGATCTGGCTTAGATCACAGTCAGAAGTAATTGTAGTGGCTAAACGCAACTGGTGTGGGTTCTGGATCAGGCACTGATCCCTCATTTCCCAAATATGTGGTGTTTGAGCATCATCACCTCTTTGATCTTTACTAAATGAACATAATAGGAAGGGCATTTCATGTTCCTTTCAAAATATTTGATGATTAATACAGTTCTTAGAAGTTGAGCCAAGATCCTTGGCTGCTCTGATGCCTTCTGCTATATGTAGAAAAAAATTTATGCTTTCCTTAGGTAAGTGTAATCATGTAAGCTGATTTATAAATGATTTCATTTTTACCTTTTACTAAAACTTGTGTTAAATATGTCTATATCTGTGCAAATGACCACATAAATGGCTTGCTCCTTACTTAAATTTGGATTTCACAGCTGTAATACATTTGGAGTCTAGTTCTGGTTTCACACCATCCAGTGCCGTTAGTCCATGTCCCTTGTCCTGAGAGTGAATTAGATGGCTTTGTGTTCAGCTCCGTTGACCGTTTTGAAATATGCCTT
Source organism: Lycocorax pyrrhopterus obiensis (assembly GCA_014706295.1). Taxonomy (NCBI): domain Eukaryota; kingdom Metazoa; phylum Chordata; class Aves; order Passeriformes; family Paradisaeidae; genus Lycocorax; species Lycocorax pyrrhopterus. Next base: position 13,512,934 of record JACSVZ010000007.1, on the reverse strand, counting down.
TTTCTCTTCTTCGTCGTCTTTCCTCACTCCCACCATGGATTAACATATGGAAATAGAAATTTCCATACCACAGTTAAAAGGTCTATTGACTTACATCATGCCCTGCTAAAGCTTTATTTGTCATAAAAATGAAGTTTAGCCCATCAGGTTGATTTTTTCCCCCCTATTCTATCATTCCCCTATACAAGCATTTGTGAGACTTTTGGAGAGTATGAAATATAATTTCTGTTTCCTCTTTTGGTTCTTAGTCCAGCAGGCTTTGCGTCAGGGCATGATAGCATTCACAGGTTGCTTCAGAAAGTAATAATAACTGGAACTAAAAATTTCACTGTATTAAGTCATTTCCTCTAAATAATTAGTTGGGTTTTATGATGCTGAATAGAAGTTTATTAACACAACATAATTTGGCAATTTTATGTGTGGTTCTTTCCCTCCACTCTTAAAAAAAAAAAAAAAAAAAGTGTGTTTTCTTTCTTTCTTTCCACAGGGAATTCTTGGTTCAGGCTTTGCCCTAAAGGTACAACAGAAACAAAGACAGAAGCATTTCAACCGTCAAATTCCAGCTGCTGCCTCACTCATACAGGTACTGAGCTCTTGCATATTACATACTATCATTTCTTCCCATTTATGCTGGGGTTTGTTTTTTTCCCAAGCTGTTGGCACTTTTTCCCTCCCTGATTCCCATTAAAAATTGTACAGGAGTTACAGATGCAAGTTTTGGAAATCCAGTCCTTAATGTAAACTGATGAGCAGAAAAGTGCACTCCTAAATCAGTGTAAACTGTTTAATTCAGCTGGTTAAAATCAAAACTGAAAGTTATCCTGTAATTGTTAAACAATTTACCCGAGGAAAATGTTGTGAAATGTTATGCTTGTAGTAAGGAAAAAAACAAAGAGGAGGCTTCATGTAGAATTGCGCTTTTAAAAAATACATTGTAAAGACCAATGTCAAATATGCTTCAGTTGGGACAACTAAATTCTTAATCTCAAATTTAAGAGAAATAAGTCAGAATCTGAAATAGGAAAATCTCATTTGGATATGTCAGCTCTAGAATAGGTGACTGGGAAGCACTGGCATTCTGTGAAATCATTGTTTTCATGTAGGGTATCTAACAGGCAGGAAAATATCGATCCCCCTGTTATAAATGCAGTTGCAGTTCAGTATCAGTATGGTCAAGGAGATTTTATCCTTTACTTCATTGGAGCCAGCACTGTACCCTGGAGAACTATTAACATTGTTTCATTCCAGGTTTTTCCAGCTTTTCCTCCCTCTACTCAGTATCTGTACATAGCTTTAGAAGCACAGAGATCAAATTTAAAAGGAAACTTGATGTGCACCATATCATTTTTGCATTCTGGTATGACTTACTTCTCTAGCTTCATGAGTGAATGTGGATTTCCAGGTCAGGATCTTTATGGAAACAGTAGCTAACTGTAAAGTTTATGCTTGAAACTAAACAGTCCCAGAGTTAATGTGAAAAAGACCCTGGTTATAGCCAGAGATTACATAAAAATCTTGAGACTCATATGGTATGGTTTTGTAAAGAATGGATTTTTTTTTTTAGTGTTCCCACTGATTCTTTTGAGAAATGAACACCAAATTATTGGGAAGCCTGAGACTGCGTGTCCAGAATGCTGTGCTTGGCTCCATCAGAAATGTTAAGGAGAAGTAGAGGATAGACAATGAGTTGCTGAGTACCAGTTCCTAATAGCTGTGACTATGATTTACTAGTAGTCTCAGACTTCTGAAATCCCAGTTTAGTAAGTGCTCTACAAACAATTTATAAAAAGATTGTTCTTAAACCAAGATGTTTACAAAATAGGTACAAGACAAGAGAATGGCTCAGATGAGTGATTTTCTTTCCCTGTGTTCCTTCTTGGTTTCTTTTAGAGGCCATTTGTTTCTTACACTATTCTGTGAATCATGGAGGGATTTATATGGTGGTTGTCTGATCCTTTACTTTCCGACTGCTGTCTGTTTTCCTCTCTCACTCAGCCTTGCTTTGTTTCTTCCATCTAGGGTTTTCTGGCCTTCCCTGCTTTAGATTCTGTTTGTGTATAAGTGTGTCCTTTCTTCATGTAGTAAGTGAGGATCTGCCTTTTTAATTTGGAGACTCGTTATTAATTAATTAATTCTGATGTATTTACACAGTTAAGGGAGAATGCAGTAGTGTTTTGTTTCTTGTTGGTCTTGTTTCCTAGCCCTGCTTTTCCTCCCTTTTGTCTTAGAACTTGGGACTTTCATCATTGGTGGTTGGCAAGAGGGAGGATTGGGTTTGGGTTTTGGCTCCTGGTTAACCACTTGTACTGTTTTGTTGTGCTCTCAGTTTCATTTCTTCATATGAATATAGTCCTACTGACCACATCACAAATCCTTTTTTTTTTCTCTGATAGTATTTTTGTGAGGCATGAAAGAATAATTTTTGTCTTCTTCTGAGTAGGAGCCTGTAACACAGGGTGCAATAGGCAAAATGCTTAAAGTCAGGTAGGAAATAGGGGCAGAACATGACTTTTGAACCTTTTTTTTGAGTCCAGTCTAGAGTTCTCTTTCATTATTTGTTTGTTGCTACTGAGAACAAAAGTTGCACTTGAAAAGACTGATCTTTCTGTGTGGTTTCCCAGTTCTAACTATGTGGTTTCTGTTTACTAAATAAGGGCTCTAAACCCTGCTAAGTTTGTTTCCAGGGGGCAAATTCAGGAATACAATTTAATAAAGAGTTTCTGACATGCTACTTGGAAGTTACTGTGTTGTACAGTGAGCTACTAATCTGATTGATTAATTATTCTGTTGCTTGAAACATTTGTTCCAGACTGCATGGAGATGCTACGCTGCAGAAAACCCAGACTCTTCTACATGGAAAATATACATTCGGAAACCTGCCAGGAATTATCATTTGCTGTCGCCCAGTCCAAAACCAAAGAAATCAGTGATGGTATCAGTAACTAATGTTTCCCATTATAGTAATATAAAAATTTTAAATTAGTTTGAGTTTTTTTGCTATCTAGAGATGATTTGTTGTGCTTGTTTTACAGGTTATTTCTTGGCTTTGCATTTTTATTTACATTTCAGTTTTGACAGTTTCAGTATACGAACGTTATAAACTATGAGTTGGTTTGCTTCATTTCCCCAAGCTTGACTTTTTTAATGGAGTTAGGGGTTTGGAAAAGAGTAATAATGACCTAACTCAAGCACATCAGTCAGTTACTTACCATTGTTGTTTGAAAAACTGTAAGGAAAGGCAAAAAAGAAAATCACCATTTGCAAAATAGTAACTTTTAATTGATTAAAAAAAACAAAAACCCAAACAAACGAAAACCAACAAAACTGCTACTTCTCTCAGCTATTGATTTTGGGATTTTCTAAGCTTTCATGGTAAAGGCGTGTTGTGCCTACATACAGTAATATTTTCATATCAAAGGATTCTGTAAGTTCAGAATTTCTTTGTTTAAAATACAGCAACAAAAACCCTTTGTCAGAATCTTTAGGTTATGTAGTACACCAGGAGAGGATGTTGTGCAAAAATCTTCCCTTGTATCTTCAAGGTTCATCTGAGTTCAGTAGCAATATATCCATTGGCTTTGTGCTGAAGGTGTGATTTATTGCATCCATAAAATGGTAAAGATATTCTAGAATAGTTTGATTTATATAAGCTTATAGAACTAGCAGATTTTTTTTTTTTTTTTTACTGCAGGCAAGGGATTTGGAAATGACAATGTGCAGAAATCTAATGATTAGCCAGTTTTGGCAGGATGAGGGGGGCAACATAATGAGAAACACAGTGTAGGATCGTGAAAATATAATTGGTCAGGCACTCTTTTAATTGGTTATAGCTCATTGGGGACTGCATGTTTATTGAAGACATCACTGAAGAGACAACTCAGTGTGACTTGGTTTGAGTAATTTAATTTATGTGGGTTTTTTTAGGTTAAAAAGAAGAAATTTAAGTTAGACAAGGACAATGGGCCTTCTTCTCCAGACAGGATGTTGGCTATACCACACATCACTTATGAGCACGTGACAGAGGACAGGAAACCTGATTTCAGTTTTGAACCGTTTGAAAATTCTGGTAAGAAGCTCCATTATAAAATGCCAGTAACTGTGATGAGTTCTATGATTAGATTTGCACACAAGTCCTTTTTAGTATCTGCAGGAGAGAGGGACAGAACAAGTTCTTGTCATTCTAAAGCAAGAATACTTTGCTTTTTGCCTTTGGTTGCTGGCTTGTCTGGGTGAGGTTTAACCGTTGCTTTAATGAGCATGCTCCACTGCAGGCAATCTAAATCATTTCTCATTTCTGCCTGCTGGAAGAGCTAATGACTCTTGGGCTGGTGCATACATTCCCCAATTCTGCAACTGATTGAAATTACAGGGATTAGCTGTCAGCTTTCCCATGTGAAATTTACCCAGGATGTGTTACTATTGTGCTTGTACGTGAACCAAAAAGGATTGGTGTGCCTTGGCTGCACCAAACTTAGTCTGCTACATGAAACCATCATGTGCTTGTGCCATCTGCTCAGTGGAGTAGGCCGTGAATCAAGTTTTGAAAGCAGAAGTACTTAAGATAAATGTGGATCCATTTATATTAAATGTCACTGTCCAAAATGGTACAGTATGAGGAAAAAGAAGACAAGACATTGATAATCACCTTATGATTAATAGCTTATTTATATTGCTTTTGCTGTAATGAACTTCCAAAATAACACTGAATTTACGATGTGGCGTTTTTACAAATGTACTTTTATTGGAAGTTTTAATGTGTATTGCTCAAATTTTGGCAACAAGAGCAAGGTTTAATTTTTAAGGTGTGTTTTATTGATTGTAGATACTTTAAGTACTTCAGTTTTTTCTCTTCAAAAATTTGACTGGCATGAATAAATTTAATGGGCTTTAAAAGAAGACGGCAGCATGGGCTGGCATTGGGCGTATTTTAGTTCAAGCAGAAAGTCTCACCTTCTTTGTGCTTTTCTGGTGTGCCTGTGTTGTGTTGTTCTGCATCATTCATGCTCTTCCACTCTTTCTTGGCCTCTGCTGAGGAATGGTTGCAAATTGCATCTGGTGGTAGAAATTACATAGCTGCTAAAAGGTGGACAAGTACTGAGCTTAGTGTGTGTCTCAGAATTTGAGTGCAGACACCTTTCTTCAAAACAATCAAATGACAGAACAAATACTTAGAGTTGTAAAGTCTCACCTTTTATCACTAAATTTCTAAGCTGATTAAGGACAATGCAATTTGGCGGCAGCCTACTACTGCCATTTCAAAAATCAGCTCTATAGCTTTCGGTAAAAGAGTGTTCTCTAATTTCTTCTGACACTTATCTTTTTTCTTTTTTATCTGTGTTCTGCTCTCTAAACTGTTACAAGTATACAGGACAAACAGGAATGTTAAAATTGCTTGGTAAGTGGAGGAAAGTAATTCTGTGTATGGCATGCCAGTTTATGACAGTGTAATGTTTGCAGTGCTTTTCGTGTGTGTCTAGTGCCATATAATTTCTAAGAAATCTTTTGCAGCCAAGGAGATCTAGACAGACAAAAAATGCACATTCTCACACTTGTAATCACAATTGCACCCAGTCTCATTACAAAGAGGAAAAGTGAGCGCTCATTTATGTAAGCAGATGACCTCTAATGGTTTTTCATACTTGAGGAAAATTTCTCATGTGTATACAACCAATGGAAAAAGATAATTTTCTTATAAATAAATTGTAATTCATCATATAAGAATATGATGCAAATTAATTTCTAAATAACTATATTAGGATGGAAGAAAGCTTTCAGATTTGGCCCCCAGTGTTGTGCATTCTGAAGTACATGCATCTGTTCCTGTAAAAATGTGCTGTAGATATTTGTGAACAGATGGGGACCCATAAATTAAATAATTTATTTTACTGTTTGTCTGGATTCTGTGATCACTTAAGCAGCCATGCAGTCTTGTGATGTTTCTAATGTGCTTGCTTAGGCACTTTCTTAACAATTGAGTGTTCCCCAAAGACTGTATGATTAGAGTTAGGTCTGGGCAAAAGACCTCTGTGATTTAGGGAGAGTGCTATGAGCCACCTGTAAGTTTTCTGCTCTGAAGCCACTACAGACCACAGAGGCTTCCTTCCAGTGATTGAGTGTAAGGATGCTCAGGCTCGGATTAAATTGACTGGAAATGCAAGGTTCAGTTTCACCCCGAACCCACATGGAACACAGGTGCAATTGAGGTGTTAAAACAGCAAAACCAAACTGAATCTCCGTGACTCCCCCGATCAATCCTTGATTTTCCCAGTTTCCACAGTTCCAAGAGGTGCATCTCTGTTGGGGATGGACATGGTGGAACAAGATCAGGAGAGCAGCGAGAGCCACCGCACAAATCACCTGTTTTATGTGAACAAGAAATTCCTTCATCTTGGGGAAACATCAGAGGAGCTTTACCAGCCTTCATAGGTTCAGTTTCTATTTCCCAGCCAGGCAGCCTGAGCTTGGTGGACCTGAGAGGTTACCTAACACTGTTCTTACAGCAGCTCAAAGAAAGAGGAGAGAGTGTTGTTTTACCTGCTTTGTAAAAGATTACCTACACAGAAAACCGGAGCTGCCAAGTGAAAAGCTCAGAAGCAAGAAACTAGAAAGTACAAGGGTGAAGGATACTCATTCAACTTTAATTTGGTCTTAGAAAGGCTCTAGTAACATATCCATATGCTGCTTTCTCAGATTCAGTAAATTTTGGGGCTTTTATATTTCAGTCTTCACACTCCTGGATCTCTCATCTGGCTTCCCTGCCAGTATTCTTGTGCAACCAGAGATTTTTTTTAGCTTTTTCTCCCTCCTTTTTTTCTCCTGGCATCATCAGTTCAGCAAAAACCCAGAAGCCATGGCCCATCCTGACTACTGTAAAAATTAACCCTCTCCTGGCTGGAACCAGGACATGTGCCTAGCACTGAGAGAACACTTGCAAAATGAGGATATTTTCCTGATTTTTTTACTCCAATACTTTTTTATTTTATGAGTTTTTCTCATTGCATAAAAGTAAGGCACTACTTCTGAAAAATATCTCTCTGTCCAAATGTGTGAATTTGCAGGCAGTTCTTAATGAAATAGTTATTAATAGCATAATGCTATTCAAAAGAACTAAACATAATGTAAAGATTGTGTTTTGCTGAGACTCTTTCTCGTCACTGACTCCTCTTGCTTGCCTGAAACATTTCCCCAAGAAATTCAGCTTGAGGCAGGCACTTGGTTGAAATGATTGAAGTGGGCAGTTTCAAAAACGTTTTATGGGGTGTGTTTGGAAGCTTCAAATGTGGGTGTCAGAACTGCCCTGTCCACCTGAAAGCACTGGAATCTGACCAGGAGAGAGCTGCTCTGTGAACAGTGTGAACCAGAGCAAGAGAGGTCTGACCCATGGGAGCTTGGACACTTAGGGAAGGTCTTGAGAAACCCTGAAGTCTGGAGGAAAGGGGCAAACAGAGACTGGCCTGTAGGGAGGAAAGTCCTGCAGCAACTGACACTGCCATGAAGAATGGGCTTGGAGAAGCAATGGTGCCTCCTCCATGGTTACTGGACATTCTGCCAACACGGAATGCACTCTAGTGCAGTTCCATACAAACCGTTTCCCACAGTATTTTTAGTTTTGTGTCAGGTAGAACATACTAAATTTTAGGTATGTCTGCATCTCCTCAGCTGTCTGTCCAGAGCTTCTTTCTTTTTTTTTTTTTTCTTTTTTTTGTTAGTTTTTTTTTTTTCTCCTCTCCTATCTCTGTTTCATGTGCCTCTTCACTCTGACTCAGATTGTCAGCGCTCCTGGCCATCCTTTTCCGCAGACCAGCAGTCTTCCAGCGCTCCTTCCTCTCCAGGTAAAGCTCATAATATTTCATTGTTCCATCATGTTTCATCACCTTTGTTAATTACTAAATCTTTGCAATGCTCTGTCTGGAGCTGTCTGCTGTGGCACAAAAAAAATTGTAGAGCTGGTTTCAAAAGAGTGCATAGGTGTTTTGGTAAAATGTTGAGTTTGGAAGTTGTTCAGGTTGCAAATTGCAAATGTTTGAATAAAATAAAAAGAGATTTTCTGCAGAAATATCAGAGGTGTTTTCTAAATGCAATAATTGAAACTCAGATTTTTCCATGAAAAAAATAAAGTGTTTTAAATTTTTTTTCTGTGCTTACAAAAGAGGAAGTGTAACTATTTTCTGTCTTTCTAGCCAAGTAGTCCACTATCAGAAAAACATCTACGTAAATGTTATATTGTATATAAAATTGTTGTCTTGGTAATATAGAAAAAAATCAGCAATTTCTTGTTATTGTCTTTATAATCCTTGATTGAAAAAATCATAGAATTGTAGAATGGTTTGTTTTGGAAAGGACCTTTAAAAGCGTCTAATCCTGCAATGAGCAGGGACATCTTCAAGCCCAGAAGAGCAGAGCCCCACCCAGCCTTGAGTGTTTCCAGAGGAAAGTTCAGAACTTCTGTTTTAAAGCAGGGGTTCTCATTTTGTGGGGAGTGTATTTTGTGCCATTTCTAAGTAGTACTTGGTCAGCATCATCAGTTGAATAGTTGTGCTGCTACCCATAAAAAATAGAGAAAATAAAGCTGAGTGATAGCAAACATTTCTTGCTATAGCTGTTTCCTGTTTCTTTTCACTCATTATTATACATTGAAAATGGATGTCTAAAGCTTTCTTTTTTTTTTTTCTCTTTAGCCTTCATATTTAGAAATTTTGTGTCTTTTTTTAGTATTTTTTAACACTGCTTTGTAAGAAAGACTTGTCCAAAGTCTAATGGCTATGAAATTATTTTGCTTGTTTCACGGCCACACTTTTGAATGATGGCTACAGCAAAGTGATTAAATAGTATGATACTATAATATTAGTATGATACCAAAATCAAAAATAGAAGCTAACACCTGCTAAAACTTACTACAAAATTTTCATTTTTAAGTGCTGCAGGTGGCTCCTGCTTGTAAGAAATATAGCTCCTAGCAGTTATTTTATTTATTTATTTTAATTTATTTATTTATTTATTTAAAATGGTGATTTCAGGGGTCATCCTTTCCTATTACAACTTCTGGAGTACAGAGACTTTCCTTTTGTAGTTTTGGACAGCCATGTGCTTAATGATGAAATAATACTTTCTCTTCTGGTTTTTTTTGTTTGTTTTTTTTTTTTTTTTTAATTCAAATCCATTTCTTCCATGTGAAAATACCTAATTACCTGAGTAAAATGGTCGCATTAAAAGAAAATAAAATAATAAATTGTTATAATAATAATAACATTAATTAATTAATATTAATTAATTAATAATTAATAAATTATTATTACTGTTATTATAATAATAATAAAATTGTTTCCTGGTATCCCCACTTCTATTCTCAGAAAATATCGGCTACATTTAAGTTATCTATTTCTACTGTATTCCTTTAGGTTTTGTGTGGCATTTTGGCACGGGATTATTTACTGCTATATTATAAAGTATTTTATTTAATATAGTAGAGTTTTCATAAATTGCTACATTATAATTATTTTATTGAATATTCCAGCCAGTTGGACAGACAAACGTTTCTATGGAGTTGTCACAACTACCTATGATTTATATGAAATGTTACCAAGTTTTGTTTTCTGTAAATTTATTTACAGTCATGTAAACCACACCGGTGGTTTTATTTATATGCAAATGTTGTGGCTTCTCTAACAAATGTTAGGGCCATGTTGGAGAAAGCACTTAAAGTTAGTATCTGACAGAATTTCAGAGCCTGAGTTTAAAAATTAAAACTGTAACATTCTCCCTAGTTTCTTGGATCCATGAAAGTGATGATACGCAAGTCACTTTGCTAGTAAAACTTTCAGTATCAGAAGTTATGTGAATCAGCCTTCCCAGAAAGGACCTCATCTTGGATGAACTGGAGATCTTGCCACCTGTCCTGTGTCTGAGTCCAAAGATGAGGTGGCCTCGTGCCTTAGTGTGAGAGGGAGCCATCAAACTGTCTCAGACAGTGTCTGACAGGAGCTGGCTGCTCACCAGGAAAATGCTGGGCTCCTCTTTAGAGCTAGGCCTTGTTTCTTGACCTTGGTGACAGCAATTACCCCTCAGAATCTGCTATTATGGACTAAAGCATGAAGCAGAGATGATTTAAAAAGGAACTGTTCTTGTCACCGAGTTGCACTGTTGCTGTAGAGCAGTGGTCCATTTACAGTGGAATTGTTACAGCACAAGAAATTTAATAATGCGTGAAGCTCTCTGTCATATAGATTCTGAACATTCTAGTGTATCAGGAGTATGAACAAAAAAAGAACAAAATATTGGTTTTAAATCTTTACCAGAAGTTGAAATGCTTTGGGCAGAAGAAGAGTTAAAATTTTGCTTTTCATGAACTCCGCGGTATGTGCAATTTTGGTAGCAACTTCTGTTTTCAATATTCTTTTAAAATATACAGTATTTCAGGGGTCCAAATGAGCAGCAGTCAAATGCTATTGCTTGAACTGCTCTCTGCATGTTTTTTTCCCAGTCAAAAAGAGCCCGGCGTTTCTAGATGTGAACACAGGACCCTTCATCAGGACCAGCAGCTTTGCCGATGAGCTTGACCTGGAGGGTGAGACCCTGCTGACCCCGATAACTCACATCTCACAGTAAGTCCAGGCTGCTGAGCTGTGCGTTTGTTGACTTAGACAAGAGAAGGCAGCTCAGGTGGGAGGAGCTGATAGGGCTCAAATATCTCAGATATTTGCGTCACACACTTTTCACCTTGAGGTTGGTGTATCCTGTTCCGAGTGCCAGTAAATCTTCATGCTGACCTAAAGGCAAGTTCACTTGGCTGCGACACAAGGCTTTCGTTTTTAGCTCACGTCTCTGGGCAGCTGGTGGCTGATAGCCTCAAGATTTTTACGTGGGGACAGCGTGTGGGAGTACTTGCCTGGTGAGAGTTCTATTACTCCCTCCAACATTTTCCAGTGGAATAGCTGTAAAGTGCAGGTTTTAAATGCTACTTGGTCGCTCCATTTCAGCAGCACCTTCTCTAATGGTCAAATGATGTTCTACATTGGAAGAAGAGCTCTGTTTGATCATTATTATTGCTTTGTTGTATATAAAAACATTTACCTGAAATAGGCCTGTAGGTTTGTGAGGGCTTTTTTTGCTATTTTTCCTTCTGAAAGGTTTCCCACTTGTCTTTTATGCTAAAATGTTACCTTCAGGTTCTCAGATTATTCTAAAAAAAATGAGAGTTGCAGCAGATTTTTCTTTAAATGCCTTTAAAAATTAATCTTGTCATTGTTTAATTCAAAATCCTGAAAAATGTTTATTATTTGCCATAGTGGATGTGTGCCAGTATATCCCCTAGCAGAGGAATGAAACAATTTCTTCTCCTCTAAAAACCTGAGGATTTCTGCAGTGAAACCACAGATAAAAATTCTTGGCATACTTGTATTTCTGAGGCATAAAACATGCAGCAATGCCTGCTGCTAATTTCCAGGCCTTCTTCCTATACAGTATAATTAGCCGAGAAGCACAAACACGCTTTTTAGAGCCATTTTGGAAGGGCATTTATTTAAAAAAAAAAAAAAGTTTGGGTGGAGTCTTCCCTCGCCCCAAACAAAGGTGTTTGCATTTCCATCTGATTCACCCACGTGTACATCTGTTTGTAGGCAGAGGATTTAGGAGACTTGTATTCTGGAAGATTTCTTAGTGGAACAAGCAGGAGGAGGAAGTAATAAATTTCCTCAAGGCTTAGACAAGAACAATGGAGCAACAAAACCAGATCTAGATGTTTTCTCTATGTAGCTTTTAAAAAAACTTTATTTTGCCATAACATTGCAGGGTTTTTTTGTTTGCTTTTTTTTTTAATAAGCTTGGGTGCTAAGAGTTTCCATTATTCTTTCTGGGTTTGGGAATTATTTAGTTATTTCTTGTTGATACATTTCACAAGACACTCTTTTATCTTTTAGTCCAATTTGTGTAGCAGCTGAGATTTTTTTTTTTCTATTAACTATTTGTGGGAGACCTTAGAATATAAGTAGTGTGTTTCAGATGAAGAACTTTACCAAATGAGCACCCTAGGCTTTTAGTAACTTACATGGTTCTCTTTTACTCCCTTAATTTTTGGTTGTGACCTTGTTGAAATTTCCCTGGATTGCTCTTAGTCATGAGTGATGGGATGGTACGAAATGTGTCCCCCATGGCTTGAATTGAGTCTGTGCTAGGGTGGAAGAAAATTGAATTCTTTGGGTTTAGATTCGAAACTGAATAAATTGGATTAAATGTAAAACTGGATAAAATACTAATTTAAATGTGTGTCTTTGAAACATGGGTACCCAAATGTACATCCTGAGACCTGTTCACTTGGAAATGCATTTACTTTGTATGCAGTTAATTAAAAGGCCTTAAACAGTGCCAGATCAGCCTGTAGATATAAGGGTTTGGCAAAAAGTTAGTGAAAATACTGTGTTTTGTAGTGTCAGTTGGGTTATTGATATTCCTGGATGCTAAAGACCAGTCCATTCTCCTGAGTTATTTAGACAAATGATTTATGAGCTAGTTATGGATGTTACTAGGACTTGCCTGTTAGACACATGGGGATAGAATTTAGGATCAAATTTAGGATTGCACTTCAGATACATCTCTGTGCGCAAAGCCACATAATAACTCTCTGTATGATAAGGGGCTACTCATTTCAGGTCCATGTCTGTATGGGTTTTTAATTCAGGCTTGAAAGTTATGCTGTACCTGAGAAAACCTAAGATGAATTATTTTGTTCTGATGTGCCCAGTTGTGAAGCATTTTATTTCCTTAAAGCCATCATAGATATAAAATATGATCACTCCAGACTTCTTGATGAGGAAATAAGCAACCATACAAAGTCTAAACCCAAGTACTTAATAAAATTGTAGCACCAGCTGTAGTATAGACAAGTCAAATTAAGTGCGAATATGTCTAGTTTCAGGTCTTAAAAACAATACATACTCTATCAGAGAAACAGAAACATGAAGACAGTTTCAGAATTGGAAGCATAATGTAAAACACTTGACCTGAGGATGCATGGATTCGGGATTCATGGAACTATTTCCTGGCTAATTATATATTTATTGCAACGTATGCATTAACTTATGTATTAATCACAGAAAGGTGACTCCAGAATAAACACTAATTTTTGAAAGTCATGAATACCTGAGTAAATTTTATACAGTTAATTTGAGACATGCCACTAGAAAGTGGCTTTTAGTTGACAGTATGGAAAATATTTCCTTTTGACAGATAGCACAACTATGTCAGAAGAGTGGGGTACCAACTGTGGTACTGAAAAGCAAACACTTGGCGTCCTTGTGGTTTAAAAACCAATGGGGCTGAGGTTTTTTATCTCACTCATCCTGGAAAGTAAATGCCAACTTTCAGCCCTTCTGATAAAGGGCTTAAGGCTTCTAGGCCTAAAGTCTCAGAGTCCTGCTTGTTTATGCAAAAATTGTTCTCTTTTGGTAAATGTAGGTGCATATTCTCACTTGGTTTAATAGGACTGGTTCTGTCCCCAATAATAAAAGTACAGCTGTGGGTTTGTTTTTGGAGGATGTATGTATGACTCTATTTAAAATCTGTTTAGAAATAAATGTTGTATTTAATGTAGCCCTACTTCTGTGGAACTGTTAATGGGAAATCTTTCATTAAGAAAGATTACTGTATCAGTTAACCACTATCAGCACCCCTTTGAGGAAACAAAAATAATAATTAATGGACATTAAGGCCTGATGTTCAAACAGGACAACCTATAAAATGATCTGTAACAGTTTAAAGAATGCAGTGTACACAGTGTGTTGTTTGTGATAGAACTTGGCCCTTCAGTTTAATGCTTGCTGTGGTCTGTTGTGTTATAAAAGTGAAATAGAAAACTGGACTGCAGCAATACCACCCCTCTCCTCTGGACTTCTCACTGGTTTATTTCTCTCTAATCTGTGTGTTCCTGGATTGTCTCCTGTTCCCTGTTTCACTGTGTTGGCTCTTGTTTTATTTGCATTTTAAAGCAGTGGAAAATCGCTGCTGCTTGTGGCTGAGCCTCAGTTACTGAGAGGCTCTTGCCCTCTGTTTGTATAATTGTTTAATTTCAGCATTAGTGTGGATCCAGCTGCCTGCATGCATTTCTGGGTGTAAGCACCAGCTAACATGGCATATTTGTGATCCTGTTACTGTCTGTAGCAAAATAACAATAATTCTTGATGTTTTAATGACTCTTCCCCAGATGTTTCATGTACCTCATAACTGGGGTGATGAAAATGCATTTAATTAGTTAAGCATTGGGTTTGTCTATATACGTATAGAATAATTGCTTTCCTGCAGTGACATACTGATGTGATCTTAGATTTTATACAGTGGGCTTACGCTTAAAGAAAAGCTTTGCATTAAAAACAAAAAGCAGCTCCTTTTGTTATTAAGTGTATTTCCACACTGAAAAAAATTCTGTGTCATGACATCAACTTCATTTTCACTACCCTCTCCATCGACATCTTGAATGTGGTACAGAGCCTTTTAGAGATTCTATTAGGAGTAAGAGGGAGACTCCAGTGCTGGAGGTGTTTTTAAAAATAAACCCTTCCTTGTTAAACAGCGTAATAGATGTAATAATTAAGCAAACATATTTAGGGCTTTTTAATAATTTCCAGATCAAGAGGACATGATAACAGTTGGATGTTTCTGAATGGTTGAAATGGATGCTTTTGATCGCTTTGAAATATTTGAAATAAAGTGTGCTGGTAAACACTGAGTGCAGTGTCCATGGTGCTGCAGTTACCGCTGGCTTTTGTAGGAAATAATGTTTCCTTTCTCTTTTCTTTTCTATTTTTACAAAGTGTTCTATGTTTTAATTACCAGTATATAGTTTGTTGGCAAGAGATACAGGCACATTGCCTAGAACAAACAGTGCTGTATTTGTCTTATAACTGTCTCTTTTCTTTTGGATTATCAGTGAGTGAAATCCCTGTTTGCTTTGATTTGCTAGCTCATATTGTAAAAGATTCCTGCTTTTATCTTCTTCTTCTATATCAAAATGGCCCTCTGAAGTCTGAGCAAATATTTCAGTTTTGCTCTCAAATGGGCCAGATGGAAGAGCTGACTTCTGCTGTCACAAGAATTCCCTCTGAAATGCTGTTAACAACACTTAAACCATGACTTCCATGGGGTCTGTTTTATCATTAATGACAGGGCACGTTAGAAGAACAGCAGTGATAGCAGCTATGTAAGAACATGCTTGAGTTAAGACCAGAGCTTAATGTTCAATCATCACTGGTTACTGTCACGTGCCATTATTCCAGTCATTTACTTGACTTGCAACAGGAAAGGCTTCAGTGCTTGCTGTACACTGGGCAGCATCTTTTTTCCTTCAGCATGTTTCAGTGTGTCATCAAGGTCCCTTAGGAATTCTGCTTACAATCTGCTGATTTAATAGTTTACTGAAAAGGAGAGGACTGTTTCCCTCAGTTATTCCCTTTGCCATGGAATAGCATTATTAAATCCTCTGTTTTTGTTATAAATTTACAATAAACTTGGCCATAGAAATTGACCCTAGAACTCTGGATGTATCAGGAATCTGATTGTTTCATCTATTCAGCTGCAGGGAGACACTTAAGGATGTGAAGTGTCCCTAAATCTGGTTTAACAAGAAGTCAGGAAAGTCCCTTTTTCAGCCAAAGACTCCAGAATCATTGTAAATCAAGCCACTCTAATGATTTCAGCGTCATCATCGCATTCTGATTTCTTGTTGCTGGGTGTATGCGAGAGCAAAAGAGCTGTGGCAGTCCAGTCCTAAAAATGGCTAACCCCTTGCATGAGCGGTGATGAATGCAGTATAGTCATCAGAGAGGACTCAAAGCATCTCTGATGTGAGAAATTATTAGTCTGCTGTTAGTCCCAGTTGTAGAGGGCTGCAGAGCTTGTGTGCAGCTCAAGAGCTGGGATGGCTGCAGTAGAGCAGGACATCAGCAAACCTCTCTCTTAAATGTTGAAAGGCAAATGGGTATTTTAGTATGTTCATCATGGTTTATAAGAACTTTATTTCTGGCTTATGAATATTGATGCTATCTGGGGGCACTGCCAAAATTAGCTATGGCATATCCACTGTAGCAGCGAGCTAATATCTTGGATGTGGTGCATTTCTGTGTGCAGCTGCCTGGATTAAAAATCCCTATAAACTGTTCCCTGCTCCTGGAAAGTACCGTAGCTACTGCTGTGCTGAGACAAATGTGACATTACCAGGTGCTGTTGCATCTGGATATATTTATTCTATCCTATGCCTCACCTGGAAGCCCTTTGAGCTGGGGACTGTTCTGTGTTTGTATGATATGGAATAGGTGGGATCCCAGCACACACCCTGTTCCTGTGTTCTGCATCCCATGTCCGCGGCAGAGCTGGCCAAAGCTGACTGTGTCTTCGTAATACAGGCAGTTGTTTACAATATTTATTTTTATATGTGGATTAACCTGAGATGTTCTGAAGACTTGGGCAGTTCTTCATGGTGTCTTATTTCACCCTGAACACTGTAGTAACTGAGCAGCTTCTAGCAGAGCAATGAGTGGTGTGGCGAACATCTGTCCCACGCGGTTACTTGCCTCTTTTATCTTCAGGGAGAAGTTCTTGTGTACTGTGGTGGGTGGTTGCTTTTTTCATAGATTAGATAGAGTGTGCACTTTATGTCTATAGCTCTGAAGACCAGAAGGGATAATTAGATTCCCTTTGATCCTGTAAAAGGCTGTAGCGCTCCATCAAGCTGCAGCATTGCTGTGCTCTGTTCTTAATATGAGCAAAATCACAATCAAAGAATTGTATCAAAGAATTAACAAGATGAAAGAAATTCAGACAGGAACCTAGAGTTTGCAATTTCATGTTTCCTCTTTTTATTATGTTAGTTTTCTATCTAATTTTTTATTGGAGAGGGGAGTGCTGTCATATACTGGGGCTGCTGTTTGCCATAAGTCAGTACTGGGCAAATACCTTCTGTGTTAGAGGTTACAAACCTGTATGAAATAATACTCTCATGGTCTTTTCTCCCTTACTGCAAATTGTCTCTGATGTACTCAAGTGCAGTGCAGAATTACTGTTTGGCTATTTGATGATACTGACATGGTATAAAAGTAATGTGTTGACTTTTTCTGGTGTACAAACCGTCTAGGCAGAAGCTAAGATAGCTTGGCTATTTCTTTTGTGTTGCAGATGAACATTGCATTCCTTGGTCTCCAAGTGCTGGTTTACATCTTGATTGATGTTAAGTAATTAAACCAGACTCCAGCTGCTTAGTGATTCAGAAGTACAGGGCTCCTATGCTGTAAAAACAACAAGCAATTCCCCACTTACTAACTTTTATCATTGTTTTCTTTGGGCATCATGCAGAATGATAAGTGCAAAACCTTTCTTTTCTATTAATTTTTATTGGATGGGGGAGACAAAATATCCCACTTTTATCTAATACTTAAAAAGGTTAAATTTATCATCATCTTGAGTTAATTTCAGAATTAAAATTCAAGGCATAAATAACTATTTTCTGTTATGAGGATGGAGGATGGCTTAACTTTTTGTTTAGATATGTTGGATACACCAAAATAAGTTAAAAACTTGATTAATTGATAATGTGTGCACTTTTTTTGGGAGTTATTTTGTCCAATAAACAGGATATGTTTCATTGGTGTTTACGTTATGCAAAAAGCAATAGTTTTTTACTAATGGGGTGACAAAGTTACAAAGTTGTGAAATTTAGTACTTGTAAGTAGCATTTAGATTGGAATACTCCAAAATCTATGGGCAACATTATGCCCACAGATGCTGCAGAGACTTTGCTAAATCTGTGTAGCAAACATACCTGGATTCAACATCACGGCTTTCCAGCAGGAATCAGCCTGGTATCAGCATGAGGTTATAGAAATGCCTGTCAAGGTCAGCATGTTCCAGCCAACCACTGAGGTTGACCACTGAGGTTTATTCCATGTGCAGATACAAACTAGTAAATGAGCATTTTTAGCAAAATTATTATTCCAATACTGGTCAAAATGTTAGTGTTTGTAAAAAAAAAAAAAATTCTTTAGTGTATCGGTGGCTGTGGGTGTGAGTGTAGTCACAGATATCCATGTCTGTGCTTGGGGCAGAGTTGGAAACCAGCACTACCTAACAAGGAAATAGTTCATCTAATGTATTTTTGACCTAATTGTCTAGTTCCAGGCTCAGCTATCAAGTGCAGGCATGGAACATTATGGTATTTAAAACCAATAGCACATGTGAACTTTGTGCTTTAATACTTGGATCACTAATTTTCATAAGGTCTTGTTAGAGCATCTTTTTTCATAAAGTGCACTTTGTTGGAAAAATGGACATCAACAGCTGGTTTAAATACTGCTGAATAGTGCACCAGAACAGCAATACTAAAAGAAAATACCTTTCTGTAAAGTGTTAATGCACAGGGAAACAATTCCAAGAGGTGTAAATGAGTTAGTTTACCTGGCATAATACTATAATTGTACAGGAAATTGCATGAAGTACATTCTGTGGGTATAAGTGACCTGAAAATTGCTTTAATATATTATCAATGTATTTTCCTTATTAACTTAATTTCACGGTATTTTACAAAGAAATTGTTGCAGTTTTTTTTCATAAGCAAATGCTGCTCCCAGTATGACCAGTACCCCGTTCAGACTAAATGTAGCATTTTTGTCTTGCTGTGTTTCTCTGGAAATTCTATGACAACACTGACAAATTAAAGACTTTTCTTCTGCGGCTGCTGTTTCTGATCACTATTGATGATTTTTTCCGAAGCTAAAAACATGCCCAAGTGTGATTAACACCCTACGAATGTAGCAAAGCTGACTGCAGTGTAAGGTTTTGGTTTAAACGTTTGCCAAATCCATAGCAGAGCTGTAAATTGAGGAGCTCTCAGCGTCATCCTGGATGTGTGAAATGCAGCATTGCATGGCCTTGGCGCTTGCCCTGGATAGAGAACCCATAGGAGATCATGGAACTGTTGACTGAAATTTGTTTTCTTGTGACTGCAGGGACTGAATATAGTTGTGATTTCACTCAGGGTCTTGGGAGCTTTGTGTCATCCCCAGGTGTAGAACTGTTTTACTTCCAGCAGGAAGTTCAACTGGGAAAAGCTAAAGTATTTTCACTGTCTTGCAGACAAAATACCTTAAATATCTTGGACTAGTTGTCAACCTGTTGGCAAACTAAGGCTAAGCAGTGACCTATTGCCTGTGGTTGTGTTTTGGTTTGTGTTTTTCTCAGGTTCCTGTATCCCACTCAATTCTGTGGTTACTGAGTACTTTTTGGGATAAAAATAATTACAGAAGCTTGTCATCGCTACGTCCAGTTACTCCTCTATGTCTGTCTTTCCCAAGGAAAACTGATGTGTTTGTGTTCATTTTCTCCCCTTTTTCTCCACATGTAAAATGCAGAGTATAGTGTCAAAAGAGAAATGCATCAGAAAGTGGTAACTGTTGTTGTTTGTCTGTCTTCCTGTCCTTTTGGTCAGGGGCCTGCCCCACAGCCAAGCCCCATCTCCTGTGCAGCCAGGAGTCATCGGTACAGAAATGCGACTGCTCCTGAAAAGGGGAGTTGTTGACAGTGGTGTGGCTCCCAGGGACTAGATCTTTCAGGAATTTTGGGACCCTAAAAATTACAGCCTTGGAAACAGAGGCAGAGAATGTTCAGTGTGACACAGTGTCCTGCAGAGAGGTGGTGAAGTGAGCAGAGCACAGCAGAAACGTAACATTCGTTACGCGGGTCTTGGTTAGCGAGAGGTTGTGAGGATGCATTTTGTAGCTGCAGTGGTTTTTTTAGGGGTGGCACTTTCAAGGAGGCCAATTCCATAATCCAGTCTGTGTATGACTGGAAAACACCAGGTGATGGCAGAAATGTTTTGTGGTCATTCCAGAGCAAATATGAAGGGCAGCAAACAGAAAGCTGGGTCTTGCATTACTTGAAATTACTTGTGTGTCTGTGTCTGACAGTAAGTTCACTTTGTTGAAACCTTTAATATGTACGTAGTGAAAAGTACTTGAACTGTCCTCATGACTTGATTTTTTTCCCATGTAGTGCAGCTTTTACTTGAAAAATCAGTTAAGCCCTTGTATCTATTTTTTTTTCCTAAGCAATACCTATTTAGGCACTGTCTGTAATTTGAGAACAGCTCATGGATACCAAAGTCATACCAGGGCTGACACCAGTATGTATGTAATTAGATTTTTTTTTTTAATAAATGCAAACAAATTGTGAACCAACAGCTTTATTTTTTTAAAGGAGATTATTTTATTATAGAAATTCTAGTATTTAAAAAATAGTTCCTCATTTCTATTTGATTATAGAACCCCAAAATATCGTAACACTCCTTAGTACAGTGTGAAAGAAAAAGTGTCTATTTTTAGTCTTTCCACCCTATACTCTTTGCTGTTTTTAAACTGGACAACATTTAATGGTTCTTGTTATTACCCATTCCATAAAATAAATAAGTAATGCAGGGGGAACAGGAAGTCAGGTGCCTAATTAAACAGATCTTACAAAACTTCATCCATGTTCTAACTGTGATAAATACACTAAAAAGCTGAAATGCCAGTCATTATTCTTGTTTTTTTAATTTCTTAGTACTTCACAAAATTTAGGCTTTGTGAGAAATGTCTTTATTTGGAAGGAAAGGTAAAGGTTTGTATGTGTGCTTTGTCCTAGAGGATTTGCACTGTGGTTGGTGTATATGGAGCCTGTGCCAGGAACCGGAAGGTGGAAGACAAGAAATAGCTGTGTTTGAGTCCTAAATTGGCTGCTGGGATAATAAATAATGGGGGGATGCAACCACAGTATTTATTCTTCAGTGAATTTAGAAAACGTTCTCAGTCCATCTGCTTTTTATTTTAGAAACCTAACCCAGTCCTGCCTATGTAAAAATTTCAGATGCTAATTTTGAATTTTGTGGGGTTTTTTTGGGTGGTTAGTTTTTTGGTTTGGTTTTTTTTTTAGACCACCCACATGGGGGCACCTGCCAGGTTTTTTGGGGTACTTCCTCTACTCTGCAGGACGCTGAGGTTTTCTGTAAGTGTATGTGCTGGGTCTCATCCATTCATCATTATTACATCTTAATGTAGGTTTCAGGTTTGCTAAATTATGTTAAATCACTTCCATATTGAAACACATGAATAATTTTAAATGACTGTGTGCTGCAAACAGCAGGATCAGATTATTAGAGCTCTTAATTGTTTCTGTCTTTTTGTCTGAAAGCTTTGCTTTCAGGATTTTGCTATGAGTTATGAACTGGCAAATAATGTATATTATAGGCCTTGCAGTATTACTACCAGTGGCACATCTGAGACGTGGTACAACTAGGAACTCTTCCTCTGAGGGAAGCACAGTTTAAAGGTATGAACTTCTCACAAAAATGGTTCAATATAAATCATATCTAATGGAGCTGTAGTCAGTATAGTTTGCAGATCCCCTGAGCGAAGAATGTATTATTAAAAATATTTGGATGGCAGGAGTCTCTCGTTTGTTAATAACTTTTTTTATGCATGCAAGGTGTCTCTGTATCAGAAAGATCTAAAGATAACAACAACAGCAGCAAATAAGAGAGGAAGGGAGGAAAGGATAAAAACAAGCCAAGAGTCTGAAGTCTGAGAATATTCACATCTGAATTGCAAGTTTCGAGTTCAGTTCCTACCTGATTAGGCAAGTAGACTTTGTGTAGACTGCAGAACATACAAAACAGGCAGTAGAGAAAGGACATTGATAGCTCTACAGAGTAACACTTTGATGGAGAAGACGTTCAAAGTGCACATGGCAGTAGTGACAGGTCTAATACAGAGACTGAGAAAAGAGGAGGAATGAGTTTTGATAGTAGGAAAACAAAATGAGTCAGAAAGCTGTGCCTTGGTTCCTGGGTTACCCTTGACCCATTTGTGCTTCCTCTGTTCAGCTCACTGAAATGCTGGAGCACTACTAATGCTGGAATGAATTGGGTTTGGGGAGGGTTGGAGAGGAAGGGGACGAGTCTTGGGGATGCTGTGGAGAAGCAGATGGGTTGTGGGAGAATGAGAGAGGAGGAAAGAGAGTAATTGAAGGATGTAAGCTTCAGTGAACAGGAATAGCCGTATCAGCAGCAGCAGAAGGAGGAAATGAGCCGAGGATATGGGAGAAAAGTTGGCTGATCTTGGTGATACCACTGGATATGTTTATGTTTGGAATGTGATGCCTTTAATTCCTTTGGCAAATTGGTTTATTTCAGACTCAAATCATTGCAGTTGGCTTGATGGCTTCTTCTTTTTCTGATATTAAATCTGTGATGCTGCATTCAGGACACCTTTGTGCTTCTCTAGGAACCATGTGGATGTGTGTTCAGAAGTAGTAACTCCCAGGAAATTAACTTTGCCATTTCTTAGCTCCTGGGTTTCTATCCAAATGATTTGAAAAGTAAGTGTTTATCCTGTATATGTCTATGTTCCCACTTGGACCTCTGAGGTGCTTTGGGAGTTTTCCCTTGGTAGTACAGTTTGTTTCACGTGTTAAACCCAGGCTTCTGTGTTCAGAGCTGCCAGTGAGTCACACTGGGTGTCTGACCCAGCAAGCTCAGTCCTGCTATTTGACTTCATATAATTCATTTCATAACTGAACTACAGGGCCACCAAGGTGATCAGAGGGATGGAGTACCTCTCCCATGAGGAAAGACTGAGAGAACTGGGATTATTCACCCTGGAAAAGAAAAGGCTTTGGGGTGAACTAATTGCAGCCTTCCAATACCTGAAGGGAGCCTACAGGAAAGATGGAGAGAGACTTTTTACAAGGATATGTAGTGACAGGACAAGGGGGAATGGCTTCAAATTGAAAGAGCAGCGGTTTAGAGTAGATATTAGGAAAAAATTCTTTACTGTGAGGGTGCTGAGACACTGGCACAGGTTGCCCAGAGAAGCTGTGGATGCCCCATCCCTGGCAGTGTTCAAGGCCAGGTTGGATGGGGCTCTGAGCAACCTGGTCTAGTGAAAGGTGTCCCTGCCCATGGCAGGGCTTTGGAATAGATGACCTTTAAGATCCCTTCAACCCAGGTCATTCTGTGAAAAAAGAGAATGCATAAAGAAAATACCTTTTGAGAGGGAAAAAGCTGTTTTCTTTTTTTTTTTTTCCCCTTACGTTGTTAATAAACCTGACAGTGATTTAAGATCTTATCACTTTGGAATTGTGCATCGCTCTTTTCCAAATTGCTTTCTGTCATCCCTACCTTACATTTTGTTTTGTCATATTTTCAAGAACTGTAGAGCTCTAGTTTCATAGTCAATAAACTAGCTTAATTAGGTTGTAGTGGGGTTTTTTCATATTAAAATATGAGAAATAAGTTAGAGATGTGAGAAATCACCCTTCTTATGGAAGGGGATCTAGTTCGGCACAAGGGGGCAGTCATGTTATATATGAAATTTTCCCTCCTTTGGAGTTACTCAACTATGGGTTAATAGGCAATTGGGTGACTAAATTAGCATTGTAGGGTGGCATGAGTGCAGTCTTACATTTCAACAGGTTTCACTGATGCTCCAAATAGAGTGTTTGCCAGAATTTTAGGAAAGATTTACTTGTAATCCTTATTTTGAAGAGTAAAAAAATCTAAGTATGTATGAGAAACTGTTTCAGTCTTGAAGGTTAAAAATACATATATATGTATGTGTGTGATAATGTCAGTGTTAGATAAGATGACTGCAGCGCTTTCCACACTTGTCTCACCTACAGACATCTCACTCAAGTGTTAATATCACCTCAGGATTGTGGAATAAGAGGAAATCTAAACATAATATACCTTTTAAAAGCTCTAGATACAAAGGATTTTAGTTGGAAAGTGTACTTGGTTTAAAAGTTGTTGATCTCTAAGATGGATTGAGTGGGAGATTGCTCCAAATTTATTTTGGACATGAGATAGGATAGTTCTCAGGAAGCCTTATTTCCCTCCTTCACATGCCTGCTGCTTGCACTTCTGAAGGCCAGTTGGGTGATGTTCAATCAAATTACTGAAGATTCAGTACAATTACTGTGATCAGGGCTTGCTGGGAAGCATTAAAACTTAAAGTTGGCCAGATAAGTGATAGTGTTTTCCCTCAGTGACTCTGCTTTGTGTTTGAATGATCCAACTATTCCCAATAGGGATTTGAAACTGTTTGATTTCCCTTGCAGGTGAAGTTACATGAGCACAGGGCTCCAGGATTATAGTCTTAAAGTAAAGTGATTTTATTCCTAATCTGTCATGACACATTATGAACAAGTCTTGCAGCATAGGTCTTGAGCACAGCTTTGCACACAAGTTTCAAACATAGGTCCATTCTCTCTCAGAAGAGAATGCAGGGTGGAAAAGAAGTTAACAACTTAACGTGTTATCTAAGTTTGGAATCTGTTTCCTATTGGAGAGAACACATATTTAAAAGCTGATAGACCTTTAGTATTCTGCTGCTGAACAAGGTTACCTATAGCATTCTATCACTCTAGCATGTCAGAATCTCCCTGGTTTCTGGAAACTATTAAAAGAAAAAGGAAAAATCCTTGAAAGATGAGGCAAGATGTTATAAATAGTGGTGGAACCACTAAATCCTCAACTGGATATAAACAGGGTGTAAGTGACTCAGAGGGGTGATAATCCTGAAGTTTACGTTGCCATCTCCTAGCGTGTCTCACTTGAGGTCATTACTGTAGAAAGTGTTTCCTTGGAAAATTATGATCCATGGGAAGTTGCATTTTTTTAATGTTTCCTTATCGTGGCTCATAGCATTTTGCTATATATTTTTTGGGGGGCTGAATATTAGTTTCATCGGATATGGCATACTTTGCTGCCGTGAAAGAATAAAAAGATTCAGATGATTTATCCTTCATGGGTTCCCTTATTTTAACTTCCTTAGCTAGGTTGGATCAACAAGAAAAAATTGGGTAGATGAGCATACGCTGCTGCATAGGGTTATGTGATCCTGTTGTCTCCATGTCACCCATCCCCCGATGACTTTTGACCTTGTTGTCTGGCCTTACCTTAATTTCATAGGAGTTAAGTCTAAATGATACTCAATTTCATTAACTAAGCAGTTGTGTGGGAGAGAAGGAAGAGGGAAAGCTCACAGGTGGTTCCTCCACTGAAGTGAAATTCTTACAACCCACAAAGGAAGCTAAACAACCAGGTTTTGTAAATTCTCCTGTGCATAAAACTATTTCTTTCATTAGAGAGGAGATGGGATGTTATCAAAGTTGAGAGCTGGGAAATGCCTATAATTTAATGAAGTGAAGCCCTACATAAGTAAAGATGCCGGTATACTCCATGTGAGCAATGAAATTGTGAGGGAGATGACTGTGACAGGCTGCTTTCTCAACTGTGTTTGCACTTCCTGTGGTAAGCCAGTATCTTTACAGCAACTGGATGACTGACTCTGGGAGACAACCCCTGTCCTCCTGATAATTTTTCTGTTCTTCTTGACAGGTAGGTTCAGATTGATTTCATAGGACAGTTTGATGGATGTTTCAATTCAGGGAATGAATACTTCACTCTCACGCAAGGCCAAACTAGTGAGATTACACTAACCTTGAACTAGGTATTTCCACTTCCAGCATCTGTCTGCTTCTAATGTGAAATCGTGTATATTCTCCTCCAGGTGATAGAGGGGAAAAGTTTGGGACAGATGGGGAGAAAGGTACTGCAGCAGTTCTTTGACAATGTAAGGCTTAGAGTATCAGTCGAAGTAATTAATTTTTGTGACAGCAGTCAGTATGTTTTACGTATCTCCATTAAAGGACAAAACAAGTGAGGTGTACATGAGGCCTGAACAATTTTTTTTTTCTTGAAATTACGTCTGATAACAATTTTATAGTAGTCCATCACTGACTCTTCTCCAATACTTGTTCCTCTAAGCTGTTGCATCTGAGCTCTGTTTTTGATGCATTCATGAGAGGGAAAGTGCTGCTGCCTTATGGGCAGGGAAGTAAGCTGCAGAGTGTACTAATTAGTCTTGGGTTATTAAAGGTAGGTGAAGATGTTCTTAAGCAACAATCCTATAAGATTGTTAAACTACATTTTTTATCAAGTGGAAATAGTAACAGGTTTTTTCATCAGCTTGTCATGGGACTTGGCAAATCCATGGATAAATTGGTGGCTGGATTCCTTTGTCCTTTTGTCCCTTCTTTTCACCAGAAAGACAAAGTATATGATTTCATAGTCTGTCTTGTATTTTTAAAAATAATTTACATCTACCTTTTTCTCTTGTAAATCTTTGCTGTAGGATGAAAGTTGTCAATATCTGAAAGATGAGAATCAAAGTGGTAGCACGTATATTTTCAGAAGTTCGGTTTTAACTTGGGCAGAGGCTCATTTATAATCCCCATTGGACAATGCGTTTGTTCTCTTCGACAGTTGAATAAGGGGAAAAGACATGTTGAAAAATGTGTTCCTGTCCTCTTTTTCTGTGTGCTTTTCTCTACATCTGTGCTTAGCAGAATCCCTCAGGGTATCCTGGATTGTATTTACCAGGAAGAAAGAATACCTGATTAGACTAGCATTACTCCTCCTGATTATGGTGTCATCAGTTAACTTATATGACTCAAAAGTGAAGCTTGCCAGTCATTTTAAAGCTCTGGATAATGAAACTCAGGAAGTTTGTTCCTACGGCAAATTTCTTCAACCTTTGTTTAAAATAGTATAAAATAACTTCCTTTAATTGGGGAAATATACTGTTGGCAAAAGGCAAGGGCAAAGTATAACTCTTTAAACATTTGAAAACATGAGTCCATCGTATCTGACAAGTTAGAACTGGTTTCTCCACACATCCAATGGTAGACAAATGGCATCAGTGTAATAATTAAAGCTTAATCCATGTAGTCATAAGCTATTATAAGTAATTGTGACTATTGCAGCCTATGAGTTTTGCTTTTCTTATCTTTCAGAGTGAGTTTTTCTTTCCCCTCCTTAAAGGAGGGGAAATGCCTCAGTGCTTTTGAAGGGCTGGTAGGACAGCTTGACAGTTATGTAAGCAGCTGTCTGCAGAAATTCATTAAATGTCTGATTGTGCATAGCCGTGTCTGACCCTTGGTGTGCTCATGCTGAGCTTTCCCCCCGCCAGCTACCTTCTCGTCTCTGGCTGATATTGTGGATATTCATTTACAGGGATGCAGACTTCACTGGTCCTCCTCACAGGAAAGTATGCTGTGATCCCTTTAACTTTGTAGGCAGGGGTTCACATTTTTCTGTGAAATTCAAAAGGAATTTGGTCTCTAAATGGTGTGGCTTCACAGAAGAATGAATATGGTCCCATACACGTATTTGCTTCTTGCTACTTTTCTGTTTGAGGCTCTTCTATTTTCTTAGATGATGTTCTAAGAGATCCAGAAAGTGGGGTTTTTTAATGTCCAACTTTACCTGATTCTGTGTTTGAAAGTACTGGTGTTTACCTACCTATTGCACACCCCACTGTGTCAATGAGAGAATTATAAGCAATTCTAACATAAAGGAAAGCCCTAGATTTTTAGTATTGCAAGAGGTGTTCAACCACTGATGTATATGGAATTGGTGACTTCATATCTTGTGCTTACTCTATTCTATGTTATATCCCTTTATCCATTTCCTGTATTTAGATTTTTCATTTTTCAACATCACAGTTCCATTTAGTTTTCTTCCTTAAATGAAATTTCATCAAAATTTCTAAAACAGATCTCACAGCTCATGCATTTCTTAACTCTACCTATGTGATGATGCCATTTATAGCCAAAAGAGGCTTAAGAATAATGTGGGGTTCCTTCTGGCTTCTGTTAAGATTGTTAACAGTTTGTTTTCATGGTTTGTTTTGGGTTTCTTTTAAAAAAAAATCCCCAAGCTCGGTTGTAGCTGAGAGGCTACAGGACTAAGTCATGCCAAGGCTAGAGCCACTAGACTTAGTCAATATCCTAAAGATATGCTACAGTTGAAAGTTTTTGGGAAGCATTTTCTGAGACCAAGGTATGGTGGAACCAAAAGGGTCGTTCTAAGGTTGCAGAAAGCTGCCTGGCTGTTCTTTCTGCTTCTTCTGCTCTTGTAGCTGCACTGATAATTCTGTTTATTGCTTCAACTGAGTATTGTATCACGCATTTTATTGGACAGTAATTCTGGTCTTGACCATTCCATGCTTCCCACAAAACAGCAGACACTCTCAGCTGAGCTGGCAATTAAGCCAAAGGAAGAATACACCGCTTTTGGGAGTAGCTGTCTTCTGAACATGTAGCCCCCAATTGAGGTAATTGGTTAAGCATGCACTTTGAGTGCTTTCTGAGTGTTAATAGCTTCAGTGGAGGTAACGTTTTGTTTAACATACAGCATGTGCCTGCATGTGTTGCTGAATCAGATCCAGCTGAATCCCTGTAAATGATCAGGGATTAGAACTGAGATTCTCCAATTCTCTTGTTTGGACTGTGTCTGCCAGCTATGAGCCAGGTTGAGTAATCGTAGCATTGCCAGCCTTGAAAAGGTCATAAATTGTGAGTTAGGCCCTGCTGAATCACAAGACTTAAGGAAGTATCAGCATCTCTTTTTAACCATTTGTTTTCTTAGCCCTTTGGCTACACATAGTTTTAAACCCTTCCGTAAAGTTAGAAGTACACTTAAAATTTTGAAGGTGTTCCCCTAAATCCTTGAAGGTTCAATCCTTCAAGTTTTTTCTTGAATCCTTTGTCTCGAGCTGTATATAATTTTTTTCTCTCTCACACACACAGCCCATGTCTTTGTTTACTTTTGTCACCCAGAGAGAGGACACCAGATCAGTTGATGGCTTTGGAGAGGGAGGAGAGTTCTGGTGTCCTGGAGTATTCTCATCTATGCAAGAAACGTTTGTTGTTTTACCAGTTAAAACAATTTTTACTATAACTTTGGGTCTGCTTTGGCTGGTAAATACCTAGAATTTTGAATCTGTGATGTTCGTGAGCTTATCTCATAAGAAGTATGTCAGGAATCAACAGTGGTTGTTTTATTGCCTGGGAAATTCGGGCAAAAGGCTTCCATTTTTGCAGTGATGTAGCAGGAATTATGCAGCAGAAGTCAAGGGAAAAACCATCAGCTTGGCTGTTTGAGCTGGGGTGAACTGGAGGACATCTGAGCCCAGAGCCAAGCAGACCCCTCAGCCTGGTCTGTGTCCAGTGAGGGCACTTTACCCTGATGGCGTGGAAGGCTGTGGGTGTGTGTATGGATAAATGTGTGTGTATGTTAATTTACAAACTCATTAATTCAAGTGAGCACTTCCCTTTTTCTACACCATTTATTCCTCTCTGCTTTTAAGCTGATTTGTGCTCCTTAATTACTCTTGTACTTTTGGCAGCTGAGGTGCCTTTTGTGCAGGGAAACCTGATTCTCTTTTCTATCTAATCTATGACTTGGTTTGCATTTTGTTAATATTATGAAGAGATTTTCTGCAGTGACCTATGCTGACCTCCTCCCCCCAGCATTTTATGTCTTTGAAATTTTCTGGCAATATCTATTTTATTTAATCTAGAAAAAATGTGTCCGCTAGGTTTGTCCTTCCTTTCTACTTGGCTGCAACAGGAGACGTATATTTTGTACTGTTGTCATAAATTGTGATTCATTTATTGACAATTCCTACTGAAAACCTCTGTGCCTTGTGTGCATGCTCACAAACACACTCACTTTTTTCTCTCTGGGACGTATAGAATGCATTTCTGAAAGCCAGAGCAGAAGTGTTTGTGGACTCGGCCCAAAGGTGGGCAGCGAGTAGCTCGTTTCCCGCCCAAATCCCGAGGTTTGCTCTGCATTCCAGTGCTGTGCCGTGTATTTGTCGTCCGAGCACAGACACATGTTCAGTCTAGCAGCTCCTCTTTCAGCCAGTGTTTGAGCAGCGGTTAAAAGAAGATGCACTCATGTGGAAAATCCTGGCAGCAGGCACCCTGGATTGTGTTACAGCAGCTGTCCTCAATGGGAAGGCATTGATGTTTACAGTGTGTGTTTTTCCATGGAATTTTGTTTGTCTGCCGTATATATACAACACAGGCTATTCTTCTCTGTGATGTGTTTTTCAGTGCTTTATACACAGTGGTAATATTTATATATTAAAGGGGAATGCAGATGTAAGGCAGACATGGGCTTGAAAACGTTCACAATTAAAACTGATACGTAGTAACTTAGATTAATCAGCATCTTTGAAACGGACAGAAAAAGGGGGGCAGTAAAAAGCCTTACTGATCTGAAACATGCAGTCTTTCTTCAGCATAATATTGAAAAATCTTGGTAAGAACAGTAAATGCTTTTTTAAAGAACATATTTGTCAGCAAGTTAATTAGTAAATTCTTTTTAATTGATAAGAGTTTTTTTTCTTTTTTTTTTGCATGGAGCCTCGAGGTGGTGGTGTAATCTGAATTGCAAATGGTTTAACTGACAGTAACAATGTTGGATGTCTTGATACAGGATGAAAAACCCTCTTTGCATTCTTTTTCCGAAAATATAAATGTAATGTGGTATCACTTTTTCATAGATATTTTTAGTGGATTTGTCATTTCAGCACCTAGGCCATAACTGGCACAAGTATAAGATGATGTCACTTCTGCCTCTGTCATACTTCCATTTATTTTCAGGGGAGGAAATATTTTTTGGATCTTTTTCACTTATTGAGGTCATGGAATCCTTTAGGTTGGAAAAGATTTCCAAGATCATTAAGACCTTTGACCAATTACTACCATGCCAACTAAACCATAGCACTAAGTGCCATGTCCACTCATTTCTTGAACGCTTCCAGGGATAGTGACTCCACCACTTCCTTGGGCAGCCCGTTCCAATGCTTAACCATGCTTTCAGTGAAGAATTTATTCCTGATGTCCAGCCTGAACCTCCCCTGGCACAGCTTTGAGGCCATCTAGTCTTGCATGGTCACCTGGGAGAAGAGGCCAGCACACACCCGGTTGCACCTTCCTTTCAGGCAGTTGTAGAAAGTGATGAGATCCTGTCTGAGCCTCCTTTTCTCCAGGCTAAACATCCCCAGCTCCCTCAGCCACTCCTCATAGGATGTTTTCTAGACCCTTCCCCAGCTTCCACTGCCCTTCTCTGGACTCGCTCCAGCCCCTCAATGTCTTTCTTGCAGTGAGGGGCCCAGAACTGGACACAGCACTCGAGGTGTGACCTCAGCGGCGCTCAGAGGGACAATCCCTGCCCTGGTCCTGCTGGCCACACTATTGCTGATCCAGACCAGGATGCCCCTGGCCCTCTTGGCCACCTGGGCACTGCTGGCTCATGTTCAGCTGCTGTCACCAGCGCCCCAGGTCCTTTTCCACCGGGCAGCTTCCCAGCCCCTCTGCCCCAGCCTGTAGCACTGCCTGGGGCTGTTGTGACCCAAGGACAGAACCAGTCACTTGGCCTTGTTGAACCTCACGCCATCGGCCTCAGCCCATCGACCCGGCCTGTCCAGATCCCTCTGCAGAGCCTTCCTGCCCTCCAGCAGATCAGCACTAACACCCAACCTCGTGTCACCTGCAGACTGACTGAGGGGCTCCCAGCTTCTCCAGGAGAATGCCATGGGAGACGTACCAAAGGCTTTACTGAAGTCCAGGTAGACAAGAGCTACAGCGAGCCTTGCACTGTTTTCCAAAGCCATAGTTCAGCAAAATGCTTTGATGTGCTTGCTCAAAGTTAGGCGGCTGTTGGCTTGCATAGGATTTAAGCACTACCTTAATTAGGATTTAGAGTATCAAATGATCTGTAGCTTATGGATAAGAAAACACTATTTTTTTCCCCTGGGCTCACACTCATAACAAGTTGGATATGAATTAAGTCTAAAGCCATTTCCACACCTGTTTGACAGCCTTGGATCATTCCAAGACCCATCTGTCCTAACAGCACCATTGTGCAATGCAGTGAGGTGTATAAAAGGAAGAGAGCAGCTCACGACAGTCAGATCTTAATCTTTTTGGATACTTCATAATAAAAAGGAGCTGCATAATGCCTGTGTAAAATGGAATGAGCATCACGAACACCATGTATTCTATCTGAATATGTTTCTCTAAGCTCAAGAAACATCAGCCTCTGGGTTGGATCACTTGCTGTTTTGCTGTTGTGATAGGACAGATAGAAATCTGAAGTCAAGTACTCCAGTTGCTCTTTGGCAATAGATGCTCTGAAAAAATTGCACAACAGTATTTTAAGTAGCATTTGGATAACCGTGTTCAGTACTAGATGTACAATTGTCTTAGGCTTACAGAAAGAAATAGTGTCTTTATGTACAGGTCAGTCAGCCTCCAGAGTCTTCCCAGAGAAAATCACACCCAGAGGCTTACAGTCTGGCATAATTAATGAACATCATAAAAAAGTCCCACGCAAATGAAACACAGATTTTGTGCCGTGGTCTGCTTAGGCTTTTTATAAGAAGTCAGTATTCAGTACTGGGACTTCAGTCCAGATGCTGAGGTGATGCATCTGAACAAATCACTGTGTTACACAGTGAGATGGTCTCTACCTGTACTGCAAGGAGCTTGAGTTTCAATCATTTCCTAGCTTTCTGCTGTTAAAAAAAAAAAAAAAAAGCCCCAAATTTTAGTTGTACAAAAACTGTATTTTCAAGTAAAAGACTGTGCAAGTGTAGCCATGTCAAACCTTTGCATCTATTCCAAGCATTTATCAAAGATATATAGTGTCAGCAGGAGGCTCTTAACTGCACTGTGGCTGTAACAAAGCCCAAAAAAGTGGAAGGTGTACAGGGCTGCAGTTCAGACAGTGTTCCTTAGGCATAAAAAATAATTTATTTTTACTAGTACCTCACACAGTCAAGCAGTCATAGTTAGTTTCAGCCAAGTCTTCCTTCTCTTTGATCTCTGCCTGCTATTATAAGATACTGAATTATCACCACCTCCCTCAGGCTGTCTCAGAAGTTTACAGATGCAAACTTTCAAATCAGTTTATGTTCAGCTGGTTTCCCCTTACTCCCTAAAATGGCAAACCAGCCAAAGCAGAGTTCACAAAAGAGAAAAAGAGTAGTGCAAAACACTTAATATATAATCACCTATTTCTTTTTAAAATCTTTCCCAGAAGAATATTGTTTATCCTTTAATATTAATCTATGATGAAAGCAGAGTACCTTTGCAACTTGCATTTGTGGTAGGGCATTTATGTATAGGCACTGCAAACAGTGATGATTGTTTCTAAAGAATTCAAGGCAATTAATATGTGTTCATATTTTTGTTTGCGTGCCTGTGTAGCTGTACCTTGTGCCATCAGCTTTGGCTGATGCTTTAGCTCAGCAACAGGAACATTGTGTGGGAAATCAGACCTATGTGGATATGTGGAATTGTATGTTGACATTTTCATCAAATTGCTTCCTTTTTTTTTTTTTTCCTTTAATTAGAGTTATTAAAGATGTGACCACAGAGCCTCTTTTACAAAGTGCAGATCCATACTGCTGTCAGCTTTCATAGCATTTCTCATACATGTTGTGGCCTTGAAAGCAATTTGACCATAAATAATGCAACTCCAGTTAGGGAGTTTGGTTAAAAAAAAAAAGAAGTAAGAATCTGTTAACTTTGTTTTCAGAGAGAAGCGTTGCTGCCTTTTCCGTCCTTACTCTGAGATTTGAAACAAACTAAAGTAATAGCTTGAAAACTTTTTAATCTCCTGAATGTGTCTTTCATTACCAAGGACACTACTAAATTCTGTTGCTAAACCATCTAATCTTTAAGGTTGTGTGAGTGTAGGCAACTGTGAGGGAAGCTGCATAATTCAGTGGTGAAGTCATGCCTGATTCATTGACCATTATTTATTATACAGTAATTTCTGTAGTTCCTAAAGATGATAATCCTAGCGATAGGCATTGATGGGAAGTCAGCAATCTTGGACCAGGAATGAGATGATCAGCATTACATGCTAGAGTAAAATCTGGTAGAAATTCCACTTAGAAATATTGTATTTAATACAGACTGTCTTTTTAAAAGATGGCCCTAATGAGCTTTTAAAGCTTTTTTTTTACCAATTCATTCTAAAAAAAAGTGTAAAAAATTATAATTAATTTTTGTGTCTTCACTACTACTGAGTATGTTTTTTGACAGTCTTTTCTTTATTCCTAGCTGCTCTTCTCAGCTTTTCTTATTTTGGTTAATTAATGTAATTTAACTAAAAAACGCTTAGGAAATTCTGAGTGCATGGTGCAGGTGGCTGATACAGGCTTCCCACTCTCAGCTTTTCTGTATCTCAGTAGTGTAACCTGTGTATTCCTGTCCTTCAACTCTTCTTAGCTGGCAATCTGTGGCTCCAAGTAGTGACAACCTGTATTGTGTCCTCAAGAAGATGACAAATGGCAGCTGGAGACTGGTTTGAGAACAACTGCATTTATTTTCATTTGAAACATAATCTGTGCCTCCTCCCCCTCTCCTTTCCCCGCCGTGTTTTGAATAGTGCACTCAGGGAAGGGAAGGAGAAAAGAAAAGTTTGGCTGACGCTTGTTTGCCTTGGGTTTAGTTCAGCAGCATCTGTGGCCTCAGCAGGGCGGGCAGCCCTGAGAGTTGGTAGCTCGGTGCTGCGAAGCAGCGAGGTGTGTTTTGTGTGCTGCAGTGCAGGCGACATTTAAATCCGTATTCAGTGGTAGCATTCCTTTGTTGTGAGAGGAGGTGGGTAGTTCCTGGCTTCATGGAAGTCAGTGGGAGTTTTGCCAGAAATTTGAGCAGGCCTTAGATTTTATGCAGAGTTTTTAGCGTTGTTTTGTTTCCAGGATTTGTCCCGAGCTGTATCCTTATGTGCCAGCACTGTCTCTAGTCGCTGCTCTGCTCTGTGGGTGATGGCATAGTCAGAACCTGGTGCCTGAGTGGAAATGCTGCTAATCTAAACAGGATCTGTGCACTTGGGATTATGTTTTTTAAACTGACCTGAAAGCTGTGCACTGGGAATTCCTTCAGTACCAGAGCTGGGATTGAAATTGAACGTGCCAGAAAACAACCCAACAGCTGTCACCAAGTAATAAATGGTGCTGCAAGGAAGGGAGGGCTGATTAGTGGGGTAGAAGTGCAGGTACGCATTATGGATGTGCTTCTTAGAAACCAGCGGGCAGAAAGCTAGGTGTAAAGACACGGACCAAAATGAAAAGCTTCATATACTCTCCTTGGGGACACGAGAAACATCTGGCACATGCAGTTTTCTGAGTCAGGACCTGGCATGGTGTAGTGCCACGCAAAGCAGGCACATGCTTTGGAGTGCATAGAAGCCTCAGAACAGGGCAGTTCAAAGATAGGTCTGTATTCAACAGAGCATCAGTAAAGTAAGCACGTCATGCTAAATTAGGAACACATATGATCTAAGTACAGGTTTTATTCTTAGTAACTCTTCCAGTACCAGTTGGCCACAACTTGCTTAAAATTTACAGCAATTACAGTTTCATTTGCTCTCATGATATTTAAATTGTATTCTAAACTAACAATAGTTTTAAATTTGTATGTTAAAAAAAAAGCTCTTGATAGGAGATATTTGGTAAATTATGCATGTCAGCTAAACGCATAGTTACATGAAAAGTTTGCGATGCAGTACTGACCATGCACAGTGTTCATTCCAGTCACTAAGCAGTGCAGAGCTTTCTAGCAATTGAGAATGAAGATATAAAATTAAACACGAATTGAAGAAATTTAATATAACTGTCCATTTGAAACGTGAAAAAAATAATCAAGATAATGATGAAAAGCAGCTTGTTTTTAACCTTTTAGTTAAAATCTTAATTTAGCAAATATGAAGTAAGCTTTAAACAAAATTTGATTAAAATTTTTCTTAAAAACTATAGAATGAATGTCTCAGGATAGGAAATTGTGAATGATGCGCTTGTTTAATTTTAAGGAGAATACCTATCTTTACTATCCTGTTAGTTTCTGCTAGTGGAAAACTATTGTAGAGGTTATCAAAGTACATTAAACTCTGAGAAAGAGCTGACAGCAGTGCCAAAAACTGTCCTGGACTACTTTCTGTGCGTTTTGATGAACAATGATGTTTACAATTTGTTTTGTAGTAGAATTGTATATTGTGGCCTCAGACAGAGAGCTGTACCTGAACTGTTTTACTGCTTCTCTCTCTTTCCTCTGACTATGGAAGAATTGTTGAGTCATCTGTGCCTGCTCCAGTGCTTGAACTTTTTCAGCACATGCAAGAGCTTTTCAAAACAGCATCCTCAAGCAGGAATGGATTTTATTTTGAAAAATCTTATTTCCATGAAAAGATTTTCTCTGTGGCACATTTACACACGTTTTGCTAGTATTTACATTCTTAATTCTTTCTGGGTTAATTTCTAAAGTGGTATGTACGTTTTGTAGGGTATATAGGTTTATGTTTAAGGTTAAGCACATTACAAATCATATCCTTACTGAGCAAACAACTTACGCGTCTCCTGAAATCTAATTAAAGTTAACGGGATTGTTGACATGCTTAGGATTAAGCACATTCTTGAATATTTTTCTGAACTGAGAACCTAGTATTTTAGTCAGTTCTGGAAGCAGAATGGAATAAACAATTTGCTGCCTTGAATGTCTCATAACCGTGGTGAACTCTTCTCCAGTGTGATGTACAGCGTACACCTGGTTTAGTGGAGATTAAGAATGCTTTTATTGCAAAGGAGAAACCAAGTTTCCTGGGTTTTTTGTTTTTTGTTGTTTTGAAAATATAAAAATTCAGGTTTAATTCAAATGCCACCTTTAAATCAACCAAAAACCATCTGTGATGCTCACAAAATAATTAACTTCTGCAAGTTATTCTGAGCTAGAGCTCTGCTAGTTCACAGTCTGAGCAGTTCAGAACTGGTGCACTGACCGTTGAATTGAAGACAAGTAAATCAAAGCCGCTTTTCCTGTCACACATACTTGTGTTAATCCTACTACAAGAGACCAAGCAGAGACGCAGTAGGTGTTCAGAGTTGCTGAAAAGTTCAAAGTGTGCGTTCCCGGTAGGATGCGGTGACTCCAGGGTGCACTGGCTTTCAAAGGGTGACGTTGCTGCCTCGCAGAAAGGCTCTGCTCCTTTCGAGCTGCTTAAAAGGTACTCTTATATTTGGTAGGAAGAAGGCTGTGGAAAGCTGAAAGGGAAAGGCTGACAGCCAGTGTGGCTACTGCGGCTCCTGAATATTTTATTTTAGCGTATTCCACTGTAACCACTTTATGAACAATTCACACTTAACAGAAATCAAAGAAGGAAGAAAACCCTTTATATCATCTTGGATGATACTCTTGCCGATGCAGGATTGTATCCTACTGTATTTTCCTCTGGTGTCCTTTTTTATCTGACTAAAGTGATAATGCTTTCCCTAAGAGACTGTTTCACAGTCTAATGTATTTTACTCTTAGGAAATTTTCTGATGCTGTGTAAACTAAATTTAACTCTGTTTAAGTTCAAACCATTACTGCAAGACAAATCTCCAGGAACTTAAGCTAAGTAATTCCCATTCCTGTCCTTGGGAGTTTACACAATTCAGGTACCTGTAAATCTTATAATTATGCTGTTTAAGAAACAGTGTTACTGCATGCAGTTTTTTCACGAAAGAACCCCAAACCACACAACAACAGACAAACAAAAAAACCTCCCCGCAAACAACAAAAAAACCCCCCAAAACCAATTGAGTGTTCATCGACCTGGAGTTTTTCTGTTGTGACTGCGTAAAAGTTTGTGGTGAAATTCAACCCCGTGTTTATAACAGCTTCTGGCTCATCCGTGTAGCCTATGCTGTTTATTTATTTTAAAGGTAACGGTGTACACTGAAATACAGACACATGAAGCTGCAGGCAGGGGTGGTTTGATTTGTGGTGGTTTTGTTCTTTGGGGTTTTTTTGAACCCCCCCACTGGACTGTTTAGTTTTGTTCCAGATGTTAAAAGGGACTGCAGCCGCTTTTCAATAGCCTGGTAACTCTAAAGACTGATTTGCACATTCCCAGTTTTGGCAGATGTGTACAGACTGCGGCGTCTCTGGCCTGAGGTATGGAAGAAACGAAGAAAGAAGGGGTAAAACAAACATTTGTTGACACTGCTATTAACTCAGTGGGAATCCAGCAGATACCCTGAAACCATCAGCCGTGCCCCTCGCTGTATCTAGGACACAGGGACAAAGAGACCCAAGTGTAGTTACCAAACTGTGTTAATGTTCAGTGCCCAGCTGCAGGAGAACGCAACGTGGGAAATGATTCTGTGGAGTCTGATAGATCTCTAACACAGATCTAAAGTAACAGACACAGGAATAGGATTCACAGTGCTTGCATTAGCCCCCATGAATGCCTCTTGCCTGTGCAAATTGCATGGATGTATGGCTGGCCCTGGCCTGGCAGCTCAGCCTTTGGAGGTACCCTTTTGCGCCATGTGGCGTGACTGTGAATAGATAAAGATGTCTGCAGTCGTATTTCGTAGCTGCTTTCTTTAGTAGAACTCCTTTAAAATACCCTTGAAACCACAGCTCTGGCTTCCTTAGGCTGTGATTGGTCTTTTTCAAATACACACCTCTGTGCCTAATACAGACCCAGCATTGTGTTTCCTTGGTAGAGAAGGAGTTAGGAAGAGATAATTGTGGAGTTGTAAGAGAGAATGAGGGGCTGATAAGAGCCCTGGAGTTGGAAGGCCAGTGTGATAGTGTGTCCCTGCTGCCTCTCCTCCAATTACTGGCTGAAATGGCTCATCTTAATTAGAAACTTCCTGGCAGCTGTGGATAATCTTCAAGGTTGTAGTGCCTCATTTTTATTACCTTTGTCTCTCTAGTCTGCTATTAACAATGTGTCTCATTACAAAATGAAAAGCTTTGTTTTCCAAAGTTAGACTTATAAAAAGTGTTACACTCCATATTCTGAAATGTCTTTGGATGAACCTTTTCCTTTCGTTTTTTTGCTACGTGTTTATCCAGTACATCTTGTGGAATCATAGTGCTTGATTTAGATAGTTGACTTTACAAGTGCTCATTTATACTCATGTATGCTTTACATACATTATCTTTACATGGAAAAAGGACAGTTCAGAAAGCTTCTTGCAGCTGCTTTGTAAATAGAACATTGCAGAATTGCTGGAATGTGCTCCATCTGAGATGCCAGAGCTGATAGCAATGCCCTGTTGTGTCTTTGGGAATATAAAGGTTGAATCAGCATTGCAATTAAACACGGTGAATGGACTGTGGATCTTGTCTTTTCAAGGTAGCATTTGTTACAGGAGTCTCTGAAAGCACTGCTGGAGTTAAGCATCTGTAAGTACTTTTATTATAAACCCTTATTTTTATAGCCTTATAGCTTGACCGTAGAAATTTGCCCTCAGCAAGAATTTGGCATGCAGGCCGCCGTCACCACAGGAGTCAAAGTTATGTATTTATTATCTTCTCTTTCTTAAATCTAATTCATTTTAATTAGAGATGGGCTTTTGTTGCAGAATTTGGATCCAAATCTTAAACTCTCCTTTCCCAGGTTGAGAGGATGTACAGAGTCGACACTTATTTTTTGGGCCTGTCTTTTGTTTAAATTCAGCTGGCAACAGGCAGTGAGTTACTGTTAGATCCTTTTACTATTTTCTTTCAAAGAACAAGCTTTTTATTGTCAGTGTCCTTTCTTCTGTTTAGCATGATGTCTTCAGAAATGCTAGATTTCTTTTTTAATATTGTATTTTGCAAAAAAATCAAGTGGCTTCTAGCTTTTGTTTTGTTTGGAAAAGAACAAAAAGTTGGAAGACTGGTATTGCAACTTTGATTTGACTTCCTGGGAAAACACTAGCCTGTGCAGTTCATATTAATAGCTGTGTAACTCCTGGGTCTGGGTAACGACTTTTAGCTCTGGCTATCTCTGAAAGTGAGGTCAGGCTTCTGAGGAGGATTACAGAGCTGTGGTTTGTCTATACATGAAGAAGACACCAAGGGCCAGAGCTCAGTCACGGTAGAAACTGGCCAGTGCTGTTTCAGATAACAAGAAAGGTTTTTAGAAGCACATTAATAGCAAAAGGAGGTCTAAAGAAAACACTGGGTTGATCCTTGTTGAAGATGGTCACCTGCCTAATAGGGATGAAGAAAAAGCAGAGACGTTCATTGTGTATTTTGCCTCAGTTTTTGGTGATACTGATAGACCTTGGTCTGCCCGATCCCCAGAGCTGGAGGCCCATGAGTGCTGGGCCAGTGGCTTCCACTTGTGGGCACTGAAAGTCTGAGGGACCACCTGTATCAGCTGAATGTTCACAAATCCATGGGGCCTGTTGGGATTCATCCCTGAGTACAGGAGGATCCCACTGATGTTACAGCAGGACCCCTCTCCATCAGCTACCAAAGGCCTTGAGAGCCCAGGGAGGTCTCTGCCAGCCGCTGTTATTCCTGTTTACCTGGAGGGTGGGAGGAAAGACCCAGGAACCTGCAGGCCTGTTAGACCAACCTCAGTTCCTGGAAAAATTATGGAGAGGATTGGACTGGGTACTGTTGAAAGGTGTTTAAAGAGCAATGCAGTCATGAGGTGCCATCGACATGGGTCACAACGGGAAAGTCCTGTTTAGCTAATTTGATCTCCTCCTGTAGGGAAGGGAAGGTGGTCAATGTATTTTTTCTGCATTTCAGTGAGAGTTTTGGTACTGTCCCTCACAGCATCCTTCTGGACAAGTTGTCCAGCTGTGGGATGAGGGGGTCCATGGTGTGCTGGGTGAGGGGCTGGCTGAAGGGCAGGGCTCACGGGGTTCCAGTGAGTGGGGCTGTGTCTGGCTGGTGAGCAGTCACCAGTGCTGTCCTTAGGGTCCTCAGGGCTCCATCCTGGGGCTGCTCAATGTATTTATCAAAGGTATGGATGCAGGAGTTGAATGCACCATTAGCAAGTTTGGTGATGACACCAAATTGGAAGGTGCTGTGGACACTCTTGAGGGACAGGAAGCCTTGCAGAAGGATGTAGATAGATTGGGGCATTTCACAACAATTAATTACATAATGATTTTGCAATGATTAATGGGATGAAATTCCACAAGTCAAATGCCAGGTTTTGCACCTGGAATGGAGTACCACTGAGCATAAGTATCAATTGGGAAAGGGGTAGCTGGAGAGTAGCTCTGCAGAAAGGGATCTGGCGGTGCTCAGTAGCAGTCAGCAGTGTGTGCCCTTGTAGGCAAGAGGGCAAACCCCATCCTAGGGTGCGTGGAATACAGCAGCACATAAAAAGCCCCTCCAAGTATTAGCCTGGGGACAGAGATACTTGCTGACAATGTGTGACAAAGAGCTCCTTGCATTTGGAGCAGCTGACTAGTCATTCTCTGATACCCAATTGCTAGATACTTTGTTTTGCCTTTATCATTTTAAAAATAGAAAGTATTTCAGAAAATATAAAAGGAATATTTTTTGGTATAAATATATTTTTTATCTATTTGAAATAAAAAAAAAATCAGTGAATCTTCAGTTGCATAATTACTTTTCCTACGTAACTTGTTTTAGCAGCAAATCAGGTGCTCAGAAAGTGTCTTGTTTTCATCTTAGTACTTTAAGCTACTGGAATAGTCAAGCCTCTGTTTAAGCCATGGCAAATAGTCTGTATATTGCAGTACTTCACCTGCTGCTTCCATGAAGGTTCCTTGTGTTTGCTTGCCTTGCCCATTATCTGGAGTTCAACAATGCTCACTGCTCATCAAGGCATTCGATACCCCTTGTTCTTCCTTCCCTGTGCATTGACCATACTGAGTATAGATGGTTTAGTATTAGAAGATTTTGATTGCAGTTCATACCAAAGACAGGTTTCTTTTGCCTAGTAAGCCATTCTAGAAGTGCTTTATTCACGGAATATGTCAATGCTGTTCTTATCCAGGAGGCTGAGAACAGTGGTTTAAATCCTGGCATAAATCAGCTGTGTGCTTCTTTACTACCCTCACACTGACTTCTGATCCTATGCCTTTCCAATGATGCATTCACATGTCTTCATTTTACAGAGTTTTCATTCTGTGCACTACGTCTCCATCCTTATTCCAGATGAGTTTGGAGCTGGAGATAGTTTATAGAAATAAATTCTCGCTTAGATAATCCTGGTGATATAGTCTGTGTTTGTTCTCTTGTTCCTGCCTTTGTTTCCTGTCAGTGTAAATATTGTTAGGATCTTGTACAAAACAAAGGCAGATAAAAATTACTAATATTCCATGTATTGAATAGGCCTTACATCTTTAATTACTGTATAATTGATTAATTGCTGTATAAAGGACAATCTTCCATAAACGTGCAGTCCTGTTTTCAGGTCATGGCAGTTGGTTTCTGTGGTTATGTGACTGGGATGTTGTGCAATAATGTGTTTTGGTGTGGCCAAGCACTTCAGACTAGAGAAATCTGAAGAAATTAAGAGATTGCTTTCCCACCGTGATTCACGCTAAAGAAGAAAAGATTACAAGCGCATACAGAGCCAAGCATCTCCTAAATATTTTGGGCTTGTGTTATTGTTTTTTTTTGCTGAAGGGGGTTAGATGAATTTTGCATAATGAAGTGATCACTTTGATATGAGTGGTTACTCTCAAAGTCACATTCCAAACCTGTTTACTCATGCACAGTACAAGCACAGGGTTTCTTCTGCTGAGCATTCTCTTCAACACATACAAAAAAGTAAATCTGACCCTTTGTGTATAGGCACAGATCAGCAGAACCAGTAATACTGTGCTTGCAACACACACTTAAAATGATCAGCTGTGAAATGTGTTATTTTTGGGACGTAAGGTAGATGAAAGCAGGTAATGTATTGTTATTATAGCTCTTGCTTCAACAGTACGATCAAGATGGGTAATGACAGTTTGTTTGTGCAGTGCTCTACTCATGTCCATAGTTAATATGTATTTTCATAAACATGGCAAGCAGCTTTCTTGCAGGGGCTATAAGTCATGTTGTTTCCGTGATGTTTTGGGTGTCAATAGCCAAGAAATAAAAAAACCCCTCCTATTTCTTCACTGGTTTGAGTTTGTGCATGTCTCCATTG
Organism: Lycocorax pyrrhopterus obiensis; assembly: GCA_014706295.1. Classification (NCBI taxonomy): domain Eukaryota; kingdom Metazoa; phylum Chordata; class Aves; order Passeriformes; family Paradisaeidae; genus Lycocorax; species Lycocorax pyrrhopterus. Next base: position 13,470,111 of record JACSVZ010000007.1, on the reverse strand, counting down.
ACCCCCTAGGCGTGTTTGAGTGGTTACAGAAGGGAACAAGAATTCTTTAAACTCTGATCAATGGGCAAGTGGTGTTGGTTGGCAAAAGGGCGAAAAAGGCTTGCCAAGAGTTATGTTGGCTCCTGAGTTACAGGGATGTGCTCTGGCAGCTTCTCCATTTCAGGTGCTCTGCTTGGATTAGTAAGTATCTGATTTCACCTGGTGGTGAAGTGAGCTTCTACCTAGTAGCTTTTCTGGTGTACTCCTTCTGTTTTGCACACAGATCAAGCTTATCCTGATGTAACAGGCATAATTCTCTTACAATCAATAGCTGAGTAAATTTAGGTAAAGATCTGGATCACACTTTCCTGTCAAACCAGCACCTTCTCCTACTGTATTGTGCACTTTCATCGGGCTGTAATGGAATTCCCATTGTATGTCTGAATATAGAGTTTAAAAAAATAAATAACTCCGTCAGGTGTAGAAAAACAAGTAACTAAAAGAAGAAACAGCTAACTTAGAAAAAGTGCAAACTTCAGTCATATTTCACGTGTTGCATGGAGGAATTGGAGCATTCTTGGAGGAGATCAGGCAAGAGCACATAGTTCCAGTGCTCGGCAAGAAGAGCTATCCTTACGACAAATTAAATGAAGAGCTTTGCCCATAGGTTTAGTAACAAATGCTAGTTTTGTCATGTCCCCAATATCACCATGCTGCATAAAGTGTCTATGTATTTGAACTCGATAGGTTTCTGTAATAGTGACAGTTGAGTCAAACCGTATAAACTAAATACTGCAACCATTGTCCATGTGATCAAAGGTGACTGGTCTTGAATAATGTAGCAGTGGGTTAATGCTGAGTTGTTTTGTGTTACTGTTCTTGATTTTTTTTTTTTAACAGAATGCATGTTGCTCTTGCATGTATTCCTCGCTACCCTGACTATAATAACAACATATATTTTTATCTCTAGTTTCAAAATGCAATGTCAAGTGCATTTGGACTTGTATACCTTACACTTAAAAAGATATTTCTTAGTTGAGTTCAGTCTTCCTGTGCATGAAGAACCAACATTTTTGCGTTTGTAGGGACAGTCCAAAAGCCTAAAACTGTATGTAGAGCTAGGCAAAAAAGAAGCACCTGGAGCTGTGGTGCACAAAGTACTCCAAAACACAAAAACCACTCTACAGTATTTTCTTTATCTGAACAACAGAGACAGGTGTTTAGGTGGTGTTCAGTGTCTTAACAGCTAATTGTGCTTGAACCTCTCTGGATAGCAAAAGCTTATATTAAAATACTTTTATTTTCCTTTTAAAGACCAATCCTTCTTCTCCCCCAAGCAGGGAAGTAACACAATTCCTTACTCTGAATGTTGCCTTAAAACAATGTGTACTAAAATACATATTACCAGACTAAATTTTGGTAATCATAACGTTATTAATAAATATTGTTCTAAGAACTTCAGTGTAAAGCATCATCGTTACCAAAACATTAGTGCTTTTCTCAGAGCAAGCCATTTACCAGCTTACTCTCTCTCTTCTTCACCTTGCCTTACACTGCGTGAAAGTTGACTTTAAATATTATTGAGAAAAGCAAAAAGCCACACTGGAGACTTGGAATTTTGTTTCAAGGACAGCCTCTTAGGCTGTACTTTTCATGTCCTTCCAAATGCTGACAGAGATGTTTAGTGAGTTTTGAAGCCACCATGAGCCTGAGTGAGCAGTACAGGGCCTTCATTTCCTAGAAAGGAAAAAAAAAAAAAATCTGTATTGCACGTTCAGTATTGCATGTTCAGTACACCTTCTCCAGACTGTAACTAGATGTGGTGTGTGCTGGTGTTACTTTTCAGTCAGCTGATCTTGATGTACAGCCACAGAGCACAATCTCGTGTTCATTACCAGCTGGACAGAGGGGACGTACGTGAAGCAATGTTTGCTGCACACGCACAGAGGCATTGATAGTTCTGACAGCACCTTGTTTTACTGTACTTGGATGTGGCAAAGATTCTTTTATCTGTTGTTTTATTGAGGAGGTTATTTATTACTTGGGGACACAAGTTTATGATGGTGACTAGCAAAACAGACTTAAATGGAGTGCATTTTGGGTTTGTTGCAAGGTTCCTCTGTGCTTTAGTGTTTTTTGCATAACCCCTGTTCCCCTTTTGAGTGAAAACTGCTAAATTATAGATAGAAATGAAACAGGAATGGTGAACCGTTTACCCATATCCTACCAAGGCGATTTTCCTTCCTCCTCATTGGCATTGGATGTACATTTAAAATCCTGGAAAATAAAAAATGCAGATCTGCTTTTCAGAAGAACAAATTAAATGACACAATTTTCTTCAGATTTTCCCAGTGAAAGACCATAAAATTAATTAAAATTTATTTTTATTCTAATGGTCATGAATTTGCATTCAAATAAACGGAAGTGACCCTCTGTGCTGTGCTTTTCATTTTGCATAAAAGAGATGCCAACTAGACGCTACTGGGAATATTTTTATCCCCAAGGTCTATGTTAATCCCTTCTTGCTAAAAGACACATTTCTGAAATATTTATCATAAACCTGCCATGCTGTTGTCACATTGTTCCTTTCGTGGTGTGAGCCGTTCTGGGACTTCTGCCAGCATTGTTCCTTCTATTCAAATAGGAAATTTGCTACAAAGTGTCTGGTTCTCAGATGAACAACACGATGCTTGTTCATCAACCTGACTTCGTTGATTCATAACCTAAATGTGTGATGCCATGCAAAGTAGGAGTAGCCAGTATGTGGCCTGTCAGGTTTACTGACATTATATTTGCAAGTATAATTTTAATTGTATGTGCACATGGAGAGGGGGGAAGGGTTGATAATTTTAAACAGAAATTAATTCTTTGAAATACCAAGTTTGTGCTGCTTAATAAGTTTTGCAAATAATAAGGGGGAAACTGCATGAGACTGACACTTTGATTTATGGCTTTTTTCATCAGAAAGTTTTACAGCATTAGTTCTTCCACTGTCCTTGTTTTAGAGGCTGAACAACTGAGAAATATTTGTACATACTGAGAGAGAGGGTCTTGAATCTCTTGAACTTGCAGTGTGTTCAAAATACATTGGAACACCTCCCTCAGAAGAGCCTCATTCTAGGAGGTTTCATTTATGAAATACTTGTTTCAGTTGGTAAGCTAAGAATAGTGTTCCTTCAAACACTTCATTTGTGTGCAGCAGTTTTCAGATTTTTAATTTCTTACATGCTTTGTAATTTTAATTAATTTTTTTTATATATTAAAAAATGCTTTGAATACATTACTCATGACTCTGGTTGCATTTAAAATGCAGTTCTATTTTAGCTCTGAGTGTTCTGAGAATAGCAAGAATAATTTGATAACACTATTTCCTTATAAAAGCATTTAAAGTATAAGAACCGTTTCCATTTCAGGACTGTGGAGTACCATCTGGTTAAATTAGATGTTGCACTTGAATGCATAATTAATTAACTTCGTAAACCAAACTTTGACAGCTATTCTAAAATGATGACAAATTTGGATTATTTTTTAATATGTGCTAGAATCTAGCTGCAGCATAGATGCATTCTCCTTAAGAAATGGCTATGCAGCATTTGTATATAAAATTAAATTATTTCAATTCATTGAAGTAGACAAGTCAAAATTATGTAATTAGGGATATTTCTAATAGTGACTTAATCTTATACACATCAACATGACGTTCAGCACAAGTGATAGAGAAAACTAGGATTCTTCCAACTTTCAGTTCACTGAGTCATTGAAGTTTTTGTGCAGTTGTTAGTTTAGAGACCTAGGGTACATCTGGATCAGGCCACCATATTCCCTAACATTCAAAGCAGGACACAAAATATGTGTGTTGGGAGGGGCAGCACTTTTGTTTGAGCAGTAGCTACATGTATGAGGCTCCAAGCCACCACATTTCTACTAAATTTCTTGAAGTAGACTTCCTACCTTAATCTAGACCTCCTTCCCACTGCAGAGCTCCTGCCTTCCTGTGTGTTGCCCTAAAGAATCTACAAGCCCCAGACTGCACTTTCCTTTCATCTGTCTTCCCACAAATTTAGTTATTCTCTCATTTCTCAGCAAATCATTTTGGCTTCTCTGGTCAGCCTCAAATCACTGGACTTTTCCTGTCTCCCTGCCCCATGCTTCTTGTGAAAGAATTGGCTGCTGTTAATGTCACTGCTGTGCTGTCCCCACAGCACTGATTTGTACAGGACCTTTTAAAAAATATTTCCCCTTGATTTCTCTGTTTCTCATTATTAATATGGTAACGGACAATACATACGGGTCATTTTTTTTGTTGAAAGTGGATGATATAAATAAAAACTATAAAAAGGGCATCACCACCTGTTGAGTGTTTTGATTTCTAAACGAATATGTATACTGTCAATATTGCAAACCTATGCAGGAATCTGAAAGTCGTTTCCTTTACTCCTGTGTCATTGCTGGTGACAAATAAGAAATTATAACCAGGATTTGATATTATTACACCAAAAATAAGGTTCCAGACAGCCTACAACAGCATGGCTCTGAGTTACGATAAATAAAACCTATCATGGTACAATTATTACTATAAGCTTGTAACATTTGCTAAGTTATAGAGTTGGCAGGCCTTTAACATCACTTTAAGGCGTGTAACAGTATGGCCCCATTGTAACTCTTCTCTGTGTGTTGCTTTTGGAGTCAGTCTTTTGTTCTTGGTTTGGACCAGCTTTCCTCAAAATTCCTTACTTAGTGGGTATCACCTCCTGGTAATTCTACAGGAAAAGCTCAGGTCATGCTTAGGCCATTGCTAGAACTATGAGCTAGTGTTTTCCAAGAAAAACACTGTAAATTATATTTTAAAGGGGAAATGTTATTAGACACACAATTAGTTAAATTGGATTAGCTAGGCATCAGCTCTTCAGTCTGAGAGATTCACTTTCCTTCATGTCTTCTGCATAGAGAGAAGCCAGAGCGTTTGACTGATTCCAGTCTTTGTTGGAGTGATGTATTTTCATAGCAGCAGCAGCAGCAAGGTACAACATTGTGTCTGAGCATGGTGGTCCTAATTTTGGTAGGCTTGCTTGCATTTCACTTCAGCGGTTATCTGCTTTCACCAGAGATTGTTAAGTTTGTAATGTGGCAGGAAGCATAACTGCAATCAAAGTTATCTGTTGCCATTAGTGTTACTCACACGGCTGCTTAACTCCCGCGTGTGTTCGCAGAGGTTGAAAATACCCCACTGGATGTACCCGCAGCCTGAGTTCAATAAAGCTTAAGAATCTTCTTAAATAATGGTAAAGGAGCTACTGTATCACTGAAATGAAGTGCAAGCTTAAATACTTTTCTCAATATGCAAGGGTCTGGGAAAAATATGTGGTAGGTCAGCTACAGCAGGATGTTACAGAATGCTCTTAAGTACAAGACATTTGTTCCAAGCATGTTCAAGGTGTCCTCATGAACTAGGAGTTATGCCATTGGCAAAACAATAAATAATTTTCAAGAGGCAGTAGATGGCATAGAAAACATTGGGTATATCTTAAGAACAAAATATAATGTGGTAAGTCTTGTGCTTAAAAATATTTGTCTACTGGAAAGAAACTTCTTGGCACACAAATCACTTGCTAGTCTCATGTTTGTTTCACTTTATAACTTAGGGTAAACCAATTTCTGTGTTAGATACTGTGTTTTAGTATTGACTTTTTAAATTGCTCTATGGATTTAAGTCACTTTTGATGAGTCACTTAAGATAGATAGCTTGTCCTCTTCATTACGCAGCCAGCCATATTTTCAGATCAGTAGCACGTATTTTGATCATTGAGTGATTGTATGAAAACACTTGGAGTGTTCCAGGGTCCGACACTCTAGTGGATTCCTGTGAAATTAACCAAAATTAAAACAGATTTTTCTGACATGCTGCATTATCTGCCTATTCAGAAAGAAAAAAATGATCAAAGTAAATACCTAAAGCTAGAATTGTGTAGCCCCTATTTCCCAGCTTCTTGCTAAGCAATTCAATAGTGGAAAAGAAAAAAAAAGTCTTATTTCTATCTTTAAATTTGTTGGAGTCGTCATTCTATTTAGAGTCAGACAAGCCTGAGGTCTAAAGTTACATTAATTTGGTCAAAGTGACCCTGAATTCTTGACTGTAAACACCATAAATCTTCCCTGCAATAATTAGTTTCACATTGTAAAGGCCATGCTGTGAAGGGTAATCCCTCATGCAACAAGTTAAGTTTCTAATTTGTTTTCCATAGCACAATGAATTCCAAAAGCTTTCACCATGTTTCTAGCAAGTCATTTATCAGCTTCATAATAAAGCTTAGAAGGGACATCACAGATCATCTGCAGCAGAAACCAAGTGTACTTCCCTATAGCAAGAGTAGGTAAGAGTGCCCTAGGGCTACGGTGTTTAATATGATTTATTTTTTTGCTTTCAGCATGCACTTTGTTTTATAAAATTTTAAACTGAAAAAGCCTTCTGAAAAGTAATCAAAATCTGTAAGCTGAGCCCAGAGATTGAGTTTCTCAAATTTTTGTGCAGAGAGTATATCAAACAGGCTTTGTTAATATGCCATACATATTTCTGTATTGAAATATGACTTCACCCTGTTGCAAAAGGCTTCCCCAATACAGGGAAACACCAACACCATGACCCAGCTAACACACAAGTACAGAAGGTGCTGCCTTTGTTCTATCGTGTATTTTTCAGAAATAGTCTATTACAGTTTTTCCTAGTCTAGAGTATAGAATTTTGCATATTGATGCTTTATGGAGTAATAAAATATTTAGCATAATTCCTCTCCAAGTAGGTTTTAGTAATTGGTTTGAAAGCAGAAGCATATATCCCTAGAGTAGATGTTTGAACTGCAGCTTTTAAACCACTGCTAAACTCAGTAATATTTTCATCTTGATTCCAGTGAGACCCTTTTATAGTTTTTCTAAGGTTCATTTGGGTTTTAGATTTTTTTGGGGTGGTGTTGGTGGAATAAATATTTTTTATATGTTTTGATTTTTTTTAAGGATGTTGGTTTTGCAGAAAATATATCAGTTACTTTTAACTCAAGTAAGTGTCCCTTTAAACATCATATTGCTTCTATAGTGAAGCAAAATTCATTTCAGCCAAATAGCTAAAAGAAGTCTTCAAAAGACAGCATTAATTATGATGTAGCTTTTTTTAGGACAATTTGGTTAGGTCAAAAAATATCTGCCTGTCACCCTGAGAGTTTGGCTTAGCAAACAACAGCATGTCAGAAATGTTTATAGGACAATCCCATGAATGCCAGCCAGGCACGCGACCATGTAGATCATCTCTGCAGTGAATGGTGACTTGTTCTCTTCCAAGTTTCATTCAGGCACAGAGACCATCTCTTAAATATGTGCTTCTGTGCCAGATGCTCTGCTAAAAAAATACACTGTCCTGATGTAACTTGTGTTGGGGTTTATTAAACACATAAAAGAAATGGGTTATTAAGGGTTATGCTTCATCTGGTTCCTTCTTTCCCTGTAATTTTCAAAGAAAATGTGCAGCTAAAACTCTATCATGAAACTGTAAATGGAAAGAAAATAATTAAATGAAAAGAGAAACAGACAAGACAGACAAGGCAAAGTACCTAGAGACAGTGTACTTGGGAAATGCTTTGTGGATTTTTGCAAAGATTCTGTGAGCAGGCTGTTCCCTAGACCTTCCTTTGATGGCTTTTTAGCTCAAGAGCTTATTTTTATTGCTCAGGTGACTTGGTTGAGGAAAGAAAATACATTCTGCCTAACAGTTACCTGGTGTCAGTGACTATTATTTTCTTACCAGTTGTATTTTCAAAACAGATGCAGATCTGTAGAAATGGTGCTGCCTGGTGAGGCACAGTGTTGAGGGAGGTGTTGGGCTCATGAGCTGGAGCTGAAAAGGCAGAGATCTTTGTGATATCCAGAGGCTGTTGCATTTTCTGTGGCTGTGTAGGGGCAGGTGGGAGGGCTGGGGTTGGGTGCAAAAGCTCATTTAAGGCTGAGCACTGGTGATGAGAAGTTTGATGCATGGATTTCAGTGCTTTTGAGGATCAGGACTTGATTAGGAGGGACAGCTGCTTAATGTTGATTGTCATGAGCATTCAGTATACACTGAATCCAGAGCACATACCCTCATTCTGTGTTGTAGGCCTCATCACTCTCTATGCATTATCAGTTTTATCTCCATTAATATTGTCACCCCAGCAGGAAGAGTTCTTTAAGAAATAACAGAGTGCATCAAAGAAATGCAGACTTAGAATTCAAGATCTTTTGAAGTCCGTTTAAGACTTCCCCTAAATTACACTTCCTTACTGCAGGAGTTGAACATCTACAAGTCCTGCTGACTTCCACTTGGAGGTCTGTAGTAGATCCCAGGTGTCTCAGTTTGTGCATCCACAATTTAGGGCTGTAACCCAAAAATGGTATTGAAATGTTGTGCTCAGTGTCGTGGAGATAAAGAGGAAATTGAGTTTTCTTGGATGAATATATACCCTTGCCTCAAGGGTATATACTCTGATGAATGTAGTTAGACTTCCCGTTCTTCTGTAATTCCCTGCCTCATTCAGTTGATAACACTGAACAAGTCTGGTGAGTTCATGCATGCTCAAGGATTGTTCATCCCTGCTACAAGGGTTTTGTTGGGTGGGCCATTGTAACTGCTACTCGTTGAACCCCTAATCCCTGAGATAATATCAGTTAAAATGTTCTTCCTACCTCACAGTAGGCGGTGCTGTACAGTTATGTATCTGTACAGGGACTTTCTTTCTAGTGAGATTATTTAGCTTATTGTGAGTACAGGCCCTGCTGAGTATTGGGCTGTTGCTTTCAAGCTTCTCTAACGTCTCTACATTCTTCATGACAGCATCAGATGGGTTTTTAGCTTAGGCACAGAACTGTTGCTGTCACCCTCTCATGGGCTCTAACACCAACTCATTATCTCCTGTTCATCCTTGTGTTCCATGAGGGCTGCTCTCAATTCAGGCCTCATCCTGCACCTTCACCTTCCTTCCTCAGTAGTGTGAAACTCTAGAGTTTTTGTCTCTTACCATCTGCTTGCATGTTTTTCAGAATCTGTGCAATTTGGGGATGGATTATTTGAAAAACTACCTAAATCATTTTAAATCACACATTCCGTGTTGAAAAAAGCCCTGACAAAGACAATCCCATTGACTTAGTCTGAGGTCTAGACTTCTCAGGACAAAGGTCTCTTAAGAAACTTGGTCAGGACTTTCCAGGAAAGAACATGTCTTTTCCTTCTGGTGATAATGATAATCCCCTACTGCTCACAGAATGTCATTTAAATGACTCAGTGGCTTTTGGCTTGCTTGTGGATGCGTCTTGATGAAGATTAGCTTCAGCTATAGATTTGGGAAAATTTTCATAGGAAAGTTCAATCATTACACTAGTCAGCAATTTGTTGTGAATTTCTGAGGGGAGAGCTGTCACAAAAGAAACTGGCTCTTCTTCAAAAAAGCTTTTACAACACAGTCTGTTTTGATCTATGGCTGCACTAAAAAAATGAGGAAAAAAAGATCTGAGATAGTTAAAAAGTCCCTGTTGAGATTTTTTTTTTTTTTTAATAAAGAGATCTTTCATGTTCAGGCAACACTTTGTAATGAAGTACAAGCTAACCTATCTTGGAATTTGCAAACCAACTTTTAAAGTGCTTTGATTGACCAAAACTGGAGCATTGTTACATTTTTATTTGAAAATCCTCTTTTGATTCTTATCCTCCCCACCCCCGCCCCCCGTCTTCTGGGATGGGAACAATTTCTGAAATCATATATGTTTTCACAGAACAAAAAGATTATCTTTCACTCAGCTCTTGAATCTGTTCACTAGCTGAGGATCTGCCCCATGCACTTCCACGAGCCCCTTGAAGTGTGAACCTGATATTCTGTTGAAGTGTGTGTTAGCTGTATCACTTTCAAAGACAGCAGAGATCTGGGGTCACTTTCTGCTGTCTGTGCTCACGCTCAAGTAGTGCCTTGTGCTGCTGACAACATTTCACAAAAACTATTCATGGGAGAAAGTATTCTTCAGCGTAAATAGACACTGAAATTTTTTAAAACCCTTGCATACAAATGGTACTCACCATGTGTTTGGACACGATGCAGAAGTCACTGATTTTATGCTGCTTTATTTTAAGGGTCAAAAGCTGCAAGAAAATGCAGTCTTCCTCTACCTTCTCAGCCATATGTGCTTATTTAACTCATGTCACTAGTTTGGTAAGAGAACATTAGAAAGGCTGACTTTAGACTGAGTTTAACATTATATTGAATTTCAAAACATATTGCAAGAAGAAGCTTACTGTCTTTTGGCTTCAGTGGCAAATGTATGTATTCTGACACCTAAAAGAATATTTTCAAAAAACCTTGGAGTTGCAGTGGATCTGTTTCAGGAATGCTTTTCTCAAGGGCTGGTCCTTTAGGGAGCAGTCCTCTTCTGAGGAGAGGACAGTGGACAAAGTGGAGGCTTAGCACTGGTACTTCTGTGTATATTTTGTGTGTCACTGTCTCACAAAACCTTGCTAGGCACGTAATTTAAAGAAAGCTGGTGTAACTGAACTTGCTTGGGAAATTTTGTGATTAACTTTTTGCATATTGAGCTTTTTTAATGCAATGATATATTTTGGTTTCTTAAAATCAGCTGGTCTTTGATTTGCTAAAATTGCACACAAAGCCTCTGTTTATAGTATGACTTAGTTCACCCTATGCTATGAATGTAATATTTTTTTTGGACGTATGACTGGAAAAATTGAATATACTGTTGTATGTCAGCTGTTTATAATCAAAGAAATATGTTTAAAAGAGTTCTAGGACTTTTATAAACTATGCATGCAAATTACTTTTGGAATTGCTTTATTACATTCAGTTGTGACTGCCATTGCTTTGGGTAACTATTCAAATCCATTGTTATGAATTAATTACAACCATAATAGAGCCTTTTGATACATTTAACTTCAATTACATCAGCTAATCAAAGGTGCGTGCATGATGTGCTGCCACAGAACATGGCATAATTGATTTTTAATGTTCTGTTTATTTCTCTAGTGTGTATTATTTTTCTAAAAATAGAACGCAGACTTTAAAAACTGAAGATATTTGATTGGACATTAAATACACGTGTGTGCTCTTTGCAGCAAGAACATCTAGTGAAATATTTGAAATAAATTGGCAGGGAAGTGAACTTCTGGTCCACGTACTTTAACTCCCTCGGGAGTGTGCTGTTCATTTGTTAATACACACAACGCATCGTTTGTGTGGGAGATGCCAATTCCTGCTGTGTTTCTCTGCTTTTCTTTCATATGCATGCAAACATGCAATACTCGAGTTCTACAAATTTAACCGCTGTGATCCATGGGAAAATTTGCTGCATTTGCATGCATGAATATGCAGGATTTCTAACAGGAAAAATTCGTGGAAAAATCTGTGTGTGTGTACACCCATATGTACTCACTTAATGGAAATATATACATTAAAAAGAAATAAGCCAGTGTGAACATAACATGCATTTTTTGCATACCTGATGCATACCCTGATGTGTGTACTCTGTGGCTAAACAGGAATAGAAAACTGGTTTGAAACATTCTCAAGCAGTTGACTTTGCTGCTGCTGCTATTTTTGTCCAAAGCTCTTCCACATTTATTTTTTCTACCAGGGCAGTAATCAGTCCCCTGTGGTTTATACAGTGAACTGAACTGTACACACCTCTTGCCTGATTTTCAGCCAGAAGTAGAGGGGGTGCTCTTAGGTGTTAGGACTTAAACCTAAAGAATATGTCAAAAAAGATCAACCAGTAGCAGTGTTCTGTTGATAATAGGTAGGCACAGCAACCAGAAGCTACAAGGCTTGTAGAGGGAACTGCTAGCAAAAGCACAAATGGGTGTCAGCTAGTCACAAATTAATTGAGGGAGGGAAGGGGGGAAAAATCCATCTACAAGAAAGTGAGTTCTGGAGCTGCCTTCCAACAGGAATTTGAGCAGCAGGAACCAGCCTGATTCTTGCATAGCTCTTGAAGCAGTTGATGGGGGATTCTGTGGTTGGGTTGCTAAAATCCTAGTAATGCAGATGGTCCTTCTTCCTGGAGTGTGCTTTATCAGATTCAGGGACACTGTACCCTGTGTTTCACCTATGCTTCCCCCGAAAGGTTCAACTGGGAGCAGAAATCAAGGTGAGTTTTCCAGTTGGCAACATGTAATGGGATTAGGGTTGCTTAGATCAAAGTGGCAAAAATGGGAACAAAAGGGTTTAAATGAATAATTTTTGCTGCTTTTAAATGTGTGCATCCTCCTTATATAAGGTTTACTGTCCCCTCACAGTATTGCAGGGCTAACTCCAGCCACCACAGCAGAAAGCTATGAGTCTGCTCCCATCCGATTTTGTTCTATCCTCACCTTCCTTACCTCACAGTTCTTTTTAAAATGGTAAAATATGCCAAAATCCAGAGCCATATCAGGTTCCTGCTGTTACTCCCATCGTATGGGTATTGATCCTGACATTAAGGTTGACATAAAAATGACTGCAGAGTGGCTCCAGGTCTACCATATCAGTATCTTTAAAAATCAAGTAAAGTCTTAGGCAAGTGGATAGGTGTGAGTTCTCTAATTTAAGGTTTTATATCAGAGTATTATTCTAAAGACATCAAAACTCACTTTTTAAAAAATTATTTCGACATATTTTACTTCATTTAGAATTTTTCTATTCTATATCACTTTGTGGTGAGTTTTTTCCTGGCTAACCTTTATTTGTTTACATTCTTACCCCAATTTTACTATCAGGTTATGGAAATGTGACATTTCTTTGTCTTTAGCTCCTTATCCTAATTATCTATCTACTTTTTCATCTCTACAACCAGTTTACATGATGTATATAACGAAGTTGGTCAGTTGAAACGATAAAAAGGAAAGAGAACAATATCCGAAAGCAAAATCTATTTCCCTTCAGCAGTCTCCCAGTGAATGCTGGTGTACCACCCAGGCTTCAAGGACTGCCTTGCTTGTGAAAGCAAAGGCAACACAGAATCAAACAATGGTTCAATTTCATGCCTCATTTCAGACTTCATTAAACATATTTGGTTTCACCTCATCTTCACCAAGGTCCCAAAAAGAGACAGGAGCCCTGATTAATGTAAATTGCAGGAGAAGAGGAAGAGAGGAGACTTCATAAATCTCTACTAAATCTGATTTCTTTGCTTCTTTGCCTACTGTTGTGCAGCTTCTTATTTCTCAATATTTTTGGGGGATTTTTCTTTCCTTGTGTTTATTCTTCTCATTGCTGCAGAAGACATAGCACAGTTATTAAACCCCTGGCAAAAATCAGCTTGGCCTTGCAAAACTGCCTGTGGTTGTTTCTTCTACAGATTACTGTTCTCAGGAGAATTTTTGAGCTGCCTGGCCGACAGCTTGGCACTATTCCTCTTTGCTTTGTTTTACAAAAGGGTTGAAGACCCCAAATAGAGTAACTGTTTAATTTTGTTTACTTTATTCTCCAGGACAGAAGAAAATAGTAGCACCCTGCTTTATGGGTTCTTTTTACTGTTCTTCCTCTGTACGTGTTTACAGCCAGTGGCCAAGGAGATGAAAGCCTTCTTACACCACTCTGGCACTGCTGAACTCATGGGGAAATGTCTGCTGGCTATGAGGGAGAGAGAATTTCCACTCTAGGTATTAAATGTGACAAAGCCAGAATCCCATTTTTCCCCATTTTTCCATTGTTCAGGAAAGCTCAGGTTCAGCCAGCTCCAGAATGAAGCTGTCTGTCACCATATTAGATCCAAATTAGTGATCTGTAGAGTGTGGTGTCCTGTCTCAGGGGGCAGCTGTTGCGATGATTTCCTCCTGATACCCAACCCAAATCTCTCCTGACACAGCTTCAGGCCATTCCCTTGGGTCCTGTCACTGTCACCACAGAGCAGAGATCGGTGCCTGCCTCTCCTCTTCCCCTCATGAGGAAGCTGTAGCTGCAGTGGGGTCTCCCCTCAGTCTCCTTGAGGCTGAATGGACCAAGGAACCTCAGCTGCTCCTCAGGCAGCTTCCCCTCCAGGCCCTTTCTTCCACCCTTTTTGGTCACAGTTTTTGTTTCTCCATCTGTCTCAGTCCCTCTCCCCACTTGGCAGCCAGGTTCCATGAGCTGGATTAGCTTCTGCTTCAGGACCTGCCATGTCCAAGTGGGATCTTGTTGTCCATTGAAACCTCATTCACGTACACTTAAGTGAAACTTTGGAAGCCAGTGGTGCTGGCACACAGAAGAATGAAATACTAACCTAGATGAAGTTTTGACCTTTCTTATTTAAGGGAGGTACAACAAATTTGGTATCATGTGTACCTGCGGGTTTTTCTAATACTGTGTTTTGATGTAGTGCTTTTTTGGCTGCTGAATTTTGAAACTTTTGGAGAAACTTAATTTTAAGCTGGTTACATGACAGCAAGCTGTTGAACAGAACTTCGCTTTTGTTTATGGAAAATCCAGAGGAATGAGAGAGACAAGAACTTCTCTAAGGGACATTGTATCAAATATCAAAAACATAAGCTAACCTTGATGATTTACATAAATGCTACAATATGTGATTTAAATGAAAGTTAGGATTTCATATTTTAAGTGCAACCTCTTGTCTCTGTCATGTGGAGATTTGAAGCAAGTCTTGCAAAAATTCCTCAGCTCAGCAAGCTTGCTCTTAAGCTAACAGCTAATACAGTGCAGAGATCAAAAGGGTTGGTTCAGTTTTTTTTGGAACCTGCACATTGTGATAAGATCTACATGAGACCAAGCTGAATATTTTTCATGTTACATCTGTGGTTTACCAGAAGTGACAGTATCATATAATTAGTGATGTAACGTTTGAAACATTTAGTAAAGTTGCATGTGGATCTAATCTTTATGCCTAGTGGAGCTATTATATATTTGTATAGACTGTAACTTCTTTTCTGTAATGTCTTTATAGCTCATAGTTGATTGGAATGATGTATATTGTAATAATTCTATGCCTAAGGGTAAAACTTATGGGACATAAATGAACTAATATCTCTTGAATTCTGGCTGATTTTACCGCAATAAAAAAGCTAGGATTTGTCACCTCCTAAATCTCATACATATCTAATTCAAGTAGTCAATTTCTTATTCACTTTATATTTAAATAGCAGTATGTGGAGTTTTATTGGTAATAATAGTTATGAGATATAATAACTGTCATTAGGATAATTAACTAGCAAAAGCTGAAGAGTCATGAAGAGCGGAATTTAAAGCTAATTCATTACATTTGTAATTGGTTTTCCTTAGTTTAGACTCATGCTGTAGATACCCTGTGGCACATTCTGAAGCGCCTGGCTTTGTACTGAGAACAGAATTTTTGTGCATGCCTTTCTGGGCAATTTTGTGGTTTCACTCCATGGCCAAAGTCCAGAAGGACAGATTCCTCTGTGCTGTGGTACAGGAGCGACATATCTTCTGCACTTTGGGGCCATCTTTCCATGCTTTAGCGCTCATTGGAGCTCTATGGGAATAACAAGAGCAGTATTTCTGTGTGTATGTTCTTGTACAAAATACCTCCTTCCTAAATAGAAAGAATATTTATTTCCTAAACTGTCTCTGGGTCTCCTGACAGTGACAGAGGGCTTGTTTAGAGTGCCCTTATCTCTGACATGACAGACTGCAGGTGCACTGACTCTTAGTTCAGTGTTGGCAACAAACCAGTGTTCTGGGTTTGATTTGTTTGTTTGTTGGTTGGTTTTTTTGTGTTTTGGGTTTTTTATTCAGATTTTTGTTAGGTCTTTTCTTTCCAGTTCCATCTTTAGTGGTTGCATGCATTGTTTCTTTGGCAATATCCAGTATTTTTGTTGGTTCCAGTTAGCATAAGATTTTGTCAGTTGTAAAGCTGACAACTTTTTGCTCGTTGTTGCCATTAAGAAATACTGGTGGGCAGCTTTCATCTGGACAGAACTCGCTGCTCTGGTCTAGTTGACAAGATGGCGATCGGTCAAAGACTGGACTTAGTGATCTTGGAGGTTTTTTCCAACCTTAATGATTCAATGCATTCATTTATCACTGTGTGTATGTGTGTGTAAAATCAAAGAAAGGATCATAACGAATTCTCCTTTAATTCCTCATTGCAGTAAACATTTAAAATATTAGGGAAAAGTAACATCAATGGGGTTTGCTATTTGAAGCTGGCTGTGACATGAAACATGTGAACAGCTTTCAAGGTTGGATTTGAGAGAAGGCCATGATTGTCTTAGTTCTGTCAACCATAGTTATGTAAATATTTGTTTGACTTTTATTGTAGGTGTTTGTTGAAAGTGCTGGCAGGTTCCTTGCCCTTATTTTTGCTATTTTCCCCCTGAGCAGTGTGGTATACCATGTAAAATTGATTTTCAGTCATTCTGAGAACAACTGAACAAATTTTAAGATTTTTTTGCCTACTATAAATTGTCATATATGTATATATATGCAATAACAAAAGATTGCTAAAGACTTAGTTGTTCAAAAGCCAGACTTTCTCTAATGACTTTTTGTTGCAAATGAACATTGTCAAAGTGGCTGTAATGTTCACTAATGTAGCACTTTCTTTTTAAATTAATATTATGAATTGTGACATTCAGTGGGAGTGCTTGTGATAATAAACACTGTGACTCTGTGTAATAGAAGTTTGCATGCTCTGGCCCTTACAGTTTCTTGCATCAGATAATGAGAGTATTTTATATGTGCAAGTGTCAGAGAAATTTAACCGTACTCTGTGACTAATACTTAATAATAAGTCTAGATATAATCAGTAAAATATCAGCAGAGTTGCGTGCAAGCAAGTGTGGGTTAAATAACCCTTTTATTTTTAATTTATTGTAGCTACATGGATACAGTCCAGAGCATACATACTCCAAGTTTTGATCCACTGAGATGTACATGATAAAAATTAAAGGGGTTTTTTTTGGTAATTTGGGACTTCAGAAGGGCTTTTACATAAGGGCACTTAGCCTATGCAATCATCTCCCCAGAGCAGTCTTTGAGATCGCTGTGCTTAAAAGCTTTTAAAGTTCAATGCTATAAAATGTTCATGGGAAATATATATTGGACATTGGCTGAGAGGCAAAGAAGAGGGCAGGTTTAGATTATATATTAGAAAGAAATTCTTTACTGTGAGGGTGGAGAGGCACTGGAACAGGTTACCCAGAGAAGCTGTGGATGGCCCATCCCTGGCAGT
Source organism: Lycocorax pyrrhopterus obiensis (assembly GCA_014706295.1). Lineage (NCBI taxonomy): Eukaryota > Metazoa > Chordata > Aves > Passeriformes > Paradisaeidae > Lycocorax > Lycocorax pyrrhopterus. The sequence goes on along the minus strand of JACSVZ010000007.1, from coordinate 13,452,951 downwards.
GTTCAAGGCCAGACTGGATGGGGCTCTGAGCAACCTGGTCTAGTGAAAGGTGTCCCTGCCCATGGCAGGGGGTTGGAACAAGGTCTTTAAGGTCCCTTCCAACCCAAACTGTTCTATGATTCACTTCATTTCCCACCCCTTATTTTTTCAGCAAGTTGCTGCCTGTCTCTGTCTCTTCCTGTGTGAAGGTACCTGAACTGCTGAATCCTTCTCTGCTTGCATAAAATGCTAACAGGGGCAGCAAGTTCTAGTCTATTTTGGGGCGGATAGCATCCTAATTAGATACTTTGAATCCTTCTACAGCTTGTAGTTCTAGGGCTAACATGCTCAGAGAGAGAGAAAAGAGGAGCAGGTAGAGGCTTAGGGTGATACAGCAGCATCAGTGTATGGGCTGAGGAAGATTGGTTTGTGCCACGATGTATAAGCAAGTCATGCTTCCATGCTCATTAATTAAGCAGAGTAACAGCCTGTTGGTTCTCACTGTGGTTTCCAGCTCTGGTTTCAGTTATCTGGGGCTTTATGATCTTCTCTCCGTGCAATTCATCTAAACAATAAAATGTTCTATTTTGAGCAGCAGCATGGAGCTGCAAGTGGAGGATGTTTCAGTTTGCTCTTGCACCTCTGGGACAGGGCAGTGTGAGGGCTCAGTCAAGGACGCTGGCAGTGACATTTTTCATTCCCCAGCAAGTGCCAGAGATGGAGTGTTGCTAGGCTTGTCACATTCTCTAGCATGCTGAGTTACATGCGAAGAGCAGATATTTCTAAAGTGCTGCATTCATGGTTCATTTGGATGAGCAGGCATTTCTAATTTGGCACCAGCCTAATGAAAAGATGCATTCCATTCCAGATTCCAGCAGCTGCAGACTTCATTGACTCCAAAGATAATGCCTTTAGTTTTGGCTGTGGAACTTGAGTGATACTTCAGCTAACTGCTTCTAAATCCAGTGGTTGTTATACTTAGAGGGAAAATAATGAAATAAAATAGTTACACTTTAAAGTCACCCTTGTGTTAGGTTTTGTTTGAACTGTTGGTAAATCACAGATACACTCTAGTAGATTAAGTAAGAATTTATGGCATGTTTTATACACTAAAAAACCCACCCTAGCAAACCCAAACCATATCTGACAGAAGAGGTAATGCAGAGGACTCTGATTTAATATATACATGCTAAGCAGTTTTCCTAGCAGTGGGGGTGAGTCATGTGCTTTCATCCTGCATTTCTTTGGATTCTGAAGGGCAGCTTGAAGGGTAGCAGCTGAGGTGGAAATTTAATTTTATTATATATTTGAAGGTAACTTTAGTGAATGATATATGTAGCCTTGTATGTTTGAAAATAAAGGTGAAATTTGGACACTGTATTAGATTCAAATGTTTTAAGTGTGCTTAATGTATGCATTTCTCTCTGACATTCTTTCTCTTTCAATGTTCTGTATAAATAATATACCTTGTCTGCTTCCAAACTGATAGAAGTCCATTGCTGAGATCAGTGTTCTTCTCCTAATTTAAATACAGAGCAGATGAGTTCCCACTTGTGAAATGCTGATAGAAGTGTTTACCTGCTGATTCTTTTGATTGTTCTCTTTGTTTTAACCTAAAAATCAGTGTTGAATTTGAGTGGATTAAGTCGAGGGAAAATCCGTTAGACTTCTGTTGATATCTGAAAATTAATCACTTAACACCAAATTTTTAGACTTAATTTTTAGTCGTTGGCATGCTAATTTCAGTTAATTGTACCAGCAAAACCTGTAACACATCCAAGAAAGGTATGCCTGCTCAGTAGGAGAAAAGGCAGGGACTTTAAAAAAGGAGGAAGAGTGACATGACACTGCTAACTTTTAAAACCAGTTTTTACAGATCTGGCTTTCCTGCACATGTAAGTTCAGCTTTGAAAGTCCGGTATTTTAACAAAGTTATGTTCCTTTGTATGTTTTTTGCACTTTTCTAAGGACAGCAGAAGTTTTTAAGCTTTGTTTTAATAATATTGTCTGAGAACAATATGAAAAACTTTATGCATTGTGAAGTTGAGAGCAATACATTGATAGATGGCCATGTTGCACAAAGTTTTCCTCTCTGAAAGCTGCAGAATAAGACATGGTGGTGTTGGAAATGGAAAGGGGAGAAGGGACATGTTTTGGTGAGGTGGAGTGTTGAGAACAGGCCAAATTTTCTAAGCAGTGAACTGAGAATGAGAAGGTTTTTTCCATTTATGTAGTAGAGTGAGAAGTGGGGTGGTGAGCTGTTCTGAGACTAATTGGAGAGGGATCATAAAAGAACAGAGTAAACAATATAAGAAGCATCGGTGTTGCCATTTGTTGTAGTAAGATGATCTGTTTGGGTGTTCAAAGGGTAAAACCTGGGAGTACTACCTAGAACTTCCCAGGAAATAAATGAGAGAGTCCGTGATTTCTACCTGGAGAGTCAGATAGTTAAACTTTTCTGTTGATACTGAATAAAAATAATCTGACTGATAAAAGTTATGTTTTCCTGACACCTTTAGGATTTATATATGGTTGGCTCTTAAATAAAATTACTTGGGCTTTTTAAAAACCAGCCTATGAATTGGGGATGTTACTTCCAACACCTGGGTTTGAGACACTTACCTGAAAAATTAGATCATGAGATCTTTTTCTCCTTTTCTTTTTAGGATGATTGGATTTATCTCTTTTGATTGTATTCCATTTGTAAAATAAGCATGTTTTATTTCATGGTGAGCCAGGATTCTGTGATAGATGAGCTTTCACCAGTAGAACGAACATATCTAATGTTGAAAATTCTCTTTTGTGTGGTTTGAGGTTTTGGGTTTAGTCCTGACTTCATTCAAGACACCAAAGTAGGAAGACTTGAGACTCATTTTTCTTTTTTTTTCCCCCTTAGATTTAGCAAAGCGTCCTTTGGCTTGGGCACTTCTGTGCCATAGTGGCCCATGGAAGTTTTTAAGTCAAAATTGTCCATCACTGACTTTTTTTTCTGAATGGTGCCATAAGAAAATCTTGGCAGTTTATTCAAATATTATCTCTTGGAATTTACTCAAAGCTTAAGTTGAGGAGGTAGTTCTGATTTATAACTGAGGCGGATAATGTAAATTCATCTTTGTTTTTATAGGCATCTATTCAGAGTAAGTGCTCTGCACTGGAAAAAAAACCCCTCAACAAATCATAAGTGTAAAAATCCAGACCCAGATCTCTGAAGCAGAGAGCCAAATGCACTTTTTTAACACCTTAATGGCAGTTCTACTAAAGAACAGGTTAAGCAAGTCTGATATGACTAGATTTCATTAAATTGTGAAAGATTGCAAAGGTATTTCATTTTTAAAAAGCCTTGTAAGTCACTAAACTGGATCCTTTTTGGATTCAGTGGCAACAATGACAGAGTAAAAGATGGTGTATAAGATGTTTTATACTAAGCACAGATCTAACAGCAGGTTTAAATTAGCAATGTGTTAATGGCACATTGCACTGTAGAAGTCTATTTTAAATGAATACCTAGATTGAATAAGTAAATACAGACTTGCATTTTGTGGAAATCCCCCCAGATACTCCTTTATCTTGTGTTTGCTCAGCTTTTAGAAAGTGTGTATTAAGTCACAATGCTAACTGGAACAAAATTAGCTCTGTACTTGTTATCTGACACTTGCTTTACATGATTTCTCCAAAAATAGTGCATATAATGCCATCACATTTTTCCTGATATCTTCTTGTGTAAGCTTAATTAACCTTTTGGAAACAGAACCCCTGTTATCAGATTTCGTAACAAAATATTGTGCACGTGGTTTTTATAACATTTTTACACTCATTTTTTGGTGCTAGGGTAATGCTAAGGTAAAAAGTTAAACACTGATATTCCAGTTCCTCAGGGGAGCACTCAATGGTTTTTATCTTGTCTCTATTACTGAATTCTTTTGTGATCTGAACTATTTCAAATATAAAACACTCCTATTTTCTGGAGGGTGAATATGAGATCTAAGGATCTGAATTTGAGAAGGGTTGAAATTGAGGGGAGTTGTACTCGACTCTATCAAGTACCGTGTGATTCTAACTGCAATTAATTCTCCATTTTCAGTACCAAAAATGCAGATATTCTGTTAGGTGATACTAAAAAAGATGCTGCAAAGACATGCTAAGGGGCTCAGCACAGATGTTTAGTTAGGTCCTGGTGCTGACTCCAGTAGAATTATCTGAAGTATCTGCAGTTGCCCTCAGGTCAATCAGAGCATGGAAAATGAAAGGTACATTCATTTTGAAAAATCCAGCTTTTACACAGGTAAAGTTAGTCACTGTTTTTGGCCACAACCACCCTGCCTTTCTAGTTTTGATCTGCAAAGTGGGAGTGTTGTCATACCAGCCAGCTGCCAGGAGTGTTTTGAGGCTAAACATATTGATATTTCTAAAGTATTTATATTCACTCATGGAAAGGGCCTTGAAGTAATTAATCATCCTCTATACATCATAAGGGTTGGAGAGTGTGAAGCAAATACAGAAAGGATGTCACAGTTCATGAGCAGGAGAAAACAAATCGCTTATAATCGTTCATAGAGTGGTCCCCTCTGTGAAACCAGGTTTCCAGGGCTGTGGCACGAAAGCTGCAAGTGAACATTCAGTTAAAGTCTAGATGATAACACTAAAGGAAGGACTACTCATACTATGTGCTTTTTGGTTTCTGAGCATGTCTTAACAATAAGAGATTATATGTAGTAACCGTCCAAACATGTACTTTTTTAGCACTTTTTCCACTGTGTACCTGTAGTAAACGTTCACAGTGAAATAAACTAGTGGTTGATTTCAATTTCAGATAAAAATTATTATAAAAATGACAATGTTTGCGGTTTTTCTGTCTGTAAGGTCTTTATCCCTTTCTGAGATTTTCTCTTCCTACAGTTTATTTAGGGCAAATCACGGGCACATGTTCATCCTCAGTGGTAAACCCATGCTTTTACACAAAACCAGATCTAAGTTATGAGGGGTTTTAGGAACACACATCTTTTAGCTAATACAAAGCAGTGATGCAGTTAGATGAAACACTAATTCTGTCACTCTGGGTCTGTTACAAAGACCATTATAGGGAATATAATAGATATGATTTTGTAGTCTACCTCTTCACGTGGTCAAGGAAAATGTCACTAAAGACAATGGCCAGAGTCCAGTACAGTTGGCAGGAGTTTCAGGGATGCACTGAAGGGCATCTGCTCTACCTCTGATATTCCAGCAAAGGGTTTTTCCTTACCACGGCATTCCACACCCATCTGGGGTGTGATTTTGTGTCTTGGTCCGCTGGGTGCTGTAGAACTCTCAAAATCTGTTTTCACTTCTTATCACTTTGGATTTGAACTTTGGAACTGGAGGCAACTAATTCCATATTCCAGCCAGGCCTAACATGTTGCTGTTAAGTCAAATAATTACAGGGATTTGTGAAAATTTTTCAGTAATAATTACACCCTTTGACAGATTTGTGCCTTGCTGAAAATGTGATTTTTTTAGTGTGCGCTGTGATTGATCACCCAGTAGTTAGTATCTTTAACAAAATGAACAAATTCTTGATTTTATTACCTGAGACAAAACACAACATTTATCCAAATGTCAGTTCAGCAGTTGGCCATATTAGTTCCATCTCAGGAAAACTAAATCCCAATTACTTTCAACTGTTCCTACTACCTCATAAAGAGGTAGCATTTTTGTGGACAATCGCTTTACAAGAACAATAGCCAATATAAAGACTGGTTTGTTCAGAAAACAAATTATGGCAAAGTTTACTTAATCTCTAGAAGAATTGCATTTGAGTGCCTGTATAATTGTTTAGCTCACGTTCAACAATGAACATTGAATTTAAAAAGATTTTTTTTTAGTTGGACAGAAATAAGAAAAGCAGCAGAATGAGGAGCAGTACATGTGCCACAGAGTGCCATGTGCTCCCTGTGAGAGCAGAGATAAAGTGGCTGGGGATAACAGAGCTGAACTTCAGCTCTCGCAAGCACTTGTCCACACATGGAATTATTTAGGAGCAGCGAGTCTTGAATAACTCCATGTGCTGACACTCTTGTTTCTGTTTAGCTTAACACACTTTGATGGGCTAAATTAGACCAAAATAAGGCAACTTTATTCTGGAATAAGTGTGTCTACACATGGAATTATTCAGGAATAGCTGTTCTTGAGCAGTCATTACTAAATAATTTCATGTGTAGACAGTCCTTTAATCTAGCAAGTTCTTAAGTCATTTCTGAAAACATGACTTAGTTTCCTGTGTTGTTAAGGGACAATCTATATATTTTTATCAAAAGTATTGTTCTGAAAAAAACCCCCACCATTTAAGTTCCAGCTGGTCTTGAAAGTTGTATGCTAGATAAGGGGGGGAGGGGTTATCTATTGTTTTTCCCAGATATTATGATTCAAAACAAGACAAATGTATGGCAAAATAGCAATTTTCAATGCAACTCAAAGAGACTAGTCTGAACAGTTCAAGAGGATCTTTACTAGGAAAGTAGCTTGAGAGAGATGATTACTGCTTTAAGGTCTTTTTACCTATCAGTTTTTAATCTGATTGTGTTTAAAAATGAAGGCAAGAAATTCTAAGTGACAGAATAATATTGGGTATTATGCTGTTTGCCTTACAGTGAAAACTTGGTTTTTATAATGAGGTGATTTTTTTCCCCCTGTGTTAAATAGGTCTATGGAAATTCATTACAACCAGGAGTTTCAGGCCAGTGCAACTCAGTGCTTACATTCTACTTAACTATAAACTCTGTCTTAATGCGTTTATCCAATTCACTTTTGTACGTTATCAGTGGAGATCTACTGCTCATTGGACAGCTTAGCTATTTGAAGAGGTATGTTATTGCCTTGAAAGCAGATTACATAAGAAGATTCAGAGTTTAAAACATGTTCTTTGAGAAACCATTAGATTATCTGTTCTTATTAGAAACAAATGAGCCTCAGTAACAAAATATTCAGAATTTCTCTATGAAGAGATTTTCTGTGAAGAATGAAAGGCTCTATAGTGATTGTTAAGAATTTCAGACAGTGTTAGTTTTTTTTAAAAAGCCACATTCTGGGTCGGTGTTATTTTTGTGTTCACAAATGTAAACACACAGCTCGGTGTACTATTGTTAATTCAGAGCAGTGAAACAAACGTGCAGAGTTCAGATGGTGGAGAGATGTTTAAACAAGGACTAAATGCATGTGGCACGTGAATACTCAGATGGGCCTACTGTTGTATGAATAGTGATGGTTTTGCTGGGACAAGCTGTCGCTTCCTGTAGCCAATTTCCTTACAGTGTAAGTCAGCAAAAGATGTGTGCTCGATTTTTCACTTTTTTCTCTGGTGTACAAATCCCCTATTTTCTGTGTGTATACAAAAATGTAGATTTTGCTGCATTGTTCTCTCCCACTCACATGAATCACATTCTTAACTAAAGGCAGCCAAAATAGCCTTCAATGTAAGCCTTTCTCCTAAACACCAACATTAAAAAATTATCCTGCCCTGAGATCATAGCTGACTTAATTAAAACAAGGCTAATGTGGAGCAGCATTGTACCTGATTTGCCTGTCAGTGTCCTATTCTTTTCTCTCTTTGTTATAATCGAGCTGGCTAAGAAGTATTTGACTGCAGTTTTCCTCCCATAAACAGAAGTGGACTTTGGCAAGATCAAGACGTACAGACAGCATTATTGCAAAGTCGTAAATGGGATTTCTGTGGATGCTTCAAATACCTTTCTGCAGACTACCAATAGCCTCCTTACTGGGCTGAGGTAATTCATTGTAGGAGACTTGCTGAATAAACACTGAGGTTGTTGCTGTGCTAGTGTTCAGGCACACTTGTTCTGTGTATTACTGTGGGCTATTGATTCAGCAGTGGGAAAGGGACTTCCAAAAAAGCGCCTGGTACTTTCCGTGGGACACCGTGTGTGTACAACATTTGGCAGCAGAACTCCTGAGACCCAGCTCTTGTTCAGCAGCCTTTGGGTTGTTTAAGATCATGGTAAGGTTATTTTCCCACACGATGAAGCCTGCAAATCTCATAAAACTGGAATTTTGGTTAACAAAAGCTTGCATTAGGAATCTCTAATTTGTAGCTCTATCAAATATGTGTTGATCACAGCAGTCCTACTGCAGGCTAGGTTTTGGGTGTTACCAGACAGGCTCATAAGAGTGCTGCAGACACATGGATAGAGCTATCAGTCAGGTTGCTTCCAGTCTCTGTGTAAAAAAATTCTGTCAGGAAAATGAATGAAAAAATGTTCTGGCTTTCAAGTGAAAAGGCACGGCTACCTTTCTGCCTTAGAGGGAAAGTTGCTTCTCTGCTTAGGGAGCTGCTTTGTATCCCTTTTTTTCATGGTGCTTCCTGAGAGGTAGACATCTGAATTTTCATCCTCACTCAAGCCACAAGTGTTAAGATCTGCAATTTAAAGTCTGTTTAGACCAGGGCTGCATCTCTTTCTCTTTGTGCCACAGTTCTCTCATCAAATGTCCATGAAGCTCTTCCAGACGCAGTGGAAGGCACCAACCAAGTGCCCTTATAATAAACAGGATTACATGTGGTGCACTACAGCCCATGAGGGAGAAATCTCTTTTAAGTTCCACGTCACGGTTTTGTTTGAGGTAATCTCAGGCTTTCACATACTTGTATTATATAAGAGATGTTCAAAGCAGTTAGTCCAGATACCATTACTGGTTTAGGAGCATTAAACTTGAGAATTGCTGCAGCATCCCTTTTCTGCCCCAGGTAAACCAGCAAATCGCAGGTCGGTGTTTACTTTGGGATTGCACTGGTCTTTGGATTTAATACTGTGCTCAAGGGCCCCCTTGGATCAGGCAGTGTTCTGGTCCACATGTAGCTGCCATTCTGTTGGAGTAACATGCTGCTCCTCTAAGACCTTAGAGAAGGAAGGGACCAAGAATTAGTGAAAGGTTTCTGGGTGATTCATGTTTCCTGCTTAGTGCTCTCTGTAAAACTAAGTGCTCTGTTTGCTAGAGTTTTTTTTTAATATGAAGTGAGGAAAAAAAAAAAAAACCCATACATTCCAGATGTTTGGGTTTTTTTAGTTGGAAAGTTTGTTAAGAAGAAACTGAAGTGTATATATGTGTATGTGCAGACAGACGTGCACTTTGTTAGCATGTCAGACTGACCCAAGTTTTCTGTGTAAACAGGATTAATGAACCTTGCAAGGCACAGGATTAACAAAAGGGAAAAGGAGCTCAGGAGTAGTGAAAATGGCGTCAGCATCAACTGGGGAAATGGATTGCTCTTCAAGTTTGTCCATTTGCCAGCACTTGCGGGCAAGCAACCTGACATTTCCTCTCTCTTTTATTCTTCGTTTCATTGCTTGTCCCATTCTTTGCACTCTGCCAGCTATTCAAGGAATGGACTTTATTCATCTGTGCAAAAGGCACAGTTTACAGATGCCTCCTGATCCTTTAAGGTTGTTCATTCCAGGGCCATCAGAAGCTAAAATACACATTGTGAATTTAGCATCTAGTGATGTCACGTCTGTGAGTGTGTATGATGACTATAATTAGAATGGGTAAAAACAGGCTAAGGCTGCTACTGCTCCTGGGAGCACCGTGTGTGACAAGTTGTAGTATGAACATATAACAAGCCACAACTAAGCCATGACTGTAGTCTTAAATAATTATTAATGGAAGTACATGTTTATGAATAGTGGTGCTGTGGGTTTATGTATTACATAAAAATTAAAATGCATTAAAAGAACACCATTATCCTGTCCCTACCCCTTTTCTCCCTGCCCCCTATGTTTTACATTTTCTTTCCTCTAAAAGAAACGCTTTCTGATTAAGGATCATGTTGAAAACTCAGCAGTTTTTAATCCAGCTCTCTGCAGGCTGCAGTTCATGCTTCATTTAACTGATCAGTTCCACTGCTACATTACTAGACAAAATCACCAGTTTGAAGAGAGAAGCAATTATAGTAAGTCATAAAAATGGGAGACCCCACATTTTAAGAAATTAAATGAATTTTTAAAACTCTCCTCTTCTCGTATAGATGATTTGGAGGGTGTTTTTGTACACAACCGAATGAATAGCACAGTTTTCAGTGTTTTGCTACACTTCGTACCATGAATCCAGATCAAAACATGAAGTACGTGCTCAGCTGTTCAACAGAGACTGTTAAAAAGATTATTCTGCGTGCTTTGAAATAACAGTATGGATGCAAGTGAAAAAGTATCAGCAAAGTAATGCAGAAATGCTTCTGTAAAATATGAGTGTCAGACTTGATCAGTAATTGTTAGTGTAAACCTTGAGGTTAACGTAAACAGGGTTTCTAACCAGCGAAACTGATCCTTGATTTTTTTGTGGAGCTGCTGGAAAAAAACTGTGTGAACAGATGCATTGACAGGGACAACAAATCAGACAACAAATCTCATGAAAGGAGATGTTGCTGGAAAACAAATTTCATACCCTGCTAGCAAAACCCAAAAGGTGTGGGGCCAGCTCTGTAGCCCTAAATACTCCCATGGACTACTGCATAGGATTTGTTTGACCTATTCATCTTACAGTGCCATAATCTCAGAGTCCTTTCTAGTGGGTGTTCTTGATTTAAATTCTCACAGGTTCAATACAGTTGCGACTTGTGCCTTGACGGTTCAGAAAACAGCATCTCTTTTTTTGTATTTTTCATTTTTTGCTCTTTCGTTTTTTTTCATATGAATGTTTGTGATGACAAGTTTGTTTTAGCTCTTCCTCTAGCACAAAACTTTTTAGATGTGAAACAACGCTTGCAAGTGAGGGTTTTCTTTTCTCCGTTCTCCCCTCATTCACATTTTTCTGTGCTGTTTCAGTTTCTGTTCTTCATCGAGTCTTCTTTTAAGACTGCTGACAAAACTCGGACTAGACCACCTTACTGTAGTGAAAGTGTAGCAGTTCAGGACGTCTCTTGCAACAGACACCTCAAATTTGGACGTTTGAAATGCTGGGAATTTGTTATTAAAATATAAATTCACTGTATATTTGCTCAGTGCTTAAAAATTTCTGGTCCTCTTTTGAATAAGAAAAGCTTGTCTTGAGCTAGAACTCATCTTGATACCATAGATGTTTAGGGCATTGAGCAGTGGTTAGTTACTTGAATCCAGTAGTTGCTAATCATGTGGAAAAAATCCACACTGACTGATTTCTCAGTTATCATTTGTACATATGCTGGCATGCTGTAAAAACAAGAGCGTGATGGAAGTTGGAAAGTTGATCAGATAGCCCTGCCTCTGAAGGCTTTTCATGGTGTCAGATTATTTTTTGCTGCATGTCAGCCCCATGAGAATCTATTGTGACAATGTGAAAAAAAACCTGGTTGTTTTGAGATGTTTAGTTGGTGCCCTAGAGTTGAAAAATGTGTTCTGGTATTACAGGGATTTATTGCAAATATTCCTAAAGCAGTGTGGCCCCTCATGTGGGACATTACAGCCCATGGCCAGAGACACAGGATCATGAAATTTGTCTTGTGAGAGCAGATTCAAGTTCTTTACAAGATCATTATGTTCCAGCTGAGTCATGTGTGTTTTCTTTGCCCTCTAGCATGCAAATTTGTCTTCCACAGCAGTAAATGTATTTTTTCATGTGGTGTGAGCCAGAGTATGCTTGGAGCACCACCTGAAGCAAATTCGCTCCTGAAATACACCACTTTGTAAGGTATATCCATTTCTTACAAGAGCAAAAATAAAATATATATATTCATTATTTTTGCTCTGAACTGATGCTCAACTTATCCCATTGCTTTTTTTCCAAACAATTCTACAGCAAGAAAATAACACAACACAGCAGTTGATATTTAGTTGTGTGTTAGTCATCAGAGTAAAAGACATAAGGATGATGTATTTTCAGGAAGACAGAATTTGGCACATCTTAAGAAAATTCTCTTCAGTAAGCAGCACCAGATAGCCAAAGTAAGGTTGCATAATTTGCCCAAGTTCTTCTTAAATGGTTTAAAAAATAATAGATTTTTCTCTTGGCAAAAACACACTAATTGGAGCTGAATTGGATCTACTGATGCACTGAATGTTACCAATGCATTTTACTATTGATAGTGTTTCAGGCTCAATGACTTAGAGATCTCTAAAGAAAAAAAGGGGGGTTTTGGAATTTTTTACATTTTTATGCTGTAGGTAGGTGACACCGTGACGTAGTTGATTATGCAGATCCTGTGTTAGCATATACCATTTCCTTTAAAAGTAGCACTAACAGTCAAGGAGAGATTACTACAAAGTCCAGGAAATATCATTTGGTCATCTAACTAATCCCCATTTTTTATGAGGCAGAGGGAGAAAACGCTGTGTGTATTGAGGGGTGGGTTTTTTTATTGTTATTACTTATGAAAAGATACCTTAGGTTAATCCATTTTGAATGTCAAGAGGATAAATCTGACAGGAGTCAGAAGAGCTCCAGTGGGACTAGCACTACAAGTTACAAAACAGCTAACATCATCCAAGACTAATTTCTTTCCCCTGTTTGTCCTACTGTGGAGGGAGAGTTAAAAGGCAATTCTTGGAGAGTTGAAAGGCTCCATAATAGGGCTCCTCTCTCTAAGGGAGTAAAACTGCTTTGTGGCCTTTGTCTTCAGGCTGCTAATAAACCATCCCATGCTGTGAGGCTTTGAGTTCACTCTTAATTCAACTTCAGTTCAGCTTCCATCAGCTTTGGTTTCCCTGTCTTTGTGAGTTGTTTTTGCCTTAAATACATGGTGTATCTAACTCACATTTGAGTTTCCTTATTCATTGCCCGAGTTTATAAATGCACCAGCTTCATAACACCCTGCTTGGCGAATTTTGTCAAAGGATAGAAATCGCCAGAAGCATTTCAGTAGCTGAGAGTTTTAATGGTTACTGCTGTCTTTCTGTCTGTCTCTCTGAGTGCAAGTCTTTTTCTGTCTTAAAGCAACACACAAATGTAAGGATACATTTATCCATATGGTTCTCTCTCTCTGTCAGATCTTCTGGGCTGTTCAGGAAGGCACATTATTCTGTACAGTTGCGGTTTGGCTGATCCTGCTCCTTCCCCCCAGTCCCCAATTATGTGACCGATTTAGTAGCGTTTGCCTATTGTTCCTGCCCCTGCTTTTCCAGATAAGACCAAAATATAGTACTTGGACTTGTAAATGCCAAGGAATTTGCACCTGGCAAATTACAGATTTGGCAAGAGATGGCTTGGGGGGACGCTCAGTTAATTTTGCAGTCCATGAGGCCTGACACTGCGGGAGCAGCTGCAAAGAGCCAGTCCCAGCCCTGCCAGCCCAGCAAGGTTCTGTTTACTGCCTTTGTACCTAGACAGAGCTCAGAAAATGATGGGGGGAAGAAGGGGGATCTCCTGCCTTGTGGTGGCAAACAGTGACATGCCTGTGATGGTGGCCAGGACTGGGCAGGCAGCACTGCCCTCTCCATGCCAGGATCTCTCAGGGCTCCGAGATGGAGCTGGTGCTGTTCTGTGCCCTCTGATGCTTAACCCTTAAGCTGCCACGCTCATAGAATGGCTCATGCTGGGTTATTTGGGAGCAGGAGACATGCACAATCAGTGCACCTTGGCATCAGAACAGCTCTCCCGGAAAATATTGGTGTGGTTGTGTCCAGAGCCAGAGGGTGCCCTGAAAATTATAACAGACAAAGCAAAGGTAACCTAATACTTGCTTTGTTTGGGGTTTTACGCTGAATATTTGCCTAATGAATTAAATGTCCCTGCAAGTCACACCTTTTACAAGTGAGCTGAAAATAGTTGCAGTCTCAGTTAGAAATCATTTGAAATGCCGAGGTGGTGCTGCTGCATGTCCCACTGAGCACTGCTTGCATTTGTGCAGGCACACTTCCAGCATTAACAACATGGGAAAGAAGTAGATGAGGGTAGTCTGGGGTAGCACGTTACTTTGGGAACAAGGGAAGAGTCTCATGCAGTAGAAATGCTGGATGAAGGATGAAGTACCTTCAATTTAGTACTGAGCTGAGGCAAAATCCTATTATTAAAGGGTTGGACGTTCTTTACTAAAAGGACGGAAAACTGGCAAATTGGCCTCAGAGATCTAATTTGTGACCTTTAAAGAAGTTTGCAGGGAGAGTATAGAAGCTGGATAGTCAAGGAGTTTTGCTCTAATTGTCTTCTCATCTACTTCTCAAGAAATATGTTTGTTTCTCTGTCTTGGGTTTGGTGTGTTGTATGAACCTATAAGTACTCTATGGCTTTCTGTTTTGGGAAGACTGTATTGTGACCAGGCCTTGCCAAGTAAAAAATTGAGAGTCTCTGGATATGTGCTACTGTCTTCTCAAAAATTTTATATTATTATTATGAGAAATCAAAACAGCACAAAAATTAAGCATACAGTTGGAAGTCAGAAGTTCTGTGTTTTCGTAAAGATACAAAAAACAGGTTAATTTTTGCTATTAATTTCAAGGCAAATAAACTAGTCTTATTCTAGGTACTGTAGAACTCACACAAATTTCATTTTGTTTCTGATTGAATACTGCATTTGAATCTATAGCTACTCAGATGTGCAAGTAGCACACACATTTAGCTTGAAGAATGGACTCTTTACTGTGTCATAAATATGTTAGGAATTTAGGATTTGTTATTTCCAGAGTGCTGTGTGTACAGTTATCTGCAGAGCAGTTGGTGGTTTTCATTCGAGGGTTTTTGGTTCTTGGTTTGCAGCTGAATTCTTATGCAGGATGTAGAAAATCAAAATACTCAGTTCCATTTCAAGAGGTGAGATTCAGGTAAAATGTGTTGTGCTGTTAATGAATGGAAAAAAGCTAAGTACTCCAAATGGGAAGGGGTAGTAGAGAATTCATGGATTGGGAAAGGCAGGTAAGACAAAAGAAGGAAGGTCAAGGAGAGAGTAAAACAGAAAGGAAAAAGGGGATGGAAAACATAACAGATGGAGGTTATATTGCGAGTTTTATATGCTTAGAGATAATTGAGGTGCAGGAAGGTAAATAACATCAAAAAAACCAGAGGAAGAGTCCTTACAAGAAAGCATCACATAAGCCTGAAACTAAATTCTGATTTTTATGTCAATTTATGAGATTTTTTTGAAAATTATAGTGTAAAAGAGTAATTCTGTGCAGTATCAGCTTTCTTTGGTTGTTGTTTTGGTTTGGTTTTTCTCTATTTTGAAAAACCTGAGCCTGTTTATTATTGAGTGATATTTCTAATTTTTTTTCCTGCAAATTCTGCAAACCCTAATTAATAAAACCTACTTGTGGTTGGAGGGAGAGAAAGTGCTTTAGTTTAAAGTTTTGCTATCTGCTATATTCCTACTGTCATTCTTTGCTTTTAGGACTGAAAATCAAACTGACCTTCGCCAGCTACTCAAATGCAGCTGAGAACACATGTTGAGAGGGCAAAGGCTTGCACACGTAAATGTGATTTTGTACCCTCGGTTCATGCCGAAAGAAAGTACAATTATTCTCTACTCAAAAGTCTCAGTGGGAACCCTGGCCATTGTCAGATGGGTGCTTTGTGCACATCTGCTGCATTGCCCAATGCTTGACTTGACTGCTCACCCTTTCATTGAGGATAAACAAGGAAATAGAAACTCCTGCTTGTGTAACTAAAAGGATATGAAAGGGTATGTCCTCATTCGAAGCATTTGTGGCAAAGAGTAGCCTGGCTTGGAACAAGCGCAGAGGAACAAAGTGTATCCGCGTTTTACCAGGTCACGCCGCCACATCACGTGTACCATGGGCAAATAATTATTCTTCAGGCTTTTGAAAATATGCATAGGCAAGCTCTGAAGTATACAAGTAGGTCTCTAAACAAACATGTCAAGTGTGATTAGTGTTGTGTGCAAATGGACTGGCGTACAGCCCTTTCTGCCCCTTTCTGGCTCCTTTTTAAGTTGATGCTGTCAAATACCAGGAAAACAATATTCCAGTTTTTGATTTCTTTAGGCAAAATGGGGAATTAGCCAACATCTGTAAAAGCACTTAGAATTTGTTGTTATTATGAGAACTTTTTTTTTCCTCCCAGAAATTGGCATTCCAGTAGACGCAAGTGATGTCACTTAGATGCCTATCTGTTGTGTGGCTCTATTCCTGGAGTGATATTTCCACTGAAAATTGTTTGCTATGAAATGGTTTTGACCCAAGAGCAACTGTAAGCGTGAAATTGGTGTAATGGTTTCTGCCTTCAAGAGTGCTCACAGGAAAAGGACAAAACCAAAACTAATGAGTGAAAAGAAATCCATGGCCAGGTACAGTAGCAGGAAGTTCAGATAAGGTTGACAGCTGTTGTTTTGACAGGCTCGTGCAATCACTCCAAAGTGGTTCGAAGCTGTAGGAGCCTGCAGCAGGCTTGCAAGCTGACACAGCCTCTTAACCTTCAGTTTTAGGCACAAACTTTCTCTTCTGATCAAAGATCTTGGATAGGCTTGTCATACCTCCAAAAAGCTCCTGTAACAGAGGGCATTTTATATGCTATGTGAAATGAGCCATCATCTTCAGAAAAACGCCTCGGTTTCTTAACTAGACCAAAGGCAGGGCAGTGCCCAAGCAGAGAGCCAGGGCACCTCAAACAAAGTTCAGCTAGGATTTTGCAAGATGAAAGGTAAGCAGATACCCTGCCACGTACTCGTGTCAGGGTAGAGCTGGCCTATATACACACACGGTGTCGGCAGGCTCCCTTCGTGTTTCACAGTGCTGCTACACCCTTTCACTTACACCTCCCTGCTTTCCCTCAGTACAGACCCCACCACTCTCTGATATGGTCATTCCTTACCTGGACTGTCCATTTTCCCATTGTTTCAAGAGACCCTCCCCCTTTCTTGGCAGCCAGTGTCCTGTAATCTCTTCCCAAAGAGGAGAAACTGAGGAGCGTTTGGTGACACTAAAATGCGTGGGCTTTGACCCTTTCGTGTGGGTATACTGATGCTAATGAGGGACTTGGCATTGTGCAGAAAGCATGGGTGCTTTGTGAATACAGCATGTGTGCTGCTTTCCCTTTAGAATAAACTTTGTTCCGTATTTTTCGTACACTGCTGGTTTAGTTTCTTCAAAATTAAGGAAGCTACTGCTGCCAGCATCTTTCAACTTCATTCTGGGAATCAGGCTCATTTCAATGTATTCTCTGCTTCAGCCCCTGTTCCTCCTTTCCCCTGCTGCTACATAAGGAGAGGACTGTATGACTGTCCAGTGTCACACAACACCAATGCCTTCCAATTTAGGCCAGCAGCAAGCCCAACTACTTTTATAAAGTCAGCTCTTTAAGAACTATATTTAACAATATCCCTGC
The DNA here is from genome assembly GCA_014706295.1 of Lycocorax pyrrhopterus obiensis. NCBI lineage: Eukaryota > Metazoa > Chordata > Aves > Passeriformes > Paradisaeidae > Lycocorax > Lycocorax pyrrhopterus. The sequence goes on along the minus strand of JACSVZ010000007.1, from coordinate 13,435,743 downwards.
AGAAAATAGCAAGGCATATAGAGTTAAAGCAAGCTGTCCTTCAGCCTTGCAGGCACTGGCAAAATGCTTTAAAAACCGGTATCTCATTTTAGCCCATAAATAGGTACAGTGAGCTTTCTCTGAGCAGCAGCCAATCATCCTCATGGAAATCTCTTCAGATTTTAAAAGCAAAACTCAAATCAGGATTTTCCAGTTTTCCACTTCAGGGAATTTAATAGTAGTCTCAGTGGGTTTGTAGAAGCAGACTCTGCTGGAACAGCTTCAATTGTCAACACCTACTGCCATTTTTGGTGACTTAACTTTTCTTGTTTGATCTACCCATCCAGAAGGGCATGGGTCTGACGTTGTATCTGCATAACCCTGTGCAGGTGTCTTGGATATTACAGAAGTGCCTAAAATAGCACTACATGCCTCTGTGCTTGCCTCTAAATCCCATGCTGCTTAAGCCTCAGCTCTGATGTGTAGGAAAAGGCACTATGTTGCTTCAGGTCTCATTATTGGGTGAAACGTTAAGTGAAATTTTGACAGCTTACAAGCTTTATAAATGTCAGAGGTGGTTTTCAACAGAGGCAGAGCTAAATACTGTGTCTGGTACTTCAACATAAAAATATCACCTTAAGTCATTCCTTCAGTCAGAATGTTCCTTCTGTAAGGTTTTAATCCTGTTACCCTCCTTGCTTCAGTAACAGGTACTGTGTGAGCCATCAAGTGTTCTCAAGTGTTTGGACTATCTTCACACGCCTGTGTAAGTGCATTTAAGGTTTATAAAATACTTGTAGTGGTGATTTAGTAGTGTGAAAAATGCCCCTCGTTGTGAAAGGTTGCAGTCTGTACTTCTTGGTGTGTACTCCCAACATGAGTCACCTTTAGCTTCCATTGCATGGCTGAAACTTGGAAACCACCTTCTGCTGTAAGTTCAGACAATGAGACAACAATAAATAGTTGCCATTTTACCTGACTGTGGACAACTTGATCTGCATTAATCCCAAAACTATTGGTATTGCTTCTTTCAACTTTCTTCTGAGATAAATTGTCTCACTTGGCAATTCCAGAAACAGAAATTTATTCAGTGATCTTAGAGATATGTGTCCCTAATAATCAGTTTCTCACAATTTAGAGAAGCCTGAGGAGAATGAGAGAAAAATAGTTGATTACTTCAAATCATACTCAGGCATGTGTGGGTGCAAGGTGCATCTTGGTGGATTTGCTGCCAGGCAGCTCCGAAGTTCTCCAGCAGGGATGTGTTAGTTTCTGTGAACTTTCAGACCAAAATACTACTTCTTGGCTGCTGAGGAGGAATGAAAACAAACATAAAGACCTCATTGCCATCATGGGAGCTGGGTGATATGATGTCTTTTGAATGAGGTTTTTACTTAAAATCTTGGTGGATTTAGTGACTGGCTGAGGCAAGTATTTCCATACAAACATACTGGTAATACACCAAGTATCTTCGGTCCAGACTCTGAGGGAGCAGGACTGCTGATTTTTTATGCTCATTTTTATGTGGATAAAAGGTAGTAGATAAGAAAAAAATGTTCTGAGGATTGAGAATGACGTCTCAAAAAAGAAAAAAAACACTTTACTAAGTTCGTGGCACTGCAATGTAATGTATGCATAAATATATGAAGGAGCCAGTGAGAAATTTCAGAGCTCCAAGTACCCTTATTTACTGTCTTAACTAGATGAGGCATGTGGTGGGTTTGTTTTGTTATAAACATTGGTCTGACTTAGCTACAGGAGGCAACTGACACTTCTTTCTGGAGACTGGATTCATTTTCAGTTTTGTTTGACACGTTTGGACTAATCAACCTCAATGACATCATGGACATCAAATTGTGCTGGCATACATCCTAAAAATGATCCTGTTGGAAACTTCCAGCTAAATTTTCGTCAGTGGAAAATGTACTTTCAGCAAAAGCAAAACTTCATGTGACATCATGATGAGGTTAAAAGTTTTTCTGTCAGAAAACTTAAAAAATTCTGCATGGTCTCCTATCCTACCTGAGAGCTTTTTAGATTGGATAGTTTGTTACTTGTTTTGTCCGGTGTTTTGCTGACCCACGGCACTTCCTTCCTCATCCTTCTGAAGGAGGAGAAAGCCAAGACTTATAGAATAATAGGAGACTCTTGGATTGTCATATCCAAGCCCATCCAGTGAAGGAGAAATTTTACTTCAGCTTGTTTGGTGTATTCTCTAAAGGATCCTGGCCAACTTCTAGCTGGACAGCTGCTATCACCTCACCCAGTTTTCTAAGGCACAAATGAAAGATTAGCAAGAAACTAATAGACCTAGGACTGGAGGCTCCCATGTCAATGTGGGATGGAGAAGAATTTTCTTTTTTAAATTTCGGGAACTTTAAAAGTTTAAGGCAACTTCTAAATAAGTAGTTGTGTCCTGTTGAGCTATTCCTTCTGTTAGCCAAAACAAAATGCAGGAACTGCCTAAACCTGAAGGGTGATCGTTTGTTCATAATAGGTTCCTTTTTTTTTTAACAGAATATTCCATTTCCACGTCTTATTTTTCCATACCATGGCATCAACTATTCTTTGAGATTAGACAATGAGAGCTTATCTCATGTTGGTTCTAAGACGTTGCTTTATATCATTTTCATCAAGAAAAAGCACCATCAACAAGGCAGAATTATTTATCAGCTTTTTGTCTTTTGTTGTTTCTCTGCTCTATTTGATGCTCATTTAGGTAATTCTTTTTCTAAGCAACTCAACCTCATTTTCACGTTGCAACTGACCCCCTTTGTTGTTTGTTCGGGGTTTTGTTGTTGTTTGTTTGTTTTGTTGAGGTTTTTTTACATTGTGTACCATGTACAGCAGATCTGAAAATGCTGCTCATTTTTCATGTGCACAGCATATTTGGTCAGGTTCATAAAACTGAAAAAAAGCTGAATCTCAGAACTAACCTTTGGAAAGAAAACTCAGAGAGAAGATTATAGTCCTAGTCAGCCCAGCCCTCTGTGGAGTCTGCTGAACCACTGTGAAATAAGGAATTGTGGCTAATGTGAATAGTAGCATAAGACCCTTAAATAAGTTTGTCTTTCAGGTGCATAAAAATGTTCATTTCTAAGCATATATTACATATTGCATTAATTAAATACTGTATGAACTGTTTTCTACTAGAAAGTTTGTTCTTCTCTGGCTTAAACATCACTACACTTGTAGTTTCAAGAATTTTTCAAAATATTTCATTTCTATGGGAAAGTATGCGGAGCTGCAAGTTATTTTGCATTCTATTGCTACACACGGAGGGACTAAATATTTGTTGAAGGGATTGTGCTACTGTTACCTAAGGAAAAGATATTTCTGAACTTTTTTGTGCAGTTGGCATCCAGGTACTCTCAGACACAAAAACCTCCAAATATAAAATAGGCGGGGGGGCGCTGTTACCTGGGGGTACTGATGTGGAAAAACTGTTCAAGAAGAAAACTCAGCAAAATCAAGATATCTGGATTTTATTGTGATAGAATGGAACTTGTGACTATCCTAATTGCCTTGGATCAGTTCGAAGTGTGCCCTTGGAATGATGTTACGGACTATTTAATTATATTCTCCCCTCTGCATGCAAGATTGGAGTGGTGAAGCCTGTGGTGTTCCTTGTGCAAAAGTTGGCTGATAGGAGGAATCTCTGCTGCTGCTGTCCTTGGGTGAGCCCTAGCTATACCCAGGAGCTGGACAGGGCTGTTTGGAAGGCAGCCTTTTGTGCCCTCTCCTGCTGTGACCTGTGTGCTTCAAAGTGCCCTGGTGACCAGCCAGGGCAGCTGCTATCTTGTATATGAGGTGAGAGGCTTTTAACACAGTGGGGGGCAGAGCTGGGCTCTCTCTAATACACGTCGGCTGCCCGTAGCCTCAAGGACAGTACAGAAGCCAGCATTAATGGGAAACATCCCTTTACCTGTAGCAAAACACATAATTTTGTTCAGCTGAGATACTTAAAAGGAACAGAGTTGGGTTAGATTGGGAGTAGGTGTTCTACCTCTGCAAGGTGATGCAACTGTTATTAATACAGACTTATTATTTCCTACTAATTTTGTATTGGATTGAATGAAAAAAAACCAAACCAAACAACTCAATGCAGAATAATGAAAGACAGAGGAACAAAATTATTACTTCTAAAAATAACTGTTTGGAAGTACTTGTCACTAACCTTCATGTGATCCCAATCAGGCCTACAGAAAAAAAAATGTAGATGAAAGCAGTATTACACCAGTGATTACTTTAAGGGATAAATCCAAGCACCACAACATGTGCAATAGAAATTTTTGTATGGCGATTACAGAAACTGTAAGTTAAATGCAACGTGACCGAATTACTATCAAGCTTTGCATCACGTACAAGAGAGTAACTTGTACTTTTAGAAGAATAGACCACTGTACCATCTGAGCAGGGTATTGAGCTGAATTGGAAATACATATCAATAAAAAGGGTTAGGAATTATTGAATCAGTATTTTAAAAAAATACCAAGACTAAACACTCGTGCTTTAAGGAATACGAGTTTGCAGACAACTGTTTATTCTTGAAGTATTTGAGCTCTTGGGAATTGTTTTGTCAAAACTGTGTGGAAGCCAGATTTCTTCCTTTGGAGTATCTGGTTCTGGCTACCCTGCAGACTAAGTTGTTCTATAATCCCATTCCTCTTTCTAAAAGTAAAATAGGATTAAAACATATTTACAAATATAGTAAAATTAAATCACTTGGTATATGTATAAAATAATAATTTTATTTGCTGATACTGTTAATCAGAGCAATTCTAAAAATCTTACCGTGTAGAAGTGGAATTATGGCTCCATATGCCAGATGTTAAGAGCAGAACCAAAGATACTTTGCCTAACATAGACTTTTGATAGCTGGATTTTTTCTTTTTTCTTTTTTTTTTTTTTGGTACATTTGCTCACAATCCTCCTAAACCTTTTCAGATAGCCTTATGTAACATTTAATCACTAAAATAAAATTCATTGAATAAGGATGTAGCTGCTGATACTTAAATCTAATCTGTTATTACACAGAAAGTTTTCTGAAGTCAAAGTCTGAGTTCTCAAGAAGTGTTTGTTTGATCTTGGAGAAGATATCCCAGTGATTAATGTTAACGATAAGGTGTTGATTGGTGCTCGGGAGAACCTATTCATAGACACAATAGCCTATTATACTCTACTTTAACTACCATATAACAATATTGAAGTTTTATTCCGTAGAAACAATAGCCTTATTTATACATCCCTGACTGCCTCTAAACCAGCAGTGCAGTTTCTGGCTTCCTATGAGCTCCAAAGTGCCCATTAACGATTTCGGGGCTTGAAGAGTTCAGTGCTACCAAGGTATGGCAAAAAGCGAGTGGAATTGTTCAGCCTGACCCTCATCTGCAGCTTACAGAAAAGCAACCGAGCACTAGAGCTGCTAGCTGGGTTTTGTAGTTCAGCTGAGAGGTGCACTAAGATTGAGACAGCCGTGCTAAACTCTGGTGGTTTTTTTTGAGTAAGACTAAACAAGCCCTCTCGAAGTGTTTCATGCTGTTGCCGAGGGTAAGGAGTACCAGGTGCCCCTGGTTTCTCACCAATAGCAAAATCATCCAAGAGCATCAAATTTAATAGACCTTAAAAATACCTACAGCATCTGCTCTTCTCAAAGGTGGGTATTTGGTCCCAGAGATCTCACAGCATTTTGGTGTAGTAACTTTCCATTATTGTTGTTAGGCTATTTTGAGTTGTTTCAGTTGAGCTGTGCACTGAAGCACTTGCAGATTTTGGAATACTCAGGCACTGAATGTATGAACTGAACAGAGCATAGATTTATCTTATTCATGCTTCTTTGATTTAAGAATAAAGAAGCAAGCCTGAAACCCTTCCTTTCCTTGTTAGTCAATGGTTATAATTTAGATTTTCAAGAAGTGGAAGCATAAGCTACACATAAAGTTGGGGGAAAAGACAGAATTACCACAGAACCTACACCAGAAATTCTGCTACCTCAGATCTTCATATTTAGTTCTGGAAATAGGGGTCTTTTCTAGTTGTACTGAAATTGTGCTCATTTTCTTATGCATAATAAATTACTGTTAATAATATTTTAAAGTCAAATACAGAGCTTTTATATTATGTTGTGTTAACAAACTTAAGCTGATACAGAAAAAAAATTATTGATGATAGTGTCATTTCATTAGTAATGAATTTTTTGCACACTCAGATTCCTTGGCATTATATTAAAATTAGACACGAGTAGGGAAGCATGTCTTTAAATAGCCCGTGCACTTACTCCTCTCTTGTTCTTGTCTGTGCACAGAGGTACAGCATTGGAGGGAGGAAAGAGGATTCTTTATGCTGTGTAAAAAATGCACATAAAAATTAAATGGTCTGAGTGATTCAGACTAATGACTTGCATTGTGTAACCTTAATGTTTTTCATTAGTCACCTTAAAATGACGATAATGTTATCTAGCAACCACAACAATTATTTCGTTTTTATTTACATACAACACGCATACCAGGTTAGAGAGGGTTTATCTGGGACCACTTTCTGTACTGTGGAGGTTGAGCTGCATCCTGCTCATTTTTACTTAAAACCTTGCTTCTGAATAGCCCTTCTCTGTTGGTTAGTACACCTCGTCTTTTGAAACAGACTGCAGAGAGAAGGAAGGAAATTATCCCTCTGGACTGGAAGAACCCTTCAGTTTGGAGAATAGGCACAGGAGACTCTGATAGCTACCAAGACCTTTGATTTTGGTTGTCACCAAGGCTTGTTGAAGACAGTGAGCTCAAGGAACTTGAAAATGAGGGTCTTGCATAAATACTAACCTGTTTGAAGGATGAAGGAGGGCTTTCAGTTCACATGCAAGACTGAAACTCAGACCTGTGATCAGAAGACAGGCTAGAGCCAACTGAAGGAGCTGTAAAGACCAAATAACCACAGACCTACTGAAGGTGGATAGGAAAACAAGGAATAGGAATTGTCTTGACAATGGATATGGGGAAGAGAAATCCAGGCAAATTATATGTATTTTTTTCTTTGAAGCAATTGATTGGGATTTTGAGGGGAAAAAATAGTATGAATACAGACGAGTGAAAAAAGCAGACAACAGGCCTGTGTTAGCTCAAATGTAGATTGATTTTTGAGAAGTTTTGTATCACGATTTGTGGGTGTAGGGTGAGAGGGAGGACTACCAATAAAGAGCATTGTTACAGTGGAATCCAACTTGAAAAAAGAGGATTGTTTTCTATAGGCCAAAAAAATGGCAACTGAACAAAAAAGAAAGGAAAATGTAAATAAGGGCAGACCTTTATATATGTGTATATTTGAATTTATTAGCTGCCAACATTCTCAAACAGAAAGGGAATTTGATACATTATATTCCTAGTTTTATGCATTTCACTCCTACTAGAATTCCTCTGAAAGATGTTTTGTTTGAACGTTGGTCTGGTTTAATGTTTGTTTGATTTCAAAATGCAGAGCATAGAGTAAAAGAGAAGACAAGGTATTTCTTCAAGCAGAGAGAGCAAGCATCCTGAGAGTATCCCTAACCAAAGTTACACCAACCCTTGTTAGAGCCTTGGGAAGGCACCAGCCAGTACCTACACAAAGTTCCTCAGGGAATGGCTTGAAGCTATGTCAGGGGAGGTTTAGGTTGGTTATTAGGAAAAGGTTTTTCACACAGAGGATGCCTGGGCACTGGAACAGGCTCCCCAGGGAAGTGGTCACAGCACCAAGCCTGACAGAGCTCAAGAAGTGTTTGGACAATGCCCTCAGGTAATGGTGTGACTTTTGGGGTGTTCGGCGCTGGGCCAGGACTTGAGCTTTGATAGTCCTAGTGGATTCCTTCCAACTCAGAATATTCTGTGAAGCTGTCACATTATTTTAAAGTAAATTTTGGAAATAACATAGCTTTTCACATTTAGAGAACAATAAAAACCCTGTCCTATTATCACAATATTACAGAAAGCCATCAGTCGCTGATGTTTCTTTCCATGTGCATCTGAATCATCTTGGATCTGTTTAATAAGAACTCTGTTAAATCCATACTTCTGCAATCTCAGGCAGGTTTTTTAAAGTCATGATATGAAGGTTCCCTCTCAGGACTTTTCTTTTTTTCTCCTTCCCCTGGGAAACTGCTTTTGGAGTTGAGGAAATTATGGTGTCCTTCTCTCAGATCTCAATTCCTGCAAAGACAAGTCATACCAGCCCTCATACACATTCACAACCAGAGAGGCACTGTGTAACGTGTACTGTCTTACTGAGCTCGATCTAATACCATCTTCAGTATTTTCTGAGTTACTTTATGCATTTTTCATCTAGGAGTGCATTTTATTGTGTGCTTACTCACTCCACTTCTTTCTCACTTCTGTATTTTCCCGTGTTTAAAATGGTGATTAATTAGTTGATGGTTTCAGGTGCAGTAATTCTGCACCACAAGATTCTCATCTCAAAGATAATTTTTCCTTAACCAAAGAACTGCACTGCATTCAAACCGATTATTACACATTCCAGTGTATTGAAACAATATGGAACTGTCTCCTTAAGTCCACACAGGTGTACGCTGTTCAGGTTTCACTGAAATCAAATTATTCCTTACATATCTGATCTATCATTGCTTGGCACCTGAAAGAGAGATCACATCCATTGCCCTGTTTCATTTTGTTTTAGTTTGTTTGCTTGTATTAGAATGGGTAGATGATATAATTATGTCCCTTGTTTGCTGTCTTTTTGGGTATTGCAAATCTTTTTTTAACACTTAACACATGCATCCTGTTGGTCATTTTTACTGCACATGACCCATCACAGTCTTTTTCTTAGAATCCGTTTCAAAGTTGTTGGGGTGATGTGCGCATTTCCTGTCTTTTTAAGTTCAGGCCTATTCTTTTTTTATCTTGGGAACTTCATTTAGTAACCCAGGGTCTCTTAAGATCAGCAATGAAAGGCTCCACCACGTTTTCTTGCTAAAGAGGTGGTGTGAGTATGACATCATTCATCTGTGCTAGACACTGACTCATAGGCATTTGACCCGAGGGTGGAACCCAGGAACAGGGGTTAACATGAAGTCAGCTGCGGTTGCACAATGCCTTTCACAGTTGTTCTGCCTCTCCTTTTTTTAAACCATCTAAATAATCGCAGAGTGCAGAACATAGTGAAGTGCAGCAATCAGGGCAAACGTTGCTTTTGGGGCTCTTCCAGGGCGCTTTGTAGACCACAATGAAAAAGAGCAGGAAAAAAAAAAATTGTTAGATTATCAGATTTTACCTTCGGATGTAGAAATAGCTTTGTCCAGTAGCCAGAAACTGAAAAGCAAGTTTGTCTTAAAACTGTAACATCATATGACTTGTTGCATTAATTTTTGCTGTGAAATACTAGACCTGGTTTTAGACTTTTAGGGCATGATCATATTTTTATATGATACCGTTGAGACATTGTTGACATGTATCTAAGACATGTTTTGATTTGTTCTTTGTTGTGTTGTGTTTTTTTTTTTCTCCTGAAACTTTTTGCCTATGTTTTCAGATTATCCACAGTTCCTTTTTAGAATTCTTTGCTTCATATTCTGGCACAGGGTCTGGTGTCCTCCTTGTGAAATACAGCCTGAGCACGTGTTTAAGGGGCTGAAAGTCACCGGTGGTGGAACTTGCAAGAACACCGGTAATATTAAGAGCTCTAGAAAGAGAATTACCTGTTGGCCTCTCCAGTTTCTTACACTGTTTGAAACCTGGTGAGATTTGTCAATATTTGTCAATTGAATATTATTTTGGGACGTTAGAAAATAGTTTCTGCTTTTATCGTTAATACTGAGCAGGAGCATGACGGCTTCTCTTTGTGGAGCATAGGAAAACTCGCCCATTCTCCCCAGCAGACATTTGGGTTGGTTCAGTACCTCAGCTGGGGAGTGTGGCTGAGCCTTCCCCACCTATGAGCGATACAGGGAGCCCAACTGGATGTAATGCCATCAAGAGGAACATTGCTCAGGACTAACTTTTTCCCGGATGTCCTTGTCAGCTAGGACTGGTTTGATGTAGGCCCTCTTTATCCTTTTACAACATGAGAAACAGGCTTTTCTCTGCTTCAAAAGCTGTGGAGAGCAGTAAACACACAGTTTGTTTATTTTTGCTTACTGGTGAGTGCTGTGTAAGTATTATAATCAAAAGAGAAACAGCTGGAAAAAACCACTACCTTCCAGATTCTGGAAATCTTCTGAGTCTTGTAAGCAGCTTTACATCAGAGTGTAACATGGTTTAATGCAACACTTCAAATATGTTTCTAGGTGGTGTGTAATTACTTAGCATTTTTCATTTCAAGTCTCTGAAAAACAGCTTGCAAATGGGCAAGACCAGTAGGGATTTGTATTTGGAAATATGTATTTCTGTTACAGAACATTTTGTAAGAACAAGTGATTAAAATTAGGATTGTTATTGAGGAAGGGTGATAACATAGGTCTAATTTTGAAAGGTACTCTTTTTCTGAAAATAATCTAATTGTTTACAACCCCTCTCCCCAAATTTTAAGACTTGTAGATCGCTTTGTAGCTCATATGGGTAAATATATTTTAGTAAACTTCTTGAGTAAATGAGCAATGTAGGTCTTGCTCTTAGGAAAGTTCTTGCTGTGTAAATGCAGTGTCCCCTGCTTGTCTCCACTCAGCTGGTTCAGCAAAAGGTTAAAGCATACACTTGCTTTTGTATACATGGTAGGACTTTAAGAGGTTTCTTAACTGAGGGCCTTTGTCCCTGACGGCTCATTTCTGGTTGAGTAAAAGACAGAAAATCTGGTTCTTGAAAAATACATGAGTAGATGGAATGTGATTCTGCTGCCTAACTTCTTACCAAATCCTGACGTGAAGCCTTGGAGTTTGTGAGTCAGATGCCTGCCGCAGTGGTACATAAGCAGATTCCTATAAAATCAACAGAAGCGTTATCTGGAATAGGATGGTGTAAAATCTCTTTGGCTCAACTTGGAAAAAAATATTTTGAATCTTGGAGCTTCATCATAAAATAGGGGAAAAGCGGTCTCTTTTTGCCACAGGCATTGTTGAGTTCTGATGCAAATTTCATGCAAATTACTGACCTTGGAAACACCATGGGGGCAATCTCTACGTAGGCATGAACAATTTCTCCAATGTATAAGGCATAAATAGTTTTGGTTTTGACATCAGACAAGCAAGAGTGGGTTTTTTTCAGGTTACATGTTTCTGGAGGAAATTCTTTTATTGAAGTCAATGCACAAAAATCTGCTTTGGAGTTATTCTTCACTAACCTTTTCCCAACAGATTGTCTATCATTTTTCCAAAGTAGTTGCTTATTTTCTGAGTTTACTTTTGTGTTAGCACTAGAGGATGTGACCTTTATATGATTTGGTTAAGGTGGTTTTGAAAATAACAGGGCAGATGGGTGTGTGATGGTGCATTGAAAGAAGAAATATCTATACCTATAGGTGTGCAGACACCTTCTAAACTTTCTTTGTCCTTCCCCACCTTAGATTATGTACTTAGCATCCTGCTTTTGCTCATAGAAATATGCATTTAGAAATTAGCATAATTAAATAGTTATTCAGAATCTTCAATTTTAGGATGTGTGTGTGTGCTGTGATTTTTATTTTTATACTTGTACACATACCCTGCCCCCATCAATTTAAGTATGTTCATACCCATTCTTTTGGTTGATTGAATTACTTATCTCACATGATCTACTGAAGTGCAGAAACATTAAACTTTTGCTTTTTGAATTATACGGAATTATAGTCACCTACCAGGTCTTCTCTCAAGGAAGCACAGCAACAACCAGACTTTTGTTTATGGCAGATAGTAAATTTGCTGAGTTTCACTGATGGCAGTGGGCAGGGGGAGGGAGGGACCAAATAATTTAATCTCTTTTTTTTTTCCCCCTCTTCAAATCCAGCAACTGGAAATCTAATCTGCAAAGAAATTGCATCTCACAATAAGGATAGATATTTTGTTTCCATTTCTTTTCTTCTGTATGAAGAAAATACAAATTGTAGCCTGTGTCTTCCAAATGTTTGGGGTTTGGTTTGGTGGTTTTTTTCAGATTTCATCTTAGAATTCTGTATGATTAAAATATAAGTTCATAAAGGAGAGTCTGTCAGAATCTTAACTGCAGTGGTGCTCCTGGTGCTACTGCAATTTTATATGTGTTTCATTATAGGTTATACATCATTTCAGTGTATGATGTACGCATTCCCAAACATTAAGTATATCCTATGAAATAACAGCACCTCATAAAAAGGGATCATTTTCATACTAATGATATATTTAAGCTGTTCAGAAACTAACTGAACTCACAACTTATTTCCTGAGGCAGGATTTGGGGATATATTTAATTTAAATGGGGCAGTCATAGTGAGTTAGGAATTGTGAAATGACCACTATGTTTACCGCTTAAGAGGTGCAAAATTGTTAATTGATACATGGAGTCTTCCTTGCCAAGTAAATTCTCACATGTTGCGTGTCTGCATTCTCAACAATTGGATCCAAAAAGTGACCTGCACGTGTTTAGAAATTGAACTTCCAGTTCTTCTTATTTTATTGATAATTTTCACCCTTTTTTTTTTTCCTGTTCCCCCCCCCCCCCCCAAAGATCTAATTCTGAATCAGGAGTCAGTAGAGATATTATTTTATTGATAATTTTCACCTTTTTTTTTTTTCCTGTTCCCCCCCCCCCCCCCAAAGATCTAATTCTGAATCAGGAGTCAGTAGAGATATTTTAGTGGGGATTTATTCATAAGAAAACTTTTCACTACAGCAAACCTGGAGGAAGGTCAGAAAATGAGTGTGAGTTGCCAGGTTTCTTGTCACATCACTATCAAGGTTTAAAAAATCCTGCAAGTGTCATCACACTTAGGTAAAGAATTAGAACGAGGATTTCTTCTTCTAAGAGTTTTCCATCAACTTGATTTACTGAATATGTGGTGACTGGAGGAAAAAGAGCTTGGTGTGAGAGCAAACTATTTGTTTGACCATCTCCAGGCATGTGAAGCAATTTTTTTTCGTAACTGCTATGTAATTTTTGAAATTGTGAAAGAGTTGTGAGAGAATCTGTTTGTGTATATTGAAGAACTTCTGTCTTCATGTGAGACGATAATGGTCAAGAAATGATATTTATAATGTTGCACCCTTGAAATACTATAATGAAATTTAAAATAAATGAAATAATGTTAAAGCAAGGAAATTTTCAGTGAAAGTTAAACCTTAAACCATTAGTCAGGTGTGCTCTAGTGATTGATTTAGATACAAGATTTATGTTCATCAGAACCTGAATTTCCTGCACTTTTTGTTGTTTTTTGGAGGGAATTAATACTCTTCAAGAAGAAGCATTTCTTGAACTCCACTTCCATGAGACTGAGGTGCACATGTGGTTGATAGACCTTTTATTTTAAGAGGATAAGGGTGATTTCTCAATATCTCTTCTGCCTCGCCATCCCTGTGTTTAAGGGTTCCAAGACACAGTGTCTTGGAAGCATGTTCCCTTGTGCACTGCAGGATTCCTGGCTGCCTCACATGACAGCTTTAAATTAGTTCCTCTGCTTTCATTTCACTGTGTTCCTCTCCATCATCCATTTCATCAGTGAAACTTGCCTTGGTGTGTATTGCAGTCTAATAATGACTTGCCTTAGGAGCTGTCTGGCCTTGTGCCACGAGCAATCAAAGTGTCATTACCCGATCGTAATATGAAAGTTGCCGTATCTCATTGCAGTGATAAGGAAATTTCAGAGGGAGAGGAAGGAGGAGGAGGAATAGGAGCATACTGTGATAGAGAGGATGTGCCATGGAAGAGAAGTAATTGTGTTGGTTTTGGAATTAGGCCTGTGTTCCTCACATTGGACAAAAATAGCCCATAACAGTTCAGACAGTTTAGCAATAAACATTTTTAATTTATCAAGCAGAATTGAGATAGTTAAGAAAGGAGGCTTTTGTTTTGAAAAGTGCTGCATGCCCCTTACAGCCTAAATCTTTGGGCAGAGCAGGTACTGGGGGGCTGGTCCAGCCCCAGATCTGAATTCCCCTACTAACAAGTGGCTGCCTTCTTTAGCCTGAGTTTTACAGTCACAAAATCCAAGGTAAGACCAAACTGTCGTGCAGAGTCACTCTAAAGCTGATTGTGTCTGGGAAATACCAGAGAAAACTTAGGACCCTGGCTTGCTTAAGTGGTTTTGTAAATCCTTTCCAGCTGTCTAGTTCTGCGTCTATAATCATGCAAGTGCTCTTATGTTTAATCTGGCTGTCAGACTAGCAGTTTATTTCGCAAACCATCACATAACATGTCTGTTTCACGCTCTAAGAAGAAATATATGGGTAAGTAAATCCCTGTAACTAATACAAACGTTGTTTTTGTGTTTTGCTTCAGCAGAAAGGCCTTGCACAGCAGTAGATAAGGATACAGGGTCAGGAGCATACAATAAGATTTCTCTGAGACAAAAACTAGCATCGTACACATTGAGTTAATGGAGTCTTGTCATCACCTGTAAAATTTCTGTCAGCAGACATCTGTGTTAGATTAAACTTCCCAATAAACTGTGTTAAAATTGACAGGGCACAAAAGGGTTTGTGGGTGAAATACAGAGATGAGAGTGCTAAGAATCATGGTGTTTCCAAACTGCCATCTCAGAGAATTGAATATCCTCAGGAGGGAGATGGGCAGTTTCTGTAGAACTGAACTTGACTTTGGCAATTCTGCATGTTAAAAAAAAACCACAAACAACTAGATAAAATCAAATCACTGCAAAAGTGTCAAAGTCTTGACTTTGCCACAAAGGAAAGGAACTTTGTCTTCAATTTCCAGGAGCATCTGCAGCCTGCTGAATATAGCATGCAGAAAGAGCTGTGCCATTGAGAATGGAGGCCTAGAATAAAAAGCAGTTAGTCTGCTTGGGATTTTCCTCTGCTATAAACTGCTCAGTAACATAGAAGTTGTGAGTGAATTGTTGGTTCCAGACTCTTACTCAAGTTGTATGTTGGTATTGCAGTTAAATGCTGTCAGGGCACAGACCTATAGACAGATTACGAGGGGTTATTTTTTTTCACATGGAACAATTGCCCTGCTCTACTGTATTTTGTTCTATTTTTATGGCCATAAATAATTGTCAAGAAAGACAGAAAATTTTATTGAAACATAAGAAAAAATACTTTTACTTGCTCATATATAGAGTGGTTACCCAGGCTGGTTGTGGAGTCTCCCTCCATAGAGCTATTCAAAACCCTGAGCAAAGTCTTCCACCTGACCCTGCTTTGAGCAGCAAGCTTGGGCTAGAAAATTCTCCAAAGATCCCTTCCAGCCTCAGCTGTTCTGTGGCTCTGTGAAAAAACCTGCTTCACACTTACATGTTGATGCTTTTTCTTTTAGCACCTCTATAATACTATGAAGTTATTTGAGGGTCTTCTCTATTAAACCTCAGTGTTTTCTGTGTCACTGTTTTTATCCTGTAGTCTTCCCAGGGATTAAGAAGTAGCTGCGTGTCTGCCTCCCATCATTATTGACGTGGAGACTGGTGGGTTGGGATTGGGAGCAGCACCGAGGTTTATGAGTCCCTGGAAAGGTTTAGGGTGCGATGCTGGAGTGATACTGAAACATCAAGAAGATATGAGTCGTTAATCCAGTACCCAGGTGAAAATTGCTTGTAAAATTAAAAGATTCCAATTCCATTGAAGTAAAACTTAGTGTTTAAGCATTAGTGAAGTTTTGCTCAGGAAAATGCTCTTTATCAGCAAAGAAGGGATGTAGTAGAGAGTGAATGAGGTGTAAGGTCTTGTGTGCTTTTCTGATTAAAATGGTTATGTTTGATAGCCTTTAAAATAAGCTTCTGGTTATCTTTTGTTGTATTTGCCCTACTTAAGGTGATGATATGCTCTAAGTTAATTTTTGAAAAATTTTAAACTGTTGGTATGAGGTGTGTAATTTGTTGATAGAGGAAAGAGACAAAAGTTTTTGGTGTTTTAGGGATGCATAGCCCTGATATGGTGAAAATCTGGTTTCCATCTTTATTTCACTGAAATGAACAAGGCTGTTCCTTAGGCAGGGCGGCTTCTTTTGTCCAAAGCCATGAATCCGTTTTCTTCCCCAAAATTTGACTGTTGTGACAGGTGTGTTATAATGGCTGTACACAGAAAATCAAGCTCTGCTACTTTGTGGGTCTTATATTAATTTTCAAAATCATGATGTGGTTCAAAATCATTGATTTCCAACATTCTGTTGTCTTGTTCCAGCGTGCTAAGTTTCAGTTTTAACTAATTTTTCTGCCATAATACTTCGGGTTGTCTGTCTGACACTTAGGTTTCTCCATGGGTTGTTCACTGCACTCCTGCAGCAGTGGTCCCTGGCTCTTATCCCACTGAGATAAGAGGAGGTGGGAAGTCTTGTCCTTGCCATCCAACTTTCCTCAAAATAGCTTTCTTTACATTAAATCCTAAGAGTGAGTTTCAGAAATGCATTTCTAATACTTTTGAAACTGCTAATTCAGTAAGAGAGAATGTGCCAGTTGACAAGTGAATATCAATATAGGTTTCTTTAAAATGCTTTCAGTCAGATGGGATGTGAGCGCCTTCTGTCTCACCATTCCCTCTAAGGTAGAAATATGCTTGTTGTGTTTTATTGTATCTGGGGCAGATGTCCCAAACAGGAGCGGTATCCTCACAGAGCAGTGAGATTGCTTTGGAGACCAAACCTTCAAAGCCTACTGTGCCCTTTCCTAAAGAAAAAACCAAAACTAAAATGCAAAAAAAAAAACCAAACCAAAAAGCCAAAACACTCCAAAGACAGGCCTTGTGTCATCCTTTAAAAGCTGAGAGGGAAGCAGGAAAATGCCATAGAAGCTCCTGTATAAGCTTTTAGGCTAAGTCTTTTGCCACCTTGATTTTATAGTGTTTGGGTGCCATTCTCAGAGATGAGGCAGCGGCCAGGCTGTTTTGGTTTTTTTTTTTCTGCCTGCTCCAGCCCTTCTCTTTTTTTCCTCCCCAGTATTTACTTAGGTTCTCTCTTTAATAAGCCAGTATTGAAAATTCAGTGTAGTTGTGTTTTATTTTGCTAATACCAGCTTGGACCAGGAAGGCCAGAAATGAAAGCAGCAGCAGCAGCTGTCTGTTGTAGGACCAGGAGATATAAACACGCTTGTGGATACAGCCCTGCAAGTCGCTTTTGCCCTTCACCCCCCAGCACCTCCCCACACACACATACACTTTTTTTCAGCTCACTGAATGTCATTTGTGCCTGTGCATGGAACAGGTGCCTCTTGTGAACTCCTTAAATAAACTGAATTTGAAAAAAAGATAGTGATGTCAGTTTACACAGGTGCAGACATCATTCAGGAGAATGCTATTTGCACACAAACACACTACTGTTTACTGTCTGAGCTGCAGTCAGAGCAGTGCCAGAAGGGCACTGAAGCAAGATGGAGCATGGTTTGCTTTGCTGCTGTCGATTGATGTGAACTTTCATAAAGTTCCCTCTCGGTGGGGCAGTCTCTTCTTTGCTCTGTGAAGCATTGAAAAGTGGTCTCTCAAAGAGTGACTCAGAGGAAAGCAGAAGCTGTTACTAATCACGATATGTGAAATGGAATAGAAAATATGCCTGTGTGACTCTTCCTGGTTTTGCTTGGAAGCTTAGCAGGAGCTTTGTATTTGATTTTGTTTGGTTTTTTCCCCACTCAACCAATATTGTCGGGGGAACATGCTAGGAACAATTTTCTTAACTTCTCTCAGCGTGTGAAAACGCCCAATGATTGTCTGTCTTTGGTACAGCCCTGCCCACACCAAAAAAACCCCATCTAATTGCAGACAGCCCATGAGCAAAGGAGCACTGGACATCACCCAGCAGGTCTAGGCAGGGGATTCTGTCCTTCTGCTCTGCTCTGGTGAGACCCCCCCCCTGGAGCACTGCATTCAGCTCTGGGGTCCCAGCACAGGAAGGACATGGACCTGTTGGAGCGAGTCCAGAGCAGGCCACAAAGTTGATTAGAGGGATGGAGCATCTCTGCTATGAGGAAAGGCTGAGAGAGTTGTCATTGTTCTGTCTGGAAAAGAGAAGGCTTTGGGGTGACCTAATTGTGGCTTTCCAGGACCTGAAGGGGCCTTACGGAAAAGACGGAGGGAGACTATTTACAAGAGCATGTAGTGACAGGACAAGGGAGGATGGCTTCAAACTAAAAGAGAAGGTTTAAGTTTAGAGTAGATATTAGGAAAAAATTCTTTACTGTGAGTGTGGTGAGGCACTGGCACAGGTTGCCTGTAGAAGTTGTGGATGCTCCATCCCTGGAAGTGTTTAAGGCTAAGTTGGATGGGGCTCTGAGTAACCTGGTTTAGTGGAAGGTGTCCCTGCCCATGGCAGGGGGTTGTAACCAGATGTTTTGTAAGGTCCCTTCCAACCTAGGCCGTTCTAGGATTCACAGCCCTCTTGAGCTGATCAGACTTGTCCAATCCCCAAGACAGTGATGAGCTCAGCTTGTGCATCAAAAGAGAAAGTATGAGCAAAGATGGCCGTATACAAACCCCATTTGGGATGTCACAGCACAGGATAGTTTTATTAATGCAGCTTCACAGAAATTAATTTTCCTCAGATTTCCCAGCATTGCTAATGTCCTGTGTAGCTGCCCAAAGCCCACAGTGGTTGGAGCTGCAGGATCCCTGCCTACCCTGGTATCTGTGCAGTACTGGGCCTGTCTGCCACATGCTGTCTGTGCTATGTGTGGAAGGAAAAAGAGCTGAATGTGTCCAAGATATCTTGTTCATCACATGCTTAAATAAGAGCAACAGTGGGATTCCCAGCAGGAATTTTTTCCTTTGTGTGTGTGTATATATGTATTTCAGATTTTGAGTGAAGGATGTCCCCAAAAATGACAGATTTTTCTGTGGCAAGAAAGCCCACAAGCTCTAAATATCAGCCGGTGCCCATTAATTCAGCTTTCTGACAAAAGGCATGCTTGCCACACCCTCCTACATACTGTGTAATTTTTTCCCTAAGTAAAGCTTTTAGGTATATTTTTTCCATTGGAAATAGTGCATTTGAAAAAAAAAAAAAAGGAGAAGAAAAAAAAACTTTTGCAAAATCAAATTAAGAACAGATGTAGCTGAGCAATACTTTTTAACCCAGGAGTAATAAATGTTTGGAATGGACTGCTGTGAAGGTTATTAAGACTGAAACACTGGGGTCATTCAAATAAGAGCTGAGAGCATCCAAGGGGATGGAATTGGAGTAGAAAAGAAGTGGATAACTGAACATTATCCACTGTGTTCTTGATGATGCATAACACCCTGTGCACTTGTTTTATGTTGTATGACTTGAAAATCTATCTGCATTGGTTAAACATATACTAAGGATTATGCCTTGGTAAAAGCTATGGAAAGTTGATTATAATAACAAATGCCAACAAGCCGGTCTCTGGACTGCATCACTTGGGAAAAGTTGCCTGAGGAGAAGAGCTGTTTGATTTTATTCCTTCTCCAATCTCATCGAGGACAAAGATGTGACAGCTTGAAACATTTATAAACATTTGAATTTTATACTAACTGTGGTTACTGAGGAGAGATTTAATACGCTGTGAGGAACATCAAGTTTTGTGGAAAAAGTAATATTCTATGTGCAGTTTAAGTCCATATTGAATAGATCACTGTAAAGATGGGAAGTAGAGACTTGTGATGGTCTCAATTGATGCAAATAAACAACAAGAAGAGCCCTGTGCTCTGTGCTTGTTTCTGGTATTCCAGGATTGTTATCATATGTTTGTCTAATTAAACAGCTGGAAAAACTACTGCGTATAAACACTTGGAGCCTGCTCACACTGTCACACCTGCATTTTCCTTTACTTTTCCCATGTGTTTTTTCCTCTCAGTCAGTTCTGTCAAACAGGTGCTTATTTAGTATTATTTCTATAAATAGGACATTCATTTGCATGTATAGAACCTTAGAGAGACTTGTCAAACACCCATTTCAAAACGCCAGTGCTTAGCAGTGCTTAGGTTGATCTTAAGTATTTCATGGCATGCACTGGCTCTCCTTCCAAGAGAGAAGGTGAGGGAAGGGTAGGAAAGCTTCTCAGGTTTTTTTTTAATTGAGCAAAATATTCTTTGATTCTAAGGACATCAAAGAGACCCCAAAGAATGTCAAGTTTTGAAGCAGAAATGAGAAACTTTGTGCACAAAAAATGGCAGGCTATGAATGGACATCTACAAAGCTGAAGCTGGAAACAGAAGTTTGGGGTTCATTTTCTGGGCAAATGACATGTTGTAAGATGTGTTTTAATGTGGTAGATAAGTGATATGTCTTAATGTGCAGATTCACATCTAGAGTTATTGCCTGTGACTTTATAAACCAAGAGATGATAACAAAATGAGAAACACCACGGCTGGGTTAGTAAATCCTTGGCTATGCTACTTACAGATTTTTTTTTTTTTTTGGTTTAATTTTATACTGTGAAAGATAGAGCAAAAATGGAGACAACTTCCCTATTGTACTGAGTTCTCAGAAGTAACAAAGTCAGTAGTGACTTGTCCAGGAGTTTCAGTTATCCAGCTTATGAATAGCATTCTGAGCATTAATTAAGCCTTGCAACACTATGAGATAGATGTCTCTTTTATTCCCATTTTAAAGACCGTGTGTCACCTAGGACCCAAAGATTATGTTCTGTTCTCCTCTTACCTAATTGTCCTCCGACCTGGACCTACATACAGTAGAAGAAACTAGGAAATACTTCTTTGAGCCTGAACGGTGGTTACTTGAGAAAATGACAATTGCTTTCTAAGCTGTGCGCTCTTCCGTACGTCCCTGTTGAGTACCTGACATGGATCTAAATGCTCACGATGCTCAGAAACCCTACACAACTTTTCCACTGCAAACATCATTTATCAAAAGCTGTAATAAGGGCAACTTGCACAAATGACTTGAATACAATGGAAAGTCTGTAAGCTTCCACTGTCTCGGTGAAGTTGTTTCCAAAGTTGTTATAAAACAAAGGGTAGCTTTCCCTTTTATTGTCTTGCAAGGATCTCGTTGGCTACTACAGACCTGAACTTTGACCTTGTAGGCTATTGTTCTTACCAAATTATAAAATATTTATGAGTGGCTAAAAGGCACAGCCTTTTTTGTTTTCTTATAAGATTCGCACAGCAGAGTGATCAAATTTTTTTCCTAAATCGTGAGGGTTTATGGTGTGAGGCATTCTGCAGCTAATGGTTGCACTTGTAAAAATAACAAAGGAAAAGCAGTAAAGAACAAGATCTGCAAATCACACGAAGCCTCGTCAAGTAGCAAATATCTTCGGAGGTGACTTTTAGCAATGAGAGAAGTTAGAGTGCCTTGACAACTTGCTGCCTTTGTTCCTGTTACAAGACAGTCCAATGCCCCTAAGTTAGACCTTTGTTAGCCCAGCTCTCTCTCAAACCGGTACCTTCCACATGGGCCTTAGCCCTGGTGAAAACAAAGGCTACTTGACATGACCTCTTTTCCTGTGCACATTTTAGCCTGGAGCCATTGGTCCAGCCTGTCTTAACTGATGACAGTCTTCCAGGTGCTGTTCTGATCTTAATCTTCTGGCTGAACCACAGGCCTAGCATGGTAAGCTATAAATCTCCCCAGGTCACCAAGAAGTCTGCTGGTGTCATTTCTAATTGACCTCAGGGTAAAGAGACCAGCTTAGTTCTTAATTTCCTAGGTTTACAGATTCACAGGCTGGCCTTTCCAAAGCAGTGCTCATGACTTTTCAGTAATAAATTACACTGAAAAGCCTACAGCAACAATAATTTATGATCTTTCTGCTGGTCTTATAACACATGTTAATTGGAGGAAAAAATTATTTAAAGAAAGTTTTCAATGGAGTACTGGGAGAAAAAAATATAGCATTGGAAAGACAGTGTTTTCTACTGGGCAAATTCTTTTGTGTAAACATATTTAGAATTTTCTCAGGCTATAGTAAGAAGAAATAGACTGGAGTGTTGGAGGGAAAAGCCAGTGGTTGCATAATAGGACACTTTGAAGTATATTTCATGATGCTAATTGCTGAATAGCTTGGCATTTTTGTGCTGGGGATTGAGCGCTGGGGCTGGATCTTTGGTTGCACCCACCTGCCCAGCTCTAACAGTTGTTTCAAGTTGTGGTAGAGCAAATAGGTTATTCTCTAGGTGTAATATCATGAAAGGATATGAGGAAATACTGAAACATCCAATAGAATAGAAGTTCTTGGTCAGTTTTACATGAACTGGTCTTTTGACAGAATAAGAAAGAGTTTTGCTCAATCCATTACCATACTTGAAATATAATCAGGAGTTGGGAACTGATTCAAAGCTCATTGAATGATTCCTGGTAACCTTAGTGCCAGCAAAACCAAGAGATTTTTTTAATTGTTAAAGATGTTTTTAGATGCATCAATCAGAATTTTTTGCAAAGGGAGAGTACAACTAATCTCAATTAAGGCGCAGTTTGTTAGCACAGACTTGCTATTAAAGTCCTTTAACAATCTTTTAAATAATTAAGTCTTTTTTTCATGCTACCAGCATTTTGAATATGTATGCATTTAAAATAAGTTAAATGTTATTTTGATGTGGAATAAGCCAATACTGAAGTCCTCTAAGTCTGAACAACAATTTCGTACTTAATCACAATTCCTAGAATTCCTGGAAAATTTCAAAATCGTTAGCTCTGATTCTTATCAAACTACATTTTTAACTAACGCTGCTTAACAAGTATCTTACTTTTTGCCCATTTTCCAGTGCTGTTCTGGGCTTAGTTACTGCTTCTGAACTAATCCTGAATAACATTATTTTATAATCTTTCCCAAATCCTTTAGAAACTTTTCCAGAAAGCGTTTTGGGAAAGCTGTGCTGTGTAAACATTTCAAAAGTGAAACAAAAGGATTTTCTACCTGTTTGTGAAGAATTAAATACTGAGCACCAACATGGTACTTTTACCTATTAAGTAAGAGTGAAGCATTTTGGAAAGCTGCCTTTTTACCGTTCTGGTTTTCAATATCAGCTTTATGGTATCTCTAAAAAGTAATTTAGCACCTTTCAAAAATACAGCACTAATTTCCTGATAGACAAATGAACTTTACTATTAGGTTTGTTTTGGGAAGAATGACTCATTTATTCAGTTCACTGCTACTGACTGGTTTTAATTTGTTATTGATTCCTTATGGATTGTCCAAGTCACAAGTTATTTCTTAAGAGTTGTGCCACTATTTAATTTGGCATTTCTGACCCAAGCTTAGCTCATACACGAAGCTGTGGATTTAAGACACTTAAATTAATCAGCACTCAGTCTAGTCTCATACTTGTGGATTACATTTATATTCCAACGACATTACTGGAATGGTCTAACCAAGGCAAAAAAATAAACGCACTGAGCCAGGAAAAAATAAAATTCGTCTTTCAACCCTCTTTCTGCTCTGTATGCTCACCTTTCTTTTAACCAGTTAATTCTGTAACAAACTTGTTTCAGAGAAATGCACAGCAAGGTCAAGTCATGATGTCCCCTGGGGCAGGGAGCGTGGTGTGGAAGCAGCACATATGCGAGAATGCAGATCCATGTCACACTCTGAAGTGAATGTCTGGTTCCTTCCCAGTTCTTCTCAGAGGGTTTGTCATAACCTTACCATGCAATTTCAGTTTTTCCAAGTTAATTTCCTATAAAAATTGCTGTGAATACCTGCTTAATGTTAATATGGTTACAGTATGCTTTTATCTGAGACACACAGGAGTGTATCCAAGATATTTTATATCCCATGTGAAGTCCTTGGTTGTATCTACTCAGACTGTTTTCCTATTATGTTTTCTAACAGCTGGATGTTGAATATTAAATATCAGTGCAGGAAACAATCAGGAAGATTGCAGCCAGTCATTGCCATAACCGTCCCTTAATTTAAAATTTAGTAAGGAGATTTTGCAAATTAGCACAAAGAAAAGAAAATGTAGTCTGGTCACATGCAGGAACACTAGCAGAGACTGAGAAATAATGTGGATCTTAAATAGCAAAATCAACAGTTACCTCCAAATATAGAAGAAGAAAAAGGTTCTAGGAGTGAAGTGATTTCCTTACAGCTATTTTCCAGCTAAGAAAATTCTTCCCCATTCCTTGATGTTTGATGATTCCCATATATGTGTATGCAGAAATGACGCACACATCCTTACCATCACCACCTCCAGCTCTCCCTAATAATCTGTGTTTCTGCTTCTTCTGCATTTAGATCGTTTTGAAGGCATTAAGACACCAAAGTAAGTGCATATTTAGTTGGGTTATCAAAAATAGTCAATCTAATTAGGTACTCAGCTTGCTTAGAAACAGGTTATTGTGGGCAGCTTTGTGCTCTGTGCCACAAGCTGGAATCTGCCTCCCAGAGATAACCATGCCATGAATCCCAGGAGCCTCGTCTGACAGTGCAGCTTTAAGTTGCTTTCTCTAAGTCCCAGTTAGAAAGAAAAAGGTGTTTTCCTCTGTGAAATGTAGATAAGCGTGGGTTAAATCACTGATGCTGCTTTTTAGTGCTGTCAAGGAATGCTCCAAGAAGGACCCAAGTTTCTGTATTGTTCTGATGACAAGATCATTTTCCTTCAGTTAAAAAGGAAGAGAGTTGCTAGCAGTCTCCTCAATGTGCATTTCTTTTCACCCAAACCCGCTTGAGTTGTGTGTGCTGAATTCAGGCAAAAACCCATGGAGCTTTGCCTCATCCCCATCAGTGTGTGTAGCTGTACTGAGGAAGGCACCTATGTTGGCCCATGAGCACACACACTCACAGCCTGCCAGAGGTCTGACCTCTCCTCTCGCAAGATTGAAGGGTGGAGGAGAAAATTCCCTCTAAGGGGTGAACATAATGACATTCTGATCCCTTGAGAAATGCTGTTGTAACCCTGCCTGGATTCTCACACCGTTTGGATTTTATTTTTAGCTTTGGCGTTCTTGAAGATTAATAAGCATAATGTTGCTGAAATTACTCTTCCAGTGTAATGTTACCTGAATAAAGTGTTAGGCAGTTGAGTAATGAAGCTGAAATGATGGCTTAGGGAGGAGCACATGGTACAAATGGCACCAGTTTGTACAAAAAGGCCTGTTTTGGTTTTGTTCTGCCAGTGGGCTTTTGGCTTGTTGCTTCAGAGCACTTGCTAGCTAGTGAGGCACAGAGAAGTGTGTAACAAAAATTGATGGAGTGTTTCCTTGTAGTGGGACTGAAAAGGAAAGTACAATAGAGAGGTAAATTTCAAATGTATTTTTCTGTTACTCTGTGCTTAAACTACTGGAGCACTGTAAAAGAATACTTTTACCTGTAGTGTCTGCTGCATAAGCCAGAGTACATCCATTTCTAGGGGGTTTTATAATATCTAACAACACTTGAAAAGAAGTGAAAACTTCTTTCCACACACGTTTTCTAATTTGATTAAATTTTATATTTGTTCCTATCTACTGATTTTCATGACACAAAAAATTTCT
This sequence comes from Lycocorax pyrrhopterus obiensis, assembly GCA_014706295.1. Classification (NCBI taxonomy): domain Eukaryota; kingdom Metazoa; phylum Chordata; class Aves; order Passeriformes; family Paradisaeidae; genus Lycocorax; species Lycocorax pyrrhopterus. The sequence goes on along the minus strand of JACSVZ010000007.1, from coordinate 13,410,352 downwards.
TAATTTGCCGCTGCCTTTATTCTTAATAAATAAGTCACGTGAGAGTTCTTTTGTTACTTTATTATAGGTACACCTTAAAAAAAAAAAAGAAGAAGAAGAAGAAAATCTAGTGGTGTAAAACTGAACCTGCCAATTATTTCTGAGAAACTTAACACAAGAGACTTGTTTGTAAATGTTATGAATGGTACTCAATGAAAACTTTGTTTGATTTCACTTATGTTTAGTATAATTTGTTCTGCTCTAGGGCATCCTGAGAATAGGAGATTGTACGCAAATGAATACTGAGTGAAGCAAAGATCATTAAGAGAGGAACTGGGGGGGAACCACACATGCTGGACACAATTATGTGTGTGTGTTATATTATGCTATCTTGGACACATCAGCACTGACTGCTTTGTTCCTTAGAATGACCTTTGATCAAGAGAGACTGCATGTGTCTTTGGTCATTCCCACATCCTAGGCTACTGTAGATGAAGGGAATTTCTGTGGTGTCTTAACTATAATCTCACTGGGAGCTGCCTCATTGTGTGCAAACACTCTGGTAGATGTCTGCCTTGTTGGGAGTTTACAATTGGAGGAAAGGATGGTGGCATTACCTCAAGCATACTAGGCATTGTGCCAGTGTAACTGAGCAGATGGTGACCTGTGGGTCATGGGACTATATTTCTGAGATAGATGGGAAAGGAAATTCTACAGTTTGCAGACCAGATGGAGAGTTCTCACAGCGCTGGCTATAAGGAGTGTATCTACACGTGTGTGTTTTTGTGTGTGTGCGTGTAAGAGAATGTCTGAACAGAGTAAATTAGCAAGTGGATATTATTACGTGTAGGAAGAAAAACTTATCAGTGGTTTTTATGCAAGAGGACGTCAAGTAATAAAGGTATTTCACATGGCTGTTAAATGCAGCATTCACAAGTTTCCTGCTAGTTTCTGTACTTCACTATTTTTACATTACATAGCATTTGATTAAGTTCTATATAAAATATCTGTAATTAAAGAGACCTTTTGTTTTTATTCCGAAAAGATTAGTGATTTGCTTTCTCTCTATTTATTTTATCCAGTTTTTCCTTTCAAAGTGGTGTTAATTTCCAAGTAAATTACCTTTTTTTTTCTTTAAAGAGGGCACCAGGTGCAAAGTTTCTTTACCTAAAAGGGTATTCTCTGTCTGCCAGAATTGCCCTCTTTCCTCTATTGTTATTTCTTGAAGGTTTTTAGGTGCTCTCAGTTGCGTCACTTGATGAGTATTTGCAAAGCAAAGATATTCTTCAAGCAGTAAAGAGAGTTCTGACTTCAAAATATCAATATCTGTATAGGTTTTATTTACACTGAAAAAATTGCTGCTATATTGATCTGAAAATATAGAAAGTATTTAATCTCTAGGACTAGAGTATCTGCTTCACTAGAGGGACTAATAGATGTCTGACAGATTTTGTGTATCACGAAATAATACATGCATCACTAAAACAGGGGAGAGAGGGGTTTCTTTTTCTGAGAAATTTCCTTTGATTCTCTTTTAATGAGTCCATGTGCCAGTACCTAATCCATAAGCCATTCCAGGAAGGAAAATACAGTTTTAAGTTCTCTTTCTCAAGATGGAAATTGCATAGAAATCAATTAGAAGAACCTCCTCCTGGTCTCTCTGCAATAATTGTGACTACAGGAAAGGGCAGTTATTGTGCATTGTTCAGAGTTTAAAAAAGAAAAAAAAAGTCTTGAGCTCTTTTTGCTTAGTGGTTTGTTTTCCACCTGGAATTAACTTTTAAAGACAATAGTTCAAGAGGAGCCTAAGGAATCCTTTAAAGAATGAAGAGCATAAAATTAATAAATATTCAGAAACATAAACTGGTTATGCATAAAGTTCTGGTTGGTGTTATGTTTCATCCTCAATCTAAAGAAGTGAGGTAAGTGGAGATAGTAGTAGCTGTGCTTTCCAGTAAAAAGTATATACAAAAAAGGAACTTCAAGAAGAGTATTTGCCATGGAAATTTCTGAAATATATTGTCTGGAGAATTTTGTGTTTCTGTGAGTTTCCTTAAAGAGCAGTATTCACTCAGAATTGGGTATGCTGACATCTTTTATTTGAAAAACTTGAGAACAATTTTTCACTGTTGTTTTCATTTTCCCTCTGAATTTTACTGGTATTTAACCCTATCCCTCTGTGGCTTTTAAACTCAATAGAATGGTAAAAGCTTTAAGGCCAGTTGTAGAACCAGAGTCACCTCCATACAGTTTTGTTTGTACTGTGCAAAGCTGAGAAAAGGAAGAGGGAAATATGGCTTTAGGTGCTCAGCAAGTGGTAAGAGTCAATAGTAGCATTTCAAAGCCAAGGTCTGGACAAGGTTTCATCAAGTAGTCATGTCCTTAACACTGGGCACCTTTGGAGATGTCTGTAGATGCCTACGTGTGGGACAATAGCAGGACGTGCTGGCACATCCATGTGGCAGACTTCGAGGCGTGTAGGTCACAGTTAGGGGCAGAGACTTTTATCTAGGTAATTACGTGCTTCTGAGATAAGAAAACACGTCACTATCTGAGGTCAAGATGCTTAAAGAGGTGGTACCTGTCTCTTTGTGCCTGTGTCTCTAATCCCGTGGCCACAGGTAGTGGAGCACGTGCCTAACTTTTAAGCAGGAATGGTCTCATTAACTGAAGTGGGACTACTCATGTACTTCTAAGTCAGACATATGTTAAAATGCTTGGTTGAACTGGGGCCCAGATTTCCATTTTTATGGAAAATTCACATGTGCAAACAGTAATAGCATAATTAATCTCTTTTCATGAAGTGTTGGTTTTAATAATTTTACTCAGGGCTTATTGTGCCTAGTACTTTTCATCTTCAAGGCCTTTTGCAAACATCAGTGCAGGGATTTAAATTGGGTGTACGATTGTGAGAATTGCTCAGTCTTATATCTGACTTTGCAATTCTGTACCTTCACGTTCTTGGCAGGAGGCTCCTGCCATACAGCTGGGTTGGCTGAACCAGGAACTTTGACTCTGTCTCCACTTAGCACCTTGGCAAATTATCTCCCAGGTGGAATTCTGGAGGTTGTAAGTGGTTTCAAACTTCTTCCAAGTCCAGATTTTCAAGTTAATGACTTCATTCACCTCTGAGTGAAGCAGAGGTGGTGATGTAGGCTGTGTTTGGCATGCTTGGCTCTTATCCCTTCCTTCTCTTCACCGCAAGCAACTCAGAAATCGGAGAAGGACCAGAAAAGCACAAGTTACGTTTAAGCTACAGGCATAGTTCTTGTTGGCTTCAGAATGGTTTGAAGTACGTGGTCAGAACTCAGTGTTACCTTTATATTAACTCACCACAGCACTTATGTCAATGTGTAGGACCTCAGCATCTGAGGATGGAGGACTAACTCCAAACACATTTCTGAAGCATGAGAAGCATTTGAGGTACAGTGATACTGACCATTGATTCCACTCGTGATGCTGCCATGGAGAGTATTTTTCCTTCCACAGGCCTGGATTGCAGAGATCCTTGAGTTTTCTTCAGAGACTGGAGAAAGCTCAGTTATTCTCCAGTTGGGTTAGCTAACCTGCTACCTGCTTGAAGCGAGATTTCTCATTCCTCCAGGGTGTAGCCAACCTCACACAGCCGCTCCTTCACTCCCTCCATGGTGGGATGGGGGAGAGAATCAGAAGGGTAAAAGTGGGAAATCTCATGGGTTGAGTAAAGACAGTTTAATATGTAAAGCAAAAGCCACATGTGCAAGCAAAGCAAAGCAAGGAATGGATTCCCCCCTTCCCAAGGGCAGGCAGGTGTTCAGCCATGCCCAGCACAGCCAGGATCCACCACACCTAACAGTGACTGGGGAAGGCAAACACCATCACTCCAAACATCCCCCATTCCTCCTTCTTGCCCAGCTTTATAACTGGGCCTGATGCCATATGGTGAGCAATGTCCCTCTGGTCAGCTGGGGTCAGCTGTCCTGACTGTGTCCCTCCCAACTTCTTGTGCACTCCCAGCCTCCTCACTGATGGAGGGGTTGAGAAGCAAAAAAGGCCTTGGCTCTGTGCAAGCCCTGCTCAGCAATAATGAAAACATCCCTGTATTACCAACGCTGTTTCCAGCACAAATCTGAAACACAGCCCATATTGGCTACTATGAAGAAAATTAACTCTACACCAGCCAAAACCCGCATAGCGTGACCTTGGTTTTCTCTCTGTAAATCTCAGTAGTATCAGCTAGGTGGGAGAATTCAGAATTTTCTTTTTTTTACTCCCCCAGGAAGAAAATGTCCTTAAAAGATTTTTAGTTTATGCAGTTGTTTTCAGCAAAAGGGCTCCTCCTACTGTTGCGATTTCCTTTTCAAAGGAAGATGCTCAAGTTTTTCACTTCTGTCCCCTTCAGAATAAAAATTCACATCAGTTCACGTTGCAGAAGAGAAAATAGTCTTTTCTCATTTTCCTCTTCCTGACAGGAAAGAGATTAAGTTGTGTTTTACAGAGAAGGCGCCTTTTTCATGTGGGTGCCCATGAAATACTTGGGTGAATTGCTGTCTGTGACGTGGCTTCCTTACTGAGCTGTGTATTTCCTGATGGTACCCTCGGAAGACACAGAACTCAGTGGAAGTACGGGGAAAGCCCTCTTTTCTGTCCAGCAGTCATCCTGGGTGATGACATTGCCCGGTCCTGCTTTTTGTGTTCACCTTTCCTGGAGGGAAGGAAGATGTTTAACTCGTGCCACGGCCAAGCGAGCGCAATTCAAATGCATGAAATGACTCAAAATATCATACGAGGGAAGGGGGTAATTAAAGTGCTGCAGTCGCAAACAGGCTGATCCTGTAAAAAGATGAACTGCAGGTTATAGGAGGTCCTGGATTTAATGGTGCGCCTGCGTTCATGGCTAATGTGAGTGCCGCTGTGCTGTGCTTAAGCGATATACGTGGGAACTCCTGAAAGATCCTCTTCACATAACTAATAAGCCACTAGAAATTCTTTAAAGGATCCCACCCTTTAAATAAAAGTATTGCCTCATTAGGAATATCAGAAAATAGAGAGTCTGAACAGAGGTGAAAATGGAGCTTGTGACTTAACAGTTGAAATGCAAACCTAATTAGTCTGGTATTTTAAAGTATTAACAGGGAGCCATAAAAAAAGATGGATTGGAATGAAGAAATTTGTTGTAAAGAAATTACTGGATAGTGACAAAAGCCCAATTTATTAACACTCCATGATGTGGAAACAATGAAAAGGGCATTAATTACTTTACTAGTACTGATTTTGCACCATTGCCTAAAGTAATTGGTTTATTGACCTCTCTTTAATCTTGAATAGCTCAAAAAATTAATTTCAATGGCAAAAATTAAGTTCTGTACAGGAATGAGTTCTGTGAAGGAGATACTCACAAATACTACTGAGTGAAAAAAATCTTTTATAAATAATATATACATGTAATAGCCTAAGAGTGAAAGATTGTAACTATTTACAAAAAAGAATACATCTAAAACAATAAATTACAGACAAAAACAGACGTTTTCAAAGGGGTGCATATACTGCATTGCAGAAGCTGGGAGAGGTGGACGGGAGCTTTTATAGAAACTAAAAATAAGGAACTTCCTTTCAGGAATGAATTGTTAGGAGTATGTGCTTACAGATACTTGAAATTAAACTGAAGCTAGAAAGGCATACCAAATACATTTTCTTATAGCCAATTATCTTTAAAAAAATTGTGTATGCGGTACTGATTAAAAACTAAAGCCTGTATATGCAGTTCTGGGATGCAGAGAGTGTTACAGATGTACAGCCAGGTATGTTTGAAGCAATGTATCATTTATACTCAAGGTCAGATAAAAAAGAATTGATTAGCAATTTGTGTCTGAATGAAACCTTTTTTGAAACTAACTTTACCATAGAATCTTATTTGTTTGTTTGTCACGGTCATAATGAACAAGGATGAGGACTTTAATGACTGTGTCTTTGGCGTGTCAGTCTTGATGTGCACCCAAAACACTGAGAGCAAACAAGTAATTTTGGCTTCTGTCTGGTTTGGCATACGTTAAGAACAAAAAAGTTCATGGTTAACAGCTGGAAGCGGGTGAAACCTCAATGGAAATCAATGTAATTACAGTAGACAAGTGGTCAAAACACACCCTGTTAATAAGTCCAAGCAGGAAGGCACAGGACACATTGCAGTGTGTAATGCTGCTGTATGTAAGGTTATAGTTTGATTGATAAAATTCAGTATACTGTCACTTTCAGCTCTACAAAAAACCAGCATGTATCGAAGCAGCAATATGACTTCTTTGAATATTGTTATTTCTGGAATATCTTGCACTCAAAATAGTACCTTTTATTCAGGCTGTTTTAAACTTGTTTCCTCCCAGAAATGAACTATGTAACCAAGTCTCTTTCTAGTAGGTCTATTCATGTGCTCAAGTATCTTAGAATCATAGAATCATTGTTTTCCCTTGGCTCAAGTAGCAGTCAGTTGTCATTGAGTCATAAAATAGTTTGGGATGGAAGGGACCTTTAAACGTCACCTAGTCCCAACGCCCTGCCGTGGACAGGGACACCTTCTACTTGACCAGGTTGCTCAGAGCCCCATCCAACCTGGCCCTGAACACTTCCAAGAATGGGGCATCCACAGCTGCTCTGGGCAACCTGTGCCAGTGTCTCACCACCCTCATAGTGAAGAACTGTCTTTCTCTGCTCCTCCTTTCTTGTGCTGTTTTTACTCTTTACCTTCATTAGGAGACTCCTGCCTTCAGGCATCAGCTTACGTTTTCTGGCTTACAGTATCCATGTAAAACAGTGATGTAACTTTATCCTGAGAAATATGAGTGGTCCTCACTCCTGTCAGGGTTTATAACATTCAGCTGGTTAGGCAATTTGCCTATATTTAATGTTTAATCTGTAATGGCTCAAAACAGTTCAGTTAAAAGATGTGATTGACTAGACTGCACAATCTGAGATGCTCCTAGGTTTGGAGAACCCTCTCATATGGGTTTTACTTCCTTTACCTTAGGTGTCTAGAGAATGATATCAGAAGGTACTTAGTGCTTCAGGTCTCTTGGAGTGTATTTGCTGACCAGGATCCTGTCTGCACTTCTTGGCCATATTAATGAGATACTTGGTTATAAATCTGTAGTACATAAGGCGTATAATCTTGTAATGGGAGAGAGTTAAATCTATTTACATACTTTGAAAGTTGCGAGTGAAAAAGCGTTTCTTCTGCATTATTAAAAGAAACATTAGGAGAAACTGCCAGTTTGTATTTGCATACAGTTTTATTACTTAGTTGTTTAAGAATTAAATTGACATTTAACATTAAATTGAAACTGTGGTCAGTCATTCTTCACTTCTTCGTGTGTGGGGAGAAAAGGGTTAAAACTGTTCCAAAGTAGATTTTTTTGGATAGGTGATTTTTGGTCTTTGCGATGGTAGCTATTATCGTATGCCTTCTCTTTGGCCCCTGTGCTTAGAAAAGGAACAGTCAATTTAGTTTTCTATTCAAACAGAACACTAGGATAAACTATTTAGCTCTGATTTTCATTTATTCTTTCATAAAGGATAGAGAGGACTTCATGCAGGAATGCTGGTATTCTGTTTCAGAGTAGCTTAGTACTAGATTTTCCTAGTGAGTATTCCTGTAGAAACATTCACATGCTGAATTTTATTGTCTAGAGGAGGTAAGATATTCTTGAGCAGTATTAAAAACAAGAAGTGATTTCAGGTTGGATATTTTGGGGGTGGTAGAGAGTGTGAGTAAGTGTTAGATGCTGAATTTCTACCCGCTGTGTGAGGGATGAAGTGAATTAAGGTTGTTCTGGTATGCCTAACTCTTCAAACTGGCACTGCAGCATCAGAACATGGCTGGTGTTCGTACATTCTGGTGTATTCCTCCCCAAAATCCCTGGTGAAAGCACTGTGTGTTACCACATAAATGTTTTTGGGGGAGTTTTTTTGGTTGTTTTTTCACGTTTAGCTCAGCTGGTTGTTGGAGGCTGCCTTTTCTGTGCAGAAATTTTTAGAGCATAATAAAGCTTTCATTCATAGGGAGGGAACCTGATGTTTACTTTCTTTGGCAGAATTCAGTAGTCACTCACCAGTAAATCTAAAGTAAAAGCAGACACGTACAGATATTGAAGTGCCTCTGCACCCACTGTGCCTGGGTGCCTGCGGAAATCGGCCGTATCATGAGCAAAGGTGGTTGGATTCAATTTGGGACTGAGTTGCTCAGAAGTAAATGTCACTCCAGTGCAGTGCTGACAAGGGATCTGTGTGATGTTAATCCAGTCTGCAAGGTGGCAGGTGCTCTTACCAAACCCGCTCACGGGCACACGTGCACCCCTCCACCGACTGACTGCTTGACAAAGATGCCAAAATACACATAGAAACTGGCCTCAATTTCCTTCAAAATGTGTTCCAGAGAAACAACAAGAGGACAAAGAAAGAAGGAATTAAGTAAACAGTAGAATTCCTGTTCTCGTTTTATGCAGAAGGAATCAGGCTTTGCGCAGTTTTTTAGTAAGTGCTGTGAATCAGCACCTGTTTCCAAAAACCTCACCATAGAAGAATGGAAAAATACCCAGTCAACTTCAAATCAGATAAGTAAATGAATAGAACCAGTTCCTGGCCATAGGGATATTCGAAATCTCAAACTTTACAGATCTCAGTATCTTAAGTATGCCCCAGAATTTGGGTTTATTGGTATAAATTCAGAGGATAATCTAATCTTCTTTAGTTCAGCATTTAAGATGGTTTACCATTTAGAAATTTGAGGTAAGAAATATGCAAGAAACGTACATGTAAGAAAATGCAGATCTCATTGTCCCAAGAGAAATTCCTCTCTCTCTCTTTCACATTCTTCCGCATTTTGTCTTCTCTGGTGGCTCAGGAAACCAACATGTCCCAAGTCTACCGATTTCTGCTCCATGCCCTGCATGGGTACTGATATCCTTCTGCTGTGCTGGCTCTGAAAACACGACACAGCAATTCAGACCAAAATCATATAATAAAATAACATTAGTTGTATAGTAACATAACTAATATATTAGTACGTCACAGCACATCACCAGCTCCCACTGAAGCACTGGTTCATAACATCTTTTAAAGAGATGCAAAGGCTCAACAAAGAGAAGAATTTTCTTTGCGTTAATGAGTTCAGTGGTAGCTAAGCTTGTTACGAAGACTTTTAGATCATTTTGTAAATAGTAAGGCTTTAAAAGGAAAATGTCTACAAAGCTGTTCTAGATTCCATCCAACAAAGAGACTGTATCATTCATTTCAGAATGTTAATGTTTTTTTGTGTCTTCGACTTCATTTTGGTCAAGCAATCCCATATAAGTCATCTCAGTGCAGCCATTATTTATAGCTAATAATCTCCTTTAGCTGCCAAACCGAAACTAGATCTCCTTCACTCTTGAGCTGAAAGCGCTTTTCTTTCTACAATGTGCTGGAAATGTGCCAATTTACCAGTTCCATTAACTTAATGAGGTCTGACAGCCTGCAGCAAATTTTCTCATAATCTCTCTTGGATTTAAATTTGGTGCTGCACAAACAACTGAGTATGACCAAGTAGTTGCTTTTTAACTCTATGTATTCTAAACAAAATTCTTTACTCGGCTTAAATACAAAGCAAGATGGAGTCTTTCTTGGTGGGCTTTTTTTAATTCAAGCAGCAATTACTAAATGTAATGATAAACTTTTTAGTCTTAGCAATAATCTGAATGCTGTATTTGTGTTGATCTGTTAAACATCAGTATTAAAACTTCAAGTGCAAGTGATTTCAAGCGTAGTGCTGTTGGTGGTGAGAGAAGGATGGTATTTATTTATTTTTATAATACACCTGAATAGTTATATGAGCTGTGAGGTTATGTCATGATTTTCACAGACTAATAAATAATCACTCTTATAAGGTCAACAGTAGTTTTAATGCAAGGTTAATCCTTAGCTTCTGTTTCCTAATACTTCCAATGATTACTGTTCACTGAAGGCTGTAATATGTTACTGAATTCACAAGAAGCGGAATTGCTTGGCAAATTAAACAGGACAAAAGTAAGGTCTTGCTTTCTTTTGCTTGAATTCTGCCTTCCAGTGGCAACCATATGCTGAAGGCAAAGCTGAAAATATGGCTAATTACTCATTGCAAGAATAATGGGATTTTATTTGTATTTTCTAATACATCAGGTTTCTCTAAATCTGGTAAACAACTTTAATAGTGTGGCATTTTAATAGGAAATTGCTACGTTACACTTTGGAAGTGAGCTTGCAGCCAAGGTTTGATCTGGATTTAAAATGGTCGGGACTGCTTCACTTTTTTGTATTAATGCTTGCACTGTGCTGTTGTTACTCACATCAGCATTTCCCAAGAAGCTGTAAATTTTGTCTTGAAGTGCTTTGGACATTACATGACCTCAGTACTTGGGGTAGGAAGTATATTGGAGAAATACTAAATTTGAAAAGCACCTTAAGTAAAAATATGCTATCTTGGACTGCCTCTTTATCTGGAGGGTCTCCTTGCATGAGTTTTATGTGCTTTGTATTTTATCACTGTATTTGTAAGTATTAACTTCACACTCTAAATATTACCAGGCTGAAAGTTTGTACCTCAGCCCAGTCCACAGTCTTTTGGTTAACATCAAATTCTGCAAAATTAATGTGTTAGTCCTCTGTTTAATATCTTTTTTTCCTGAAACAGTCTTTTGGTGATCTGTTTCTGGTTTATGAGAAGGAAAAAGCCTCTGGCCTCATCCCTGCAGAATCCTTCAAGGGTGTTTTACCTCGCATGAGGTATTGCACTCAGTGGAAGTGTCCATATAGCAGCATGGAATTGTCACTGCAAGCTCTTTTTAGTTACATTAGAATATTTTCTGTTTCTGACTCCTGGAGAGACTCATTCTCATATAAACATCAAGTTTTCACGTGTGGGAAATTTGAACAACTGTTCTTATTTAGGTAACAAAGGAGTCCAAATAAGTTGAAGTTAAAAATTCAATGTACATGTGCAGTGTTATGTGAAATGAATACTAACATCTTACTCTTCGTACTGGGAGCCATGTTTTAATGCTGAGAGCAGGGAAGTCACCTGGATGCATCTTTTTTTACATGTCTGATTCCAACATACTGACAGTATGACCATCTACAGAAGGTTTTAATTTATGTTCCTCAGCCTTCCTAGCTATTCCCCTCCCACACTTCTCAGGCAAGATCTTTCTTGAGGCCCTGAATGTACTTGGTTAACCTTAATGTCAGAGTTTTAACCACTATTGTATATTTTGTTGCTGTTGTGATGTCTTGTGCTTACTCAAGCAAGTGTATTGCACGGTCTGGGGAAAAGGATATTTCAGGGGTGTGGGGGGAGGTGGAGGGGCTTTGTGCCTTGCTGAAGCGCTGAACGGTCTTGTAACAAGGATCGATGTTTCTTGCTGTATTTCTGAAAATGTTCTGTCAAATTACTCATATTAGCTCAATGCAAGTTGTTTGAAGTGATTGGAGATAAAGTGAAGTATTAAAAGAATGAAAACTTTTTTCAGGGCACGTACCCTTGAGACTGGCAGGTACTGTTAAGTCTCCCTGAACATCAACATAGCAAGAACATGCAACCAGTGTTTAATGCCACCTATATATCAGGCAATTGTACTTTGGACTAATGATTAGACTGTACCATTAATTTATTTTTAACATCAGCGAGCCTGGTGAGGCTGGGTTCCTGCCAATGACCCTGTTTTTATAAAAACAGTCATTTTGAGAAATTGCATTTGTTTTTTGCACAGAATAGCAAATTTAAATGGAAATCCATATAATTGGAAAGCTTAGTTAGGAAGACTACATTAAATACAAAAAGTGAGAGACAGAAATGAAATGTGAAAAGCATTCTTAATACTTAGCAGCTGTAGAGAAATCTCTCTAAACTCTCTTCTGTTTTAATATAGATTTTGTGTTCTTCTTGTGTCACTGTGCTATAAATGGTCACATAAATGTTGCCATTCATAGGCCAGCCCTCGTTTGTTCCTTGTGCTTTTATAAGCAGAGATGACCAAATATTTTGGTGTATGCATATATGATCATAAATTGGGAAGTAACCTGGCTTATGTTTGTGCATGTACAGTGTTTGCCTTGCACTTTAATTCATTGTGCTTCTAGGAAGTGTTGGGCTTGCAAAATGTTAGTTTACCAGTATATACCTCCCTCATTTTTTTCCTCATAGTCTCGTTCTTGATGGGTACTTTAAAAAAAAAAAAAAAAAAAGGAATATGTTCAAATAATTTCACATTTCATAGGACTCTGAATTTTTAGCTTTGCCACAGGCTTTCTGTGTACCCTTGGAAAAATTGTTTACTACACCATGTTTTGATGGGTGTCTGGAAAAATGTGGTTCTGGGAAGCAAGAAAGTATTTGATTGTTTTCTCAAGTGAGAGAGCTCCATAATAAATCTACCAAACAAGTCAGGCACGGCAACTTGTAATGAACCCTTAATTTGTAAGTACTCTTTAATGGGATGAAGTTGTCCTCACCAGCGGATCAGAGTATTTGTAAGAAACTGCACTTGGACTTTTTAGAGACAACCTCAGCAGATGTTCAGGCAGCTGTCCAGGTGTCTAAAGATAATAGAAGAAATTCCAACCCAGTGACATCAATAGCAAAACTTTTATTGACTTCAGCAGGCCAGGATTTTACCCCGTCACAGATCTGTGCTAACCCTTGTGAAAGGACAGCTCTCCACAAATGGATAAAGATGAGTAACAATTTTAGGGCACATCCCCTAGTATTACATCGTCTCTGTCTTTTATGCTCTCTTCAAGAACTGGTGTGAATGCATATTAGAACATTCACCTTTAGAGAATGTGTGAGAGAAACAGACATGCGTGAGAAAAGCAAGGCAGAAATGACATTTCCTTGACATTCTCTTGGTTCTTTTTCACTGACAGGTAATTATATGTGTGATACTTCCTGAATATTGATTTGAGCGCTGTCAATGCCAGCATCTATGTTGTAATTTTTCCTGTTTAAAGATAGATACCACTGTGTTGGATATCTTCCCTCAGCTTCCAAGACCTGTTCAATCTTCTCTAAGCATATCTTTTAAATAAAAAAAAAACATGACCATAGTAAATTGTTTAAAGTCTTGAGAGAACAGAGAGCATGTTCCTGTTGAATTCAGAAAAAAACCCGAGTAATTTCAGGTCAAAAGTTCTCATGTTCAGTCCTCGGTGCCAATTATCTACTTAGGTGAGGGTACATTACAAAAACTAAACAATTGTATGTTATTATGTAATCCACATGTTTTTATTTAAGGCTGTCTTAGTAACCAAGTAACACACATGAGTAACACATAATAGGGCAGATTTTTTTAGTCCAGTGGATTCATAGCAGTTATTTTAGCTATCTCATGAAAATTCTCTGAATTGCCACTGACTTAAGAGGGTGCTTGGACTTCTGGCCTTTGAGCCTTCAAGTTAGATGCATATCTGCATGTTTTAAAGTGGAAAAGCATCTTGAAGCTTATATATTATATATAAAATTCTTGCAAAAGCCAACAAACTTGGAAGGATCTGACCTCATTTAGGGGATACAGTATTTCCTCCATTTTGTATTCCTTTTTTTTTTCCTCCAACCAACTACTGTAATATTCACCTTACCTGATAAAGAATACTAACTCTGTGGTTCGGTAGAAGCACTCCAATAAAAAGCAAGCAAATATGTATTTATTCATAAACACACACAGGCAGAAATTAAAGCTATTTTTTTCTGTTAAAACAGTGAGGGCTGTGCTATTGCTACTGATAAAACATTTTGTGGTGTGCTGATTAATGTAAAAGGAAGTGAGATTCCATTTTTTATCCAGAAGTTCATATCTATGAAATTCGAAATAATAAAAAACTGTCTTTTGGAAACCAGATGGGGGTTTTAGCCTTATTAGATATACTTACTTTTTAAGAAGTCAGTATAGTAAAGTCAGACAGTAAAGGACTGTCCAGATATAGTTAGGATATAGCATAACATGTGATGAATCCATAAATGTATAAGAAATACTTATTACTGCATTTAAGATGAACTTCATAGTGCTTTGCTTTAATAATTTTGAGTATTAGAATAAAACAAGGTTTGGGACACCTCTTTGTACTAGAAAATACTGTCTGTTAGCACTTTGAATTTATTGGATGTGAATCTTAAGGTGCAAGTATTGTTCAGAAATTCTGCAGTTGTTGTTCACTAATAATAATTGTAACTGCATTCACTTCAGCCCAGATTCAGGAAAACATTCTGATGTGAAAAATCATTTAGGATTTTATTTGGCCTTTATTTGAGACCTGACCGCAAACAAATAATTGTCCCAATAGCTTGGTATCAATGTGTCCCAGGAAAGCAGCAGCTACAGGTATCAGTACAGGCTGCTGTCTAGGGTAAAACATTTCATGACCTTCCATACCTCTGGGGAAAAAAAGGAACTGTGTGAAAAAAAAAAATCACAAATTCAATTTAGTTATCTAATTATACAAATATAAATAATTTTTATTTGTTGTTGCTCTGTTTTGTCTGGTTTGTGTATATATACACACAGACAACACATGTACATACTGTTCAAAAGAGGATCATATTCAAACTTTTAAAATAGAAAGTATTCTTAGGTGTATTTAGACTTGTATTTAAACATAGGCAGAGGCCATCTAGTTACAGCACAAGTAAGACCTATTTGATAATCTCTTCTAGAGAACAATGTCATCTTAGTCTTCATAATAAAATAGCAGTGGATAAACATTCAGAGAACTGAGCAAAAATTGCCTCGTGTGGAGCCTCTTAGACTCATCTAAATCTCCTGCGTTTTCAAACTGGGTCATGAAAGTCTTGAGGGAAAAGATTTTGGACTGATTTTTTGTTTGTTTGTTTGTTTGTTTGTTTGTTTGTTTTTTCCTGCTTCCAATTCAGACTGGAATCTCTACCGAAGTGTTCCTTATTGTGGCATTTTATCATTGGTGCTTTATGTCTTGACTTGCAAACAGAAATAATTAGTGACGAAAAGATATATAAGGCTCTTTAAATGTAAAATTCTGCAAGTTTTCCAAAGACCAAACCGGTTGTTTCTGGTTTGGTCTGAGATTAAGTGAAATGATTTCTGTTTCAATTAAAGACCAGACTTTTATCGATATAAGGCAACTCTGACATAGATGAGGAATTGGTAGGGTTTGCCTAAGTGTTTTTAGTTGTCTGTTTGCTTCTTTAGGAATTTATTTAGTGTGTTTAAAAAAACCCAGTGCTACTAAGAAGTGCTAGAGGCTGAAATTCTCAGGCACGTGCAAAAAGCACGTTTGCCTTGCGCGTTAAGCTCTGCTGTTCTTAAGAGACGTAACTTTTCATAGGCCATAACTTTTCATAGGTCGTAACTTTTCATAGGTCTCTCACTGGCATTGCTACAGGGGTAAATTGCCCATGGGATGAGCTGCAGTCACAGCTCCAGAGCTGCTTCCCAGCACACATCAGCCTTGGCTTGAAAAAAGTTATCGCTGAGTCCCTGACCCCTGAAATGCACAACAGAGGCTCCGTGTCATGCACAGTCATCAGGCATTTTCTGCCCACAAGGAGCTGGCTGTGCCTGGCTCAGCATTTTCGCATAAACCAGCAAACAAACACAGATTTTTAAGAGCTTTCCATTACAGCACTCCAGGATGGAGTCTCTCTGGCTGTAGTCACTCAAACTTGTTTGTGATTTGTCTGGGTTTGGTTGAATTTTTAAGCAGTTTATCAGCTTGGTTTTCTTTGCATTCTGACCAGACTGTTATTTCATTTAAAATGTGATCAGTGAATCATTTAGGCTGGAAAAGACCATTAAATTCATCGAGTTCAGCCATTAACCCAACACTGCCAAGTCCACCATCAGTGGTAAGAAAATACCCTATCGATGATACAAAAATAATAACAAGCAATGAGTAATTAATGCATTTTATACTTGCCTGTGGAAAAGTTGTAAATCTGACCAGTTCTTCCACAAAGCAAAACATCTGTAAACTGATTGCTGACATTACAATTCAAAGTCTGGCTATAAATACTACCCAACTTCCAAGTTTTTTCCTGATACAAGTATCTTACACACAAAATCCTCCAGAGAAGGCTGTATCTTAATAAGCCAAGCTACTCCAAGAACCTGCAAAGAAAGAGAAAATATACAACTGTATTAATTATTTAATTATCCCATTAACCCACAACTTTTCACAGGATCAGACACCTCAAGGCCAAAAAGGGGCTTGCAGACTTGCAGCCCAATAAATATCAGGTTGTCACTACTTGTAACGTATTTTCACGTGACATTTACTCTTACAACCTGGCAGTTGTTTACCACAGGCTATTTAATAGGATTTTAAAGTGGAATTCAGGATACACGAATTGTTCGTCAGCAAATTCCAGGAAAATGAATACTAACTCGGAAGTGCTGGGTGAAAAGGCAGCTTTAATTTTCTTCTAATGGATGTTCTTTCTTCTGTATTCTAAAAGCCTTGCAAAAATTGAGTAGTGAAAATATGTAGGGGAAAAGAAAGGGGGGAGGAGGGGGCATATCATCTGCACTCTTGAATGTGGAAAAGCCTAGATAATTACCTGTTTGCACAAATACCTGTGGTGTTGTTCAGGCTCTCATTAAGCTCTCAGTAGATTGACCTGGTGAGAGCATGCTTTCATAAACTGGAAGGAGAGGAAAATAATATGAATAAAAAGGACATGTGAGGGGGAAGAGCAAATACAGCCTTGAAGCCTGGTTTAGCTGCAACCACACCATCCACAGATGAAATACCCTTGGCTGGCTTTCTCGTGGCCAGGGAGGAAAGCAGCACTAAACCCAAACAAAAAGCTCTTCCAGGGGCATGGTAAGGCTATGCCTACTCTTTTCAGTATTGTTTCAAAGCTCCTAATTGTTTTTCAGTCCCCAAAGTGAGCAGGGCTTAATAATGAAGACTGAAATTAAGGACCTGAACAAAGTGAACTGTCAAGTCACCTCTTTGCTCTTGATATGAGGGTGGCGTTAGTGCCTTCACTGCTTGATAAACACTCTGTGAAGCTCCAGACCACAAATGAGCCTAGGTTTGTTTAAGTTTTTCTGCATATGCTTAGCCTGCTCTCCTCTCTGCTCTTGGACTGTGAAGAACTCATGGATATAAAGGCAAGGTGTAAAAGTAGCTGGCAGAAAAGTACTACTGATTTTCAGTGCACTTTTCCCATTTCGCACTTCCCCACTTTCCCAGAAGATTTTCAGTGAGGCATCATTGCGATCTCTATTGAAAGTCTCCTCACCTTCTCATCACCTTAAAATACCTTCTCGAAAATCAAATTTTACTCCTTTTTTTCCCCAGGTCTTGTTTGCAATTTGCTTTCACAGACATTTATTACTATGTATGTTAGTTACTATGTATGTTAGCTTAGACAAATAAATATTTTTATGAAATAATAAATCAGAAATGGAATAATTTATGGCCTTGTACTGCAGTGTATCTGCAAAGTGCTTACCAGGAAAGGCTAATTAGGTTTGATGAGTCCTTTTTCTTCCAAAACATCTCTGGTCTTGCAAAAGTTTGAAAGAACAAGTTTTTGCTTGTTTTTAAGGCATCTGTATCACTAGTTTAACACAAAGCATGGTTGCAAAACCAATAGCTACATTGAAAGCCTAATTTTACTATGTTCCTCTTCAGCATTTGTGCTCCTCAAGATGGGCTATATCCTCCAAATTGTGTTCAGCTGTCAAGAAAAAGATGTGGAACCAAAGAGTAAGGAGAAATAGGAAAAGGTTCTGCTGCAGAATTGGTAAAAGGCAACAAGAAAGGAAATGTGGAAAGACATTTGCATGATTATTGAGTGGTGGCACATAGCGTGAAGACAGCGCTGAGATTTGATGGCTGAAGTCACAGTAGGCTATGAAGGGCTGTGAAAATGGGGATAAATAACTTTTGACCGATACAAGAGAGAGGAGGAACCCCGGGACAGATCCAGAAAACATGAAGTAGAAAAAAGATAAATGTGGGAGAGTCAGAGGAGGAGAGAGAGGCCGGGAGCTAATGTGAAGGAAGGTGGGTAGGGAAAAGAGCTGGCTCACAGGGATATGGGGAGAAAAGAGAAGAGGAGAGGAGGGCCTGATGCAGTGATCTTCTAAGTAAGACTTTCAGGGTTGCCTAATTAAATCATTGGAGTTCTGATTTCAACCAGCTGAGGGTTTGGCTAACTCCTCCTGATTCTACCTCTTCTGTAGGAAAGGCACTTGAGAGTGAGAGCTATGTGTGCATCTATTTTGCACACCAAAAAGAGGGGAAAATCTAGTATTTCTAGAATAAATAAAGCCCACCTAAAACTGGCCAGGATCAAGGCATTTCTGTTCCCTGCACTGAGTGTAACTGAGCTGATGCTCAACCCTTACAGAGGAATTACTGCTTTGCAAAAATGTGTGTTGCAAGACTGTAAAGTTACAAAGTAATCTGATATTTCTAACAAAGTATTCAACTGTTAATCGTTCTGTACACATCATCACATATTTACACAATGAAGTAGGAATATTAAGAAAAATATTTTTGTATATGTAACAGAAATTAAATTGAAACGTACAGCTGGGCTTGTTAACAGTTTCTTAATTAAGAGGGGAAAAAGTAATTAAAACACATTCTGCTTTCCATATCTAACTTACCAGAGAATAATTCTAGTAAAAAAAAATACATTGTTGAGTTGTGCTTGTGCTTTGAAGCCACAGAAAGAAACGGAGTTCACATACCAGAGTAGTTAGTCCCAGCCAGTTTCTGTCTCCAGCATATCAGCTCATAAAATTCCCTGCCTTTTTGCAATAGTAATAACAGTGTATTCTTTAACTGTTAGATTGAACAGAACTCAGATCTTTCAGGTCAGATTTTTCCACACAAAAGACATGAACCTAATTAATAAGCGTGTGTCTAGAATCCTCCACAATATATAATCTACATTTGCTGTCTTAAATGTCTTCTCGTATGTACAAATTTCCACGTTTCTACTGATCCCTTGGTGTGCTAAGCCAGTGTGTAGGGTCAGGCCTGTGTTCTCCCCCTGACTTTGTGGACGTAGTCCTGCACCCACTGTGACAAGATGGGGACTTCAGAGCAACTTGGTTCATTTAGGCAGGAACTTTTGCCCTGGATGTGCTCTAAAGAAGGGTTTATCCATCCATTTGGAATACGTAATTCAGTAAATGTGATGCAGTCCTTAATCTTAGTGGCTTTCATGATGCAAAGTACCTCTTCCTTCTTACTCGCAGAATTTGTGTATCTGCTTACATATGGAATAGGTCAGGTTACCACAGTCATTTTAGATAGTCTCATGAGATTTTTCAGAACTGTGTATCCATCCCAACTTAGTTAGATGGGCTGATACACATATTTGGAAATCCCAGTGGTGTTTGTATACCACCAGCATTATCGGTTCACAAGAGACAAAGATGAGGTCTGGATCTGAGCATCTGCACAAATGAAGTGAAGCAAGGGGGGATCTACTTGAAATTGGACGGTAGCTTGAAAAAGCTTTAGTGATAAAAGGATGAAGGTGGAGCCGTGGATGGTCTAGTCTTAAATTTTTCAACAAGTATGCATTTGTGAAAAATTGGTCTTTGGTTTGAAATGGTTTAAAACAAAACATGACTCTTATGGCTACGGAGATTTGCTAACACACAATTTGACATACCAAATGTATGGCATAAGACAGAATTGGGCTAGTAGCATAATTTGTGTCTTACACTCTCTGTTTTCCCCAAATCTTTCTTTGCAACTATGATTACATAAAAGAGCTTTAGCACGATTTTTCAAAAGAGCTCAGATATTTTCAGGGTGCCCCTCTGATTATTGTAGCACAAAATTCTAGCCATGACTGCATTTTTGGATGCTCCACAACATGCCCAGTAGCTAGGATTGAATTATTTTTTCATGATGCATTTTTCTAATGCTCTCAGGTAGCTATTTCTTCACTTGAAAAAGATTCAGGTGCCCATCATTGCCACTTTAGAAATATTTTTTTCTATCAATTGCAACCTTTTCAGTGAAGTCCAGAGACACCCTAGCTTTTCATCAGGAGACATGGACAAAAGTACCACTTCACTGAACTGCAGCCAATAAAGGGACAGAGCTTGAATTACCACAGGCAAATACTGTGTGTGCAGATGAGTGATCTTGCAGTAAGCTTAAAATTATTTTTCCTTTTCTCCTGTAAACCATCCTGGGATAGTTGGTTTGGAGTTTTCTCTAAAATATTACACTGAGTAGAGATTTAACATGACATGCCATCATACTTTATTTCAATCCAGGCCCATTTCTGGTTTTAATCACACCATTGTGTTACATATGTGAGTGAATTTCTGGAAGTACTGGAACTCTGACTCTGACAAGGTATGGACATGGTATAGCATCTTGGCAATGCTGATATTCCAGTCCATTCTTTTACACTGTGGGGTTTTTATTTAAATTTAAAAAAAAAAAATCAAGAATGGTATGTCTTAGGATTCAAGTTGGAACAGGCCTTGTTGGGTTTGGGTTTTTTTGTTCAGTGACCCATAAGCGAGGCTAAACTGATATAGAAATGATTGGGGATCTTAAGAAACAATAAATAAACAATATGTCATCTCAATGTTCTTAAGTATTTTTGAAGAGAAATTATTGCTAATGTGTTAGTATTAGTTCTCCTATTGCCTGATTAAGGAGTTTATAACATTATGGTGAGACGACAGGCTGCTAGTTCCTTCTTTCCCAGTGAAATATAGCCTGATATTCAAAACCAGAGGCCTGTGTTTGCCAGGTCTTGCTCTATAGGAGAGATCCTAATCTCAGTAAGATAAACTGCTTAAATAAAAGTTGATGAAAGAACAGTCCAGAGACTGGATTATGCTCTAACAGTTTTACAGTGCTTTGCTTTAGCACAATTCTGTGTTTGTGTCCTTAGGGAAGTCTAAACTATTCAGTGTTTACAGAGTTGTATTAATCTTGATTTTTGCCAAGTTAATTTCTGTTCAGTATTTGTATATTCGTTTTTATTTTGTACTGGGAAGAAATTATGGGGAAAGGGTTAAGAGCATGCTTGCTCTTCATCTGTTTTAAATCCATAAATGCGAGCCCCTGTGCTGTTTCTAGGTTTCAGATTACACTCTGTGATTTATAGGGAAAGGCTGTTCTCCACAAGTTGAAATCCCATGTGTTTCTCCACCATTGTAAAATAACAAATCCTGAAGAATGCTTCCAGTTGCAAAAATTGCAGTTTTGAACTACATTTGTAACTGCCTTTTTTCCCTGAAGTGATGGCTTCGACAAGGGAAGTGAAATCCCCTTGTCCTAATGCCATCTTTCACTGTTTGCCATGCTTTCCATTGCAGCTTGCACAAACCACAGCAACACCCTCGCATTTGCAGTCTTCTATCAGTTTATTTTTGGAGGCTACGCCCACTAGAAAGCGCAGCTGTGAGAAGACACGTATATCACTGTGCATAAGTAACATCCAGAGCCCCTACAGAGATGGTAGGCCAGGAGCCAAGGTGACCTAAAAGTCCATCAGCTCCCAGTCCCTTCTGTTGTCCCGTGGGGAAAACGAGAGCAGAGTTTGGCTTCACGTTGTTCAGTGGATTTCTGTGGCAGTGGTGGAGGGTTTGGATACAGTTTGATTTCAGAATACAGTGCTTAGAAAGAGCCTCACAGCAGCAACTTGCACCTTCTCCTTTTCATTACTGAGCAGCAGGAGAATTTGCCAATCACCTCTGTAATAAAAAACCACATGGAAAATGTTAGGACTTCTGAAATAGTGTCATCACTGATTTTGGTAATTATGTAAATATTGCTATTTACATCAATGGCCTTTTCCTTTCAGATATTTTTCCTGTTGTAATTCCTGTGTCTGCAACAGGAGACCTGCTTCATTTCTTCAGTCACAACCACGCAATGACTTTCATGTGTGTTGAGCAGCTGAGATGCTCTCTCCACTTTCCCTTGGTAGAGTAGTTGAACTTGTGAAGATGTATAAGTGACTCTAACCTCTTGCCTACGATTGGTTTTACAAAGAACAGACAGTGTTTTTACATCTATTCACCATTATTGAAAATACACATATCACTGAGGTGTGGGAAAAAACTGAAGGGGGTTCTGGCTAAAGTCATTGTGTGAGGTTTAAATAATGCAATATTGCTTTGATCTTCCATGGATCCCCTATGAACTGCATCAGTAGTTGACGCAATGAAAGGTTATTTCTTTTGTCTCAAAACAAAAGGTTAAATGGGATGGCAGCAGTAGTACTACATGATGAGTCCTAATTAAGATGTGAGATACAGCATACATTAAATTAGCATGTGTTATGTAGAGTAGAAACAAATAATTAAAGATAGAAACAAATAATTGAGAAATCTCAATGGGTTACATAATTTTGATGCTTTTACATCTCATATTCAGCATTTGATATTTTTGTGTACAAGTTTTATCTGGGGTAAATTCTGAGCAATGCAATTTAAGCCAAATAGAAAAGTCAAACTCAGCCTTGAGTTTGCAGAGGTCTTGTAGTTCCCTACAATAAGTACAGCAAAGAGCTACTGTGTAGTGTGAGCAACTTTTCGGGCATAATGAAGTAGTGTAACATCAGCCAGTTAAATATTCAAAGGTAAGTTTAATAGGAAAACAATAGAGAGGCAAGTAGCCAGAGGAAATATGGTTATTTCTTCCTAGTGCCTCTGAGTGTAGCCCTGCATTTCCTTGTATAATTCAGAGCTATGAATTACAAGCTCTGCAAAAAATATATTGTTTTTAATCTGAAAAGATTGCTTTTAGCCAGAGGAGGCAAAATAATAATATCCATGGCTTCCTGTGTGCACTGAACAAGAAGCTCTGTTGTGTTCTGAATTCAGCTTCTTTAGAAAAGGAGTTTAATGTGTCAGACTGTGTCTGTAAGAGTGCTGTACGTTATTATTTACTTATCTGTGATCTCATTTGTGTCTCGCTACTTTCAAATTGCTTGGCCTTGAAACCGTGTGAAAAAGCAACAGCCTTCTATCTCAATAAGGTGCAGAGAGTGAAGAGCTGAATAAAGATTCTCTGTGATTTGATATGGGCATCAATATTAATTGGTATTTGATAATGACATCACCAAAGCTGGGAAACAATAATTGATTCTAACAAAATGGGAACTGGCTTGTGTATTTTTCCCGCTTTCTTTATGTGGTTTTTCAGTCCCTTCCAAAGATAATTTTGTCTTCCTTTTTTTTTTTCCCATGTTCTTTGTGCAGCTCTTCATGTCCTGGTAACAGGCATAAGTTAAAATGCAATTGTGAAAATACGCAGCAAAGGTGATTTAGGATGTACAACAAATCTCATGCTCTTGCCTGATTTCAATACAAACTATCCTTGTAAGGGTTGTGTTCCTAGCTACCATCACTGTGGGCAGACCACAAAGGAAATCTCTGATGCTACATCTCTTTGCCCCAGCATGCCAATAGTTGTGAAAACCTACTCCTGATCTTCCTTCTAGCTACAGCAGTTTGTCTTGGTTCTAGACATAGTGCATGTTCGACCATTTCCCCCAAGGAAAGTTGAACAACTTTAAGTGTGACACTCCAAAATCCTGTGCTGTTTAGCTCTTCTGGATCCTCCTAGGTTTAGTTGGAAACCATTTTTTGTTTGTTTTTGTTTAAAACATCAAAATCCCCCCAAAGGAGATGTTACTTTTTAAACTTGTCCTTTTTTGTATGTGCGTTAAAAATCTGCAAGCCAAATCAGGCTAAGTCACACTATCTGTAGAGAATAGAGGATTGCTATAATTCCATGAAAGGATTTCTCAGTTAAACCCATGACTTTTGAGAAGGGAGACATTAAAGCTGTAAAATAAAATACAAATCCATTAAAAGATGACTGCGGTTTTAAAATTACATATTTTAAATTTAAAAAAAAAAGACCAACCACATATAGTTGGGAAATTAAATAGCGGGGAAAGAAGAGTACAAATGTTAATTCAACTTAAACTAATTGCCCATGGGCTAATGTTCACAATTAGTAAATAATCAAATTGTTTACTGGCTGAAGGGTTCACCAAAAGCCTGAATTTGACATTACTCTTGCAGAGCAATTTTTTAATTTAGGATCACTGATACTCCTATGGAAGTCAGCCCCTGCGTTCCCCTAGGTGGGGAACATAAATTACGTTATAAGACATGAATTTAAGTCAAAGAAACTTTTATTTTTAAAATTAAACCCTTGAAACGTACTATTCTATAGAAATTATTCATCAGATGTCTTCATAGAAATAATTAGCTATTGTTGTTGAATTATTCAGTGCTTAGATGAACAAATTCATTTGATGAAATCTTACCCACTCATAACTAGTTTACAAGCACGAACAGGAGTTCAGCAGATGTAGATCTTTCATAAACAGGTTGTTTGCCAGTAATTACTAAAATGCCTTTGAATGCTAAGACCAAAGACATTTTTAAAATCTAGCTTACCTGCTGTTTGTGATTCTTCTTGTTCTATGTGTATCTATTATTTCTGTAGTTCTATTGCATTTAAACTTGTGAAGACCCTGGTGGTGGGGACCATGGGGGATAGATGAATTCATTCAAATTTCATTTGTCTTGTCACTGGTTTCTGATTTTGCTTACACTGAAAATGTTATGGGAGCATTTACGTAAATTCCAGTACCTGAAGGGAGCCTACAGGAAAGAAATAGATTATTTACAAGGGCAAGTAGTGACAGAACAAGGGGAAATGGCTTCAAACTAAGAGAGTGGGTTTAGGGGAGGTATCTGGAAGAAATTCTTTACTGTGAGGGTGGTGAGGCACTGGAATAGGTTGCCTAGAGGAGCTGTGGACACCCCATCCATGGGAATGGTCAAGGTCAGGTTGTAAGGAGCTCTGAGCTACCTGGTCTAGGGGGAGGTGTCCCTGTCCACAGCAGGGGGTTGTAATGAGATGATCTTTAAGGTCCCTTCCAACCCAAACCATTCTGTGATTCTGTGTAAACTAAGACTATTTAATGAAACTTCAGTTTTGTAACTGGTTTGCTCTTCAAATGTCGTCATACTTTTCTAACGCTTCCGGGCAGCTTTTACTGGTTTATCCTTAAGATAGTTTTTGCAAGTCATTTATGGGCCAGGCTATGTGTAGAGAGCCCCCAATAAACTGATCATGGTGATGGCAAACAACAGTTGCTAAACTAACAACAAACAAAAAGAGAAACTGGGTAGTCGGCAATATTGGAAATAATCAGTGATTCTGATTTTATCCCTGGGTATGGCGATCAAGCATTTCCTGTTTCAGAATACACAGTGATGCAACCTAATCTCTTCCAATTTACAGCATCTAAAATGTTGCTCAATACAGAGAAATTCCCATTAGCTGGGAATGGGCAGGGAATGACAGAATAACCTTGAGCCACAGCGAATTCTATACCTAAAGCGCCTGGAGGACTAAGGGTGGAAGATTTTATTAGACTTAAGTGCACTAATAAAATGGTTTACTGTAGTTACTCTGAATCTCATCCACCAGATTCTGTGACAAGGAATGTTTTTCAGTGCCTGACTGGAAAAAAATACTTCAGTTCACATGCACAACGTATGATTAAAAACTGATGCATTAAAGATAAAGCTCAAATCTAAATAATGATTACTGCCAAAAGCTTCAGACCAACCAACTTCAGACTTCTTTCTTAATACTTTACCCTGTCCCAAGTCAGAAATTTAAGATGACTGCAGAGAATTTAAATAGGTTTTAAAAACTGAGTTTGACTTCAAATAGGTGTTAGGTTTACTGAGAAATGGGCATTTTGTAAAAGATATTAAAAATCTGTGGCTGTCTCCAAGTGACTTTTCATTTTTATTAAACTCATTCTGAATAGACAGCGTTGACCTTTTAGCTCGGATAATATCAGCATCCGTGTTCGTTGGGAGGCCTGTGCCAAGCATTACGGTCCTGATAATGAAATGTTCTGCACATGAACAAAAAGGCAAGTGTTATAAATAGGAAATTAGCACCACCTTTCCCCTGCCCTGTTGCTGTAGTATTTCTGTTAACACTAAACCAATATGTAGAACACCTTCCGGAGATGAAAAGGGGAACAAACTTCTAATGGAATTACTAAGGGTTTGATATAAAATTTAGCAGCTTTATAAGGACCATAAATATTTCTGATTAGTAGTTGTTTTTCCTTTCTTGCTCTTTATTGAAATAATTCTATTTCAGAATGGGGATTTATCTTGTAAAACTTAATTTTAAAAAAGATTTTTTATTTTTCTTGAATCATAGAGCAACCAAACCATGCACCTGCTTACTTCCTTTTTCATAAAGCCACACAGTTTTTGCAGCCAAAAGTTTTAGCCTTTGTCCCAGAGCATTCTGGGGTGGCCCTGCAGGTTCCCTGCCAGGAAGAAGGCAGATGGGTGCTGGCTCAACAGTGACATTCATTGTGGCTGTCAGTGAGTGTGGGACTGGGGAATGAGCCACAGCTTCAGAAACCTACCGAGGTTTGGGCTGATTGCGTTGTGAAAAATGAACAATGCGTAGTCAAATGTACAAAAATCTGAATTGCAGCAGTTCAGAGCATTTATTAATGTATAACAACTTTCCAACCAAATGGGGATGTCAGTTGAATTACATAAAGTACTTCATCATGCTTGTTTTCCAATTTAAGTGAAATTCCAGTTCACATTTCTGATGGACTGATGAAAAGATCAGGTTTCCTCCAAGTGACTGGTTGTAGGTTAAGTATCCTAACAACTAAAGGAGGCAGGAAAAACTAAAGATTTCTAGTCATTTAATTCTGACAGGCTTTCTTTTTTGACGTGGGTGCTCAATCCATTGTATTTTGTTGCCAAGGTTTTTTTATCCTCATTTCTTATGCTTTGAATAGCGCCTGCATCCACAACAGGTTGTTTTTCAACGCACTTACCAAGCAGTCCTAGTTTATACCTGCAAATAATGTAGGTTTGTATGAATCTATCAGTCCTATTACAACTAGGATGGTCTTCTGTTGTTTAATTGTTACATCCTTCTTCATCCTTCTGGATTCCTAAGGGTTATAACAATGTTGTAGATTCCTCGGTGGCTTCAGGACCTAATCCTGTGAGTTTAAGTCCATGAGAAGTGCCACATAGCATGTGCTGTATTCAAGGTGATCTTGATGTCCTGTTCATATTGAGAAAGAAAACTACTGGTAGCCAATGAAAGCTATTGGCAGTTTTTCTTCAGAAGGGTGCAGGCTGAGAAGTTGTCCAGTATCAGAAATATTAATCTTGAGATTGATTTTAAAGGCATTCTATGTATATTACTGTTTAAGGTAACATGCTGCTGGTTATTAGAATCAGTCAAATGGTGTTTGGCAAGTTCCCTCAGATGCCAGTTATGATATTAATGGGTATGATGATGTGGTGATGATGAGACTCAAAGCCTGATGAATGCTCAGGACAGGAAAATAGCTTTGTTGCCAAAAGGGCAAAAGCTGTGCCTGCTGACCCTGTTGCTAATGCACTTTTCCAACAAGCTTTCCCCCAAAGTCAGGCAAAACTAAACATTTGAAAATGAGGGATTGCAAGTGCAGGAGAGCTTAGCTCACACAGCCACACTGAAGCAGGCAGGCTCCCTGGAGTATCCCAGCAGTCCCTGAAAATCCCTTCCACGCTGCTGTCGGAGACTCACTGTGCACAGCAGTGCTTCTCCAAAGGGTGTCTCCCGCCGGCTGTGGGGATGGACACACCAGGAAGGTGAGGTGCTGCACTCTGGCAGCGCACTCAGGTGAGGTCATTTCCAGCCACACTCCTAAAAAAAAGTAAAGTATTCACAGAAGTGAGGGCGGTAAGGTATATCTGATGTCTAAGCCTGCTCCATGTGCCCAGAGGTTGCAGACAGCCCCTCTGTAACCAAAATTCAGAGATGTCACAAGTGGCTGAACAAACAAATATCACCAGTTAATGGTTAAGCTCTCAATTTACTAAAGCATTTGTTACCAGTTTGCCAAAGAGATCAAACAACCGTGAATCATAACCTTGGCTACTAATTAAATCCTTTATTCCCTTCTCTCATCGCAGAAGCATTTAATCTTGGGGAATCAGGATAGCCTGTTGTGCAGAATTACATTTTACAGCATAAGCAGAAACAAGCTCACTGTAAGGCTTCCTACTGGAGCTGGAAATGGGAAGGATTAAAATGAGAATATTAGCTTTCCCTCCTGGCGTCGTAGTTCATGTTAGCACTGAAAAATGATTGATGGTGAATAGCTGCATTGGAAAATCATTTTGCTGGTGTAGCTTTGTTATTTCACTGAATGGCAAATATCAATTTTATTATCCGCCTGCCTTGCTTATAGATGGGACTTGTCCTGTAGATAGAGAATGAAGGATTTGGTGTGCTCTGCTGGTGACTGGCTGTCCCAAAGAAAAATGTTTTACTCAGAAATAATGGACTGTGAAGAACACCCCAAAGGAAATGAGGCATAAACCAAAATACTACAAGCACTTTCATGGCAATTCAAATTTATTTCTATTTGTCAAAAGATGTTTTTGTGTGCTTTTATGTATAGGATGTATAGCTGCATGATATCATACCTTTGATATTTACTAGAAAATTAAACAGTGTTTACCTTTTTGGCTCCCATCTCTGTGAAGCAGAACTTAAAAGCCCAAACACTTTATTTCCTTTGGGTTTTGGGGAAGTCGTCCAAGTCCCTAGCAGCAGAATGACGCAGCACAGGCTCGCAGAACAGGGGTACCCTGAACTAGCATTAGGCTCCCTCTGTCCGCTGGGAATTGATCCAAACATGGCCATTCCAGTCAGGAGTAGCAAATTTCCACTTTTGTAACTCGAACCGTGATGTTGCAGTCAGATCTGTGGGAGCAGGGACCTGCTGGAGACAGTGTCTCTAAGACACCTCAGGTGTTAATAGGGAAAGGGCTTCCTATGCAGATCCAACTGCAGGTTTGGTGTATAATTATTGAGGTGCAGACAATTCATATAAATAACTTAGAGGCATAGCAATCCGTAGACCTGTGGTGAAAAGCTGTATGTTATTAGTTTGAAAACCAGTGCATTTTATGCTGTTTCTGGAGAGAGTAATCTTTTCTGTCATTGCTAAATCTGAACAATTTCTATAACAGAAAGAACCCACCCAAGAGGCAGTAGCTAGAAGTAGGAAATGATGGCTCTTTTTGGTTCTGTTTTTCTGCTAAAAAAGGGTGAGTTTTCAGAAGGGGAACACCCCAGCTCCACCTATTCAGCGGACAGACGTCCACCATTTGCACATGCAGAACATTTGTTTGCTGGGGGAGACCTATCCTGAGCAAACAACTAAATACTCACTAAGATTCCAGGTTATATTTAGCTGAAGAGGCTTGGGTGGTACCAGGCTATATCTTACTGAAGACACAAACTTGTACAAACTTGTATAGAACTTAAATATGACTTCTCCATCCCTTAGTGAGTATGAATGCTGTCATCTTCAGCAGAGACAGAAAGCACTGCAGAGTGACATCTCAGTATGCTGGTCTATCAGTATTACTAATAATAAGCTTATAAAGATAAAACATCTGGAACATCTAACTCTGCTTTTACAGCTGCTCCCCAAAGCCA
Source organism: Lycocorax pyrrhopterus obiensis (assembly GCA_014706295.1). Taxonomy (NCBI): domain Eukaryota; kingdom Metazoa; phylum Chordata; class Aves; order Passeriformes; family Paradisaeidae; genus Lycocorax; species Lycocorax pyrrhopterus. The sequence continues at coordinate 13,380,832 of JACSVZ010000007.1, read as the reverse complement.
GCAGTAGAAGTCTGTTTGGGATGAGAGTTAGAAACACTTGGTGTTCATGCAGTTAAAAAGGAAATAAAGGTGGTGCTGTAATGTCATTCAAGTGCATCTTGGTAAGAGAAATAGAATGAGCAGTCTGAATAATTGGCTTCATGTTTGGTATTATATTTTAATGTTAAGAAGGAAAACGCATCATTTTTGCAAGCTTTGAAAGATTTAAAATACCTGTTGGTCTTAAGGCACTGTTTGAAAAATTATGTCAGATTCTATGAAAATCTGTCATTTAAAAGTACAATGAGCAAATTATTTTCTTTTTGTTCTGTTTTCAGATCATCTGCATATGCACAAAGAGGGGGATATATTTTTAAAGACCTGGCAGATTATTTTGTCATTATATTAAGTTACAGTTCAGTTTGGGGATAAATATGTATGTAGATGTTATATCCAGCAACCACAAGATCATTCGGATTGTTCAGCAGTCAACAAATCAAAAATCTTTCAAGTGTTTTTTTCTTTAAATAATTCTTTGGAAAAAACAGAGTTCATGTAAGTGAAGAAACATGTTATACAGAAGTTGTGGGGTGAACACCACAAAAAAACCAAACAAACCAAAAAACCCTAAAAACTGGATTTCTGGAGTGACTGTATAAAAGCTGTTCATGGCTGTATATTCAGGAACTTGAGATTTTGGGGTTTTTTTTGTAGAAATGAAACTGGGCGGTATGCGTGGAGGTTTGCTTAGACACAGAAGGAGGTTATGTGGACACCTCTTTTAGCTCTGAAATGTGTGCAAACCTAGCATGGGTCAGATAAACCCCTGGATTTTCAGAGCCTTCTTGAAAGGTGAGGAAGGTCAGCAGAGTGGTGTGTCGTGCTCCCAGGCTGGATGGCAACGACTTACACTGCACATTGATGTGTTGGTGAAGGATTTTTTGCAGATTGCTATATTTACTGTCTGGATGGAGATGCTCTTCCCCCCCCCTCACCCTCCTCGTTTTTCCCACAGGCTGCGGGAGCACCACCGCGCTGCAATCAAGGTGATTCGGAGGATGCAGTATTTTGTGGCAAAAAAAAAGTTCCAGGTGAGTTGTGAACAGAAAGCTCCTTTTCTAAATAAACCCTTTTATTCTCCTGATCCATTGTTTCGTTTAGAAACTTAAGAGAGACTAACACAATTCATTTCAGTAATGGTGAGCTACACCCACTATTCTCTCCCTCCTTCAATAGGGCGGTTGTTTCGCAGCAGGTTAGTCAACTGTGGATGCACTGGAAATAAGCTAAACTCCTGAAATGCAGCCTGAATTAAAATGTTATTTTCTGCTAATGGACTTGACCCTTAGCCCTCTGTTATCGCTGTCTCTTTCTGGCAGTGCAAACATTCTCGTATGTCTCCATTAATTGTGAGCTGTGTGCTGCTTTCATGCCGAGTCAGTAGGATTAGAGATTAAAATACTACCTCAGCCTTGTTTCTGTCCCTTACTCAATGATAATGAAGTCCTGATAAGAAACTGAGGTGGAAATTTGTTAGTGTATTGGAAAGTTTCTCATTTCTTCTCCTTTCTCCCCTCTGCGTGGTAGGAGACCTCCTTCTCAGTTAGTGAGATATCTATTATCTTTCCTCCTCTGGCCCTCAGTGACACATTTCCTGTGTGCCACTACACTTGCTGTGGTCTTGTGATGCCATAAGCATTTAACAGTAGGTAATTAACCTTGTTTCCTGGTCTGAATAAAAAATTCTGACTGCACACTTTCTAAAAATCAATGTCATTAATCCAGTAAAAACATGTGTCAGCAGCCTTCATCTTGATTTAAACCAGGTGAATATATATATGTAGGTAATAAATATATTACTTTACTTAAAATTAATTAATAAGGGTTAATCTCCAGAGAACAGGCTTCACAACTGAAAATGTAAAGGATGAGAGGGTCTTAACTGCCTACATCCATTTTCACATATGACCTCGCTACTACTGCTTACAATAGGCCAGAAAGCTATCCCACCTTTAATCTAGACCCTCCAAAAAAGGGAGAATGTCGTTTCTCCTTCAAATTTGAAGGCCACAAAATTTAAGATCAAAAAGATGATGATGATGATGATGATTTTCAATTGACAGTCCAATATATCTGTAAGGCAAAGTCTTCTGCTACTTCAAACCCACAATTTCGATTTCCTTGTTTATTTAAATTTAGAAGCACTGCCTGAATTCTTTAGCACATTTCTACTTTAAATGTTTTAATTTTTACTAAAATTCTTGAGTTAATTTATGGCTAAGGTTGCCTGAGCTTTTAAGAAAATTGCTTTAGTTATGTATAATGTATTCAGACTGTCACCATTGAGACTGAAATCTCCCATGTCCAGAGTTTTCTTGAAGAAAGTGCTTTCAAAAACTCTTCTAGCACATTTCAGCTTTTAATATCATTATTAGACTAAAATTAAGAAAGGCACAACATCTCAACTACTTGAAAATAATATTTAGAGTCATTTTGTAGAAGTTTCTTAGCACTTGCTGGTCAGCACTTGAAACTTGGCAAGAGATGTGGCCCATTCCAGTGATGTGTCTGCTGCTGTTGTGTGAATAATTGCCTAAATGTGGACAGTTCCATTAAAATCTAATTTATTTTCATTCTAAAACTTGATTGTGATCATTTGCTCTGTGGTAATTACTGAATCATTGCTCTCATAAATTTAGATCATAAAATATTTGCCGTGGTTTTAACTAAACTGCTTAGTAACAAGAAATCCACACATTGTATATCTACCTCCCAAGTGGCATTTGTCAGAAACAGATTTTGAAAATGCCTGAACACTGTGTGCAACATTATCCACCTGGCAAATAAACGAAAGTCCCCTGCGGCAGATGATTTGATAGAAGCTGAAAAAGCATTTGACTGAACAGAATGGGACTATTCAGTTCATACTTAAAACTTGTTTGTGCTCAGTATCTCGGTTGCTAATCTGGCTTCTCAGTTGTACTCTCACTTTCGCATCTGCAAAAGGCCCGGTCCTGGCCATCTACAAAATCCCTCGACAAGGCTGTCTCTCATGTCTCTTTAGCAGTCTTCCTTCTTCCTGAATGACCAATACTAGCTGCTGCCAAAGAGCTAAAGATGTCATTTGGCTGAAGTGGGGTGGTTCTCAAGTCACCCCGGTGTACAAGCGATACACTGCTGTTCCTTCAGAAGCAGAATCGCCAACAGGAATGTAGGGCAGTATCTCATACTTCTCCACAATTTTTTGTATGCAAGGTTATGATCCAGCTTAAAAACTTGGAGAGCACCAAAGGTACAGTTTTCGAAAGCACCCAAGTAACTTAGTGCACAAAGTCACCTTGAAATTCAAGGCACAAGGTGCTTCTGAAAATCTCTCCTGTAATTAAGAGATAACCACTGTCATTATTCTTTCATCAAAAGTGTGTTATAAATCTGTTCCATGCACATAAAATAATCATAAGAAATTAATTTGTTTTAACATGTGCCAAGTAATGACTGTACTGTTCCTAATAAGCAGACTAATGTAATATCTGAAAATAAGGTAAAGCAGAAGATGGGTTTTAAAAATGTATCTTTCAACATTTAAGAGGTCTGCACAGCTGTTTTCTGGTAGATATTTGCTTTCTAAGCTTTATGTTTATGTGAAAGATGTTCCAAAAAAATGGAAATTTAGATTTTTTTTTTCTGCAACTATTGAAAAACCCCCAGAATAAATCCACAACCAAATTTTATCTGAAGTCCATTGGACTATTCATGCTTAAAATTAGCTGGGACACTAAGGAAGGACAGCACTTTAAGGGAGTATTTTTTAGAGACGCCTGTGAAGCTTTTGAGTAGGGCAGCATAGGAAGAAGGAGAGGAAGAGGAAAATTTTGCAAAATAGGTCCCAGCATGAACCCAGCATGGTTCTTAAACTGTACCAGCTGTTTGCAGGACGCACCTGTAGGCCTAAATTTGACTGGATATATTTTTTAAAGAGCTCAGCTAATAACAGGGGGTGATGGCATCAGAAGGACAAAAGCCAGTTAGAAAGCAAAGCCTTCCTGTTTAAAAATAAATAAATAAATAAAACAAATAAAGAAAAGCTAAACAGGGATACAAAGATTTTCAAAGGACGTGAAAAGCAAGTCTTTGTGAAGTATCATTTCCTCTTTAAAAAGAAGGAGAGAAATTTAGGCTGTGTTTCAAACTCCAGGTTTAAATATAGCCCTTATGATGATGCCCATGTATAACCATGAACCCAGCATAATATTATAAAGAATTAATACCTTTTTTATGGATGTGTTTATGTTCTCGTAAAGTCTGTAGGACTGTTTCAAATTCTATACAAAAGATCACATTCAACACAAGTCCTGTGCATCAGTGAAGGTGAATGACTTATGGTTAAGGAAGGATTTTGTATAGGGAAAGCAGAATTAGAAATGAGTGCTTTTCTAGGCTTTGTTCACCCTACCTACCAAAAAAGAATTTTATATATTAGTTGTAAAGCAGATGTTTTTGACGCAATCTAATACTACAACTGAATTTCAGAGAGAAAATCACCATACTCAGTTATCCCATTGATTCATGAGTAAATAACCTTTGTTTTCTGATTATGAAAGTTTCTAGAAGTCTTAAAACTTATGTACATGGATAGAACTTGCGATATCCATCACAGATACAGAGACCAGGAATTTGTTCTGATTTCCCCATTTTCATTTTGAAAACTTTAAAAATTTTCTTCCCATGTAAATTCTTCCAATTGAGTAAATTAATTTCCTTCTAAAATAGCTTTTTAACTTGTGGTATGATTTTTACCATGGCAAGTATTCTATACGTAGCATAAATGAAAAATACAGGTTGCAGTTCTACTGATGACATAACTGTTGCCTGATTTGTTACAATTTCCCTGGAAAATCTTGCATTTCTAGTCTTGTAGTTCATCATATTATGTGATTCATATGAATTGTGTGTGTAATCTTTTCTAATCTCCCTACTGGGCTGTACTAAATTATGCATTTCAGTGTCCTGTGCTTCACAGGGTGTTCTATCCATTTTATTTGACTGTTACTTGGTTGCCTTTCCCAGAAATTCCACTTTCCTGGATTCCCCTCTCCCAGGTCTGCCTCCCTGCCTGTGCAGTTACTAGGGAACAACAACAGCCACAGCCTGTGGTGTACATTTAATATTTGGCATTGGCTTTTGTACCTTTTACAAACTTTAATTTATGATGGGGGAAATTTTAACTTATTTGAGTTTTGCCATGAGTTCTCGTTAATTAGCAGAGGACCAAAAGCAAGGAAGAGGAGCAGTTAAGGAAAGCTGTGGGACTGGCTTCTACTTTTGTCTTTTCCATACTCATTTGTTGCCTGCTGCAGTTTTTTTTTCTTTTTAAAAAAATTATGATATGGTCAACATCAAGAACATTTTCTCATGAAAGATCAGCTTTCAATATCAAGTAGTTACAGAAAAATCAGTACTGCCTATTAAATACCCAGTCGTACTCAGAAATTTATCTTCATTCATAAATTCTGTTTACTCTAGGTTTTCAATTCTTCTTTTAAAGAGAAAGAAACAGCCCTGTAAATGAAAAACAGGTGGGGAAATACCTACACTACTGTCAGGCTCCTGTGGCTGAGTATGAGGGTGGCAAGAGAAAGCTCTGCATCTTTATTCTTGCTGAACATCTTTGCTTATTTATAGTACAAAAAGAATTCAAGAATTCTTTTTTTTCTTAATATCACCATGTTTACAGTACTAGTCCATGGAAAGATTTACGGGCTTGTGCCATGGCTGATTCATATTTCTTTCTTTGTGGATGTTAGCTATGATTTATGTTTGTGTAAGCAGTTGGGATGCTTGGGAATTCTTCTGTGCTTCTTGGTTAGATTGAAGCAATTCCCAGTCCTGCTCAGCCTTTCACCAGAGAGTATCTCACATTCACCCAAGGCTTGCAGTTGACTTGGGGAATCTGGGAGACTGAAATATAATTTGTTTGATGAAGCGATGTTATTAAAGGAATGATTCCTGAAATGTGGGAGCTACTTCCCAGGCAGGTGCAGAGGACTGCATAAAGGTGCCACAGCCTGTTTTTTGTATTGTATCTCACTTTCCTTTGGCTTAGAAAAAAAGGTATTTGTGGCATGAAACTGAGGAAATCCTGAAGTTTGGGAAATAAGATAAGGCAGTGCAGAGACATCTGCTTTTGAAGTACAGGTGACAAAATACTTCTGAGACTTCAAAAGGGATCCAAATTCTGGTGTCTTAGAAGCTACCACTGAAAACTCTTTTCCTTGTTCTCAAAAGATGCAAGAAAGGAGAAGTTGTAACTCAGTGTTACAAAGGTTTTTACAAAACCTTGAAAATTATCTGTGGAGTTGCTATAAACAGCATAATGAATGAGTCAGAAATCATAGAATAGTTTGGGTTGGGAGGGACCTTTAAAGGCCATCTAGTGCAAACCCCCTGCCATGAGCAAGGACATCTTCACCCAATCAGGTTGCTCAGGGCCCCTCCCAACCTGACCTTGAATGTTTCCAGGGACAGAGCATCCACAGTTTCTCTGGATAACCCATTTAAGTGTCTCACACTTCACACTAAAGATTTTCTTCCTAATATCTAATCTAAACCTGCCCTCTTTCAGCTTGAAGCCATTTCCCCTTTGTCCTGTCACTACAGGCCTTTGTAAAAAGTGTGTCCCCATCTGTTTTAAAAGCCCCGTTCAAATACTGAAAGGCCTCAGTGAGGTCTCCCTGGAACCTTCTTTCTCCAGGTTGAACAACAGCCTGTCTATAGCAGAGGTGCTCCAGCCCTCTGGTCATCTTTGTGGCCTCCTCTGGACTCATTTTAACAGGTCTATGTCTTTTCTGTGCTGGGAACCCCAGTTCTGGCACTGATTGGACTCTATATTAAAGGTATCTTTAATTCATTGCTGCCCTTCAACACGTTCATTCACTCACTTTCCAGTTAGTCTTGGTGTTTATAGGTTGATACTATTGCCTTTAATACTACACAGAAGTTGGTTTATTACTAATAGGTCAAATTAAGTCTTTTGCATATATGAGGTGCAAATTACAGACACAGGGCATTTCTTGCACCGGTGTTTCCCAGCAGTTTTGAAAGCTCAGCCAGTCTTTCTGGAAGAGGAAATCAGTCATGCACCTTCATCTAGGACTGTGTTTTAACTTCCAATGGTAAGACCTGAACTGTGAACCCCAACTGCTGACTGAGAACAGGGGTTTGTGCATGTGCACGACCTCTTTATTTTTCGGTGGCCAAGGAATATGAACCTTATTTCCAGAAGAAACTAGAGTGTGCATAGACTGCTGAACAAAGTGCCAGATAAACATTTTTGGCTCCAAGTTCTTTTGAGCTCGAGTTCAGTAGATTATCTCTTGAAAGGCATACAGGCCTGCAGTAACAAAAAGGTGGATGAAATGAGAACTGTCAGAATCATTCCACCAAAAATGTGTGATCATGGCAACAATCAAAATAACTCATATGTTTACACAGTGTTAAAAGAACTTACTGTTTACTCTTCAAAAACATCTCCATTGCCACAGACCATTCCTCCATCATTGTGACTTAAAGGCATGTTTTTTGTCTCTCATTTTACAGCAAGCCAGAAAGCCCTATGATGTCCGAGATGTTATTGAGCAATATTCCCAGGGCCACCTCAACCTGATGGTGCGAATCAAGGAGCTACAGAGGAGGTACGTCAGTGAAGCCCAGTCTTGGTACCTGTAAACAGCAGCAGGAGGATGTTTGTAAATTGGGCAGTGATTGGGGCCTACAGATAAAAAACTGACAGGGTTAAAGGTGCCATATTGGCAGGACTGTGCGAAGTTAGCGAATATAAAATGGCGTTTGCGTAAAGTTTTCTTCTCACACAGGGAGGAAAAGGCAAAAAGCTTGAAAATCTGATGGTTGGGACTCACATGTATTACCTCAGTCCCTGCTAGCTGTGACTATAGACTGCAATCCCTGTATGTTAGGGGCTGTTTCATACCTGGAGAGTGCAATACTCTGACCTGCTCTGGTAGAATTGCACGTAGGAGCAAACTAAGAGATGACAGATGCAACAAGAAAGCTGCAGAAGAACAAGGAAAAGACAAATCAGTGCTGATCACGTGGAAGAGTGATGGGCATGGTAAAACTTAGCAGTGGTTAAAGAAGCTATAGAGCAATCTAAGTCAAATCCCATTTTGTTACTATATTTTTAATTTCAAGGTACTCTTGAGCTACTCTCAATAGAGCAACTGCTTCACTTACAGGACAAACCAGAGTTACTTGAACTTCACTTTGCTTGTTTGTGAAGAGGCCTCCCTGTTCCAGCTAGGGAGAGTGAAGAGGCTGGTTCAGACTGATAGAAAACAAAAATGTTTCTTTTTGTTTTATAGGTTGGACCAGTCCATAGGAAAGCCATCTCTTTTTATCTCTGTCTCAGGTAAGTCAGTACAAAGGATGTGTCTAAAATTAATCTGATGAACATATAATTAATGGAAAATACTTGTTAAAATACTTTTTCATTTTATTGCCAAATTTTTAAACAGTTCCAACTGGTTGTGCTCTGAAGATTAAGCGTTGGCAATAATATTTAGTCATCAACACTTTTAAATTAGGGGTGTTCTTATTTAGATTCTTAAAGCATGAACTTTCACTGAAGTTTTCAAAATGTTGGCTCTAGTCTTTCTGAGACTCACCATATTTTCAATAAATTGGTGCGGTAAGATTACAGAGTTCCTGTGAAATTGGTAATATTCACATAGATCTTTGATGGCTTTGAAAAGAGACTGGAAAAGGAGCACAAAGCACTAAGTTTGTGACAAGTCTGGCTAATGAAAACTCTCTCTTTATGTCTTTTTAAAATACATCTTTCTGTATGGTTTATAGTGGGGAAAAAAAAGATAAAATGTTACCAAATGGGTTATTCAAGTTGGCTGTAGAGTCCTTTGCATAGTGGCGGATTGTTTTTAAGTGGCAATTAAAACATTAACTAAATTGGGAACATTTTTGCTCTCCATGGTTAAAGCATAAAACTAAGATTAAAAATGCCTTAAACTCTGGGCTATTAAAAGCCCTGGCGTGGGCCAATGCTATAAAAAGAAACAGAAAACTGCTTTTAAGGAATGGATCTATCAGCCTGGTAAGGGTGTTCAGTTACACGGTGTTGGTGGGCTAGTTAAACACACCCTGTTGTGGTTTGCTGCTATTTTGTTATACCACCATATATTAATTTGAAAATGTTTCTTGTTCCACAGAGAAAAGCAAAGATCGAGGAAATAACACGATTGGTGCCAGGCTGAACAGAGTGGAGGACAAGGTAAGCCTCAGTTGAACAGGCAGTGAATGAGGACATGGTTTGTGACCGAACAGTGCTTGTTTCATAGGACGCGAAGGAAAATTCAACTTAAAATAGAGTTGAGTGCCTGGCTTTTCCAGGTGATGGAGCGTAAGTTTTGTCACAGATTGAATTTTTTGTTCTCGTCATTTTAACACAATACGAAAAAAGCCAGAATTTAATTGATTTCAGTCTCTTTGGGACTCGCTTGGGGTTTTTTATTTTTAATTGTATATATTACATATGTCTCATTGCTTTACTTCCTTCCTCCACAACAGATAAAAGGCTCTGTTCCTTTAATACCTCAGTATATTATGGTGCCTAAGATTTGCCTTTGATCGTTGCTCTGTTGTTTACATAAGTCCACCTACAATTCCTCAGAGAGGGAAATAGCAAACCTTGTTCCGTCCTGGTTTTCATTCCTTGTGATAAATGGAGTTTCTCCTTCCAAGTGATGTGAATCCAAAAAAATCAGACTTGTTCTATAATCACAAATTAACAGTTAAGTGCTTTGTAACCCTTTATTTCAATGCTGGCTATGCTTGAAAAAGTAGATGACAGGTAGAGGTTGTGTCATTGTTAAAAAATACAGGTTTGCCTATGCTTGTATTTAAGAAAGAAAGGAAGAGTTAAGAAGAACAGTTTGAATCTTTTACTGATCTCTTAGAATGATTTGGTGAGGGAGTGAAAGCATTGCTTTCCTTTAAGATTATTTCAGTCATGTATCTGACCTGTTCATTCGTTATTAAGGATTGAAGCTTTTTCCTGAGGAAAAGAACTTTCTGAGTGTTTCTTCCACTACTGGAAAATGTGGTAGCCTCATGAAAGTTTTGTTCTGAAGAAACGTCCAGCAAATATTCTGCAAACTAAAAGAGGTGTGAGCAATACATCCCAAGGGATACAAACTAGCACCCTGATCTGTATTGATTCACTGGTGGCATGCCCATTTCTTACACATTTCTCCTTGAATACTTTAATAAACTTGAATGATAGTAGTCAGGGCTGCACTTCAGTCTCCTGGAAATAATGGTGTTTTAAAGGAAACAGGTTTCTTTTGGTGTATGGGGGGACACACAGGAAGACTGAAGTAGAAGAGAGGAAGGTAGAGTGCATTTAGCACAAAAAAGAATCACTGTGCAGTGCTCCCTCACATCTGTGGTTAATATGTGTTCTTACACATGGAAGCCCTTTCCGGAAAGTTTGGATTACATTTATTTATTTTCTCTCCATAATGTCAACTAAAAGTGTGGAACACTAGAAAATGTCTTGTGACTTGTGACAAAGAGCAATGACTTTTCAGTGTGGACAAATAATTCTCAAATGGCAGCTAAAGCAGCTTCTCAGTGCTGTTTGTAAAATCTCCAGCGAGCCTGGGAAAGCCTTGGTGTTGCACTGGCTCAGAGATAAGCTGTTTGGGGGTTATTAATTACTCTTTTTTACATCCTTACAAATAAGTACACCGTGAATTTATAGTGACTGGGTTTTTATGTCTTGTAATGGGACTGTAAAACACTCCCTGTATAATTTTAGTATAGCTGGGTTAAATTTTAGCCTTGTTTTAAGTAACAGACCCTTCTTTCTTTGCAGTTGCATGAGGTCATCTGTGGTTTCAGAGCTGTATGTTATCTGCCCTATACAGCTAGTCCTATCTGCAGGAATTTTATCTGAAAGTAGCTGAAAGGCTAAAAATAGAGGATTTCAGTTGGACTCAGCAAACAGTGGTTAACATAAAAACACACTGGCAATGCTAGAATCACATTTTTGCTGCAGCTGTAGATGGTGGCCAAAGCTAATTTTTTGGTATTTTTGGTCTCAGAGATTGGCCCTCTCTTTCCTATAAAGTACATGGTGTTTGGTATGCTTTCAACATACAGTTAAATCCTTCCTGAGCAAAGCACTGTATTAAGGATATCAGGTGGTTTTTAAGGTGACAAAATATTTTAAACAGTTTCATCTCATTCAGTTTGGGAATTAGTTTTCAGTCTTGGACTTCAGGAGGAGAGATTTTCAGTGCTGTGGGCTAGCGCCAGCATCTGAACACCTCTTGTGCAACTGAAAAAATCTCCTGTAAGTCAGAGGAGGAATTATGATTCTTTATGGCAAAAGCCTGAATTTTCAAGTATTGACATCAGCAAAATGTTGTGATTTCTTCTGTAAATTTAGGAGCATGCTCATTTAAGGGAGAGGGAGTCCTGTAGTATGTTCGTCTTGTGCACTGAGAGAAACTTTGACCTTGCGATTTATGCAGTTTGTGATCCTGAACCTAAAGGTTGTTTCCTAACAGGCAAAAGCCAAAGGGATGAATCACATTTGCAAGAACCTTCCTGCAGATTCCTTCCTGCTGAATGTTGTAATTTTGGCAAGACACTGAAAAGGTGGTTTTGTGGATGTAACTAGAAACTGCACAGCCTGATAGGCCGTCATGAAAAGAAATCACGATCCAACATGTAATCGCAGCATATTTTGACTTTGCCATTGTTCTCTGTTGCTTACCAAGCTGAGGGTGGCAAATGCTGTGCTCTCCTGAAGGTGTCTTGCCATGCTGGGTGCAGGGGGCTGCCCACAGCCCATTCTGCTGGGCCACCAGCCAGCTGTGGTCCAGTGGGAATGTAACAGCAGGAGTGCAGATCCCAGGCGGGGCTCACACACCCTGCCAAGTGCCAATGGTCCAAGAGTGTGCGTGTAGATACCTCAGGGAATGTTGTTGAGCAGGATTACGGCAGCAAATCGATTTATTTGCGGTGACCAGCCTTCTCTTTTTATCCTTGAAACATCTGTGAGTGGCTATTCAGCCTCCCCTCGAGGAACCTGGCCACAGCTGGCTTGCTACCAAGCTCAAAATCAAAAACAGTTTTTCCAGATGGGCCCAGCTGTGTGTGCACAGTGCCCTTCCTCCTCACACAGCACTCCTCATCCTCACGCCGCAAGTGCTGCCTGCCAGGGGCTTAATGCTGGGTGTGCCCAGCAGCTCCAGCCAGGAGCAAGCCCACAGCGCACTTGGGAAATTCTGTGTCCTGCAGCTCCTATTTTCTTTTCACTGCACTAATTTCAGCTTGGCTATAAATGACTGCAAGGCTAGCTTTTTAATTTTCACATTAATCTGTTCTTTTTCAGCCTTTTGCCAACCATTAATTTAGCTATAACAGGCACAGTTTGCACTTCTCAGGTAATCAGCCAGGCTTGCTGCTTGGCTGCCCTAAGGAAATTCGGTCTTAAATATGGGCACTGCACAAAATCATCTAGAATATGCAGTGAAGGCTAAAAGTGGCCAGTCCCTGGACTCTCCCTGTTGTCCCTACAAACCAGACTGCCCCAGACATCTGTAGGTCCTGCCTGTGGACCTCCCAGAGCAGAATAACACAACACAGATTTACAAAAAAATGTTAAAAACTGTTCTGAGCAGAAGACATTATGCTCTCTTTCTGTTATTTTAAAATTAGGACTTAACCTTCTGCAATGATTTGAACACTTTAAAGTTTGCCTTTTAAGAATGTTTACAGCAATCCAAAACAGTTTTCTGGGCATCCCTTCTTATATACTCAGAATTAGTCCTGTATCTGTCAGTAAGTACAGTAGAAATATCAGGATTGCCAAGGTTGTAACTAAAATCTTATAACAGTCTTTTTCAGTTACGTGAAACTTTGGGAGTTATGCTACCTGTTGCTAAATTTCGAATTGTAGAGATTTAAATGGAGATTTCTAGTTGTACAGAAGATTTGTGGTAGTGAGACATGTGACACCTTTTAATGTGAATCAAACAGTTCTGCAAGACAGTTTTAATTACTTATACAGATTTATACACATTTTGCATGCTTACAGCTGAGAAGGTGAACCCTTATTTTCTAACCAGTGCTAACCCAGAGAGCAACGTAGAGATCGTTGCATTTTTTCAGATTTACTTGGAAAGCAGATAGCACCACTTTTAAAATCAATTAAAAACAAATGTTTTACATGAAAACACTTAACCTAAAATAGGTGCTGCTGTGCTTGTTGAGTTGACTAGTGGAAATCTGAAGTGATCTTGGAAACCAAAGCTGGAAGGCAGTGTGCTTCTCACAGGCCTTTTGAGTTCTGGTTATGCTGATTTGGTTTTCTGTCTTCCGTCTACCATGTCTGTGAAGGCTAAACGTATAGAGGTCAGTTAAATTGTAAGGATATGATAAATACTGGAGACATTTTTTGCGGTGAGTGCTGACTATGTAACTTTTAAAGAGAAGTAAGTGCAAAGGCTTGTTTGAGGTGGCTTTCAAAAAGTGATGAAGACTGTATCTTACAGCATTTATATATATGGTATGACATTTTCTTCCAGCTAAATAATTTTCTGTAATTGTTTCACCAGAGCATTTATGTTACCCATACATGTGTTAGCAAGCAGTTTACTGGAACCATGTTGAAAACAGTTCCAATGAACAGAACGACCATTGATAAGTCTAGGTCCAGTTTCTGACTTGATTCTTGCTCTTTTCCACTCTTGCTTTCTAATCAACTAACAGTTCCCTGTTGCAGAAGGTTTCACATCTGATTTATCTTGTTGATTTCCTTAAAAATATATGAACTTGAGCTATACATTGCAGAGGAATCTCACTGTAATGTGAATAAATCTGCTATTTTATTGTATCATAAGGCAAATGGTAATCATGCCGTTTCTAATAATGAAGTCCTGGCCCATCCAGTGCAGAAAAGTTTAGGACATGCTGCAGAGACCATTGAAGGTGATAGGTGATTCCTTTGACCCGAGGAGCCAACATTTTAGTTTTCCCTTATTGTGGTAGGCAGAAGTATTAAGATGTATTAAAGTTGTGTGCCTTTGAGAGGACTTCTTCTTTTGGTTGTTGTGACATAGTTTTGCTCAGCACCATGGAAATGTTACTTTTATGACAGCATTTCTGTCGTAAATGAAAATATAGATCTGTACCTATTTATGTCTCGTTATTTGATGCTCCATATTTACAATCCTACCAGCACACATTAGATAGTTTAACCTTTTACTTAGAAAAGTGTTATCTCATCTACATCTTCCCGAGTTCAAAAATACCAAGTTTCATGTTGACATGAAACTGTTCATCTAAAATAATTCTTCGTGTGTGGCCAGTTTTCCAATTTCATGTGAAACAACTGCATTATCTAACACAGGATCAAACCTTGGTGGGTTTTTCCTCTGTTTTTAGTGTCATTCTGTAGCCTGGGAACAGTTACCGTGCTTCCTAGGGTAGCAGAGCAATTAGTATAAACTTCAGAAAAGCCCTTGACTGATGATGCCCTTGTTGCACATTTTGGCTTTATTTTTAATTGGCTATAAATTGATTAATTGAATTTAATTGAATAGATATTGATGGTAAAAGACTGACAAAGAACCCCACATTCTGGCCAGTGCTGGAAAGCAAGGGTGAAACCATCACTTGGAGAGATGGCTTTAGAAAGTGTCTGGCATGAAAATATTCAGCACTTTGCAGGCTGAACATGCATTAGGCATTTCAGGTGTTGAATATTGGCAGCTTCTGCAGTAGGTCTGTGAGGATTTGCCTTCCCAATACTGAGAAACAGAACTGTGGGTTCTGTGTAAAAGCTGGGGGTTTGGCTGGAAATCTTAAAAGATACGTGAAATCAATAAAAATCATAACAAACACCACCAAGCAGTTACTCATCTTGTATGTAGTTCTTGCAATAATGCAGAAGTAATAACCTGGGGGATGTGGAGGAATATTGAGGCATATGGAAGATTAAGTATCCCTATTAATTTAATCCTGAGTCTTTTTCCAGATGCCGAAGTACAAGCATACGGAAGCAATTTCCGTGCTGAACTTTGTGATGGAGGATGCCCATTTTCTGTAAATTGGACTACAGCTAAGCACATCCTTCAACTATCTGGGTCATTAGACAGCCTTACCGTTTTAATAGCTTTTCTCTCACCAATCTGATAATATTTCAGTAGATAAACAATAAAAAACTACAGATTTCTGTGTCCGGTGTCCTATACTTCCCATCTTGCCAGCTACAGTAAAATAAAATTATCAGGCATCCACGGTAAAAAATGAAAACAAAAAATAATTACTTGTTGGATTCACTGCTGCCAGAAGCTTCAGTAGCTAGACTAGAAACAAACTGAGAGAGAGATTAGGCGAAGCCATGGAGAAAGGCTCACTTGAGGGTTATTAAACAGGATGTCTGTATGTAAACTCCAGTTCAGCAAGTACTTTAAACAGTAGTCGGTGATGAGTTGGTAAAAAAAAAAAGGAAAACTATGATTTTATGCATATGTACTTTCTTACACTTTTTTTTAAGACTCTGCTACAAGCCTTGCACAAGGTAACTGGGGCAGAGAAACTTGTTCAATATACCCTTTTTACACTAGGGTTTCTGCACAGCTGCTTGCTACTGGATTTGGTCCCCCACACAGCCTCATGGAACATTGCTGTGCCGTGCCTTGGATCTGATCTGTTTACAAAGGCCGTGTAAGCAGCCCCCTGTGCCTGTCTAGAGAACATCCATGGGAGTGTTGGCAGAGCCATACCTTGAGGACTGCAAGGTCTTTGGAGTGGCCTTCACCTGCATCCATTTGTTAGCACTAATTTTATCTGTTTAAATATCATTAGATCCTATCGCTGCCAATCAGTTTTTGCATAAATTTTGTAATTGTTTAATATATACTACGTTAAGTGCTATCTATAACCTGTAGGAGAGTTTCTAGGTGCAGTAGCTTAGGTGTAGTTACCTGGCCTACAGAGCAGTGTTAACAAGCACTTGTGGTGTTTTGTGGTCTGTTTCTGAAGTGTCAGCTCTTGGATCATAGTAAATGGGATTACATTTAAAAAAAAACCGCTAGTATTGAACATAAATCCACAGATAGTGAGAATACTGCAGTTCATTGGCTTATTTACAGGAAACAAGAGTGTACACTTCTTCAGCACAGAAAAACGAAGTGATACAAAATATGATCTTTATTCTCAAGAAGACCGGCTGAAGGTAGTTCAAGCTAGCACACGGTGGCTACTCTAGTACTCAAAAGCAATGACTAATTAAGCTCTGGTGACTCATTTGCATGAGTCATCTGTGATACTCCTCTACAGATTTTATGAAGAGTAAAAAGGCAAAAAAAATGCTCCTAAAGAGAAGAATTCCTGTTTGACTGAGTTGTGATAGATTTTACTGCAAATTTCTAGTGTTTGTGGATGCAGACAGCAGTTGGGAATCATAATGCTGAGGACAGAGTGTAAACCTTTAAAAATTCAAAGTGTTACATATATATACATATATATATATATATATATATATATATATATATATATATCTCTACAATTCAAAGTGTTACGTATATATATGTATATAAATATAAAAACACTGGCAGTGGGTGTGTGCTTATGATCCACACAGATGTCTGCTTGCTTATTAAGAGCAGAAATCCCAGAGGACTTTTAGCTAACATGCAATATATCCTATAAAATCTAAGAATTTGGGGGGTGGGGAGGGGGGATTGGAGGAATTAAATAATGCCTTACCAGTTAACAATCTTTTAAACAATCTTCAGATTAGTTGCTGGTTTGGGAATCTGCTGGCAGTGTTTATATTTGAGTAGATGTGCAAGTGATGTAAGGTCTGCAAATGGGGATGACTCGATCTTTTATCAAACCACATAAAGCCTGTTTTGTCTGGCATTCAAAGATAAACCCAAGCAAGATTTGAAACGTAGCCTCCATCATTCTTGTGCAGAGACTGTTTACATTTGATGTGGAATGGAAATGCATGGTGCATATGCTGAGGGAGAATGTGGAACAGTTGTATGGACTAAATGCCCTGTAGAGCTCATCAGAGAAAAGGGATTTAAGTGAACAACACGTGTGCACAGCATGCTACACAGACAACTTTTATTTGTCTTTCTTATAGGTTAAAGGAAAAGAAATGACCGTAAGATCATCTCTGCTTTTTTTTGGGGGGAGGGAACGAGGTGTTGCAGATGAGCAACCAAAAAACAGTCCAACATAAATGGCAAGGTTTGGGTTTGATACACTAGGATGAACCTTTACTGAAATTAGATGCAACAAAGTTGAAATTGTTCCTTGTCAAAGATCTGTTTTTAGAGTGATCTCGCTGGAATTAAAATACTTTGTTTTCATTTGGAGTTGAGTATCAGGGAGGAGAAGTGGATGGAGCTGAAAAGACTCTATTCAGGCTGCAGTCTTTTCAGAGTTGGAATCTATTCAGCTCTTGGAAAAGTAAAGGGAGGTATACTCCCTTTCTTACACAATGTCCATACCTTCTGACACCCTATCTGCTCCTCCTGTTCCCCCCTCACCCCTCCCCACACTCAGCTAAAAATTGCAAACCAAAACTGGACCAGAAAGAGAAATAGGAGAAGAAGCTTTTGCTCTCTGACTCCTGCTTAGAGCTATGGGAGTCAGAGGGAAGATAAGAAGAAAAACAGGCAGTCAATGAAAGTAGAATATGAACACATGGTTCAAAATATACCTACCACTCCTAGGGCTCAGGAAACCAAAATGGCAAATATAGTTTCCTCAAATCCTTCTCTGTTCTTGTGTCCTACCTACTGGGGTTGTCACAAAACTACAACTCAACTTTCAACGAGAAAGTTAAGATCTGCTTGAGAAAAAAAAAAATCTATAAAAATCCAGAGCAAATACGATTACAACATCATCTTACATGTTTTCAAAGTATCCCACTGTTTCAGCAGTTAGCACAGGGCTGTGAACCCGTGTCACAGGCTCTCTTTCTGTCTCAAACTAAGTGATGCTCAGCTTGGTGGCTCCATCCAGCAGCCCCACCTGGCACAGTGTGATTGACCTTGTATGCCGTGGGTGTAACAGCCTGATTGGCTGCCTCCCTTTGGATGCACCTCTGTGGCAGCTTTGTTATTTCCATCATGGCGTGAAAGCTCCTGCTCTGACAGGTTAACCACACCAAATAAAGAAGGAAAGGGAGAAAGGAAAATATTGTTTCCCTCTTTTACAGCTAACGTGCAGGAAGTGACTTGCCTGAGGTATCACAGTGGCATCTGTGGCACAGCCAGGAATTCAGCTTAAGCCGTGTCTGGGACTTAACCACAGATCAGCATTCCTTTTTGTTGTTGTGTTTAAACACCCCTCTAGTTCTGAATAGTTATATTGGCCAGTGCAGGGTTCAACATAATCATAGCCCATTAATACTAAAACCATCCAGTACTTGAGAACAGCATATATAAACACATAAACCACACCAACCCAGCCAATATAAATGTACTGGGACTATTTTAGACAGTGCATTTTAAATCATCTAGAAATTAATCTACTAACATCATTTTGTAGGCCAGGAACCTAGGGGTGGAGAGAACTAAACATGCTTACATGACACAGAAACTGTCATACATATAGATAATTATCCTTGTAGTTTTGAAAGCTAAACAAATTATATTAAATGCTGTATTTTCACAGTCAAGCAGAGAGAAATATTCGAGTTCAAATATTCATGTAAATTTCTATTTTAAAAGTCTTGGATCCAACATTGCTCGCCATTGACCCTTCTGTGACATCTGTTAATCTTGGGTTTATTTCAGTTTCTTTCTCTCTCTTTTTTAAACAGATGACTCCACTTAAATCAACACTTGGTTTCCATTAGACAGATAGAAGGTGATTCACTTAGTAACATGTGCATCTTTATCTAGTTAAGTCCTAATAGCCTTAATATATCAAGGAAGCTGGTGTGATTAACAGCACTAAAGGCTTTGTCAGACACTTCACCTAATAAATACTGCCCTTTGTCCGGCTATAGAAAAAGAGTGAACAAATAGATTGTGTTTCCAAACTGAAAATGTGTACAGCCCTGTTAAGTATTCTAAAATTATCCCTGTAAAAATATATGTTGACAATAGGAGGTACATCTGCATCTCTGTCTGTGTTTGTACATGTCTGCCAATCCCAGTGTGCTTTGGCTCTTTGCCCAGCCTGGGCTGTCCTTTTTCTGCTTTATCATTTCTTGGTGCGGCCACCACTTTCCCTCCTGTTCATGTGCACTTTGGGCAGATTCTTTAGACAGTTCTTTGTCTCTGGTTGTCGTAGCTTATCTGTCCCGGGGTAGAGGGATGTGTGAGCATCAGTTGTGCCACTCTAGTTAATGTTGGCAACAGAGACATCTGACTTGGCTTGACTATCACGTAGGATAATCCTGCCAAATGAGGCAGTCAAAACAAAAACCCCAAGAGTAAAATATATTCAAAATGTTAACTTGAATGGACATGGGCTCCTTGCTTCATCATAGCTGAAGTTGTCTGGAAACTTTCCATTTGTGCCACCAGTGTCAGTGATTGCATGCTGGGGTTGTCAGGGTACTGAAGGAAGCCTTTATTCTGCTTGTGTCCCAAGTTTCTAGAGAGCTTCAACCAGAGGAGTTTTACAGCAGAACACCTTAGAAAGGAAATGGGCAAGGGGAAGTTTTGCTTCTTCTCATAAAGAGACTGGCTGAGCCATAATCATGGATCCTCTGCCTCTGTGTTTGCTCCATGTTACAGAAGGGAATTTTGGTCAAGCTTTGAGGTCAACCAGCCAGTCCCACAAAGATTTCACCATAATCTCTCAGCAGAATTTTGGTATCAGGAGTGGGGAGGAACACAGTGCCTTTTCACTGATGCAGAAGAGCTGTGGTTTCTGCTACAGCCCAGACTCTTCTGTACAACACAACGCCCTGCAGGCACATTGGCCTGGAGCCCAGGGATCCATCTAGCAGCATTTGGGTGGCCCTGCATCCACACGTGGCTTATTGGTGTGGGCATGATGCTCTGCAAACATCCAGCTGTTTCTGGATTTAGCATGGGCAGCACTGGCCCAGCTGTCTTTGCAGCACACTTTGGGCTGTAGCTGACTTGACACAATGCTCACAGTGGATGGGTCATTCAAAAGCTGCTCCAAGATAGCACTTGACAAAGCTGGTTTTGAATCCCAGCCTTCTGAATCTCTGTGTGGAGGAATTTATGAATCTCATGGCAGCTAGAAAAGAATTCAGTGGAAAGTGACTTCCTTTGCATAGAGAAAGGGGAGGAGGAGGATTATCAGTTAGTAGTGCTACACTTGAGGATGAAAAGGACAGTGATTCCTACAAACAAGGTCACCTTCATTTTGTTTTCTGTGCACTGGCGATACAGTTTCAGTAAAAAATCTGTTAAAGAACATCACACCAGACCTGAAACAAAATGAGAACTATTTTTGTTGGTGGTTTGGAGTGGGGTTTTTTGGTCATGATTAGTTGTGGTAAATGAAGAGAGCCCAGACTGATGCATTTTCTTTTGTCCAAGTCCAAACAAAACATTTCTTTTTTTCTCCAGTTTTTGTCCCTATTCAGTCCTGAGATAGCTACTGTAATAAAAACTGACCAAGGTAAGTGCTTCAGTGATTTTGATGGCTACAGGGTTGGCATCCTTTCTTTCCACTGCCACTGGAAGGGCTGTGAGATGGGAGTAGGAAAGCTGCAGCAGAAGATCAGTATTTCTGTATGGCATATATGAAGGTACAATTAAAGTAGGACACAAGCAGGTTCATTAGATACATCAGTGACTGCTACATTTATATTATTCAAAGAGCTACA
This sequence comes from Lycocorax pyrrhopterus obiensis, assembly GCA_014706295.1. Taxonomy (NCBI): domain Eukaryota; kingdom Metazoa; phylum Chordata; class Aves; order Passeriformes; family Paradisaeidae; genus Lycocorax; species Lycocorax pyrrhopterus. The sequence continues at coordinate 13,359,969 of JACSVZ010000007.1, read as the reverse complement.
TGTTAGAGGAGTGTAAAGTACACTGTGAAACAAAGCCCTAAAAACAACTGACCTAAATTTTGGTGCAGTGAAGTTCCCCATCTGTACCCTCCACACACCGTTCCTGAGAGAGGCTTATGCTGATCAATAACTGTGAAGCAAATGAGGGTTAGCCTCATAAGTGCAGCAGAAAAACTTAATAAAAAATGGATTGTTCTGTCTTCAGAGACACAGAGATGCACTCAGGGAGTTGAAGTCTTTGGGATCTATGGCCTCTTTGCAGTGCAGAAGCATCATAATGCAATGGAATTAATCCAGCTCTCACTTGATAATAATTCAAGTTAATTTTTCTCTCCAGCTGCCCTGTATCTCCCTCTAAGCTTTGACCTGTATTGTAACCTTAAAAAGGCATCTTCAAACATCTCAGCTCCAGCTCCTGAGTGAAGCCTGGGATGCTTATCTAGGCTGAAAGCTCTCAGAGCTCCAGCCTTTTCATGTGTGTAGATGGATTTTCATTGGTGCTGGGACTTTGGATATTATCAATGACAAACAATAAAACAGTATTCTAGAGCAGAAGATGTGTGTTATAGATGCATTGGCTTTTAAACATAAAATAAAACCAATGTAAGTACAGCAGTAATGAAACAAGTATTTTCTGTGATAGATAAATTGCTAATAGGTAGCTAGGAGAACTCTAAAAAGCAGTAAAGAACTTCAGAAACTGTCATAGAAAAATATGGATTCATTCAGTTTTGTAGTATGATTGTAGTGATGAGTTACTAGAGGTAAATTGTGTTAAATGTAAGTTCAGGAGAATATAATTGCTACATATACAGTACTGTATCAAAAATTATGTGTGATGTTTTGATCACTGTTTCTTCTGGAGGAAGTTATTGCTAACCTTGGAAAAGGCAGGCAGGTTACCTTTAAATTGAGAATCCTTCTGGGAAAAAACTCTTACAAGTATATTATTCATTCACAATAAAAGTGAGTATTTTGAGTAACTTAAGGGATGTCTGCAGAGTAGGTACATACTGGTCACACTCAGAAATGCTTTCATTTTAGGACGTGGGTGGAAAAGTGTAGGAACAGGACCAATATTTTAGTTAGCGAAGCATTAAGGAAACTCTTGGAAGAACATTGTACACATTAGTTTAAGGGACAGCTAGATATCTCTTTGAAATTATCTAAGAAAGTTAACACAAATTGATGGTTGTATGAAGGTAAGGGCAGAGACTGGTTTAATTAGAGATTTAGTTAAGGATGAAATTGTATTAGCTGAGCTGAGCTGGCAATTATCAGGCAATAACTTATGGAATGGGGATCTTCCCTCCTTCAGCTGCCCATGAGGCTGAGGGAGCTGGGCCCAGAGTGTGTCTCCTAGCTGTGCTGGTGAACACGTGTATTGGACCCTGTGACATCTCTGAACTTGCAGCAGCTTGAACCTTGATTCTAACCTGGATCCCACAGCAGCTGGAGGGCATTGTAAAAAACCCAACAACTGATGCCAACAAATAAAAAAATCCATTCCAGTTTCAAAAAAATTTGTCTGGGGAAGTGTCAGAGCACATCCAAAATCTCCCTGGGCGTTGTCCCAATCCTCAGCAATGCAGAAAGGGGAAGGTAACATGGAAAGCATTTGAGAGGGCTCTCTCTGGCAGGGTGATACATGTGCGTGTACATACAGACTCTTGCTTGCCTCTAGCAAACCTTGAGCTCAGGGAACTGCAAGCCTTTGTGACCCATTTTATGCCCAAAAGAAGCAGAAGTCCTTTTACAATGAGAAACTCCATTTTCTTCTCCTTTGCTGTAGAAAATCCCCCTCTCCATTGAACCCGAGAAATTTGCACTCCGTAGTAAATAATGAGGTTTAGTGTAAAAGGCTCGGTTTACTTCCTCCCCCCCTCCCAAGCTGTCTTTCATTTCTTCAGAGGTTTGTTTTGTACTCAAATGAAGCTGCGAGGTACACATTGAACAGGAATCAAAGTGGTGCTTTCATGGCAGTGCTGAAGCTAATCACTTGGCTTGCTGCTACAGGCATCTGCAGGCACCTTGAGCTGTGCTACAGTAGTGTGCTGGCTCTGGAGGCCCAGCTATTTTAAATCATAATAGTGACACAGTGTGCTTGCCTTCTTTCAAAGAGCCTGGGCAAGCCACGCTGAGTTGATTTTCTTGGCACGCTGTGTACCTATAATTTTGTCTTATGTTTTGTAATGTCGGTATCTGGGCACAGAATCAAAAAGCTCCACTGAATATATAAGGATTTTTTTTTTCAAAAGAAAAACACAACAACAAACACATTCTTTGTTTTTAGATTGATAATATTCCTTCCAACAGCTATAGATGTTTAAGAACAAAGAAAGTTACTGGGAAAAGAAAAAAAGGAGAAAGAAGCTTCGTGATTGTGGGGAATGTTTTGAGGCTTTTTTGGCAAGACTGTCCAGGTGTTTTGTTAGCAATTTTTTTCTACCATGGTTTTGGTTCTCTGGTAGTATGCTTAAATGACTTACATGGGTTACTCAGGACAGTGAGAAATAAATGATAACATTCCATGAAACACCTGGAAAGCCATGCATGTGCTCTGATGAGCTGACTTAGTCGAAGAGAATTGTCTAATGGTCACAGTTCATTCTGTGTTGATTTCCAATTTTTGTGCTGCTCAAGGAAGTAGAAGTAAGATAGGAGGATCTAGTTCTGTTACTCCCCACTTCACATCCCAACAGCCTGGTTTTCAGAGGTGCTGGCAGAAACTGTGGGGGCTCAGCATCACTGAAAAGTCAACCCCCACCTCTGCTCTGGAAAGGAATGTGATGCCTTATTGCCTGTACAGGGCTGGAGAGGCAGCTGCTTTTCACAGTGAGGATGTTGAGCACCTGAAAAGCTAAAACTACCCTTGCTAATCTCTATGAAAACAGGAAGAGTAGAGTTCAACAAGGTTCTCAAACAAGCTGTAATTTAGGATAATGGTGTAATTAACCTCATGATAATAGCATTAAATGGATAAGCATGGATGGGGCTCCATTCAAGTACAAACAGAAGACCCAACTTCAACTGCAAAGTAGCCAAGAGGGACCTTTCTGTTCCTGTTTCCTATTCATTGTATGAAATTGGTAAATGCTACCTACCTATGCTATTAGGGGTGAGGCTGAGGAAGAATACCTTCTGAATACAAACTAAAAAAGAGAGTGAGTCAGCTGTTACTGGCATTTTTTTGCTAGAGATCCATTACAAATGAGAGCTTTTTGTTCATGCATTTTTTTGGCCATCTCTAACTATTTCCTATGCATCAATAACCAACAACTCTTAAACGCAATATTGAAAAATGGCTGTGATCAAAAGTTTCCCTATTTTCTCAGTGATTTTTTTATTTCTCAACTCTGAGGAAAGGGCTTTTCCCTACCGTAGGAATGTTACCATCGGAATGTTGCACCCATTTTTTCTCTTCTTCGATTTTACCTTAAATTTGAGTATTTCCTGTGACTGCTCGTGCTCATGCTTTCCCTGAGTGTTCAGGTTTGACTGCTTCTGTTAAAGACTTTCTGAAGTTATCCTTGGTTACCAGAGGCAAGAAGAGGAGGATAGCTTGGTTTTGGTTCATGGTAGTCACTAGACCTAAAGTTGTTCCAAAAGTGTGTTTTGTGTCCAGACAAGAGGATTTGATTTCAGAAAATGAGTCTCTGTAGCTAGTTGTAGGGAGGCAGATTGGTTAAAGTTTACAACCTCTTTTTGTTTAGCCCCTGGAACAAGGCCATGGAGTCTCAAGTTTCCTGTATAAAGAGAGATCTGTACTCGGTCAGAAGGTAACCAGGCAAGGTACATGAAGGCTGCAGGGTGAATGGCTCTTTCAACAATGGAATCAGTTTGGGGTCTTTAAGATCCCAGCAGTGAGTTGTCTCAAGACAGTGTTGAGCAGGCAAAATTCATAAAACCCTCAGAGAGCCAAAATAACCACCCTTGAGAAAACAAAACAAAACTTCAGAAAATACTAAACACCAAAAAAATTCCCACAAATCTGATAATCCTTATGGAGTTCTCTGGCTCTCGGGAAATCAGAGGAGGTGAGAGCTACTCATGTCTTCATTTCCTTCCCAGTGAGTCCTGTGTGCTTTGGCTGTTCACATGCATACCCATGGAGAATGGTATCTCATGCAAAATATCTTGGTGCACTGTTGTTCTGGGAGCAAATGCACGACGCACCTTGAGTTTGAGGATTAGGAATCTTAAATAGTCATTCCTGCAAACAGAGGATTCACCTTGCTCCCTTCTTCCTGGCGCTGAAGGTGGCCCTATCCAATTAGTAAATCATATTCATACATTACTCCAGAGTTCTCAGGCAGAAAAAAAAAAGACAGGGAAGACAAGAAACAGGCTCTTGGAAATACTGAGTTCAAGTAACAACAGACTTGACAGCATTATGAGAGCTGCAGTAGTGAAGCTTTGTGTTTTTATAATCTCGTTTTCCTGATTCCATCAGATTAGTGAGGAAATGCATCTCTTGTTTGGTTTGCTCGTTTATCTGTTGGTGCACTGTAGCCTTTGCAGTAGCATGCTATTTGATTCTTTTCTTTTGCAGTAATTTGCAGAATAAATTCCATCACAAAGAAAAGAAAATGTTAGGAATCTGATTTTGACCATCTTTCCACATGGTTTAGGAAAGTTTGCAAATTGTCTCGATGTGTTTAAGTCCATCCTTGAATATCAGCAAGTTAACTCCACCAGCACAGTAGTCTAAACTTTGCCACTTTCAGTATGTAGCTTTAAAACATCAGAAAACTTCATGTTTAGAAACATCAGAAACAAACATTAGAAAACTGTACCTGAGCATCATATTTCTCAGAAAACATCACCAAAGCAATGATGGTTCATTTAGAAAACTTACGAAGGCCCCGGTATTTTTGGAGGATTCGTGGGACCTTGGTTTTGGTGAAACCATGAGGCTGAGGCCTGAATTAATTTCGTGCAGTCTTAGGCATGTTGAACCATAGCACTAACATCCCTTTCCAGGCAGCTGAGGAAGTCTTTATCCTCAAGGCAGCTTCTGCAGGGTAGGTGGGGTGAACCCAAGCCTGCTGCACTGTGCAGTGGGGAGCAGCGATTGCCGGGTGTCTGTGAGGTCCTGGCAGTTTTCTGCTCTTGCTCATATTACAAGTGGGTCCATTGTGAGCTGGATTTTTGCGGGGACCTCCATAGATGGTAGTTCTTGCAATGAAACTTTTCCAGAAGTAAGCATTTCTCGTGCTCTTTTCCCTCTCAGTCTCTGGTTTTCTAAAGGTACATCTGATAAAAAGCTGTTCAAATATTTGTCTTTAAACAAATGAGCTGCAGAAGTGCTCAACATCGGCGAGAGAGCACTGGGTTTTCCTGATATTGACTTGGTCCTGTTTTGTTGTGATTTTTATGGAATACTAATTAGTTTTTTTTGTTCTCTGCTTAAGATAAGCAAGAAATAGGTATAAAGTCTGGTTCACTAAGTGTGTGAGGTGATGCCAAGCGGTGTCAAATAGTCCGTTTCTGGCAACAATGGGCTGTTGTTCAGTATCCTCACGCAGGTTAACCACAGAGCTGCTCCTGAGAATCCTTCTGATTTATGATGACATTGTTGGCAGCAGCAGAAAGCCCTCTAGCAGTGCTTTCCACAGTGCTGTGTCAGCAGTTTCTTAGATATACACACACTTAATATACGTATTTATAGCAGGGAATTCTGGCCCAGTTCTAGAATTCATCCTGTTTTTCTTTGCACTTGAGTGATGTTTATTCAGCAGTAATGTATCTACGTACATCTCTGGTTGCAAATTTAGTGTCTATACAAATATCAAAACTGCTCTAGTCAGAACAGCCCTGGGAAATGAATGAAATTAATTATATTGATCCTGTGTTGCAAATGCCTTGCTAGGAGGAGTTCCCTGGGAGGGAAAGAGGCAAGGAATTCTGGTTCTGCATTGATACAACTTGTCTCAATAAAGCACATATAATGGTATTAGAGAAGCAGCTCTGAATTCACATATGCAATAACTATAATAAAATTATTTGTCATCAGAACAGAGCTTCTGCTATGTTTGAAAGACATGGCTTTTTCAAATTGAAGGAAAAAAGGGCTTTTCATCTACATATAGTAGAATTTGCATTAAAATGTTGGTGTCCTGTAGTATCATTCTTGATACTCTCTTTCTACCTTTCCCTCTGTTCTCCAGGAATTAAAGAAGCTCTCCCCTGCCTTGACTTGTATATAATTTGTCCTTCATCTGTTTCTTATTGCTGTTCTCTTCTTGGGCAAAAATCCTCAAAAAAACTACACAAATGTGGAACTCATGAGATTTGTGTCTTCAACCTTTATCTGAATGTTTTTGATGTTGGGTTTTCTTTTCTTCTAGTTTTGGTAGCCCTCCCCCCAGTCTTTGATTTGTCTAGAACAAGCTACTGTTTTTTCTGTTCTGAGGCAGTAACATCATGAAATGTTGCCAATATTGAACTACACACTGTATTAACACCAGTTCCTAGAAAGCAGCCTGTGGATTATGCTTGGGTCCAGTCGAGATCAGGAACAGTCGCGCAATTCAGGCTCTTAATCTTTTCTTCTAGCTCGTGAATGCATAAATAAAAAGAAGTCAAAGCACATAAACAGCTTCTTTATTTTTATGTTGGTACTTTATTGCATCTTGTAGGCAGTCAGTGCAGAGTGACCAGGTTAATGATAAATGATGCCCAACAGGACGGATAAATGCACATGCTCACAAGTGGGATGGAAAGTACTGGTGAGGCATTCCTGCTGTTGACAGAGATGTGTGGAAATAGCCAGGCTATATCCAGACTATGCCATGCTTAGCTCCAAATTCTTCCTTTGGGGACAAGTCCTACAGCATATCATGTGCAGGCACCATAGGCCTGACCTTTTCTTCCAATATGTCACTTCCTACTATGATGTTGTCCAGGATCTTAATAGACTTTTCAAGGAAATAATTTAATACCACCCATTGAAGAAGCATTTCCTTTTTAATTTTGCAAAGACTGTTGCAGTTAATATCTAGGCATGCCTAGATTTGGGGTTCTCTGTTTTTCCTAAAGAAATTCTTATAGGATATGAGTGACTAATAAAATTCTTTTGTTGGATAAGGAAAGTCCTTGATTGATTACCATGACTGATTATAATTCTGCCTTTCTGTTTGGATAAGGGTTTATTTTGAATAACTTGCTTGACACAGCAGCATTAGGAAAAACACTGAGTTCTTTCATGCTGTGGATTTATTCCTGGTCACAAAGTGCATTAAATGCAACTTAAAGGCTTCAGTAAAGAGAATACAGTAGCATTCTTATATAGATCTGTGATGCACCTCACTTGGAACACAACAGGAGCGGATGTAAACTGCATGGACTAGAGGGAATGAGGAAAATTTCTGCAATAAAGGTTGTGTTAAGAACTGGACTATCTCATTTGCAGAATTGATATATTTGGACAATAATGTGGCTGTGTATATCCTTAGATAGGGTAGAGAAAACAAAAAACAAAGAAAAATTCAAGCTGCATCTATAGTTTTGGCAGTGGATAAAGCAGGATCTGAAAAGTAAAATAATTTGCAGATTTAATGTCTTCTACTCTATAGTCTTCAATAATTTTTTCCCAGATTTTTTTCTGAAGCCTGTAAGTTGATCTCCTTTACTCTCTTCAGTCTTCACTCATGTTTATTATCTCACTTCCCTGCAGTTCTCAAGCTCACCTCAGCCATAACTTTTTTCCAGGTGCTTCCCACTCCAGTCTTTTTTCTCTTGTTTTTTTCTCTTGTTTACATTTGAATGGGAGGGTTTTTTTCTGCGTTGTCTGGGCTAAGTCAGGATTCATTGGCAGTGCTGGGAAAGACTCCTGCACTCACTTGTGTTGATCTCCGTCTTGGCATCACCCCCACCAACCCTGAATATCACACAAAGTGACAGTGCTGGGGTTTTGCTGCTTGGGAGAGTGGGCTAAATGACTGCTAAAGGATATTTGCTGCTGGCATCTCTGAAGTGGGAAGGTAAAATCTGTCATTTTCCGAACAGTAATACTGTGGATTTCACATAATTAGCAAGAAATCACATCCTTTGTCCAAAATCTTGTCTTATCAGAATTAAGTTTTCTGCTTCAGAAGATGGATGGCCAGAGTTATTCCTAAAAAGTCTTTTTTTTTTCATTTTTTTGGACAGAAATTCATTTTTTGTTGACATTGCTCTAAGAAAAGGCAATTAATTTGTCTGAGGTTTCAAAAAAAACTTTGATATTCAGCATTAAGGAAATCAGGCCCAAGGGTTGTACTTTGGCAGAACTACTGAAGAATTATCATCTCACAGGAAGCATGGGATAGACTATACAACTTCTAATGTATTTGTTACAACTTTTCTTATTATCTGAGAGAACATCTGACCCATTCTGCAATCTTAAATGTACATTTTGATGATGATTATAAAACCTTTTACAATTAAGCACACGTCAAATGCTAACTGAATGAGGAAATGTAATGCCCTCTTAAGGCTTTGATTTTATGAGCATAGAAAGTGAGTTTTCTTGTCTGTCTTTTAAGTCCTGTAATATTTTCTTCTTTCATAAATGCACTGTTGGTGAGGTGATATTATTTATCGGTGAACAAGCAATTTGCTACACTGGGTAAACAGGGGTGTAATTCCAGGAAAGCTCAAAAATTAGCAAGTTTTAGTGAAATGAAAGAACAGTTCTCTACTAAGAGTGTTTGTGTGCATATACATTTCTATCTAAGTGTGAATTTGTTTTGGGTAGGAAAAATAAATAAGTAAGTAAATAAATACAGCTGTGAGTCCCTTGAATCTGTCCTGGTCCTCTTGGACTATGTCAGACAGCACATCTCTGTCCTAAGCACAACAAACTCTCTGCCAGGGTCCCTGTGCCTGCTTGTAATCAGCCAGACAGCATCTGCAGAGGAGGGTGAGCTACAGTGCAAATTAAAAAGCAAAGGGGAAGCCAGGACATAAAAGAGATAAAGGCAGACTTGCCGTGAGCTACTGTTGTGGGCACTTTTACAACAATTCAGCTGAGTAAAATTGTCAGGCCCTTTCCCCAGTATTCATAGAATCCCAGAATGGGTGAGGTTGGAAGGGACCACAGAGGGTCATCTGGCCCAACCTCCCAGCTCAAGCATGGTCATTCCAGAGCACATGGCACAGGATTGCACCCAGACTGCTCTTGAGTATCTCCAGTGAGGGAGATTCCACAACTTCTCTGGGCAGCCTGTTCCAGTGCTTGATCACCTGCCCCTTCATCCAGGTCATTGATGAATAAGTTAAACAAGACTGGACCAGTATTGAACCTTGGAGGACACCAGTAGTGACAGGCCTCCAACTAGACCCTGTGCCATTGATTCCAACCCTCTGGAATTAAGGATGATACAATGCACTGGTGCTTAAGAATCAGTCAGCTGTTTTTAAGATGGTTTTCACTCTAACTTCTCATGTGTAAGTCTCATTAATCTCAATATGACTACAGGCAGGCTCAATAAGAAGGCAGTGAGTTTCTGGAACTGGCTCTGAAAATCACCAAGAACTGGACAGCAATAGCTGTATTTAACCCTTAATCTAATGGAGAGATGCTCTTCTTTACATACTTCCCTGAAACATGAAAAAAAATAAAATGCACGTGAATGGCAAAACTTAACAAAGGTAGAGAGTGGACATCAGGATAATGCAACAGAGTTGCTTGGCTTTTGCTTACAAGTCTGGCCGAAGCACAAGTGAACAATTACACACCTGTTTATTTACGCTGCTTTAACCCACCGGACTCCGCTGGCCTTCACTGCAGCAGGTTGCTTTCTCTGGAATTGCTAGCTTAAGGGGAAGGACATTTCAGGGTTATTTGCTCATTTTAAAAACATTTTGTTTGAAAGAGACTATTCCCAAATTGAATGTTGCACACTTGGCTTTAATTCATCAAGGTACTTAAGGATGTGCCATGTGTAAGTATAAATGATTACTGTCCACTTCAGATGGAAGTTCTCTTGTTTCAGATTTATGCTCTGCTTGAGTAGCTTGTTGAACAAAGCTCCTCATTTGTAGTTAGTTTTGGTTTTATTTTTTTCCTAACTTTAAAAACAACTCTGACCTTACTGTTTTAGAAAAGCTTACAGCTTTTACATGGAGAGTGGAATCACAACTGCTGTGGCCTTTTGTCCCTGTATGTATAAATCCTGCTTAGCGTGTGAAAGCAGAGGACCCTAACCACATGCCCTAAAATCCATGGATGTCTAGAAATTTTTAACTTTCTTATCTCTGGTGATAAGGACCAGACAATTTGCCAGGACAAAAACTTCGGATTCCCAAAGATCAGGTCACTGCAATGAAATCAGGGCTAAACAACTTCACTTTATGTGCCAGTGCATTATGTCTTATAGTGTTGACTGGTGAACAGCAGTAGTCTCCTGTGTCCCATTCATTTATGTAGGACTCATGAGATTTCCTGCCAGGCCTTTACTCCTTTTCACCAATCAGCACTGTTGTATAGGATTTAGGAAGTCACTGATAAATCTCACATGTCAGTACAGATTAATGAGAATGGGGTATGATTAAAGTTGGAAGTGCTTTTGAGATGTCTGCAAGGTACGTCCATGTGTAATTTTTCTCTTATTTTGTGTAATGAAAAAGTTTTGTCACATTCAAGTCTTAGGACCAGATCCCTTATGATGAAAATAATTGTGAAGTCTGCTTAGAAAGAAATCCATTACAAAAATAAGAAAGTCACTTTTTTGGGGTGTGTAAACTATAGAGTAATATGAATTTTAGGCATCAGGATGGTGCTGTAAGGTCTTCCTGGAGCCTTTTCTTCTCCAGGCTGAACAGCCCCAGGTCTCTCAGCCTGTCTTCACAGGGGAGGTGCTTCAGCCCTCTGATCAACTCAGTGGCTTCCCTCTGGACCTGCTCCGAGAGGTCCACGTCATTCTTGTCTTGGAGGCCCCAGAGCTGGATGCAGCACTCCAGATGAGGTCCCAGAAGAATGAAGTAGAGGGACAAAATCACCTCCCTTGACCTGCTGGCCACAATTCTTTGGATACAGCCCAGGATATAGCTGGCATTCTGGGCTGCAACCATGCACTGCTGGGTCGTATTGAGCTTTTTATCCACCAGTACCCCCAAGTCTTTTTCCCCAGAGCTTGTCTCGATCCATTCTCCACCCAGCCTGTATTTGAGCTTGAGGTTGTCCCAATCCAGGTGCATCAAATTCATGGAAGTGTTGTAGAATTAAGTTGTTTGGTTATGTGCAAACAGTGTAAGTTTACAAAAACTATGGGGGGAAAACAACTAATGCGCTAAATTATTGTGAACTTTACATTTGAACACTGAAAGTCTTTCATTTAAAATGAAATCCCTATTTTACTGAAAATATGGGGTTCCTTCAGCAGCTTCTTCCAAAAGGTACAACCCACAAAGACTTGAAATATTAAAAATTGAAAACAATAATAATTACAGACATGAAATGGGAAATTCTGTATTTAATGTGATTATATCAATATTTGTCACTTCCTCCTAAGCCAACCATGACATCTCTTTCCATTGTTTTCCAATGAAAGCACTCATCTCTGTGCTTGCACGTAATCTGGCATTTCTCCCATCTGTTCTCTGGATAGTGAGTTGGTTTTGGTTTTTTTTCTAAATGTAGTAATTCCTTGTCCATCAAAAATAGTTTTGTTAAATACATACTGAGTAGGAGCTATGATGCTCAGTATTTTCCACTGAATATTATTACATTAACATTTTCATAGCTCAACCTCTGATCTTTTATGGCTGTCATAGAGTCAAAAGAGAAAGATGGGAGAAAAAGTACAGCTAATTTACTAACTGCTGACAAAGTCTCCAGATATGCAGAGAATGGGAGTTGCTTCAGGAAGGGAGAATTTCCATTTTTACAGGGTGTTTCCAAGGGCACTGTTTCTGCTGTCTTCCCCTTCCCGTAGTCACTTTGATTTAAAGGAGCTTAAGTATATCCATGATTGCTTTGAGCCCTACTTCAGTTCACATCAAAGTGTGTAGAAAAACTGGCAATTAACTTTAAGGCTGTAGGATCATGACCTCGCTTCTAAGATCAGAAGTAGGATCACAAGTAGCAAGTTAGGCAATGTTACACTTCAGGATAGTAGCACCTATAAAGCCAGTAAATTTCTGTGCTTGTATTCAGCTCTGAGGGGAACTGATCTCTGATTTTAAATGTCTCATTACATTTTTCACAATTTAAGTGATTTTTACATTTTTTTTCTAAAGCTATTTGAGAATTTTGTGCCAGGAAGTTTTAGTTTGGTACTTTTCCCATCAGGAAAAAAAAAAAGTGAACTCACATTTTGCAATGTGTATTTCATATTTGTAAAAGTACATTTTTGTTAAAGCACTTAGATTTCATCTGTGGGATCAGTCTAAAATTCTGACCAGGCAGCTCTGCCTGGTGCTCAAGTGCAATTTAGAACGTGTGCAGAGGTCAGCTAAGTTAGTGCTGGCATGTGCAGATGAACTGCTGCCTTGTCTAATTGCAGTTAGGAAGGCACAACTTCATTCCCCCAGCCCATCAGGTTGACCCTAAGAATTTCTGTGCTTAGGGGTTTGTGTGCTGTAGGGCTGGTTGGCCAGGTGCATTAAGGTAAATATATTTTAGCTAAAGAGCGTGGTCTGTGTAAGATGATGGGGGGAGTTGACCATCAGAACTGCTTTTGCCTAGGACAGCTCTGCTGCTCCAGGTGGACATGGTATAACGTCTTGCCAATCCCAGAAACAGTATCCTGACAGTGTCTGTAATACTCATTCAGAAAGGAGTTTGTATTCAGATAAGGCGCTGTGGCACTTTGTGTTTGGGACTGATGCGCGTTTTGCCCGCAAGATAAATGCAATGAAAGTCTCTTTTCCTGTGGGAATTGTCATGATGGGACTTATGACCATTTCTGTGCAAGTGTGAGAGCTGCAAGCGTTAGATGCTGCTTTTTCAAACCCTTGCACTGCTGTCTTGAGGACAAGCTGCTTTTACTGGAGGAGGTGCAACATCACTTGAAACGCACTGGTTTCTTTAGTGATGTGCAGTGCTAACATCAAAAAGTCCCTCACTTGGGCTTGATGTGCTTTTCATTAGAGCTCCTTGGAGGTCAAACGGTGCCAGACAGGGTCCCAGAGGCACAGAGCAGAGAACAGAAGAACTCTATGAAGTTTACATGACACAGAAACACTTTCTGCATATGGCTTTGCACAGAATACTCACTTTGAAATATTTTTTCTTACATAAAGATCACCAGGGTTTGGGGTTTTTTTTTCAAAGCGCAATCACTTGTAAGGAGCTGTGTGATTTATTGTTTGTCCTGTACATTTTCTTTGCTTTATGGAATATTTAATTAGCAAAGGTCCTTCTGTTTCTGAGCCTTTTGAAATAAGTTCAGGATCTCTCTGACAGCTGCCATTTTTTATACCCTGATACCATTACCTGCAGCAAATCTCTGCTGCTCAAGCTTGCTTTTCTGTGATCTCACTCAGTCACGAAAGGCAGTGGAGTCTCCCTGCCTATTCCTTGCCTTGTGTGCTTTTTTTTTTTTTTTTGAAGCCAGATGGTGCATGCCACATGTAATTTGTGTCAAAACTAGTTAATACTGAACTGGTGCAGCACTTTTTTTGTATATGGTGGATCTCATCTCGTAACAGTTGATGTGTTTCACAACTGGTTTCATTGCAGGAAAGCAAGTGCACTCTGAAAGAAGCAGGTACTCCATCACAGAGACTCAATATGATAAGACAGCTCTGTCTTATGCTATCATTATAAAAATGGTGTTTACCTCAGTATAGTTAGCATTGCTTTCTTTCCGTAACCCCAACACAGAACATCTTCGTGGGAGTTGGAGGGAGATGTTACTTCTCTCCCCCTCTGGCACCTCAGTAGATGTTTAGAATCTGAATTGTCATCTGGTTAGCAACAGCACCAGCATAAAACAGACTTGCTTCCATTGAAAAAAACCTATAAAATTAGACTTTGTTTTCATTAAATCTGTTATTTGGGTTCATAGCATGATGGATGATGACTAATTCCAGTGCAGCTGAAAAGATAATTTTAAAAGACAGTGAACCACAACAAAGGCAAAAGCTTGTGTGGAAGACATGGTTGGCTTTGTGGCAGGAGTTGCGTAAAGGAACGGTATATTCATGCATGACAGCATCCTTTTCAGAGGGAAAAGGCAGGAAGATTAAATAGAGTGGATGTTACAACATGTGTTTAATGTACTAAAGTAGGCTCCTTGCCTCGGTAACATATACTTTGATGAGAAGAATTTGAGATCATTTCAGATGATAGAAGGAGAAATGTTCATGGCAGAGACTACAAAGCAGTGACATTTCTTTTGCAGGTGCTTGAGCGTCAGTGTTTATTAGTCATACATCACAGGAAAATCCATTTTGGTAATGTAAATAACTGATTGTACGTTCACAAAAGAAAAGTTATAAAATCAAGATGTTGGTTGTAGCATTGCTCTGTGGTACAACTAACATGCTTTCCAGTCTGAATGGAGGTACTGGCATTTTTTTAGTTTCAGTCTTACATGTACTTAATTAGATGAAACACATTGCAACTTTTTGTGCAGAGTTATATCATCTCAATTATATAAAAAATTAAGAGCCCAAGGACTTGTACTGACTGTTTAAACAATTTTCCTACCAGTGTATGTGTAATAGATGAGTGCGGTACATTAAATTAATTGGTCTTGCAAGGTGCCAATCATTTCTTCTCTCTGATTATCAAAAAAGTACCTTTCTTTCCTGCCTAATCTGTTTGCAGAAAAAAAAATATGTATCCAGTTGTATCTGTTCTGGGCAGTTGGCCACAGAAGTTGTAAGGGGATTAAAAAACCCAACACACATGAACCAATGTGCTATCCCTGTGTCACTGGTGGAATAGACTCTGGTATCCTTCAGGAGGGGATGGCAGGCTCTGATATCTTTCTAAAACTTCTTATCCAAAAAGGTGTGTTATCAGCCTGAAAGAGGAAAAGAAATTCACAGTATTCATTGGTCACCAATGTTTATAAAAATAGGACCTTGAACAGTCAGTGTGTGTTTGACCTTTGACTTCCAGAGAATTCCTGGCAGCTTTGTACAACCAGAGGACTGTTTACGCTGGATGTACGAGGCATTCTGAGATTCTCTGATACCGAGAAATACCAGGAGTTACTACGTAGATGATTCAGATTAAATAAAAGAACGAAGTGCCAAAATAGACTTCAATGTCTATGTAAAATTTGTAACACACTCCTTCAGAGTCAGGTAGCTACATCTGCATCCAGCTGGCAGAACCTGTGGGTACCTTTTGCAGATAGCTACATTTATCTGCATATATTTTTATGAAGTAGATCTATAAAAAACATATATATATATATATATATATACACTTGTATATATTTATTTCAATAATTGAATTGAGAACATTTGTGAGGGATGAAATTAGATCTTGCTTCCAAAAAAATCTGTTTTTAAATCTTACAGCTTTGTTATGGTAGTATGTTTTATGTTACATGAATTACGCTCTTTAATGTGAGTATCTGGAAGATACATTCACCATCGGATTTAACTTGCATTTTGGAATGTCCACAGAAAAAGGATCAGCAGAGCACTAATAAAAAACAGGCATTTAGTGAATTTTTTTCTGACACATCTGTGAGCAGTAAAGAGACACAGGGTTTTACCAGCCCTGAACATTCAATCATAAGTGAAACTTTACAACTGCAGTAACAACAGCGCTGTGAAAACATTCACTGCATTGCTACAAACTCTCTACTTACTACTGAAATCCTTAGATAAATATTGAATGAAATTTCTTATTGCAAGGCATGGCAAAGGAAAACAAACACACTTTCATATCCACTTTTTTCACCTCCAAAGTACATCAGGTGACACGGAGGCACATTAATTGAAGTTGATTTTTAAAGGCTTGATTTCCAGGCTCTGAGTTGCTACAGGTGTATCTCTCTCGTGGTTACTAGGAGTGAAGGACTGAGGTTGTCAACATAGCAAAAGAAAACATCATGAATATACAAAATCTGTGTATGTGGCCACATACAGCTTCTGTATTTTTCTCTTTAGCTTAGAATAGCACAAATGCTGACAAGTTAATTTAAAAATTGGGGTCTGTTTTGTGTTTTGACAGTATTAGAAAAGGATGTTTATAAGAGAGGCTTTAAAAGATGCAGACATTCCCTTAGATTGTAAAGCTTCAGCTCTGCATGTCTAGGTAAACAAGGTTTTTGCTTCATAGAGCCACAGGATCATTTAGGGTTGGAAAAGACCTTTAAGATCATCAAGTCCAATCATTAACCCAGCACTGCCAAGTCTACCAAGAGGAATGCTGTCTTATTTATCTTTGTGTGGATTTTATTTTCTATTTGGCTTGGGGTTTTTTGTTTAATCAAATCCTCTGAAAATATTTTCAGCATTTCAGAATTGTAGTAAATTTTTGTCTGAAAGAGGATGAAAATAACACTACAAAAAGAAAAGCCTATACTGGAATACTGATATGGAAAGGTTTCCTGTTTTATTGGTTGTGTTAATGCCATCTGAACTTGCAGAACTGAATCCAAAGTGACTCTGTCCATGAAACAGTTTCTGTATTCTTCCCCTTTTGTCCTTGAGAAAGCCAAAGTATGAGAAAATTGCCAGAATGTTGATGCTGTGCCCAGAACACTTAAATTCACGAAATGCCAGGAAAATCAGATATGCATATCAGCAGTTGGTCAGATGGTAACACAGTTCACTGTTTTGACCAGTGAGACACACTGCAGTGAGTGTCTTCTATGGGAAGACCTTTGGACAATATCCACACCATAGGGAGCTCACCATAGTGTGTGAACTCCAGGGTGAACAGGATTTAACACAGGTACTGTTAGGCTGGAAACAAGTCATACAGTGGCAGAAAATATGGTCAGAAATAGGCAATAAATGTCATTCTGTGCATTATGGCATTGGATTTCTGAAGAAGTCTAAAGGGTTTGGCTTGTTAATGGCCACTGAAAGCAGAAGTGTGTATGAGAGAAAGGGATCTGGGCACCACCTCACGGGCCACAATGAGATCTCCACTTTGCGTTGGAAGTGCCAACTCTAAGTTCAAAATGAAACACTGGCCTCCACAAAATTCACCCTCCCCTAGCACTCAGCAGACAGCCTCTGGCACACATCCACTTTGGGCAAGCCTGGACAGGTCTCAGTAGAGAGAACTCTGTTTCCTGGCCCCAAAAGCTGATAACTGCAGTTTGAAGAGGTCTCATTTGTTCCAGGGCCAACATCATGGAGCCCATGTGGTACACCAGGTCAGTCTGCTGCTCACTTTCTGGAGTGATGTTGCTTGTAGAAGGGTTAGCACTTGAAGGGAATAGTGAGTGAGAGCGCTAGAAACAATGTCAGCCTGCTTTCTGAGGGAAGAGTACCTTAAGAAGGGGTCCTTCAATATCTCTGGGTCCTTTCCAAGCTCCAGGCTTGGGACATCAGAGTTGCATACCTTGACATCAGCATTGTTTACTTCAGGGACAGACAAGTAATGTGCATGCTAGAAACTGAATTACCATTTTTTTCTGCATTTAGCAGCAAATGCTGCAAAGTGGGCCAAAACCTATACATGTGCCTGTGGGCAGTGCATTCTCAAAAACAAGCATAGGTTTGCGTGAGTGCATTGCCCACGGGTGTCTGTCATTCACAAAACCATTCAAAATAATGGGCTCAGTATTTATCATAACAGCAGGAGCAAAGACCAGAGGTAGGAAGGGTTCACTGACCCAGATGTCACTAAATGAATGAACAAGTCCCAGCGAAAGGGTGGAGGTTGTTGTGATCTTCTCACCCAAGGGTATGCTTTGGTTCTTTCTGCTCTCCTTGCCTTCCATACTACCCACTAGTTTTCACAATCTTGCCATTCCTTAGAAAATGTGATTTTTCAGGGCTCTGGAATAAGTGAATTTTAGTTTCTTTGGCATCCTGCCTATCTGCAGCGTATAGTTACCAGCCCCTAGATCAGGTTCCGAGTGCAGGATCACCTGCCTCCTGGATTGCTCCTGCTCATCCTGCACTCAAAAAATATAGCAGAATAAAAGCTTGTTTTGAAAAGCAATTTTGCATTAACATTAAGGGAATATGAAGACCCTAAAGTGAGGTTATGTTTCGTTTAGTTTGGATGAAGACAGCAACTCTATAATGTATTTTTGTTAACATTTCCATATTAAGTCTGTCAGAGTATCAGGCTAATTTTGAAGATTTGTAAGCAATTATGTGGTGATGATAGGATAAGTAAAATGTGTGACTAAACTTGTCTGGTCAACAAAAAGAGGGGATGAACTCTTCTGTTTGGCTTCCAGGTAGGTCAGAAAGAAGTAATTGCTGTGTTGCTCAAATTAGAAACCAGAACAGTTGTTTTGGTGTGTTTAACCTCAGCCACACGCAGCACGTACTCACAGTAACCTCCCCATTTGCTTATGAATAATACCTCATCAAAGAGCCAACTGGCCACCATTTTATTCTGAATTCTAAAATACAGCATACAATTAGTAACATCAAAGAGACCACTCAAGAAACTAAGGCTGGCCCTACCTACCGCATGCAGAGGTTGTGTTTCTGTTAAATCTTGCTTCAGGTGGCGATGCTGAGTTTGCTCCAGAGAGGCTGCCTCAGCTCACAGCTTCTCTGACCAGTTTCTCTTAATTCTGAAGGATTTTTAATTTACCTGAGTGATTTTTGCATGTTATTGAAAAAAAATTATTTTTATTCACCGATATCTTAGCTTGATGCAGTTCACTTTCTTGTTTAAAATGGAAAAAATGAACATTATTCTGTACTTATAGCATTGTTGTTTTGTCTTCTTATAGAAGAGCCCTGCTTTACAGTGTGCCAAGCATGTCTTGACTGTCCAGAAGGATGACCTCCCTTTTCTTCCTTTTGCATGTCTGTGCAACCAAGAAAACAACACTTTCCTTGCTAAAACTAAAGTAAAGCGAAATGCTTGCTGCTGTTTGTTCTTTTTAAGCTAGCTTTAAAACTACACCACTACATTCATCAGCAGCTCAGAGTTTCTGAAGGCAAAGGCATTTTACATCATGATAATAGTGAAGAATACTTTTGTGGTGTGTGAATGAGTTTTATTTTTAGATTAAGAGTAAATGGGTGCTGGCATCTATTAGACGAACATAAAAGTGAAAGAGACTAAATATTTTGTAGCACTGCACCTACACTTGGCAATAGCAAGTGTAACTCTCATGGAGTCCTGGCTGGTTTTAGACTTCCCTGTAGATTTGTCAGTCAGAGCTCTAGGAAGATTCAGAGATAATCAGTACATATTCTCCAAAAATTTTTAGATAGCCAGGAAACTGTTAGAAGTCAGTGGCAAAAAGGAATACAGTAACAGTACAAAGAAACTCCTTTAGGCTACATGGATGTTGAAAGGCACAAGAAACCATACTTTAGAAACTTGGACTTTAATAATGTGTGACAAAGCTATGGTCAAGCCCTAGTCAGTCAGGTGTCACTGGCAAAATTGCCATTTAATTCAACTACTTAAAATAGATCTCAAAGCTGAACATATAAAAATTCAGGCATATTTTGGAAAATCACTATAGCATACTTTATATTAAGTACTATGTATTTACTTACTGATCCATCACTGTTTCAAATCTTTCCCAAAACAAGTGTTTTGTCTACACTTGGGTGTCCCCAGGAAGAAGAAAAGTCATAAAACCAACTGCTAAGTGTGTTAAAGTTACACCTTTTTTCCCTGGTGTGGTCGTTTCTGGATTCCCTTGCCAACTCGTTTGCTGTTTGATCTGGGTATTCCTCCATGACCTAGATTTTTGTGTTCAGCAAACACAAAAGAAGGAGCAAATCTCTATCAAAGCATACAGGTACACCAGCTTCACTCACTCATCTCTGGACCATTCTTTTAGCCCAGCTGTCAATTTGGGAAGGAAGAGGCTGCAAGGAGAAGGTTCAGACCCAGTGGTCCTCCAGCCTGTGGTGTGGACCTGGGATCTAAACCCATATGTAACGAGTTTTGCTACTTTTCTGAAATTTTGAATTTAAAAGGAGATATTTATAGGAAAGAACTTTCTTGCTTTTCTACCTGGAAATCCTTCCAGCTTCCCCTACCAAAACTTTAAGATAGGATGAAGTGCCAGAAGACTATGCCAGACACCAAAACAGTGCTTTTAAGTCTATAAAGGAAAAAATTAAAGGCCCCTGGCTTGAATGGAGAGGACTGGGGGGAAAAAAAGAGAGGTGATAGATAGATTTACGAAGTAAATGCAGCCCTATATAAGTGACCTAAATATAGACAAGCATTTCATATTTCCTTTTATAAACCCTGTGAACTTTTGAAAGTACTGAAGTATTGAAGTGGGTTTTTTTTTTAAACGTCCATGTGCTTGAGGTTAGCCGTTTAGCCCATCCCTTTTTGTGTGCCACGCCTGAGTGGAGGAGAGCTGCCACCTTGGAGAGGGTGCTTGGCCAGGCCAGTCCCCACCCCATAACTGGGAGCAGTCATTTCACCCAGACGCCATAATTGCAGGAAATAAAATCAACAGGAATGTTACACAAGTGTGTGTACATACCAGTGCTCTAAGTGACTTATTTATAGTCTGAGCCGTAATGTCTATTCATTAAAATCTCACAGAAGTCGTCGTTCCCTGGCTCTTAAGCTGTACGATTCTATTTAATACCCTCTTGCTCAGAAATCAGCAGCTCTCCAGACCCCGTTACACAATGCAAGTTATGACAAAAACTCAGCCTCGAGCTCCCGTCGCTTGAGCTTTGGCGTTACGAGTTTCGCCAGCATCGCTGCTGGGGATCAGGGCACAGCTCGGGGGCACTGTTTGTTTTCCATGTAAGACAATCCCGTAGCATTCCCTGCAGCGGGCTGAGCCGGGGCAGTGGCGGTTGTTGGCGGAGCTGGGGCATCGTCAGCCAAAGCACGTCATACATCACTGTCCTCGTTCACAGCCAGGGAACGTGAGCAGCAAAGGGGAAAGGGCTTGCAAAAGCTGAGCGTGGTTTTTGGTAGCTGTGGTCTAATGAAAGTGAAATATCAGGATTTTGGAATAGCTGGGAAGACAAAAAGGCATAAATGGCGCTTGGGATTGGGTTTTAAATTATTCAAGCAAGTACCTGTTGTTCACGTTGGGCAGGTACTGAGAGGTATTTAAATGCTGTTGTAGTCAGTCAGAGTGGAACACTTAAATACCTTTCAGAGGTTAATGTCAGAGTTCAAGAGATGGATTTCAGAGACACTGAACTTCACCTCTGCAGAGCAAATGTTTTGGAAGCTTTTGTCTCGAGGTCAAATTGAGTGATGTGCCTCTTCAGTCAGGCATCCGGCCCCACACCTGTGCCTGGCACCTGCCGAATCTGCACAGTCAGCTAGTCAGTAATGGACACTGAGCTGGTGCTCCCTTTTGAAATCCCACACTGCGAGGTTCCCTCAGGAATTTGCAGATAGGACATGTGACACCATGAAACACCATCACCTGCTACTCTGCCTTTCCTTGGAAGAGCAGCATATAGAAAATATTGTAGGAAGGGGAGGTTTGTTTTGGTTTTGTGAGTTTTTTGTGAAAGCAGGCCAAAAGTTTATGTGTAGAGAGAGGTTTTCCTTGACTCTCAGTTTTTTAATAAAATATTTCTTAGTTTTTTGGTACCAGTGACAGGTCCTACATTTCAAGTAGGACAAAAATATCTCTAATGTTATCTCTGTGGTTCTCTTTTCTTTTAGTTACAATGCACGCTAGAGGATTCTTCTAAGATTTTTCAAGCTTCTAAATGCCTACAAGAGTTGCTATTAACTTACCACAATGCTCTGCCAGCCATCTGTTGTGGTTTATATCATTAAATATCAGTAGGGGCTATGTATTACAGAACAGGGAGAAAAGCTCTGACATAATAGAACTTGTCTCCCAGAGGAAACGATGGAGAGCCAGAGGCTACATCTTTTTGGACATTCAAAGCAGCTCAGACTGAAGTGTAGGAGCTTGTACTGCACAGCATTTTTGCAATCCTGTCTGTGCAACCACAGAGGTCTAAAGTCTTCCTGGTTCTTAGCGGGCAGAAATCAGGATAAAGTCTGTAGACCTTTAAGAGTAAATTACCTCTTTCTAACTTTAGAGCACAATATTTTCCCATAATAAATTTGCATTGCAAATGAAACTGCTTGAAATATGTGTCTCCAGGAGAAGTAGAAAGAATATACCTTTTATGTATTTGCATTTCAATAGCACCTGAAATATGTGTTGCAGGTCTTGTGTTTGCGTGTGGCTCTCTTGGGTAATCAGAAACCCAGTACCCAGAGGAATTGCTTTTTAAGGGAACAGTTCACAGCTGGGTCATTAGATTATAGAATATTTCACAGGGACTGACTGATGGAAGAATTGCAGCCAGTTTGGGCTCGTGGAGTAGCTCTGCATGTTTATGTCTCTGCATGGTCTGCTTTTCTCTGCGTTACCCAAAGGAAGAACATACTGAAGGTTTTCTCCTAAATAGCCTTAGCATCTGACTTTGCAACTGCCACTTTATTTCTTCCACTGCAGTGCATATGCAGCTTTTCTGGGGTCTGTCCTGTTTTCCCCAGCTTCTCCAGCTGGAACAGGCATGGCAGGTAAAAAACAATTAACAGCAAAGTAGTTTACAAAACACCCTTAGCAACCTGCCGTTAACCCCCAGTTATTCACCAGTCCAGACTTTTGCACTCAGTGTCCTGCAGGAACAAAGGAATAGCCCAGCACACAAGAAAGAGTGATTAAGGTGATAGCCTAGAAAATTATACTTCTCCAATTCAGTGAAATTCCTAAGGATGTGTTGAGACAAGGAACCATGGATTGCCAATGGGCATGTTCATACACAACGATACCAAGTATTTTGTTCAGACATGCCTAAGCTCATACTGATAATGACATATTTAAATCCAGTGAGTGTGCTCTATGACCAGTATACATGGTATTTCATATTCAGAAGTATTTTAGCTTGCTTATTGTTGGTATGACTTCCTTTTTTTGTTTATAAAAGTAACCAGAAACAAGAGAGAGTCCAGACTTTAAGTCCAAATACTTTGTGTCTCATCGCAAATCATGTCACGGCTTGTTTTTTGTGAAGGGAGTGTTTCTAAAAGTAATAGCGAAAAACGTCAATTTCATTTACTAATATTTGGCCAAAATATATAAAAGTCCTTTTAAAAGATAAATTAATTAAAAATATTAGGCTTCTATTTGATTTTTAGCAACTGACATTCCATTATTAGGTGCCCAGTGTGCTCAGAGATGCTCTAGAGTACCAATTTATAAGACTTTCCTCAACATGGCAGGAAAAATTATACCCTGCACAGATAAACTCCAAAAATGCTGTGCTTCATCTATGGGTATAATCCATTACTACTTATTATCTGTCTTTATTTTGTTCCTGTACTTGGTTACTTCACAGATTCCTTTACTTTGTCCTCATTAGTACCCAGAAACACATCCTTCATGAATGTCACCAGGGTTCTTTGTTATCAAACACAGATGTGAAGAAACCACTGAGATTTTCTTGATACTTTTTCAGTCATTGGAAATTTCTTTGTTGTTCTCTTTGGTCCTAGTCCAGCACTGTAGGAGTTGGTGATTGTCTTTCCACCAACTTCAATGGGATTTGGATCTTGCCTTTAATAGTTCCACTAAATTCATTTTATTTTCAACCTTCAAGTATGTCTCAAATTTATTTTATTTTAAAATTAATTATGTTTTGCTGTTGGACCTTCATGGATTTTATATATTTTTGAATACTGTCTTTATTCCATCAGTTGCTTCTTGTAAAATTTAAACCCTGTTGGAGTCCTTTACCCGTGCACTTACTCTCCTGCTCCCTCATGCTCTTTTTCAGAATTCTGTTTTTACTCAGCTAGCAATAAACTACTTACAGTCGCTTCTCATGGGGGTTTAGTTTTAAGTTTCACTCTCCAGAAGTATCTATGTTCCTCCCAAGCCAACTCCACCACCTCTTTCAGCTTCAACAAAACTTGTCTGCTGTGCCTTTTTGCCAGGACACATTGCAAATTTCTTTCATTAAAATAGACTTCATTTCATCAAAACAGGCTATGTATTCTCAGCCATTTCAGACAGTGAACTTTTCATCGAATCATAGAATTTTAGAATGGCCAGGATAGAAGGGGTCCTTAAAGATCATCCAGTTCCAAAGCCCTGCCATGGGCAGGCTCACCTTCTACTAGACCAGGTTGCTCAGAGCTCATCCAGCCTGGCCTTGAACACTGCCAGGGATGGGGCATCCACAACTTTTCTGGGCAACCTGTGCCAGTGCCTCACCACTCTCAGAGCAAATAATTTCTCCCTAATATCTAACCTAAACTTACTCTCTTTCAGCTTGAAGCCATTTCTCCTCATCGTGTCACTACATGCTCTTGTAAATAGTCTCTCTGCAAGGCCATAATTAGGTCACCCCAAAGCCTTTTCTACTCCAGGCTGAATAATTCCAATTCTCTCAGCCTTTTCTCACAGGAGAGGTGCTCCAGCCCTCTTGGGGGACCTGCTCTGGACTCAATCTAACAGGTCCATGTCCTTCCCACACTGGGGACCCCAGAACTGGATGCAGCACTCCAGGTGGGGTCTCACCAAGGCAGAGCAGAGGGACAGGATCACCTCTCTTGACTTGCTGGCCTGCTGCTTTATAGATGCATCTCTGTGTTGTTCAAAAGCCAGATCTCAGCAGTGCCCAAGACCAAATGCAGAGCAAGAGCAGAAGGACTCTCTGCTGCTAACAGCAGGAAAAGGTTATCCCCCCCGACTCATGTCATATAATGTCACTTGCTCGTGTTAGGAGAGGTTGGCAAATGCTTTACTTTGTTAGTTTTGGTTGGATTTTTTTTTTTTTTTCACTTTGAGGGACCTGGAGAAGAACTGTAATGTTGCACAAGATCTGAAAGTATAGACAGTGCCAGTAATGTGGCAGGAGGTAGAAAAATGGGTGGCAAAGTCACGTATGAGACAGCCAGCATTGAAATAGCCAACGTTTCCCTAAAAGCTTGCACCTAGAGGAGAAACGACTGCCAGCAGCTTAGCATTAGAGGAAAAAATAAATTGGCCTTGTTCCCAATTCTAGTGGACGCAGCACAAAAAACACCATGATTTTTGCAGGTTTTTGTACTGCCCTTCATAAGGGGAAAAGCTGTGGCAAAGGAAGTATCCGCTCACTCTTCCATGGATGAATCAGTGAAGCCCTAAGGGGGGATCTGGCTGCTCTTACCCAGGCTTTCTCTGCCCTGTGTAGAAACAGGGCAAATTTTTTCATTCTCCAGTGCTTTCGGTCCTGTATCTTCCTTGAGCAGGAAATTAATACAAAAATGGAAAGTAGTTTGCCATTAACATGGCAGTGATTATCTGACAACCAGACTCGGCATCTATTGAAGTCAAAGGGAAAAAAAAAAAAGCATCAGCTTCCAAGGGCTTTGGCTCAAGGCCTAGGAGAACCTCTTCAAATTTCTGAGGATTGCTAGGCTACTGAAAAATAATGTACGTACAGTGCTTCAGTGTACATATGTTGCTTTGATTATTTCATGGATATCACGTGCTTTGATGTTGGAGGCTACATAAAGACCGCCAAAAAAGATCTGTTAACTAATGACTGTTTATGCTGAAGTAGGCAAATGCTGAAACTGAATTTGGCCTTTTTCCCCTGGGACGGAATCCAAATAAATGTCATGAAGTAACTGCACAAACAGCACTCACTGGAAAAAAAAGGTCTTTGTTTCACTAATAAGCTCTTTTAAGGAACAATGGATACAGTTTCTCAGTTTTCTTTGCATCTGACAAAATAAAGCAGGCAAGAATTCTATTTTAAGGCCATTTGAATGAAAGCAATGAAAATTGGTTTGCTTAACAAAGGTAACTTGACTAACTGTTTGTTGTCGTTCAGAAGATGTGAGAACCCCTATGAATGTTTCTTAATTCCTGAAGGAATTGCGTGGCCATGGAGGTTTGCTTGTTTGCTTGTCTGGTGGGGGCAGTTGGGTTCCAGCACATCAGGCAGATTTCACGGGCCAAAATACATACACCCAAGAGCTGTAAAGTAGTCAGAGGATGCTGGTGCTCGGGAATCTACAAGAACATGTTTTTGTAGGGAAGTTACAATGTCATTAATTTACTTGTGATTCTTATTGAACTGCAGGATGGGTAGCTGTTTTCTGTAATTCCTTAATAGCTTTCGATGTCTGTGCTCCCACTCTGAGGAGAAATACTCTTTTAGTTGAACTTCTTGGAGCCAGATTCCTCTTGATGTCTGGGTAACTTTGCATCCATTACATACTGGAGGAGCTGCTAGTTTGAGCCATGGACAGAGTTCTCCAAATCCAGCCATGCCACCAGAAAAGGTTCCAGTCTTTAGCTCCTTGCTGTACTTCCCCTGCCAAAGGCTGCTGCCCTCTCCATCTACTCACACCACCTGTGTAGGATCTCCCTCGTTTGCTTTGAGCAAAAATCAGCTCCATTTGTTTTGCTCATCGTTGGTCTGTACCAAGATAACAGGCTCAGCCTGAAGCTGCGCCATGTAGGAAGTGTTCATACAAACTGTTCAATGAGCACATCAGTGGGGGTGATCCTTAATGAGGAGAGCATGGAATGGTGCTGAGCAGCTGAGAGTAGTAACCCCTTCCAACTCACAGCAGGGTCCCGAAGAGGACATCTGTTCATGGCTTCTGTCTGCAGCTCCTTTGTAGGCCTGACCAAAGTGCTTCTGGCAAAAAAAAGGGATTCCTATTGGGGAGGGGGGAAATAAAAAAAAAAAAAAAAGGGAGGAAAAAGAGTTGCTTTAAATATTTTCAGTAGGGAAATGCTAATTTGGAAGAAATTTGAACAAAAAGTGAAATGGTGCCTCTAGTGAAGGAGCTGGTATTTTATCCACTGAATTCAGTGAAGCCGGGATTTTACACAAAAACATCTGGTTCAAGATTTCTCACAGAAAACTCCTTTTGAATTGAGATTTCAATTTGTAGATTTAGATGTTTTGCATGACAAAAGAAAATTGGTTTCTTCACTTCTAACACCTACCACTGTACTGCTACAAATAAAACAGGAGCATGCTCTACTCCCACTCAGCCTATAAAGACTTCAGCTCCAAATCCTTACTGTAGATTTTGGCCCTAGCTATTTAAACGGTAAACTGCATTAAAATTGATGGGTATGACTGTAGCCTGCAATCTGTAGTGGTGGAAAACCTCATTTCCACATGGCTCATCTGCTGTAAAATGTGGAGAACAAGATGTTTACTGCCTGCTTTTTGCAGCACAGGAGACTTGCCCTTGCTCAGACACTCAGTTTGCTGTCCACCAGCTCCCACTTAGTGCTTCAGAACCTGGCCCTGATGTGAATGCACATCACTGATTAGCTAAATTATTTATATTTCTTAAAATAAACACATTACAGTGGGGCAAAATTCATGTTTTGCTATTTGTGTTTAGCTCAGAGCATTGTAATTTCTAATTTCTTTGCCCTGTAAATATGTATTAAAAACCCCCAACTTGCAGTGTACATACTCTTAGTTACCAAATTTCCATAAATATCTCTCACCAGATTTTCTATGTCAAATAGTTTGACAATCTGTTGGTGTAAGACTTTATCAAGGGAGTTTCAAACTGTGGAGTAGTTTCCCCCCTCAAACTGTAGAGCTTCTCCACAATTACCCCTGTGTGTTGCTTAAAAAACATTTTCAGAGCAAACTGCATAGTCCATATTTAAAGCACACCATCTCTTATTTCTTCAAACGGGTGAAAAACGTGGACCTTAATGAAGGCATAAATCCTTGGTGTTTAATCTTTCTAAAGAAATGCAGTAGTGTTTGCACAGGGAGGAAATTATGAAAAAAAATCAGTAACTACTGAAAAAGCACAGAATATCTCAATATCACCATTTATATAAACATCAGAAGCTGTTTGCTTTATAGTAAAGAATACAAGAAACTGACTTTTATCTCCTCCCCCACAGATTTCAGTAAATAGTAGTCTCAGAATGAAATTATCTTCAGTGTCAACTGTGAAACCATGCTATGATGGCATAGCCATAAGGATGGTTCCAGCTTCAGTATAGCTCTACAGAATAAGCAAGAAATATCTTATAACTAGGGCCTGTTAAAAGAGGAAAGGGCATAATTTAAGGATCAGTATATAAATAAGTTGTAACTCTTTTTTTGAATCTATATTGCTTTTCCTAAATGTACTAAAACTGTAAAGTAATATCAATGGAAAATTGCAGCAGAATGATTTGTTTTCATAGTTCATTTATAGTTAATTTCCTGTACTAGTAGTACAGGGAAAATGATTTAGCAGCAAGTCTAGTGTGAATTCCTTACAAGAAACCAAAAGATAAATAGCTTACTCCCCACTGCCTAAAGGTTTGAGAGTGCGGATGAACTGAATTAATAATATCTTTGGAGTCTTTGTGTGCTCCAGTATGGAAGGCATGAAAGGTATTCCTCCACTGTGCAGTTTATTTTCTGTACATGTTCTCCAAGAAGGCAGCCTAGAGATAATACAGGACAAATTACGTTCAGCTTTGAAAATCACAGTCTGCTTTTAAGTTCTCTTCAGGTGCAGCAGAAGGCTGTGGGCTTCCTACCCTCTGCCTGGGGAAAAACCAAAGGTGCCCCTGCACAACTAAGACATTTGGCAATCAGAGGAGTGCAGAGAGGGATTTTGCTATGCTCTTTCCGTTCCTACAGAGATGTGTGGTGTTGTCCTCCATGTACATGAGCTCAGCTGTGCTAACTCATCCTCCTGATTTCTTCTCTGGAAGCCAGAAGGGCATTTATTGAGGGGGTCACTCCTGTGTCTGAGTGCTTGACTGCTGTTACACTGAGGTCGTTCTGCGCTTTCTTTGTCCGTCTCTCAGCTGTTGCTCAGCACTAATGTGCTGGCAGTGTCCCTTCGAGGGAAGGAAGAGGAGCAGGAAGGGGGTGGACTTCTCATCAGAACTCGGCGGGATTCTTATTTTGGTAAAATTTGTCCCTTTCTTAAAACAAACATATATAGGTACAGTGGGGTGTATATAAATACTAAAATATATGTAGGTAAAGAGACACAACATGTCCCACTCTTTTCTCATTGGTAAACTAATCAGACTAGCAAGTACATATTAATGGCTTATGGCTGCTCCCCACTTTTCCTGCCCTCCAGCTGTCTGCTTTTGAATAACAATTTGCACTTCCTCCCAAACCTCTCCTAATAAAAGATCTAAATCTGACTGGTCCTGAGCTACTTTGACTAGAGAGGACTGGACTGAACCTGCTGACCAGCTGCTGTTACAGCTCTGAAAAACAAATAAATTCACCTCCCACACATTTACTCCCACACATTTTCTTTCATCAGTTACATATCAGATACAGTACAAATGGGATGGTCTCAATTATGAAGATCAGAGGAGTTACATGATTAAGGCTGCTTCTCTATTTCATTGATATCAAAAAGTAAAATACACATTTTGCTTTCTTACCTAGTTCACAAAGCTTTTCCGTACTGGAATATATAAATCTAAGTTT
Source organism: Lycocorax pyrrhopterus obiensis (assembly GCA_014706295.1). NCBI lineage: Eukaryota > Metazoa > Chordata > Aves > Passeriformes > Paradisaeidae > Lycocorax > Lycocorax pyrrhopterus. The sequence continues at coordinate 13,330,458 of JACSVZ010000007.1, read as the reverse complement.
AAATACTCAAATCTAAACATGAAGCAAGCAAATTCATCACTGTAACAAGCTACTAAAACTTTGTTTTTCATTTTGCAGAGGATAACTTTGGTTCTTCAATATTGTGTATTAAACCAGAGGTTCATATTCTTGACTAACAAAATGCAGTTGAAATTATTGATAAACCAAAACGTGAACTGATAACAGAACATTTTTCATTGAGTCTGTTCTACTTTATCCACCTGAAAAATAAGGATTGACCAATCTGATATCAAAGAGTTGGAAAGTTTAACAATGCTGGCAGCTCATTTTAAAAGGATGCTTAATGATGAAGTACATTAAGGGATGTTATTTTTTATCTTGCTGTGGTGGATATTGACCATCAATCCAAGACAGGAGCTCAGTGCTCACCATCTGATTACAAAGTTGTTGTGGAAGGAAAAGGCTGAATGTTGAGCTAAGCCAAGTAGCAATTAACTGTGTTTGCTTTTAATCTTTTCAGATTCAGCAATTTGAATTATTAGCATACGGGTTCATTGCATGACTGTTAAGATGTTGGCTTAACTCTGAAAGGTGCTGAGAGTTGTAGCTGAGCAGCTGACAAGTTTCGCAGTACTACATTTATACTTCTATAGTACTGCTGAAAATACTACTCTTGAATGGAATGGAGTAGGATCAGGTCCAAGTCTGGATGTTGTCCACAGTCTTCACAGGCAGAGATGTGTGAGAAAGTCAGTGAGACTTGGTGTGTGGCTGGATGGGGATAGCAGTCAAGTGAAGACCCTGCTTGTGTACCTGCTTGGATGAACTGCTGTCAGTATTTAGTGTATTCAGCCACATACATATATATGGTCTTATTAAAATTATGCAAGTAGTTAGACTGTGAGGAGGAAGAGGTTTGCAGTGAATGTACAAATAAAGAACACTGGCTGCTTCCTACAAAAACAGATGGCACTTACATTTGTAAATTAATTGAAATAAGTTGATGATGACTTCGTAGTGAAGGTCAAGGAAACTTAGGCAGGTTTGGATTATCCAGCAGCTGGAGAAGGTTATCTTATTTGCACTGTTTCTACACATAACTGTAAAATGACTACTGCTGAAATCCATAGCAGCCCTGTTTGTTTATTTTAGAAGCGTAAAACTGACATTTATATTATAGTAGGAAACAATATTGTAATGACTTCCCAGTCAGGGAATAGTGTAATTATTGGACATACAGGAGCCACCACTCACATGGACAAGAGTGACCTATTTGAAATGCTGGGTATGGATTGCCAGGGGGGCTTGACAAGTTCCCTGCCAAAGGGCTCTTAAACACTCTCAGAACAGTTGCATGGATTCCCCACGGATTTGAAAGATGGGAAGCAATGGCTGTGAGTGAATGGCTAGGGAGGTAGTGGTGTATTCCCACAGGGATCTGGCCTGGAGCTTGAGCTGCTCAACGTATTCATGAGTGATCTGCACGACAGTGAGCTGACAGTGTTTGCTAGTGATCCAAGATTATTCTAGCTAATGGCATTTAAAGCTAGTTGTGTGCATGACACTGAATGGCTGATGAAATTCGGTGTAAGTAAATGAGAAGCAACGCATGCAGAGAGAAACCTTCTTGCCCTATACAAGGCTTGCACTGAATTAGCTGTTACCACTCAGGGAAGAGATGAGGAGTCCCTGTAGATGAAAGCTTCCATTCGCTCCCCAGATGCTGTGTAGAGAAGAATTAGGAATGGCACAGAGAATGAAACAAACATACATAATAAATATTTTACTAATATAGTACAGAACAAATGTAGATTTCTGAAGCAGTGACATGGTGCAAGGGTGAAAGCCCTGCTTAATCAAGTGTTTGAGAATCTGCCCTGAAGAAAGATCAGGGCTTTGAGCCATGGTGCCTGTACTGACAGGCAAATGTCCCTGGAGTGGCACAGTTCTCCCTTCTGCCTATTTTGCTGTAAGTCCAGTAGCATCACCAGAGGGGGCAGTTAGGGGTGGTGTCTTCTTTATCACCATAGCAGGACTTGTCAGCAGCCTCTGTCCAAAAGGGATTTTATGAGATGTAGAATTTGCAGTTCTTGAGTCCATGTATTTAATGGTACATGGGTTCTTGAGCATGTCTTAACTTTTTATTTTACATACACATTTATATACGTTTAACTCTCAGATACCAGTTTTATTTAAAGATATACATTATTTTACAAATACATTTTACACATGCACCGCAAACATTTCCATTTTTTGTGTATTGAACAGATAATGGGGGACTGAGCAGCTCGGTCACAAGGGCCCAGGCAGAAAATCCAAAGCCCTGCACTATACTCAGTACTATTCTGTCTTGCCCTGGAGCACCACTTACTTGGAAAACATTTTTCTCAGCAAAATTTCTCAATTACTTCCATTTAAATGCTTTTTGGTTTTGGTTTTTTTTGCAGTAACCGAGTGTCCAACCTGCCTTTCTGTGTAATACCATTCTGTGCCAACTAAACACTCCCCTTGCAGCCCCACCTAACTCAGCTTTCCCTTTCTCTCCTCATTTGTGCTTTTCTAAGCACTGATTAGAACCCTCTGGAAAGACCAGGTTTGGTGAGCATTGAAATGGTTCCTTGTGTGTGTGTGTGCACTTGAGCACGTGTAGGGGTGGAGGGGAAAGAGGGCACAAGTTTATTCACCTAACAAGCAGCATTTGGGCTCAATTTTATCTTGAGCACTCGGGAGAGCTAGTAGCTGCAGGAGTTTATCACATTGCTGGTATGTTTATAGTATAGCATGGAAGGTGCTTTATAAGTGCCAATTACTCTATTAATACTAGTAATTAGTTTTTTATACCCTACATTCATTTTATGCTCTTCATAAGAAAATGTAATCAGTGCAGACTACCTTAACTTTCAAGTGTCTAAATGTGGTTCATTCCAAGGGTTAACCATACTTGTAGTTTACTGTATTAGTCCCAGTTGTATTTGACATAAAAATGTTTTTATAGCACAACCAAATACCAGCATATTTGCGGTTGCAGTCAGATGTTTTTAACTATATTGGATATAACCCACAATGGTTTCAGAAGATATTTCCATTGTTTTAGCCAGATTTAGAGAGGCTGGATTAAGCTATGGCCCAGTGGTGTTTACATATGTGAGTATCAGTCTTAAAGGGCAAAGAATATGATGTTCCATAAACCTTTATACAGAAATAAATACCTCGCAGCAAAAATGTTTTTCTAAGATCAGTTACTATTTCAACTATAATGACCTGCTTGGAGAAGGTCAGGGGCCAAATTCTTCTCTCATTTACACTGGCGTAAATCCACAGTAATGTAAGTGCAGGATTTGGGCTTGGGAGTTTATAATTTTGGAATTAATTTTCCCCTGACCCACAACATTTAATGCAACCTATTCTGTTTGAGCTGTTAATTTAGCAAACTATTCCATGGATAAGACCCTGATAAACTACATAACATGAAAAATAAATTCAGTCAGAGCTTCAGGGCAAAATGTAGTCCTGGGCAGCCCTTGTTTTAATTCTCTCTTTCTAAAAGCAAAACCCTCCCAGTGCTGATCTGCCAAAAGACTTTTTCTGGTTGGAGATGTTACTGTTTATATAGAATATGTATACGTATGTGTATTTATGTATGTCAGTAATTTACTGAAGTTCTGATCCAAATTTACAAGTGTACCAGTCCCCAGAAATCCTCAACTCCTAACTGCCAATGCAAACACCCCTCAGTCTTTACCAATCTTCTGGCTGAACCAAAGCTCAGCTCATGTATGTTCCTAATTTTTGCAGTTCAGTTTCAGTTTTAAAATTTATGGACTTTCCCCAAATCATCTGCAGCTTCCAACTGCAATTAGTATTTCTGTTCTTTACTGCTTGTAGTGAACAGCTTGTTAATGAAAGGTAATTTAGTACCAATTTGAACATCAAAAACTGTTAATATTATGTAAATATGAAGGATAATATTTTAAAATTGCATACTTGACTTTTGTGAGTGCAGGGCAAATCCAGCGTGTGTATACAAGGCAATCTTGAAAAAAGTAGCAAATATTTTGTAGCTTAAAACAGTCAATTGTTTAACGTAGCTGAACTGAAAACCGGATTAACAGATCCCATGTTAGAAGCGTCCCTTGTAGCAACGAGCTATGTGGGACTCTGAACACACCCCCCATCGAATTCTATTCACTCACTCACCCCCCAGCTCCACTGGGGAGAGCACTGGGGAGAAAAGTGAAATCCATGAGCTGAGCTAGAGACAGTTGAAATGGAAGGGGAACTAATAATAATAACAATAGTAATAATAATATTAATAATAGAATATACAGAACAAGTGATGCACAGTGCAGTTGCTCACCACCTGCCGACTGCTGTCCAGCCAGTTCCCAAGCAGTGATTGGCTCCTCCCAGCCAACTTCCCCCAGTTTATTCACTGGGCTGGCGTTCAGTGGTATGGAATATCCCTTTGGCCAGCTGGGTCAGCTGTCCTGGCTGTGTCTCCTCTCAGCTTCTTATGCCCTGCAGCCTGCTCACTGGTGGAGTGGTGCGGGAAGCTGAAAAGTGCTTGACCTAGTGTAAACACTGCTTAGCAACAACTAAAACATTAGTGTGTCAACATTATTCTCCTCCTAAATCCCAAACACAGCACTATAGCAGCTACTAGGAAGAAAATTAACTCTATCCCAGCTGAAACCAACACAGCAGCCATCCCTTATTCTATACCATTTATGTCATGCCCAGGCCCACACTTTCCAATGCATCCTTCCCCATCTTTGGATATATACACACAGGTATCGTTCCCTTTGTCTATGTGCCACACCTTTAAAATGTCCACTGAGTTTATTTAGTCAAAGACTTCGGGATCCACCTGTCATAGCAGTCCAAAGGGCAGGAGAACTGGTCTGTGGTGTTGGATCGTTGCGCGCCGAAGCCAGTTCTGGTTCCATCACCTTTGTGCTTGTGTGGTTCTATTATTGCCAGAGTTTCTTCAAATTTCATTCTTCATTAATCTGGGCAATTGTGACTGTAATGCTGTTGATACTGCATGTAGCAACCATGGTAGGGATTACATATATTACTATATAGAATTAACATCATACAATTCAAATCATTGGCTATTCCCACCCAGAATGAAATCCCCTGAAAGAACGTATCAGACTTCGCCATCCTCCCGCATCACCCACGGTGTGCATCCGGCTCCCTGAGCAAAAGCAATCCCATGGGTGGGTTTGCCTTTACCTGACAGGAGTAACCCAGCCTGTCCTCCCCAGCATATTTTTTATGTGCCCTACAGGGCACTTTAGTATGTAATAAATTGGACCGGGCGTGGCCAGCCCCACCGGCAGATCCCCTAGTGTTGACTGAGCAGGTGGCTTTCCCTAAATGTGTATCCCAATGTTTGAATGTCCCACCACCCATTGCTCCCAGTGTAGTCTTGAACAGTCCATTATATCATTCCATTTTCCAAGAGGCTGGTGCATGGTAGGGGGTGCAATGTACCCACTCAGTGTCATGCCCTTTGGCCCAAATGAGCAGCAATTTTCATGGAAGAACCCCCTTTTGAGGTTGTTTTTCCTTGCAACTCAAGTATCCATGCCTCCAGGGTTGAGGCAGATTTTCCATTCCACTTCCTTATGAATGATGAAACATGAAAGGTAATTAAGTACCAATTGAAACATCAAAAACTGTTGTAATAGATTTATGTAAATATTAAGGATAATTTTTTAACACCTCATACCTGACTCCTGTGAGGGCAGTGCAAATCTTTTGTGTGTACACAAGGCAACCCACATTGCTCTTGGAAAAAAAGGAGCAAATCATTTTTAAGCTTAAAATAGTAAATTGATTAACAGCTCCTTTGTCAGAAGCATCTCTTGTAGCAACTAGTTAGATGGTACTCTGCACCTCATCCAAATTACATAGGCCAAGCTACACATACACAGAAAATGAAGGGCCAAAATATTCCAAGAAACTTATAAACTCCTCTGCATATCTTCTAACCATGGGTCTTTCACAGCTCAGGAACCTGAAACAGAATCCTCTTTCTTCTAGTGACACACATCTGTAGCTCTTGCATAGCCCAGCCACCACCTAACATTTCACCTCTCCGATGCCAGGACTTCCACCGTGAATGTGAGAGGAGCAAATGAATCATTTGAAGCACAAAATCATGTTAAGCTATCATCCTACCAAGAAGATTTTCACACTTATTTTTATGAATTCTTCTTGTTGTCCTGTGCAGTAGGGGAGTTGATAAGTCAAAAGCACCATTTCTGCCCATCTTTGACATTGAGTAACACAGATCTGGCTGAATTTCCCCACTTGACCGTGCAGTGTTTTAGTAGATCGCTGCTATATTGAAACCTGATGTGGTTTTGGATGTGCATTGGATTAGTTTCTCTCAAATAACTCTTCCCATCTAATTTGAGCATTACACAAATACAGTAACAAGTGAGAGGACTTTTACTGTAGTTTTAATTCAACACAGAGCACAATATATATAACTACTGAAAACAGAACCAGAACTTGACAGACTCAGAGCTGGCGCTTCCCTAATCCCGCAGGCTCTGTGCAAAACCCTAACGGAAAAATACCGAGGAAGGATGGGATGGGATGAAATCAAACTCTCTACAGTTCTTTGGAGATGCTGCTGTCTTTGGGGAGTCAAAAGTTTGTCCCTGAGGCTTTGAAGGGAGTCAGGACATTTTCTGAAGCTCCATATTGAAAAATCTTCCTTCTTTTCCCCCACCTCCCATCCTGGAAGCAGAACTTACTTCAGAGCCTCGCAGTTGTTTCATGTTCATGTAACTGTGCAAAAGGAAGGGGACTCTGAAAGTTTATGGTGGTGTTTGCTATGCTAAGCACCAGATGGATTTCTATCCAGATGTCCTAACAGCTGCTGGAAAGGCATGCAGTAGAAAATTACTACTTCCCAGTTACACATGCAGTTCCTACATGCAGAAAAGACGTGGAAAGGCACTGGTAGAGGTAGGGGTAAAAGGAAGCACGTGTTTTACATCCCTTCTTTCCCATCTACTGTGGGAAACTTGGGGCTTTTGTTCTTACTCTTCTTTAGGTCACTATGGATTACATAGTTCCTTACTTCTTGTTTTCCAATCCTATATTCCGGAGATCGGGTTTGAGCTCAGACATGTTAGGGAATGCTGCTTGTGGAACCACTTCTGCATTTCAGTCGGGCTCATTTGCATGCGCTGTTTTGCAAAACGTGTCAGTCACACGTCCACCCTTTGATTTCTGTTACTCCCATTTTGTGACTGGGAGATCCAAATGTAAGTAAACTAACTCAAAGAAAACATTCCTTTAACTTCAGTTAGACCACGGTTTTACTCTTTGTTCAGACTACATCCAAATTTTACCCCTTTCTCAGAATAAATTATTACAAGACTGTGCAGGTGCAAGCACCTACCACCAAAGGCAGTACCAGGCACTTGGCACCATCCCAACATGCTGAGCAGGACCGGCAGTTTTCCCCTCTAGTGGGAAAGATTGCTCACAGAATACAGTATTTGAGGTAGAATTAAAAGCTCTGGGAAAGGCTACTTCACTATGGGTATGGGCTAAAGAAAGTTGATGCTGGAGGTGTCTTCTTTCTGGAAAGGAAAATATTTAAGGAATGTGGTATTAGCTGCTAACTAGATGCAAGCTGTATGTGAAATGGGCAGGAGAATAGGACTTGGTTCCATTTTGCAGGGTGAGTGTGTTTTTGAAGGAGATTCTTGTAATCAAATAGATTCAGTTATATATATATGTATATATACATGGTTGTTTGTTGGTTTGTTTGTTGGTTTGTTTGTTTTATGAGGGGAGGATGGGAGGCTGTGTAGTTTCTTTTTTCTAGGATCCAGTCAGCATCAGGAGCCCATTAGGAGTTACTTAAAGGCATAGAAGGCAGTTACCCTGCCTGAAGAAGCCCACAGCACACAGAAAGCTGTTGTACTGGTAACAGAAAAAGTCTGCTGTCTTAGCACAATGGCTTTTTGCTTTCAGACTAATCACTTGTTTTTCCGATGTAGTCTGAACAAAAAAACAATTGCTTTTATTGACCAAATACTCAGCTACAATCATTAACTTGGTTAAAAACTCCATTTATTTTGTATTTTTGTTTTTGTCCCCTCAAAATAAGTAGTTTGTCCCCTCAAAATGAGTAAGAATTAGCAGCTGTACTTAAAATGTATTCTATTCAATGTGTGCTGTAATTGCTTTTGTTCCTCATCTCATCAAGTTTTTTTTAAAAAAAACAACCATTCCAGTGAAAGTTCAGCCTGTTTAACAGTTGATGTATTTCTCTCTTGCTCCATTAGGAAGCTGATCCAGCTTCAGTTTCTGAATATCCTCGTAGTGTCAGTGCACACGTCTTCTGTCAAGTTCAATTAAGAATAGCTTAGATAGCAGTTGAGTATTTTTCCATTGCAAATCATAACTTCTTGACCTTTTCAAAACTTCTTCTGCAGATGTTCCTGTGATGGAGTGTCAGACTCCACTTGGGCATCATTCCCTCATTAATGCGAAAGAGTGTGACTGTGTCTTCTGTTACACAAGCAGCTTTGTTTTGTTTTCTCTGCTGTTATTTGAGTTTCATTCTGGAGTGTGCATATGCTCAGATTTCCCCTCTAGCAAGCACAGCTGGCTATACCCAAGAGTGTGCAGTCTCGAGTTTACAGCTAGCACTGCTGGGGTGGGGGCAGTGCGCTGATGAGGAAAAGGGAAAGGAGGCAGTAGCACAGCCTTAGCAATGTGAAGATCATGGATTTATTTTGTTCAGATGCACATATCTCAGTAGCTTGGTCAGGCTAACAAGGCAATGGTAATGCTGTGTTGTAGTTACGGTGTAATTATGCTGTTTCCAGTGGATAATTACAGCTTATTTATGAACTGCCAAACCTGACCAATTTGCTTACTGAGACCCCTTGGCAGGAGTAGCCACGTGTGTGCTATAGGCCAGGTATATTAACTCCTGCTGCACAATGGAATTATTCTGGGCCCTGTACTATTTTTTCTGATTAAAGGTGTTGATAAGTATTGATGCAAAAAGACAGACCTTCACTGTAGCTGAGCTGAGCCCAGGACCAGCTCTGTGCAGGAGGACATTAACAGCTGGCAAATGACAATGTGCCTCCTGGATTCTTACCTCTTAGAAATGACCCTGCATCTTGTTTGGCAATGTCTGCTTCCTGGTGTGCACTGCTCCCGCATGCCTTCTGCTGCTGGGAAGGGATGCCCAAGCCCTGCTCAGATGGGAGGCTGCTAGGGATCCCCAGGTGTCAGCTCCTGGGGGCTCCCCTTGTCCCCAGCCTAATGAGTCTGATCCATGTAGCCAGGATGTAGAAGCAGACAACAAAGCCTTTTGCAGAAAGACTACTGATAAAAAGGATGATTTTGGGGAGCAACCAAATTGCTATGTGGGGCCTCATCTTTGTGGAAAGCTGTGAAAGTGCTTTACTTACATACACAAAAAATACTCTGTGATATGTAGATCTCTCAAATTTTAGAAACAAGACCAAAAAGACAAAAATCCTGTTTGCATGTTCTGGCAGCAGCCCATTTACAAAGCATTTGACCATTTAGCCTCAGTTAAGACCTCTTTGAAGGCACTGTCTAACTTTGCATTGCCTGGATTTTCTCTGAGTCCCCAGTCTCAGCCGTTGATGGAACACACGGTAAATAATGCTGGACACTTGAAAACCACAGATTAATTGTATGAAAATGTCACACAGGTCAAGGGGGATTGTGTTTCATCTTACTTACTGATACAGGGCAGGATCACCAGTGGAATTTGTACATCCTATACTCTAACATGCTCATTTATTTGGCACTCCTTAATGGAAAACATGGAGCAATTATATGCAGACAATGCTGTAATGGAAAATAATTGAAGACAGACACGGTTTGGGTTTTTGTTTGGATTTTTTTTTTAAACAATGCATGCCAGATCCTGCATGCAACAATCCTTTTTTTTCCTCCTAGCATAAATGCAGCCAATGCTTGAACCACATATGAAACCACAGTTCTGAGGCTCTAACTTCACAGCCAGCTAGAAATGACCAAAACAACATCTGCTACAGTTAGAATTTAAAAGTGCTTTTTTACTTTGTAGAGTTCCTTTCTCTGCTGAAATCACCCTCAGTAGAGTTACTGTTTTGTAACTTGTTTTATCTGAGTAAACAGAAAACTCAATGCTCTTCTGAACTTCAGCAAAGGATTTGTGTGAAAATCGTTTACACAAAAACGGATGAAGTACATGTGTGCATAAATCTGTATGTATGTAGTATCTGAAGCACTTCTTGTTATGTCTTCCACAGTGCTGTAACAGTTAAAGCTTCTTTTAAGTCAGTGTACACTTGACATTCCCTTGCTTTTTATGGTTTTAAACATCAGTGTTTACCTCTGCATAAGTGAAGCTGTCAACACAGTGCTTCTGATATTAATGTGACATATATGCCTATTCTTGTTGCTCATGTTGTTATTAATAGTAATCATAATATTTGAGTTATGGTAGTACCTCAAGGCCCAGCCCTCTTCTCACTAAGTTTTTACAAAGTAAAGTAAAGAGAAGGTCCCTTCACAGACAGAGTATCAGTTGAAAATCAGGCATGGAGAGGAGGAGGAACGGTGAGCTGGAGCAGGTCAGAAGAAGCGCTGAAGTGATGGTGATGATACCTCATGTGTCAGAGGAATCAGAAATAATCAAGTTTAATTGATTTGGATGGTCAAATACATTTCAATGCTCTTGCACAGGATGGAGCAATGTGGCTGAACCTCTGGTATTTGTATTGATCTCAGCTCAATACCTCAGGCTGAAGTACTTTTCAGCCATGGCCAAGAAGAAATTAAGTAGGTCAGCAGCCTTTAGGAGTCATGTACATCCTCTTCTTGACTGGCAGTGGGAGCAGAGATGAGGCTTGTAGCAATGAGAAGTTGTCAAAAGTGCATGAAAAACAGAATGACAAGTCTTAACCCTTTATGTATTGACTTAACAAGAAGCTTTCTTGTGTAATGTCTTTACTCAGTTTATGCAGACAACTCTCTTTGACATTTTGCAAACTACCCTGGGCTACCAGGCATGGTGGTAGCCTTGTTCACAGGACGTAAGTGATTGCTTTCATGTACATCAGCCTCTCCTTCTATATCTTAGCCATCCGTGAAGGCCCTCAGTTGTCTTGCAGGGCCCTAGGTGGTGACTTGCATGGTCAGGTTGTTATGAGAAGGTTAAAAATCTGTTCTTCTTCCAAGCACCAAAAATAAGGATTTGTATCGGATCCAGAGCAAAGATCTCTTCTAGCACAAAGAAAGGCCTTAGGAGAAGTAGCTGGTGGTGTAATTTTTCTGTATTCCATAATTTAAAGTTGCATGATCCCAAGAACTATTCTAGGAAGCGGTGTCAGCGTTGTAAACTGTTGCATGAAAAGTAAAACATCCATTAAATTATGGTTGTGGGAGTGGAGTGAAAGCAAATAGCAGAAGGCTGATGCTGAGACATGATAGATTTTCTTGTACTAAGTCATTCATTGTCATGTTGCGAAAGTTGTCACATTGGAAAAAATTTTCGTCCTTTTCTTTATTGATAAAAGATGAGTATTTCCACAGTGAGGTCAGAAATCATGGAAAAGGTACAATATGAAAGGCTTTGGTGTTTGATCACTACGCCGTACTGCTGCTGTGCGTTTTTTTAAGGACATAAAGAATAATTGCATGGCCATGTTTTAATTATTTGACCATTATTGATAGTGCTGTGAAACAAATCTCTCTGCTCTTCGTTGTCACAAGTTTATAGGAATTGTGGGCAAGCAGAAATAAGAAAGCTTCGAGTACTCTACTTGCACTGCTATGTATTGGTGGAAATGAAGGCAGGAAATCCAACCTCCTAAAATGACATATTAATAAGCTACAGTGTAATTTTGAGCTGCTGAATTTATGGTTTGGTTTTTTTCCCTTCAAAAGCTGACTTGCACACAACTATTGAAGAGGAAACTGCAGCTTTGTCATGCCTAACTGGCACAGATCCAACGTGCTAATGATACAGTTTTAAATCCTGCATGAGTCAAAGATGCAAATAAGAAAAAATGGACTATGTTAGAAGTTTTTAGAAATAGTTGTATGTGGAAATGGACCACAGTTTGCAGATGACTCGGGAGTGCTGCATCCATCTGTCCTCCTTGCCGGAGTGATAATGGAGGCGATTAGTGAATTGCCAACATGGCAAGTAACAGCCTCCCTGGTGGCACTGGCTTTGATTGATTTTATGCAGCAGTGAGAGGCTCCATGTTTCATTTCCAGAGACTCCACATCCCGGATCAGAGGTTATGGCGATGGGAGGGCAGAAGCAGTATGATGTCTTTATTACCCAGAGGAAAAGAGCCAATTATGCCGAACGCCAGGGCTGCACCCCCAACTGCCATTGGCATCAGCTCCTTAGACACGGGGTTGCCAAGTCTCTTGGCCAATATCTGCTGTTCTGGAACTGGAGCCATCAAGAAAAATGAAAAGGGAAAAGAAAAATAAAAAGGAAGAAGATTAAAGGAATTATAGGAGTGACGAAGGAAGACAATTTTAGCGTCTGGTTCTCCAGCTAATATCAACTCCCTGTGAACAGCAAAGACTTCAACACTTTAATAGGATTATTTATGGACTGGACTCTTACAAGATAGCTTGGGAATACATCGGTTTGCTATTAAACAAATATATATATGTGGATATTTGTATGTGTGTGTAGCCAAATTACCTGGGAGTGCATGGGGTTACCCAAACACAGAGAATAGGAAATCTCTCTGCAGTTATCATGAGCTTATAGCTGTACACAGCCATGTCTCTGTGGTGTCGAGGTGTACTTCTGTGCTCATTAGGGGAAGGACAGCATCTCGCTTCAGCTGTCTCTGCCAGTTCATTCCACAGAACAAAGCAATGGCTCTAGCCTACAGATGTCAGAAGCTTTTTTCTCTCTGTCATTATTCAGCCTTTTTTAAGGTTTTTGAGGACACATATGTTGGTTGAAACCCGAAGGAAGTGGGTGTTTTCAGAGCCTGCAATATCCATATCTCTTCCTCCAAGAAACAGTGATCCTGAATCTACCTGGTTGTCACTGAAATATCTTCCCATAACAACCACTGAAAAGAGACCATGCTCTCACTCCCTGAAAAGGAGGCATTAACACTTCTGAAGGTCTCTTTAGCAGCATAAAAGGCTTGGTACATTTCAAGCCCGGGAGTTATTTACAGAATTTTTATGGGAAGCCAACTACATCAATAAGCACATTGAAAATATCTACTGGGACAGTGGATTATAGGAAAACTGAGAGTGCCAAGCTTCAGAATTATGAAAATATTTTGAATTGTGCAACAGTGAATGTGATGCCCTATTATGCAGTTCAAGTTAAGGCATCCATTTATATGAGCTCACTTAATAAGGTACGATTTAATACAGTATGGTGAAAATAACCAAGTAAATAATTTTCTTTTTTATAAGTGAAAGTGCTCTTTTTTCTTTTCACAATCATTCTATCAGAGCACATTTTATGTTGTTGTTTAAAATTTTAAAATATCATTTAAAACAAGGGAAGAAAAACTTGAAGAAATTCAAGTGCTAAAGGCATCTTTCTAAATTGTCTGTCATTTAACTTAAAAAGGAAAATACTTCTTATTTTTCCAGTTCAAATTTTCCCTTTATTAAAAAGAAATTAAAATGAGATACCTCCTCCCCCACTTCTTTCCTTTTTCCTTCACCTTTCTTTTGATGTGAGGGAAAATGGAGTGGAGAATAAGCAGCTTTATCAATTTTTAGCTCCTCCCCCCCTTTCAAAAAGTCAGTCTTAGCTGATTGCTCTTTCTTTCTCTTCATGCTGAAAAGTGAAAGTGTGTTCTTTCAGCGCCCAGCCCTGACTGGGAAAAGGGCTGGTTTCTCTGGAAGAGTTTTCTTCTTGACTCGCCTGTAGCGTGATCCAGCTGCTGCCTCCAGGGAGTCTCATGCAGGGGAACCTGGGGGACAGACCATGTTCCCCAGGAGAAGCGTCAGGCTGAGCTCACCCTGACCCACCTCAGCCCAGGACTGAAGGGCGGCCAAGAGTGGGCTTAGAGCCAGGCAGCTCCTCAGGGATCCCTCAGACCAGTGCAGGATGTTTCCCATCTCCTCAGCAAGCGGGGCGATATTGTGTATTTAAAGATCTGAAGTGCCCGGCGTCGTAACGAGAGCAGAAGCATCCAGACAAACTGGAGCTGGTTTCGTGGCTGGTGCTGTTTTCAAATTAGAAAAACAGTCAAGGGCTTTCGGATAAGATGTGCATGTCAAAAGGCAATAAAGAAAACAACTGGTCTTAAAAGCTAATCGCCATGCACCGTTGAGATTGGGACCAAAAAATGTTAGCTAATATTTTAAATGTGAGTGAAGGGTCAACAGATGAACCATATTGTAAACATACATGTCAGCAGCAGGGCAGGGTTGAAGATAAAATTGGAACCATGTGCTTCTCCATTTCTCATAAGGCACAGGGGTCGTGACCCCAACAGCTTAAAAGTCCCTCAACGGGGAAAAATATAATAATGTCATATGTCACGCAGGGAGATGCTGTGCTTATTAATTTTGTAAGGTACATACAATTGCTAAGAATAATGTTTTGTACTGTGAAGGAGAGAGTCTCTTTTAAGAACATCTGGTTTTTATCAAATAAAACTACTCTTGAATCAGGTCTTAACACAATACATGGAAATACAGTTAGAACTTACAATGAACTGTAACTAATCCCACAAACTGACGAATCAGCACAAATCACTAAATATGATATTTAGAGCAAATGAATGCAGTCATCTGATAAACCTTGGAACTGCCTCATTACTGCCATTTATTCAGTCATTAAAGAGCTGTAACCAAGCTAGCATCCACCCCATTTCCACCCTAATACCTGAGGAAGCTGCAAGCTTTTTCTTTCATTTTTCTTTCCCTGTTAATACATTCTACACATCTCCTCCCATGGTGCAGTTAGGTAGTCACTATTCTGGGTTTTAAGTTAGAAAGGGAAGCACAGAGAAAGGATTGACCATTATATCCAACCCAATTCCCCTCAAACAAGACGAGGATGGCAAGGTGGTGCTCTGATGGCAGAAGGCACTGTTGTACATGTGGCAGCTCCATGGATGGTTTATTGATGGCAGTGACAGTGTGCTGTCACAGAGAGGGAAACCCTCATAGCGCCTACCCAGAGCTTCAGCAAGTTCTCATCCCAAGAAACATAAATGTGTGCTGCAGAAATGGTTCGGGGGTGATGCTTCCCTGGAATACAGATGTTCATGGGTCTTGCCTCTTGAAAGAAAAAAGAGGAAAGGTGGTTTTTAGCATTTACTGTGCATCTGCTCTTATTAAACAGTATCCAATAGAGGAGTAAATATAGGATTGAGAGAAAAAGGTTCTGAGTGCTGATCGTTGCTTTGGGTGGGTTTTCATGTCTTGGTAGGAAAATCTCTCTGTTGCTGTCCTCTAACACTAAAATGAACGTACCTGTTTCAAAGTGTATCTCTGAATATAACTAGTTGCAGCTTCTCTGGTTCTTTGAAGATTCAGAAAGGGTATTTTTGTACTAGAGTTACATCACAAAATGCCAGAGCCCTCCTGGCTTTTCCATACCTCAGGGTACTGCAGTTCCAACCTCATTTCTTCTCTTCCCAAACCAGACTTCTCTCTCCTTCTTCTACTTCCTATCACTGTTCCACTTGTGTTTCTTGCCTGCCAGATAGCTGTCTGTTTTATCTCCCTTTATTTGCATTTCAAAACTGAGGCTCTGAAATGTCTGGGATGAAAATTGCCCTCTGAGAGGCCAAAGTGAGGAAGGAACTGAATGTTCTACTTAATTCAGATGAATCCATGCTAAACCTGTTTTCAACTGTTTTCTCAAATGCAATTATCAAATGCTACCCAAGCCAAAAAGAACTTGTCTGTTGACTTTTTTTCCAGTCCCTATGTTCATGAGCATGCAGGTCTTTTATAATAGTTTGTATTCAGAAGCATCAGGCTAGAAAGAACCACCTTCTGCCTTTGAGACTGATCTCCCACAGCTGCAACCATGAGACAGATGCCCAGTTCAGGGGTGCACAGATCTTTCATTCCTGCAATCACAGCACACAAAATACTACTTATTAGCCTTTAAAAATACATATTTATAGCGGAAGGTCAGAAGTCATTCTATAATGTGCCATAGGAGCATAACAGGAGAGATCGAGGGTATTGCAAAACGAGATTGTGTGCGAAATACAGCTCCCAGGTGGAAAGAAAGCTGACTAATAACCATTGCTTCTGAGGAAATAGGGAAACCCAGTAAAGTACCTGCCAGTATGACCTGACGGAAAAATCGGTGCTGTTCCGTGAGTGCCAGTGGGGTGTGCCAACTAGATGCTGAAGGGAATGTAATGGCTTGAAGCATGAGTGTGTCTCCATCTTATTGCAGTATCCAGCTGTTCAGCAGAGGGAGGAAAATATCACAAACAAGGGCAGCAGGGTGATTAATTCTTCACAAGGCATGAAGTTAGCTTGAAGTTAGTTTGGTGTAACTGCACTACAAACAGAGATACATTCCCCTTTCAAACTCCCTTGTATGTACCAATATGCTGGATACCTACAATCTGCATCAGAACACACTTTCTGGGAATTTCTGTCTATAAATTAATCATTCTCTTCCCTAATCCCCTCAAAATCCATCTGAAAGCCATTTAGGCAACCTGTCACCATGAGCCTCATGTGTAAGCAGCTTACAGAATTTCACTCTTCAGACAGCTAAAAACCTTTTTCTAACTTCAACTACATTTATTCATGACCAGTTTATTGCAATTTGATCTTATGCTCTATGGTCACAGTTACACAGGGCCATGATATCTTTTCTCTGCCTTTCCTGTATGAGGCTGAACAAATCAGCTGCTCCTATTTTCCTATCACAGGATGCATTCTCTCTCCCTTAATAAATCCTGTGATCCTTCTTTGAAACTTGGTTTCAGTGGTATGGTTGTCCTTAAGATATTTAGAAAAAGAGTATCTGAGAAACTTGAGACCATGAACATGCAATAAGTTGTCTGTGTACATGTGTTAAAACATTGAAATGATGCACTCTCACATGTATCCCTACACATGTATTTCGAAACAAAAAAAAAGTATCAAGGTTCAGGTTCTTGCCAAACTCTTCCCCATGTGCTTGGGCTCAGAAGACATCTTGGAGTCCTCAGTTTAAACAGAAGGATGGAAGAAGATGCAGCACAAAGACAATCAAAGCAGATCTAAATACAATAAAAAATAGCTACTTCCTCTCTTCTTCTGAGAATTGTGTAACCTGACCTAGTTGTGTTTTTAGAAATTTGGTATGTGCCCTTACACGTATGGCTTCCAGCATAAAGAAACCTCGAACCAGGCATGTTGTTATCATGTCACTTTTCATACTCCAGTCATCTTAAGGGATTTCATAAATCATAAGGATCTTATTCATATTTAAAACATTGTCAAAAGCACTTAACTGTGTTACGCCGTTCTAATTTTAATTTTCCTTATTTAAGCCTCTTATAAATGCATGTGGCTTAAATGCTCATATAGCTGTCAGTACTCCCCCCTGATTTCATTACCTGCAAATTCTTGATAGAAAGCTATGCACTGAAACCCCTGTGTTGTGGAAGACTTAAAAGGGTGTTTTGAATGACTTCTCCTGGGTCACCTTGTTAACGCAGTCAGCACTTACTTAAGGCACCAGTCTTCTATTTTAGTAAACGTCACTGTATTCTGTTATATACTTAAAGGCTATCCAAACTGTGGGCCTGGTTCTGCAGTCACATCTGCACAAGCCTAGATGTGTACATTTGCAGAGCATCTTTGACTCTAGCAGTGCCTTGAGCAAACAGCAGTTCTATAATCTCGATTAAATTTAATAGCCAAAAGAAGAGGCTAACCACAAATCAGTGATGGTGAAACATAAGCCTTGCCCACCTCACAGAAATAAGAGGGTTCTGTGTTCTCATACTCTACCCCAATCGTACTTAGATCTGTTTGAAAACCAAACCAAATTGTAAATGAATCCAAAACCAAACCGCAAATTGGCTTCTGGCACTTTAGATGTTTTTATTTAGGTGCCACCCAGTTATGAAGACTCCACAAAACCAAACTGGTGTTATTATCATCCTTTATTCTACTTCTAAGACTGCTTCTGGCACCATCTAGGGCAATTTAAGGCATAATTAACAGAGTGAAAGGCCATGAAATTTTGACTGAAAATGGTGTATTACTGTGATCCCATAACTTTTCTTTCCTGAATACTGTGTCAAACTTTTTCATTAGAAAGCCATTTTTTCTTCTTCTAACTCTCCTTAGGTTTTTACTTAGACTTCAGTCTTCACAAATTTCTTACATTGAATCCCATCCACAAAAGCTTTGATAATGAATTTTGGGGAGAATAAGAATAGATATTTTGGTTGAAGAAAAATGAGTCTGTCTTCATGGTTTTTTGGAAAGCTGTCACAAAAATGGCTGTCCTCTGAAAGTCCACATTTGTGTCTTTCACTGCTGCATTTAATCTGCTCCAGTTAAAGAACTACCAAAAGCCAGATTCTTGGAGATATTAGAAAGCTGTATTGGTGAGTGTTCCTGTAACAGGGAAGAAAAAGGATGACCACCGTAAGCTTCTTCAGTTTCAGCTGAGATGTAAAGGTTTGGATAATTGTTTTTGAGAGCTGTGATATTTTAACCTTGGCATTGACCCCCTATTGTTGCCTCCCTTTGAGGTCCAGGTCTGTAGGAACCGCTGCCTTAGCCAAGGCAAGTTGTTATTCCCAGCAGCTCATGCTTGTTCCCATCAGGGTTTGGGCAGCATGCTTATCTTCCCAAATGGAAAAGCACAGCCTCCAAAGGTTGTTGACTCTTGGCCTGGTGACTGTGATGTGGCATGGTGTGGCAGTGGGGCTGAAATGGAGACAGAGCAATGGTAAGTGTGATACTGGTTTTGTCAGAGTCAGTGGCAGAATCTCATTCACTGCAGCAGGACAATGGGTTCAAGCCAGAGGGAAGGTGACTCATCTTGAGTCTTTGGGTATTTTACTCTAAGTGTTGATCTCTGATCTTACCAGTCTAGACTCAGTGTTTTTGTGAGGGGGGGTGGGGGGAAGAAAATTCGTATCCAGAGCATGATGCATCTCATCCTAAAACAGACATCTAAAATAAACCGTGTGGACTACAATCAAGCTGCCCCTTTCTCTCGGGTGACTATAAAAAGCATCAGTATGACTGGCTCTAAAACACACATCTGTGTTGACACTTACAGAAAGATCATTTGCTGGAGAGGACTAAAATGACATGGAAAAAAAATCCATGGTATTTGGGTGCAAATTCACCTTACCGGTGTTGTTACCATATGGATAACAGTACAGTACATATAGCAATATTCTGCAATACTCCTCTGTGAGACTCAGGAGTGACTCAGAGATCAGGAGTGGTTTTTTGTGGTTCCTAACTCCTCTGTTTGCAATCTCCCCTGTGCTGGTAAGCAGGAGGAGATGGGAATGAGAAAGGCATGTTGAATTGATCTTAATTCTTCCTCCTATAACTTTTGCTTTCATTTAACTCTTATCTTAGTGTTGTGTTTCCCCATTTCCAAATGTTTAGAATTTAACATTGCAGCTTCCAATGAAGAGTGCCATTCCCTCCCTCACTTCTGAATAAAATAATGAAAACACTTTAATTAATTTAATTAATAATTATAATACACAGGATAGCTGAAAAGTTGTAGTAGAATATCTATTTAGATATTCATTTTCAACAGTTTTTAAGCAATTGCTTTCAGGTGTCACGGTTTTACAGTGACAGACCTTTGTACGAAATGAAAACAGTGCTTTTTACATTTCCAAATCTGTTTAGCTCAAGCTTTCCAAAACTGTGATTTTTTCTGTGTGAGATGGAAAGTTGATGCTGGTTCACCATCTCCAAGGGTTTAGAAGACATCAGGATATTTCAGTGATGTGATGCCTATGGATGCAGAGGCACTTTGTTATTCTCTAGCTGGTTTTCGTCAGTTTCTGAGACTTTCTGGTTCACAAGAAGCGCTTGCTATAGCACCGTCAGGTGCTATCAGCAGTTTACTTTCTGATGCCTCTTTATGTGAAGCATCTCCAACAAAAAAAACCCATTTATTTCTGAGATCTCTTATGGCACAAGGGAGGAAGATGCCTGTTGTTCTGTCTGCTCAGCACGGCCTAATTTGGGGGCATATTGCCAGGTTCAGCACGCTTAAGGCCTGTGCACAGCATTTGGGCTGCTAAAATATACTCTGAATTTAGAGGGAGAATATCTGCAAAAGCAGTCTGACATGAAAGAATTTTTGTGAGTAAATAAAGGAGTGATTTAATTTTTACCATGCATAGGGAAGTATCGTTTGCAACAGAACTTTTCCTTGCTCTGTGCATTTTGAAATGCTCACAGCTGCTGTATTCCCACTGCTCAACACCCAGGCTTCTTTGCTAGTAAGTAGAGGGGTTATTTTCTGGGTTTCATTTTCAAACCATAGTGAAACTGAAAAAGCAACAAGGGCTGGATATAAGTGCAAATTATGAAGGCCACAAAATACTCCCAGCAGACAGAATTCTCTATGGCAGAACTGACAGTTCACACCACTTGGTAAATACTTAGTACTACTACTACAAAACAAACACTGGGATTAATCACAAGAAAAGTCTGCAGGTTGAAAACCTTGAATGAGCAACTGTAAAAGGATTTTCAGAAGTGCTTCAGTCTGTTGATGTATCTCACCATAAAATCTTTCCATATTCATATTTTTTTTTGGCTGAAGAAGTTAAACAGTGGTCTGGCTGCTAGTACAAAGTGTTCTGTCTCCCTTCCCCTCCTGCCTTCCTGTATTGCCATGACTCCAAAGTGAGGGGAGGAGTCCGGAGACTGAGCAGAATCAAATGCAGGTGGGGATTGAGTGCTAACCAGCCAAGACAAACAGCACTCCTGCTGTCTTCTATCTTTTTTTTTTCCTTTTTTTTCCTTTTCTTTTCTCCCTGCCCCTGAGCTGTCCTACATTTGAAGCTCTCAGCCTGTTTGTAGCTGCTGGTGCGTGCAGTAACACCGATTGCTTCAGTGCTGCATCTCCCTGTTGCAGGCAAACACACACTCTCGTTTCTTTTACATTCTCTCCTCCCCCTTCACAAACCTTTTTTCCCTAATGGTTCAATTTTGAAAGAAAAAAAAAATGCAGTGAATAATAGATCTGTGCAAAGAGCCCGGCAACAAAGCCAGGAGAAACTTGGCCAGCTGTCAGCTTTGTTACAGACTCAGAGCTCAGTCCAGGTGTGTGGAAAATTTTGCGACTGTTCTCTAGGCTGCTCAGCAAAACTGGGCCCTCTTGCACTCAGACTGGAGCTGATTTCTGGATTCACATGGCAACATGAGGAAAATCCAGCTCCCCTGTGGTTCGTGGATCAAAATCTCAAACTGAAACAAGGGACACCCAGCCCTCAGCCCACAAACCCGACCAAAGCAGATTTACTCAAAGGCTGTATCCCTCGGTGCTGAATTTGACAGATAACTAAATTTCCCTGTAGGCATCAATTTTTAATTACAACAATCTGATTATTGATTTTTTTTGCCAGAAAATTATATTGAAATTTTGCACGTGAAATACAGTTGATCTCTTACATCACCCAAGGACATATGGTGAAAATGTTAAACTGTAGCAGGAGAAACTAAAACTAATCTCATCTTCTGTTGGCTAATTTGTTCCTTTAGGCAGCATTTTGCCACATGATCTTTCTCTTGGGCCCAGCTCTGCCCCTGCAAGGTCTGTCTTTCTGGTTGTTGAGTTTAACCACACGTTGCAGAAAGTAGTTTCACTGGGTCCCAACAGCAGTGGACACAGAAGCACAGCTCCCAGAGTGGTATGTGTGTGCATGTATCAAATTCAACCCTGCAGTCACTTTTTATATGTTCTAATGTAAATGTCAGCCAGTCTGCCAGGTATTCTCTAAGCCAGCACAAGGTGACTCCTCTTGGAGAGGCTTGCCATGCTTTACCACAAAGGATGGTTCTCCTCTATCTCTTTGTTGCCTCCCTAAATTGAAAAAGGCATGTCATAAATTCTGAAAATATAAAATCCCCACTGGCACTTCCCTTGTGTCTGTGGCACAGGATGGAAGTAGAGTCATTTGGACACGGTCTGTGAGTGGTGCCTCCCATCTGACACCCTGCCCACCCATGCCCTCCCTCCTCCCACTCAGAGGAGCTCTGCATAGCTCCCTGCCAGCTCACCATGGTATCTCGGCCACTCCCCAAACAAGATTAAGTGAAGGTGAGGATCACCTCAGAGAAACAGAAGGCATTATCAGGTTGTGTTTTTTTAACTCTGATCCTCAAAAAGCCTCACAGGCTTCCTTGTCATCAGCTAGGTAAAAAACGCCTTCTGCCATCATAATGTACTTGTTGAGAGGTGATAGAGGATTTAACTTCTGTGGGTACAGAGGAGAGCTTTTGCCAGCACTGAATCAACACCCAGCTTCCATGCCGGCAGGAAAATGCCCCCATAGCCAGCACCCACAATCTGCTCAACATTTCTTGCTAGAACTCAGATGCCAGCTGCCTTTTGGGCTGCAAGCAGTTACGGAATATGGTCGTTCCTCCCCTTTTTCTCCTAGCTGCATAGCAATTTATAGATTAAAATCTGTATCTTTAATGTTTCGCTCCGTGAAAAGCCGCTCAATGCACAACCAGTCATTTTCTGCATTACTAGAGGTACCCAGGTGCTCTAAAAGTACACCCAAGATGGAGCACAGGGTGAATGCCCAGCCTGAAAGTGCAGCAGTTGCACTACATGTGTGGCAGTGTCCTTAAATGAAGAGAAGGGTCTTGCTGCCTTCTAGCAAGTGCCAAGAACAGTCCTTTTTAAAAGAATTCAGGAGTGTCTAGTGATAGCCTAATACGCTGCAAGGATTGCAACACTAACTGGCAAAATGTAGAAGAAATAAAATACTGTTAACTGGGAGCCAAAGGTCTTTTGTAAACTCTTGCTGTTGCTTTTGACACGCTGAGTGGAACATTAGGGTGGGCAATCCAATGTATAGTGGCACAGAGACATAAACTTCCCAACAGGACGTGCTACCAGTACCCGTAACTGGAGGGTTTTGTTCTTGTCGTATCCTGGGTTAATACAGTTGGTTT
Organism: Lycocorax pyrrhopterus obiensis; assembly: GCA_014706295.1. Classification (NCBI taxonomy): domain Eukaryota; kingdom Metazoa; phylum Chordata; class Aves; order Passeriformes; family Paradisaeidae; genus Lycocorax; species Lycocorax pyrrhopterus. The sequence goes on along the minus strand of JACSVZ010000007.1, from coordinate 13,307,322 downwards.
AAATCTTGTTTAAGTTTTTTCTGCTTGCTGAGTTTAGGAGAATTTAACTTGTCAGACTTTATTATAGTGAAGATCCTCTTTCCTGCTTCACAATTTACTGCAGTGGGATTGCAAAAGCTCTAGGGAGAAAGTCAATTAAGTGAGTGATGAAAACCCTCCTAAGGTTATTAAGAATTTGGATTTTGTTTGCTTTTTGCTTTTAGCAAAAACCTACTGTCAATTTGAGTGCTAAATTACTTGATATTGTTTGGTTTTTAAAAATTAATGGTTCTAGTGCAGTGTAGGTCTCTCTGGTTGCCTTGGTGCTTTAGCTCAGAGCAGGAATGCACTTCTGAAACAATCATCTGACAATCCCCATTTATTACGGTTTTGTTTTTGTTGAGAGCAGTCTTGGAACATGGGAGAGTTATGAATGAAATCAAACTACGCATACATGCTCCAGGAGTACACTTACCACACTCCTGCCCCTAAGGAGTGGCATTCCCTCCTTGGGTCCAGAGCAGAGCTGGTCTGGAGCAAACCCAGCTCCAGAGGAACATGGTGATGATGGTGGCTCTGCCTCACCAGCAGCTCTGCTGCAGAGATCTTCCTCACCTGCACTGCCTCACTTGCAGATGAAGAGACAACCCCTGATTCCCAAATTCAGGAAGCTCACTCTGAAGAGTGAGAGAGAGAGAGAGAGGGTGAGCATATCTGTGTCTTGTTTTGTCAGGTCGTTGACCACAATGGGCATCTAACGTAATTCCACTTGGGTAGGATGAGTCCAGGCCTTGGTGCCACCATTCCTCAGGTCCCTTTTTATCCTGAGACATGAGAGAGGATGGACTGATCAGAAAGGAAATCCATCCAGCTGACTGCCCTGTCCACAGCACTGAGCAGCATGGAACAGAGCAAGCCTACAGTGAAACATTTGAATTACACTTGAATTCATTAGAATATATATAATTTTTCATGAGGTTCTGGAAGAGCAGTTGTTAAATGACCTCTACTAAAATTCTGATGTAAAATAATTTTTGTCAGCCTGAGTAGAACACATGTATCTAGGAATACAATGGACATCCCTTGCAGTTTGGAATTTGTGGCTTCACATCAGATTACGGCTCAGTTATTCCACGTGAAAAATAATGCCTTAATTGCAAAACAGTTCTTTTAATCTTTAAAAGATGGAAGCTTTGGGCACACACTCCTGAATCTGCCGAGTATTGTTATGAATGCATGATATAGAAAGGGTTAAAGTGCATTTGACCTCTCCAGTGAATCTGGTATAAGAGCAAAACACAAGGCAAACGGTGCCTCAGCCGTTGGCCAGATGAGTTTATACAGTATTTGGGTTTGCTGGAAGCAGGCATCTTCTCTAGTCCTTGGTGTCAGTGTATTTTAATGTAACTTTCTATCCAAAGCTGTTCTGATGGGAAAAAAAACTCCTTTTGCACAGCATTTTTCTGCTTCCCTGGAACTGATTATGTCCTCGGTGAGGACAGCAGCAATGACACCCATTCGTGCCGTGCTGGTGAACTGCTCCTGGTGTCTTTGTAGGAAAACATGCACGGAGTAGTCACGAAGCAGGGAGTTGCGCTGAAGTTGTTGGAGGCTGAGCAAGTGATTTAATGGTCACAGCTGTTTGTTTGCAGACAGGATTTGGACAAGTGGAAATATACTGACCTGTGATCTGAGACCTACTCTGAGCTCTGCAAGTTCTTCCTATGTGACCTTGGGCAAATCACTTCTCTGCTTTTACTCCCCCCTTTATCTGTCTTGTCTATTTAGTCTCTCAGGAAGCTCCTAAGAGCAGAGACTGTATCTTACTCTCTGTTTGTACAGTGCCTAACATAACAGGGCCCCAGGCTTCCTGAGGTCCCAAAGATGCTGTTGCAACTCAAGTTGTAAATGTTAAAGAGGTGTAAGAATCTGGCCTCGTGCACCATCATCACCATCTGTTTTCCTATGACAAATCAGTAGCAGGAAAGCACGCAGCTGAGTGATTAGAGCTGTGACCACTCAGGAGCCTCCCCAGGTCCTGCTCCTGGCTTTGGCACTGCTGTGCCTTGTAACAAGAGCTGTTTAAAAATTTTCCAGCAACATATTGTTGATTTTTCTTCCTTAGAGAGTGTCAAATTAGTAAAAACTGAAAATAAGGAGGAAAAAAAAAAATCAAGAGCTTGCCAGTTTTGACAAAGGTTTGCTGGGAAGATGATTCAGGGGCCCAGATTGGAATTCCTGGAAAAACAGAAAGCAAGTGACCTCCTCATCTCACCTCTTCTTAGAGGAGCCAGTACTGATCTCATGCACTGGAGGAGGCTGTGGTTGAAATCTCTGCTCCAGCAAAAGTTTTGCATAAAGACAAGCTTGTGCTACTAAGTAGTGTCATGATAACTGGGGCCATCATCTGAGGTTAAAAAAGGTTGGTTCTTTGTTGGTACTGCACAGAGCACAGATGGGGGCCTGGCTTCCCCACTACTTGATAATTTCCTCAGCAGTAGACTCTGCTGTCCCAGGGAGAAAGGGATTGAGATTGTCTCTCTGGCTTTACATTCACAAATTGGAAAGGTTTTGAGGTTGTTCTCAGCAGAAAGGAAAACAGAAAAAATATTTTATGTCCTGAACAGATAGGAAAGCCATTTGCTGCCCAGCTCCTTCTGAAAGCAGCGTAATTTCTTACTGTCTTTGTGTGTCTGCTAATAAGTGGGTACTCTGTTGCTTTTAAATAACTCCTGTAACATCTTTTGTGATGTTTAATGAGTTGGCAGTTCTCCTTTGGGGCTGCTACTTCCTCTGATCTGGTTGGAAGTGTGGAAAGGCAGCTGTATGAAGGTTCTTTGTGCCCTGGAGCTTGGGGCATTACAAGGAGCAGCCATTGGGCAGCTTCCTCCAACCTCAGCTGCAGCAGCAGCTATGGAGCTGTTTGCTCCAAAATAATAATTAGATTTTGGTTGTGCTTCCTCCACACAGCACTTCCCTACAGTGATATAATCAGCTATGCCAACTTTCTGCACCTCCCAGGACTCTGCTGGAGAAAGGGAATCCTCCAGCTGGACAGGGAAGGCAAGCAGCAAGCAAGTATACACCGCTGCTCCAGGATTTAATTCTGTCAGGATGATATTCAGAAATCTTATGAATTTGATTATTTCTTTACACTGGAAATTTTAAAATATACCCCACTATAAGTCAAATTGCTCTTGGCTTCTCTTTAGTAATTCCCCGTTATTTGTTGGAAATTATGTCACATCCAAAGGACTGAAACAAATTGATCCTGGGAAGTCTGCATCTAGTCATGAAACTACTGTGTTTGAGCTTTTGTGTGACATACCAGGTGGGGCAATGACTGGTGATGGTGATTGTTGTGTTAATCAAACCACTGAATGACTAATTTATTTCTATGCTTTTATTCCACTTTTCTTGGAAGAGGTTTCTTTGACAAGCAGGTGTTTCTTTCCAAGATCATAATCAGTGCGGAAACATAGGGTGGCTTGGAGCTGTCACATTTCCACCAAAAGTATTTCATTACTACCATGTTTATGTGTATGTCCACTTAATGAGATTTCTATAGATCATGAGACCCACTTAGTATGTCCTTAACCCCATAATGATAGGAAATGGTGCTCTCGACTGCCAGACTGATTTCCCTCATGAGGGTCATAATGTTAAAATTTCCTTTCCAAAACCAAGAGAGCCATATGTTGCCACAAGGAACTGCCATCGGTTGCTTGAATGAGTCAGTGCCCTGGATTTTATGACAACTGGAATGGCTACTATGGTTGAAATGAAACTTTTCAACTTCAGGGGTTGCAGTCACAAAGGAGGTTAGTGTCTGGACTTACATGGAGCGTGCCAGTGCAGAACTGAGCTCATTTCCTACCTCGGATCTGGCATTTCTTCAGGAGCAGAAGGAAGAAGATTTCACATCTGTTCCTTCTTGCCTAGAGGAAAGCATGCTTATTAACTGTATTTCTTCGCTGAAAGGGTTGTCAGGGGTTGGAACAGGCTGCTAAGGGAAGTGGTGGAGTCACCATCCCAGGAAATGTTCAAGAAAGGACTGGATGTGAGTGCCATAGTTTAGTTGATACGATGGTGTTTGGTCAAAACTTAGACTCGATGGTCTTGAGGGCCTCGGTCAAAATTTAGATTCAGTAATCTTGAGGGCCTTTTCCAATCTTTATGATTCTATGAAAAGACTCAAAACCTTGAGCTGCAATAATGCCCAAGTCACTTTGTTCACTGAATTTTGTAAGACACAGTTTAATAAAATCTGTCACTACTGCCAATATTTACATAGAGAGAAAAGAAAAAAAATTATTCATGGGAGACATTTATCTCCCTTTATTTGCATTATTATCAAACAGATATTTCAGGATGAGGCAAAGATGGGGGAGTTGTTTGTTTTGGGTTTTGATGTTTTGATTTTTATCTCTCCAGTCTCAGGCAATTTTGTGAGCCTGTAACTCCAGGAAGAAACAGGTGAAATAAAAACTAAATTGTCAAGTAATATAAAGATAACAGAGCACTGTTTTCCAGCCCTCAAAGCAGGAGTCTTGAGAGACAGATAAACAGGAATGAAATCCTCCAAAATAAGTTATAGTGCCCGTCTGTTGTGGTGCAATTGACTGTTGTTATATATTCATATGAGGTGTAGGAAAGCATTTAGTATGTCCTTGCCATTAAAAAAATTAATGATGCAGATCTCCATTTCCCAGTAATTAATTGCAACTCTTTCTGCTCTTGTATGTTTATAAGGCTTCACTGACATTCCAAGAAAGGAGAAGCTTAGCACAAAACACGACTGAAGAAAAGTCACTTTTGCCCAAGGGTTTGCTTTGGCTTTTGGTTTGTGACATGTAATGTGACGGATTTGGTAATGGTTTATTGCATAAAAATGGTGCAGTACTGACACAGCCTATTTGACTTCAGAAACTCAATTCACTTGTATTGACTGATTGTCAAATCCAGCTTTTCACAGATTCCAAAAAAAAAACCCCAAAGCTTCAAAAGAGAACAGTGGTTTTTTTAAATCCCTGTAAATACATGACCTTTAGACTTTTCCACAATGACTAGACACTAACTTTCAGATCCCACTCTTAATATTGTATTTCTTCGTGTATTTCAGGCCATTGGAGGTTTTTTTCTCTTCCCCTCTCCCACTCCCAGTCTCTCTCACAGTCTAACATTCAAAGTGTCTACAATACCAAAAGTAAATATACTGTTGTTTTGTGCATGTCATAGCTCTTACTCTGAGGGCCATGAACTCAGTAATGTGTTTCTCTTTTAACATAAAAGGATGGAAAAAGGTAAGAACTTGTATAATCTCTGAGGTGAGCTTTGTGGAGCCATGCCAGTGCTCTGCTAAACAGAGGCCTGTAATGCAAAAATGTATTCCTGCAGGTAATTTTGTGATTAGGGGGAAGATCAGAGATTGATGGATTATAGGTCTGACTCAAAATTCATTGAAGTCAGAGGAGAGATCTTCAATGATTTTAATAAATGCTCTTTTTTAAAGTACGAATTGGTGACAAGCCAGACTTGGGCTTGAACTCTCAGAATTTGGGAATCAGGCGAGATATGATGTAGTTAAGAGCTGTGAGTAACATTTGACTCTAGAGCCCTAAATTCAAGAAGTGTCTGTGTTGCTCAGCTCCAAAGTTTGCTTTAGTCTCCCGTGTAAAGATCTGTGGTACTTTACTGTGCTAAGTTTTACAGTAGGAATTTGCAGGATGCACCACAATCAATTTCTTTCAGGTGATAAAGGGATAGAAACTCAAACTGTCAGCAGGTTGGATTTCTTGAGTAACATGGTAGTTAATTATGTGAATTGTCCATATGAATGGCCAAGTATTGTTACATAGGGCACAGAAAATAGCCTGTTCAAACTATGGTGTGTTACCCTGCAAGTAGTCACACAGATTTTCAGAGCTTCACTTACTGTTCCAGTGCTGGTTTTCCATGTGAACTGTAGTAGCCAATGCAGCTGGAAACATGATCTTGTAAAAGGAACAGAGGTTACTTCAAGGTAATCTCCATTTTAAAACAAGTTCCACCACACAAGAAGTTGCATGGCTTGTGTTGTAAGTCATAATATCAACCTTTTTTTAGTTAAATTTGGGGTTACCAAGGGCATGGCTTTACACTCTCGAATGCTGGGTCATTCAGAAGTAGGTTATTCTCCAGTTTGGTCTTGGCAAATCATTCACTCTTGTTTATACAACTTTGCCAGTAATCTAGACAGCTCATATAGCACTGCCCCAGAGGTGCTGAATTGTGTCAGATTCCAAACAAATTCATAATGTACCAAGTAGAATCCACCACATATTCATCTGATGGATGAACCTCTCAGTGTCCTCAGAAGTATGGAAACAAAATAATTTCCTAAAAGCATGCACTGTGCAACATTTGGAACTGTAGATTTGTTAATCTATATTTAACATATGTAATACTTATTAATATACATAAAATAAGGACATACAACACCTCTGGGTGCTTTTGTTAAGAATTTGAATATATGGGACAAGAAGCGTTTCTTAGAATTGAAAAGTAAGGCTTTATGGGATGTGTGAGTCTCCATAACTTATTTGCTAGTTTGTAAAGTTTGGATGGATGAAATTTGTTCTACATTTCAAAAACACTGTGTTTGGGTTTTTTTGATAGCTATTTCATAGATTTCTCGGTTAATTTAGTTTGACTCTTGGTGTTTTCTAAGTATAAAAAAGGATACCTTTTGTAATTTTTTGAATGTAAAATAGGTATTTCTTAAAACATTAAATACTTACATGTGGATACAAATATTTATTAAAATGTGCCTTTAAAGGCCAATAGTAATTCCCTGTCATGTATTAAATCCAGTCTTTCTTATGGAATATGTTGTCCTGAAACACAAATATGGATGATTTTAAAGACTGTGCTTAACCCATCACAAAGCACAAGCCGTGAAGAACATGGTGAAATCTTCTTCAGAGCTTCAAATATTTTACAACTGAGCTTTCAGGTTACTAGAGAGTACCTGTGCCATTTCCTATTAAAATCCAATTCATTGTGAAGAATCCATGGCTGATTCTTTCATGCTTTCATCTCCCTTACTAACAGCCATCACAAACTGGTTAAACTAAAGATGATGAAAATTTTATTTTTCTTTCTACCTCTTATTGTCAGTGCTAATGTAAATCAGTTTCACTGTAAGGAAAAAAAAAAAGAGGAAAAGTAAGTACAGCTGTAATTGTAAACATTTGTAACATGAGTTACAGGCATGGGATGCCAGAATTTGTAATCTTTAAAGAGTATGTTTTTATAGTACAGAACTTAATACTGCAAAACTGAGTAATAGCACAGAAACTCATATGACTTCTCTTCCATGATGGTAAAAGTATACTCAGCCTATCCACTTCCAAGCAAGACAGAGTAACTTCTTCAAAAGCTTGATACCTTTTCTGAAATGTTCTTATTTTGTTGAATTGTGAGGACACAAGTTTCTGCCGTTACACCAATTACTCAGTGGATATAGCGTTTTGGAAATAGCATTTTGTTTTCACTTGGGTAAAACCATATTAATTATTGTTCTTAATTAATATTAAGACTTGTTTAGGCTGTTGCCATCAAAATTTCCATTATTGCAACGTTATTTTATCTGATGATAAATGCAATATTTTCACCCTGCCTTAATTCACTGAAGTATTTGTTGCTGTTTCCAAGTTTCCAAGCCCTCAGCTTTGAGGTTTCACCATTCTCTTTGCATCCTTCTGACACTTTCACCATCATACTAAGCATATGGCACTTAGATTAATTTTAAAGATCTTTCATGATCTATCTCCTTCATCTGTCACCTTGCCTTTGGTTCATCGCTCACACCATCTTGCATCACCTGCTTCTTAGAGAAGCCCATTTGTACTTCATCCCACACACTATTTTATATATATATAAATATATATACACACATACACGTGTGTATCTGCTCATAGTGGGTCTCCATAAATACCTTAAAGGTTTTCTGCTTTTCCAGATCCTTCTGTAAAACTCATGCCAGGATAAAGTACCCATCATGCTGCCTATTGTGTCCTTCTTGTCCCCCATTTGTTGTCGCCCTATAATACTTGGACTAGAAGACACCTGAAGCAGGGTCTCTGCTTTCCCTTGTTCTCTTTCCGGTTTTAGTATGGAGTCTAGCACACCTCTAAGTCCTGATCAGGTTGGTCTTTCCTGAAACTGTGCTAATGAATATATAATCCAAGTGGTTATGATGGCTATTGTTGCTCCTGCATGTGGTGTAAGTGTGTAAAGGACTCCTCCAGTGTACATTCACACTATGTTTCCATACAGCACATTTTCCGTGGCTTCTTCAGCTTCTCAGGTTTACTGCTGTTGGGTACAGGTCTGCCAAAATAAGAGGTCATTGGAGTCATAAGAAACTAAGTTCAAAAGAGAGCTAGGTTAGACATTGACGTGTAGTCATACTTGTGAAATTAACTTTTAAGAAAGTATTTGAAATCTAAAATATTTGTCACTGACAGCATCTTGTAATTATTCACTTATGATTAAGAAGGGGTTTTCCTCTGTGTCTTTTAACTAAGATGAAAGTAAATGTACCTTTGGTTTGAGCTATCATATGGAACCAGAACAACTTCTGAACTTGTCTCTCTGTCCTTTAGAAATTATATACTCTGTTGTATGTGCCTGTTACGTTGCTTAATGTATATACTCACTGCAAAGTTTTCTGCCTTCATGGGCGTTTCAATTATTAATTTTAATTTCTTTCTCTAAGTGTTGTGGGGCTACAATTCAATTTCCATTTACTTCACCGGAAGCTGGATTAGACCCTATGAAATGGTCAGTCAGGGGTTCTTTGATTAAAGGAAAAATAAATTTACTGTCAGGCAAGTTGAAGATGTAAGTGGAAGGGACAGCACGCTCGGGCTTGTACGAGGTTATTGCCTTCTGTATGGTTTCAGGAAAAGATTAGCTGGAGGCTATTACTTATCTGAGTAACTCCCTTCATAATGTCTAGCCATTAGCTACATGAGCAGGGAACTTACAGTGTTATGTTCCACTCTTGTATTTAGTTAATGCAAAAATTTGCAAAGTGGCTTGTTTATGACATGTAAGTTATGTCGAAGGCAGTATTTGGTGTGAAATACATGAGCATTGTTTGGGGTGGTATACAGTCTGTAAGCTTCAGGACTCAGCCCCTGTATCAGTCACTTCTCTGCTCCTGGAGTCGTAGTATTTTCTGACTCTCTTGTCCTGTGCTATGATTAAACAGGAATCTGTTTGCTGAAGGATTTCTACAGCTGTAAAACTAAGCAGGACACATGTCCAGAGAAGTGAACAGCACGTCATGAATAAAGAACAGTTTATTCACAATCTCTCCAGCAGCTGATGAACCTATCAGGCACAGGAGGGCTTTCAGAACAGGAAACTTCTGTGAAGGACAGAAGCTAGTTTGGGATCAATGATTTATCATTGCATGTTGTGTAAAAACAGCAGCATGCTGACACATCTGCAGAGCCCGATATACAAAGCTGTTGAACAATTTTTCCCAGAAAACTTAAGAATAAGAAAATATTGATCTCTAGTTGAGTTCTGCTTGCCTCTGACTCATATCTAGGTAAGCAAGGAGTCTGCTGGCCCAAGAGATGTCACAGGAGGGAGGTCTGGTCAGAAGCCAGGACCCTGGGCTGCGTGTGGAAACAAAAGCAGTCTTCCCCACCCTCAAGAAATGTTTGTCAGCTGCATACTGTCTGACCTGCTCACTGGATCAGCATAAAGGGATAGGGACATTAATCCTCTCCCATATTCTTTACAGAAGTTGTGAACAGGAAGCTGCTATCAGCAGCAGTACAAACTGATGCATTCCTTTGGCTGCAGCTGAACATGAGCCAGCAATGTCCACTTGCAGCCCAGAAAGCCAATTGTATCCTGGGCTGCATCCAAAGCAGTGTGGGCAGCAGGGTGAGGGAGGGGACTCTGCCCCCCTCCTCTGAGACCCCTCTGGAGCACTGCATCCAGCTCTGGGGTCTCCAGCACAGAAAGGACATCCAGCTCCTGGAGCAAGTGCAGAGGAGGCCACCCAGACGATTACAGGAATGGAGCACCTCTCCTATGAGGAAAGGCTGAGAGAGTTGGGATTTCTCAGTCTGGAAAAGAGAAGGCTCCAGGGAGACCTAATTATGGCCTTCCATAACCTGAAAGGAGCCTACGATAAAGATGTAGAGGGACTATTTAACCAGAGCCCTGTAGTGACAGGACAAGAGGGAATGGCTTTGAACTGATAAAGAGTAGGTTTAGATTAGATATTAGGGAGAAATTGTTTACTGTGAGACACTGGCAACAGGTTGTCCAGAGAAACTGTGGATGCCCCATCCCTGGCACTGTTCAAGGCCAGGCTGGATGGGGCCCTGAAGCAACCTGGTCTAGTGGAAGGTTCCCTGCCCATGGCGTGGGGCTGGAACTGGATGATCTTTAATGTCCCTTCCAACCCAAACTAATCTGTGATTCTGTGATCAGTGCCAAAGGTCCTTGTTACCATCACTGTCTTTGTGGAGGAAGGTCTGTGTGCATCAGATGTCAAAAAAAAGCCCCCGAAGTTGTATGTGGCTGTTCCTTAAAGCCCTGAATTTTTTTTCTGGGTTTTGGATGGGTTTTTTAACAAGTTGGGAAAGAAAAAAAAAGGCACATAAGAATTGTTAGTAATTTTGAAGAAAATGAAAGTAAAAGCTTTTCAAAAAGGAGTGTGTGAATTTCCAGATGGCCCCAGGCTATTGGGACATATTTTGTAAAGTAAGAATGTGTAAAGTTTCTTCATTATATGGTAGACAATTTTGTATATGAGGCCCTATCTCAGCCTGTCTGTTTTTCCTTAAATTACTAATCCACAGAAGTAACTGATTAATTTGATTAGGATTGGTGAGATATATATTTTCTAGGTATATTTTCCTCCCTACCACATGAGGAATGCTGAAGACTACCTCATACCTGGTTTTAACCATGTAGAAGTGCAAAACCGTCTCCTTGAGGTAAAGAGCAGGGAAGATCCAAACATATTCTTCTTTCACCTCACCAGAGAGACAGAGTAACACACATGCACACGGAATTTCAATTTTAGACAGTGAGACAGTGCAACCTGGCAGAGGCACGGTAAAATGATGAAGCTCATTGCATAAACAGCTTATGCTTATTATTGGCTGCACATCCATTTGAACTGGAAAATTCCCTTTTTCCCCAAGCTAACAGTAGTTTTCCTCTGATTGTTTGGTTTTTTTGTTTTTTTTTTTTCTCTTCTGGTATGTGTTAAAGAGAAAAGAAACCTGATGTAACAGAGTAGCCTAGCATAGCAGGATCCAGATTAGCAGCATGGGTACCTTGGAGATTAGGTATGTATTTTTTTCTTGGAAAAATGTCTAAAGGGTATGAACAGATTCAGGGATTGTTATTGAAAGGATTAAGTCCAGCTTGTTTCTAGAACAAACTTGAACAAAGACCAATCTATTTTGTTCATCTTTCATAAAAAGATTAAGCAGACTGCTTTATTTTGCATTACAGTAGTCACACATTAAAAAATTCTTTCCAAAGCAAAGGCATCTTATTTATTCTATTAAAAAAAAAATTTGAAAAATCTGTACGCAGGAATGGACAGGAACTGCTACGTTCCTGGGCTAATCCAGTGTGAACACGTTGCTCTTCAGTTTGAAGGCGGTTGGCAACTTTTTGGCAGGAATATTATTTATTTAATTAATTAGCGTGAAAAGAACAGTTTGGCTTGTTTTCCCGCTCTCCTAACAATCATGAGTTTTCCCTGCTGGATGCTCCATCGTTTCTTACATACCACTTTTGCAATCTACTTTAAGCCAATGCATGATGTCTTCCCTTCAATTTTGTGAACCAAGTTAAATCATGAGTAAACTAACTCTTTCTGACTGTCAGATGCTCTAGCAGATCCCATGGTTTTATTGCTAAGCCATTAAGAGACTTTTTTTTTTTTTTTTCACTTAAAACTTCCCTGGACTGGGTTCTGGCCAGAGGCAGTTTCCCCAGCTCATAAGTTTCATATTTTGCATGGAAGAGAGCCTCCAAATAAGCACTGGCCCTCCCCTCTGGGAGCCCCACAGTCCATCAGTTTTGAGCACAACAGCCTGATCAGCAGAGATTGTCAGCTACATTGGGACACTCCATCAATTTAATGTGGAGACAGAAGCCCCTTTGGGAGTACCTGGTGGTGGTGTGGGGGAGAATTACAGAGACCAGATTTCTGTTGGACTCGATGATCTTAGAGGTCATCTTCCAACCCAAATGGTTCTGTGATTCTATGAAAAACTAGGAAAAAAAAAAAGTGTCGTGAACGTATTCCTACAGGGAGGGTCTTTTCTTCACGAGTTGTCTCATTCCTAATGGGCACCAGAAGCAGAGGGGAGTGCTCAGAGGGTAGGCACAGCAAACAGAAGGAAATCATTATGTTGGATTTTTTTTCTTATCAGTTCTGCAACTTAAAACTACCCTGAAGAGACATGTTTCGACAGAGCTCTTCACACTTCCAAACAAAAGAGCTTTTCTCTCTTCCTCCCCCCCGCCCTCCCCCTAGTTTGGATGTACGGCTGGAGAAAAATGATTGCAGGCATTGTCTGGCAACAACAACCGCAGAGTCTCTTCTGGAAACGTGTTGGGTCAGGTTCATGAGCGCGCACAGAAAGAGAGAGAGAAAGGGGGGAAAAAATCTCCCTGGCCAGATAAATAACTCACTTTTGGAAGATGCTTCACCAGTGTTCCTGCTGTTCTGTAGCAGCCTCAGCCAAGATCCAGCTATGTCAGTTGTTTAGTCATTGGTACTGCGAGAGGTGATATGCTAACAAAAGTATGCAGTAACAAGCATTTAAAATGTGATGTTTTATTAGTTTTCCAGCAAATACAGGGAGATGCTAATGACTATTTTCTGCTCTTAATGTAATTCGTGTTGTGAACATGAAAATGGGCAGAGGAATAATTTCTCAGAGTCTGGATCCTTTCACTGACCTTGTGCATGTTTGCATTTAAACAAAAGAAACTAAATTTCTGCCCATGCATGGCTGAAAAAAATTATCTATAGTCTTGTCTGGGTAACGTGACAAAAGGGTTTAATGTAACCTGAGGAAATAATTTGAGTATAAAATGGGGAGCTGATTAGAGCAGTAAAATAATCAGATGTTAAAAGGAGCAAATACAGGAGAGTGTAACGGCTAAAAGCCCGGGAGTGGGAATCAGGCCAGCTGGGGTTCTGCTTCCATTCAAGCATGCTGTGCAACTCTGAGTAAGTCAATAAACCTTGCAGTGCTTCAGCTCGACCATCTGTAGAATGGAAATAATAAAAATATTATTCCCTGTCTCCCCAAACTGCAGTAAGACATTGAGATGAGTATTGAGTCAGAGTGCTGTGAGTTGAGAAAAGACAGATTTAAACTTCCCCAAAGTTCAGAAGTTTGCATCCCCTTCATTTCTATTTGGGAGGCTCAACTCCAGTTCTGCAATTGTAAATCTGTTCTCCTCCCAGCTCTGTAGCTGGTTGGAGTCTGTTGGCCTTGTGTGAAGATGCATTTATGTCCACGACAGTGTCACTGTGAGTCAGAGAGGTGCGTTACACTTTGGGAGCTGTGGCAACAGGGAAAACGTGCACAGTTAGGGATGAAAAGTGGAAGAGAAACCATGGGACTAGTAGTTAAATTCTTTACATACTTCAGAGCTCTCTCTCTCAAACAATCCACTCAAGACCCAAATCTCATGAACCCATGCTGTATACTTTTAATTATGACAGCATCTTTCTTCTTTGGCTTGTTTTGTAGCTGTGAGATGGAGTGGGCTCTAGAGCCCAGGCATCACCAAGACGTATCTCTGTGCTTGTCCCCCTTGCTCCCTGAGAAATGCCATTGAAGGGGACGAGGAATGTTCTCAGTGCACGCATTTGCTCACAGCCATAAGTCTTGGTTAGGGCTTAAGCATGTGCAGCAAAGGGGCAGTGGGGACACGTGAAACGCTATCCAAGTGAGCCTTGCTAAATTAGCTTTGAGTTGTTTCTAGCTATAAATTGTTTTTCCTCTTAAATTTCATCTCTGATTCTGGGTCGTAGCTGGAAACAGAAGTGCTGAAATACAAATCCAGGCTTCCTGGTGTATTTAGCTCAACGTTGGAGTCTCCAGAGGTTGAGATAAGTTCCAGAGATTATTCCAATGGTTTGTTTGCTCGTTGAAAGTAATTTCCAGATCTCTGAGTAGTTCAGAAGGTGAAACAATCAATTAAATACACTCATGTCCATAGTCACATGCAGAGAATATCCCCAAGGTGGTTAATGGGGCAAAATGTTTAAAAGGCACCAGGAGCCCAGTTCAGGAAAGCTGCAAAAACCACAGCAGTCTGGACATCCAGTCTCTTCAGAGGCTGCAACTGGAACTTCCCACATCTTTTGTGTGTTACATGCAAGCCAAATAGCAAGCAAAAGAGCAGCACAATTATTTTGTCAGAGTAAAATGTACATTTTCTGTAATATAAATTCATTCATTTTGCACTCCAAAGTAATTGTAAAAATAAATCTACACATGCGAAGTATTTTCCTTTTTCCTGCGTTCGGTTGGCAGTGGGTTTTTTTCACATAAACCTCACTAAAAGTCAGCCATATGGGAAGGGCTTACAGTGTGTTGTAAACAGCAGGTTCAAATCAAGGCTAAACCAGTGCTCTTGCTCTAGCCAAAGCCACAGGGTGCTTCAAACTCCCATCTATTGCAATACTGGAAACAAACTACTGTGCAGTAAATTGTGAAGACTATTTTTTCATGTTGCTACTCTTATAGGAATTCATTTTCTTTCAGCTATGAAATCGGGTGAAAAATCTGAGACAAAACAAAAGGAGAAAGGAAACACTTTTTCAGTTACAGAATAAATTTTTCCATGTTCTTAAGTTCACATTGCAAACTAATAACTTGAGAAGATCATTTATTTACATGACCTAAAATTCTTTACTTCTTGATATATATTTTATTTTACGTTTTGCGAGATGGCAGCTGAGTCCTGAAAATCAGCTTGGCTTAGACGCTTCAAAGCAATTTTATAGTTCTGAAGTGACTTTAAAAAAAATTCCGCCTTTTATCTAATTCTGTGAGCTTTAATCCTGGTCTGTACATGCAGATTCTGTAACACTCAGTAGAATCTTTGGGAATTCTCCATGTATTAAGTTTCCCATGAAGTTCTGAAAGCAGAGTTTTTGCCTTTCTTATCTTACTGTCAAATGATTAAATATCTTTTTTTTTTTTAATTGGTTTTTAAGGCAGTAAGAGTTTAACACCTAATCATCAGTGTGCCACTGAAGTTGGGAAATACTAAAGCCCGTGGTTTGCTCAAAGACATTATCTTTTCTGCTTTAGATTGACAAGACTTAACTATCATCTCATTGACTGTTTTTCAGTGTGTGTCTCTGTCACCGACAGAGCTCCGTGCATCCTGTGTATTACAGTGGCAGGACTCCAAGGCAGTATTTGGCTATCAGTTTATTCACTAGATTTTTCATTCAAAATCCCTCTTGAGCTTTTCAGTATGGCTCAAATAAATTATTAGTTGGCTTAGAATGCTAGCTGTAAATGTTTAGGCCTTTATTTGAGCATTAAAAAAGGCATGGGAACTATTTCAGGGAAAGTATTATTAACAAATTCTGCGTGATAAAAATCTACTATTTGTTTTGGTTTTCAACCAGGATTTTTTAGTTTGGGGGAAAGGCAGGGAGGAGGTTGGTGGCAAGGAGAGCCATTCAAATCAGAAGCAGTGTCATAATTACACAGAGCAGAGAGCCTGTCTAGAAAACAGGATTTTAAAAATTATATAGAAGTCTTTATAGCCAAAGAGGGAGATTCCTGCAGATGGTTGAGGAGGGTCTCCAGCAGCCGGGTCAGCGGCCTGGTACAAGAGTCCTGCTGGAAGCAGAGGTTAAGGTTTCATGAAGCAAGCATTTCAGACAGTTAGCAGGCACACCCTGATTTCCAGGAAATAGGTGTTGTCCTTATTAACTCTTTGAATGCAAGTCGAGGGGCAAGTATTCCTGGGAAGCGCCCAGAACATGCTGGAACCCTCCCTGAAGGAGCAAGGTTCCTTCAAATGGCGATGCCCCTCCATGCTTTCCAGAATTACCCTGTGCAGCAGGATTTTCCAAACTGTGATCCTCAGCATCTTCCTTGCCTGTCTTAAATTCCTTTTACATGGTGCTTCTGGTGGTGCATTGGTCTTGTCAGGAGCGGTTGAGATTCTCCATTGGTATTGCCAGGTGCGTCATGGAGCACAGAGTTTCCCTGTGCAGCCGGCGGATCTCTCTGCATTCCTTCTTCAGCCGGGCTGTCCTTCATAAACCCAAGTTTCTTACCATCCTCAAGAGACAACCAGAGCTAAGATTCTTTTTGATCCATGTCTCATAAAACCACATGACCAGCTCTTACTGTTGTCTTTTCCCTCCATATTTTCCCTGGTAATCAGATCAATGTGTACAAGAACTGGCTTAACAAATTGGGTTGTAGGGTCAAGATGGTTTCTTGTATCACTGAAACTGAGTAAGACCAGAGATTAATGGAAAATTTTCACCTCTAATCATTGGATGGATTTATATTTTCCATCCATTTCTGCAACTAAAAGTCTTGGAGAGACTTTTTTTAGTCAAAATTTGAAAAAAGTACAATAGCACTGACACTAATTGACTGTGCAGATTGAAGCACCCCCAGGGCCAGCCCTGACCTGAGTGCTCCTGGGAGTAATCCTAAAGTAAGTGTGTTGTTGATAAAAAATAATTATTCTTGACTGCTGTTCTGCTGCTTTTAAAGTCAATGGCAAATGTCTGGCTAGCTTTAGAGGACCTCCATCCCATTGTATTTTCACAGACTGATCCCAAAACACAGTCTGCATGTAAGACTTCCAGGTGGAACATGCTACCTGTTCACCTTGAACAAAGCTGGAGATCGAAATGTGCACTTCAACCACCCAAAAACCATACAAAGGTTTTTGGCAATCTTACTACTCTGCAGCATTAGCAGTGGCAGTTCTGTGCGGGGAAAACCAATTTGTCTCCCCGGGGATTTCTGCTGGAAAGAGCGAGTTAGAGCCGCTTAGAGAAACAGGAAATTCTGCAGTTTTATAAAGTATTTTAGAATTGGTAGCCCTCGAGGCCTTCTTCAGAGGCCTCTCCAGAGTGCTTCCCCAATGTGCAGGCACTTGGGGCAACATCTCAGGAGGGCAAGCTGGTGGCAGGTAAGGACTGAGAAATGGATGGGCTTTGTCATGGAGAGGGGATGTTATTCAAATAGTAAGAAGTCCTAAACACTTTATTTTAGTTAGAGGCAGCAAAAATCAGCCTTTTTGGGGAAATAAGTTCCATTACAAACCTCTCTGTTGTCTTATGTGAAGAAGACTACTTGGATAATGTTTTCCATCAAACCTTCTTGGAATCATTGATTTAGATTTTTTCTTTGTGATCAGCTTTTTAATCCAAAGACATTGAAAGGCTGCACTTAGTCTGTTTTGTTGTCTTTTTATTTCTTTCAGGCCCTTTGGAATAGTGGTAGAATTTTTACTCTTTTAATTAAATGTTTTAGTACTGTCAGCGTTCATTATTAAGCTAAAGCCATTTATGTATTTCCAAATAAAAATAGTTTGCCAATTCCATTCCTTGAAATATCTCAGTATTTTTACAGGTTAAAAAAAATGTGATGTGCCATAATTTCCCATACAACAGAAATTATATTTTCTGACCAAGGCAAGTAACAGCAGCCCTTTTTTCTGTAAAAGTAACCAAAAGTGTGGTGTAGAAGCCAAGTAGTGAAGAACAGTTTGTCTTCCATTAACTGTATTTTGGGATTTATTATACATACACACCTCTTGGTTTTGGCCATTAGGAGTGCTTTGGAGCCATACCAAAACTTTGTAAGACATTGCCCACTGTAAGACTTTGTTTTAATTGTGTGCATATTTAGCCACCTGACCTGAAGTTTTCCATTTTGGGCGTCTCAGACTAAAAGTCATACGAATGTTTCAGCTGAAAAGCTTCAGCCATTCCAAGCAGAAAGATAGGAAGAGATGCATAATTTTGTGCATATTATTGTGGTTATTTTTAAGCCTAGTAAGTGTTTTGTGGTGCTCTCCTATATCCATGTTTTGGAATGAAGACTTGAAATTCACCTGGAAGTTAAATCTCAGGTACATGTATTCTTTCTATTAAAAAATACCCAAACAAAACAACCAACCAACAACAGAATAAAACCTTGACTTTTTATTTAGCCAAAGTAAGAGCCTCTAAAATCACACATTCTTAGGGCAAGGGGAGCAGCAGATGAGGAGGTGCTGATCACCTCTCTCTGGCCATCAGTGTCAGAACACAAGGAAATGGAATGAAGCTGCATCAGGGGAAGTTCAAGTGGGACATCAGGAAAAGGTTCGTCACCCAGGGGGTGGTTGGGCACTGGAACAGGCTCCCCAGCTAAATGATCACAGCACCAAGCCTGACAAAACTCTTCTGAAGTCAAAGTAATACAATTCTTTACTAAAACATGCATAACCACTCTTTCTTTCCTTTCCCTTGTTTTAGTAAGAATGTGTGAGCTGCAGGTCAGATGTTTAGAGAAGTCCCTTAAGTGATTATTTACTTTTTCCCTGAAGCATGGCACAGTTTGTTGTTTCTGTGGCTGCTTGCACAGAGGACTCTGCAGAGAAACAGCAGAATCCAGGCTTCCTTCACCAAATAGGAAATCAAAATATGGGACTTTATTTCCTAAGTTGAATTTTTCTAAAGCTTCAAGTGCTAAGTTCCTGAGTATCTACTGCTATATGAGCATATATATCCTTGCAAGAGGTTAGAGGGGTGCTGTTCCCCTCCTGTGCTTGGAGCCTGTGTGCCCAAATGCTGAACACATCTCTGAGATCTCAGCTTACAAACACGGGTTGGAGTAGACTTGTAGTTAGAAAGTAAAAGGTTAATGAAGGAAGATGAAGTTGATTTGAACTGAAAAACATTGGTTCAGTTCCTAGGTTTAGCCCCAGATATTTTATGTGTGAGCACAGGAAAGACATTTAATCCCTCCATATCTCAGTTGCATATGTATAAAACAGGAATGAAAATCTGATCTTTGTCCCAGCCCTTGTTTTCATCTCCTCTCTTTAGATCATGCATTTTTCAAGGCAAGGGCTGTTTCTCTGTGTGTGTGTGTGTGGACCTCAGACAAGGCTCCTAAAGTGCTGTAAGTGTGTAGTGGGAATAATAATAATAATAATAATAATAACAACAACAACAACAACAACAACATATGGAGTTCAAATTCTGACAGACAGCTCAGAGCCATTACACATTCAGGAGAATGAAACACAGTCAAGCCCAAGACAGCAATTTTCATCCGAGACCAAATTTAACAGTTTGACAGGGCATCTAAATTTGGTGTTGTGTAAGCTGGGCTTTGCAACTTCAAACCCTGGGTTTATTTATGTTTTGGGGGGTTTTCCTTCCATTTCCATATGGTTCGGTCTGCAACTGGCACTGTTTTAGGGCTGGCTCGCTGTGGGTTCTACCCTGCTACAAACGACGTTTGGAAATCTGAAAAGAAGGTTTCTTTAATTAACTGAAAACCAGAGCCCATAGTCTACTTGATATGAAAAATAGACCAAATTATAGTGGTATTCATAGCCTGCTGGAATGGTTGGTTGTTTTGGAAAAAAATTGTTTTTAAAGGAGGCTTGCCAAGAAACTGTTCTGTCAGGAAATGATAAATGGCAGTTTGGAGACTTGAGTGGCCTGTGCTGTATGTGCCTTGGTAACTGCTGACTCAATCCTGTGTGCTCCTGATGGCTCCCACATTCGCAGCAAGGGAATTTACAGTCCTGATTCACAAACTCATTACTGTCCTGCAGTCCAGGACTTTTACACATGGCCTCAGGATTGTTTTATCTGAAAACAATGCAAACACATTTCTTTAAATTACACTTCAGATAACCTTTTGGTTTTCATTACTTTTACAGTGTATGCTAGAAACCTTGCAATTTCTTTTCCAAAACTATAGTCTGTCTGAATATACCCTGCCAAGTTTGGTCTTTTCTGTTAAAGTTGGATTTTTTTTAATAGTATGTTTTCTATGAAGCTGTGAAGTTTTAAGAAATTTAAATAACAGAACAATGAAGGCTTGGCTAGAATTTGCATGACAGGGTTGGGTTTTAAAAAGTAAAAGAAAAGACTGTCTCTGTGCACTGAAGAAAGGTCTGCTTTACACAATGCACCATTTAGTCACAGGAGTTCTTTGCAGTGATATGTGTCATTTACTATATTCTATTACTGTAGGGGATATGTTGCGTGCAAGTGGACAAACCTTTGGAGTGTGCTCTTCTGAGTGCTAACTGTGATCCATCTTTTCAGGGCATTTATATTACCTTAATCCCATTGACATCAATAAGTTTACTCCTCATTTACTCTGGAGTGAAAGAGGAGTGAACTGGGACTATTGTATATTTAGGCGACATTGTTGCAAAACATGTCCCCTTCCTGAGTCAGCCGAGGGAGAGAGAGAGGTTCATGCAGTACACAGAGCTCAAGGCATTATTGTTTTTCCAACGTTGCCTAATGAATCTGACTGAAAAGGGTCGCACAAATGGGAGAAAAAATTTGCATCTACATGTCCATGAAAATTTATGCTGTGTGCTTGTAAAGATGAAGTACAGATTAAAGAGTTTGGAGATAATTTGATAGAAAATGTATCGATTCGTTGGCCTTAGCTTGAATGTTAGAGGTTCTAGGCACTTTAGGAAGAATTTGTGTATTTGGTCATTTGCATCCTTGAAAACCTTTTTAGCATTCACATAGGAGGCAGTTGTGAAAATGCCAAATACTTCAAGGATTCCTTCTCTGCCCTGGCTCTATTATTTTTCTGCCCTGGCTCCTGTTCTTTGCTATTTCTGAACAAATCCTGCCTCTGCTTCCCTTTTATTTACCCCATTTATGGCACGGGGGTGCAGAGCAGCTGCAAAAACCTGGATGGAGAACTCTGCCCATGCCTTCAGTGCTCCTTGCCTTGGGTGGATGCTGCTACTTTTATACTGAGGACAGCATGACACCTTGGGGTGTGTTTAATTGAAGGCAGCACCTACCCAAAGTAACCTTCTGCTCTGTGATTTCCCGGTGACAAACCTGCTGACAGCTTTTACATGCAGTGATTAGGAGAAGAGTAATGTGAAATGCAGATATCTCTGCCCCCTACAGCTACTTAGATGCTGGTTTTCACATAATACGCCATTGATTCTGCAAGTTTTGCATATTGAGCTAAGGGAAGTACCAGCACTGATTAGCATCAGTGTGAACAGGGGCTCTCTGGGAAGAACTGAACATGACTTCGTGGGGAACTACATCGGTGAAAGAAATGAATGCTGACCTTGGCATTTGAGTTCCAGCATAACTGTAGGTGCATAAATAGCACGTGATCATCACGAAGTGAATAAAATTAATTTATTTTTGACTTCTCACATGCTTGCAAGTCTTGCTGAGTCAGGTATTGGTACGCAGTGAGAGATGGGAAAAAAATATTGTTTACATGAAAGTCAGAAGAATCACAGAATCACTAAAAATATTGCTAAACTTAAGATTTCAACAACAGTTTCTAATTATTCTCTTCATTTTCTCTATTCGTTCCAATATTCTGTGTCCAGCAATGGGGTATCCCAGTCTTTCACCTTTAGAGGCTTCAGAGTGTGAATCTGTTTCCAGGGTTGCCCAGTTTTGCAGCACTGGAATGACTGCTCCAGAAATATAATGATGTCTGTCTCCTGGGGTGGCTGATTTAAAACCTTTGCCATGAGCAGTGACCCCCGAGTGAGTGAAGTGCGTAATTAGTACAGGTGTTCACTGTACTAACAAAAGCATTTGTAGGCTCAGGGACAGTCTGCAAAGATTGAGATAATGTCATTTTCCACACAGGGCAAGCTGCTTTGTCCAGCGGGGACATACAAGCCCTAAATTAACTGTAGAATTATAAACAGACCATAATTACAATACATAAGGAGAGAAACCTCGTTTTGACCTCTTGTATTGTGCTTTCACTTGTATTGTGCAAAGTTACAGACTATGTGTTTCACTTCTATCCAAATACATGGATCTTCCTCAGTGAAAAGCTCACCAGGAGTCGAGGGCACTCAGGGAGTAAGGGAAGTGTGGAGCATTTTGCAGCACTGCATTGCAAACAAGTTTGACAGCGTTTCCTCTGTGTGAAATATTCCTATAGAAATGGTTCCCTGGAAAATGGCACTTATTTCTATGTGTCAGTTGCCTTGGAGAAAGGCTGTGATTTAAGCAAGATTATGCTTTAGCCAGAGGCTTATTTTGCTATTGTACTAGATGCTCTGTTGTGCAGCAGCAGGGGAAAAAAACACAAAGAATCAAGATAAAGTTATATTTGTGATGATGTGTCTCTGTGTCTGCACATCATCTGCAGGCTGTGGATTTATTAGTTTTTAAGTCAGTAGAACTGTTGTATAAATAATGCATATCAGAGCTGGTCGCACATGGTCTACTCACTTGCACGTGTACACTCTGAGTACTCCCTGAGCCAGAGAGGAGTAAGTGCAACCAGACCTCCTCTGTCCCCTCTGAAAATCAGCTTTTAGAAGGCAGTGTCAGACACTGGTGTCATCATGACAGTCCATGTCCCTGCTGGAAAGATGCATTGGTGTGGTTATTGTTGGGGTTTCAAGCGGTGTGGGTGCCATTCCTGGCACAGAAATTGTTTTCTGCAGAAACCTGAGGCAAGTCATTTCACTTTCTGTTGTTTCCATTTCCTCAGCCGTGAGTGCTGTGTATGATAGAGCATTTTGAGACTTAGAGGTCAAAAATGAAAACAGAAGCCCTTGGTTATTTTTATGTTTTTTGTTATTCCCACTGCTGTTCTGGATTTATCTTGAAACTTAGATACAACTTGAGAAGTTTATTTCTTGATGGCCCTGGTATTGTTCAAGTCCAGGCTGGATGGGGGTCTGAGCAACCTGGTCTAGAGGAAGGTGTCTCTGCCCATGGCAGGGGTGTTGGAACTAGATGATATTTAGGGTCCCTTCCAACCCAGGACATTCTATGGTTCTATGAAAATATAAATCAACAATTCAGGTACTATAAACAGCAGCATCTTATGCCTGAAAGGAGTTGTGATGTTTGAGACTGAGGTAAAGCCCTTTCACATTTCACAGCAGATATGTCAGAGCTAAAGCTGTTAGTCAAATCACTTAAAGCCATCCATGAAAATGGATGAAAAAATCTTTATTAATTCGGAACTATGTTAGCATTTTAATCTGTAAAGTCCTTAGTAGGTACTATGGGACAACTTTTTTTCAAAGGTTGCATGATTAGGGGTGAATTAATTTCTCCTGAGTAGCTGATTACTCTCTCCATTGGACTGGGGCAAAAATACTACTTAACAAAAGAGATCAGCAGAAAAAAGAAAATAAATTACTCCAGAGTAACCTCTTTCACTCATTCAAGGAAAATATGCAAAGGGAAAATAGGAAATGCCTGCAGCTAAACCAGTTTTTGTGGTGGTAACCAGATCTTCCAAGTAGAGCATGGCGTGGCCTCTGTGGACACCAGCGATCAATCTCCAGGAGGAGCAGGCTCAGCTTGCTTCAGACACAGGGTGCTGATTCTCTGGTGTTCCCTTCCTGGAGTGCCACTGTCAATGAAGTCCTCCCTGGCAGATGCCCAAGACAAACTTGGTCCCTCTGTGGAGGACCACCCTTTACATGACAATTAAAGTGGTGTCTCTCATGACTTGTCTCCACTGAAGATCCTGTAGCACTCTCTGGCTGTCTCAGACAGGGTTCAGCACCTTCTTTCTTCCACACTGATGTTCTCCCCTGCTTTCATTGTGTCACTGCTTTTTGTCCCTGTGTGTAAATGCTGAGGAGCGTTACCCTGTGCTGTGAAACAGATGCTGCCTCCGACCACCAAGAAGCTACATTTTGTTGTTGATTTAACAGGGGTTACTGCAGCCCTCGATGGCAGGGGCTTGATGAGAGAGAGCCAGCCACGTGTTCCTGCTCCACCTTTGTGCAATTGATAACAGTTCTGGTAGGAGGTGGAAATGGAGGAGGGAAGCATCACAAAGCTTTATGCTCAAGGCTGTCACCACCTCTGCCTGAAGAGTCTTCCAGCATTTCATCATGTCTAGACTCTATGTGCTGTGTAATCTTGTTTAGTAGCCTCCTCTGCCATAATATAATATTACAAAGCCCAAAGCCCTTTTTAGTTTTGAACAGTAAATGGTCATCATTGTCTTCAGAATGAACAATTCAGGCTACTGCCTAAGAACCAGAAGAATAAGAGGTGGATGCACATCTAACATCTGGAGCTGGGCAGATCATTTAGTCTTCAAGCCTGTCATAATGATTAATCAGCTAGGAAAGATTGTGAGCCTTTTGCTTCCACCACTGAGCAGTTGCTTATGCTGTCAAGAGATCCACTTTTGAGTCATGGTTTACCAGTCCAAACAAATGCCCAGCCTGGCTGTATTCCTAGAAGAAGTTACTGACAAAGAAAAGCACTAAGGATTTTTTGTTTTCTTTGTCATCCATTAAATTTTTCACACATGTTATTTTATCAGAAACATTTGCTTACTTTTGAAGACATTATAGCTTAAAATGTTACGGAAAAGAGCCTTGATATTTTGACTGACTCAAAACCAGAGGGAAACCTGCAATGGGAGCAATTGGGAAAGTTAACCCGTGCAGAACTTGTTACCAGTAGCTGCCAAATGATCTCTCTCTTAGTTTTCAAAATGTATAAAGCCTCCAAAGTGTTGGGAAATTGGCTTAACATCATAAGGTTGTATTTAAGCAGTAGGAAAAAAAGGGAACAGATATGGGTCTTTAAAAATCTACTTTCTGAGACCTTGGTGTATACAGAAGACCTGTTTTCAAGGTTTCCTCTGCCGTAAGAGAAGCTAACTCTGGAAATTGAAGCTGATATTCTTGCATAGTTGGTTGGCTTCAGAACTTGAAATTTAAAGAAAAATGTCTAAAACTACAAAATGCGTAACAAAATAACCACTTCATCCCCCCCGAATTCAACTGGCAGAGCTGTTGAACTCCTGCAGGCATGGTAATGACTTTGTATGACCCATGAAATTTGACTGAAAACCCTTCTTCATTAGCAGTTGGTTGCCTTTGTTGTAGTTTTGCTCCTGGTATCCATAAGATCTCCTAGTTTGCCTTTATGAATAATACCATGACAGCCAACAAGCGGTTTCTTTTCCTTGTAAACATGGGTTTCCTCTGGTAAATATATTACGTTCCCCTTCACTCGTTGGTTATTTGCTGGCTTGTGATTGATTGTATCTGCCTCCACTTTTTGAAGCGCTCAGTAAACTAATGAAATGTGGTCTGGCGATGTCCAAGGCAAGTTGATTTTAGAGGGTGCAGAGCACCTGCATCTTCTCTGGATTTCAGTGGGGTTTGCTGGATGCTTAAATTTCTACAAAATGCAAGTGGTTTTATTTTTAAAGGAGTCTGAAGGAGATATTTCCAGGGATATGATTTCAGCAGAATTGAATGATGGTTGGAAAGGCTGGGGGAGTAGAGTGGGCTCACAGACTTTTTATCACCACTGAATTTCACCTCTGATCTCTGTGCAGCCCCTGGGAATGAAAAGTGCCTTTGGAATTGTGTGTGGTTTTCTTTCGTTCCACTGAGCTTTCCCACTGAAATTTTCTGTCTTGCATCTGTGTCTTTGTAAATCTTAATGCAATGGCAAAACAAGAGGCCGCCTCCTTTCTGAGGAGCAGGCTCAAGCAAACAAGAACACAGCCCTGGTTTTGTGTGTTCAAAATGGGTGCAAACTCGCCACCTTATTTATCACCAGGATTTCTAACCTTCAGATGCCATGGCCCATAAATGACTTCTCCATAATAATATTTATCAAAGTATTTCTGGTCTAATTATTCATGCTGAGCTTGTTCTCTAAAAATTTCTCTTGAAAGAATCTTTTTAAAGATTCTTCTTTTGAAAACAAATTCATGACCACATCAAACAGAGATTCATGTTGCCGTTAGTTTAATTACCAGCAGCCCTCAGGGAAAATTCACTCAAAACTCACTGTTGTTGTAATTGCTTCTCTCCTTTTCTCTCCCCTACTCTTTTTCCCCTTCCATTTTTGATTGCTGCAGAAGTCATCATATGGTTATTAATTTTTTAAGCTCGTTGTAGGTACAAAGGGGTTTATGCCTTTTTTTGCCCATATAGTAACTATCAAATTGCAAATAATTAGTAGATTATGGATGCTGAAAAAGAAGCTGGCAAAAACCCCACTTTTTTGAGATAACAGCTGAAGTTATCTTGGTTTTTAACTTTTTAAGCAAAAAGGCAGATAATGGTGTCCTTTCCTGTGCCATGCCATGAGATCAGATCCATAACCTGTGGATCTGATCTATTCCAGCCATAAAAGCCACTGCACCTAGTCTGGCTTTATTCCCTTTGAAAAGCAGCATAGATGCCTCATTTGGGTGAAGTGCGAAACATAACATAAGCAGTGCTGACCTAACACAACATGATATATGGCAGATTTGCTTTAAAAAGAGCAGCAGTCTCAAATCTGCTTTGAATTAGAAAAAGTGTTTGAGGGAAAGAAAGGAAAAAGGGAACCATTTCGTAGCAGGCATCTGAAAAATAACAGTTTGGAGGAAGGAGGAAAAATTGTCAGGCAAAACCTTACAGTTAAAGCTGAAAAATGTATTTCTAACACTGGGGATTATGAGTGTATATCTTATTCTTTGTTTTTTTAAAAATAAAATCTTGGCAACTTAAGTGCATACTATGATGGTCCAGAATGAGAACAGCTACTCAATGGTGAAATTATCAGCAGTACTCTGGCAAGAGGTTATTAGTCATAGTCCCAGTATCATACGAGAGCCAGAGCCAAGGATTCAAGAAGCAAAACATTCCCCTTTGGAGAGAGGTCAAGATTAGTCACTTCTGTTTTCTTTAATGGGGGGAGGGGGACAGTGGGGGTTGGGTTGATTTGGGGTTTATTTTGTTGCAGAGAAGAGTTTTGGACATATTTTTGTGCCAGTTGGGTCTTGTACTCTTCACTTTTTAACCCTAAAGTGTTGTAAATATGCCACTGTTCCACACCGGGAACGGGAATCTACAGCTAGGGAAAGCTGTTGTCTGACAGCCAAACTTCTGACAAGGGAAATATGGAGTGATATTCAGAGGCTTTACTGCCGCAGTTAAGCCAGCAGAAAGGATCCTCCAGAGGCAAGAACCACGGGGAGTTTTCTTCACATCTGTGGAACTGAAGCATCTGAAATACAAGTGCCTGTTAGCGAAACAGAGAGCCTTTCTTTCTCTGCAGATCGGTACCGGGGTGCTCAGCCTGAAGGACCCCACGGAGAAACGTTTTGGTGAACAGGAATGTGATTTGAGAATGAGAAAGCAAACTGTTTTCCAGCCTTCTGTCTCGGTAATAAAAACCAGAGAAGTGCTGTGAAGTTTTCCTTGGGATTGGAAGATGTGCCCAGGACAGGGAAAATATTTTTTAGGTTTTTTTTAGAGCTCATCCAAGCTGACATTAAGAACATTTATTGTACCTGAAGTTGGGCCACTGACTGTACTGCCTCAGTTTCCCCCACGTTGTGCTGGCAGTAACAGGACTTACCTGCTGTGCTTAGGTGCACCCAGGCTTGCACAGTGCTGTAGATGCCACTAATCATGGAATCATCGAATATCCTGAGTTGGAAGGGACCCATAAGGGTCATCAGAGTCTAACTCCTGGCCCTGCACAAGACCCCTATTTATTCTAGAACTCTATGCAAACTATTGCACAAAGATAAGGGGCTTTTTTTCCCCTGGTTTCTTTGATCAGTATTTCCACTGTATTTCTGGTTATCTCAAGCCTGTTTCCCATCCTCCATAAGGATGGATTTCAATTTAAGCATAATTTGGGAAGCTGTTTATGATTATGGTGCTGGATGGATGTCCAGCAATTTTTGTAGATACATTAACTTCTAATTCTTCTTCACTTGTAAAGAAAGAATCCCCTCCCTTCTTGCCAACTCATGACTTATTTTTAAACAGAGACGGAGGAAAGTTGTGTCTGGTCAAAGAGATACTGTTTCCTGAAGGTGGGGTTATAGTTAATGAAGATAAGATAATTCTTGAAAATATCAGAGTATTCAGTTAATAGCATAGGCGGATTTGATCATCTTTAGTAGTTTCTGATAAAAGTTATATTTAGAGACAAGACCCTCAACTTTACTTTCCTGGCTTCATGCAAGGAGAGAAAAATATTCCAAGCTCCCTCGTTTATCTACTGATACACTGTTAATTTAGAGGAAAGGGTTAAAAAATAAATATCTGACCTTTGTGATATTTTAGAGAAAAAAAATGCTGTATCCTGAGGCAATGCTGGGCCAAAGACTGTAGATTTTGGATGCTGTTCTAACTTGAAAATTTCCATGTGTTTTAAGTCTCGTCTGATTTATCTAAAACAAGAGTCAACCACAAATTTTAACTGCTTGGCTATAGCCTTCTGGATGCCAGATAGATCTGCAGCATTGCACACATCTGGGTACGGACTGGGAGCTGGGAGGCCAGCAGGACTGGCCTGGGAGCCTGGGGAGTGGTGAGCAAGCAGAGGGGCCTTGTGGCCCAAAACTACACCTAGAGCTAAAGAAAGGCTCTCAGGAAAAGCTGATTTCCAGCAGTTTGGGTGCTTTAAACAAGCCAAATATTTTTGCAAGTTGTTAATAACAGCAACAAAAGTGCTGAACCGAGACCACAGTTCTCTGCTCTCTCTTCTCAAGTGGCAGCTGTTTCCAGTCTCTGCTTATGACCATCTCCTGCAGCCACATCCATCCATCACTGTCCTTATTTCTGTCTTGACTTACTAGCATTTTAGGTCACCCCTTTCCAACATTTTTACCCTCAAGCCTTTCTGAACCCTTTCCACTTCTAAAAGAATCATAAAATCATAGAATGGTCTGGGTTGGAAGGGATCTTATAGGTCATCCAGTTCCAACCCCCTGCCCTGGGGACACCTTCCACCAGACCAGGTTGCTCAGAGCCCCATCCAGCCTGGTCTCAAACTCTTCCACAGGGATAAGGCATCCATAATTTCTCTGGGCAACTTGTTCCAGTGCCTCACCAGCCTCACAGCAAAGAATTTCTTCCTTTTACCTAGCCGAAATTTCCCCTCTTCCAGTCTGAACCCAGAAAAAAAAAAGTACTGTCCCAAAATCTTTCCACTTTTCGAGGTCTTGTACTACCTAACAGTCCATGACCAAATGCATTTCACTCTCCTGTAGTTTAATTCTCCCATTTGCCAGCAAAAAACCCCTAACCACTCCCAAACCTTGTTAGGAGTGGTTTGGATTCATCTTACCTTTTCTGTTAGTCAAGCAGCAAATTATAGACAAATAATCTTATGAAGGTGACCTATAAAAAAACCAAACCAACTTGTTTGTAACTTTGGATTTGTACTTATTCCTCATAATTTTTACGATCTTAAAGGAATTGCTCTCTTACATAAGCACAGCTTCTGTTGTTGCCACTTGTTTTTTTGTAGGGAAAAGTGGCAGTATCATAGAAGAGATAGTTTTGATAACATGCTGCTAATATTCTGTATTTGGTCTGCTGTATTTCATATTATTTATTCCATCATATATTACTGAAGTGGCTTTTTCATATCAGTTTTTTAGTTTTTGACCCATCAGAGCATGTCTCTTTCTACCATTGGTTTCAAATATAATTCAGGGGAGACACCTAATCTGAAAAATGGCATTAGAGTTGTAACCTACACTCTTCTAAGAATCATGAAAGAAATGGAGCTGAGTGAATAGTTAACCAGAGATATCGTATTTCCAGAAACTCTGAGGAAGCTTTCAGAAAAACATGCTTTTCTTTGAGAAAAGGAACATTTGGAAAAGAAAAATAATTCTCTGCAGTTTAGTTACTTGCTTATCAAAATTGGTTTCCCAATCCTAGTGGAAAGAACGGATGCATAAATCAACTGTGTAATTTCTCCCATTTCCTATAGCTTGAGCATTTGCTACCCAGGATCTTGTGCTGCACAACCAGGAAAAAATCCTTCAAACAAACAAAAATTACTTTAAAGTGTCACAGGTGTTACAGTCAGTAATTAAATGGCCACATGCTGGTGTTGCCAGTTTGTTTTAATTCACTTAACAATTTTTTTAAAAAATGTGTGACAAAACTGAGTTTCTATATAGTACATTCGGAATTTACTGTACAAATCAAGCCCTTCATAATAGTTCACTGATATCCAGATAACTTCTGGAGAATCAGAGCCAGCAACTGGTTTATAAATCCTGGTTGTTGCTGAGCTCTGATCCTGACTCAGCGACTCAGAATTTTCTCCCCAGGGTCATCACCCTCTGTTGAATGCACAATAAGTGCACCCTGATCAATGGTGAATTCTCAGCAGCTGTTCAAGGGCTCTCACTACAAAAAATAAGTGGTTTTTTTATGCTTTTGAGAAGCGTAAGATAAATATTTTACTATAAAAATACGCAGCAAGATGAGAGCATCAGCAGTCTCAGTTTATTGAAAAAACAGGACAATTTTTAGTATCTCAAAGCAGAGATTGTCACTGATAGCTTTATGCAAGAGAGCTGATTTTAGAACTCAGGGTGTAGCAAGTGCCTTTCTTTCCAAAGATGCTTTTTGTCTGAAAGTTATCCATTTTATTTGTCAGTTAAGACAGCAGTTATAGCATTCATATAATATTTTCATTGACTAGAAAGAGACTTGTCCATGGAACCTTCAAAACCTGTTAATTTTGTTCCTCAGAAGCTCAGCTCTCATGTTTTCCGAGCAATGATCAATCTTAGAGTGTTTTTCACTGGCTCCACTTCTTCTATCCTTCCCCTGGACACCACACACATACTTTCTTCTTTGGCCAACTCTCAAGAGAAAGTACAGACAGTCTGGAGAACAGATCTTCCTTCATGCAGATTACATTCTCCTTTAAACACCTCAGTGGCGGGAATATAACCTCCAGCAAAACTGCTGCCTCATCTCGGGCAGCAAAATAAACACATCAAAGGCAGAAGTTCTGATAGGGGGTTTTGCAAGAATCTGTGATCTTGGGTGTTGCAAATGGAAGAAAGACACATTCCATGATTTTTGAAGAATCATGCACCTGAAGAAAGAAACTTTCTTTAATAATACTGAAATGGTTGGTCTCTCCTGCCACTGTTACAGAGAAATTTTAAAATAAATTCTGCGGGAAGATTCCCATACCTATCCCTGAGCTCCTCTAGAAAGCCACTCCTAACATCGCACCTGTTCCTGTCCGCAGGCCCCTCCAAAATAAAGCATTAACTTCTAGAAATGTTGAGATGCCAGCAAGAAGAGGAGCCAGGGAAGCTGCTCTCTGAAGCTTCCTCAAATATTCTGAAGAACTTAAATAGGAAGAGTCCCACCAAAGACAAACGTGGTTTATAACCACATGTTTTCTTCTGGAACAGGCTCACTGTTGTTAAGTACCGCTGGATACTGATACATTCCCTCATAACATTGCCATTAACAGGTATCATAAGTTCTGGAATATTTTTTGCCTTTCATCTTCTCTCCAGCTGAGTCATTGGTGTGCCTGGTGATGATTTTGTTAGCAGAAAGGACTTTTTTCTGTGTTTTTATGGAAGATAAAGCTAGCTTATTACTGAATGTGATTTGATACAACACGGAGAGATGCTCAAAGAAAGCATCATTTTTTTTTTTCCCCTAGAAGTTTGGTACACTGCAGAGCAACAGGATGCTCCTTACCAATAGGCCACCAGGAGTGATAAATACACGAAGGTCTCCCCAATCCTCTCTGGTTATTTTGAAAAAGTGCCTTAAAGAGTTGGTTCACTTTGAGCTGAAAAGCTGCACCCTGAGGAATGAATGCTACTTAAGTCAGGGCAGCAGACTTGGGAGTTTAATGTTGTAAAAGCAGATGAAATTTTCCTTTATCACATTTTCATTCAGCCAAGCATTGCTCGCATCTTGGTTTCCCTCTTCTCCTTTAGCAGCTTCATGCTTGGCTTTCTTTACTGAGAACAAGGACAGCCCCCCGAAACCCACTGAGTGAGCAATGCACTGATAAAAAGTCTCTTCATTATGGACAAATAATGTGTTTAATCAGTCAACCATGTTAAGAACATAGGTTGTTATAAAACACCATTCTGTTCAAAGGGAATATGATTTTTACCCTTAATAATATTTATTTCTAAAATCTCTGAGGATGAGAATGAAGGGCAGATGAGACAGCTTTAATCAACAGCATTAATCAACCTTGATCTCTCCAGAGCATGGAGCAATATTTGGAATAACCTATTAATAATTTGTGGTCTTTGTGGCCGAAATTATGCCAAACTGAAAATTTTGTCCTTCAGCTTTCCATGGCTGAAAATACTGTTCCACTCTGGTCTGTAATTGTGTCTGTCATTGCCTTTCCCTAGTAAATTCCTATAATTAGTTTTGGGAGTAGGTCTCCAAAGTGCTACCCTTTAGTTCTCCATTACTGGGGAGCTTAAAAGAGACCATTACCCATCTGTCCCTGGAGACAACTAGGCTTCTGTGTTTTGTTTTGTTTTGTTTGTTTTGTTTTTAAAAGCAAGGAAATAAATTCATTGTTACATAGTATGTTCCAGATCATACCATGAACTTGTTATGAAAGCTTAAAATTACCAAGTGTTTCAAGTTAATATAGCGTGAAGATTTGTGGAATTTTAATAGATAAAAATAATAGACAATTTTAATTGAAAATTATTTTGTTCTCTCAGCGAGAACAGTCTCTGTCTTGTTCAGTAGCACCTCCTGGAATGCCTTTGATCCTTTTACAAATATTATTACCTTTATAAATGCATGTCACTAAGTCTACAGGAATTGGGATTGTTCAGCCTGGAAAAGAAAAGCCTTTGGAGTGACCTGCTTGTGGCCTTCCAGTACCTGAAGGGAGCCTACAGGAAAGATGGAAAGACACTATTATAACAGCATGTTATAACTTTTCCTCATGATGTGTCATTTAAGATTTCTGTGCTAACCTTTCAGCCTTTGTGAAGAACTATTTGGTTTGGGGTTGGTTTTTTTTCTCAGTGCACTGCATGGATGGGATTTTATTCATTTCTAAGAGCTACATTCAAAACTTGTTTAAATCTTCTTCTCTCCATCTGTGCTCAATCTATGATCCTTGGATTTTTTTTTTTTTAACTCAGAGGATGGAAAATTTTTTTATTCATACAATATTTCAGTAAGACTTAGGAATAACTGTGGTGTGTCATTTCTGAAGTTTCAAACACTGCTTCCTCTTCCCAACAACTGTGAAATACAAAGGAAATTATTTGCATATAAAGAATCTGATCATCCAAACATCATGCTTCTAATGAAACATAAATCAGCTACAAAGAGCTTACTTACTTTTTCCTAAAGGAAACAAATCACTCTGGGTTATTTTTCTATGTAATTAACAATGTTTGCTGTTTTAAGTAGAGAGATCAGAGTTGTTCAAAGTGGTTAAGATTAGAGCAACATCAGCATTTCTTCTGTTTGCATTACTTTTATTCATTCTGGCATCAGAGCTAATTTCTAATCAAGTAAATGTGTTTGAAAGTATGATTCAGGGGAGATGATACATTTCTCTGTGCTAAGTGCGTAAAGCTGGCTTAATAAAAAGGGTATTGCACACAATGACATTTTTCTAGTGGGTATAATTATCTCTGCAGCAAACAAGTGAATGATGTATTTCAGGATGTGTGTTTGGATGATGACAGGCAGATTGGGCACAATAATAAACTAGGCTGTTCACCAGCAAGCTTCTTTTTCTGGTACATCAGAGGCCTGTGATGACAGTAGAAGTTGCCTTCTGGTGGCTTTTATTTCTCCTTTTAAAATATCTCATACTTTAAGCAGATACTGCTTTGGCAGAATCAAGGATGGGGGCCCATTGTCCCACTGCTGCCTTATTTGCAAATGTCATCTTTTCTGATACAGCCCCAAGAAGCAGAAGGTCCATGCACAGAAATTCAGACTCTTCTCTTGTAGTATCCAAAGAATATGTTACTCTTTGGGACTGACGATTCAGTCCAAGATTGGTACAGAGCCCGCTGAAGTCACTGGGAGTCTGTGATTGCCAAAATCTACCACTGAGTTCAGTGTGTTTTGGAGCAAGCCCTTCACGGGCACAGAACTCCCTGGGAAATGGAAAGTAAAACTGATTAAACAACAACTAAACACAACCAGCTTTCTGGACCTCCCTCCACAAAAGCTTTGTGGCTTTAGAGCCCTACCTCAACAAGCAGGAACATGGACAGCAAAGGTCTTTACTTTTAATCTCATATGGCTCAGCTCAATAGCAATTAGCTTCTGCCTCTGCTTCTGTGGGCCTCCTGCACTCCACAGCTGCAGCAGCCAGACCTTGTTGCCTAGAAGAAATTAGACAATTATCTCTGGGAATTTATTTCCCAGCAAGAGTATTCACTTCTCACTTCTCCCCAGTACTTCATCACCAAGATGCACAGCTGTTGAAGGACTATCCAGATCTCAGTCCAACCTACTGTCATGTTCAATAGTTCATCACTGCAAGAGTTTCATGAATGCACATTTTCCAGATATATCTCCAGTCTGTGTTTCCTCTGGTAATCCCTGCCTGGAATCACAAATTAAGAAATATATACATATAAAAAAATCCCCCAGTTCGTTTAGAATAGTCAGCAAAAAGATATTTCTTGTAGAAGGAAAAGTTGTCCTTCAGACTCTGAAGATAGCTGTTTGTCTGCAGGCTTTCACTGCAGTCCTTCCAGCACAGTTGTCTCAAAGCAAACAATACCTGGGCAGTGGGGGATGCAGGAATGAGGTGTTTTTGTAGGTTTCACTACCACTGGTTTGTACTGTGACACTTGGAGCATCACGAGTTTGCCATCTGTAATGGGCACCATTTGGGCAAAATGTGTCTTTTTTTTAAGGGAGGGAATAAATAGTGATGAAATGAGAACCTGATGATCTGCTCAGTTTTCCATCTGTATTTCCTTCTAGAAATCTTGAACTTATCTGTTCTTCAGCTTCCTCATTTCTTAGAATCTCATCTTTCAACAGCCATTTCCATCCAGAATTACTAGTGTTTCATGTACCATCTAGGGTGCTTTGCCTCATGTTTTCAAAACCAGCTGCAAAGTATAAATCTCTGGCACCTCATATTTTTAAATCACTGTATCTGCTTCCCTACCAGTTGTACAAAGTGTTTGAAAAAAAACAGCATTTTCTCTATGGTGGAAAAACATTTTAGTCTCTGCTGAAATCCTCCAGGTTTGTTGATGTTCTGCTCAGCCTTACTGTCTTTTACTATCCTGTGTGATACTTGGATGACAGCCAGGCACATATAAATTGCTCCCACTCATGCTCTCTCTGGCAGTTTTATGTGCTTTTCACTACTTTCTAGCAGATATTTTAGGCAACAATTTATTCCTACCACATTTTTTTTTCTGCTTGCTTTCTTTTCCCTTTCTAAAATGTATTACATCTTTTTGCCTAGAATTTACTCAGTGTTTTAGGATCCCTGTGGGTCAATGGGTCAGAGACTGCAATGACAAAATTGAGACCTTTTTATTATGCTTGAAGAAGGGAGTAGGAGGCCATAAGGCAGAGTCTTACTGCCCAATTTCAATGCTTTTGCCGTGCCAAGGGTTAAAGAGTGGGCAGGACTTTGAAGCTGGAAGTGCCCATCTTCCCCTTGGGATATCTTGCTCAGTACTTCGGATTCAGCCAGCTAGGAGGCTCCCAGTGCCAGATAAAAGGGGTGACAGTGGTTGCTTCTTGACTGGGAGATGCAAGAAACCAGAGGCTGGATCTGTGGTGCTCCTAGAATTCTCGATTTTCCTCTGAGTGCCACAAATATATGCCAAAAAACAGCCATAACATAACCTCTCTTAGGTATCAGATTTTTCATTGTATTTTCTCCTAAAGAGTAGATGAAAGAGCTGAAAAAAGGGGGAAAAGAGAGAGAAATTAAATAATTTAAGGAGCTTCTGTCTAAAGAAGCAAATGAGCATTATGGATACAGGCCAAACCTCTGGAGTCCCCCAGTCAAGAAATTAATTTTCAGCCATCTTGGAATTCTTGGTTTCTGTCTTGCTGGAGATGATGTCGTTCAGATGGCAGTCCTAGGGAATGCTGTGTCACTGGGTTTTGAGAGCATAAAGCTGACTCTTGTCCCACTCGCAGCTGCTATTCACTCATGGCAGCAAAAAAACCTGTGGGCATTTTATGGCCTGAGCTGTTATTTGAGCCCAAATGTAACAAAGAGCATCACTCAGTCCCAGCTTAAGAGTAGATTAGATCACTGCAAATCAAGTGGTTATTCCCTAGAGCATATTGGTATTATTAAGGCATATAAGCATGCTAGAAGTTTATCATGTTTTTTTAAAAAAATATGGACAAATAATAACCAAAAAAAAAAAAGCCCCAAACCAACCAAAACCCACAGAAACTCAGTTCTGGGACTTAGTTCTCTATTCCAGCACATCTCTTTAAAATCCCATTTGTCATGTGTTCACCCAGATATAAAATGAGTGTCAAAGCACATACCAGAGGTGGGTATTAACTAGCTTGTCCTCGATTCAACCCTGACCTATTGCATTACATTTCTAAGGATCTGTCTGGTGAACTGTGAATCTGTGGTATCTTCACAGAGGTTGTTGTGATCCTAATTAATGTTACAGGTTTATCAGCTGGTTCGTTGCAATCTCCTTGCATGCTGCTACTAAACAACTCTCCCCTTCGCCTTTGTAGGTGACACAAATGGACCAGAAGCTGAACCTCATCACAGACATGCTGCATCATCTGGTTTCCCGTCAGCAGGGGGATCAGGGCAACAACAGATCATCTCAGAGGGGCAACAACAACGTCGGTTCAGAGCTTTTCCTCCCCAACAACACCCTGCCCACCTACGAGCAGCTGACAGTACCGGGAAGAAACGAAGACGACATATCCTGATGTGGTGCGAGTCTGGGTTGGGTTCTTCCTGCCTTTCTCCTCTAAATGGGACTGAGTGTTGAGAACCTGGGAAAAATGAAGTTCATCAGCCAACCAAGAAATCGTGCAACTGCTGTTATCTACACTACTGGTCTCAGACATGCTCTTCTAAAGTTACCCACAGTAGCCAAAGGATTGCCAGGCTGTCTTCCACCAGGCAAAACTTCGGGAAGCTCCATGTTGATTTTGTTCCTGAACAAATGATCTCAACTTGTTATTTCTCAAAAAGACCAAAATGATGTAAAGACAGGCAAAATGGCAAGGATTTAGAGCTCCTGTAATAATAATAATAATAATAACAATAATAATAATATTCTAATAATACTTGAACTTAGATGGGAAAAAATGCATTCTGTTTATGAATCTGCAGATAGCAATTTATTTCTACTACTAAGGTTTTTAAAACAAACTAGGATAACTTATGTTGTTTTTATTGTATAAACACACACTAACATTCTAGACAATAACAAACCACATACTGAATGATTTTCTTTTTCTGTTTTATTTTAGTGTTACTACATAAACAGTTATCAGATAATGACCAGATTTTTAAAATCTGTTTTTCTTCAGGGAGGAACTAATCCTTAATCTGGAACAATACTGTTTATAGTGGAAAGTGCTATAGATTTTCTAAGATATCAGTTTTTCATGGGGAGACAATAAAGTATTATATAGCAAAAAATCATTCTGCTTTCTAGAAAATTGTTGCCAAAGAATTTATATATAAATAGAAAACACAGTGGTCTGAATGTACTTGTCCTGACATAGCATTTTAAAAGGAAGGCTTTCTACTTCTTAAATCTACTGTTTTTTAGCTTACAGAGGCCAAGAATAATACAAGAGGCTGAAGTGGCTGGACTTCACTGGTCAAGCGCTTGAGCTGGCCACTTACAGAACATCCATGATCCTTGCAGGAATCGAGGCTTCAGTTCAGGAAAGCATCTCCCATCCAGACAGCACACATGACAATTTCAATGTTTTCATGAATAATGTCTTGAGAAACTCAGCTCCCAACAAGAGTCATTTGGTATTGACAAGTGCCAGCTCTTTATTTAGAGAGTTGAGGGCCTCAGCTACAGCCCCTGGGGCTGAACCACACTGCCCCACATGATGACTGCAATGAAACCAGTGAGTGCTGGCTCAGTGTGAGTTCTCACATACACAACGTGAGCAGGAGTTGGGCTTTGATTACTAAGGCTGAAATTACTAAGCCCTTGCAGAGAGTCAGCACCTGAATCATGTCAGTCTTTAAAGCTGACAGCCTCAGGAAAAGCTCTTTAGTCCAATGTGGCGGTAGTGGTAGCTCATACTGCCGGGGAAGAGAGAGGTGTAGAAAGATTTATCAGCGCTTGCACTTTGAGCATCCTACACGTCCAGTGCACCCTGTTCCCCTCATTGCAGACCCTGCACCTCACAGTGGTCTCCCTCTCCTGGTGGATGCCCTAAAGCCTCATACCTTGGCACAGCAGATAATACTACCAGTCTGTAATGTCTCTGAGCAATCTGAAATACTGGTGCATAGTGAATGAGATCACAGGGAACCTTCTCATAGTGCTGCTCACAGTCTGGGCTTTCCTTCCAACATTTCATCTCTTCCACTTGGACTGCAGAGAAAGTATCCTGTATTTAACTTTACAGATTCTGTTACAATTATCCAGCCTCTCTGTTGTACAGTAGATAAATGTTAAGGGTGTAGAAATTTACAGGCATAAAGAAGAATTGTATCTGGGCATTATGTTTTCGTAGAAATCAAAATTATTCTCATGATTTTGAACATTTTTTAAATGAGATTCACTATGTAATTTCAGGTTATCAATCAGCCTGTTAATTTCCTAATAAAACACAGGACAAGAGTGCCATGTCTTTTGGTTATTCTAAAATCCAGACACTTGATACACACAAGAAAGCTGCTGGCTTTTCTTTTCTTTTCTCTCTTATCCCACAGTACAGTGTACCGATGCCTTTATTTGCAATGCAGGCCTGTAAACCTTCTGCTGGTTCTTCACTAAAGAAATGAAAGAAAATCTGGACTTTTATCAGCTGGGATGACTTTGGAGAGAAAGTTGTGTCATGTGGCCCTGGCTGAAAGCAGACAGGTCTGTGCATTTCTAGGGGCATGGTTTTAAGCAGAAAATGTGTCCATTCCTGCCTGTTTGTTCCCAAGACCATCCCTCCATTCTCTGTTTGACATCTAATCTTGGTGATGACAGTCTGGCATGGCAAACACTTAATGCAAAACATAATTTCCCTTTCATGTCAGTTGGTCTATAACCATCTGAAAGTCTCCATTACCAGAATCATCAGAATCGCGGGATTTTACGGGTTTTTGAGGCTGGTGGCCAGTTGTGAGGTCAGTGATTCCTCATCTGAGTCCAGCTGATCCTTTCAGAAAGTACAAAGCTCTGAGATCTGCTACTTCAAACCTGATAATCAACCTAAGGAGAAGAAGATGATTGATTTTCCCTGTTGAAGAGGGATATTATAAAATGAGCCATCCAAATTTGCCGTGCAGCTGCCTGGAGCCAGCCATCCCCAAGGGCTCACCAGAGACAGATCTGACCTCTCTGCTTGGAGGGCTGACTGGAATTATCTGCCCTGCTGGGGCTTCATACCTCAATGACTTCTCCTGGAAGCAGGTGCCTCAGCATCTTTCTTGCACGGAGCACTGTGGAACAGCAGCAGAGGGAAGATGACCTGAGCAGTCCAGCACTGGAGCAGCCTGTAGTAACCAGCATGCAGTGAGTATGTGTTTCTGCTAAAACCCTTTTTACTTGTGTCTGCTGTTCAGCCAAACTGTCCAAAGTGGTTTTTTTTTTAAGTGGGTATGAAATGTTTGTAAATATCTTGAAAAGGAACAAAGGAAACTGTAAGGTTTGACTTTATAATTCTACCCCATTTTTGTGAACTGTGTTAAAATAAATATATCTGAGTCTGCAAAAGAAGCCTCTTTCTTAGAGCAGCTCAATAGCAGTTTGCATTTCAAGACGGGTCTAAGTTAGGCCTAGACCCTCATCCCTGCCTAAAAGAAGTAAAGGTCAGTTAAAAAAAAAGTAATCTAAAAAAATGTTAGCTGGCTCAGCTTCCCGAGCCTACCAGGGGGATGCCTGATGTATGCCAGATACAGAAGGTAGGAAGCCAGAGAAAAGGGGAGGAGGCAAAACATGGGGCTGGCCAGCTGAAGGAGGTGATTAAATCTCACCCTGCCTCAGCCCACAACAGAGGCAGAGGATGTGCAAGTTTGTAGAAAGGAAGATTCACAGGAGGTGGAGAGGATTTGTGCAGGGCAGGAGGTTTAGTCTGTGAGCAAAAGCCTGGGCTCATGGTGAGGAGACTGTGCTGGGATTCAAGAGACAGAAGCACTGCCTGGCATCAGCGTTAATCTACAGTGTGACCTCAGGGCGAGTCATTTCATCTGCTTGGCCACATCTGCTGCCCCCTCTCCTGCACTCAGCCCACTTGTTTGTTTAGACCACAAATTCCTCAGGACAGGGAGGGCCCCTTTCTGTGTGTTTGCTCAGTGCCTGCACAAAGGGACCTGCCCTCTGGGGACTGGAGGTACCACTCTCAGATAAATAATTACCCACCTTGGAGTCCTGCTACAGGCAAACCCTTAATTATTCCGAGCCCAAGGAGTTTCAGTTGGAAGTGCCTGCTGCCAAACTAACAGAGGAGGCTGGGTTTTAGGTCACCTTCCACACAGTATCTTACAAAAGGAGATCAGAAGCCCGGCTATCACTTATTTTCACTCTTCTGTTTTAAAGCAGGTTCATTTCAAATAACACAAAGGGCCACTGCTATGCTCAAACACAAGATAAGACAGAAATCTTTGGATGTCAGTGGATTAAACAGACGTTTTACCACAGCAAATTAAGGTTGGTTGTTGCTAGCAGATACCTCTGGGCTGACTTAGCACCCATCAGTTCTGAGGAAGGTGGAAATATTCCAGGCCGCTGAGCTGTAAAGGTCTGGGCAAGAAACAAGCTGCTTTTTGAAAAATGAGAAAGTAAAACACAGGAAGATTTTCTTTTCTAGGAGTTTAAAGGAGAAAAGGTGAAAACAGTTTTAAGCTAATACTGATGTGCCCTGCTGAGATGGGTTTTACTGCTCCGGTGGTGGTTGGGGAAGAGGAGAGGCATTGAGAAGAAAAGGAAAAAGATTGAAGGTTTGATGCAGTCCCATGAAAATGTATTTGTGCACTTGATTTATGTTGGCTTGGAGTTGGGTATTGCCTGCAGTGGGACTGCTCAGTCCATGCAGGTCAGTGTAAGCCTTCGAAGTTGAAAATGTGCAGTAAAGATTCCTTTCCATGGCCTTTCAGTGGAAGCTAGGCACAGTTGTGTAGGCAGTGTTGCTTTCGTCATGGTCACAGAGCCACAAAACCATGTGAATTCACAAGTTTCTGCTTCCCAATTCTGTTTTCATATCATTGGTTTCTAATATTCCTGCATGCCACTTGTGTTTTCAAGCCACAACGATTAGAGGTATTTCTTTCCACTTCTGTGATGTGAATTTCTTTACCTACTGCACGCACACAGCACAGAGCAAAGGCCTTTAAAATGCCCTCCAGTTTCATTTAAAATAGCTTCTGTAAGGTTTTGCGTCTTGGGTCTCCTCAGCTGTGATGAAGGCAGCAGGTTGTTATGCCAGTACAAAGTGGAGGTGACACGTAGCTACATCCCAACAAGTTTCTGATCCCATGGAATAGCCAGAAGGTGTTGAGTTTCGGTTGAAACTAGTAAGGACTTCTGTGAACGCTGGCTTTTTTGGTCTTGTCTGTGGTCTGACTTTGATGTGTAAGAAGTGTGAATTTCAGCTGGAGCTTTTCTTTTGTGGTTGCAGGTTTGTTTTCTGTGTTGTTCCCCTGATGGCCAACAAGATGTGCATTCATGTTCAGCCTTTCCTCAGCGAGGATGTTGACACCAGGCTCCTCTGTCTTCTACATCAGTGCCTATTTTCCCAAAACTTATGAGAACTTAATTATTTTCTAGACCTCTATCCTTCTGTCAAGTTGAATTGAACAAGGCCAACAGGTTCAAAAGTTATTAGGGGGAGGCAAAACAAACACAGCATGAGTGCATTAACCTTGTTTTCACAGGAACTGGGCTGAAAGTCCTCTCTCTCCCTGCCCAAACACAGAGGTCTGGAAGAAATGTAACCCCTCACTTTGGAGTAGAAGACCACTGCTAACTCCTAAGGTGAGGAGAAGACATGCAGGAGACATGTTCTTGGGAGTTGTTGGCTCCTGCAAGGCTTGATGCACCTTGCCTTTGGATCAGCTATTGAAAGATCCCGGAAAACAGCTTTTTCCTCACATTGCTTCCAATGAGAGTGAGTTAAAATATCAAATGCTTGGTGCTGCAAAGAAGAACACGCAGGTGCCGGATGGGCACATTATGAACCATGTCCGTGTTTGTTACTGTAACACAGCATGGTGTCCAGAGAGATTGTCTGCATCGCTGGCAGGGGAGCCCTGCTGGGGAAGGGCTGGCCCGAAAGAGTGGCATTGCCCAAGTTCACATCGCTCCCGCATGAGCTGGCAACTGCTGCCTCTGGGGAGAGACTTCCCGGGGATCTGACATGAGGTATTGTGCTCTCTGCCTGTGGATTTGCACCTAAGAAGAGCTGATCTATAAAGCCAGTCTTGAAAACATCTTGGAGCTACGTTTGCTTCAGAGCTAGCGTTGCTCTGGCAGGCTGCCCAGGGATTTAGGCTCGGTTAATCCAAGCTTGGCTCTCCATGGCAGACACCCATGGAACAAAGGGAATAAAGCTTCCACGACCCCATCGAGTTGCTGGTCAATCTCTCAGCCAGGTGCAGAAAGTGGGCTAGGCAGCCCTCAGTGAACTGTCTTGGATCAGAGAGGGCCGAATTCCCAGCAGGGGTGTGCAGACGAATCTATAGAGATTTTCTTGCCATAATTTCCTGAGTCTGGGAGCATCGCGCACCAAGCCCCCAGTGCCTGTGCGTTTCATAGAACCTTTAAAGCCAGCTGTGCTGAAATTCATCACTGGTGCTTTCTGTGCAGGCAATCTTACAGGGAAATTTAAAAAAAAAAAAGAAGCCGAGGATGAAAATAAATTCAGTTTTCAGTTCTGCTATATGTTATGTCCTTAGGATTATATTGTTCTTTAATTTTTAAACATGCATAGGTTAGAGTTGATACAAACAGTACCAATGCTGTAAGAATGATAACCACGTGTGAAGGATTAGGGTTACAAGCAGTTTGTGAGATACTATGGTCTGTTGTTTAAGCATTGCCTAGTAATTTTTTAGTTCTAATTGTCGCCTAATTGGGTTTTTAACTGGGCTGCCTGTACATGGAACCTAAACGTAAATGTGATTCAGGTTTTACTCCTTTTGCATCTTTGGCTGTTATGCTGCCCATAAAGTTGCTTTGATTACGTCCCTTTTCCTAGTTCCTTCTGTTCATTGAAACACTCTATGTGGGTTTGATTGGCAGAGGGACGCATGCCCTTCAGATCGCTTTTGGGAACGATCAGGTAAGAGTTACCCCCACAAGGACTGGTCACAGCTGCACCAGGGAGTCTTCTGCAAGCCACAACATCTTTTTAATCATAATTTGTCTTGTAAGGCTTGAATGACAGAAGATGTGCTTCCCCTGCTGAATCCTTCATCTGCCTGTGCTGCAGGAGCTGCAGACTCACAGCCATCACCATGTGTGCTCACTTGCAGCCATTATAGAGCAGATTTGAAATAGTGCCTTTGCTTAAATGGTTGCAAATGTTTCCCTGTTATTTCGTTGGCAATCAAGCCCATGCTTTATTTTCCATTTATTTTCTCTTCTGTGCTGAGAAGTGGGAGAATATTCTGCAGCTGCAGGATAGAAACCAGAAGCGGAGGAGCAGAAAGGTGCACCAAAAGACAGGTCTTGTCATTGAGCAAAATGTACTGCCCCAAGCACACACATTTCAGTCCCTGTTTCTTGCAGCCTGAGCATAATTTTTACTGCCCTGGCTTGATCTTCTTGCACCCAAACGTATGAAGTGCCTTAATACACCTTTGAAGTTGCCTGAAGTGTCCTGAACCTTAATTTCCATCTGCTGTTCCCACTTCCACGACTTGACTCAGGTCTCGGTCCAAAGGCAGCAGAAGGCAGGAAGGCTTTTGGCTGGCTCTGGTGGCACTGGAGCTGGAGCCCCGGGATGTTTCCCGGTGCCTGCCCCTCTCAGGCACGTTAGTCACTGCTCCTTGGCACAGCACAGCCCGTGATTAGCATTTCCTTCCTCCGCCAGCCCTTCACGCCGCCGCTTCAACTCTGACTTTTTGTTTTCCTCCTTCCCCCCTTCCCAGCCAAAGGGGAGAACAATTCCTGGAAAAGAAAAATGCTCTTTCCCCTGCATTGCCGAAACCTTTGCAGGGAGCTCCGGGGAGGAGAGAGTAGACTTTGGAGAACATATGGCTAAAAGCATTTGGGGGTTTTCAGATGGTAAATGACCGATGAGGTCTCAAAGGGGTTTTATTTATAAATGATAGACTCCTGAGAGAGAAATAATTGCTGCT
Organism: Lycocorax pyrrhopterus obiensis; assembly: GCA_014706295.1. NCBI lineage: Eukaryota > Metazoa > Chordata > Aves > Passeriformes > Paradisaeidae > Lycocorax > Lycocorax pyrrhopterus. The sequence goes on along the minus strand of JACSVZ010000007.1, from coordinate 13,262,795 downwards.
CTCCCAGGCGTAAAAAAGCAATTCACCTGACATAAAACCCAGGGATAAAATTAGCTAAATGAAAGCAAGATATGGCAACTGTATTAAGCTGCTTTTTTTTTCCTCTCTCTCCCTTCTCTGCTGAATGGTGAATCATTTAAATTTTGTTTTCCTCTCCTTTCTTGGAAGGAGAAAAAAAAAAAAGAAAAAGCCAACGCCAAAGCAGTGCCTTGGGTCTGAAAGAACAGATGGTGCCCTGGGCGGCCCTCCGGAGCGCTCGGCAGCGTGCATTCCTCCACTCCAGCGCTCAGATAACTGAGTTATACAGCACACGACCATCTGGTGTATGACACATCTTGTGTCCCCCGGACAATGCCCCAGCAAACCTCTTCAGGGGAGAGGTTAGTTTCTAGGGTAACAGCAGCATGTGCAGCTCCAGGCCTTATTGAGATTCAGGGCTCCTCACTTGTCCCTATTCTTCTCGTCCCTATTGTTGTCACTTGAGCTTTTGCTGCTTGGTTACACCGAGACTGACAATATCCATCAGTATTTTGTCCCCGGCCCAGAAACCATTGTCTCCAAATTTTGTTTCATTATTTATGTTTTCAATATCCAATGGTTGACTGAAGCATCTGCTGTAGAGTGATAAGGCAAGTGCCTATTGAGGAGAGCTGTGCTGCTGCCTGACAACGATGGTTTGAATTATTTAGGTTGTTGTTGGACAAGCATTTGCAAAAGGCAGGGTATCCATGAAGCACTGAGGTGACTTTATTTATTTCTCTGTTTCAGGTTTTTTTAGGTGCTCACATCTTTTAATCCAGACCCAAAAAAAGCTTAAAGCCTCCGTAGAGAAGTCAGCTCTGAAGAAGTAGCTCTGCTCATTGACTGGAGGTCTCTGGATGTTTCCTTGTGGGAAACTATTTAGGATTGGGAAAAAAAAAAAAAAGAGGGGTTCACCTTCTTTTTAATTTTCTGTGGTGTTTATTTTAAAGGAAGTTTGGGGCTTGAGTGCTCATATTCTCCACTTATTTAAAGAGCCGAAGCCTGGCTTATAACCATGACCAAGCACTATACATAGTACTCTAAAATTCTGTTTCAGCAAGCTGAAATCAGCAAAATGAAAAAGTAGATGTTTTCTCCACCAAAAAAGACATGGCCCCACTGAATCATTTACTCTGTTACAGAACAATTATACCAGCAGCGTTACCTTCCTCACATATTTGTAATTGTCACAACCAGAAAAAATCCCCCCAAATTTTTCTTATATGTGCATGAAGTAGACTGTTCATTCAAGGAAATAAAAACACCTGGCCAAAAATGTAAAACATCAAGCATGAGGTTTAAGCATTAAAAACACACAACTAAGAAAGTACCACTGATGTCTAAGAAAAATTTGCTTTACTGCAGGCCTTAGTCAAGGTATGAGTAACTTTAAAATAGTGCATTGCATCTCAGGTTCAGGTCAAGTATTAGAGAACCAGCAGTAACAGTTAAGAGAGGTTCTATATACATGTATCAAATAATAAAAACTGTATATATTGATACTGTGATAAGTTTGCCATAACATCAAGTCTGATACATTATTTTCACACATTTATAAATGGAGATTTTACTTTCAAAGTAACACTTGTAAAATACAGATATATGACCTTAAAGGCAATTTTTTAATCATTTGCCTAAAATGTTTCAGATCTACTGTGAGGAAAAGAGGAAAAAATTTAGGGTTTTCCCCTCATGAAACAACATCATTTTGTAGACCTCAGAGCTGGCGGCAGAAAATAACAAAAAGATACAACTTTGAGCCTGGTTTTAAGTACTCTAATGAAATTCAGTTTTGAGTTTCAATATGTTCTGCCCCTGACTTGCTCATGAGGTGTGCCACGGTAAGTGCATTTGCTTCATCACATGCTTGAGATGGCATGTGATCACAAAATGGAGACCACACTAGGGTGCAGGAGGAGAAAGAGCTGATCATGGGCAAGCCTTGCTTAGCTGTGTTTTGCTTGCAGCATTCAACAGTGAGGAGGAAGGGACAGAGTTCCTATTTTCCTGTCTTAAGTTGCCAGCAATTTGCCCCAGCAGAGGCCTCTGTGTCATCTCCATAGGTGCAAAACCCTCCACTTAGCCAGCCAGGCAGGGCCAGCTGGGGAGGTGTGGGAGAAGCACCTGGGCTTCAGGTGTCTGTGGATGCTCAGGGAAGGTCCATACACCCAGGTCTGTCACACAGACTGCAGAAGGGGGCTCAGCTGTGCAGCCTTTTTCCACTTCTCACAGCCCTTCTACCGCCATTGTCCCATCTTCAGGGATGGGGAGCTGCAGCCCTGGGGTGCCTCAGCATCTCTCCAGCTTCAGGGCATGAGAATAAATGAAAGTGAACCGGAGCAGGCCATCCCCTCCTGCAAAAGGTGCTTTTCTCTTCGTGTGGTACAAGGGGAGGTTTTTCTTTAGGAATTGTGAAAGCTGCCAAGCCTTCAACTGGAGCACTGTGTAGCAGTCTGGTTACTTGAGCTGGATGAATCTTTCCTGAAAGTGGCATGGAGCAGGAGAAGGGTAACAAGGGTGGTCAGAGGAATTAAGGGCCTCTATTAGGAGTTTCTCTGTCTAACCCAACGGAACAAAAGGCTAAGGTTGGTTTCCATAAACATACAGGAAAGAAAATTGCTGTTTCACCCAGGAGCAATGTTGCCATGAGGAAAAAATATGTAAGTTGTCCACAAACAGATTTTTGAAGGTTTCTAAACATCAGAGAAGAGGCTTTCTGCAATAGCACTCCGGTGAAAATATTGGGAGCCAAACCTCTGAGCTTTAAGATGTGACTTAACCAATTTATGAAAGAGATGATAGCTTGTGAGTGCCTGCAAAGGCAGGGAACTGGTCCTCCTGACTCAGGACATCTCTCCCTCTCCAGTATTTCATCAGTTTTAAAGGCAGAAGAGCCCATTAGATCATCTGGTCTGAACTTCTGTATGATACAGGCCATAGATCTCAACCAGTTACTCTTTGCTGAGCCCAGCAATTTGTCTGACTTAGGCGTTATCTTACCATCACCAGAGAAAGAAAAGTTATATATATGTCTATATTTATACATACATAATTTTTGATCACTATTTAAAGAAAAGTGAAGGCAAGTGACACATGCAGTATGGAAGCAGATGAGACAACTCACTTCATTTCTAGAAGAAGTTCTTGCCTGCAGACTTCAGCCTAGAAGGGTTTGTTCAAAGGAGCTGTTTTTATTTCCCTTGTGGAAAAGAGCAAGTGCCATTTTCTCGCCTCTGATCAATCCAGAGTGAGATTGGTGAGCCAGGCAGATACTGCATATTGCAATATCCCTGCCTTTACTGTCTTGTCACTTTAGGGGAGCTAATCAGGAGCAAATGGGAGTGAAAAGAAAGCCCAAGGCATCTCTATCTGTGAAAGAAAAGGCTGCTTACAGGAAAAATCTCAGCTGAACTAGGAGGGAACCTTCATCTTTCCCATTTTGCACAGAGGAAGGACAAGCCACAGAGTATAAAGCTTTGGTCAATTACATGAGGAAGTGATCCTTTTTCTAGGATTTTACTAAGATATCTCTATGCTGTTTGAGGGCCACACTTGACCATGCTGCTCTGCCTTTGTCCAAACCTCCGAGATCCAGATGAAGCCAACCAGTATTTCATATAATCTGTTTCATTGACAGCCTAGCAAATGGCCTCTTAGCAAAGAGGTTTCTCTTTGGAAAGGATCACTGAAAAGTCAGAAAAGCAAATTAAATTAAGAAGCAGAAAGCAGAGTGCCGTGGGCAGAGGGCAGAAGAATATACTGCTGTTTGCATGTGATCTAAGAAGTCAAAGGTACTCAGTTGTTCCAGGAGCATCTGAATACTTTCATACTTTAAAAAAAAATCATGGCACAGTCTGTTTAGAGGAAAAAGCAAAACAAAACAAGGGGCCGTGAGACATGATGCAATTTGCATCTAAATACCTTTTAGAGATAAGAACGTGTTCAGAGGAAAACACAGTATTGCCAGTTCACGAGACTTACTTTCTGGTATCTTTGTGGGAACCAAATGAATTGCAAAACATCTGCAAGGTCCAAAGTGTCAATTATGCCTTTATGTAGGTGGAGGAAATGTCACATGATGGAGGCAGTCATTGGACATGGTCAATTGTAGGGTTTTATCCTTTGCTTAGCCTTAAAGCCTCGCTCAACAGTCAGGTTAGACAATGGCACTGTCAGAGCGGGAGATGGATCAGTTTGGCCACTCAGAGGAGTTGCTTATCAGCACAGAAAGTGTCCCCAGCCTCGGACAGCACTGACATTTCACTTGCAAAGCCTGGCTCAGGGCTGCTTCAAACAAGTAGGCTTCCAGATTTGCACGTCTAGAAGCAGCCAAACGAAAAACCGAGCACAAAGCACAGATATCAGCTAGGATTTGCAAAAGTAATCATGCAAATGAAGTAGTTTTCCAAAGTTTCCCTTAGACCAGATCTGTGTTTCATAGTCAGATTTCTCCTCCACAATTTGTTTTAAAAAATGCCAACTTTGCAGAAGCATCTTACAGGAACATATAAAAGGAGGTTGTGCATCATTCAAGGACCGTAGGAGCTGCCAAACGAGAAGAATGGTTTTGAAAGGCCCATATGTGTGACTCTGAATGCCAAATATCCTCATTTTAATGGCTTGTGTGTTACCGTTTATACTGAGCACTTCAACAAGTCCCAGTAATACTCTTTCTGGATTTGCAAACTTGCACTGCTTCTCCAGGAAACTTTTAAATCCAGCAACATTTGTAATACACAGTTTGTGTGTGTTTTACTACAGACAATGTCTGCACAAAACAGCATCTACAGTCTGCAAAATAGCACAGAAATGCCGCTGGCGCCGTTTCCAGCTGTGCTCCAGGCCGGGTTCTGATCTCTAGTTTACACCATGGTTGATCAGTCTCTAGTCCATGCTGTCCATGTGCCAGGTGACATATTTAGGTCCTTCAAAGCCCACACAGATGCTGTAAGAACCTGTGTGCAACAGTTATCTGCAAGAGGGGATCTGTTGGGGACATTCTTTTGGCATTTAATGGAGGACATTTCTGCAGAACCACCAGAGAGTCCTGCAAAATGGGACAGTTTCTCCAAAGCCTGGTTTCTAGGTCTGTGGAAAGAAAATCAACAGCCTGAATTGCATCAGCCTTGTCAACTCCACAGCTGCAACCATCATCCTCTTACTCTTTAATTACACATTGTCACATGCAGATTATTGGCATCAGCTCCCCTCCCACCATGGAAGATTTGGGTTGAGCTTGTAAACATTATTTTTAATTATTATATTATTGCATCACTATGGATGCTTTTGTAAAGTCTGCGTGACCAGGCAAACGTGCCTGGCTTGACTCTGAGTGTGTGTCCCACCAAATGGGATGCCATTTGCAAGATATGAGCCAGGCTGGATAAGAAAATGAGCAGCAGATGGGGGAAGGAGGAGGCAGGGAGAGGAAACATTTGGTAAATAGTAAATAACCCTTTATGACACGTGCGTTTCTGCTGCCGGACTGTGGTGTTGTTGGTGCTCACACTAGAACACCACCGTGTAACCTACAGGGGAAAAACAAGAGCCCGAATTATGTAACTTGTAAAAAGTCTTTTTAGGGTCAAGGGAGGAATCTGGGCCAAGGGATTTTAGACCTGTGTGATCCAGGCAAGGAGATAAATGAGTGGAAAGGGAGACATGCAGAACAAGCGTTTTCTATTGCTTTACAAAGCGTGCAGCCAAAACTGGAAATCTAACATCAAGAATTAAATCTATTCTGAATTTTAAAAGCCTTCACACTGTTTTAACTGGGATTTTTGTATTTAGTGTAGCTATGTTTACCAGTGCAGTGTGAGATAGAGTTTGGGAGACATTTTACCTGCATGAGGAGTTCAGCCCCCTGCTGAGCTCCCAATCTCTGCATCCTCCTGCGCTTGGCCTGCAGGAGCTGTTCAGTGCTTGTTCTGCCTAAAGCACTGGTCAAAAGCCTGGCTTAAATCAATATACCCAAGAGGAGAAGGATGGTTTTGCTCTGGTTGTGGCGAGTTGTCAGTAACTAAACAGGTTATGACAAGGTAACCCATACACCTAAAGAAGTAAAACAACTGAAAAGGGGATGGAATTTGCTCTGCTGGGGAGGAGTAAGTTAGTAATCAAAATGACAGCGTTTATTTAAAGTTTCTTGGATAAGCCTACCAAGACAGGTATTCCAGGAAAGGGTAGAGTTCCTATCACAATTCCAGGAACAGAAAGGATTTTTATGAAGGGAGCAGACACAGATCATGTGCACTGTGAGATAAACCCACTGGACAGGTCTGAAGGGCATCACAGTTTGGGATGGGTTACAGCAATGTGAGTTTGGCTTCCTTTTGAAAGGGAGCATGAAGGAAGACAGCTATACAAGACTGTTCTGGCAGCAAAATTACTTGAAGGGATGATTCCTGGAAACTGTTTTTAGTCTGAAATGTATGGCAACAGTTTCCCTGTGCCAATGAAGCTTGTATAAGTAACATCTCTGCTAAAGAAAACATTTAATACAGTATAGAATCCAGCATCTGATGGTGAATGGATCAGGCTCCACCCTTCAAAACCTCTCTAAAGGAAAATAGTAATTGCCAGGACGGGTCAGACTGTTGTCCATCATCTCTGTGGGAGAAAATGGCTTATATTTAGGAGGGGGAAAAATCATACAAAACCATACAATTTCCAACTGGAGAAAGCTCTCTGTTAGAATTTCTTATTTCTGTATTGGTTAATGTCCTTTCACATGTTCAGAAGAATTATCTAGAAACTGAACTGAACTCAAAATAGAAGTGTCCAGTGCCTCCTCTTATAAGCTCTTGTCATCAGGAAAAGAGCACAAGAAAATGTTTTATGGACTAATACTGTTTTGGGTTCTTGAGAAGTTGACAAGTAAGCAACTGATAGGGGTAGATTCCTTCAAAGCCAGTTGTGCATGGAAAAATCCAGGTTTATCAGGAGAGAAATTTGTATTTCTTCAAAACTTTGTGCAGCAGGGTCAGCAACTGCATTATTCCTGTCCTCCACAAAGGGTGAGGTGGATGCCAATGGCTCCTCTCAGCAGCTCTTTTTTCACCTGAAAAGACTCCACTTCACATATTTTACAAATCCAAATATAAGAGATGGACTTTTTGTCACACGCTTACCTCAAACATAGGCAAAAAGTGTTGGCGTTTATCGAGCGTGCTGAGAAAACACCAGATGGAGACTATCCAGCTGGTAGCTCCCTATGGACTTGGGAATATTGGTGGCACTTCCAGCTCTATCCTGCCTTCGAGGTTAGGATAGAAAGTTAGGAGCTACCAACATGTTTGTATCGCAAAACAAAGACTGTTTTTCTACCAGCTGCCTTGTGCCTCCTCTCTGGCAGATTCACTGCTCACAGGTCAAATAAGAAGGCAATTTTTGCCATCATCAAAATGAGGATTCATTGAGATTGCATAAATGCACTGTTCCTCCAGGCCTGACTACCTCCTGCTGGAGCTGGTGAAAATACTGTTAGGGGGTGCAGTGGGAGCTGAGCCAGGCTTAGCACTCTCCTGGTTACACAGGCCATAGGATGAAGGTGGATGTCTCCCAGGAAACCAGCCCGCCACAGCAATTTGCTGCTAGATACCACACTGTGGCTTGAAATGAATGGTACTTAGGCTCTGAACAGGGAAGACAGTGGCTTAAAACAGCAGCTTTGCCATTACTTCACCAATGATGATCTGGTGATTTGTTTTCTGAGTTGCAGCTTCTGAACACATAGGATTACCCAAAAGTTTTTGGGTTCCTTTGTTACAAAAAGGAGCTTTTTAGCTGTTTATTTGAGGGGGCGGGGCTGGGAAGTGTGATCAGATTACAAAGCATCCTGGAAGTGGACAAAACTTGGTTTGTATGCACCTGGCACATAATTGATTTCAGCTTGCAGCCTCTGAGCACTGCTGTGCCCTCTGCCAGATCCATGATGTTCACAGGTGTGGGGCAGCCAAGCAGGAATACCCCCATGAATAAAACTCCTCCCTGCTGTCTCTTTGCTACCCTTGTTACCTAATTCCCTCGGTAGAGAGCTTTGGAAAAGACCATGTCCTGGGTGGACAGTGCTACCAGAGTTTTCTCAAGGAGGATGGAGGGACACTTATCTAGGGGTGATGTTTTAATTTTTCTGTGTTTCTCTGTAGAGGAGTCAGCAAAACGCTTCATCATCTCCTTTCTCTGTTAAACACAAGTAAGGAAAGCTTAGGATAATGGAGTTTTCTTTTTTTGTTTTGGTTGGTTTTTTTCAGTTTTGGGGTTTTTTTGTGGTATGTTTTGGGGTTTTTTTGTGGTATGTTTTGAGTCGTTAGCTAGGTAGGTTTGCCTCTAGTAGAGAAACCTCCTCTATGCTGTTTATCAGGAGAAGATCAAGAGCAGAAAACATGCACTGAGCTGCCATAAAAGCCCCATCATCTGTGGTGTTACCCTCCGGTACACAGCTAGGGTTTAACCAGGTGTACTGTATAAGGCAGCCATGCAATGTCCCCTCTGGCAGGTGTATAAATGCTACTGATGGAGAAGAATTTCAGCTCTTGGGGTCTCAGCAGTTGCTCAGCTCAGGGTCCTCTAGAAAGGAGCCAAGGCAGATCAGACTGGGCCAGGTTTTTAGCATATCCTTCTTCACAGTGCAATGTCTTGATTCCAAATCTGTCCACCTGTGTGCTCCTTCTCCATCTCAGGGCTCCCCACTTACCCTGGCAATGCTCCCCCTCTCACAGATCCATTCACTGCAATTTCATTTGCTTCGTTTTCCTCCTTTTCCATACTCAACTGCACAAAAATATGTTAAGGCAAGTTTCCCATACCTAATCAGCAATGTAAGGTCCCTGTGTTTCCATGAACCCAGCCTAAACCCTCCTGAAGATGGATTGTGGCAAGAACAAAGCACCAGCCAGCCCAAACTACAGACCAGTTGAGATCTCCACCATGAGGAAACAATATTTCCCAAGTACAGTCACAATCCTGCCCTTTAGTTCTTCACTATTTTGATTACACCCTTTGTTTTTCTCTTTATACTCTTAGTGTTGGCCTCACTAGTAGTCCTATATTTTTTTGGACCTCTAATGTGTTTATTCAAACAGCATTTGTTAAGATTTGAGCCTCATCTCCTCTGACTACTACTCCTGTCCCTTTTTTGTCCACTTGTCACTCTGGGATTCTGTATGTTTTGTTACCTCTTCTTTTTACTAAATACTCCTCTTAAAAATACCGCATTTGATTTTGCATAATGGTAGATCTTGCTCCTGGAACAACTCTGCCACCTTTCTTTGGCCAAATTACACATACACTAGTTATTAATGAAACATTGTCTAACATGACACTTGGAGTTTTTAAAATCTATCCAAAAATCAACATTTAAGTACTTTAATTTTGCCATCACTCACCTGGCTATTGTGAAAAAGCATTATCCTCATTTTAAAATCACTGCAGGTGTTTTTGTGCAATAAAATTAAAACTGTACGTACTTGTCTTAAAAACCATCAGGGTTACTCATTATATTCTCCGTGTTATCACTAGAGATTTAAATGTGCCGTGTGCTCTGTGGCCAATTAAAACAATTGCTCTGTGATTTCTATTCTAATTGCAGCAGTCAGATTGGAGTCTGGGTTTGGAGGAGTTTAGGAAGAATGGAGCAGGTGGGAAGCAGGATGGCAACAAGGGTCAAACTTTGTTAATCACACATGAAATACAGGACTATGTTTCAGTGAAATAGAAATTGAGCTTTAAGAACTCAAACCTTCTACCCCAACCACATGGATAAATATCAAATGAGTCAGAACTTTGTTATTGCTTTCATTGGTCTAAAAAGGCAGACAAACCTGTCAAGTTTTTGGAAGTGCACCTGAGGATCTCAGCTGGTAATTTTAAAGTCAATGCAATATGCTCCCTTTATCTCAAAACCAGGGTAGTTCTGAAGTGCTGCATTAGAAAGGTGTCAGATACAAGCTGTTCCAGTGACAACCACCTTGTTTGAGAAGTCCAGCTGCTGTGAGAACAGGAGCAATACAAAGATTTCTGTTTTCTCACTCCAGCATGATCAGCTGCCCCTTTACACACCCCTTAGCATCGTGCAGGTATTGGTAAAACCTGCTGCGTTAAGCCTCGCATGAGCTGTATCTCAATGGGGCTGAAACAGTGACTTTAGCTCCTGGTGGGTCGCTTTGGAGAGGTGTCTCTGCTCCAAACAGACTTGTTATTTGTTGCCCCTTTTCTGCCTGTGTCTCTTCCCTTGTAACCAGAGACTGCACGGGTTATTTCCACAGCCCCGTTTAACGAGTCTAGAGTAGCAGCTTCACTTCTTGCTCAAGGTTAAGGTCTTCACGACAGGAGCAGAAGTGGGACTCCTCACACACCTCTTCGCCCAGAAACACAGCAGCACGTGAGAAAATGTTGTCGGTGCCTCTGCTTGTCCTCCCCTCACTGCCTTTAGGCTTATCCCCCAAAACTGGGAGGTGAGATTGCAGTAAGGCATGGTGCGACCTTACACTTTTGTTGCTCTGCTCTCTTTTTCCAGGTGGATGCTCAGCAGCTTTGGGCGGCAACGTCTCCGTGCGAGTCCATTGCAATGCAGATTTTGGAAAATGGCTCAAACGATTTTTTTTTCCTAGAATTCCTGGATGCGGGGGACGCAGGGAGTGCGTCCCCACGGCTCCCATCCTCCTCCACCTCTGGCCGCCACACTGGCCGCTCCAGCAGCAGCCCAGCGGGGTCTGCGCTGGGGATGTTCATCCTTGCCGGGAGGAATTGCCTGGGCGCGCTCTGTGTTCCCGTTTGCCGCGGAGGAGCGGCGGGGACCCTGGGGAGGGTCTGTCCCCTCCCGGGGTGCGGGGGCGCGGCGGGGCCAGCAGAGGGAGCGCACACGACGCGGTGCTGGTGCGGCCCCGCTCCCGGCCCCGCCGGGGGTGTTCGGGGAAAACGAAGGCATTTCCCAAAGCGCTCCGTCTCGCCCTTTCCCCACCCCGGGCGCAGCCCGCGCGAATGCGATTTTTGCATCGTTTCACGTTGTGACGTGGTTTGGGCAGTTCCTGCTGCGGGGCTGAACCCGCGCCCTAAGGGTGGTGAGTTTTGGCTTTGTCCTCCAGGGCATCTCTTCTCTAGCCACACTACCAAATCCACAAACACCTTTCTAAGCAGACACCATATCTAGGAATGTCATCCTTAGTATGCCATTGATGCTTTAGACGTGACCGTCACCTCTGCAGTCCCCATGAGCAGCTCTGGTTACAAGTGCTGGAGCTTTCACAGTCCCATGGAATATGCAGCCCAGAGAGTGACAACTGAGCTCAGTCCCAAACTCCAGTGGCCCTTGATGCAGAATTGGTTGGAATAAGTCTTTTTCATGAAAATGATCAAAATTTTAAAAGAAAACCAGGTCATACAAAGAAAAGAAAACTCTTGAAAAGACTTATTCATTAAAAAAAAAAAAATATTTCTGCATCTGCCACTCAGAAAGGACCAGCTGCTTTATAAACAAAATCCACCCCAAAGAGCCTGTGATGTGAGACCCCAGACTCGCAAACCAATGGGGAACTCCTCCACCTGCACAGAAATCCATGGATTTCAGGGGAGTCTGCATGAACCATTTTGCAGGAGTAAGACCTGAAGCCAGTCACACAGATGGGCAATGTGACATTGGTTTGTCCATTGCCCTTCATTATATTCTTAGCCCCCCCTCCCCGTGCCCTAGCTAATCTTTATTTTCCATGTACAATGAGGGAAAATGGCTACTCCAGATGTCTCTAAGCTCCTCTCAAAAGCCATTATCTGGCAGGTCTCTCTAGAGAACTGTGCTAACTGTGGGAGTGTTGCTTAGTGGATAATAGTACCTATCCTCTATTTTCATGCTCCTAACAGTGAAAGATCTGGAGTTGTCTAATACATTTTCAAGCAAGTCACTGAGACAAGCAATAGCAAGGATGATGGGGAAGGGGAAAAAAAGCAAATGTTGGAAGGACCTGGGCATTTTTGAGGAGGATTAAGACTAATCAAGCTTAGATGTGCAGAGCTTTTTTTTCTTCTTCTTTCCTTTCCTGACAAGCCCCAAATATTCCCTGCCCTGTGAATGTTTCCTGCTCTCTACTTTTGTTCTTACTGTCTTTATCTGACTGCTCTAAGACTTGGTTTGCAGTTGCCAAAGTTCCCCTCCATCCAGGCTGTGTGGGTTGTTTCACTCCTAAACTGTCTTCAACTGCACCTTCTGAATTTGGAGGGATTAGGCAGTCAAAAGGAGGTAAAAAGAATGGTTTCTGGCTTGCAGAAGTCCCAAGTGTTTAGTAAGGTGGCAATACCTTCTAACACAGTGATTTCTTCTGCCACTTCTCATTTCTGAGTGCAGTCCCATCAGAATAATATAGAGGGGATCCATGTGAAGGGGAAAGGAAGAAGCTTGTGTTGTTCCTCTCCTGTGCACTCTCAGAAACCTGGGGCTCTTTGGAGGCTGACACAAGGCAAACCTGAAACAGGCTCATCCTGGAGGAGTCTGTGATTGCCAGTACAAGTCCTGCTGCTGTGCCATCCTCTCTTTAATTCCCCTGGTGGGGCCGAAGCATTTCGTACCCTCTGCCAGGAGCCCTGGTGGTCCCAGCTGCACTCACTCCATGCTGTGGCTGGGGCCAGCAACACGAGAGGAATTGCAGGGATGGAAACTTGTTCCACTGAGCTGTATACATATTAATCTCCTGTCCAAATCCACCAGAAAGGCACAAATATGTGTGCTGGGATTTCTGTACTAAGGCTGGACGGTGGAAAAAAAAACTTTGAGGCTAAGTCAAATCCATATTATTCTTCAGAGTTTGCCAGTAGACAGGGCTGTCTCAGGACACAAGGTGGGCAATTACTTAAAGCAAGGGATTGCTTGAGGCAGCAAACCAGCCTGCAGTCTGCTCACCTATTCCAGGGCACCGCGGTCAAGGCTGGGATACAGGAGCAGGCGTCAAGGAACAGCATTGCCTTGCAGAGGTAGGTAGCACTGTGTGCTTCTGGAATTGTCCCTTTTCCCATCAGGGAGCAGACTGTGTCAGCATGTTCGTGCAGTGTCCATGGAGCAGCAAAAAGCAGTCTCACCTGCACTGACCAAGATCTTCCAGCTGGCTCTGCCCTAGACTCTTGTTCAAATCAGGTAAGACAGTGAACCACATAAAATCGGATACTGAAATAGCCACATACACACATGCAGGTGTACATAGATACCACCTATGCAGCAAACACAGAGAAAATAGCTTCCTCTTAGATATACGTTTGAGTACTTCTGCTTTGGTTATTACACTAACAAATATCTTTGGAGGAAAACCTCTCAGCCTTTCTATCTTTTTACTAGAGAGGACATAGATTTACCTGTGCCTATGCATCTAAATAATACATAAGCAGATTTACCGTACCCTCTCCTAAATATCCCATGACTTAATAAGATGTAGGAATTTGTCATTCTGTTTGTAATGTCTTCAAGACACACAGCTTATTGTAGGCTACAGTTTTGGTGCCTTACCCAAGAAATGGGTCTACAGCAGCTCAGGCAGGCTTTTCTTTTCTTGTTGCTGGTACAGGTCTTTTTAGTCCTATTGATATGTGACAAAAATTATGCTCATGGCTGCAGCACTCTGATCCATGTTTGATATCAGGTTTGGAAGTGCTTGTGGTTAGTACATCAACCACAAGGGTAGCCAGAGGAGCCAAGCCATTGCCTTCAATTAGGTGGCCCACTTGGCTACGGGTGCTGCTGCTTTGTTCAATAACCTTTACGATTTTTTTCTAATTGTCACATGCATTTTCTTGTCTTTTACAAAACCGAATCCGTATTTTCTGTCTCCCTCAAGAATGAAACTCAACCTTAACCGCTAATAAATTCATTTGGGGGACCACAGAACATTAACACAAGGCAAATATGAGGCAAAGATGCAAAATTAGCCTGCATGCCACCCGTGTGACGAGGATCTATCCAGCTGTGGAGGGCTCTTATTTTACAGACAGTAGCATCCGCTATGCTTAAAATACACCTCGAGGGCACAGCAGGGATTGTAACGTGTTAGAACCCTCTGCTGAATCGAGAGCCAGCCCCAGACCTTGCAAAAAGGGATGGTTGCTGCTCACAGCTTCAAGTGCAGTGCAGAAAGGACCTAAGAAAGAGGGGGAAAAAAGCAGGAAAGAGCTTATGCTTGGATGTCTAGGGCCATCTGCCACCGCAGAAGTACAATACTGGATTCTTGAAATGTAAAAATAGATCTCAAAAGAGACATGTTTTAATGAACTGAACACAAAGAAACATGGTCGAAATAAACTGAAAACAGAAGCAAGGTTCAAGGATCTGTTTGTTAAATGAACACCCAAAGCCAGAATATGTTTTTAGTGCTGGAGAATGCTGGCTGTCTGGTTTCTGCTAAAGCCTCCGGTCTCTCTTTGGGATGCATGTGGGAGAAGGAGGGGGTGAATGGCAGCCCTTGTTTGTCCTCTCTTGAGGAATCTAATTATGTATCAATTGATTTCAAAGCCTGGAATAGTAACTCTCTAGAAAACACTCGCTCAGAGACATTGTTCCAATTTTCGCCTGTTCATAATTTATTCACCTCCGGTTTCAATGAGAAGGGTGCTCCCTCATACTGATTCGCTCCCCACAAGTTGCACAGAAAATCACAAGTTTGTGGACTTTTAAAAAAACAAAACCAAACAAAACACGCACACACAGAGCAGCGCTGTGAGGCGAGGGGAAGGCGTCTGGGCAAGCAGGAGGGAACAAAACGCAGCTCCTGCATCGCGGGGCTCACGCACAACCACTCTGGTGGGCAGCCCCCGCCGTGCCCAGCCTGGAATTACCCTGGGGGGCGAGGAGAGCTGTGCACCCCAAAGGAGCATTGCCACTCACAGCACTGTGGTGCCCTGAGCATCAGCGGAGGTGAGGTACAGGCTGCTGCTGGTCTCCTGATGCTCAGTGGGCAGAAAAACCAAAGATGTTTTGGTAGCCCACCCTGAAGCCCTGCTGCCACCCCACCTGCTCAGGCCAGCCGCCTCACGGCCATCCTGGGGTTTCGCTCTGCACTGTGGCTCTGCGGGACCCCACGAGCCTCCAGCCCCCACGGAGGACCCCATCCCTGGGTACCCACGGGTCACCCCCGGGCCACCCTCGGCACACGGTATGGAGGGTGACCAACCAGGCCCATCGTCCTGTTAGCCCACAGGCCATGTGTGTGTGTGTAGGGGGGGTGTTTCGGGTGGAGGGTCCCCCGAAACCACAGCTGTTTGCTCGCAGCGGGAGGCACCCGGTGCCCAGTACCCAGCGCCGCTGCCTTGTGCCCACCCAGGGCAGGACCACGGCCCCCAGCCGGGCAACTCCTCCCCCGGGGGCTGGGCCCCCCCAGCACCCCGCAAGGGCAGCGGGCTGGGCGGCTGGAATCCATCCCTCCCCCCTCCCCAGAGCAGCCGAGCCACGAGTCTCCTGTCATTCAGCCTTCTGCCCGGCTGATCACTGTGAAAAGAGCCGCCCCGGTGACAGAAACACATGAATATTGACTGCAAACAAACCCCGGGGGAGCGGCACCTGGGGGGCTGCGAGCGCCGGTCCCCCCTCGGCCCGCGGGGAGCGCGCTCACCTGCGGCGGGGCGCGGGCACACGCGCGGCCCTGCACACGCGTGCACGTACAGCCGTGCACGCTCGCACACACGCAGGTCCGGCCCTGCACAAGCCCCCGCACGCCCATCCAGCCGTGCCCGGCAGCCCCAGCCCGGCCCGGCCCGGCCCGAGGGTCCGGCCGGCTGCAGCACCCCCCGCGCCGCTCCGCCCCCGCGTACCTGCCGCGGGCCGGGGAGGCGGCAGCTGAGTCTATATAGCTGGTGGGTTATAATGGGGCTGTCCCCCGGGGGGGAGGACCATAAAAGAAACACGTTTCATTTACAAGTTTCCCCCAGCTGGCCCCCGACTTTAGTCCTTATTCCCTTTCTGGAGAGGGGATGGGGGGAGATGGTTTCCCCCCCGCCCTCCCTTTTCATGTGTCTACCCCAGGCCAAAATCTTTGCTTTCACTTCCAAATCCTCAGGCTTTCCCAGTTTAAAGGCAAGAGTCATGGGGGAAGAGGGGTAGGAGACAAAAACTCTAACCCGCACAGTTTTCTATTTCTTTTTGGGCCATGGCATCCCTGATTATCCCTTTCCGCTTTATCACGTCCATTAAAAAAAAAATAAATTAATAATTGCTTTAGAAATCTACTTTGGAGCAACCCTTCACCCCCCTCCCCTCGAATTAAATAAACAGCATCTGGAAGCTGATATATCACCAAATGCCCCCCTCTTTTTTTTTTTTTTTTTATTTCTTCCCTATTGTTTAGGATTAGGGCTATAAATAACGTGTCGGGTGTGTTTTATGGACGAGCCACGTTTCTAAGGTGTCCCCCCCGTTACACCGTCAGAGCGGGGTGTAGGGTCGGGGGTGCAGGGGGCCAACTCTCCCCGCCAAGCCCCTATTAACTGCCTATTACTGCGGGTGGGGGCAGGGAAGGTGCAGATTTAAATGGCCTCTCCCCCCTCCCTTCAAACGCAGACAATTTTGATGAGTGGGTTTTTGTCCGGATGGTTTGTAATGGTGCCTGTTTTGGGGTGTCCCGGGGGGTCCGGGAAGCTTTAATTCGCTCACAAAGGCTCATTTGCAGGTCAATGCCATGGCACACTCGCCTCTCCCCTTTGCCTAAATCTCCTTTTGTTCCCCATCGCCTGCTCCTCATGCCAGATGGCCGCGGAAAATGCTAATTTTCTCTCCCCCCCCCCGCCTCTTTTTTCTTTTTTCTTTTTTTTTTTTTTTTTTTTTTTTTTTTTTTTTTTTTGCATTTAATTGCAGCCCTTTGCAGATGGGGGCTGCGGAGTGTGTACTTCATTCAAATGAGGTTTGCTTTTTGGTTTCCAGGCACGTTTCTAAAAGTCCGATCTGAGTCAGGCAGGGATTAGCTTGACAGGGAAGTGATCAGATTAAAATCCGTGCATGAGCTCGGCCTCCTCCCTCCCTCCCTTTAAAGCTCTCCTCCTTCCCCGCCGCTTTCCTCCCAGGAAAAAGGCAAATTCTTCTCTTTCCTGAGCTGGGGCAAGCGATTTAGGGCGAGAGGCAGGGTGGATTTCGCCTGAATCTAGGCAAGATTCCAGGGAAAATTCATCTTCTTGATTCCCATAGATAGCATCTTGCCATCGGTGGGGTCATAAGGATGGATTTGCCTTATGAATACAAATGTATATGAATGTTTATGAATATAAATATAAATGCCGTGAAAATAAATGTTTTCTCCCTTTTTGAAACTTTCTTTCGAAAAGGCAAGCATTGGTCTTCATGGGAGGTGGGGGGCGGGTGCCACCACAGGTCTGAGTGTGTGAGGGTGGGGACAAGGACTGCAGGGTACACGAGGGCAGCCGCTGGCACCACAGCGTGTAAAAAACCCCCTGGGGGAACCCGGCTACCTCCAAACGTGTGGTGGAGACGGGAGAGCCACCAAAACGGGTCGGCAAGAGATGCTGAGAGAGGTGTGCCCTCTTCTTCGGGGGTGTCACTCAGTTTTAGCAGGATGAACTTGTCCTCAAACGGGGTCCGTGACCTTTGAAATGCCTTAAAAATGGTCGCGCTTAAATGCTTGCTCTCAACAAGGAAAGCAGTGCCAAAAGAGCAAAAGTGGGGACTTTTCCTCACTTTAAAGACAGCTACACAGTGCTCGCAGCAACTGCACAAGACGAAACCCAACGCCCTTCTCACGTCCTTTTTATCACGACGCAAGTTACCGCGTCCCACTGCGTAGTGGCAGCCGGCTGCTGCTGCACGGGGTAAGCCCTGGGCTTGGGCTTCTCCTTTTTGGGGGTATTTAAACGCCCTACTCATGGCTTTGTAACCTGGGGGGACAGAGAGGAGGCTGTGCTGCTCTTGTTCACCCAAAGGCAGGGTGATTTTGCCCCTGGGGTGGGAGTGGGTTTGGCTCCTGAATTTTCAGCTAGAAGGAGCCTTGTTCAAGGCAGGTCAGCCGGACAAGAATTTTAAGGCACTTCTGCATTTTGGGTGGCACTGGGTTTGGAATTGTGCCCTGCAGCAAATCCCTCAGCAGTAGGAAAGGCCCAAGGATCTGCCCCAGTTGTTGGTGGGGATGGATGTGGTTTAAGGCACCACCAAGATTTTCAGGTGGGGGTGTGCAGAGGCAGAGCTGTGGGATGGCTCATAGTGAAATCAGAGGTGGCACCTTCACAGAGCTGTAGTAGCTTGGCAGGTGGGCGTTGCAATCTGGGCTCACAAAGGTACACGGTGGAAAAAGGAAATTAATGTCTGAAAAGCTTTAAAACTATTTAGTGGTGCAGAGAGGCAAGGTTAACAGACAGCTTATCATTTTCTGTGCAGTCACAAACCTACACTTGATTTTTCCCATATGATTTGTTTTGTTATAGCAAGATGCTGACGTTTACTTGCTGATGTTGGATCATGTTAATCAACTGCATTGCTTGAGTTCTCCTCAGGTTTGGCTTAATTAAAGCCAGTGATCCAGGTGTTATCCCTGGCTGGCAAATGGCTGGCACAGACACCTGGATCTGTGTGTGCAGGCTGGGAGAACAGCTCTGCAGCAGCAGCTGGCTGTCACTACAAATTTTTATATACATACACACATTTTGAATATTTGGGTTTTGAATGACCTGTCTATTGTGATTTTTGGAGCTTAAGAAAAACACCCTTTAAAAAAATCATTATCATCTGTGACTGATTGTGCCCCAAGAGAAAAACCACAGCTTCAGCTTTGGGACTTTTAGGTGTGAAGGAATTAAGCAGTGCCTTTGCCCACCAGGCAGGACTCTGAAGGAAGGTGGGGGGTGTGCATGCCGTCTGCTTTTTGCCTCTCTCAGTGCTGGGAAATCACAATTGATCTGTTAAAAATGAATTATTGCATTATTCTAATATTTACTATATTGCATTCCCCAAATTATTCTATTATTTCTGATATTGCATTACACTAGTTACTATTAATAGCTCATTGTGAATATGTGGAAGCAGCCATTCTCTTTGGGTTAACTAGCAAAAATAAAAGCAAAATTACAGTAGAAAAAGATTTAACCCTAGTATCCCTTAAATCTTCAGTAATTAGTTCTTTTTCTCTCTCTCTCTCTCTCTTAAATTTGTGTTGGGGAGGGGCAAATCCCATATATTCTGGATTTTTGTTTAAGTTAGGTTTGTTTCTCTAAGAATTCAAGAACATTTATTTGCTTAAAGGCTTGCCAGTAAAAAGGCCCCAGGTCTAATCCCCTTTCTGCTACACACCAATGAAACTTAGGAAACTCTTTGACTATTGACTTTTTCACGTGGAAACCGATCTGCTCAAAGTGAAAAGAAACCATTTCTTGGAGGGGGGAAGAAAAAACTCTGTGAAACTCTGTTTTGAAGAAGTCGTCGTCCTTGGCCTGTGGAGTAGCAGCAGAAGCAAAGGCTTTTTGATCCTCAGATTTGTAAACTTGTAGACATAATAATGCCATTTCTCTAGTGTTAGCAGGTGTCCTGTCTGGAAGTTGCTGCCTCAGCCTCCAGCAGAGCTGGGAATTAGAAAATTGTCTGTCTTTCCTGAACCGTGAAGTGCTGCTCTTAAATAAAGGCCAGGTCAGATGTTAAAGGGACATTCTTGTCTCCTGAAGCCGAAATAATCTACAGTCACGTCGAGAAATGAAGGCATCCTCCTCCCAAAATGGTCAATCTCTTTATCTCCCATTATAGTCCGCAGGGTCAAGAAAAAACCCCTTCCGTGCCGACATTTTGCAATATTTCTGCTAAATCTGTAATTATTTTGGTTCTGCATAGCTGAATTTCAGGGAAATATGATAATTGGGAAAGTTTTATTCTCTTCCTTTTTCTTTTCCTCCCCTCCGCCCCGTTCCCCCCCCTCCCCGTCCTTCCTCTGGTAGAACAGTTCAGTGAACTTAGATCCAGCTTCATATATAAATTCTGTATTTTCCCACTGCTTGTTAATAGCCTTCAAGTGAAACTAGGATTATTATTTTTAATTTAGTATGGTTAAAGAGAACTTTTGCACCAAGTCCTCGAAATCCTGCAGACGGGCACAAAACCCAAACCAACAAGCACGTCTTTTAATTTGCAGCGAACTCCCTCTGACAAGGTGTCTTTGCCCGCTGTGTTTTATGGGTGTTTGCTAACAGCGATTGTCATGGAAATGATCCCCAAATCTCCTGTTGTATCCCCCTGCAGAGGTGACTGCTGCTGCTTGGGGCTGTGCTGCACACCCGAGAGCAAACACGGACGGCTGCTTTTATTTTATTTACGCAGCAGAAAGGCTGTGCCTGGCTGTTTCTCAGGGGAGCGCCCAGCCCAGCAGTTGTGGGGAGAAAGGGTTCCCACTTCCAGCGGCGGGGTGTCCCCCCTTTCCCCCCTGCCCTGCCCTGCCCTGCTCCACCTCACGAACTGGGCGCTGGAGGGGGAATGTGCAATTTGTCAGGGGAGCAGATTTTGCGCCAGGAAGGTGCCTTTTGCCATCTCAACCCAAATCAAATGTGTGTTCCCCTGTAACATCCGGTAACCTGCTGCATTCCCCGGGTTCCTCCCTCGTACTGCATAGGCTGGTGGGGAAATCGTGTATGTTTTGGAGAGGAGGGGTGAGAGTCTAGGAGGGCAGAGATGCACCCTCTCCTACAGCTCTCCAAGCAGAAAAGCCTGGTCATAGCAGCTCCTAAAAGTTTGTTCTTGGCGCAAAAGATGGGCTTCCTCCTTTGGAGGGATATGTGTCTGGAGTGCCCCAGACAGCAGGAAAAAGAAATAGGTTTTGCCTCCTGATGTGCAGAATAAAATAGAGAACCAGGTGCCAATATTCCCAGTCCTGCTCACTCATGTGGGTGAGAGAAAAACAAAAACAAAAAAACAACAAAAGAATCCAAAGCTTTTAGGATCACCAGCCAGAAGACGGAATGCTGTACAGCACTAGCAAAACTGAAGTGATGTTAACTAGATCCATGTTTGAAAACATCTTGACTGAAGGTCTTAAGAAAAGCTGGCTTTGCTAAACCAATTACCAAATGTATGAAAACAACTTAATTCATGCTCTTTGTTTTCCAGAGCAAATTGCTCTAGACCTCAGTTCCCAGTATAAGGCTGCTTGATGTGACCCAAACAGGGACTTTTCCTCAGTACTTTCATGTAAAAACAGAGGCAGTACTCGGGGTGTATTCTTGGGGAAGGGTGGTTTTGGTTTCATTTGTTGGTTTTTGAGGTGGCTGGTTTGCATATTTATTGCCACCAGCCCCCACAGAGAACGGCATGCAAGAGGAGCTGCATGCTCACGTTCCTCTAATCCAGTATCACCCAAAACCAGCCCCAAATAAAGCATCTTCCTGCTCTGAAAAACTCTTCTCCTTCCCCCCACCTCTTAGCCAGGTGCAGAGGTGATTTCCGAGGCTTGCTGTGATGTCAGCGATGCTGGAGACCACAGGCTGGGGCCAAGTGGCTGCACCTGCAGGAGTCCGGCAAATGGTCAGCAGGGTGAGGGTGGGACCGAGGGGTGACAGGCAGGGATAAAAAGAGGTGAAAAGACTTGTCAAAGCTCAGGCAGTGATTTCTGTCAGTGCAGGAGCATGGAAAAAAATGTTGAATGTTTTTCAGATTCTTATTGTAGATTACATCCAAGAAATACTCTGGTGAGATTGATGCGGAGCAGGCGAGGATGAGGGAAGACAGGGCCTTGGCTCTGCCCCCTTGTGTCTGTGCATGACGATAAAATCTTTTAATTAAATGATCGCATTGAGTGCACAGAGTGAACGGTGCTCGCTTTAATGAGCAGTTGCTCAATTTTGTTTTTCTCGACGTTCAATGGACGGTGCTACGTCTTATTAACTGGGCACTATTCAAACCCTGCTCAAAGACATTATTAATGTCCCCACCAGATTTATACAGTGCTGCTCACAGTAGTAACCCAGCACTTTCCAAACATTAACGGATTAAAATATAAGTGATGAGTGTTATTATCCCCATTTAATGATGGGGAGGTAAGTACAAAGAGATAGGAGCTAATAATTAATTTGGAGTGTTGGTCCAAGGTACCCCATTGCTGTTCCTTTTCAAACCATGGGCTTCACCTGGCCAAAACCACATGCAGAGCCAGGCACTCAGTGACGCTGGCTGCAGCTGTGGATGCTCAGCACTTTCACAACTCAGACCCCAGCAGCTCGTATTAACTGCCCAACAAACCTGGGCACAATTAGTGGCTGCTCATGAAAACTTGAAGCACCTGGCCCTGAACTGCACAAAGCCTCTGTTGCAGGAACAGGTCAGGAGGAGCCAACTGTTCTCTGAAGAATAAAAGTCTACATTCAGGTGTTGGCATTGGATTAAACATGAGGGTATCTTTTAGGTCCTTGCTTTACCTTCTCTGGCAGGAGTTTATCCAGAAGTTCCACCTTTGCTGCACGACCCAGATTTGTGCTGCAAGGTAAAGCACAGGGTGAATTGGGTACTGTGTGTATCCCTGGGGGAAGAAATGGTGTGCATGCTTGTGAAAATGCACTGGGAGCAAAAGATCTGGGCTGAAATTGTACAGACAGCTTGGGCACCTCCAAAACTTGAGGGCCAAACCTCCTTCTCTGTGTAATACGAGTGTAATGTGTGTGACAGGCAGCATCAAGCAGGCTAAAGCAAATCTGGTAGGGGAAAGTGAGTAGTCCTGTGATGATGTGAATGAAACCTAGTGGCTACTCAGCAGGCCTGGGGCATTTTTAGATCCCACACCGACCTGGGACACAGGGACAAAAAGGAGGAGATTATTGTCAGCACCCATCTGTAGACGAGTTGAAGGGAGGGATGGGATGTTACTGGACGAGTTTCATGGGTGTTTACTGACAGCAGAGATGTGTTGGGGCCAGGCAGCCTCTGGAGGAATGCACAGGGTATAAATGTCGTGACCTGTTCCCTTCTCTCCTTCCCTTAGTGCAAGCCAGTGGAGTTTTGTGTCCTCTGCCCAGCCTCTTCCAGTGTACCCCAGCTTCACCCATGCCTTGTTATCCTCATCCTACGTGGTTTTTGGCACTGCCCCCTGATCTTCCTGTTCCCTCTCCCTGCAGGATGGGGCCCACCCGACACCACAGATGTAGATGTGAGGCCACCGGTTTTCCTGGAGCAGAGGCTTGGCCATGTGGATTGTGGAAAGTGGCTCTGAAATTTAGTTAGTTCTGTATTTAAAAGAGTTTGAGTTATTTTTTTTTTTTGTCTCAGCAGCGCCTGTTTCAGGGCTTTTACATTCTGTACAGCTCATCTAACTGTTTCACCATCTTTCATTCTCCCTTTTCCCCCCAAAAAATCTGTCCCAACAAAGGTTTCTTGGAAACACATGCTTAAAAATCCCCTTTAGTTTAAAAAACAACTGAATAGACCAAAACATGAAGAACTTTCCATTGGGAATTTCACCACTGACACCAAAAGAGATTCTGTGGTCTTCAATATTAGATACTGTGTATATGTGGGGAAAATACTTAATTCTTCTCCATCCTCTTTGAGTCAGATATAATCCCATCCTTTGGTCTTAGGTAAAGACTTTTGGTTTGTGTTTTGACTTGCTCTGTTCCAAAAATGATTGTCAAGAGTAACATTTCTGAAAAGGTACAGGAGGGGAAGACATTGGAAAACCATTTTAATTTTATCCTGTAGTGATGGTTGACAATGTGGCTTAAAAAAAATCGTGTTCCCTGATGAATTATTTTATATTCCCTGAATAGTTATTTCTTGTATATATGCTACTACTCTTCATATCTGTTTCTTTGCTTAAAAATGGTCAATCCAATTTGCATCTCTCTTTGTGGATCCTTCACATGAATCTCCCTGTGCAGCCATCCTACCAAGCAATCATATCTCATTGCAAGTGATTTTTTTTATTTCTGTATCAAAACATTAGAAATTATTCTTTTAAAATGATGGGGTTTTTTCCCCCATCCTGTTACGTACACCTCCTGCTCATTAGTAACAAATATTTGCTGAAGAACTGGAAAGCAGCTTTTTGTTTATTTTAAGTGATAATAGAACAAGTTTTGGCCCAGAAGGAAAAGTTGTGGCTAAGAAGGAGAATGATTCCCAGTGTCAACCATATGTTGCATTCATTTAACTGAAGTGGCTTAATTACTAGTAGATGTTGCTGAGCTCATAAAGATACCTTTTTGCCAAGATTGTTTGCTGATAATTGCATTCCCTAAAAAAAAAAAAAAAAAAAAAAAAAAAAAAAAAAATCTGAAAGACTTCCTCCTGCCAAGCTTCCCTTCCAATCTTCCTTCAGTGTCCTTTCCCTTTAGGCACCCACCACAGATTCATATAGAGAGATGCTTGTATGAAAAATTTCTGGAGGTCCAGCATTGTTAACGCTCCTGTCTAGGTCTCTCTTGGGGCAGAGGAGGAACTGCAGTAGCCGTGCTCCAAATGCACGGCCCTGCTCCTTGGGAGAGGGAGCGGTGGTGATTTTGGAGTAGATTATTCCTCTAATTGCGTAGCTGGTTTCAGTCTGGGATTAAGGCAGCTCAAATAATGACCTGACTTTTTGTAGCTGTAATGAGCAGCAAGCTCAGTCCTTCAAGACCCCTGATATTTTGAATCCTTTCCAAAAATATTCCTGTCGTCAAATCCAAAGTGGAATTTGGGATTTAGCGCTAAGGGGTAAGTGGGTTGGCGGTAACAACCAGCAGCCTCCCTCTGCTTCTGCCTATGCATTCTCATGATAAAGGGCACTTTAAAGCCCCTCTGACAATGAATGAGTCCTAGTTAAATATTTCAAGAACTTCTTTACATGGTTTCCTCTGATGCATGTACTGTTGAGACATCTGTCTTCCGTACTAATAAAGTAGTCTAGATTTAAAATGAACTTCATTGGATTGCTTTGAAACTATAGGCACATATGGTTCATAATTAGCTGGATATCTCTTATAGTTAAATGATTTTTTTTCTCTCTCTCCCTCTCTCTGTCGCCCATTCGCATCAATAATAGAAGCAAACAAAGTTCCAATTGTTCCCTGTTGCGGGACATTATGTGCCTGAATAAATGGATGTTGGCTGTGTCTACATGGATTTGCCATATGGCTACAAAGGCCGAAAGAATAGGGGCAGTGTGCTTTGTGCCGGGGCGAGGAGGGCCGGCCGGGCTGGGTGGGGCAGGGCGCGGGGGCGGCCGCACACCTTCCCGCACCCCCGGGCCCTCCAGGGAGCCGGAGCGCAGGGGGCTGCGGGACGCGCCCCTCCCTGCTGCGGGCTGCAAACCCGACGGCTGCTCTCGGGCAGTGCCCATGAGCTGGAATTATTTGCTTTAGAGCCCCGTGCCTAAACTGTCCCCGCGGTGAGAGCTTTCCTCCTGAGCCAGGCTGGGCACACCTCGTGGCTCCTTCGGCCGAGGTATTTGGGAGCTCGGAGCCGGGATCTTTCATTGCAAAAAGTCCTATTATTAGTTGCGGGCTGGGACAATGGAGGTCCCAAAGGCACCTGCTTTCATGAAAGCGAGAGAAAAGCCCATAAATCCTGGAGGATCCAGCTGCCTCACTCCGGGTATTGTTGGCTTTCATAAGGAAAGGGAAAAGCTATTTTTCTTTTCAAAGGGGGGGAAAATCGTATTGAGTCAGCGGCCACTGATGCGGGCGTGTAAAATAATCCCGTTCTGATTAAGCGATCATGGAGCTGGAGGTAATCAATGTTACTTTTACAGCCAGGAGCGTTTGGCGGCCGTGACAGCGGGGGGAGAGGTTGGGGGATAAGGGGGGGCAGAGAGGAGCGCTGTGACAGGGGAAGACGATGTGGGTAAACCTTGAGCCTTATTCACCCTGAACCTTATTCTCTCAGCTCCCTCCCCCTTCCGTGGAAGTGTATCATAAAGAGATCAGAAAGCCAGGGAGTGACGCCCTCTTCGTCCCCCCCCAGCTGCTGGGTCCAGTGTGGGGGTGCAGCATTTCAGAGGTGCAAGGCTGGGGAGTGGAGTTGGAAAGGCATAAATCCAGTTCAGTCCCTCCCCACGGCTCTGGGAGCCTGGTCCTCCTCCCCATCTGTACTCTCCAGCATCCCAATCCTGCACCACCTGCAGCCAGCACCAGACCTGGTCTGTCCCCCTTTCCCGGGCACCGCAGGGTTGGGACGCAGAGCAGGGCGTGCGCCCCGACCCCACGGGGCTGCGTGCGGATCCCACGGCTTTAACCTGCCCTCAGGCCATGGGGACGAGGTGATGTCGCCAAGTGCTGCGGGTTCATGGTTGTGACAGCACTGGCACTAAAGCACTGTCAAAATGCTGGCTATTGTGGCTGGGGGGAGGGTTTGTGTGTGTTGTTTTGCTTTTTACGTCTTTTAGGGCGAGCTGAAACTGCTGCCTTTCCCAGAACTGTTGTGTGTGTGTCCTGTAACTCATTGCTGGGCAAGAGGTATCAGGAAGTGCTTCCCTGCAGTAGCCAGGGCTCTGGGCTCCAGGCTGGGGAGTGAGGGCCCGCGGCCGAAAGAGGGGGAGGGGGAAGGTTTGCACAGCCAAGCCAGGGGCGTCCCGCCCATGCTGAGCCTGCTGAGGGCCATGGCCCGCACGCACCAGTCACCCCCCGAGGCTGTCCCCAAGAGAGGCGGGCAGCGGCCCCAGCCCCGATGTGGGGTGAGGGGGGGCAGCCCCGGCCCAGCTGGGCTCCTCGAGGGGGGCAGATCCAGCCCTGGGAAGAAAGGGTGCACTGCTAAAAGTAACCATTACAACGTGCCGAAAGGCCGAAGTCAGGGTGTGATGAAGGGCGTGTGCTCCTCTCATGCGTGGTTAACTCCAGCAGCACGCAGGAGTTTGAACTTGTTTTTAAGGGAAGATGCCCTCCTTTCCCCTCCGAACCCCACGCCAGCTTTTCGCGGCGGGGCGGTGGGGGAAGCGCCCTGCCCGTGGCGGGGTCGTGCTCCGGGGGTGCCTGGGGCCCCGCGGCGAGGGAGGACCCCCTCCACCCAGAGACGCAGAGCTGGGCTTGGCTCCCCCGCCCAAGCCGCCGGGGCTGTCCCTGCCACCCCCCTCCCCCCGGACTTCCCCTCCAGCACACACCAAGCAGGCTTGCGGTCGTTTCCTGACTTTTATTTATTATTGAAGTTGTGGCATTATTTGCAATGGCAGTGGTACAGACCGGCTCAGGATCCATTGAAACAGATTTGTCTTCAAGTAAAGTCTAAAAAATATTTTGATTCGTAGCTACATCTTGTGAATGCAAAAAAAAAAATTCCACTATAAAAATAAATTTACATTTTGTGAATAACAAAAGCAAATATAGTGCCCTTTGGCTTAACCAAAAGAAAAAAAAAAAAGACTATTGGATGTCAAAGTTATCCACGTTTCTGACATAAATAGAAAATATAAGTTAGTATAACTCTTAAAAAAAGTTTTGTACAAATATACACTTGTTTTTTTAATTTTTCTTTTTTTTGCACTGAGAGCTCAGCAGAGATTAAACATTTCTTATAAATGACTTTTAAAGCTTTACACTTCTGGCCAGTGTACTCACATTAGGCGTAATACATTTCTATACAGAACGTCATACATTGCACTGTTGTACGATAACACTGCTCCGTGCGCGGCCGGCGCTGCGGCTCCGCTCCGGCTCCGGTTCCCGCTCCGGCTCCGGTTCCCGCTCCGGCTCCCGCTCTCGGGCCGGGCGGTCGCGGGGGGGTCCCGGCTCGCCGCGCCGCCCGCCCCGGCCCCCCGCGCCTCCGGGGCGTCGCGCCTCCCGGGGCGGCGCGCCTCTCCCGTGGGTGCAGTAGTGCAAAAGTCTGGGGAAGAACAAAACGGAGGAGGAGAAAAAAAATAAGCAGGGAAAAAAAACTGGTCGTGGTATAGGAAATAACTAAGCGCCGCAGAAAGCGCCCGCATACCCTCGCCCGCTCCTGGGGCGCGTCTCACCTGGCTCACCGGAGCCGCTTGCGGGGGGTCTGCTCAGCCGGCACGGCGGCGGGGGGCGGCGGGCAGCCGGCGGGGCGCTCCGCCGCCGCCTTGGGCTCCGCCGGCCTTTTTCTCCGCGCGAAGAAATCTGGATGGGGGACGGAGAGGAAGGAGGGGTCCGTCAGCCACTGCGGCGGGCGGGACGCCCCCCGCCCCCCGCGCCCCCCGGCTCCCCACGCACCTGTGATGCGGGCGGTCGGGCCCCTCCGGCGGAGCCGCATGCCGCGGCGGCGGGGCGCGGCGCGGTTCTCCCGGCTCAGGCGGGCCCCGGGCCCCTTGCCGGCGGCGGGCGGCGGCGGCGCGGAAGGGGGCGCCCGGAGGAGGGGGACGCGGCACCGTCCCACCTGCAGAGTCTCCCGGTAGAAAGCGGGCACGGCGCCGGCCTCCACCTCCTCCCAGCGCAGGCGGCCGGGCCCCGGCAGCGGCGTGTCGGTTTGGAAGTTGTAGTCCCAGCGGCGCTGGTCGTCCTCCCCCATCTCCCGCAGGCGCTCCCGCAGCTCCCGGCCCAGCTCCTCGTGGTCCACCGGCCCGAAGAGACTCCTGCAGACGGGGCTGCGGCCATGCCCGGCCAGGGCTCGCCGGGCAGAGAGGCGCTCCAGGGCGGCGGCGCCGGAGAGGTGCACGTTGGACATCGCCGCCAGGCAGGACGCGGCGGGCCGGGAAGGCGTGGGTGCCCCCCTGCCGCTCCTCTGCTCCCGTCCCGTCCCGTCCCGTCCCGTCCCGTTCGCTCGCTCGCGCTCAGACCGGCCCTGCCTCCCGCCTTTGAGCCCCTGCCCCCGGCCGCTGCCTTTTAAACCCAGCTCCCCGCGAGTGCGAGCAAAACACCATTAGCATAATAGTGTTTCCCTGCCGCCGGCCCGCCGCGATTGGCGGGGCCCCCCCCGCCGCCCCCCGGCCCCCGGCGGCAGCGCTCCTGCCCGCGCCCTCCATTGGCTGCGCCGGGCAGCTCCGCGCCGCCGCCGGCCGCATTGGCCCGCACTGGCCCGGCCCGGCCCCGCCGCGGACCGGGGGGGCGGCCCCGGCGCTGGCCCGGCCCCGGGGGGCGGCCGCCGCGCTCCCCGCCCGCTGCCGGCCCCGCTCCCTTTGTCTGCCGGCGGCCGCGGGTCCGCCGCCGCTTGCAACCCGGCCACTTTCAGGGTTGTTTTTTCCCCCCCGCTCCGTGTTGCCTTTTCCGCGTTAAGGGTGCGTGTGGGAGTGTTTTTACTATTATTGTCACTATTATTTTGTTTGGTTGGGATTTTTTTTCCTCCTCGAGGAGTGTCGCCAGGAGTTTTTTCAGCATCCGTGGAGCGCGGGGGCTTGGGGCGGGGGAGGTGATGCGTGTGGAGGAAAACGGGATCGTTTCTGGCTCGGGGATTTTTATTACACTGCTGCAAAACAAAGCGAGATGCTTGCAGATTTCAAAACAAGCTGAAGGCTATTTTTAAAAATAGGGCTTCTCAGCTGCATGGAAATAATAACTTGCAGCCTTAGTGAATAGAAGTACATGAAAACCACAGCATTTTCCTCTCCTAACTTTAAAACCCACATAATACGTGTTTGTTCACTGCAGATGAACTAATCTCGCTATTGTGTTGCCAGGGATCAGCTGGCTTGTGCTTTACATTTTCTGCAGGTCACTGCAATCATTGCCTTTTGTTGTTTTGGGATGGAGGAGTATGAAAGGAAAAGAAGGGGGAACGTAATTGACACTGTGCTAAAATTGGTCCCAGAACATCATCATAGTGTTGGTGTGCATCTCAGAGGGTCATCATGGCAATGATTTTTCATCTGCAGACAACATGGGGAAAGATGAACCTCTTTCATGCAGCGTGTTTGGGGACCCCCTCACTCCTCATGTCCCTATGGCTCTTGCCTTTGGGAAATTGAAACCCTTGAGCGAAGACAACTTGGATGGTTTTATTACCTAGAGGGAATAAAATTAATTCCTAGAATGTGCTGGCTCTGCAGAGACTGCCCCAGGTGCCAGCTTACTGCAGAGCTGGAGGGGTCACAGCTTTAGGCCCCTCAGTGTAATGGTGACCATAGGTAGATCAGCTTCTAGAAGAGGAGCATTTGTCTTTGCATCCATGGAAAGGCCTTGCCAGGTGCACCAAAGTAAGTCCGTGGTGTTTCCACATTCAGCCCATGTCTGTGACAGAGGAGCCCTCCAGCACTGCTGGGGACCCTCACTCCTGCACTTGCCATGCCAGTTTGGAGGAGCCTGTGGCAGCTGGGACAGCTCCTGCCACCTTCCCAGGTACTGCACCTTCAGTGGTGCTTCCAAAGTCTGCCCACACCAGGAGGTACCAGCAGTGCCTGTGGGTTTGGACCCATGGACCCAGGGTTGGCTGCTGCTGGCAGGGAGAATGTTGGAGCCTGGCTCACCGCACAGGAAGGATCTATCCATGCTCAGGCTGCTGAGCAATGAGATGCCATGACAGGTTTGATCTCCTGAAGTCATTTCCTGATGTTTGTGAGGACAGGTGGAGTGCTCAGTGGGAAGGGTCTGTAGCTTTGTGATTGAGAGAAGAAGATGCAGCAAGTGCCTTCAGGGTGCAGATCCCCACTTGTTTCCTGGGCAGGCATGGTGTCACACCTGGCAGAAGACTTTGCTGACCAGTGGTACAGACAGACCACTTTCATTTCAGTAATGGTGGAAGCACTGGTGTTTTAGGAAATGTGAAGACCTTTATTCTTTCAAAGATGCCTGTTCAGATGTTATGTTCTCAACAGTCATTCTCAGTTTCCCAGGTGAGTTGGACAACCTACCCATGTGGCTGTTTTAGGTGACTGTTACCCCACTGTCCTTTCTGTCCCAAAATGGCCCTTGAAGGTGGCCATATGGAGGTCTCTTGGCCCCAAGGATATTATTTAGGGAGCAGGTCATGAATAGGCTCTCCTAATTCCTCACCACTAAGAGCACATCATTTTAAAAAGCAGGAGGTGAGCATCAGTTAAGCACAGGTTCAGCCAGGAGAGAAGGGGTGGGTCTCACAAGCTGGGATGGTTGGAGAACATGGTGAACATGGCACAGTGTTCACCTGGGGACTTCTCTCGGCAGCCATCAAACACATCTCTCGGGATGTAGGTTGGGGTGGTTTTAGGAATAAATGTGCTATGCAGAGAAAATACTTCGAGTTCCCCAAGAAACCTGCTGGAAAAGTGCCCTGTATTCAAGACTCGAGCCGAAAGGCAACGGCCAGGTCCCTGCAGACAGGGGCTCTTTGTGAGGAGTCCTCGCGAACCTGCTGCTGTCCTCCCCCCGTGCTGGCGAGGCCTTTCCTGTGTTCTGCCTCCTCGGTTTTAGACATTCCTGCCATGAAAGCTGAGCGAGCAAGATCCCCTGCTATTTGCAAGATGTGGGCGTGCCCTCTGCAAAATCCAGGTCGTTGTCCTTCCAAACCCTTTCCAGAGGTGAGCCAATATTTACGCAGTGCTTGAGGGACGCAAGGAACGACGGTTTCGACAATCAGGGGTTGCCGTGTGTTTGAGGCCACTTCACCTTCCAGCTCACCTGGGAGGTAAAGCAGATCAGGTTTGAGGTTACCAGCCCTGTTTTTTAGTTCAGCTTCCTCAGTGTTGATGCTCCCTAATGCTTTGATTGGGTTTTTTTTGGTCCCACTATATGTTTAGGTTTTAGCTGGTGGTGACAGTCCTGGGTACTTTCTGCTCACAAGTTGCCAGTTCTAGCAGTGTCTGTTTTTCTTTTTTTTTTGTGTGGAGATAGAGAGCATCCAGCCCATTTGAGAAGGAAATAGTGTATGCACAGAGAGATGTTTTTAATTTAGTGAATCTGTGAGCTCTCAGGCCAGAGGGGTAGGTTATGATCCTCTAAACCAGCAGTTTGCCTAACATGAGCCACAAAATCTTACCCAAGAGCTCCTACCACCAAGCCTATTAACTTCTTTAGAAATTCCTGCTCCAGAACACTGAGCAGAGTAATTACTGCTATGGTTAGAACAATGCCCCATAAGAATGAAACATTTTTGCTCCAAATATCCAAGTCATATCTGCTTATGTCAGAAAAAATAATGACTTTAACTAGTGTGTATCCCTGCTGGCTGCTCTGTTTCAAAAGGGTGAGGGGAGGGAAAAGCAAACTCCTTTATGGCCTGTGCATCATTGCAAAGGGATTGCAATTGCAGGAGGTTTATTGCATTTGACTATTCCTGTTTGGAAAGGGTCCAGGTTGACAGTCAGAGCCAGGGCTGAGTCTGATGGCTTGGCAGATAGGGGAAGAGAGGTCCTTGCACTGTAAACTGAGCAAGGAGGAACCAAGGAGATTTGATAAGAAGTTATGGAGGTAACAAAAGAGAGATTCTCGGTGCTGTCATGCTGATGGGGTGGCTGTTGTGCAGCTCCAGGTTAACTTATTCAGAAGAGAGGGTTTCGTGAGATGCTTATGTATTGAGGCAAACAGTGCCCATGACGTGGTGCCGTGGAGGAGCACTCCTCTGTCTTTTGGCAGGCCTTGGAGTGAACTTCTCCTGCAGGGATTGTCCTCAGCATGCTGCCAGACAAGCAGACCTGTTTTTGGGCCCCTGAGGCTGGGAGGTTTGTGCTTTGCTCCCTTCTCTTTTCCTTTAGTACACGGTTATCATCTATGCTCAGCAATGTTTAACTCGGGGTTCTTCAAATGTTGTGTGATCCACATGTGATTGCTTCATTTCAGAATGTGTTATATCCCATAATTGCTTTAGCAGAGGCACAGACCAATAGACATTGGTGCTTTATCTCCTTTGCACTTCTCTTTTATTATGCATGTGATCATAAGCAATTTGCATTTATACCAGTGGCAATTTTGCTTGGTACTTTGGAATCCTGCTTAAATAATCTGATTACAATTAAGGTTCAAGTTAGGACAGACTGCTCAAACTCCTCACTGAAGCTTTTGTACCACCAAAGTGACAATTCAAATGATTCAAACTGGTATAGACCCAGAATTTTCCATTTCTTGGCAAGGTCATAAAATGTCAAATTATTAGATTTGATAGCTAGGCAAAAACACACTAGTTCAGGGGTTAAAATGGGAAAAGGCAATCTGAACATAACCGTGAAAAATTCTGGCAGTTTTAATTTGGTTTGAATTGCTTTTTGTTGTGTTCTCAAAAAAAAAAAAAAAAAAAGCATAAGCTAATAGCTCAGAAAAAAATTGCTTAATTTAATTTAATTTTCTTTAATTATTTTTTTTATTATTCTTTCTGTTCTTGGTTGTTAAAAGAAGAGCCAGCTTTGCTGTCCAGCTGCTGTGCATCATTAGGGTAGCACAAAGGTAGTGGTGAATTTAGCCTAATCTATTGATGGACTTGCCAGTGCACCAGGGGCCATTGCATTCTCTCTTCACACCCCTCCTTTGCTCTTTCCATCATGTCGTTTTGCTAGATGAACTCCACTCACCATCTGGCCTTTCATCCTGACTGGGAGCTCGACTCATTTGCAGGATGCTGTGCTGTTAACTTGGAAAGCAGGCTGGGAATGGCAGGTACCAAGCAGCATTTTGAGCTCGCAGTATGGACCTGTGGAAGGTGGCTCTTTTTTGCTTACTGTCTGTGTAGTTATATTTGAGCAGTAGTTAAATACTCCGTTTATTTATATTCCCTTTCTGTTGGTGTAATTGCTGTCAAAGTCATGCTCTACGCTCACAGGTCCTGTTCATTGCCACTCTTTGCATTAAACGAGAGGTTTGCATTTTGCTTGTTTTGACATTCCCCTCGCCTTTCATCTTGATCCATGGTAATATTATTTTTGGAGTAGCTTTTCATAGGTTATTTCTACTTTATGTAGAGGGAGGTAGTGGTGAAGGGGCCATTACACAGGTTTTATTTTTGGTTTCATGTTTCTTAAGTAAACAGATTTTTTACTGCTGGTAGTCTAGCACGAGTCCTGAAGGAGATCGTTCATGGCCTGGCCCGTTGCACAGGGGAGGTGCCTGTTCCAAAAGCAAGCCCGAGAGCAGCGGTAAGTGCATCAGAGGCATCTTCACATGGATCCCAGCGCATGCCTAGAGGGAACAAAACCTAAAGAGTATGAAAAACTTCCCCAAAGCCTTAGAAAAGCCTCGAAATCTGACTATGAAAGCAACACACGCTCTAGAAGTGGAGGGCGTCTGAAGAATCCTGACGACGAAGACCTTAAAAACAGTGTGAAGGGAGAGTATGCGAATCCAAGTTTTACTCGCCCCAGTCCGTGCGGCGCTGGCGGAAAGCCGACCGGGGCCATCAGCGCTCGGGCTGTGCCCGCACCTCGTCCCTGCCCGTTCCGCAGGTCTCTGCCCCTCGTCGCGAGCCGGAGCCCCTGTCCGGCCGCGGATGGATGCGGCGATGCGCGGGGCAATGGTGCCCTCTAATGTCGGCCGGCCCGGAGCGCCGGGCGCTCGCCCGCCCCGCTCGCCCGCCCCGCTCGCCCGCTCGCCCCCGGGGAGCGCGGCCTCGCCCCGCCGCCGCCCCACCTTCCCCGCATCGGCAGCCCCTGTCTGCCTGCATCCCGGAGCCCCCCCGGCTCGTCGGCGCGTTGTCCCGTCATCCAGCCCCGGGGGCGGCTGCGTGTGACCCAGAGGCCTGAGATGCTATTCACCGCGTAAGGGAGCTCCGGGCTGGGCTGTACTTGGTAACAGGCTCTTTGCTTCCCCACGGAGATCTCTCAGGGCACAGTTTGCTGGGGACACTGCTCTCCGGGCCACCAGCCTGCAGACAGCCCTGGGCAGCTCACGGGAGAGCAGGTTATGGAAAGGTGCGGATGTTACATCCATACAGTGTGCACGGTGCTTGTAGAGTAAGGAAATACATCGCAGCTATAATCACCATCCTAGAGGTTTTACAAGTTGCTCCAAGTTTGTATGATTCTTTGGCAAGATTTGTGGATAGAAGAATACACTCACTTTACTCTGTGAAAAATTAGGGTCGAGGTGTAACTTGGCTATCGTAGAATCATAGAATGGCTTGCAGGGCAAGTGACATTAAAGATTATCTTGCTCCAATCCCCCTGCCATAGGCAGGGGCACCTTCCACTAAACCAGGTCGCTCAGAGCCCCATCCAACCTAGCCTTGAACATTTCTAGGGATGGGGCATCCACAACTTCTCTGGGCAACCTGTGCCAGCATCTCACCACCCCCACAGTAAAGAATTTC
The DNA here is from genome assembly GCA_014706295.1 of Lycocorax pyrrhopterus obiensis. NCBI lineage: Eukaryota > Metazoa > Chordata > Aves > Passeriformes > Paradisaeidae > Lycocorax > Lycocorax pyrrhopterus. Next base: position 13,227,772 of record JACSVZ010000007.1, on the reverse strand, counting down.
TTCCTAATATCTATTCTAAATAGGTATTTTGGTTTAAAACCGTTAGCCCTCATTCTGTCACTACACTCCCTATAAAGAATCCCTTCCTATCTTTCCCTTAGGCCCCTTTTAGGTACTGGAAGGCTGTTCTAAGGTCCCAGCTGTTCTAACTGTCCCAGTGTGTCTCTGTAGGGGAAGTGCTCCGGCCCTCTGATCATCTTCGTGGGCCTCCTCTGGACTCACTCCAACAAGTCCACGTCCTTATTTTGGGAGCCCCAGAGCTGGATGCAGCTCTCCAGGTGGGGTCTCATGGAAGTGGAATAGAGTGGCAGAATCCCGTCCCTTGACCTGCTGCCCACACTGCTCTTGATGCAGCCCACGATGCTGCTGGCTTTTGGGCTGCAAGGGCACATGGTCGGGTCATATTGAGCTTCTCATCTACCAACACGCTCAAGTTGTTCTCCTCAGGGCTGCTCTCAATCTGTTCTCTGCCCAGTCTGAATGTGTGCTTGGAATTGCCTTGACACACATGCAGGACCTTGCGCTTGGCCTTGTTGAACTTCAGGAGGTTCACACCATCCCACCTCTCCGACCTGTCAAGGTCCCTGTGGATGGCATCTGACATCATAAGGCATGGAATATCCCTTCAGTTAATTTGGGTCAGTGGCCTGATTGTGTCCTATCCCAGGACAGCACTGATGCTGTGCCAGTGCTGCTCAGAAGTAGCCAGAACACTGGTGTGTCACCAACACTTTCTAGCCAAATTCCTTTTTCTTCTTTTCAGAAGCGAGCATTTTGTTTCCCCTTTTTCAGTCACTGGGAACTTTGCCAAACTGCCACTTCTCAAATATGGCAGATAGTGGCTTTGCTCAATGGCAGCTCTAACCCTGGCAGTCAAGACAAGCAGATACAGTTGTAGAGGATGCAGACCTTGAGACACTTGTCTGGCTTCATGGAGGCCTGGCACATCTCGAGGAGTCCTGGGAGTTTTGTCTCTTATACATTTTCCTGCGGCAGGTTCCCTCTCCGTGAGCGGTTGGCAAAGTAATACAGTGCTGTGGGATCTGGCTGATCCTTCTCTTGCACCCCAAGCTGGATTCCCTCTTCTTATCTGCCTCTCCCTCAGGGCTTGCTCCCTCCATTCCCCGCGATGGGGTGTTGAGATATCCTGCAATGACGCAGCATGATGAGATAATCTTTCCTCCCTCCTCACCCCCCAGCTTCTTGTTTGTATTCTTTGATTAATTTATCTTCTTGCCTACAGCTTTAAATTTGCTTTTAGGGTAGTAACTTTCTGAAGACGCAGCACTAAAATTTTATTTTTTTCTTAATCTTGAAAAGCAATCACTTTGTAATCTCTCTGCTAGAATCATAGCATTAATTTTGCCGTGAGCATTGAATGTGGACCAAACATTGCCCAGCCAGTGGTGAAGCTGCAGAGGGAGTGGTTCAATGAGCTCCCTTGGGGGAGTCCATCACGTTCATTTTACAGCAGTTTAACCATAATAGGGCTGCCATGCCCACAATCAGGTGGGGAGTTAATTGTACCTGGATCCAGCAGCACACCACGAGCACGTTTATACAATGCAGGACAATTAGTGCTGTGACTCATTGCTGGGAGCTCAGCCTATGTTATATGTGGGGCAGCATCTAGGGATACGTATGTGCCATCCAGAACAGCACACAGCACAAATCCTATTAGCCTTCAGCATCCCACAGATCCAAAGAGAAAACAAGTGCCACGTCCCCTAACAGAGCAGAGGAGGTGGAAGACCACAGGTAACACTGGCCTAAAGGCTTTCTAATGGTTTGTCAGCCACTGACACAGCTATTGCTTAATGAGACAGATCTTGAGTTTTGCACAGAGTCTGGAAGGACCTGCTTCCTGAGGTCATGGTTGGAAATGTTACTAAATACTCTGATTACGTATGGTTGTAATGTCCCTTGGTAGATGGTGGAGGCCAGGAGAAAGTCAAGTTTTTTCCTGTGCTGTGACCAGGTTGAAAAATCATCAGGTTATTCTGTGGCCTTAAAAGTTCCCCTTAGCAGCAGCTCTGAAACTTGTTTTAGGAGCTATTGCTAAAACAAGTGTGTAGGGCAGTAAGCTCCACGTGCCCGATTCTCAGTTTCAAGTAGGATGAATTTTAGACTTAGGGCAGGAGAATGAGGCACAAAGAGATGAATTTGTCCTTGACTCTCAGTTAAACTTTAATTCCATAAAGGTGCAATTAAAGACATACCCTGATGCTGTGCAAGATAGCAGGTATCTCACTACCCCCCAGTGAGCATGCATGTGAAGGCATTTCAAAATTACATGGACCAAATTCTTCTAGTGTGAACCATGAGACACATTCTCAAACACAGTCATGACCACATGGGTCTGAAACGAATGTTTTCCTAACAGTAAAAGCAGAAGGGGAGCTGGATGAAAGACTTGAAAGTTAAATCCTGGCAGCATGGAAATCAGAGGCAAAATTCCCAGTGAATTGGGGTCAGGGTTTCAGTCTAAAGCCAAGTAATCCAGATCTTGTACTTCTCAAAGTAAAAGTGAGTCAGCTGGTCATCACTGGTATTCAGAGAGAAAATAGAAACCAGGTGAAATCATTTAAGCTGACAGTGGCCAAATGGTTGTGAGTTTGCTCTGGAAGGAAAGAAATACATCTGGAGGTGTTATGTTTACGGAATTTCATTGCTTTCTAGATCAAATGCACTTGCTTTGCAGATGGAAGAGTGCCTTTTTTTTCCCTTCTTCTTCTTTTTTAACCACAAGGCTGCAAATTTAATCTAGAGTCTTTTCTTTTCATGGACCACAGCCATTAAGCAAGATTTGCCTCTGACCTGCCCCGGCAGTCCTCCAGCTTCTGAGGGTACCTCCAGTGGGATTTTTGGTGGTTGTTGCTTCACCTGTGCAGAGGTGGCTGAATTTGGCAACTTGATTGATGAGCCTCAGAAGGAACATAACCCACTACTCCCCTGGCTGTACTGGGCAATAAATAAAAGGAATAAATCCTTATTGTTTTGCTTTGAGGTTAGTGAGGAGAGAGGCTGGGCAGACCTGCTGAGTAAATTGGTGTTGGTTTTAACAGGAGCCTTCAGGACCCAGTCAAGGTTGGAAGTCGGGGAATTACTTCCCAGCACCCTCCCTGGGGCAGTTTTACAGAGCTAATCTAAAAATTCGTAGAACTTTTCTGATTTCTGGGTTGTGAGCCTGTGATCATCTTGGGACAAGCTTTAAAAAGTATTTTGAAATAATTTTTAAAAACATATAGCTCTTAGGGATTTTGTCTTGGGAAAATCTGTGTGTGCCACTCATGTTGTGATGCCAGGATTGGATCCTAACAGTGTGCAAAGTTTGCTCTGATTCTTTACAAAGAGAGATAAATTTAATTCACAGGTCCTGGTGTTGTTCCAAAATAATTCTGAAGAATTATCATGAGAAATGAGCTTTCAAGAGAGAACAATTGAGCAGGTTTGGTGTTTTCGTGTGTCAGACATACCTGCAACATGTTAGAAACGCATCCTCATCCTTTGGTCTGAAGGAAGGCCATGCCTATAGAGGTTGAACTTGGAAAGAAGAGAATTGAATGGTATCATGCAGGTTCTGGCTTCTTACAGCAAAATTTCAGATATATTTGAAGTGGGACTTAAGTATATGATAGAGTAGGTTGAGCACACGGATGTGTCTTGTAAACTTTTCCACTCTCATCTATCTGTCCATGCTAGAGTTGTATTCAGTGTTCAACATTGGTTTTGCTGAATTACCTTGAAAATTCTCCCCAAACCACTGTGAAGATTCATCATATATCCCTCAAGAGCCTTTAGTGGGTTCCCCCTGCAATCTCAGTGCTAAGGAGTCCCACTTCCATTTCAATGAGGAATTCCCACTTCCAGCAAAGGCGGTTTGATTTCTTTTTGTCTCAGGTAAATTCAAGCAGAGGTTGTATGGGCAGGTCAGAAGGAAAAAATGAAGCATCTCCAAAGCCTTTTGGTGGTTTGAACAAAAACCCCAGCTTTTGTAGCACTGTCATTGCTCTTGTATTTCTAACTAAAATCAAGATTGTAATCGTTCTCCCCAAGTAGCCCTGGCTACAGCCTTTATTGCTGATGCAGGGGATGCAGACCACCTAGCTGGCAGAGAGCCCACCAGCCCTCCAGAGGCTGGTGTCTTCCAGATCTTTAAAACCTTTGGTTTTCCTGGGTGAGTTGGCTGACAGGCAGGGGTGCATGCTCTGCTCCAACTTGCAACAGTGTGAACTCCAGGATTTGCTCTGACCTTACAAGACCATTCAAGCCTTCATCTGAAATGAGGTGTTTTGCTTATGGGGAGAAGAATAAGGACCTTGGATGAGGCTTTTAAAGTCATTTAGAGCCCAGCTAGATCAGAGGTTGTGTAGCCATGTTTGCACATTTCACCACTTTCGAGCTACTGACAAATCCAGCCATGCGTGACCCCGGATATCTTTGTTTCTTCCAGCCATAGGCAGCAAATATCTGCAACACAGGCTTATCCCCCACTCATGTAGGGGATGAAGCCATGGGGTCAGCTGTCCTCTTTCCACTACATGCCATGTTGGTTCCATGCAAGGCTGGGCAAGGATTTGTCTGGTGAGGTAAGGATTTGTTTTACCCTTGTGTGTAGGGAAGCTGTGTCTGGGATGTGCAAGGCTTTACAGACACATGCTTTGCCCTTTTCTAGCTGCTCTATACAGAAACACGCACTAGCAGGAACACTGGATACACATCCGTGTTTGTGCCGTGTATAGCTTTGTTGGAAGGCTGAATGACAGAGAGATTCTTGTTACATTGTGTTGCTGGTGGTCTCCTGAATGCTTGAGATTTATAAATTAGGCAATTGTTTGATTCTGACACAGGAAAATGTTTTGGTAAAGGCAGAAGGCTTGAGACTAGTTGAAAATGTCTGGGACTCCCATTGTGTGCAGAATGTAATGTGTGCAGAGGAAATCTGCAGCATTCCTACAGCAAACCACAACAAGAAGCTCCATACAGCCCCAATCAGTCACAATTCTCATATAAATTATAATGGCCTAAATGTTATTTAAATGATAAACAGCTTTTGCATTCCAGACATTGCTGCGATTCCAGAAGGTGGCTGTGTAATACCAGCCGAATGAAATATTGCACATTGCAGGCGAACTATGAGGCTCTATTTGTGTGTGCATCTGGATTTGTCACTTCTAGCATATTCTTTGGCTATGAACCTTGGACTCCCAATGCACTGTGTGTATCTTGGAGCCCAGGGCTCCATCCATTATCCAGCAGCGAGTTGTCTGAAGACTGGGCATGCCAACATGCCAGGAAGCTGAAGACACAACCACAGAGGCAGCAGAAGCATCCATTGATTCTGGGCTGTCACCACGGCTTATTAATGTGTGGAGTTTTGCCTGGACCCTGCTCAGCAGCTGATGGAATGACCAGTCCTTCAATCACAGTTTCCTACACAGATGGACAGGTCACACTTGCTTAAAACAAGTGTGGCTTGTGGAAGAAGAATGTCAAGTCCGGGGGAGACAATCATTTGCCCAGCAGAGAGCTCATGCAGCAGACCTGGGCTTTCACTAAGGGTCATCTAATTCTTGCTGATTCTTCAGTGTTCTGGCATAACAGACTGAAGGCATTTGCCCTTTTTTGATGTCCCTGTTTGAAGGAGAAGCAGCCCAGCAGCCCTTCTGCACTGCATGGCAACAGCTCACTGAAACTTGGGGGGAGTTTCTGTTTGCTCGGGTGAGATTCTGGGTAGGGAGGGCCCCAGCCACACTGGGAAGATGATCCAGAGGTAGTCCTCTGGCTGAGCTGAAATCATCCTGCACAAGGTGCTACTCAGTATGAGCAGGCACAGGAGGCTCCTGCCCCGGTGAGGTCCTGCTGGAGCCCAGGAGACTGGGCGGGTACAAAGAACTGAGTTTTTCTTCCTATTTGGTCATGTTATTTTTGGTGTAACTCTCCTGAATTCAGGCCACAGGATTTTTCCAAAACTCTTTTACAATTGACACAGTCTCTGTCTCATCTGCATGTTCTGTTGTCCAATTCCAGTATTCAGAAATGTTCTCTTTTATTTTAATTTTTCCAGAATATTAGAGAGAAGAAACTGCCCTGTGGTTAAACAAGGGAACTGGCATCCAAAGGATGATTGAATCTGACTCCAGCCTCTTCCACAGACTTCCTCTGTTTTCAGGGAAGTCATTAAACCCCTCTGTCTGTTAGAGTCCCATCTGCAAGACAAGGAGGATTTAATACTTTTCCCTCATTTGAGTCTCAGCCTCTTTTTGTGTTTACAGGGCACCAAACAGGGCCTCAATATTAGTTGGAGCTTTGGGCGTTTACCATTAAAAAGTTAATAATAACCAGCCATATTTCATAGAATCACAGAATGCTTTGGGTTGGAAGGGACCTTTCAGATAAAATGTGATTTGCAGTTTAATATGCTAAGTAACAAAGGCTTTACCAAGAGAATGAACAATAGCCTTTTCCATTTCACAAAATAATTTGCCAGGCATAATAAGTGCACCAGCATTTTTATAAAAATGAATTATAAATAATTGCTTTTTGCAATTTAATACACACATAGAAAAAGCCAAAAAAATACAGCAACCACCAGGAATCTGATTTCATTGTCAATTTGGACTGTCTCTGCAGTTTTTATGAAAATCCCTGAAGACTGTGCTATTTTGTAAACTAAACATGGCTGGTTTGGTTGGGGTTTTTTTTGCTGGCCATGTGAAGTCTTTTTCCATTCATTAGCGAGCTGCTTTTTTCATGGACACAATTAGACAAAGGAATAAATCAGTCAACAAACTTGGGATACAATTTTGGCAATACCAGGCCATCTATGCTCTTATTTGCTTAACTGTATAAATCTTTCACCAGAATACAAATGAGGCCTGTTCCCTTAGTCTTGGGGTCGGGGAAAGAGAGGGATCAGGCCAGATTCTGCAGATTTGATGACTACCACCGACCACGGCTGGTGTTGAGCAGTTTCCCTCATTACAGCCGTTCAGCATTCCCATGATTGAGGAATCGCTCCAAGATAATTCTTCCATTTCCTTTCTCATATTACAGAGTTTAAGAAACATCCCCAGGACAATGGCTCCCTGAGTACTGTGTCTCCGTGAAGGGTTGTTATGTCCCTCCTTGTCTGAATGTCTGCCTGCCTCACTGTTTTTGGTGAGGTGGCCTCTCAATGCTCTTCCAAAGAGAGGAAGGGTTATCTCTGCTGCTTCTTGGGCAGGGAGATGAGGTATGTTCATAATGATTCATCTCGCACCTCATGTCCCTCCTGGCACCCCCAGTACACAGCCCACAGAAGTGCTGTTTCTCTTTGCAAGGAGAAATGAATGTTTTGCTGGCAACGAGAGGCAGTGATTCCCTCACTGGCATTCCCAGCCATCTGTCATGCTTGCCATGGCTATGGATGCATACCCACAAGGGCAAGGATTTTTGACTGATCTGTGCTGGAGCAGGATTTTCTTTATCCCACTGATTTTTTGTGTAGCTGAAGAGACCGACCAGTTCAAATTCATAGAGGATGGAGGCCTGAGAGATGCCTTTCATTGCTGGGCAATACGTTTGCATTTTCATCCCTCTTCAAGGCTCTTTTGAAGCTGTAAAGCTTGTTTTGACCCTCTGCAGACTCCCACCCAGGGTACCTCGTATTCCTCCAGATCATATCAAGCTTCCTCTGTGAAAAAATACAAGGTCAGAGAAGGATTTGAGATTTATTTCCCCCCGGTTTATCATTTTCCAACCAACATTTTCAACTTGTGGTATTGATGTGGGTGGATTTCCCTTCCCAGTGTATATGCTAGCCTTGCTTCCCATTCCAGTAATTAAAAAATAAAAAATTCTGCCCAAGTAACATAAACAGTGAGCCTTTATGATCTTTTTAAAATATGTTCTCAGGTTTCCTGCTCTATTTTTTTCAGAGATCACCAGATAAATAGGCCTCAGGAAAGATATACCAGGAAAGGCAACTATAAATACTCCAAAATTGCTGAGAATAAGTGTCAAGGCTTAATGCATAGCTAATGAACTGATCTGCAATTTAACAACCAAGTAGATATTTACCTCCTTGCTCATTTTCATGGTAGTCTCCCTGAAATATATGTCTACTCAAAGTTTATTTTTCCTACCCAAGAAAATTCACTTCCTCTTCATAACCTGTTCCTCCCCAGTTGTAAAATTAATTTTGTTTTTCAAAGGTAGCTTGTCTGTGACTGAGTGCTACCCATGGTGTAGTCTGTAACTGAGCCAGAAGGAGCCTTTAGATAAAAGTGCAGTGCCAGCTTATGCCATCTGTCATTAGTGGGGCATTATCACTACAGGTATAAATGAGCTGGCCCCGAGCTGCATGGCTGCAAACGTGATGTTCAGCAGAGCATAGCTGGGAACAGGGTTAATATTCATCATACTTAGGCTCCTGCAGACATTTTCAGTCAGACTTCTCACTCAGGGGAGGAGGAGAATCTGCCTTGTGCCAATCACAGTGGCTGTATTTCCATAAGCGCTCCTGCTGCCACATTCAGCCCTTAGACCCATTGATTCATGGGGCAAGAGTCTAAAAATCAGGTGCTGACAGTCAGGAAAGTCCAAGTTCCTGTGCAGAAGACCATGCAAGAGGATACTGAGATGATTCGAGGCTGCCAGCATCTTGGCCAGGTTTGGCGAATACAGCTCATCCCTGCATCCTTGGGGCCAGGGCAGCACAGACATGACCTGGCTCATGGCTTGCAAAGATGGCTTAAAACTGCCACCTTCTTGCCTTTGTCCTGTGTGGGTCAAAGTGCTGGGATAGGGAGAGAAATTATCCTGCCCGAGGAGACTACTGCTAGAAGAGGATGACCAAGTTGGGCCCAGGGCACTTTCTTACTTGCAGCCTGATCTGGGATGCTAAGGAGCAGGCTTGGGTGCTGAGCCATGCAGGGGGGTACAGGAACTGATGATCAGAGCTTATTCCCCATGGACACCTCCACACCAGGCACCAAGTTTAGCTTCCTGCTTTTTAGATCTGTGCCTTTTGCCCCAGAGGCTGGAAATTAAACTCGGTGGTTTTTTACTCCACTTCTCTTGTCAATGCCAGTAAAAAGAAGCCATATCCAAGGGAGAGCATGCGGCTGGCTAGCTGTCTGCACTGCATGCCCTGGCAGGATGAGGCTCCTATCTGGTGGAGAGTGGCTGCATCTGCAAGTCATTGCTTCCCCGGTCGCCTTGCTGGGATCTGTTTTCAGTTGCTGCTGAGACAAACTCACCAGTCAAAATAGTCCAAGGCAGCAAGGTTTCCTGTGAGCACTGTTTTACACTGCATTTTTATGAGTCGCCTTTTCGGTTGTCTCGAAACCTCCATAGACAGTGTTCTGTCATTAATTTTACTCTTCTATTCAATGGTAATTTGTACACTGTGCCTATCCAGCACAAACCAGGGAGTGATGATGTTGGTACTGTGCTGAAGGACATTCAAAGTGCAGGCAAATCCATTGTTTTGCTCTGAGATGAACCAAATGTTGAGCACTGATCCTTTGCTAAGTTGGGATACGTGCTGGATAATCGTCCTTCCTCAGTAACAAATACAGATTCTGGCATCTTGTGAGCTGGATCTGCTTGAGTGCCAGTATTGCTGTAGGAAAGTAATTTTTAAACGTGCTTTTTTCACTCATGCTCTGAGTTTGTGAAGGGTTGTTTCTGTGCAATCTCTAGAGATATGGTACCCAACCCTGGTGAGAGATTTAACCTTTAGACTTCTCCCTCCTTTGCCAGGAGGTAGAGCCTGGCAGCCTTCAGCAAGTCCCAGGGCTCAGTGGTGATATGTTGAGCAAAAAGGTGTGCCCAGAGATCTTACAGTTCACTCTCCCCAGGCTTGGTTGCAATCCTAGAGCTCTGACAACCACTCCAGACCCAAGCCAGCAGACATCTGTGTGTGTCTCTGTGTTGTGTCAGCCTTCATGGCAAGTCAAGGCTCTGTTTCTGAGCAGAGGTGTTACAAAATTAGAGGGACTGGATGACCTGGTCAAGCTGCAGCACAAGAAATTCAGATTGGGCAGTAGGAAAAACTTCTTTCCCAGATACTTAGAGAAGGGGCAAATCTCTTTTGTTTGAGATTTTCAAAGCTTGCCTAGAAAAAGCCACAGCTGAACTGATGTGTTCAAGCAGCAGGGTGGATGAGATCTCCAGTTCCCTTCCTTCCAAAAGTCCTATCATTCTACAAAGTCAGAGCATTGGAATCTCTGCCTTCTTTTTCTCTTCAAAATAAAGATAATACTCAACCAGACTTCCAGGCTTCAATGAGTCAGAAAACAAACAAATAAACCCCCAAGCAAACAAGCAAGCAGACAAACAAATAAAACCCTAAGTAAACAAGCAAGCAAGTAACAAAACTCCCAAAGGCCAAATGAGTCTAATTTATTTCATTCCCCAGTTGGCAGTCAGGCCTCATAATTTGTGTGGATTTAATATTTTTTTTTTTTTTTATGTTTTTGACCTTGGCTGGTAATCTGTAGTCTGAGTGGTGTCACATGTGAACATTTGCTAGCTCAGAATTACTATAAATTTGCAGCACCTGGTAAAGGAGGGGAAAATAGCTCTGGTAAAGGTGTTGATGAGAGGGGTTCTAACTGCATGCAAGACCTATGGTTGTTCCAGGATCTGTATAAACCTTCTGGAATTGGAAATAGCTGTTCCGCTGTAAGCTTCACTTGCAACCTCCAAAAGTAAAAGCAAAGTGCCTTTAAAGAAGAATTAAAACAGTCATGTCTCCTGAGCCACTAGGGGCAGTAAAAGTGAAGGAAGTGAAAGAGTTAAAAGAGTTGAAGAGCTTATCACGTGTTTCTGTTTGGGGCAATGTTCACTTTCACTTCGCTGAGACACTCCCGCTGGTCTTTGTTGTGATGGCACTTGGGGCAGTGAGCCCACCTGGGACAAGGCTGAAGAACCAGATCAGTGGTTTGATGCATGGTTACTTTTGATCCTGCCTAGCAAGTAAGCAAAGGGAAGAGGAGAAAAGACAGAAAGAAACATTAAATCCGTGGCATGCTGGCGCAGCACCTTGCACACTGTAAGCTTTGACCTGTGCACACAACTCCTGCGCCTTATCTACGCTTCACATTCTCAGCTAGGAAGTGCCTTCGTGTCATTTTCCAGCCCGTCCTGCAACAAGTCATTCTGTGAGCACTATGAATGCAAAAACCAGCTCTGAAGGTGAGGAAGAAGGAACCTCAGGAACGAGGAATGAGACCCTGGGGGAGAACGGCTACTTGGGAGAGGCCAAGAGGAGACAAGTGATCCAAGTTACCTACGTGATTGCAGCCCTAGAGCTGACCTTTCTCTTCATGCAGATGGGAGTCATGCCTGTGAGTATGAGTTCTCTTGCTTCACAGCCCGTTTCCTTCAATGCCAGGCTCTGTAGTTTTCCAGCAAAGTCAGAAGACAGCTTCTAGCAGGAAAGAGGAAAGCTGTTCTTGAAACTGAAAGGAATACTTGGTATCCTTACCAAGCAGGCAGGCTGTGTCTCTGTCCAGGGTACACCCGGGCCATAAAAGCTGCTTTAATACATGGGCTGCAGTAGCACCTAGAGCCCTTTCCTGGCCTGAGGGCTCTGGGTGAAGCTGATGTGATTTGTGTCTTCTTGCTTGGACTGGGAGAGTGACCCAACCAGCAGCTATCAGGAAGCAGAGGTTTCAGATCAAAGGTGGATTTTTCTGATGCAATTAACCAGCTCAGTGGGATTCATTGCTTCTCACTTACTGGACTCTTCTGTCTGATTTTATAGAATCAGTGGGGACTTTTGGTTGGAAAAGACCTTTAAGGTCATTGAGTCCAATCAGAAACGTAACACTGCCAAGTCCACCACCAAATCATGTCCCTGAGTGCCACATCTACACATTTTATGATACCTCCAGCGATGGTGATTCCACCACTTCCCTGGGCACTGTGTTCCAGTGCTTGACAATCCCCTCAGTGCAGAAACATTTTGCAATATCCAATCTAAACCATCCCTGGCACAGCTTGAGGTCATTTCCTCTTGTCCTATTGCTAGTTTCTTGTGACAACAGATTGACCTCACCTGGCTACAAATCCCTTTCAGGTAGTTGTAGAGAGAGATAAGGTCTCCCTGCACCTCCAGGCTAAACAAAAACATGACACAACGAAAACATAAATCAGAAATGGCTGTCCCTTGAATATAAAGTATTTAAATAAAAAACTCCAAAGTATTGTGGCTCTTCAAGGTGTGCATCAGTGTTTTTTGCAATCTCAGGCTGTGGGTGTACCATCCAGTAAAGGCAATATTTGCTCATCTTGTATTGATTCTGGCTTGCTTGATTAAACAACAGCTCCAAGACATTTCCATAGTCACCTCCCAGAGGATGCTTGGGCTGCTTCAGGTGCAGGGTCTGGAGGCAGGAAAGCACTTAAAACTTCTCTCATCCCCCTTAGCAGTTGCTGAGTATGTTCAGCTATGTTGAACTGCAAAGTTAAATGATGATACAGACTTGTCACCTGGTGCAAAATTGATGGTTTTTATCACATCCCCCTGTCCTTCAGGGTGTGGGACAGAGATGTTTGGTCTTTATTAAGCAACTAGTGTCTGGCCCAATGAAGATTTCCTCTATAGGGGTGGGGAGCTGAAGGAAGTGGTTGTTTGGAGCTGTGATCTTCTCCACACAGACACTAAGATGTTTATTCATAAATATAGCATGCTTCTTTTCCATTTATTTGATGGTTTTTGGTTTTGGTTGTTTGTTTGTTTGTTTGGCTTTTAGTACTTGGCAAAGAGCCTAGGTTTGGATTCAGTGGGGTTTGGCTATCTCCAGACAATCTTTGGTGTCCTCCAGCTCGTGGGAGGTTACATTTTTGGAAGGTAAGTGGGAATGATTCTCATGACCCTTTACATAGCTGAAAAAGGCCAGGCATTTTTACACTTTCATAAAAATCATTTAGTTCTGGTTTGTGGTCCTGTTGAAATGTTTGAGATTTCATAATGAGCGAGGGAAAAATAAATGCTATTATTAGAAATACTGCAGCATAGAAGCAGCCTTTATATTAATTTAGCCACATTTTAATGACACACACTTAAGTGTAACAATATCCTGGGAATGGGCTTAAACCACCAGAGCCCTCAGAGCCTAGGTCCTAACAGCTTAATCCTGCAAATATGTTACAGCCATTTGTAACCTTAGAAATGTCTTGTGACTGAGAAACCAAAAAAAAAGGAAGGTATTTATTGATGTTAAGTAGCACTGTCGATGAAAATAATTGAAGGTTGTGTCATTTCTTCAGCTGAATCTGCATCCATGTTGAATACGAATTTAGACTTGCATGGACCTTTGAGAACTTCTAAGAATCTTTCAAGAATATCTATAAACTCAGCTATCAGAATAAGAAAAGGTTGGAAAAGATGAGGGTTTTCTGCCTCTTTGCCCCATGGAACAGGCTTTCCTGTTCCTAATGAAATGTAAATAGCCCCAAAAAATTTGAGTGGTGGGAGAATGCATCCCCAAAGACCAGGAAAAATAAAACCCTGAAAAAGGTGTGTAATTCAGTGACAGAAAACTAAAATGAGACTGAGCAAATCTAACTTCTCTTCTTGATCTTGCTACTGATCAACAAATTAATAAATGGATAGGGAGCTGGTGTGTGCTTCAGTGTTCCTGCATGGAATTTACTTTTCTGGCTGATGTAGATTGGGAGCTCTACAGGACCCTCTGGTACATGGGGTGTGGCGCTTTGAGCATCTGCGCTCAGCCCTTGGACAACCTTAAAAAAAAATAACAGCAACATTTAATTCTGCAGTACTGCTTGGGAGAAAATGTGTTCCTAAAAATGGAGGTGGTGCAAAGGGCCCACTTTTAATGCTTTTTCTATTAATACACAAACCTAGAGTAGTATTTCTGTCCTGGATCTGGTGCCACCTGAAACCTGGTTCTCCTCTGTGCATGTCATTCACTAATATCCAGAATCACTGCTGAAGGGAAGGAGAAAGGCAAACCAGAATCTGTCTGGGACTGAAGGTGTCTATTGCCAGATTGAAGCCAAAATTTGCAGTGTAGGTTTGAGATAAAAAGGATTTTTCTAGATGTGAGACTGCTTTGATGTCAGTGTAAGGGTAGATTAAATAGAAAATAGGAAGAAAGGGGAATAAGAGAGAATGTGTTGCTTAGCTCAGTCATTCGTGTTCTTGCTTGATGCTCCTACACAGACACGAGAAGATAAAGCACTGTCTTTACTCTTAAGTAACAAAGCAAAAAAATCCCCACACCAACAGTGTAATGATTTGTGGTCTTTAGGTTACAAGCAGCAAATGTAAACTTCCCTGGCTTACATATAAACAGCAAAGTTTTGACCTGTACCTCTCCCTCAACACAAAACCTTTTAATTACTTAAGCTTAGCTCTGTTTGTAGAGCAACCACGGCATTTTTAGGGGGTTGTTCCTCTTAGTTTAAGCACAATTAATTGCTATGCAAGGTAATGTTCCTCTGCTTACTGTAATACGCAGCTTCAGTAAAGTGAAGGAAGGAGGAATTGCACTGAGAAACTCCATCTGAGGCCTGTTTTATGGTCATCTTAGCCCCTGTTGCTCAGAGCCCTTTCTGTGGCACTCTCAGACTTCGTCCAGCTTAAGCTTTTTAAGCATCTTGGAGTTGAATTACAGCAAAGAGTTGGAGCTGGGTCAAAACCTGATCCAGCTGGGCTTTTTGCTTGTTTGTGTTTTGGGGCTTGGGGGATTTGTTGTTGTTTGTTAGTGTGTTTAGTTGTGGTGTTGTTTTTTCCCCTTAAATAGAAGCAAAACTGATTTGCTATTGTGAAGTCTTTGGGGTTTTTTTTAAACCTAAATAGAAAACTGACAACCTCGTGCCATTTCTGTACCAGGTTTGCAGATCGATTTGGTGCCCGAGCAGCCTTAATTCTCTCCTGTGTATCTGGAATTGTCTTCTTCCTGCTCATGTCCCTCTCCACCAGCATCCCCCTCCTCTTCCTCTCCAGGCTGCCAGGAGTGTTCATGCATGTGATACCAGGTAAGGTCAGTCAGGGATGAGTAGCTTTCCAAATTGCTTTTACTGCCTGACTCCCCCTCTTCTTGCTTGTTTTAGTGGAAGTCAACAGTTCAGCAGCATGAAGGAAGGCAGGAGGAACTTGTAATGGTCCTCAGGGATGAAATGGTGGGAACATGAAGCAGCAGGTGTACTGGCTGTGGAAAGCAGTGCTTAGTAGTCTGTAGTTCCAGGCCCATCTTCCTATATAATCTTGAGGAAATTGTTTGGCCTTCACCATCCAGACATGGCTAAAAGTCACTTGCTGACAGCAGTGTTATCCCAGACTTCTCAGCTGCCTTCAGGAAAGCTTTTTTTACAGGAAAGCTTTTCCCTTTCTCCTGGTAAAATGAGCATACTGGTAAAAGGTAAACATTATTACAAAAATACCTTCCATTACCCACCAAGCTGTTCTGTTTTGGCTGGTGTTTCCTATACATTTCACGTAAAAGACATAAACTTCAGCTACTAGAAGTCCATGTAACTCATGCAAGAGGACTCAAGTTGATAATGCTTCTTGCCACTTGTGAAGTGGTTTGAATGGTTCTGATGGTTCTGTTTCTCATGACTGATGGGCTGAACCAATTCCACTCAGTGATGTGCGTGAGCATTTGCCCTGGGATTGAAAGGGCCATTTTGTGGCAGGCGCTCTTTCCGTGGCCTAAAGATCGGTATAGAATCATTGGGTTGGAAAAGACCTTTAAGATCATTGAGTCCAACAGAAATCTGGTTTCTGTAATTCTCCCCACACCACCACCAGGTACTCCCAAAGGGGCTTCTGTCTCCTTGTTAAATTGCTGGAGCGTCCCAATGTAGCTGACAGTCTCTACTGATCAGGCTGTTGTGCTCAAAACTGATGGACTGTGGGGCTCCCAGACAGGAGGGCCACTGTTTAGAGGTTCTGTTCTGTGCAGAGTATGAAAACTATGAGCTGGGGAAACTGCCTCTGGCCAGAAACCAGCCCAGAAAAGTTTTAATTGGGAAAAAAAACCCGAAAAACAACAAAAAAAGAGCTCTTAATGGCTTAGCAATAAAACCATGGGAACTGCTGGAGCATCTGCTCAGACCCTGTGGCAAGTTTCTTTTAAGGGTTATTTTTTCCCCCCCTGCAGGAGCTCAGAAGGTTATTACAGATATGACTACTCCTTCCCAACGTGCTGATGCTTTGGGGAAGATGGGCCTTTGCTTTGGAGTGGGCATCATTGCTGGTTCTGCTCTGGGAGGTGTTGTCTCCACCAAACTCGGGTGAGTGCCCACTTGTTTGGTATTGATTTTGTTGCAACCATTGAGGGAGCTGGCTGAGAGATATTTTGCTGCCCTACAGCTTTTGATATCTTACTCCTGGTGGCAGCAGAGGACCATACCAGAACTCAAAATTTTGCTTTCCATGCTGCTACAAAGAACACTCCCACTGTTTTCAAGGAGATCTTGTTGAAAATCTCACCTTCTCCTACTTAAATATATTTTAAAACAAGCTGAATCAAGAAGTGGATTCTGTCTTTCTCCTGAATGTCTTGTCTTTGGAGCTGAGTGTGCTGAAAAGCAGCACACAGGGCATAGCCTGCTTTTAAGAAATGGTATTGTACAACTGAGAAATGGAAATCAGGAGCACCGTGAAACTTATGGAGAAAATGGAGTCTTTGGGGGATGCTCAGTATAGGGCAAGACCCTGGGATACGGGAAGGCAAGCTTGGGACAATGAGGGAAGAGAGTGAGGCGGTCTTGCCCTGTCACAGCAAGATGAAGCACATACTTGACAATTCCATGTTTACTTTCCACAGCCTGGCACATCATAGCAGGCTGCCACCTTCTCTTATAATGTGCAATAGGGAAGAAATGCTCAGAAGGTATGGTGTGTCAGAGAATTTTGCAGGCAGTGAAGTGCACATGGCTGTAATCTCCTTGGAGGATTCCCCAGCATTGCTCCGGTGGGGGAAAAAATCCCTTGTGAACTTTCAAACTTTTGTTTTGCTCTACTTCTTTTTATTATGAATACTTGCTTCTGGGGATTCAGGTGAAAATAACTACAGCATAGGACAGAGGGCAAAAATCCCTCTCATCCTTGTCCTAGTGCCATAAGCTCTGTGGACTGTGTATGGTGGTAGATCTCCTGGGTGTTTTGCACAGAGCAAGCTGGATTATGATGCGGGGTTCCATGTGTTGCTCTCTAAACCCCGTTGTGCATCCACATGCATTCAGGTGCTGCAGCAATGCCATTTTGTGTGTGAAATCCTTTCTTAGGTTAATGGAGTAGAACACTTTAAGTTTGCAGCCTTAGGGAGCAGCCCTGAAACCTGTTGGCTGCTGACCTTGGCAGTGTTGGCCAAGTGACACAAGGCTGGCCAGGAGGATTCATTTTGTAGTTACTACATGTTTACATAAAATTAAAATTGGAGGCATACATAATATTAACTGATCAGCATTTAAAAGTATTTATAGATGTTGCTGGCTGAGTGCAGGTTTTAATAACTATTATTTTTAATCAAATACCATGCTAGTATCCCTTTTTGTGTTAACTGAAAGTAAAGGTTGCCTCAGTTCTCAGCTTTAGTTACGTGCCCATATTTAAACATCAACATAGAAGCAGCGTTGTTATCTAGCAAAAATTTATGGGGTTTCTCTTTCCTGTGTGTGCATCAGTCACAGGTTTATAGAAAACCGGCACTGGGAGGCAATCTCCTGTTTCATTTAATTAGTCAGAGACATTTACTTGAAGGCAGCGTAGCTTTTGGGTGTTAGGGCTTGGTGCTGTCAGACAACAGGAGGCTCCCAGACTCCCCGCTCACTTCGAAAGCTTCTGGACCTTAAACTTTGTGTCTGCAGCGTAGCGCAGAGATAAGTGAACCTCGTCCGTGATTACGGGAAAGTAAGGCAGCTGCAGGTGGAAAACTCCCTAACTCTTTGGTTTCCCACGCAGGGGTTGTTCCCCTTGCATCCTGCGGAGGGCAGCTTCGGCTCGCTGCTCCTGCCTGGCGGTCGAGCAGCCCGTCCCAGTGGATTTGGGGCTGCTCTTCAGTCCTATGGCAGGACTGGGGAAAGCAGCCTGTCTCCCGGCAGCATCTGTTTTTCTCCGTGGGGATCTGTGCGTCCCCCTGGAAGGACGACAGGAATTTCTGTTAACAAGGGACGAGCTCTACCGTGCTGGCAGGGCCCGCCTGAGCGCCCCGACGCACAGAGAGGGTTGATACGGTTTGATAAACAGCAGCTTCAGGCTGAGAAAGCCGCTCTGGCTGTTTGGTAGCGACCTTTGCTGCAGGCAAACCCCACTGTGCTTAGCTCCTCTGCCAGATTTCGGTGCAAAGATTAGAGGAACAATGCACCGGGCTTTAGTGTTTCGGCTGGTATCGGCGGAGAGCAGGAACTGAGCTGACGACAGCTCCGTGCCACCGAGCAGCCCCCGGAGCATCGCCACCGCCTCCGGCCGTGTCTGCGGCACCGACCTGGAGGGAAGGGAGTGGGTGGTGCATTACGGACACGCCCGAGGCTCCTTGGCCTTGTTGCTGGATCCCGCAGCCTGGATGTTAATCCTCGCTCCCTGTTTCCCACATTTGTACAGGAAGGCTCCAGCTGTACTTAGAGCTGCGTAATCGCTTCCATATTTTTTTTCCCCCCGGAAGAATGACCCAATTACCTTCCATTGAAAAGAAGTGTTTCTGCTGTGTCATGGAAGAGCAAAGCTGGAGACTTCCGTCCACTCTGTGTTCTTTGCTTTCCCTCACCACAAAGCTGGCCAGCGTTCCCCGTCTGTTGTTGACAGCATTATTCATATGTTAGCAGTGCTTTGTATACGAGAGAGGGAGTAGAAATCAGTCTCAGTTGCTCAGCTGATGTAATTTTGGTATTATTCTTCTGTATAGTGTTTGCCATTGATGTATTTGACCTAAAGAGCTGGTCTGTTATTGTTTTCATTGTTGGAATAATATTTGTCAACTCTTATTTATTAAGGGAGCCCTGGGGAAGTTGAATGTCTTGTTCTGATTTGCATAGGATTTTTTGGATGTTAGATCCTGCCCTCTGCTGTTAAGCTGTAACTGCCAGCTCCAGCCCTTCCTCCTCTTCTCTCTAAAGTGCTACATTTTCTCCCCAGGTTTTCCAAAACTTTGATGGTCAGGCAAATTCCATCACCTGAGGATGAGGTATAAGCCAATTTATTAACACAAGCAGTTGTAATCTTAACCATTTGGAAAGTGTTTTCATGTTTGTATGTTGTTTTTTTTTTTTAATTGGTGTTTTCTGGTAATTGATCAGTTGGTTCAGCATTGTGGATATAAAATACCTAGCTTGAAAAGAACTCCTGTAGTTCAGCTGAGGTCTACACAGGTTCTTGCAGAGTGCAAACTCCCTAACAGTTCATCCACAATAGGTGACTAAGAAAAGGAGTTGTGTTTGCACTCTGCAGAGCTTCTCCCTCCCTGTACATTTTCTGCAAAGCCATTGTGAGGCTGCACTTGCTGCAGGTGAGTGCACCCCTGGAGAGAGGTGATTTGGTATTTGCAGCAGACTTTTGTGGCAGCCCTGTGGGCGAAAGGTGAAAGAAGGCAGCTGGATTAGTTTTCAAAAGTGGAAAGATGAGTCTAGGTACCTAATTACAGAGATTTCATCCTTTCTTCTGGGACTATGATTAATTGCATTTGGCTGCTTTTTTCTTTCCTTCTAACAAGGCTGAAGAGAATATCTGCTGCATGACCCAAGAATTGTTTGCTTTCTATGGACACGGAGACATTTCTTCATTTTAGTGACTCAGCTGTAGGCTTAAATCTCTTGGAGCAATTATTCTTTTGATTACAGCAGGCTTTGGGGATAGTTTGCTGGGGTTTTTTTTTCCTGGCTGTGCTATTATCCTTCTTCCTCATGGGGAAAAAGAAGGAACTTGTTTGCCTGGAGTAGGGGATTGCATTTTTTTTTTTCTTCAAAACCCCATTTGAACAATGTCCTCTGGCCGGGAATTTCTCATCGCTTCACGGCAGAGTAGAAAAACTTGTGGGTGTTGAAAGGACTGAAGGTTGGGAGCTGGGAAGGCGGGTGGGAGCATGGCAAAGGGTGAGAGGGTTGTGCTCCGTTTCGGGACAAAGCAGGGCATTCTGCTTCTGGGAGCTGCTCCTGCTCCCTTCCAGCAAAAACTATGATGTTTCTCTGCCTGGGATGATGCTGATCAGCCAAGCATCAAGGACTGGTGACGCTTGTACAGGCATTGCTTTGTCCTTTGTATCAAGGCACTTGGGAGAAAGGGAGATGGAGTCTGCTTGTCAGCAAGCAAGTCATCCGTGATCTGCAACATGGCCTGTCACTGCTGGTTGAGCTCTGTGGTTCCCTGGGAGATTTGGGGACAGAAGAGCAAATGGGCTGTTTGTTTCAAGAAGCTGATGGTTTGGGGAAGGTGCAGAGGGCCTCAGTTGTGGCCTTCTCTGAAAAAATAAAACAGAATCTAAAGGGTTTTTCTTATAATTTACTCTGCATGGCAGCTATCTTAATTTGGAAGCCACGGCCCCAGAGTTTATCTGTAAAGTCTGTGATAGAAGATCATGCATATCATCCCTCAACAACCTGCTGGTTCAGAAGTCAGGTCTAGGGCTTCTGTCCTCTATTCCCAGCACCAGAGTTTTCTAGTTCTGATGACTTGTTTAACCTATTCTTGAACCTAAGAAATGCCTCAGTGCACTTTGGGTGGAGTTCACCTAATCTTAGACATCTGCAGTGGAGACAACTACACCTAAACTTGGTGTTCAGACTCTGTGGTTGACAGAGAGGCACAGGTGCTTCTGCAGCATCCTTTACCTCCTCATGAAGCTGTCCTGAAGCAGCTTGGGGAACAGTCTGCTTCCTAAGCCTTTTCTTGCTTGACACCCAAGTCCCAGAACATTATTTCTGGCCATCAGCACATTGTACCTGTGGTCAGGGTCCTGGAGTTTGATGCTGGATTGTGAACTTACCAGAAGGCACCAGGATGCAGGCCTGAAGTAGTTTTCTGTCTGTACTGCATTCATATAACAGATAGGTCTGCACTAAGCTCTTTCCCAGCTCTTCCTTCCTGCCAACCTCTAACCTGCCTCCCACATCTAGGCCACCAGTTTTTAGGTTTGGGTCCCCTGGCTTTCTGCTATGTACCCACTGGGAGAGGATACCACCACTGCAAAGGTGCCCTTGTTCCCCCTTAGCCCATCTTCAGCAAACCTGGCTCTTCTGTGCTCTCCCTGCAACCCCTGGTCTGAACTCCAGTGGAGGGAGGTGTGATGATGGGGCCAAGAGCTCCTCCGTGGTCCTTCACCCGTAGGTGGGGCCTTTTCCCAAGGGAGGAAGAGTGGGATTTAGGACAGAAGCCAGCAGCTCGTGGGAGGGAGAGCCCGTGCCTTGTGGCTGCCCTCAAGGGTATGGGGTATGGCTGAGGAAGGCTAGGCTTGAGTTGAGCTAATGGGGGGCCTGTTGGCAGCCCCTTCCTCAGCCTTATCAGGTGTGTTCTCCATTTTCCTTCAAAACCCTTGTTCCCACTTATCCTTCTGCAGGGACTGTGGTGGGAGGGCTCAGAGTGTGACTGTGCCAGCTCACAGGGGATGGCCACCTGCCCCTTCCTTTCAAAGCACCCTCCTTCCTCCTGGCATCTCTACCTTTAGGGGTTAGCTGCTTCATTTTCCCAAAGTGACCATGGCGAAAGGGCATTTTAGAAAGAAAAAAAAGTATCCAGATCTTCCTCCTGTGACTGGCTTGTGCTGCTTACAGAGAGCTGAGGTTTGGAGGCTGCTGGGAATTGGCTTGCACCAGAGCCACGGGAAGAGGGACTTCTGGCGGGATTCGCCTGGTGTCCCTCCATGGGCTGACAGCAGTTACCCAAGCAAACAGGCAGACAGAAAATAAAAGGCAGAGGGGGAAGGATAACTACAGGGTAGCTAAGGAAATTTCCCTGCTGCCTTTTCCAGCTTTCGTCATGCCTGTGCACTGGGGGAGGCTGCCCTGCCTCGCCACCCCATGCCTGGAGTCAGAAAGTGAGGGGGCGGCGGGTGAGCGAAACCCTGGTTTGTGTGCGTGGTTGCCAGATTGCAATCAAAAGCGTGTGTGTTTGTGGAGTCAGCTCTGCTAAACAATTATGGATGTTTGAACACTGCTCCCCTCTCCTGATGCTTTGAAAGCTCTGGGTTTCTGTGCAGCGCAGGGCCCTGCCTGGTTTGTCCTTAGCTGTGCAGAGGTGGTGCCTGATTTTTCTTGTTAAACCTGGCTTAACAGCCCCAAGGAATAAGTAAAAAGTGGGGGCAAAAACCGACAAAGAAACCAAAACTGGAATTTTATAAAAAGGCACGAGGTATTTTGGGTCTGGCCTCGCTAGCAGAGGTCGAGCTGGAGGGCTGAACATGACCCTCACAGCGCAGGTTGCACAATGAGGCAGTGTCTGCTCATGACTCACTAGAGCTTCATCTGCTCTTCCCACTCCTGGAATATTTCATGACTGGGCAGCAAATCCAGCAGTATCACTGGGGATTGAAATCCAGGAAAATACTGTTTTCTTTGTTAACAGAAAATAGAAAGCACAGAATAGCCTGTGGTTAGGTCCCTGAATTGGGATTTGGGACTTGGCTCTGCTGTGATTTTCCTGTGATGCGAGTAAGTTATCCCATCCTTCTGCACTGCTGTTCCTCATGCATAATACAGGGCAATGAGATAGTGTTTCCTTCCCTCATCCAATACATTCACAATATTGCTATTTAGATTATACAGCCTTTGGGATGCAGACTTCCTCTATCACGAGGTATGCTCATGCAAATATCTACTACCTTGAGGGAATACATCCCGCTTTTCCTGGATGTACTCTTTTTTTCCTCCCCTGGTGTCCTAGGCAGGCAGAGTCTTTGTAAGCCCAATTACCATCTCATTTTGGGGGCTCATTTATCTTTTCATTCCTTTTTATTTTCTCTTTTTTTTCCCTTTTTTTTTCTTAGTTGTTTGTAAAGAGCCAGTGCCCGTTTTTTTTTTTTTTTGTCATGGGAGAGACCCAGGGGCTGTGGGCTGAAGCGCAGGGCTGAGGCCAGCAAGACCTAGCACAGGGACCTCCAGGGCAACCTGAGGTGGCCCTACCTTCCCCCCTTCATGTTTGCACATATTCAAATGAGCAGCTCTCTCCTTTACTTCTCCTAATCCTTTTGATTCAAAGGGTCATGCTTATGTTTCATTCTGATCTGCTTCAGTGAACAAACCCAGCTTTGTGGCGAGGCTGGGGCAGGAAGGATGTGGTGCTTGTGTGGGAAGGACGATCAGACGAGAGAGGGAGGGAGGGAAGGTCAGGATGAACGGAAACATGCGGATGTGGCATGTGAAGGGTGGACTGAGAGGAGTTAAGACTCCTGGAATTAGGGAGATGAGGAGTGAAGCTCTGCAGGAAACAGATTTAGTGATTTTAGATGCATTTTGTCACCTGGGGCAGTAAGATTAGGGCACCAAGAGGCTTGGGCTGCAAGGAAGGAGCGTTTCCAAAAGACACCTTCGTTTGCCACAGGGGAAGAAGGGGACAGCACACCCACTTGCTGCTGCTTTCCTGGTTTCCTCCTGCCTGAAATATGACTGCTGTAAAGGATGGGTGGAAAAGCAGCCCTTTTGGAAGACTTTGGGCTTGGCTTTTAAGCCATTCCCAGTGCTTTTCTTGGCCATTGCTGCTGGATTGGTGGGATGAGCAGGAGGCTGCTGGGTGGCTGGAGAGACGCAACACCCCATTGTCACAAGGCGCCAGTTCACTTGTGGGCCAGGGTGAAGGCCAGACTGCTTGAATGGGGTGTTTAGAATGAATTGAAATGGGTGTGTGACCTTCTCATGAACTACACCAGCTTCCGTGGCCCCACCCAGGGTTTTTGTTTCCTCACAGTCTCCTTATGAAACCCTGCTCACAGCCACACCACCAGAGCCAAAGGTATGTGAAGCATTCGGGCAGTGAACACGGCCAGAGGGCAAAGGAGTTGCCGAATGGCCATCTCCAGGCTACCCCTGGCTCTTGTTGGGGCTTGTCTCTTCCACCTGACAAACCATGGGATAGCACTGCCAAGCAAGAAGGTATTTCCAGCATCAGAAACTTCTTGGTGCTCCTCAGAGTCCTCTCAGTCAGTGAGCAGCTGGAGCGCATGGAGCCAGTGCATGGAGCTCTGCCTGGGGATGGATGAAGGGATGACCAAGAATTTATGGGTCAGGATTAAAGGGAGGACAGGACAAGTGACATTATAGTCTGGGTCTGCTGCAGGCCATCCAGCCAGGAAGACTGAGCAACTGACACCCTCTATTCAGATAGGAGCGGCCTCGTGTTCACAAGCTGTGGTCCTGGGAGAGACAGCATAGCTGGGCATAAGCAATGCAGGAGGAGAGAACTTCCTGCTCCAAGTAATACAGGAGCCAATGAGGAGAGGTGTTATGCTGGACCTTGTTCTCAGCAACAAGAAAAGGCTGGTGGGGACGGTGAAGCTCAGGGACAGCCTTGGCTGCAGTGACCATGGAATGGTGGAGTTTGAGATCCTTAGTGCAGCAAGGAGGGTGCAGAGCAAGCTTCCTACCCTGGACTTCAGGAGAAAAGACTTTGGCCACTTCAGGGATCTGCTTGGTAAAGTACCATGGGATAAAGCCCTGGAGCGTCCAAGCAAGCTAGTTGCTATTCAAGGTTTACCTCCTCCAAGCTTAGGAGAGGTGTATCCCAACAAAGCTGTCAGGCAAACATACACGGATGAACAAGCAGCTCCTGGAGAAACTCAAACAGAGGATGCCTCAGGGAAGCCTTCAGAGGGTGGAAGCAAGGACAGGTAACCTGGGAGGAATACAGAGAGATTGTCCAAGTAGCCAGGGATCAGCAAAAGCACTGATGGAATTGAATGTGACCAATGACACCAAGGGCAACAAGAAAAGCTGCTTATAGGTGTGTGGTTGATAACAGGATGATGGTGGAAAATGTGGACCCTCTCCAGAAGGAAATGGTAAACGTGGTTACATGGGATGTGGAGAAGTTTGAGGTATCAATGATGTTTTTGCCTTGGTCTTCACTGGCAAGTGCCCCAGCCACACTGCCCGAGTCAGTGCCAAGAAGGCAAAAGCAGGAACTGGGAGAATGAACCTTCTGCTATACAAGACGAAGCTCAACACGACCCAGCACACTTGCAGCCCAAAAGGCCAACTGTGTTCCGGGCTGCATCAAGAGCAGTGTGGCCAGCAGGTTGAGGGAGGGGATTCTGCCCCTCTACTCCACTCTCAAGACCACCTGGAGTGCTGCATCCAGCTCTGGAGGCCCAAGCATAAGAAGGATGTTGACCTGTAGGAGTGAATCCAGAGGAGGGCCACAAGGATGGTCAGAGGGCTGTAGCACCTCTCCTATGAAAACAGTTGAGAGAGTTGGTGGTTTTCAGCCTAGAGAACAGGAGGCTCTGGGGACACCGTAGAGCATCTTCTAGTACATAAAGGGGCTCTATAAGAAAGACGGAGAGGGACTTTTTACAAGGGCATGTAGTGACAGGACAAGAGGTAATGGCTTTAAACTCAGAGGGCAGGCTTAGATTAGATATTAGAAGTAAATTCTTTACTGTGAGAATGGTGAGACACTGGTACAAGTGTTGTGGTTGCCCCAACCCTGGGAGGTGTTCAAGGCCAGGATGGATGGAGCTCTGAGCAACCTGATCTAGTAGAAGGTGTCCCTGCCCGTGGCAGGGGGGTTGGAACTAGGTAATCTATAAGGTCCCTTCCAGCCCAAGTCATTCTGTGATTCTATCAAATGTTCTCTGTAGCATTCAGATTACAAGCTCCTGACTGCTTGGGCTGAGCCCTGTGCTGTGCCAAGCAGCGCAGGAAATTACCACAAGCACTGCTGGCAAGCTGAGATGCTGCTCCAAGAGGAGGGCAATGCTCATGCCGGGATCTGAGAGGCCAGACACCATGGTGAGAGTCCATTAGTGCACAGGGCTCAGCAGTGTGTGTTGAGCCAGCAGCGTGTCTGTGCCATAGCACACACTGGAACACTCCCAGTTTGCCCAGTCAGCATTTGCAGGTGGCAGGACAAGGTCTTATGGGGTTGTATCCCACTTGGGGGGATATGGAGCAGCAGATTTGGAAGAGTAGCATGTCTTGTTATTAACTATTGCTTGGGAGATAGCTTGGGTGGCCTGAGAGAGACAAAAGCCTTATAAGTTCATTGGAATGATTTACTTTGCTTTATCATCATGTAAGGGCTCAACTCTGCTCTCTAGCTGCCCCCTTATGCAGAAGCAGTCACCAGCCTTTCCAGAAATGACTGTGATTTTCTTTGTCTCCCACTTGGGGATGTCTAATGTGGATTTTCAGCAGATAGGAATTTAGCACTTTGGGAAGTCTGATCCATTCAAGGTAGTTCAGGATCTGAAAACTGTGAGAGTTTTTGAGAATCGGAGGTTTCCTTGTTTAGCTGTTATTATAGCAACTGTTGCTTTGATTTTAATTTATTTTTCTTTGAGGAGAGGGGATTGTATGTCCAATTCATTGTGGTCTATATGCAGTATTAACTTTCTCAGTCTCACTAAATGTTCCTTTATTCCATGATGTTCTCGGCTAAAACTTCTGGTCTAATTACTTCTTTTCACAACTTCACTGTGAATCCCTTTGAAATCTGCACCATTTTTATTTTTATGGGATTTGGTTCAATTCTCTTTTACCCCAGGGTATGTGATCTGAGACATATTGAAGTCATTGTAAGTGTTTCCTTTGAGTTTGGTTTTAAATCAAGCTCCGGGTAAAGAAATTTGTAGAGGAAGGAAGGAAAGCCCCAGAAACCTAAAAGATTCCTGCAGGATATTTCTTTAAAAGACCCTGAATAATTAGAAATCCCCTTGGAAAAGCCATCTGGGGAGCATCTGAGCAATGCTTACAGGAGGCCAGAGTCTTAAGTGCTGTTCTGAGACTTTAAAAAAAGGGGAGATGAAAGACAGTAATGGTTATTAAAGCTGAGGATGTTCATGCATCAGATGTTTAAACTTACTTCCTACAGAAGCTTGGAGAGGCTCTTTTCTGATATAAAGCTGTATAACAGATTCTGTATTGTGTGTGATGGGTTTCTTTCCCTCCCCTTTCCAGCTGTCCAGACACAGTTGGATATGAGGCAGATGATAGATCAATTCTTCTGGCTGATGTTTTCCAGTGCAGTCCTGGTGGTTTCCCAGTCTTTCAGGAATTACTTTTCATACAGAAAGAGGCCTTCTTCTGGATGGACCTATTGATTAGAAAAGAAATTTTTAAAGCGTTTGTTGAATGACTGCTTTTGGGTAACTGGAGGAGCCTGTGGTTGGTGACACCAGGCTCACACCTCACACTACACCCACGTGTGTTCTCATTGCATGTGATTACACGGTCTGGGATGTGTAATTGCCTGATTTTAATCTGTACACCCTACCAAAAATTGCATCATTTTGATTTTGCCTGGGTGCTGTGTGGCAAGCACTTTGCAGACCGAGTCTCTTGGCCCTCAAAGGATTATATAAATTTTTTCCTGCAGCTTCGTATAAAGTCAGATTATTATTTTTTTAAATTGTTTTATTTCTTGGAGATGAAGGTTCAGCTGTGGCAGGTAAGAATTTGCAATAGCTACAGGAGTACATCCAAGGTGCAAAACTTTTCTGAATAGCAGTGGGGCTGAATCGTTTCAAGGTTTTTCAAAATACAAACTCTTCCTTGAATATTGCAGCATCCAGTGCAAGCAAATCCCATTTGTTCTTCTCCATCTGTGCTGATGAGAGGCCGGGTGCCCACTGGGAAAGCAATCCAGAGCCCTGTGCTGCATTAGTCACTTACCTCAGCCTAACAGGACCCAAGGTCAGATGATGGAAAAATGAGTGACAAATACCTACCAAGAATAATCCAGCTGGGAGATAAGGCCTCACCTCTCTACAGGGAGCTCAGTGGTGGCACCCAGTGAGGGGGAAAGCACAGGAATGCAAATGGCATGCTGTGACAGGGCAGTGAAGCCCTGATGGCACACTCAGGCACTCTTTTACTGGGGACTGGGATCTATTTCTGGACTTTGGAAATGAGCCATCCAAAAGTAAATGTTTAGTCAGCCTTGAAAGCTGTCTGAAATGCGTGACGTGCCTGTGACAGGGTGATTTTATGGGGATCAGGCTGACCTTTATTTGTCATATGTGATTCTGCTATAAAGAAAATCTACAGTCAAAAGAGTTGCTAAGGTGTGGGAGAAGTTTAGTTTTCTGTTCTCGAAAACTGAGCTGTAGGGGAGAAAAGGGAATCTGCTTCTTCTACAAGCACTCATAAAAGGCATGGGGGGGCTTTTCCTGACATGGAGGTTGTACCCTTCAAAACAAGCCCTAAATCTGCGGATTTGGCACAAAACTGGGGTTTGCTGCCAACGTTTGTCTCACAGGCATGAGTGGAGCCACTTAGCTTTGAGTTAGGGCAGGCTTCTTGCTTTGACCAGGAGCTGTTGCCTGCCAGGGCAGGGAGAAGGGAGTGCAGTGACAAGCTGGGCTTGGTCACAGTGCTGAGGGTGCCACGGCCGCTGGAGCAAATGGGGATGCCAGGGGACAACAGCCAGCTCTTGAGTGGGGCAGAGTGGGCCCACAGCTGGGCACTGGGTGGTGTGGGATGAGAGGAGCAGAGGGCACCAGCAGCTGAGCACAATGACTGGGCCAAAACCAGGCTGAAAGGAGAAACCCGGATCCTCCAGACTTTGGCTGTTGGAAACTTGTAGCTCAAACTGTGGGCTGGGTTTGGGGCTGGGTTTTACTTCATTTGGGAGAGGAGAGAGTTACAAAATGTGGATCTGGGTTCAGGTTACTGTTCTGCTCCCCTGGGCTATTCCAGGTGTTCAAATATGAACTTTTGGCCCAGGCCCATCTCTAATTAGGCATATTCTTTAAAAGTATTTTCCTTCCTTGGCTCCTGTGCTCTTGGCTTGTCTCCACTAGCCCTCTTTGCTGTGCTAGAGCACGGTTTGCTGGATATATTAATTGAACTGTTTACACACCTGGTTTCCTGCAAGAATAGACACCTAGCTCCATCTTTTGAAAAGACAAGCCCAGAGGCTGTAAACAGGAATTGTGCTATGTCTGGAAAAGCTGAACTGCTGCTTATCTGCACTCCCCCAGGCTGTGGGAGCAGCAGCTGCTGCAGACATGGGTCAGTTGAGCACGGAAACCAGCTTGTACACTCCTCCCACCAGTCCTGTCCTGCTGCCCAGCTCAGGTCCTCTAGCAGCTGAGGAGTCATCTTCTTTGCAGGGTTATTCCCTTTTATTGTGACAGTGACAGGAGAGGCCCCACCTGGCATTTGGGTCAGCTCAGATGCGTATTTTGTCTTGTGTGTGAAAGCTGGGGTGTCATCCTGCAGTTATGTCCTGTGCAGGACGTCTGAGGGACCCTTCTTCTCTTTTTATGGCTTTACTTTCCAAAGTTAGCTTCTGTAGAAGCTCCCCAAAAGCAGTGGTATGTTCATCACCCATTTTACTCTTCTAGTCATGGCCAAGGGACATCTTTCATAAGCCATCATGTGGCTCAAAGAATGACTGTGGAAAACAAGGTTGGTAAGGCTTGTGTGGTACAGAGCAGATGGAATCGTCCCTCATGGTCTCTTTGGGTTTAAAAGGTAAAAGCATAAACATGGGCCATTGCACAATTTTGCTTTCAGAGTATAAGAGGATTACCTTAAAACACATAGATTTCTGTGGTCTTGCTCTCTGCCTCTGAATCCTGCTTTGCAGCTGCTGTTTTAACGGGTGACACTGAGTTTTACTTTGCTGCTTCATCTCTTTGCTGAACATGACTTGCACTTCGCCTGGAAGGTACCAGATCACTGCTGTGTAGGGCCGTGAGCTGGGAAGGTTGGTGTGCTGTGCTGCTGGTGTTGCACTGGCCATGGGGAGCGGTGCTGATGTGCTGGGCCTTGGAATCTTTAGCTCTCTGCACTACTCGAGGTTTCCAAGTCTGATGAAGGCCTCTGGAGGAGTCCCCCCAAGGCAGGCCCTTGGGAAGGGGCATGCAGATCAATTGGCTGGGAATAGGGAACAGGAAATCAGATGCACCTTAGGGCAAAATTTGGTATCCAAATTCCAGTCCAGCTACGAATGGAAAGTGCTGCTGTTCCCAAAGCACTGGGCTGGACTGGTATTACTCCAACAACCTCCAAAGCGGACACAAAGTCATCCACTGGGGAATGCAAGAAGGCATGAGAGTGGCTTTTTGCTGTTTGTGCTGTGGGAGAACTCCAGCAACTCTGCCCAGGAGCAGCACAGCTCCTAAGCACCCAGCAAGCAGTGACTTTGTCATTGAACTTTATGTTGGCGTTGATCCCTGCTTGGCTGCTGAGTGTTGGTTACATGCCACGAGTGCTACAAGCTGTAAGGGCTGGGAAATGTCAGCTCTGGAAAAGGGGCCTGAAAGGACGAAGGTGACAGGTACTTTTGTCCAGGCTTGCGTCAAAACCCCTCACAGAGGAAGAGGAGGCTTATGCTATCACCCTGCTTACCTTCCCCCCTGCGCAGTCAGGCCCCTCTGCCAAAAACAGGAATCGGGGCTTTTGCTGGAAGCCAGTGGCTACCTACAGCCACTGTAGTGTGGAGCGGCACAATCGCTCACGCTGCGCTCCGTGCTCCTGCTAATGGTATCAAATCAAGCAGGAAATTATTTTTGGAGCAGTGAAGCATGTTGAAACCCAGCAGAAGGCAGCTGTTTGCGTAACTGGAGTTGTGGGAGAGCTGCCTCCCTTGTTGCCAAGCACTCGACTTCCTATACTGGTGAGAAACGGCTTCCCCGCTCCCGGCGGCAGCGTGAGCGAATCCCCTTAGGCTTGGGAGGCTGGGCTTGGTCCAGCATCCATCCTTCCTGTAGCGCCTGCTTCACCGCTCTGAAAGTCCCCAGACACTTTTGGGTGGGGAGGGGGGGAGTCAGAACTATTGATTCTTACTCCTTAGATCACTGGTCAGCCCTCTCCTTAAAAACACGTTACCTCCAAAACAAAGGGTTTTCTCCAGCATTTCAAATGCGTTTTGGTTATCTCTCGGCAGAGGTCCATATCTGGCAAACAGCCCATGCTGGAAGTGGAACAATAGCTCTGCTTCAGTCTGATAATCTGCACCATGTGTTTACACCCTGGCTGGGTTTCTAGCACCAGTTTGGTGCCCTGGCGGCACACACAGTGCTTGGGCTGCCTTCGCAAGGATGTGCCCTGGCATGCAGCTCCTCTGGCTGCACTTCAGCACCTCCTTTTCAGTGCAGCTCTTTCAGGAGCTCCCAAGTGTCTAACGGGGCTTGGGTTTTTTCTTTTTTGGGGGGGTGGGGTGGGCAGGGGCATGATCTTGGCATGCTGCTTCTTTTTCACTCTCTAGCAATACCGTTTCCGTCTTTTCTTTCTGCTCCATTACCGCAAGCTGGTGTCCGGTCACTGTCCTTGCCTTCACCTGTATGTTGGTGTTTCTCTTACCCAAACAGGTCTCTCACCCTGGACTCTGCCTGCCTCTTATGCCCTCATGCCAGAGCAGAAATAAATCCCTTCAGTAGTCTAGTGAAATGCTGTGCCCCATAAAATGGCATTGTTAATGTGAGCTGTAGGATTGCGTTAGCCAGAAAGAATGAGATAAAGCCATGGCTGCAGAGATCGGGCTTAAATTCCTGCCCCTAAAATATGATGCTACTGTACAGAAGGGAAGGACTAAGTCAGTGCAGAGAGGTTTTTAAAGCCACCATGTGGGTAAAAAGCCTTTTTTGTTTGTGGAATTATTATGTCATCCCTCGGTCATGCAAATGTCACCCCAGAAGAAAGACTTTTTCACATTGATGCCCTGTTCTGGAGAAGTCCCTCCCTGATTATTCATGACCGCTGACTCCTTCAGCCTTGTGCCCCTTTCCCAAGTGCTGTAGGGTGGAAAGAAATTCCCTGACGCAGTGAAAGGCAGGAAACATCCAGTGTACACGAAATGACTCAGTATGAAATACTTACGGCTTTTCAATAGGGTAATTAAAATCTCATGCAGCCCAGTTATGGTCAAAAAAGGTGTCTGTCCTGTGTGAGGTTGAAGTTTGTAACAGTAACACAAATCTATGTCAGCAATGAGAGCCCAGAGCTAGAATGATGGGCAGGGTGAATTCCGTACTCTATCGAAGTCTTAGTGTGAAGTAGATTAAGAAATTATTTTCAAAAACACTGTTGTTTCACTTTATTGCAACCTTTCAGCACAAGTGCTTGATAGTTTCTGTGTGGTTTGTTACTAGATGATGGAGCCTTTTGTTTCTGTCTGTTCCATCCATGTCTACGTTTGCAGCTATCAAATGTTTTGCTGTTTAGCGCATGTTTTTAGTTGAAGATCCAATTATTTTCCCCTTGTCACTTAATTGCTCCCCGTGGCATCATTATGCCCTGTGCCTTTGGTTTTGCTTCGTTTGGTTTGTGAAGGACAGCACAGGGTGGGAACACCCTTGGAGACCTCCCAGGTCCATCTTGAGTGTGCTTCATTTGCCTGAAGGGATGAAAGAAAAGCTTTGAAAATCTCCTGTTTGGTGGCTGCTTTAACTGGTCACTCAGGCTTTGCCTGCTCTAAAGCCATCCTTGGTCTACAGTGCTTTAGCCCAAAGTTCTTGGGACCTAAACTGAAGCGTTTATTAAGATGTAACCCAAAAGGGAATCACGTTTCCTTACAATAAAATCCAGCCCATGAAATGAAGTTAGTGTGAGCCTTAGAGGCAAAGCAAAGAAAGGAACAGCTGCAGAGTGTGAGGAGCAGTACATTAAATCGATCAGCTTGAAACCTCTAAGGTCAGTCCTGTTTCCTCATATGGATGCCCATAGCTCTGTCTCAATGGTGCCTCTATTTCTCTGCTGATATTTTACCAAAGTGTCGCTGTAGGGAAGGGTTTAATTTTATTTTGTCGCCTTATCTCTGGGAACCACTTCAGTTCCATTTCCATGACGTTCCTGAGGAGCGTAAGACTAGAAAGGGATTTATTGTGTCTTTGAACCGCCTTTCGCTCTGAGGAATGAGGATATAATTGTAACGTAGGAAGGACAAACTGAACATGTTCAGGCTTGTCCTGCCTGATCTTTCCCTGTTTCTTTTTTTTTCCTTTGCCCCTTGCAGCTAGCACTCATGACTGGGACTTTCCAGCCAATAAAGTCTTGGCTAGCCTCGGGGCTAATTTGCTCCTAGCAAAACCAGCTCTCTGGCTGGCTGGATGTACGGTTTCTTCTGATGCCAGCAGGACCAGGGTTTGCCACCAGAGCATCCATCTCTCATTGTTCACATCTGTGGGATGAGTACAGGGGGAGTCTCAGGCAGATGGCTTTCATATTCCCTCTGGGATAATTTTTTCCACATGTTTAGTGATCTTTGAATACTCTCTTCTCTTTTGGTTATGTTTGGATTTTACAAGAAGTAGGTCTGGGGAAGAAGTTAGAGGCATATATTAACCAGACTTAAAGCAACCCACAAAGAACATCCCTAGAGCCTTCAAATTCCATGGTAGTTTGCTTTTAGGATATCATAATATTAGTGTAGTTGTAGGATTTGTTGGCTATGTCTGTAAATACAATAAGTTGTGCTTAGTTTGTGTAATTTAATTTTTAAAAAATTGCCTTTGTCAGAGGCCACTACTAGACTTGATCTGAAGCAGGGATTAAAGGTAAAGATGCTGGTACCAAACTCAGACCACCTTTTTTACTCAACTGCTGCTCTCTGATAATTTATTGAAGAGCAGTGAATTTCAGGTCCTTTCCTGCTGCTAATCCCTGTCCTTGTGCTCTGGCTGGGCTCTTTGGATTGGGTGCTGCCATTTTGATGGGGATTGGCAGCCATCGCATCTACACCACTGATGTTGGGCCTGATCTTAAACCATATTCAGCTTTTGCTGACTTTCATCTTTTCCATGGTGCCTGCAGTTGATCTTTTCCAGCCCCTTTTCCAAGATATCTCCTGCTGCAGCCAGGATTGCAGCTTTTCTTACTAATTTCTCAGGATCTGCATTGCTTGCTTTACTCTCATCCTGTGGTTTTTACTCAGTCCTTCCTCAGACAAGTTTCCACTGACTCAAATTCGTGCTTAAATTGAGTCAGGGCTCTAGGATGTGTCCCCAGGGCGAAGCCTGCTCCTAGGGCAGCTGGTTCTCGTGGAGCTGGGCCAGCTGACTCCAGCGTGCAACGTCAAGGCTCCTGGGGAGGAATTCTTGAAACAGTAATAGGAATGTCACACATTTCCAAAATCTACATGTGTGTGCATCTCTCATCAGTGGTGTTGTAATATGTAGGTGCTGCTGTTGTGTTGTCAGGGTGCTGCAAGACACAGCAAGCTCTGGGTTCCTGTTGCATCACTGTTATGGCTGGGGCAGAAAATGGCTTTTGGACGATCCAGGGAAAAGAAAGAGAAGAAGAAAATGGTGGTACTCTGGTCTGAGCACTAAACTTACATGTGAGACACCTGATTTTTAAGGCTTTTTATTTTCCACCATGGTCTTTATGGGATCTTACTAGGGCACTCAGGTTTTCTGTGCTTCATTTCCCTGTGAGTACATCCGGGATGTTTGCACCACCACTACCCACAGGGATGTTATGAAGATGAATTGCTAGATTTAAAGTGTGAGGTTTTTCAGCTGCCCCTGCATTAGGCCTGTTTCTGTAGGTAAGAAAGGAAAACTTTATAACAAAACTCTTACAAGGACTGATGCAGACACAGGTCTGGGGATTTGTATACTTTGGACATCCCAGTATTTCCCTGGTGCTGTACAGATGTACATCCAACAGGCTTGGCAGCACGATGAAGTCCTTGTTCCCATGGTTTTGCCCTGCTGAAAATAAAATTGATGTGAAATAAAAATATAATTTTTTTCCCCTGTGCACTGAAAAGAAAAAAACCAACAATCTCAAGGTAAATAATTTCCTAATCAGTAAGTTTGTCTGTTTAAGTGGACCTCTTTGGTGCATTGAAAGCAGCCAGTTTCTGCAAGGCTCCAGGATACCACAAGCACCAGTCTAAAATTATCATTAA
This sequence comes from Lycocorax pyrrhopterus obiensis, assembly GCA_014706295.1. Classification (NCBI taxonomy): domain Eukaryota; kingdom Metazoa; phylum Chordata; class Aves; order Passeriformes; family Paradisaeidae; genus Lycocorax; species Lycocorax pyrrhopterus. The sequence continues at coordinate 13,192,803 of JACSVZ010000007.1, read as the reverse complement.
TGCCAGCCGCTAAATAACATGGCCCCTTGCTGCCTTCATAGCACCTGAAATACAGGTGTTCCCTAGGATGTCCTGCCAAAGAAGTGTGTGGCCTCTGGCTCTTGCACCACCAGATGGCTTGAAATGTAAATCTTCCAGCCACAGCAAACCCCAAAAGTGCAGCGGGCCAGCGCTTCTCCCCGCACAGCTACAGCAATGGGTAATCGGAGGTTTCCAAACTCCTCTGCAGACAGCTGGCAGCTCACACCTTGCTCACCCCTCCTTATTTCCAACTGCTAATTTGCAATTAAATGCAACTAAAAATACAGTAAACACTCTGCTCGCAGTTTTCCATACAAGTCCATCGGGTAGCTTGCTGCTGCTGCCATTTGGTGGCGAGCGGAGTGGGCTTGTGCCATAAGCGAGTGGCTGGGTGGAGAGCTGCCCACGAGGCTGCCTAAGATGTGGTTCCCACTGAGTGCTCCCACAAATACCAGTTCAGCATAATGCAGCTGATGCTAACTGGCATCCCTGTAGGTGGTCTCTGTAGTGGGACCAAGATGAAACGTGGTGTGAAGAAAGAACTGAGCGCTTTCTCTCCCTACGGGGCGTTCCTCCAACCGAGAGCAAAGGTGTGTGAGGCAGAGCTCGAGATGCAACTGCTGCAGCAGCTCTGCAGTTAAAGGATGTTCTTGTTCAGGGCTTTGGCAATGCTGGAGTCCACCAGAATACACATAGGGTGCGTAGGAGCAACTGCAATAGTGTTTGACTGGTATGGAATGCATTAAATTTGCTTTCAATTCATTGCTCCAAAACGTGCAAACAACTTTAGTTAATACTGAATGTGCTTTTTAACCCAAATAATTTCCTACTGTGCTAAACAAAGTAGTTGAGAATACATCACTCAGTGAGAAGTTTCTTAGCCAATCCTTGGCTAGTGTTTCTCCTACCAACTTGTAGAGGAGAAAGCTACTACAATTTGCAAATGCGAAACACAGAGCAACCTCCTTTCTGCGTATATTTAACATGCAGAAACCATTGTCATTATGGATGAGGGAAACAAAGTACTTAATTGGAGGAGTTCAGTAAATACAGCAGCAGTGAGACCACTCCTGGTTAGGGCATATGAAGCCTGCCCAAACAAGCAAACTGTGCACCTTCAATTAATGGTTTCGCCCATTATTGAAATGGAGTGACTCACTCATCTCATGCAGATGCCTCCTTATGGGGTCAAACTCTTAAAGAAATCAAATCAGCTGCCCCACAGCCCTCAGGCTCTGTCTTTGCTGGAGAAAGGATTGGTTTCAAGTGGCCTGTTGTGCAACCGGAGAGGTTGCAGTGGGATGCTGGAAAGTCTCCCACCTGACCCGTGAAATGCCTTGTTTGTGACTTCTGGGTATTAGCGTTTCAACACTGCTTCCCATACAAAATTAGTCCTAATGTGTCCTATTTCATTAAAAGGTCTTGCTAGACAAAAATTCTGGAGCCCTTCATTAAGCATGGCAAGGTTTTTCACACCTTGAGGAAGGAGGTGTTGGCTGCCACTACTTGTTCCGAGGCAAGATCTGTCTGTGCCATACCTCTGCTAGGATGCTGCATTTACAGTTACTTACCTCAAGGTAAAGAATTAGCTTGTTTTGCCAGGGATTACGTAGCTTAAAAATGTCATTCATGTGAACACAGTCCTGGTAAGAGATGAATTTTAAGTGTCAGACTTGGCTAGTCAATGACTTCTCTATTTATTTACCTCAAAGCCTGTGGGTGTGGGGTGCAGAGGGACTCCTTGCTTTTGTGTGACACAAGGGTCACTCTCAGGGATCACTGCAGTAGCATCACCAGAGCCCAGTTTGCAAAAGGGACTGACAGGGGCAGAAGCTAGAGTCCTTTGGTGGGCTGATGCTGAGACCCCTCCAAGTTTGGCAAAATAGGTTGTTACCTGCGGCATCAGACTATCTGCACACAGTCCTGTTGTCTACTTGCCAGAGTGTTGAGAAGGCACAGTCTTTGCAGAAAGCCAGAGCATCTGGTGTCTGTGTTTGCTTTTGGATGGTGGGTGAGGTCCTCTTGGAAGCAGCAGTCACTGCCCCACTCCTTAGTGCCAGCAAAAAAGGCAGTGGCTTGCCAGAACTCTCTTGTTGCTTTCTTTGCCAGCCAAATCCTACCCCTTCCCCTTGCAGGAACTACCCAGACCCCACCCCTCATCCTTGGGCAGCAAAATTCATCTCTGCCCACACACTACTTTGAGCCAGCTTTGAGTGAGTGAGTGCATCATGATGGGTGAGAGGTAACAACTCCAACCGATGCCAAGCTTGCAGATCTTCCAAAGCCACTGCTGTGAGTCGAGACTTGACGTGCTGGGAGTGCAGCTCAGGTTACTATAGCAAATCCTCAACAGTTTCCTGCCTAGCTGAGTCTTTTGGAGTCTGAAGCATTGTAACCTCATAAAAGCTGGAAAAAGCTTGAACTCATTCAAAGATTATTTCACACCACCTACAGTACTCTATGAAGTCAGACATGCTGTAACATATAATTAACAATGTGTTTGGTGGTGAGTCACTGAGTAGTCTAGCAAGCTCACCTTCAACCAGTCTGTGTGTGGGAGTCCTTACCCAATGACACACCCAAACTGAGTATTTTAATAATTTACCACATTCTGAGCTTGGAAGAGTAGTTTTTGTTGCTTAATTAAGCAATTAAAAGAAAATACTTAAAGGCTTTGCTACCTGTTAGGGAACAAAGCTCCACCATGAAGGAGAAGGTGGGGGAGAACCCCAAAAAACTATTAGTTTGTAATACGACTTTGTATTACTTTCTTTGGTGTATCCAAGAAAAAGGTCAAGAGATGGGAGACTGCACCTTTGTGTTATATTAAACAGTGACTTGATAAGGTAGATGAAAAGGAAATGTGGCATTACCCTTTCCCAACTGCATGTCCTCCCAAACACAAAGTGAGAGCTCTGGTTATTCTTATTTATTCTCTATAATGTTTAAGGGTTGCAGAAAAAAAGCAGCATTTTCCAGGGAATGAGCAAAGATGTGCCTATCTGGCTTGGGACATGGTGGTGGGAGACAGAGTTTTGATTCCCAGTGTAGAGAAGGAAATTGCATTTGCATCTCAATGTGATCTGGTATCCTTATCCTTTCTCTGACAAAAATCATAGTAAGAATGCTGGGGAAGAGCAAGAGTCAGACAAACTTGCATAATACTTCTCTGATTACTTTTCCAGCCTCCAACTATTTTCAGCTCAGGGGATTTCCTGACATGAATGAATGAATATGATTCGTGATGCTTTAGTAACCTTCAGTGCATCATTCTTCTCAGTGCTTATCTAATCTCTCCTTGTACCTGGCCAAACCTTTTGCTTCCACAACATTAGCAACTCCACTGACCGTCTACATGTTGCAAGAAGAATTTGTTCTACATGTTGCGAGAAGGCCTTTCTCTTTCTTTTAAACCACTCTCTGACAGTTTCGTTTGGCGCTTCACAGTTTTTGTGGTGCAAATGACCATGTCAGTCACATCCTAACTGCCTGCTCCAGGTCCCCTCAAAAGCTTGTGAAACTTTATTAGATGTCTCTTGGACATCTCCTTCCTGGGATGAAGGCTCTCAGCCTCCTCAGGCATAAAACCAGTCACCATGAATTGTCCTTGTTGCCATCCTCTGAGCCTGTCCTACTTCTTAGACACCTTTTTGAGGGGAAGGCACCAGGATTCCATGCACTACTCAAAGTACTGGTGAACCAGACGGTTATGGAGTGGTCTAATGAAGTTCTGTGTTCATTCCCTGTTTCTTTCATGGCAATCCCTAATGTTTGATTAGCTGATGGTTTTGTGGAATAGTCCACGATAGTCTAAAAGTCTCATGCCTGAGTAAAAACAAGCTGTTCAGAAACTGTAATTTCATGTATGAATTTAAGACTTGTTTAGCCTGCAAGCATCTAATCTAGCTTTAAATCTAATCTGCGTTGATTTTCAGCTGCCGTGTTATTGCCCAATCCCTCAGCTCTGCGAGGGCCATATACAATTCCCCACTGGCTGTTCTTTTCCCCAGTACTCTTTTAGTAGCATATTCTCAAGAAATTTTCTGACTTCACTGCTGTGCCAGATCGTTCACAGATAGGTTGAAGAGCACATGTCCCAGCCTCACCAGTGGGGTGCCTCTGATGTGAGCACTGACCACCAACACCTACTTTCTGATGCCTATCTTGGCCTGTCCCAGCTCATCCAATATTAGCCCTGCTGGGATCAAAGCCAGGTGTTGCCAGCCCCCGTTCAGGGAGTGCAGCTCATACCTGGTCCTTGTCTAGACTTCTCCATTTCTAGGCATACAGGGTGATACTGTATATAAGTGTGAGACAAGCAATGCCTAAGCTGGCTAAAATCTTTTGGGAAATGCATCTTATTCCCGCATTTGTTATAAATTCATGTAAATGTGCAGGTGTTCAGTGAGCCAAGACGCCAGTGGGACTGTTTATGCCGTGCAATAGGGAAAAGCAATAATCACACATACAAGTGAAGCTTTGAATTAGGAAAGTGCAGTATTTGGAAATAGAGTGTTTTACCAAAAAAAGAGCACACGAGACTAAATGATACTCGAAATTAGCGGCAGATTATGGGCCAAGCATGCAAATCCGCCCACATCTTATTGAAGCGTAACTGATATCCCTCTTCCGGCAATTAGCCGAGTTCCGCGGAAGAGCTGCGCTGGATCGGGCAGCACAACAGTCTGGCACGGCCAGGCTGCTCCAGCTGCCTGGGAATTAGCATCCTGCCACAAGGATCTCCTTCATGCTCCGGCAGCGCGATCTGCCGTGCCTGAGCCGGGGCTGGGGCAGGGGCTGGCTCCTTCCAGCTGCTTTTCATTGCTGGGATTTTCTCTGCAGCGGGCGCTCGGCGGGGACAGATCCCTTTGTTGCTGCAGAGCCCCTGATGGACAGCCAGCCTTATGCATTCACACAGAGCACTGTGTACCTAGGGAGCTCTGCCAAAGGAGGATTTTCCCCGTGGAAGAAGCCCAACTCTTTTTATTCAGTGCCCTGCATCGACCTAGTGTTTTTTCTTCAAGGTTGAGCGTCAAGTCCCACCAGCAACCCTCCTTGTGCTGGGTCAGAGACACACACAGGAGTGAATGTCCTTTAAGGGAAGTTAATCCACAGGTGGCTCCAATGGCTTGGGATGGCTGTGAAGTCCTGTCCCTGCCCCATTTCTGATGTCCCCAGCACACGGCAGCTCTGATGTACCGCTGTGGTTGCACTCCTGGCTCTTTGCCTTGCTAATGCACCAGTGCCAATCTTCAGCATCCCTCCCTCGCCCGGTTCTGATGGAAGCAGGTCATGGAGGCTGCCCATACCCCTCTTCATATGTTTTTCCTTCCGCACCACACGAATTTTCCAGATGTGGCTGCCACTAGAAATAAGCAGTTGAACGAGCACTTGTCTCCGGGTGACTCATTCTCACCCTGTGAAGGGCTCTCTTGAGGGTGTGGATGTGAAGTCTCACTCCCTCCACGAACAGCCTGCAATGATGTCAAGCTCATCATAGTGAAAAAAAGCCTCCTGCTCTGCCTGAAGCAGTGGCAGCCAACGTCTGCTGCTCCTCATCTAAAGCATTTGTAGCAAAAAGAACTCCCTTTTTGGTCACGGTTTCCAGTTCCATCGGGATGATGAACTCCCCCCTTTTCCTGCTGATGCGTGGGAGGGGGTGGCAATCAACTCAAGTTCTGTGTTCTGTGTCAAGAGACAGAAGACACTTATCCATGTCTTTGTGTGATGTTTCTTTCCATGGGCACAGGAGTAGGAACTGTAGAAAGGAAGACTTGGGGGTGTTTTGTTTTCCTCTCAAAGGCATGGATAATGTGATGGGTGGTCCTTCTCCAGTAGTGCTGCCTTGAAGTCTGCTGAGCACTGAGTTATCTGAGTTTATCTGTGTTATTGTGCTGTGTCTTGCCCTGGGCTGGGGAAGCCGGACTAACTCTGTACATTGGCATGAACATCCTAGGAAATGTGGGAAAATTCTGTAGGCTCAATAAGTCTTTTTTTGGTTGAGGCTTTTGTGGGTTTGGTTTTTTTAAGGAGGCTTGGTGAAATTTTGTGCTTGGGTTTCCTAGGGGTTTTTTCAGTTGGTTTTTGGTTTTGGTTTTTTTGTCTTTAGGCAGAATCTCAACAGTATAGACCAGACCACAATGGGTCAGAGATGAAATGCATTCAGCAGGGCAGTAAAACAGAGTTCCTTGAACAAAACCATCACTAATTTACAATAAGTTATTGTAAATTAGTATGTAAATAAGTAAAAATAAAGAAGTATGTAAATTAGTAGCAGTAAGTTTATGTATCACTAAGTTATCAGGAACACAGTGGTCATTGCTCACTTTCTTACAGACCTAAAGCTGGTTACCAGAGCCCATGGTTTGGTGTCATGATTTCACCTGAACTTTCTTTTATTCACCTCAGTTTTTTGCTTTGCTTTTCTTTTTAACTCACCAGCTTTTTTTCACCCATAGGTGCCCCTCTAGGGGTATGAAGGGATAGTGTGGCCAAACTGCAATCAATGAAATATTTTGAGAGTCCTCTCAGAGCTGTTTAAGGAATCTGGGCCGGCTATGAATGCCGGCTTTATGCAGCGCAGTTTTGAAGTAGGAGTGAGTCACTAAAAAACAATCTGTGCTGTCTCCGTGTTCAACTTTGACTTTATTAAGAAAAAGAGAAAGAAAACAAACACAGTGCCATTCACTGCCGAAATACACATTGATCCTTTAATCCTCAGGGAATCACCGGGAGCTGCTTCCTTCTCGAAAGAATCGCCGTATTGACGCAACGTTTAATTGTGCAATTACACGCGTGCGTTCTTCTCCCGGGCTTTGCAGAGCCGGGCTCTGTGGCTGGAATGCTAATGGGGAAGCCACTGATACCATCTCGTGGCACACGAAGCCTGAATGCAGCCTCCCGGCTGGCAGCAACCCCTAGGTACCTGCCTCCATGGTCTGTCCCAGGCTTTTTGGGCAGGAAATCAAAGATGGGAATTGCAGCCGAGCAAGGACTGGAATTGGGGCTGGAGCGCAAAACTCTGTCCCCTCTTGGTTTGTTGTAGCCGCCCTTGGTGGAAGCGGGAGGTTCCGGTGCCGAATCCCTGCTCGGCACTGCCTGAGGGCGGTGGCTGGCAGGTACCAGCTGGGATTCTGCTCAGGCTCCCTGTCTGTGAGCTGGAAATGTGCCTGGAAGTAGGCCTGCAAACGCCTGGCCAGTGGCCTCTCTCCTGCTCCTGGTCCACTGCCTGATGCCCACATGCTGCACATGCCTTTGTGGCATTGAGTTTTTCATGGAAGTTTTGCTGAAAGCATTGCTTCAAAGCTACTGGGAAATGCTCAGCACATGTATTTGTACATATGTATGTACCTGTATGAACCCACACGTGCTTGTTTGGCCAGGCCCTGCTTTCCACGAGCTGCATTTGCTGTAAAGTTTGCCAGGTTATTCGGATGCTTCACATGTGCCACCTCTGACTTCAGGGGCGTGTGACAGGAGCTGGAGAGCCTCTGTGAGCCCTTGCTGTGTTACTCACATGTCTTGATTCAGAAACTGAACTCTGGTTGCATTCATTTGGCTCATACTAATTGACCCTGATGGGAGCAGGTTGGGAAGGAACACGGAGTAGCTCCTCACTTTGCTGCCCTTGGGTGGTGTGGTGAAGGTTGGGATTTACCTGCCAGTAAATACAGGGGCTGGTTAAGGGTTAGACGGGAAGAAATGCAATCCTCCTCCAGCTGGCTTTGGATCCTAGGATTTTTTGGGGGTCAATCTGTTTACCAGTACATTACTATTAGTGGTTTCATCATCAATTCTGCTTTCCCACCAACATTAAAGATGGAGTTTCCAGATGGGTAATCCTAGCTGTCAGCCTCTTGTCCATTCTCTGTGGCCACAGGCTACCAAGTGAGCCTTGCACTGGGCCACACCATGGGTCCTGTGGCAAGTGGCCATCCCACTTTTTGAAATCCTTTAGAACTCTTTAAAAGAATACTTTTAATGCATCCACCACATTTTGCCTATTGGCTTCAGAAAAGTGAAAAGGAGAGGCTTTTGTTAGGTTGTGAAGCAGTGCTTGGCTGATGTTACGGGCTCCTGGCCTCCAGGTCCCTCTGCTCATGTTCTTTTCCTGTTCCTCTGAAAGTTTTAAGTCAGGACAAGCTGCAGCTAGTCATGTTGGCAAAAACTAGTCCTCCTTGAGCCTAGTTCCTCCTAGTCCTATATTCAAGTGTTTGCTCCCTGCAGCCAAAATCTTTGCATCCTCCTGAAAGCAGGAGCTTGGGACACATCAGTCCCACGCAGGATAGGAAAATGTGCTTTATTCCTCTGTTTCATGGCAAGGCTGAAAACACAAAAAGAATAGTGGGCAGCTGTGGTCCTTAGCTGACAGCTGAGAGGGGCTTTGCTAGCAGAAATCCCCAGGGAAGACCAAGGAGGCTGCTGACAGATGTCAGGAAGGGGCTCTCACTACAGATTAAAAAGCAGAGGAATTATAAATAACATGCTGAAGTGCACAGATAAAGTTACCCAAGTTATTCTGACCATAAAGCCCTGGACAGTAAAGGCCCTTAATCTCTCATTAATCAACAAGAAGCTGGAAGAGGCTATACAATGAACTCAGCTGCTGTGCCCTTTTGCTCCCTTTAATTTAATTGTATTAGTCTTGCCCGCAGCCTTTGTTCTTCCGCCCCGCTCAGGAAATCTGCTGCTGGGTTTGGCAGGGCTCACTCTGGTTCCACATGGCTGGTTTGTGGACAGCCAGGAGGGATGAGAGGGAGAGCAGGAAGGGGAAGAGGATGGGAAAAGGTCCCATGGGAGCAACATGCTTGATGTACTTCATTTATCTTAATAGTGCTACTGCATCCCTTCCTGGTGAAGCTTCCTCCTGATAAGCCAAACAGACAAAACTGAATGCAAAATGACTCTGGCTGATATCAGCAGAGCTGGGAGTTCATGTTTAAATTTTAAAATAAAAAAACAGTCGAGTGACCACGAGCCAGCTCTTGTTCAGCAGGAGCTCCTAACCCAGCAAAGCATTCCTACCACCACCTCCCTTCGTTTCGCTTCATCTCTCTTCAATGAGCCAACAAACAAATGCAAAAGGTGGTTTCCTGGACACAGGTGAGTTATGCCAAATTTCAGCATTTGTCCCTGCTGAAGGATGAGACAGCAGAGCAGCTACCTGGGGGCTGTACCTTCCTCACATTTCCATCAAGGAACGACAGTGCTTAATGTGTGGAAAAACATGGAGCACTTAGAGAAAGATGTGCTTAGGAAGAGGGATTTTCAGATGACTCTGAATGCTTCAGGCTTGTCTGGGAAACACAGTTTTGAGCTCCATATTTTACTGGATTTCTCTGATTTCAGCAACTGGCCGTACAAAATTCCACAAATCCATTATATCAAGGCCAAGTTTTCCCAAATATGTAAATTGTCAAGGTTCCCCTCTCCCTTTCACAGCAGTGAATTAACAGTTTCGTGCTTGCAGTGAAGTAAGCACAGGGCGTTGTTTGCTTACAGTTTTACAGAGGGATCCTTCCATCATTGCTTGCTGTAGTTCTTCTTGGATTTGAAGAGTAAAACATATTTACATTGGTATGTGGGATTCCAGACTACCTCAGGAAAAAGTAGAACTGGAAAGGAAGTTTTTCTGGCTGATGAAAAATTTTGAGATGTGTTTTTTACATATCAGAATGAAAGCTTGAAACATAGAAGCTCCCAGGAAAAAAAAAAAGCAACTAACCAAAAAAAAACCCAAAAAACACAAAACCCCTGCACATTTAGCCAGCTGCAGCTACTTATTTTGGTTATTTTATCCTTTTGATTTTCTTAGTAAATTTACTTTATGTCGCAATGCAAAGCAGAAATTCTGGATATCTTGGATAAAAATTTTTGTCCACAAATTTCAGTAGTTTGGGCACTGCTTGACATATAATTTTAATTTAGAAAGTGGCAATCTGCTGCACTAAAAATGAAAAGTAATGATCCAGTAAATGACTAATTTTGTGGTCTGAGTTAATTAGTGAAGCATCTTGGTGGATAGAAGGCAGCAGGTCTAAATTACTGTGCTAAGTCCTTTTGCAGTAAGATGTTATCTGGCTTTGTTGTTTTAATAATAATTAATGAGAATTAAAATATTCAGCTGGGATTTTTGCTGTTACTATTGGCGGGAATATGTGTGTTTGTGTGTATGTGTATTTATATTTGTTCTTTGATGCTTTTCTTGCTTGTTTGCATCTCAATCCTTGACTGTCTTGCTCTGTGACTTAAATAATACTCCAGAAATTATTCAGACTGTGCCTTTGTCTACAATGGAGGCAACTTGAGGCTTTTACAATTAGTGCTGCTGGTTATTCCATGGAAAACATACACGATAGTCTGACAAGGAAATCAGCAGTAAAAAGTCAGGCAATCAGCAGTCTCTCATCAGCAAGCTCACAGGGAGCATCAGCTGGGGGCTCGCAGCTCACTTTTACATCTTATTTTTGGCAGCACAGGTTGCTGAAAATGCAGGGGTGGCACAGTCATGTCCAAGTCTGCATGGACCTGCACAACTCCAAAGCCTTCTCTGGTGAAATCCAGGCATTACTTTTCTGAAGTCCAAAGTGCTTACATTTTGGTGCCTCCAAGGCACCATGGTGGTCACTTTGTTTTTTGCTCTCCATGACACCAGCCTTTGGTGTTTCTGCTGGGCATTCCCACCCCAAACCTGCTTCCTGTGGTTGGTTTTAAGCACATGTTTTAGGAAACCCTACAACTAACTGGGTTCTCATGATGGGGGAGACTTTTAATGAGCTGATTTAGTGAATAATTGCTCTCACTGTTAAAACAAGCTTCTCTCTGTTTTCAGCTCGAGTTCCCTCAGTTTCAGTCTTCCAACCCTGGACTTTGCTCTACTGTGTTTGTCAAAATTAAAGCCCTGTAGAATGTGGAATCTTCCCACATACCCTTAAAGACTAGGAGAAGTCATTTCCTAATCTCCTTTTTTAAGAGGACAGTGATAATTGAGGACTAATTACTGGCTCTATTGACTTTTTCATGTTTGTGTTTTTTAGATAAGTTGTAATTGTTCCATTTTATGAGTGTACAACTACAGTTAATAACAGCTGTTCACTGTGCCTGCATCCAAGCATGTGGCCCCACTTCTGTCAAAGATTCGATGTTTGGGGCTCTGAGGGACAGTTGAAGGGGTATTGGTTTGGTTTTGGGCACCTTTGGAGAAAAGTAAGTGCATCAGTCCAAACGCTGTTTACCTTCTCAGAAGGTTTTGTGATCGTGTTTTTTATTTTTAATGCCTCCTTTTCAAATGGTATCGTGTTTCTGGTGGCTTTAGTTCTGCTTGTAGGCCATATTCTACCATCTTTAATCATCTGGAGTACTTTCTTCACTTTCCTTAGCTTCATTTGATTTCACTGAGAAATTTCAAGGAGTGAGATGATTACTTAGATGAATGAAATTGGGGATTAGACGGGGATTAGATGGATTCTAACAAGCAGATGCTGTGCTTTCTGTGGGAAGATTTCTAAGCTTCATCAAACCAAGAACTCTTTTTCCATGACACTTAGGATTTAAGAGCATTGTATTGTACCCTATTATTAATAAAAAATGATAAACTGTCTTGATAGCAATAGCTATCTTTTGGTGAAATTTCATACTGTGGTCATATCCAAGCCCTCCATGAAAGGATGTGAGTTCTTTTAATGCCTTATGTACTGTGACTTCAAGAGGAATTGTTCCTCATCCAAATGCCCAAGCCTTTGCAGGATGGAGGTATAAATATCTTGTTTATGGTATTTATCGAGTTACCTGTGTTTTTTCTTTTTGCAGCATTTATGTTCCTGCATATGTCGGGCTGGTGGGAAGTCTCATCAACACCCTGATAGTAATGGTTTGGATCCCTTCGCAGACTAAACCAAAGTCAGACCATCATGTGGCAGAGAACAGTACGTATATGGTGTTTCTGATAAATAGTACGTGAAAAGGGACAGGGGATTGACATGTTGCAAGAACTGCTGAAGGACCTTGGAGTTGCATTTAATGGCAAAACAGTCCCAGCCTCGAGATGCTGGCACTTCAGTGTCTAAGCTGTGCTTACGGAAGAGTATTATTCTGAATGTATTGATCACTCTGCCATGTAGAACTGCAGTCTTCCAGCCCAGACTTGTGTCTCAGAAAAGGTGATTGTGGACCCCTTGCTGGGGGTTAGTTTGGTCTGACAGGGGAGGCAACCCCACTGTCTCAGAGGGTTCCTCCACATGCAGACCTGGCACCAGCTCCCAGCCTCCTGAGATGTGGCTTTTGGGTGGTGAACCTGAGCAGAGACTCAGAGTTTGTTGCTTTCTACCCTTAACCTGTGTGAGTATTAACCCATATGTCATCTTCTGCAGGCACATCACAGTCTGGCAGCTTGTTTAGCATGAGAGAAATCCTGCGTCTGATGAAGTTTCCAGGAGTAATGGAAGTTTTCATAGTCAAGGTCTTTGCTGGACTTCCCATAGGTAAATCTCACCCATTACCCATGATTGCTGATGTATTTAAAATAGGATGACGTACACTGCAGACCAGGCTTGTCTCAAGTTACTGAAAGCATACTGCTTTTGATCACAGAGCAGTGAGGATTCACCTCCTAACTTCATGTTGGATGTTTTCAGGTAGTTTCAGCTACACAGGGTCAAAACCCTGGGGCTTAATGTCAAACACACTACTTGTCACAGGCTGCATCTGGGAGTTTTGGCAAATCACTTAATCTCTCCATCCCCCTCACTGCAGATGTTTTTGCCTCTTGTCTGTCATTTCTCTTAGGGCTGTAAGCTCTTCAGAGCAGAAGAAAATCATTTGTCCTCTGCCAGAAGAACTGAGGTCCTTCCTGATTTTACTTAGTGACTTTAAGGTGTATGTGCATCCTAACCTTTTTCCCAACAACTAAAAATTATTGATGGATGAGAGGGTCGGGCTGCACCCAGGGGAGCTACAGCATGTTCCTTCCCTTGCACATCAATGGGGGTGCTGGTTCTTCTCTTCCTTATATGTTCTGTTGGGGTTTTTTGTGTCATGGTAGGAACGCACTGCTACATCAAACCCTTCCCAAACCCATCTGTTTCCCTGCTTCCTCTGAGTCAGTTGCTGTCCTGGCATGGTCCAGATCTCCCTATTTGCCTGACTACATATCCTTGGCCACAGTTTAATAATCTTTGATTTTGCCTACCATCTAGCTTCTTTCCCCACACACTTGACAAGAGACAAGCTGCATGTCATCCTTGTCAGTGATGCATAAGGACAAGGTGAAGTTCTCTGCCCTTCCACACACAAAGCCTTCATGGCTCTTTTCCCAGTCAAACCCAAAAGTGCAGTTTCTCTTGATGATGATTTCAGGAACTGAGTTTTGTGCACATCATAACACGTATGTATCATGCATCTGAACTAAGGCACTTCCCTTCCAAACAGGGATCCTAAGAGGGGACTTGAGGCACCCTAGCTTTTAGACTTTGCATCTTTTTCCAATTCAGTTTTGTCTGGAGAAGCCCTTGAAGTTTAAATAACATGAAGCATGATTTAAAAATTAAATTGTAATTTGTCAACTTTGTAAATTCAGTTTAGAAATGAAAGTAAATTTGGCTGTGGAGTGTGGCTGGATCGGAAGGGGGTGGCATTCCTGGCCTTGGTCAGGCTCATCTGTTATTCCTTGCTATGTCTCTGGGGGAACAAGTCCAACTGGAGTTGTAGAATAACATGCAGAGAAGTAAAGGATTTCTGAGTTCTTTTTCCCTTGTTGTGGGTAGCTGGCACTGGCAGAGATCAGTAATGCCAATAGATCCTACCCCTGCCACTGGAGACAGGATACAGTCTCAAACCACTGCTGGCTTGACCTAAAAGTGCAATTTTTTTGGTTCTTAAGAAGATAAACTTTTAAAACTGTACTCTAAAAAGTGTATAAAAGGACAGCATTTCACAGAATGAGACATGTTTTAAGAGGGTTTTCTCAGCTGATTCTGGCTCATTTCTCATCTTAAAGTAGCATTCATTTCTCTGTTAAAAATGCCTGAGACTGCATCCATATGAGCTCTGCACAGTAATTTCCTGTGTGCTCTCTTTTTTTCCAAAGGCCAGGGAAAATGCACTTTGCTTTAGTCATTCCTGCCGAAATGCAAATTCCTGCCTGTTACAGAATCCATTCTTTCTCCATGCAAAGCAAAAATGCTCACCCAACCAAAGTAAACATCTCCTGCCCAAAACTGCAAGGCAATTTCTAGGCAAAGAGGATGGAGGCAGTGAAGCTGGGATATAAGGCAGGCTAAAAGTCTGCCACTGAATGCCTGGGAGTATTTCTGTAAGGGCAGGAGATGGTTCACTTGAGGCATTCCTGCTGTAGCACTCGCACCACAGTGAGGAGTGATTAAAATCCTAGTGACTTCTCTTTGCAGGCCTCTCTTCACTTCAGGTCACTGACCGACTGATGGCAGCTGAAAGGGGATCTGGCCATCACTAACTCTCTGCAGCTCACAGCTGGAGGCTGAGCTCCTCATGAGCTCATTTACCTTTCATCTCCAGGCTGCAAATGTATAATTAATTAGATTGCCCAAATTACAGACCGTCCTCTATTTACTTTGTAAACAAGTTTGTGATATACAGCAAAGAAAATCTTTTGTTCCTTATGGATCTCATTGTTGTCTAAAATTAGCTTGTTTGAGACTGAAAGAACCTCCCCAGGAGGGCTACAGGGCTGGGAACCTCCTCCCTGTGTTGCAGAGACCTGGGCTCTGTGCCTCTTGCAGGAAAGGAGCTGCCAGGGATTGGACAGGCAGCAGACAGCTCCAGCACAGCCGAGTTACCTTCTCAGCTGACCTGGGAAAACAGAGCCTCATTGCTTTGTGGTAGATAAGAGAAAGAAAAACAAGAGGATAAAAATATCAAACGTAACTCTCGTTGACAAGAAATCACCAGGGCCTTGAAAATACTGATAAATAGCTGCTTGTGTGAGTCTTTGCCTAGTCCCTTTGGAAAATCTGGTTTTGACATGATTGCTTTAGCACCTGCATCCCATTTTTTAAAGGATTTTCTTTCACATGTGGAACAGGGTTTCGCCGTGAGCCTTAGGGCTCTGCATCCCATCACGTTTCCAGTCCAGCGTAGGAGGGCTGGGATGAGCTCCCAGAGGCTGTGCTTGCCTTCTCACACCATCTTGCAGAAAGGATTGCTAAGCTGGCCTTCCAAAACCACAGGCTGCTTTCAGACATGTCACATCGTGGTTTTTGGGTTTTTTTAAACAGGGTTTGCACTCCTGATTCTCCTTGGTGCTTCTTCTCATCATTACTGCATCTCACAAATCATTTCCCTGCCTTCTGCTGCATAACCCTTGTTACTCATCCCACTGATGCCAGGTTTTCTAAAGAGTTCACCTCTTTCTTAGACCTCCTCAAAAAAGGCAAGGTTTCTGAGGGTATTTTATGCCTTTTTCAGTTTTTTTTCACATTGAGCCTCTCAGCGTGGACTGAGGCTTATCATTATTTACGTGGCTGCCCTCAGCTGACCTGCAGCCTACTCAGCTGGGAACCTGCTGAGATCTTTGTAAGAACTGCTTGTTCCAATGAGCATAACATCTTTTTTAGTTCAGTCTGGGGCTCGCCTTGTGGGTTTCACCAAGAAATGTGTTACCAGTGGGAGAGACTCCCTCAGCTGCTGAAAGGAGAGGGTCAAAAGGGTCTCCCTCCTCCAGGTAGCTTTAAGGGACCATGCAGGCACAGGGGGTTACACCCATCTAAAAACGAGACCTTTGCATCTCCAGGGGAGCCGTGCAATGTCTAACTCTAATTAAAGAGCACAGCCTATTCCCCTGCTCTGAAAGAAAGCAGCTTGTTTGGAGGAGAAAGATCCAAATCTGCCTTAACTTGATGAGGGACTTCAAAGGGGAGAGGAGCTGTAGAAGCTGGAGCGAAGTACCAGGAAGAAGCATCAGGTATGTAGGAAGGCCGAGCCCCTCCTAGGTGGTACCTGCAGTGGGGTGCAGGATGAAGGACGAGCGCCTGCTTCGATCTAATCTTCCTACAAGTGAAACCAAGTGTGGTTTTCCTTTCATTTCATCACGTGTGCCTTTTATAAACGTGTGCAACCGTGTTGCCTGATTTGGGTGTTGTGAGTAAATAACTGGTATTTGCATGTTACCTTAGGCTGGCTTGAGCTGAGAGCGATTTCAAAGTAACTGGGTAAGGACGGGTGCTCTCCATGGAGGGGTGTGGTGAAGCCATAGATCTTCATGAGCCCCAGCTCCCAGGCACCCTCTCCACATAGCTGGAGAGTAGAAGACCAGGGCACCCTTCCCATCCCTCTCTCCCAACCCCATGGAGCTAGCTGGGGTGCAGCTACTCCTGTTAAGGGGGAGGATGTGTCTCCAGTGGGGTCCAGGAAGGCTTTGTGCCAGGTCCTGGACGGGAGGGCGGTGCTGCCTCCAGGCAAAGGCTTGGGGTGCTTGGAGGGAGGTTCTCCTTGCTCCGGGTGCTGCACTGGTAGTGCTGGGGTTGGGCTGCTGGATGCAGTGGAGTTGTGCTTTTTTGTTAAGGAGCGAGTCCTCCTCAGCATTTGAACCAGCGATCTGGAATCGCTCTCTTCATCCTTCCAGGAAAATCTGGCAAACCCTTCCCATGCCATGTCACTTTGCCAGGCCTCCAGCTGTCTTCTCAGTCCTCACACATTGCCTCCTGGATTCTGTATTTTTCAGGAAGGAGAGGAGCATGGCTCCCTTTTTACCCAGTCTTTGTAACTCAGAGGATCTTACAAGGAAAGGCAGGACTGCTAAAGGTCATCTGGGCTCTCCTTATGTCCCAGAAGGATCAGTGATCTCCAACAGGCGCATTGTGGGGTTCTTCACATGCAGAGAGCCCCAATTCCGTACTGTCTTGGTCCATCTCAGGTGCACAAGACACTAGGGGAAGCAGGAGACTCTTACCCCACACCACAGTTGAAGTGCAGTGTTTTGACATAATATTTTTAATTTGACAGCTCTCTGTGTAGGATGGGAGCATGTGTGAGCATGCCTGTATTTGTGTGTGTTTGGCAGTGGGGGAAACGCACACTATTGTATTTTCATTTGAGATTGAGTGGACGTTCTCTGTTACACTTTCCAAAAATTGCCTCAGTTGAAAAGCAGAGCTGGTCTGTGCTCTTTCTGTCCATACTTTCCTGGCTGCTTGTGTTGACACCGCTATCAGTCCACACAAGAGATTTTTCATGTGCCACCGACATCATTGCTGAGGTGTGCAGTGAAACCACTGCACTTTGGCTGATGTCACTGGGCTGTTCCCCATGGTGAATATCTGAAGTCAGGCAAAAGGGGCGAGGAATCCAATCAGATTATTTTTATGGTTACAGTCTTGTCTGAACAAATGTTTTCTTGCTGTCTTAATGGTTAGCCTGGCTTCGGTGATACAAATATTTACCAGTTTATAATTAACAGCTGAAACTGCAGCCTACATAGTCACATTATTTAAAGATGAAAGTAAGGGGATAAAAAAGTTAACATTTAAAGATTAAATTACTACCATGACTTTGGATAGGATTCTGCTCGTGTTTATACCCAGTGCTGGCAAACCCAGGGAGAGCTACTGACTTGGACTGGTGGTGACTGGGAGCAGGGTTTGGGCTATTACAGGCAGTGCAAGTATATTGATGTATTCTTTGCATTAACCCTCCCTCCAGGTTTGTTCATGATTATGTTTTCCATCATCTCTATGGATTTCTTTGGCTTGGAAGCAGTGGAGTCTGGATATCTGATGTCATATTTTGGTGTCCTTCAAATGGTAAGTGAAGTGCAAGTCCCTCTCTTAGATTAGCTTGCCACACTGCTACGTAGTTCACTACCTTTTGGACATATGCTCTTCCAAATCCAGGTGCATTATTGACAGGCAAATCCTAGCTCTGCCATATGGCATTTGGCTTCAAAAAGAGAAGTGACTCCAAGTTTATTCTGTTCTTGGAATGGGAAGAAATTGGGCCAAGGAATGTCCTGAAAGCTTTCTTCCCCTTTTCCCTCTTTGTGGATCTTTAAGGTGTAGAGCTAAAATTTCCTTGGACTGATATGTCCTGGGTGTTTTAACAAAACTAACATTGAAGCTAAAGTGCCTTCCTTGGCTGAGGTTTTGCCTGGTGCAAGTTAGTTGATTTCCATTTATATAGTAGCACCCTGTACACTCAGGAAAGCAGACAATCTTACTGGTGTTTTCACAGATCCCTTCAATGTAGAAGAACTTGTTTCTGCTGCATGGAAACAAGCACAGCAAGCTTGTGATTTCCAAAAATGAAAAAAAAAAACCCCAAAACAAAGCACAGAAAGGTGGGTGATGGAATATGGTTAGGAGACTACCAAAATAGATAAAAGGGAAAAGTCAGCTGAACTAGGCAGTAACAGGGTCAAAAATGCCCAGTGTTGTGTTATAGCAGAGTGTTCCTTATGGAGGAAGAGGCTTAATGATTTTGCAGAAAGAGCAGCAGATGGTTATAACCAAACCCCAAGGTAGGAATGCAATCCTGAAAGGAGACTGGTCTTGTTATTAAATCCTCTTCATTTCCTGGGTATTGCTGCAGAGTTTTGGTGGGCTCTGGAGGAGCTTCTCATTTGGGGAATGGCAGCTTAAGTTGCTTCCCTTGTGATTTCGATTTGGCATGGTGTTGCCAGTCACTTGGGCTCTGGCCTGGTCTCACCAAATCTGGACATCTTGGTAGAGCAGGTGATGGGCATAGCTGTACATCAGCAACTGGATTCTGCAGAGTAAACTGGCTGGAGCTGAGGAGATGGTGCCTTTGCCATGTCCCTCCTGTGAGGGTGGCTTTGGACTTGGTCCTGTGAACATCTCCAACCAGCTGGATGCAGTCCCATTCAGCCTCATTGGAAAAAAGACCAGTTTGCCAGTCCACAGTATGGAAACAGTGTGAAAAGTGGGGTGATCAGCAGCTGCTTTCCAAAGCAAGCTTCTGACCCAAACTCCACTGCTTTCAGAGGCTTTCCCTGTGTTAGCCTTGTATGCTGCCTCCTAGACCAGGATCTGCAGGAATCACTCAGGTTTCAGAGGGGCCAAGCCACTGTCTGATATCTTCTTCCCCATTTGAATGCAGAAGGTCTCCGCACAGCTGGGCGTTTTAACTTAAGACACACCAGTTGAACCCCTGTTACATCTGTCTATGCTGAAATAAAATTTGGAGTTGCAGCATGGCTGTGGTTGTTCAGAGCTGGGTAACGTGGGCAGCAATAGCTCTTGTAAGGAGTGGCTTTGTGTTGCTAGATGGAGCCTGGACGCTGCTGTTAGGTCCAGGATATCTGTCTTGAGGACATTGCTGTTGTGTCTGGAATATCTGTCTGCCTTCACTGCTATTGTTCCCCAGGTTAGTTTGGTTGAAACTGCTGTAGATAAGGTTACCTCCTCTGCCGTGCTGGGGCACTCCACATCGAGACACAGCCCTGGAAGATACGGGAATTACAGCATCCACTCTGCTTCCTAATGGATAATCAGATGCCAGTGCTAACCAGGGACCTGACCCTTCCCAGAGTCAAAGAGTTTCATCCCACAGAGGCCAATCATGCCTATTGCCACAGTTCAACCCAGCAGGGGCCTGCAGGCTCAGGTGCAGTATCTACTCTTCTGGGGAGTCTTTGCCTAGGGACATGTGGCACAGAAACTGGCTTTTATCAGCCAGGCAGTTTTCTTTCATCTGTCCATGCAGTTTCTATCCATGTTGCTGTGCCTATTCTGCAGTGCATGGCTCTGGACATCAGAAATAGAGGAGTGAAGTGGTCATAGGGTACACACTTCTTTGTGTTGGCACTTTGAGGTTTGCTATCAGAACACCAAAATGGAAATGGGAAAAAACGCTCAATTTTTTTAAAAGCCCAGGACACCTGATTTTTGGCAACAGCAAAGCTATCTCACCTGAGACCTTGCAAAGCACTGTTTTCTGCTTTGTCACTTCTTCTTTCCCCTTTATCACTGGCAGTTCCAAACTCTGCTCTGGTTTGTGCAGGGCAAGATCCTCAACTGGACCAAATTAAACTGTCACTATTTAAATTATTTTAAAACATTAGAATTTGTGTCTTTACTTTCAGGTCTCCACCCAAAGATATCTCTTGAGGATGGTGTCGGGGTTAATGTTTTGTGGCTGCCTTCTGTT
Organism: Lycocorax pyrrhopterus obiensis; assembly: GCA_014706295.1. Classification (NCBI taxonomy): domain Eukaryota; kingdom Metazoa; phylum Chordata; class Aves; order Passeriformes; family Paradisaeidae; genus Lycocorax; species Lycocorax pyrrhopterus. The sequence goes on along the minus strand of JACSVZ010000007.1, from coordinate 13,172,649 downwards.
TGGGTTGCTGTAGCATGCAGGGAATAGTAGTGTGCTGGCTCTGTCCTGCTGAGCCCCAGAGCTGCTTGTGTACCTTCCTGCTGCCTAAGATGCCATTTCAGATGCATTTGTTTCTGTAGTACAGCGAATTGATACAGCTGAGATACAAATGCAGATTAAGGTGCAAGTGAATTCCACCAATCTGGGTAGGTGAATGATGATTAGTATCTGCTGACTGGCTTCCCCACTTCACTGAGTAAATTATAGCTTTATTCATAAGGAATATAATGTAATTTTCAATGAATTTCATCAACCAGATCCTCAGCTTTGATTTTTTTTATTCCTTAGTTTGCCTTTCTGTAAATCATTGTAAGGATTTTCCCATCCTCTTGGACTTGCCCTGAGCCCTCCTGTTAGAGGAAACCTGTCCCCCATGTTTGTATCTCTTCCTGGACTTGAAAAAAGATAGTGTTTAAGGACATTTATAGCTGGAAGGGGACATCAAAGAAATTAAGGGGAAAATTATTTCTTTGTTTTATTGTAGTTTCTATTTTTTAAATTAAATATTCTCAAAACTAACATATTCCTCTTACAGAAGGCAATGTAGCACTCCCTTTCCCAGCCTGATCAGCAATCCCAGGATGACTCAAATAGTGATGGTGTCTTCTGCCTTCCTCTCCCACCCCAAGGATATTATGCTCCAATTGCTTAATCTAGTTTTTCAGCTTCCCAACCTCATTTGACCTGCTGTGGTGAGAAGTGGCCAATGCACTGTAAGAATCTGTTTCTCCTTATTCCTCTCATTCAAGCCAGCTGCAGAGTACCTAGAGAGGAGATTTTGAGAGGCTTTGAGTCAGTCCTCCTAATTTTAAGTAGGCAACTCAAGTCCTTTGTCATTGCTATCTCAAACAGCTCTTTGCATGGGCAATCAGCACAGAAACACAGACCCTGCAGAAGGTGAGGGGTTTGCCCTCTTTGCAGATGGAAGATGTAAGTTTAGGCACACCACTAATTCAGCCATCACCTGAGGGATCGCATCCAGAGCTCCTCAGCCTCACCTCATCATGTGGTGAGCATCGTCTAATAGAGCAGGGGATACGGGAAAGTGCAGTGAGGGTGGGAAGGAGGGTCTGGGTCAGGACAGAGCCAGACAAGGTCAGAAAAGGGGAGGCAGTGGGACAGCATTGAGACAAAGAATTGTCTGATGAGGAAACAGAGTTGTGGCTTAGAAAATGGAATATGACCGAGGCTGGAACAGACTGTTGGGGAAATGAAAATAGCACATGGGGGTAATTCAAGCAATCCAGGTCTCTGCAGGGATTCTTGAAGCACCCTGAAAGTGTGGGGCTGTCTGATGAGCTGGGACTGTGCCAGCTGAAGAGAAGTCGTGTAGGAGACAACAAAATGAGGAGAGGAAAGCAGACAGCAGGAGAGCTGCCTCTGCACCAGGCAGCCTGCACTGCAGAGATTCCCTTGCTCATGATGTGCTTGAAGCATCTTTATCTGATCACTGCTGGGTCTCCAGGCAGGAGGTATGAGAGCCCGTCAGGGACACAGTCCCTCTGTTCTCCAGGGCTGGGCTTCCAGAGTCCTCTCATCTGAGAAGCCATGCGAATGAAATTTCCTTCATAGTGAATGCCTGGGAGTGTGAAATACCCTTCAGTCTTCCTCCAGAGAATAATTAATTTCATAATGGTTTAAAATAATTTAATTTTGCATAATGGACAGAAATGAGCCTAGATTCCTTTTTTTTTTTTTTTGGAGTTTGCAAGTGTGATAGCATGGAGACCTTCCAGGTGTAGTATGTGGCTTGGAAAGTGCTGCTGGAAGATTAGGCAAGTGAAATACCTGGAGTCCCTGGCTGATATCTCAAGTCACATCTGATGCTTAGATTTCAAACCACAGGAGGGGGTGGGGGAAACTTTCCTTTAAGAACTTTTTCTCAAAAAAAAAAAAAAACCCAAAGCAAAATGCACCAAACAAAACTCTGGGTGGGACAAAGGGGTAGATATTTATAACCCTGAGGATCAAGAAATCATAAGACATCTGTTCTATTTACTGCATTTAAATTTGTATTGTTATACAAACTCCACCTCTAGCTGTGCAGCTTCTGGAGGGACAAGTTGGTACGGAGTGATCCTGAAAAGATGAGAGAGATTCCTGGAGGAGAGATTTACATTGCGTATCATCTTATCACCAGTCTGTCCCTCTCGCTTTTTTTTTCCCCTGCACAGCAAAAGAGATGATTAAAGAGCCGGGGATTTAATTACAGCCAGGTATGCCTAGGGGGAAAACCCACTTTGTGAAAGGACCTTGCAACAACAAACAGAAAGTTCTCCAGTTTCCTTGCTTTGAAGGATTTATATTTGTGGAGGGGGGTTGGTTGGAGGGGGAAAGAAAGTGATTAGGCTGGAGTTTGCAAAACACACCATCCTCTTCCCCCCTGTTTGGCAAAGTGCTGCCTTCAGCAGTTTGGTCCTCACCATCAGCCCTCCTTCCAGTCCCACCGCCCTCCTGCTCCTCCACAAGACCTGAACTACTCAAGCGATTTCTGGCATCGCTGTGTCAGTAAATCAGCTCCCTTTTCCCCCAGCCAGGGCTTTGCACCACGTTCAGCCCGTGCAGAAAAGCCCCGTGGTTTGTGCTGACCCCCGTGGTCTGCCCCAGCCGGTGCCCACCCGCGCGTCCCTGCCCAGCCGGCGCTCGCCTGGGAACTGTCAGCCGGCACAATTTCAAAGGCGAGATACGGGTCCAGGGCGTGGGAGGCTGCTTCTGATGTGAATCATGCTATCTGTGCTAGGGATGGGGCCCTGCATCTTCTCTACGAGGCTGTACCAGCTCATCTTGCCTGCTGTGTCTGCCTTTCCGACCTTCTCACAGCTTTCCACTTCCAAGCTGTCGGGTGGAAGCGAACGTATTTTGTTGCTGGGCTCTGCCAAGCTTTCAATCGGTGCTGATGGAAGAATCTTTAGACACAATCCCGTGTCCTCTGAGTGCAGAGGACCAGCTGAGCATCTGCATAACTCCTCTAACCTCCACAGGTGAGGTCAGCTTCTTGCAGGTGCCAGTCAGCTCAGCAGCAGCTCTGTGCAGGAAGGCTAGTAGTCCAAAAGTCTTCCGAAAACTAGCCCCTTGGACCTTCAAACAGAAACAGTCTTTTCCATCCTGCAAGGGGTTCCTGAAATTTGTTAGAGGTTAACAGTCAAATGGGTAATTGGCCTTCCTGAGCAAATAGGAGCCGCTGCTTTCCCAGAACAAAATGCAGTGATAGAGGCAGAGAGTATTTTTCCATGTGATTTGCTGGACTAGTGTAACAAATCCCCAGCTTGGTGAATCCAGAAAATGATGAACAGAGATTTGGCTGTTCTTATGCATTTATTGGGAGACTTATTTGCCTTTAAAGAAGGAGAGGGGGGAGGAAAAAAAAGATGAGTTGGTTTTTCCTGTGACATGTGTACACAGCCACAGGCAGTGCCTGTTATTTCACTTGCAAACAATTTCCTCTCTCTTTTGTTTATTGATGACAGAAGGCATTCCAGCCAGGTACACTGGCTCTTCCCCGACTTCAAAGGAGGTCAGGTTACAAAGGCAAGCACCATCCAGGAAAAATGAAATGCAGGAGGGGAAGGCCCATCGCAGTCGGTCTCAAGGGGAGTTTATGTGCAAGGAAAAGCCCAGAACACACCAGTAAGAATAAAAAATCAGGATAAATTCCATTTATCAGCTACCAGAGCTTGTCCATGGGAGCAGTGATGGCCAGGTCATCTGGGATGTCCCCGCTACCTGTTGGTAAAGGCAGCACATGTCCAAAATCTTACATGGGAGAGTGCACATGAACCACCTTTCACTTTCACCTTCCCACATGTGCCTGCGCAGGCAGTTGCTGCTCATGCAAACCCAGGGGCTCTGCGCCCAGGGACAATTGTAGGCTGGAAGTAAATGGGTTTTCAGGTCTAAATTCAGACTGGAAAGTGAGGTCAGAGCTCCTGGTGGCTGGAAACGTTATCCAGCGCCTAAGTCAAGGCTCTGTGTCCAAAATCAGGATGATGGGCCTTGCCTGCCTGGGACTAATGGCTGTATCAGAAGTGCCTGTGCTGGGGAGGGAGGAAGGCAGGCAGCCCAGGTAGCCCATGGGGGAACTGCTGTCTGTACAACCCAAGGATTGCTGCCCAGCCCCAAGGGGAAATCAGGTGACTTGGGCTCATGCCTGCCCCTGGAAACAGTCCCCTTGCCAAGCTGGTTGATTCAGCAGTGATGTTTTACCTTGTGCTTTTATTGCCACAGCCCAAGCTATGGGAAAGCCCATGGGGAATGCCAGCATTGGCACAAGGACCATCCCTCTGCTCTGCTCGCTCAGGGGACAGCTCATCCGGCACATCTCCAGGTCCTGCCCGCTCAGAGCCTGCCTCTGCTGCAGCGGTGCTTGTTGCCTTCACGCGGGTGCTTCTGCGCAGTGATGGCAACATTTTTGGGAATGCCACTCCCATGGCCATCACTCCAGGGATGTTGCTGATCATATACCCTAATGACTCAAGGAAGGGCAGGGACTGGGCTGTGCCTGCACGATGTCTCCCAATTAAATATACCATTCAAGTCTGGGCAAATTGGGAAATGCTTCCTTTCCTCCAATGGCTCAGCAGAGCCGAACTGGGGTTCGGGTGATGCCACCCTTGAGTCAGTCCATGCCCTGTGACAAGGCTCAGCCTCCATCCCATGTGACTCAGCACAGCGCAGGCTGGGGAGAGCCAGTAGGAGAGACTGGGGAGTTGCAAAAAGTTAATGACAATTCTCCCTTTTTGGAGCACTCAGCTTAATGAAGCGTTACTCAGTGGCTTCCCCACCCACCCCGGGAGTAGGAGCTGCTGGGGCTGGTATCAGCCTCCTCTCGTGGCCACAGCAGGGCTTTTGGTCAGGATGACTCAGGTCACCCTAGGCATTGTCCAAGCCTCGTGCCACAGCAGGTCTGCCTGTGTCCCAGAGGCCACTTGGCAGGTGACATGACCCGGTGTCACGCCACAGTCGGGCACACGTGAGCGAAGATCTCGAGCCCTGGCCGAAGGCAGGGACAATGACAAAAAGGAGGCAGGAGCCAGAATGTCTTCTTGGTGTGATGTGCCCTCATGTCACAAATCCTTTGTGCTCTGAAGCAAAGGGAAGGTTTGAATTTTTATGGGTTTCCATTCAATTGTATACTGTTGGAAATATTTTCATTTTGTAGCTATAGTTCTTTATGTCAACTTCATTTTCACTCCATTACTATTTGCTTTTTGGTTTGGGGTTTTTTTCTCTTTTTTATCTTTTTTGTTTGCTTTAGTAATTAAATTGCTTTTTTTTTTCTAGACTGCTTATTATAGATTAACATTCCCTTTCTGTTAAATAACTTACTTTCTCATTTATTTTGTGCTCCTTTTCTTTGAGTTTGGGTTTCCACCTCAGGATTAACACAGCAAGGCTGAGTGTAGTGTAGTGTCATTCCTGGTCCAAGCAGACCACTGAAGTCTTCTCCAGGATGGACTGCCACCGAAACAAAACCCACCAAAGACACCAAACAAAGCATTTTGAACTAGAGCTCTTCTTTCAAGTCAGAGGGGCTTTCATTTGGATCAAACAAACCCTTTCAAGGCAGGGAAAATTCAGTAGATTCCTATCTGTCCCTTCCCTGTATTGCAGTCAGTCAGATTTTGTTTTAACCATGATCTCTTCCAGCCTCTCTCCTCCTGTGTCCACTTGGGCCAGCATCACCTGAAGTATGGGAGATGCTGAACAGATAAATAAAAGAGGGAATCCTTGCTCTGCAATGTGCTGGAAAAGTCAAATAATTTCTCGGATTTTAATATTTTGCTCTCCCTTCACTCCCCCTCCCCCCCAGTTTTTATTTAAAATCTGTAGAACCAGTTCCCCATCCTTTACATCTGCGTGTACTCTGGGACTGGATATTAGCATCTCCGTCATACTTGTTTCCTGCCTAAAAATTATGAACCACCCAATTTGTATATTTATAGTTTAAAATAATGGCAAGAGAAGGTACAGACATTTTCCTCCTCTGCCCTACAAATGTACAGTTTTTCTTTGGGAGGACTTGCCAAGAATGAAGACCATGGTGTTAACTGTATATCACAAACACATCACAAGTTAGAAAAGATCGTTTGTATTTGCAAGCGTTTTTAGAAAGTTTCAGTCACTGCTGCTGAGTAGGCAGTGATGGTAAACTCAGGCATACACCCTAAGACTTCCAGCTGATGGGATGGATCTCTCTCTAGAAGGCAAAACGCTTGAAATAATGGATCACACCTTCCAATCGTTTACTGTGGCAGTGAGGTCCTTTTTTGTCAAAAATACCCTGATGGAAGAACCTGTTTCTTTGAAGAAAGTAGCAGTTCTGAGTTTGTTTAAATGATGATAAATATCAGGCCTAATGGTGCTTATGTGCTTCTTTGCCAGGTTGTCCAGGGTCTGGTTGTTGGGAAACTCAGTAGTCACTGCACAGAGATGACCCTGCTCAGACTCAGCGTCTTCGTCTTTGCCGGCGTGGGCCTAGGCATGGTAAGGCGGGTGTGAAATCACCCACGATGCCTTTAATAACGTCACAAGCAGTGACACGAGGTCTGTGAGACCTGGCTGTGAGCTCTGCCCCTGGAAATGCCACCTCTGCCTCTCTTGGGTGGTCTTCGGGGCAGGGAGAACCAGCTCTCCTGGGCCTCTGCGCAAACAGAGCCGCGCTCAACGTCAGCATTGCGCCAAACCATGATAAAGAGCAGTGTGAGTAATAGTTACAGGGATTAAAAAATATATTAATCTTGCACAGAAACTTGCTAAGTCCCTCCTGAGTCACCGGATTTGCACAGAAATCCTGGCCTGGTCTTGTCAGCGACTGCATTTCCTGGACTACCCAGAAAGTAAATGAAGATTACAGTGGGGAAAAATCATTGCAGTTGTATATTGCAGTGAGACAGCAGAGGTTGTGTGCTCTCCTTCTGGGGCTTTATTTTTGTCTAAACCCCCAACATGAGAGTATTTGGGGAAGGAGGTAGCAAGGCAATAATTTTGTTCCTCCATTTTGGGGTAAGTGATGTTAGCTGTTGCTGGCTGTGTCCACATGGGCAACGGTTGATGCCAACCTCAAACAGTAGCTGGAAAACTGAGTGGATGTAGGCAGCTCTGCTGGGAACTGTGTTTGCTCAGATAAGCCACGTTCAGGGCACTGACAGCTCTGCCCAGGCCATGGGGATGGAGGAAAGGTGCTCACGGTCCCCGTCAGTGCAGTGGACCCAAAGGACAACTGAGCTGCATCAGCCTTTCAACATTCCCTCCAGGATTTGGCCTCGAGCCTTGCTGCCAGGACGCTGGTGCTCCCACTGCTGCAAGTAGGATGAGTGCCATTCCCACAACCCTGCCGCAGCCGTGGGGAGGTCAGGGCCAAGTCCTGGGGGTGTTGAGGTTTGTGGTTCCCAGCTACATGGATGAGATGAGGCACCTACACGCCTTAGCTAATCTGAGGCTAAATCGCATCTGAGATGAGGCTGGAAAGGGAGGATGCACGCAGACCAAGGGTTGGCTCTGCAGATGGAACGTGGTCCCTCTGCCTGGGATTTTTGAGGCTCACAGGGATTCTGTCAGGTGTAGAATGCTTGGGAAGGGTCTCTTCCAATTGGCGTCATGCTGTTTTGGCTGAAATCAATATGCCCCCTTAACATGGGACATCTGCACAGAGCTTGATGCTCCTGAGCATGGCCTGGGAAGGACTTTAAAGGTCTCCCCACTGGTTTTGGGTCATTTGTGGGAGCAATTAGGTGGGGCCAAGGTGGACCTGGCCCATCTGGAGAGCTGAGCACCCCTGACTGGTACAGGGCAGGGACTGAATCCTTGTGCTGAAGCCTGGTCCCATGGGAATCAGGCAGAGCAGCAACATGAATTATATGGCTTTTATACACTGAGGTGTCACTGACCTCCAGGGAGGGCTGGAGTCAGGTGGAGGTAGGAGAGAAAGCCTTGATGGCAGTGGAGGGGCACACGGGGCAGCACACATGTCCCAGTACAGGAAGGCTCACACTGGCTGCACAGGAGGAGAACCAGCAAGCCAGGAAGGGAAATCATCTCAGAGCTGGCAATTATGCCAAGCCCGGAGGGCTGTGGACATCCTGACAGCACGGGCCTAGGGACAAGGGTCAGCAGTGACTTCCCACAAGAACTATTCATAGGCAAATGCAGCTGCGATCCTCTTTGCCCGGGACGCCTTGTTACAAAGTGCTCTGTCCAAGTGGCTGCCAAGAAAACATCCACTTCTGGGGTGGCTTTCTGTCTCGGTGGGGATGAGTGCTGTCACAGCAGCAGCCCCAAATGCAGAAGTTATTGGGTGAAGCTTTTAATCCTGCACAGCTGCTGGTGGAGGAGCATCCCACCTGCTGTGCCCTTGCAGCATGTGGCCTCCAAACGCAGCAGTTCCCTTCCCCGAAGGATGGAAGTGAGGAGAAAAGCTAGCTGTTAATAAAAGACACTCCAGAACCCATCCTGATATCACTGGGAGGGGAGATGGGCTGAAGCGTTTTTGGAAGGCTGGCACAAGCAGCATCAGACAGACAGCACTGCAGCTGGGAAGAGGCTGCAGGATGTTCCCAGCAACAGGCAGCTGGAGAAGGGAAGGGGTGGGCTGGGAGCTCAGCAATAACACCTGGATGAGGAGAGGAGGGAAGAACCAGTGTCTGATCTGCAGATGTGAGCTGGGAGAGCGTGGGCAGGGCTGTAGGAGGGCTTGGCAGTTGTGATGGGGAAGTTTTTCCCTTTGTCTGAAGGCACGGCTGTGCCTCATCCTGCCTCGCCGCCTGCATTTCCCAGGCATTTGCTTTTTCAGTTGTCTGCTGAGACTCCTGGTTCTGCCTCTCACCTAAAAATGCTTTCAGATCTGCTCACCTCAAAAAAACTACTCACTACTCAGCAGATGAGGAGTAGCAAAGACTGGACTCTGCCTGGCTCGGTTCTCCCTCAGCCCCAGGGAAGTGAGGAGTCGTTGCCCCTTGTTTTACAGGAGACACAGATGTGTCTCTGCTCTTTTCTGCTCACTTGCTCCAGTCTGTACAAAGCAGGAGGGATTAAAACTGATTTTTTTTTATGAGCTCTGCAATGTTGTCCTGCAATGACATTTGCCCTAGCAAGGAATTACTCTCCTTCCTTTTGTTTATGTACCAAATACCTGTTCCTCTGTCTTTGTTCTCTGGTTCCTTAATCAGAAGTGCCTAGATCTTAACCAAAATGTAGGCAAAGAGCCCCTTTGAGGAGAAAAACCTGGCTGTGTGTGATTCTAGAGGGGAACTAGGAATAAACCTCAACATTTCCAAGTCATTAGTGAGCAGTGTCTCTGGGCTCCTCCATCTTCTGTAGCCGAGAGGCAGGGACCAGATCTTAGGACGGAGAACCCCAGAGAATGAAACTTCTGGCTAAACCAGTGACAGAAATGTTTTCCAGCCACAATAACATACCTTGAGACATGGGTTAGGGCAGGAGACTTGCAATAAAGGGGGAATTTCCTTTCCATGCCCCAGAGAAATCCATTCATTTGACCAGCAGGGCTTGTGAATGAGCCGGGAGCCACTCCAGCCCTACAGCTTAGGGAGCCTCACCGCTTTTGTTTCAGCATTAAACAGCTGGAGGGATGTCTCCGCTAAGAATATGTGCAATAACAAAATCATTACTCTCCCTAATTATGCTCGCTAATGTGCACTCATGGCCAGAAGACCTATTCCAGATTACTGAATTCGGTGAATTTATTAGCGGGGAAGCAGCAGAACAGGATTAGAAATCCCAAAGGTACGGTGTTACATAATACACCGTGCTCATTTATTTTGACAGGCTCAGTTTAGTTTTAATTATTTATGATAATGAACCAAAAAGCCTTCTCTAGGCTGTTTTGTATAAGTAATGGAAGCTTCCTGAAGTACACCACACACATCTGCTGTTCAACATTTCCTCGGGAGTTGGACAGAAGACAGAGGGAAGGGTGCAGGGACGTCACTAATTCCCAGACGCTAAAAATACCCACAGCAGTGCCGGGGAAACGTGCTGCCAGATTGTAGGGTATCGTTTGCTCCGCATGCTTGGAATAATTCACTGCAGACAAATGGCAGGCTGTGAAAGACCCCGCAACGGCCAAAGCCGCACCGCCACATATCATTTGTGGCTCCCACAATTTACCCAAGTCATGGGCTTGACTAATGATTTTCTTCCAGGTGGTTTCTTGCCACAAAGTCACCGTTTGTGCTCTCTAATGATCTGTGGTCCGTTGTGTCCTGTCCCTTAGGCCCTGATGAGGACCGTGTGGCACTACTGCATCATTGCGGTGCCGCTGATGTTTGCCTTCAGCATGCTGGCCACCATCACCGACAGCATCCTCACCAAGGCTGTGCCCTCCTCCGACACGGGTAAGACTCACAAAAAACGATCAGACTGGTATTTTCTCAGTTTGGAGTCCATTGGGCACTTCCCAGCTCCCACCACAGCTGTGGAGCACTGGGGCACACTCCTGGTGAATGCCCAGATCTGGCTGGGCATGCAATGGGTGTCAGCAGAGCAGATGAACACGGACTGGTGGGGCTAATACAGGATGGACCTGAACAACCTTGAGCAAGCATCCCATGATCCAATGCTTCCAGTTCTGTGCTGCCTGCTGACATTCATAGTGGTGGGCACAGAAAGGGAGGGCTTTCCCAAACTCTCCTTTCCATGGAAAGCCAAGGTATGTTAAAAAAACCAAAAAACGCTGCTCTTCCACTGTGACAGTGACAGAGAGGGCTGCTTGTTCACACCTTTTAACTTAGGGCATCTCAGGAGGGGATTCTGGATTACTCTTTGCACACATGCTTTGCCTGATGCAATAATTGCCCCTCTCTCTCTGTTTTGGCCTTGATTCAGTCAGAATTCCTGTATTTCTCCATGCAAGACAGCAGTGGTAGACACTTAAATCTTTATACCTGGGGCTTTAGCTCTGTTGATGAAGGAAATATGCCTACATTATTGTCATGGGAGCCTGGCTGAGTTTGTGCCAGGATGGAGCTGGCTTAACCCAGTTTGATGCCTTTTGCTCAAGCCCTTTCAGGGTTTGCTCGCAGAGCAGGCACCCAAGAGTGTCTCTGCTTTAGCTGAGGCTGTCTGGGATGCCAGTCTGCACCCTTCATCTTCCCTAGAAGCTGCATGAGCAGATACCTCTGTGCAGACCCTACCAAGAATGGGAGCTGTAGTTTGCATAGCCTGTTAGTGAAGTTTATAAAGCACTTTTGAGATGCTTCTGGGTGAAGAGCTTTTCTGAAAATCACTTCAGTAGTTTGTTTGTAGAGCTGACCCACTGCATCTCCTACAAATGCTGGGAGCCTGTGATTCTTGAGTGGGATATTTCTACCTGGAAGGACCACTTATCCCCAGTCTTCACCTCCCTGGGAAGAGTCTCAGCCCCTCTGCTCAGCCAGGAAGAAAATTTGCTGCTTCATGACTTGGAGCAATGTTCATGTGAGGGAGAGCCAGGGGGGAAGGGCACCAAGCGGCTTTGGGACGCACAACCAAGCTGGAATTCATCCAGGCTCTTCTCAAAGGGGTTTTGTGAGGAAAACCAGAGCAGCACTTAGCTTTTGGAGCCTGGAGGCAAGCTTTGGTCAGAGAGGAAAATGGGTTTAGTTGCCTCACCCTGCTCCCTGCTTGCATATGTTGTTGGGCCAGCCTGTGCCTCGGCAGGATGGATGGTGTCCCCACGGCAGGGCAGGATGGAGGCAGTCTGCAGAGCTGTGCAGATGCTCAGGAGCAGGTTGCAGGTCATCAGGGAATGCCATGGGCTACCGAGGGCTTCCCCCTGCCTGTCCATCCTGGGCTGATGTCACGCCAAGTGCTACTACAAATGCAGAGTTACAGCTGGCTCAAAACTGGGCATACCACGGAGGGATGCTCTGGCACAGAGCATTGTGGCACTGGGGGAAAACCTTGTCACTGCCACTCCTCCCTGGCCCTCACCTTTCAAACTGTACTTTTACCTTGCAACTTTTCGGGGGGAAGAGACATCTAATGGTGTTTTGCTTGTTCTGGATGTACCCGGGCAGGGGCCGGGGCGAAGGCAGGAATGCCTGACACAGCAGAGCCGGCAGGCAGCCTTTCCACAGCAGCTGCAGCAGTGATGGTGTGGGTGTCTCGTAGAGAAATGCAGCTATTAAAATGCCTGCCATCCATTCCAGGCCGTGGGTGGCACCCCGCAAAGGCTGCTCCACCCATACAGCAGCCTAAAGGCTGCTCCTTCCTCTGCGAGCCCGAGACCGGCTCTGCAAAGAGAGCTTTTAGGTGGCACATTAGAAACCCTCACTATGAGCGTGGAAACCTGGTTTTATGGAAAAGCTTTGCTGTCGCTGTGTCAAAAACCTTAGCGCTCACTTGTAACAACTTTTAGTTAATGCAAGGAAATCACACATTGAGAATTTGCCTTTGGAAGCATCACTTTTGAGCCTTGATGCTGTCTTTTCCTGGTGTTTTTGCCAGCTTCCATCCTGCAAAGTTTCTTTGGGTTTTCTTTGGGTCAGGAAAAGGCTTTCTGAAGGAGCTGGCATTTGGGCTGAGCTCAGGTGTCCATTTCAGCATGGGGCTGGGATGGACGGCGCATTGCAGGAGTGTAGCCTGTCCGCCCTTGCTAGACACTGAGTCACCCATCCTTGCATTTTAAATAGGCGTCTCGGAAAGGGAGCAGTGGGAGGTGGCACAGCACCATCCCTTGCACCCATCAGCCTGCTTTAGATCCAATCCAAGGTCGCTTCCGTCCAAGGCTGATGAGTTTGGCGCTTGCTCTTTGCTTATGGCTCAGGCTTTGCGCAGAAGCAAAGGTAGCAGAAATTATTTAATTAGTTCCCCTTTGATTTTTTTTCCCCTTCTCTTCATCTTCAAAGGCAGGAAGAGAAAATTCAGCCCCACACGCACGTGCTGTTCAGCTGGACGCGTGAGCTGGTGGGAGGGCAGCCCCGAGCCCAGGGGGACTTGCATTCACACAAGCACTCCTTGTCAACCCTGGTCCTTCCCCAAGAATGGAGGTCTTGTTCCTGCACAGATCCCCCCCGCTCCCGGGGGAGGGAGGCAGGAAGCCCAGCAGAGCCTCCGTGCGTAACGGGCCCATGTGTCCTGATTTTATTTGTGCGTCAGAACCTGAGGAGGAGAGTTTGCAGCCAGGGCACCGAACCCCCCAGCTTTGCTCGAGCTTTGCAGGTTCAAAGGCACCCACTGGCGACAGTGATCTAATGGTTAAACTCGATTGCCCCATGGGCGTGTGGCTGATCTGGGCCAGCACCATCATCTGAGTGAGGCAACAGGATGTGAGCTGGAAAGGAGTCGCCTGTCTTGGAGAGCTGCCAGCACCCAGCCCTGAAACCTGAGGGAGCAGAGGAGAGCTGGGGTGGGAGGGGAGGATGGGCTCCCAGCCGGCACAGGTCATGCCAGGTATGGGAAAAAGGGAGGGAAAAAAGCTGGAGAGGGAGAAAAAAGAGCAGGGAAGGTGCAGAAGGTGGGATAGCTATGGCAAAGAAGGTGAGCACGTGCGTTGGCAGAGCTGCGCGAAGCAACGCAGGAAATTTTCTGCTGACGCGGTGACCTGTCCCACTTAAAGGTCTTGCCTTAGATGAGATCCATCACATGTGCAGCTTTGCCACGGAGCCACGGCCATGCTGCAGAGCTGAGATTTACAATGTCCCAAAGCCTGGGGGCGTCTGACACGAGGGATCTAATTTAAGCCCATTAAACAGAAATTATCTTTCTCAGCAACATGTTGGAGAAGTGCAGAGGGAGAGCCCGGCCTTTTAAGACGATGGATTTCTGTTCCAGAAAAAAAAAAAGGAAAGGGAAAAAAGTGCCTCCCCAATCATAAGAGCCAGTTTGGCAATTGCACGTAGTAATTAGTTTAATTCAAATACCTAGAGGGGAAAAAATAATTGCAAAACCTGCCCAGAGAGTTTGGTGGTTGTGGGATGGTTCCCATTGGCAAAGGGTCAAGGCAAGGTCCCACCCATGGCCTTTGTGTTCCCATGCGCGGGAGGAGCGCTCGGCAGCGCTTCCCGGGAGATTTCCCTCTCCACATGGTTACACCCTTGGCTTGGGCTCATTGCACAAGTATTTTAAGCATGCTGATAAAAGCCCAGCAGTCGCTGCCCAGCATTACGTGAACACCTGGCTGCCTGTTCTCTCTGGGAGCTTGGGGATCACTTCCCCGTGGCTGCCCACGTTAAATATTGCATTCAGCTCCGTATCTTCTTGCATACAGGACAGCATTCTCCTCATCCTTCCCAGGTGTGTGGCGACAACACCTCAGCGTGTGTCTTAGTGGAAAACTGATGCCAGCAGCCCAAATAATCATACTGATAGCAAAAAAATAAATGCAAACATCATTTCAGAGCTGGGCACAAGTTTATTGAATATGCTGCCAGCTTGCTGTTCCTCCAGTGTTGGGGGCTAATGATTTTCTGGCTGGCTGGGTGTTTTCTGCTCCTCTGAACATGACAGCTGTCCTGAACAAAGACTGCAGGACAAAAGAGCATACTGGGTGTGTGTGGGACAGCCTTGTGTCCCAGGGGATGTCCTGGCCATCCGTCTGCACGTGGAAAAAAACCTTGCCTTTGCCAAACTGGAGGTGCTTCCCCATCCACCGGGTTCCTGTTAAGGATGCAAATGTGAGGGCTGCCAGAGGGGGAACCGGCCGGCTGGGCGAAGGGCTCGCATATCCATCCAAATGGAAATATCCGCTCTTTTTGCGAAGGGGGATGGGGGAATATCTCGAGGGGGTTCTGCCTTTATCTGTGGTTTTATTTATTTAAAGACCTAGTTATGCCTAACCCTTTCACTCCTGCTAGAGAGCTGTTTCTCTGTTTCACACTAGAGAATAAATGGCAGTAGGGTGGAACAGGGCCTGCTCAGGTAATTAGGAGATTGGAAGAATCTGTGTGATTTGCTAGGAAGGCTCAAACATGACCCTAGAAATCACCTCTCCATCCCTAATCCCATGCAGTAGTTACCAGCCCTGACGGGTGCGATGTTCAGTAGCATGCTCTGGTGCCAAAGGCATCCCTGGACCCTGGTGACGGCAGTGGTGAGCACCCACTTGCCTTTTGGGCAGTGCTGCGATTGCCCAGACCGCCCAGGGAACAGCTGAGCTGGCTCATGGTGGAAACTGGTTCCCACGCCTGCAGGAGTCCTGAACCAGAACAAACCCTAACTGGACCGCTATAAATTAATGCAAGAAATTATTTTAAGTGATTTGCTACTACTGCGGGGGAGCAGCATTGGGGATGAAGGGGATCCTGTGTGCTCTTCTCTGCTTTTCCATGCCAGGACTTGCTCTCACCCGGTGTGTCTCTGCCATCTCTCCTAGGTGCCATGCTTGGGATTTGCGCCTCAGTGCAGCCCTTGACCCGGACGGTGGGTCCAACCATTGGTGGAATTTTATATAAACAATTTGGAGTCTCCTCCTTCGGATATTTACAGTTAATGGTCAATTTAGGTTTGTTTGTTTACCTCTTAAAGAGTAAAATCCCACTGGGAGAGATGAAAAGCCAATAATACAGTTGCAAGAAAGTAACCCCCTTATTTTTTCCATAGAAAAAAATTCTTGAGTTTTATTTTTGATTTCGTAAACCTAGAATAAAATAATTTGAACAATCCTTGCATTTTGTCAACATTTCCATCTAGAGTAAGGGACAGATCAGTTTGCAAAGGTCTTGGAGCCACACTGGAGCAACTGGGGGCCATGGGGCCCCTGGAGCTATTGGGTTCCTCCCATTCCCTCCTGTAGCAGTGGCTGTCATCGCAGGCAACAGCCCCAGACCCTCAGCTGTTGTCAGGCAGCATTCCTGCTTGGATTCACTGAAACTGAAGGGATTAGGTGCCTTTGCTCTGGGTTTGGCCTTTTATTTCACCGCCCTGAAATGGTACCAAGAAAAAGCGGGGGGTAAAACACATCTGCTTTTGAGCGTTGTTTTGCTGCATTAAATGCATCTCCAGCATTCTCAGGTTAGAGGGGGCGCTGAGGCCAAAGGCTTTCAAATGCTGTGGCCAGAGGTTTGCTACATCCACAGCTCAGTCATGTGCAACCCTGCCTCTGCACGAGCTGCCAGCAACGAGCAAGGAGGATGCAAAGCCCCGACGTACCAGGCTGCAGTGCCAGAGCCTCCCCACTGCTTCCAGAAACTGAGCCAACCCTCCTTCCAGGTTTTTTCCCCCCTTCCTGGACTGAGTCTCTCTTGCTCTTACTACAGGCTTATGTAAGTGCATACTTTGCAACTTCCTCTAGTGCAAAGTCTCCTGCAAGAATTGCGCTGGTATTGGGAAGGGGAAATTACCTGCTGGGAATGGCCAAATCTGGAGCAAGTACTTTGCCTGCTATGCTCACAGTCCTGACTGCGGGAGTTGAGTTGTGTGCTGCAGCATTGCTCTCGAGGAAGCCCAGGTTAGTTAGTGAGAATTAAGCCTCACAAAAGAAAACTGCAGTACTTTTATCCAAAAAAATCAGCATTTTTTTTTCCACGCTTCTTGGTCCAGGTGCTATAGGAAAAGAGCCTGCCTCCATTCTTCAGTTATCCTGGAAAAATTTAACTCTGTCTAGAGACTGCAGAGGTGAAGGAAGAGAGGAGAGCGAGTTCAGCTTGCTTTGCTACAAAGCTGAGGAATCCATGGAGCGTTGGCGCTCTTGTTCCGAAACCAAGAATCCAGTTGTGTGCCTTAGCACAGCACTAAGCTATGGGGGCTGGGGGAGGACGCAGGGCGTTCGCAAAGGGCAGCATTTTCCTGTGGCAGGGAGCTCCTGCGCCTTCTGCAGCTGCCATTACTCGATTTTATGGGAAAGAGCTTCTAGAGGAGCACTGATGCAAGCTGTGGTAGGCTTTTCTATCTCCACCACTGACCAGAACTGAACCTCAACACCTTTTCCCTCCCTGGTCGGAAGACAAGGTCAAACACAAACGGATTATCTGGGCTTTCTCCACCTCCCACTGCCCAGTCCAGGGCACCAAAAAGCCAAGCCTTACCCACTCTTTTTAAGCCACTTCACCACTGCCGTATCCACAGATATGCCTCAACAAAAGTTACTGCAGCCCAGAGTACAGTAATAAAAAGTGAACATTTCAAGTAATTTATTTGGAATGGACACATTAATGCAAAAGCAATATTAAGACCAGTAACTGCTGAAAGACATTCAAAAAAATAAATACAAATATAGATACTACAAATAATTTAAACTGTGTTTAACACCACCAGTCAGTGTTGAATCTTCCTTGCATCTCATAAATAGAAGATAATAGTTCACAAAGCTGTGCCACTCAAAACACGTGGACGCTTTGCTAGAAGTCCTGTACGAAAGTCTTTGGTTTTTCTTTATGCATCTCAGGCAAAGCTCAGGGCTCTTTGCTCAGCACCCGCAACGGGCTTGGAGAAAACCAAGCTGCTTCCAGCTCTCTTCTTTGCTTTCCTTCATTGGTACCCTGTCCCATTTCAGTCCAAGACACTCGATCTGGTTTATCGTCCAGTGGTATGCTCTAAAGGTACCAAGAGAAAGTGGGTTAGTTAAACAAGCAGGACAGCAAGGCACAGAAAAAAAAATGGGGAGCTTTAAAGGGAGAGTAAGCATTGAGCATTAATTTTCACAGATTTTTTTTAGCAGATTCTGTGAGGAAAGCACTGCCAAGTGCCATTTCTTATTCCCCGCCACCCCCGCGCCGTCCTCTCAGCACACTGCAGGAGTCCTGCTGCCAGCACAAATTCCCCGCGACGCATCGGAAAAGGGGCCAGCCCCCCTGCGATGGCTCGGGACAAGGGAGCACTCCCCGAAAGCCCAGCGCTGGCAGCACGGCCCGGTTTCGGGGCGCGGCCGGGCACCCCCGCGGGGCGGAGCGGGGGTCCCCCCGGCCAGAGGGGGTGCGCGGAGCGCGGGGAGCCGCGGGCCCGTCCGGCTGCCCGAAGCGGGCGCAGCGGAGTAAATTAATCTTAAAAGATGGAAGGAAAAGCCCACGAAGCGGCGCGGCAGCAGCGCCGAGGGGCCGGGCGGGCTCACCTGGGGCCGGGCCGGCCGGGCGGGCGGGCGGCGGCGCTCAGGGCGCCCGGGCCAGCCGCCGCTCCTGGGTGCCCGCCGCCTGCTCCATCTCCTGGCGGCTCTTGAAGTCCTGGATGGCCCGCTTGTTCTGGAAGTCGATGAGGGCCATGGTGATGGAGGCGTTCCAGCAGCTCTGGTCCGGACACCGAAAGTCAATCTCCTTGCGGTCTTTGGTGACGATGGTGAAGTAGATGTACTTGCCCGTGCGCTCCACGCAGTCCACCTTGAGGATGGAGCCGAAGCCCAGCTCCTTGCCCTTGGCCCGCTTGTGCCCGTCGGGGAAGAGACTGAGGCTGTCCTTGGTCAGCACCACCAGCTTCTTCTTCCACAGCTGGAAAAGGCTGTCGCTCCGCTTCTCCAGCTCGCCCTCGCGGATCACCTCGGCTTGCATCTTCATCCTCGCTTCCCGGCGGTGGCTCCGGCTGTTGCTCCGACTGCTGCTCGGGCGGCGATGACCGAGCCCCGCCGCGATGGGAACAATTTATTGCAATGAATCAGCGCCGGGCGCCTTCCGGTGCCTCCCCCGGGGAGCCCGGCCCGCCGCCCCCTCCCGCCCCGCCTCCCGCCCGCCCCCGGGGCCGCGCTCCCCGCCCGCTGCCGCCCGTGCCCGCGGGGCTGCGGGGATGGGGGCGGCGGGGGGTCCCCCGGGAGACGTGGGGAGGGTCCTGGAGGCTGCCCCGGGTGGGCCGGGTGTGGGGAGGGGGTGCCTCCCCCAGGGCTTGCCTCCTGGAGGGCCCCGTCTCTGCTGCAGGGGCACAGCGGCCACCGCATGAGGGGACCCCAATCCTGTCTGTCCACTCCCCTCCCCACCCGTGGCTTTGCCCGTCAGGGACAGCCCCCACCCACGGTGAGCATGGGGCCACTGTGATCTGAGAGAGCCCTCATCTTGCCCCTCTGATCAGATCCCCACGATGCTCCCAAAACTCTGTTCCTCGGGGGCTGGATCTGGGCATCTTCACAGCATTGGATCTGCCCTGGCACCATCTCCACCTGGGGCAGAGGGGTCTGAGCCTCGCCTGTGGTAGGTTTCTGCCATCTCCCATGGTCTGAGTCCAGCCCCTGGTCACCCCAAGAGACTCAGCCAGGGCCTGACCAAGCCCACCAGCTTCATTTGAGGCCCTGCCTCCTGCCAGCTCTGCACCATCACCATCAGCCCTTCCTTCATCCTTTCCTCCAGGCAACCCACCTCTCCAGTTTTGCATTAACACTGTTCCCCCTTATTTTTATCCCCTGCAATCACTGGATTTATCCCATTTTCTTCCTCCTAGCCCACTCCCTCCTCCAGGGAAGGCACCATAGTTATGGCCTGGCCAGTGACCAGCGCCATGGGGAAGTCAGTAAAGGCTGTGGCAGCTGGAGGTGACATTTAAGAGGCACGTGTGAGCCTGCAGTCCCTTCCTCTTGGACACCTTTCATTTTGTCATTCCTTCACGACAGTTGACACAAGGCTGATCCAGCTTCCCAGCCATTCCCTTGATGCTGCATCCATGGGCAGGGCTGTGCTTAATGAACTTGTTCACACTGTTTCTCCAGCAGTATTTGCTCAGGTATGTGCCATGTGCAGCATCACCCTTTGGACTTTGAGCCCTGTTCTCCTCCATCGCCTTCCCTGAACGACCGGCACCTCTATAGGTGTTTGCAAGCCAAACCCCAGAGGTGAGCTTACAAAGCAAGGCCTGGCCCCTTTGAAGAGGTTGGCAGCATTCCCAGGGACGTCGGCAGGGTCAGAAGCCCATTTCCCGGGAACAAATCAGGGCTAGAGCCAAACCCATTTCCGCTGCAAATCACTCATCCACTGGAGTATAGGGCCACGCTTTGATAATTCACTGCAGCGTGCACATCTGTGGGGAGGGTCAGAGAAAAGGTGGGGGCTGTGTGATGCTCCCGGGGTTGATGAATGAGGTAGGAATGGTTTGGCTGAGCCTTTCAGGGAGGGATGGGCTGGGAATTGCTCTGGGAAGACCACGGTGGCCCTCACTGCTTGTGGGGTAGGGGAGAGGCTGCAGAACATATGTGGAGCTGTGCCCTGGCATGTGAAGAGCTGCAGGCTTTTCCCCAATAGCCAACACTGTATCTCACTTTTCAGTGTGATTTATTTTATTTCAGTGAGGGGAACAGCCCAGATTGATTTACAATTAGGCTGCACACCTACATTTTCAGGGCAGATGCTGGTCTGCTCTGTAAAACAACTTTCTGACCAAAAGGCCCCATAAGAATAAGGGAGCTGGAGCCAACCAGGAGCAGAGCTGGATGTTAAGCAGAAATCGTTAGGATATTTTTAATTTGGCCCCAAAATGAAACAGGGAATGGTCTTTATGCACAGGAAATGGGACACCACTTCAAAAGGAACAAAAAAAAACCAGGCAGCAAGTCAGGAGCATACAAGGAACATCTGGAGGAAGGCTCCTGGTGTGGAAAGGCTGCAGGACTTGGCATGTTTGTGCACACCTTGCTTCAAAAGTTCCAGTAAAAGAACCTGAATTTCCTTTTAAATTAAACTTGTATTTGTAGATGCAGGGTCAGCAGCCCACTTTGGTCTCCGTTTTCCCGCTTTTGCTTTCATCTGAGTGATTTTTCTTGTGCATTTATCCATCATTTTGAAATATGTAAAGCCTCCCCCAGCTGTCACCTCAGTGAACTTGCTTTAATGCTGGCCAAATTAGAAAACTGCTAGGGAAAAAAAAAGGAAAAAAAGTGAAAATATTGCTCACAGTGGGAAAAGGCAGGTTCTAGCAGAACAGGGTCCCTACTTTTGAACATATGTCCATTGTACAAAGGCTCCACTTTTTTACCTAAGATGGGTTAATTAAGTGGATACAAGAATAAAAAGGAAGTCCAGGACATTAGGTCTCTGCCATTGTGACCATGCAGAAATTCTGTAAAGTAGATTTTAAAATTTATTTACATTTACTGAGACAGAAAGCAAAGGTGCCTGTAACTGAATATAGAATGGGCAGCAGAGCCGAATCATGAGCAGTCTCCTACAGGAACATTTCTCAGAAAAGAATGGAGAGCTGCAAGATCAGAGCAATCTGGTCCAGCAAATGTGGCAATTGCTTACAAGTAAGTAGCACAGCCCTAATCCTAATGCATGCCATGGCAGCTGGTCACTGCTGATACAAGTATATAGCGTTAGTTTTGCCTGAGGAAAGAAAAAATATTTATATTGCCCTATTTTTTAAATAACAAAGGTTAATAACTTAGGTGGAGAGCTGACAGCAGGGTGCTGATTTCATCTCAGCACCTGGGGAGAGGGGTAAGAGATGTGGTGCAGCCCTGCATCGTACCCCGGCACCAGAGCTTGGGACAAGTGTCACAGGGTGGTGTGAGTACGTGTAGGTGGTGGAAAGCTTTGATAATTAAGGGCCGTGGCCAAGCTGCAGCTAATGGGAGCTCTGGATGATTGCAGCTCAGTTGCTGCTGCTGCCTCTGTCCAAGCTGGGGCTGGCAGCTGGGAGGAACCTGTCACTCCGTTTGGTTCGGGTTTAGTTGTGTTACCAGTGAGAGAAAGAGAAGGGGTTTTTTTCTTGCAGCCCAGCACATCACCGTGGCTGCGCCTCGGCAGTGTGTGAGCTCCCAAACACAACTACCACAGCTGCCTTTGATATAAAATCATCAGGCACCGACCCTTCCTTGCCCCCCAAATACATCTCCAGGAATCTGAAAATGCGGGGATTTGTCTCTGTTCTTAGAAAGAGGGGGGAGATAACACAGTGGGGCATGTGAAGCAGGGGAAGGTGATGGGAAATGGACTGACATTCAGTCACAGGAGCCTTGTCCCACATGGCCATGAACCTCTTCCCACACTCGCTGGGGGTGCTGGCACCACCCCCTGCTTTGCCCCAAATCCATTTCCAATCTACTAGGGGCATTTTTAAAAGCCTACGTGGCAATTTGGCATGGAAGTGTGGCTTCATCCCCCTCCAGGAGAAGGGAGCAGCACTGGGCCACTGAGGGGGCATGTTTTTACACGTGTGTGTGTGTGTGTTGTGTATAGGGACTTTTTTATGGGTGTGGGATGGGATGGCCACACTGAGCCTCGATGGATGGGCTAGTGGCGCCAGCTCTTGCAGGCTGCATCAATGGCTCTGCCATGACACATGTCTCTGAAGTGAGTGCCTGCTCCAGAGGAGGGATTTGATCATCATTTCCGAGGATGAGGCATCATGTACCCTGCTCCTGGCAACATCGGGTTGCCTTAGCTACGTGAGTCATGGTAACAAAGCACAGCAGCCATGCAGGCACTGCCAGGAGCAGCCCATGCTTTAAGGTCAAGTGTGAGGATGGAGAGGGATCACACTGAGGAAAAATGCAAAAGAAAGGGGTTTTTCTCAATTTAACTGTGCAGCAGCTTTCCCCACGTGCCCATTGGTGGGACCTGCTGGCCCTTTTGTGGGATTTAGCCATGCATTTATCCTGCTGAGGTTTCCAGCTGGCCCCAGCATTGCATCTCCCTCCCAAAAGATGCAGGAGCTCAAGCTGCAGCTATCAGCCATTGCAGGGTACTGGCATTCCTGCAGCTGCCTTGGGTTTATTCCCATTGTCCCTCTGTAATCCTGGAGCCGTGCATCTCCTCTCCCAGGGGTCTGTCCCTGGAGGAGGACCCCTAATTTTGCCAGCTTTAATGCAGGCTTCTCAGCAGCAGAGGGAAGTAGAGATTGAAGGCTGTAAAATTGCTTTTATTATAATGATTTCAACATGACATCTGTAGGGGAAAAAGCTGGTTTACAGGACTGACATTGTAATCCTGGCAGCTGAAGTCGATTAGTAACAGAGAAACATATGGTCTTGCATTGTAAATTGCTGCCCTCCATGTTTACATTAGGGCGTAGCTGTATCCACAGGCACTTTTAGCTGGAGCTCACTATAGTGACCACTGGGTCTCCTAGGAAACTTGTACTCAAAAAACCCTAAATAGCTGTAAACTAAAAGTGTGGGTTGTTATTGGGGAAAGTCTGTGATCAGCAGAGATTTTTCGTGTTTTTCCCATTTTATTCCATTTTTTCACATCTTTATACTCCTTAAAATGTTTGGGTTTTGGGGTTTTTCAGTTTTTTGGTTTTTTGGTTTTATTAGACCGTTCCAGAGTATCTCTGGTAAGTTTCTGGTTATAGTTCCTTATTATTCTCTTCCTTCAGAAATGTCCTGGGACAGACTGGTGCCATTGGGCCCCTCCACACTCCCCTGGTGAGCTGGTGGGTGCCAGTCCCTCTGCAGGCAGCAGCTCCTGGAAGGGTGTGGAGCACATCAGGGCCAGCTGCCCACAATGGAGATGCCCCGTGAGGGGGCTCAGTCTCCCTTGGGGGTGTTCAGGTCTTTCCATAAACACAGAGGGAGCTCAGGTACATCACTCCAAGATGGCCAAGCTCAGGTGAAGAAGCTCTTCTCTCAGGGGCAGTTCACTTGGAAAGGTCTCAGCCAGGGGGATGAAGGCCACCAAGGCTGTTTATTAGCTGATTACAGTAAA
Organism: Lycocorax pyrrhopterus obiensis; assembly: GCA_014706295.1. NCBI lineage: Eukaryota > Metazoa > Chordata > Aves > Passeriformes > Paradisaeidae > Lycocorax > Lycocorax pyrrhopterus. The sequence continues at coordinate 13,149,121 of JACSVZ010000007.1, read as the reverse complement.
TGATGCGCAGCAGGGCTGGAGCTTCTGGGTTAATTTAAACAAGGGCAGCAGAGGAAGGCTCTTTGCTCAATCTGTGAGATTCTTTTTTTTGGTACCATACGCAAGCCATGGATTAATCAGCAATAGCACGTAGCCCAGCTTGCTCAATTTACTAATATTTATATCTGACTAAGACTCTTTTTTCCTGAGAAGCTTGAAATGTCTCATCCCACTGACTCAGTGTGTTACCATTACATGTTGTAAACTGCTGCAGACAGTAATGGAGCAGTTGTGAGGGGCTGGGAAGAAAAGATGTCATTTCCCGTAAGCCGGTGCTTGGCTGCGCTTGGCAGCAGACAGCCAAATAAGGGTGGGAATGTGCCAAATCAAACCTGCTTAGGAGGACTCCAAGCCCTTAAGTTCCATACTGGGATTAAAAACTGGGGGGAGAAGGGCTGTTTTCCTCTCTCTTCCCAGCAGCCTGGGCATGACGGCGTGTGTAGTGTATTCCCTACTCTGGGACAATGTGTAGGTGTTTAGTCTGGTTGCTAAAATAAAAATGGGAAAAGAAGTCTTGTGTTATGTGGTCTTTTGAGCTGTTGGTCCCCCTCCTAACACACATATCTTTGAGCCTCTTGGCCCAATTTCAAGCCCATTTGGCAGAAACACAACAGGTAGAAAGCTGCTGGAAGGTCCCTGTGTAGCTTGGCCCGGCTTGGAGGAGCCTGGATGCATCTTCATGCAGGTGAGGAAGGTGTTGACCCCACAGGCTGGGTTTGGTCCAGGACTGCTGTTTAGATGCTGGTAGACCTCGATGCAGCCTGTTCTCACAATCATCTTCACAAAGCAGCTTGCTGAGCATCATGGTGGATCCATGAATACCCTGAGACGTCAGTGGGGAGGAGGGAGTCCCATAGCCTGGCTGCCGTGGGACCCACGGTGACTCAGTACTTCCACTTCTGCCAAGGGAATGGAAAGCGCAGCCAGTGGCTTGCCAAGCACTGCCCTGAACAATGAGGTTATTTACTGACCCCTCTGAATGCCGTCAACATTTTCCCATGTCCAATGAGCTCAGGAGACGGTTTAGGCTACAGCTCACAATTTTAAAATGATGGGACATTCCCCCGCTGAAGTGTTCAACTTCCCATGCTAAGTCTGTTGGGACAAATATTTGGGATATCTTTATTTTTCAGCAGCAGTGACAAATGTCTGAGACCTCAGCCTGGGCTGACACTGATGAGCTCTTTGCATAGGAAGTCCCTGGTGGTTTCAGCCTGGCATTGCCTGCCTGCTGCCAGCCAGGCTTTTATTACCCTGCTGTGCTACAGCAATGGCTTTAACCAGAGACTGTGAAGGGCCAAGCCCTGCAGAAAATGCTGACATCATACCGAAGGTCACTGCTCCACATTACCTGTCCTTTCGAAATCTGCCAAGATCCGGGAAGTGGCTGTCACCCGTCTTTGTCCCGACTTTATCCGTGTGTGGAGACTGTGGCAGGTCCGGTGCTGACAAGTGCCGGGATGTCCTGTGTCGCACAGGCGTCAGCGTGACCCGTGTCCTCACGTGGCTGTCCCGACGGCATAGGATTGAGCTCCCAGCTTGGCGCATCCTCCTGCCCCCACATTCTGGCTTTTGCCTATTTTTTTTTAAACTGTGTATAAACTTTAAGAGTAAACACTGAAAAGGATCACAGGAGTGCCTAACCACAACATGAGCAACCTTTAGGGAGTTGGGGGGAATATAAGGTCATGGTACTGTCCAGCTTTGGGATGTTTCCTGTCTCCAGAAGGGCTGGGAAGCCATCACAAAGAAACTCCTCCAGTGCATCATTCCCAGCAGTGGCCAGGGCCGGGCTGTGGGAAGCAGCTGAAGGGGAAAGAGCATCCTTTCCCTCTTGGACAGTTGGGGCGTGTGTGGCAGGCCAGGTGGTAGAGCCGATACTGTGTTTCACATTGTGCTTTGGCTGCCAATTTTTCTTTCTGAAGCCAGGACGCTGCACTGTGGCACGTGTGAAGGGAAGCAGCTTGATTAGAGTTTAGGATTTTTTTCTGTCTGTCCTCTCCCAAGGCTTTTACCTCCTCACCAGTGTTTCCACTGCTGTGATCTTTACCCGCTACCATTACCCTGCTGCTCCCCCACTAAACCTGTGCCCATGGCCAGGTCTCTGCTGGTGCAGCCAGCAGGAGCTGAGGATGCCCTGTTGCCTGGCTGGCAGTGCCCAGGAAGGCTGGGGGAAATGAGTGTCTGATATGGTGGATTAAAATGCCAAAAGTACTCTCTAGGCATCAGCTTCAGGTCTTTCAGTGAAATCTGAAAGCCACGGGAGAGAAAAAATCCTAAAAACATGGGATAGAATGGAGAACAGGAATCAGCAATGTGTATTTTTCCAGTCCTGATTGGTTTTCCCAGATCTAACCTGTCACTGATTTGTTTCCCCATTCCAACCACCAAATAAAAGGGTTTGGGGTGAGTTCAGCAGTCCTGAGCTGTGGATGTCGGTGTTAATAAACTCCACATGCCTCCCAGTTTGTACCTGTCCTTTGCCTCATGGCTCGTGCAGTGGGGGATAGCAGGAGCCCGCTTGCTCCTCAAGTTAATATTTGCCAATGGGGCTAAAATGTAAAAGTCAAACTTTCTTCTTTCCTGCTGGTTACTCAGCCCACCTCATGCTCAAACACCTGGCCCCACCTGGGCAAATATTTGCAATGAGTAGCTCAGGGCATGTCCCACCGGGCTGAGAGCTGGGGCTGGGGCTGGGCGAGCATCAGTGATTCTGTTATTCTCCTCCTGGTGGTCCCTGTGCCGCTTGGCTGAGCCGGGAGGTGTGAAAGGGAAATCCTAAGCCATAAAAAGCTGAGGATTGGATATTTCTTTTCTGCTCTGTTAGAGAAACTACAGTTTGGTGGCACGGAGAAATGGGGTTGAAGAAACCTCTGTGTGTTTTGTGGAAGGAGCAAAAAGCCAGCGTTTCAGGAGATGGGTTTGAGCCTGGTGGCCCAGTGGCCCAGGGCAGTGTGGGAGCCCAGTGACTGCAGCCTTTACGAGTGGAAAAAAAGATGAAGTGAGAAAGTTTGTGATAAAGCAGGGAGGCAGTTAAGAGGAGGAAATGAGGGTGCTTGGCACATAACCTTGTCCAGGCTCTGCTCCCCAGGGACGAGCCAAAAATAGATTTCCCTGGAGGCAGGGCAGCCAGCACCCAGGGTAAAGCTCCTGAATCATGAGCTAGGGGGATGCAGTCATGGCACAGAGGATCGAGGGGGAGCAGGACAGAGATGTTATGCTCAGCCAAGGGCATCCTGCTGCTTTACTGGGGGCAGCTTTGTTCCCTGTTCCCAGGGGTTTTCCCTGGAACCTGCATCCCATACTTTCCCCTTTGGGGAGCCCCACTGAGCTGACAGAGGACATGCAGTGTCTGGTACAGCTGCAGGGGGGGAAGTTATTTGCATTGATCTGAAAGCTCAGGACCTTTCTAATGCCCTGTGATAGCTTAAAACACAGAAACCCCTTTCCTGTGGGGTAATCGCTGCGAGCTGTCTGGGACAAATATCACAAAAGTTTAGCTATTAATCCCAAATTACTGGTGTCCTTTAGAAGAGGGGTCTTTTCTTCAGCCAAGGACAGGTGGCCCTGACTGACATTTACCACCCAGGTTGGGTTTATCTGAGTTTCTCTGGAGGTGTTGTAACCAGGGTTGCTACAGCAGGGATAAACTGCTTTAAATTCCTTGTTTCCTCAATCCATTTATCGACTATCGGACATCTGAAGTGTGGAGCCATGCTGGCCTTTGGAGCCCGGAAATTACCTCCAAACGGAGCAAAATGAGTTAAATGGCTTGGCAGGCAGCCAGGATGACTAAGTCATTCTTCCAGCCTTACTGGAGCAGGAGTCAGGCATGGAACCGGACACATTTCCCATAATTGGCAAGCCTCGGTCAGAACTGCGGGATCCGTGGCTGCAGCAAGAGCTCTGGTGGGCTGTGAGCGGCCGGAGAGGCCGCGGGCAGGGCAGCTCCAGAAGGGAGGTGCATGGCCATGACTGCACCGGCCTGCTGTGCAAGAGCAGTGACCAAAGGACACAAACAGAAAATCACCCATTTGTCCAAAATACTGGAAAATGAGGCTGGAGTTTCCAACACAGACGCTGCCAGCCCCCTGTCATTTCCAAGGCCTTCTAAAAGCCTTTTTGGACTCCCACAGGCACATCTCCAGCCTTAACTTTCCTCATGAGACCTTGAAGTGAGAAGCTATGTGAGAGCAGGAGGAAAAGTGTTTGATTTCAGCGAGTTCATCTCCTTTCTTCCTGCCATGAAGGACAGGACTTATCTGTGGCCACTCCAGCAACGCGTGACAACAGCCGAGCACGCTGTGGGAGCCGTGTGGGTGCTGCAGCACCCACAGCTCATTTAACCACCCATTTAACCACCCTGGCGGCGCCACTTGGCCCACAGCACCACTGAAACCCATCATCACCACCGGATGCTGCTGGGAAATGGGCACTGGAAGAAGAAAACCAGCACCCCCTGGGCTGGTCCCCTGGGCGGAGGTGTCCATGGCACTGGGATTTTTGGCTCTGGCTGGCCTCTGAGCACATTTCTTTGCAGCACACCCAGCCCACAGCCTCTCCCATGGCTGATAAAGAGCTTGACCTTTATCTTTGGTGACTCATAACTGCTCCTGTTTCACTTGCCTGTCAAGGGCTGGTTGCCTCCTCCATGGGAAAACTCTTTGAGCGTTGACCAGGGGCAG